>OU452273.1:25287058-27687058 GCA_911728535.1 Pammene fasciana | reverse complement strand
GGCATGAAAGTAAATTCCTACCTTAAGTTTGGTCCAATATGATAGCATGTTTAATTTAGGAGAAACAATATTTTTCGATTAGAAAAATGGACAGCAATCCAAATTACAAGAGTACAAATTAATACTTATTTTTCTGAATTGAATGTACGTTACAGTTTTCAATAAAGTTGTAACTGTTATGAATGAGTAGCATTGAGCTATAGTTAGAATATGAAAGTGATTAGAGTACTAAGATTCAAACATAAGAATGTTAGCAAGGTCTGAACGAAAGCTGGTCAAAACGGCACATGTGGTTGTTTTATTATCTGTCCTTCCTGGTTTACTTAGTTCTGTTTAAATCGCAGCAAAAGTAACAACGGACTGTTTCGTGTCTGTATCTTTCTATGCCGTAAAGGTTAATTGTTTGTCGGCAACTACATGTGTCGTTAGTTGTGGATACACCTACCACCATCACTGACTACCATCTTATAACCAGAAATGAGAACTATTGTGACAAAATATAAGACTGGTCAGCATCTTTGTGCTAGAAGAAATATTCTTAATCGATATTGATGGTATAGGTACTGTGAGTTGAAAAAATAATCTATTAAATGTTTTCCATTCAATTCAATATTTTCTTGACTATCAACATCGATAAACAAGTGCCCCAGGAACTATGGCACTTGCGACAGTCTTATATGTTGTTGCTGCCAAATCAAGAATTGTGACAGTTTAGTCAAATTAGCTGAAGTTAGGGACATGAGTGACATTTGTACGGTGGCACTACGGCCCCGTCTTAGGAAGTAGCGCGGAACAAGGTCCGGTGGCTCGTTGCCGACTGAGTGTGTGTGTTGGTGTAGATATCGGGCAGCGGCGGGGGTATAATGAGCTCGCAGCTCGCGCGCCAGCTGGTGGCGCCGCTGCCGGCCGCGCCGCGCGCCTACGCAGTACGGACCGTTTGTACCACGCACTCCACCACGCTTCCGACATTGGCGATCGGTTCATTGCACTCGCACGCACGATCGCGGCCGTGCCGTCTGTGCGATACTCTTCTGTTGCGACACGGTCGATATCAGAGCGTTTCTCCTGCCTAACTTCTTTGGACACGTTTTGACGGAATCTGAAAATTTTGGCGATATTTCCGAGTAATTAGTATAACGAAGTAATGAAATATATGCCATTAAAATGTTTAGACACTGCGCCATAGCAACAACACACAGGCGCGAATCCAGGATTTCGTTCAGTGGAGGGGCACTTTCCTTCATAAAAAATTAATTGCCCCTGTTGCTCCCCTCCTGTATCCGTGCCTGACAACACATTTAATTGCACAGATATTATTCTGTTCCTATACATCTTTCATTATTGTGAAATAAGAAAGACGCAGTAGTTCGAGGTGTGTTTCCGGCCTCAAAAATATGTACAATAAAAATTTGGTGGTTGAAACACTCTGATATTTGGCCTTCGAATAGTAGAATCCCTCTGAATGTGTTGGCGCAAATGGTTACATTTTATCACAGACCTTTAATAATTCTAAATGCAGTGAGTTTCTAGCAAATCAGTATTTTAAGTTTTAGTATGTTCTTCTTTTTAGTCTGAGAAATTTTGCGGCGGCCCATGCTCGAGTTATAAGCTTACCCTCCTTTGTTGATAAAAAAATACACTTTGGGCCATAGACTAGGTACTTAATATTGGATATAAAATTACTTGTAGCGGTTTACGATACTCGTACTTCCAATTGTAAAGGCCTGTGACGATTAGTAACCAAGTACTTTTACATTCTGGGGTACTACTACGAACCACGCACTGAAGTGGACTCGCACACATCCGCAAGATTAAAGTATTGCTTCGTTCATATCAAATCGATTATAAATCAATTTGATAGACCGACGAAAATACTTTAACGCGATCGATGTGAAACATAATCTCATCCGCGGTTTTGGCTTCATTTGTTTTATTCGATTAATATCACTAGCTAGTTTTACCAAATTCCAAGCCTATCACTGTTCAATTCTTCTTTTTGTTCACTAAATTCGGCTTGAGGTGCAATTAATTAATTGGCTTTCCGGTTTGTCAATTCATCAGCGGCCAAAACGCGTCCGTCAAAATTTAACCAAACATAATTAAAACATGGAAGTAAAGGTTTAGAGTGTGTGGTGGTGGCTTTTATGATAAATCGTTGGTCACTAAATCATCTGCATGCATTTAATTACACAGATCATGTTGGCTTAGCTGTAGGTCGGCGGAGTCGCTTTGTACATTGCAGCGACTCGGTGGCATGGCCGGCGCGTTCTAGTAGTTCTGAGCGGTTTTGTACAGAATTCGATCCGTAACTCCGTAACCAGTCCTTTCGCCAATGAAAAAGCGAATATAAACACTAATTACCATAAAAGCTATTCATATTAATTAAAATTTAAATTCAATATGTGCTGGCTATTCACATTGCCTACGTTGTAAATAAAGAGCCTTTACTAGAGTTGAAGATGAAGTAGAATTCTTAATTGAATGGAGTATTTGACAGCACTTTACATACATTTGCAAACAGTTTTGTATGCCAGGAGCGAGGAGATCAGATTACTCCACTCAATTAAGAGTTCAACCTCATGGGAATTAGGATTTCGCGCTAGCGCTACAGGACTACTAGGACTGGAGTCTGGACAGAACGGCAGCGCGCCGCCATGCCGACTCGAACGGCCACAAGCCTCATTTTTTTCTATTAAGCGTTCACATTTTGGGATCACGGCCAGAGTAATAACACCTATTGTTGCTTTTTTATATAATTCTGCCGGTAACATTTGAATTAACCGTCTTACTCAAGAACTATATTGTTAATATGATAATTCGCGATTGTGTTAATGTTTTGCTTTAGCTTTTTTTCAGTATTTCAGTAATTTAGAAGGTATAGACGGATAATTTAAATTAAGTTTTCTCGTTGCGAGTAGTCACAATTATGAAATTTTAATTTAAGGGATGACAATTATTTAAAATCTACTTCAAGTACATATATGCCATGTTTTGGCTATTCGATTAACGGGAAAGCTTAGTCGGATACACGCACAGTATATTGAACCGGAGAAAGCCCGAAAAAATATATTATATAATTATATTTTTAAGAACTGTTAATTTGTAGTAATGTTTCGATGGTATTTGATGAATAGATAATGAAATTGATAACTCGCGGGCCTAATCCGGGTGACATATGCGCCAGATCGTTAACAAGGGATGCGTCCGTCTCCGTTTACAGTATGGGGGCGGCAAGCCCGGCATGGGTGGAGGCGCGCCGCCAGGAGCGCCGGCGCCGGCGGGGGCGCCACGGAGACACCCCGACTTCGCCAAGGCGGACGGCTACGCGGCGCCCGGGGTGCCCGGGGCGCCCGGCGCGGCCCCGGGCGCGCCGCCCGCGCAGCCGCGCTTCGCCGGCTCGTGGCCCGCCGGCTTCCCGCGCGCGCAGCCGCCGCCCGCGCAGCCCGCCTGGCGCCCCTCACAGCAGCCGCCGCAAGCCTGGCCACCGCACCAACCCTACCCTCCACAGGTACGTGTACACACTATACACTACACGTACACGTCACGTGGACACGCAGCCCGTGCAAGAGCTTCGTTATTTTAGTAGCACGCCCGACACCAAGCTGGCTTCAACACACCATGGCACGTCACGAATTATTCATTATTCATTGAATTTCATTTATCATAACACATTTTCGTTTCATAAAAATATTTATACTAGTAGTCCGCCTTGAACTGAGAACTCGCGATTTACTTGCAAACGAGTTGACCAATATAACGAGACCCATATGAAGATTTTTTTTCGCCTTCTAAGTCCGCAATCTCTTGATCCACCTGCTACAATCCCAAAAAATTTCATAAAAACCAGAAAAACGTTACTAAAGTTATTGTCGAACAAACTCTCAAAATCAAAAAGCCATCGAAATGCCGAGACGTCCTAGTAGCCAGAAGTTGTTTGTAAGAACTCGCTCCGCTTACGCTCCGCTCGCTTGGTTAAATTCACAGTAAAGTACCTATCTATGTTCGTCGCCTCTATGTTCATACAATTAGAGTTCATTAATCTTTTAAAGCCCACAGCTCGTGAGATCAGGTCTTCTTGGGGCTCAATTGTCCTTATGTTTTGTTTAGGGAACAATACAAAAAGATTGTCAAAAATTACGTTATTTCTAACCTACACTGCGTAATAAAGGTTAATAAGTAATGAGACTAATGAGAGCCTCTATTCTCGTCACGATATTTTCTAAATATTGAAACCAACAAAGTTGGGATCCTTTGATTGACACTGTTAATATTTTCATTCAGTTTTTCTTTGAACTTACGTCTATTCGTTCAGTAGATGGTAAATAGGCAATATTGTTTGTAGGGTCAGGCAGGGGCGGCGTGGGGCGGCGCGCCGCGGCCGTCGGCGGAGGCCTACCCGCCCGGCGTCGTGCCCTCGCCCGTGAGTCACCTCATCCATACCCATTTTCCGGCAAAAACCTTGCTGTCGTAATTATTATACATTTTGTGTGAATTATCTTTGACTAAAATTGTACCTCGTTTCGTGTCCAGGGTCCCCCCAGTATGAGCCTCCCGGGCGGGCAGTTGAAGCGCGAGATGACATTCCCCGCCGAGTGCGTGGAGGCCACCGCGCCGGCCGGCGAGAAGCGGCGCCGGCTCACCAAAGCCGATGTGGCGCCCGTGGACGCCTGGCGCGTCGTCATGGCGCTCAAGTCCGGCCTGTTGGCCGAGACCTGCTGGGCGCTCGACATCCTCAACATCCTCCTCTTCGACGACAACTGCATAGGCTACTTTGGGCTCCAGCATATGCCCGGCCTGCTCGACCTGCTGCTGGAGCACTTCCATCGCGGGCTGGCGGAGGTGTTCGACGCGCCGCCGGCGCCCGCCACGCCGTGGTACGCGGCGCCCGGGGCCGCCGAGCCCGCCGCGGCGCCCGCGCCCCGGGGCGCGCCGCCCGACCCCCACGACCGCGTGCGCGTGCTGGCCTGCGAGAACTACACGCTCGCGGCGCGGCGGCGGCGCGCGCACGTGGCCTACCGCGCCGAGCCCGACGACGCCGCCGCCGACCTGTTCGCGCCCGAGCCGCCCGACGAGCCCGAGGACCGCCACGACGCGCTCGAGCCGTGGCAGCTGGCCGACCACCTCATGCCCTGCTTCCGCGCCGAGTTCCTGCCGCTGCCCTTCGTGCGTGTGCTGCCCGGCGAGCGCGCGCCCTCGCCGCCCGCGCCCGAGCCCCGGCCGCCCTCGCCCGCGCCGCCCACGCCCCGGGAGGAGCCCGAGCCCGCCCCCGCCACGCCCCAGGAGGACCAAGACAACCTCGAGGCGGAACCCATGGACTTGGAGGTGGAGCGGCGGGTCACGCTCGCCGTGCGCGACCCCGCCGGCGTGCTGAAGCGACGCCGGCTCGAGGACTACGAGGACGAGTGCTACACGCGCGACGAGCCCAGCCTCAACCTCGTGAGCGAAACCCGCGACGCGCTCGCCAAGCGCTGTATCGCGCTATCCAACATCCTGCGCGGGCTCACGTTCGTACCGGGCAACGAGGCGGAGTTCTCGCGCTCGGGTGCCTTCCTCGCGCTCGCCGGCAAGCTGCTGCTGCTGCACCACGAGCACGCGCCGCGGGCCGCGCGGGCGCGGGCGTACGAGCGCGCGGCGCGCGACGAGGCCGACCAGGACGCGTGCTGCTCGTCGCTGCGCGGCGAGGGCGAGTGGTGGTGGGACGCGCTGGCGCAGCTGCGCGAGGACGCGCTCGTCGCGTGCGCCAACATCGCCGGCTCCGTGGAGCTGCAGCACCAGCCCGAGGCGGTGGCGCGGCCGCTGCTGGACGGGCTGCTGCACTGGGCCGTGTGCCCCGCGGCCGTGGCGGGCGACGCGCCGCCGGCCGCGGCGCCGGGCTCGCCGCTGTCGCCGCGGCGGCTGGCGCTGGAGGCGCTGTGCAAGCTGTGCGTGACGGACGCCAACGTGGACCTGGTGCTGGCGACGCCGCCGCGCGGCCGCATCGCGGCGCTGTGCGCGGGGCTGGCGCGCGACCTGTGCCGGCCGGAGCGGCCGGTGGTGCGCGAGTTCGCGGTGAACCTGCTGCACTACCTGTCGGGCGCGGGCGGGCCGGCGGCGCGCGAGGTGGCGCTGCAGGCGCCGGCGGTGGCGCAGCTGGTGGCGTTCATCGAGCGCGCGGAGCAGACGGCGCTGGGCGTGGCCAACCAGCACGGCGTGGCGGCGCTGCGCGACAACCCGGACGCGATGGGCACGTCGCTGGACATGCTGCGGCGCGCGGCGGCCACGCTGCTGCGGCTGGCGGAGCACGCGGAGAACCGGCCGCTGATCCGGCGGCACGAGCGGCGGCTGCTGTCGCTGGTCATGTCGCAGATCCTGGACCAGAAGGTGGCGCACGAGCTGGCGGACGTGCTGTACCAGTGCAGCCAGCCGCGGCCCGAGGAGGCGGCCCACGAACAATAGACGCTAGTGCGGTAGTGACGGGCGCCGGGCCGCGACACATGAGACTGAGTTATACCTGTCGGTACGTGTACATATAGTGATACGCCGCGCCGGCGCGGGCCGGAGCGGTGTCTGACGTGTTAGGCTGTACAATCCGATTTTGTTATTTATGTCCACGATTTATTTACAAGAATGTCAATGTGCTATAATCGATTTCTATTGTTCGATTGAGAAAAGATGTATTATAACTCGTAATTTTGATTTTTATAATAAAATGGGACTTGAATCTGTTTATTGGTTTTATGATGGAGATTTTTATACCGAGTACCTTTAGCGCCTTTGTCTATAAAAGAAATCTTAGTGGAGTGTGAGGAGCTTATGTGGGCTATAAGTTAAAATTAAGTTTAATGTGAATTATTACAATAATCTATAATATATTGAAATTGAATCTGAATTTTATTTATTTTTTGATTGGCTTTTTATAATTCTGCTCACCTCGACTCAAATACTCTTGATAATCTTTGGCTCAAAAATTTCAAACTTATTTAAATATAAAACGATGCTTTTGCGAACTCACTACTGAATATAGACCTCTCGAGAGTGGTTCACGTTTGCATGGAACTAAAAACCAACACATTATAATTTGGTGCTAAAACCAAGCCAAACACAGGTAGTAGATTAGGCATATCTGTCCAATGCATGAACGTACGGTTACTGTTGAGTCATTTAGGTTCACTTACATTGGACATTTCATAGTTCATCGTCCTCCTAGCGTTTTCCCGGCTTTTGCTACGGCTCAATTGAGCCCGGGGTCCGAATGACAGCCCACAATGCCCCGGGCGAGGCGCGTCCACCCACACTAGCAATTTCCTCGTCTGGTGTGGACCTGGTTATTGCCGTCTGACCTAACCCACAGGCGAAATTAGACTTTATTGCATCCTTATTGGGATTAGGTCCGCTGTCCTCGCGATGCTTTCACTCGCCGAAAAGAGAGTGGTGATGATCATCCTAGCGTTTATCCCGGTTTGGGGTCCGCTTGACAACCTAATCCCATGAATTGGCGTAGACACTAGTTTTCACGAAAGCGACTGCCATCTGACCTTCCAACCTAGAGGGGAAACTAGGCCTTTTTGGGATTAGATCCGGTTTCCTTACGATGTTTTCCTTCACCGAAAAGCGACTGGTAAATATTAAATGATATTCCGTACATAAGTTCCGAAAAACTCAGTGGTACGAGCCGGGGTTTGAACCCGAGACCTCCGGATTGAACGTCGGACGTCTTACCGCAAGGCTACCAGCGCTCTCTTGTGGTGAGAGAAAGAAAAGTGGAGAGAGAAAAGAGAGTGGTAAATATTAAATAACATTTTGTACATAAGTTCTGGAAAACTCAGAGGTACGAGCCAGGGTGTGAACCTCCGGATTGAAAGTCTGATGTCTTACCGCTAGTGCTTTCATAGAGTACCGTCGCGTGCTACAGCTTTGCCTACGATGTATAACTTTGTCTGGCTTAAAAGACATGTTTTTCTTTACCAATCGGCTTTTTATATCATATTCCTGAGACGGCCGCTTTTCTCCCACGTCAGAAATAAGATATTAACCCTTTGACCGCCAAAGCCGTCATATCACGCGTACGGAAAGTCGTGCCGTCAGCGCCAGGACGCCACGTGATATCACGTCCAAAATATAACCGGTTTGCCTTGCCCGCTCGCGCGCGCTGGCGCTGCGCTGAGGGCACGGTTTTTCCGTCCGATGCTTGGCGTTCAAAAGGTAAATAGCAATGTGGTGAAGAATACCATGATTTTCAAGCCAGGCAATGTTGCAGCGACGGTAAGTAGGTATACTAAGTATTAAAAAATAAAACAGGTAATTAAAGTAAGACTAAATAAGAGAGGCAAAATATGTTGAGTCTGTCCGGAAAGAAAAGTGTCGTAGAATGTAAACCACGACATTTTTCTTTCCAGACAGACTACACCAACGAAACTTGGTTTGTAAATTTATTTTGGCAATAGAAATGAAGATCTATCCGAATCCCATCAAAATTTAGGGGCACTACCCCCCATTGATTGGGAGGGGAAGTTTTATAAAATTCACATTTTTCAAACCATTCACATTTTTTTTGCGCTGAATCGAATGAGGAATTATAGGATCAACATTTTGTTTGTGTGGTTTTTCTTGGAAAAATTTATAACAAAAAAAATGACGATCGTAGGTTTTGGCTAACTGATTCCCGACACTTACAAGCTGTCCAGTATAAGCGAAACTTTCATACCATTATAACTATGCATAATCAGAGATCACCTTTACATTGGTGTATTTTAGTTGCGCACTTGTTAGGCGATGGAAATTAAAGTACCAGGGCCTCAGTAATCACCGTCGCTTACCAAGCGCGTCTCTTTTACAAACCATTATTGCAGAGACCCCTAGATTCGTAACAAGTATGTAAGTACGTTAAAATATTTCAAGTTGAGCAGGGTATCCTGCCTTGTGAGCACTGCTCTTAGCAAATTCAGCTATAATTTATTACTGGTAGGTACGTATGTCTATGGTCTGAATCGGCCTTCAATCGAAATTCGACTGGCAGCTAATGACATGACTGACATGTCAATTAAATTCTTTATTCAACTTCTTTCACAACTATCATTCATTATCCATATTATTATGTACGTTTGGTTAACATTTTAATGTAAATTAATTTATTGTAGTAACTCAGAAATGAACTCATTAAATGATTTTAGACAAGTTTTCACTTGCATGTCCCATTAGACTATTATGGAGTGTAAGACTAGTGAAAGTAAGAAATTATTCCAAGTGTTCGATGCAACAAAACGTAAGCGAGGGAAAAAGAAAAAGGATGGAGAGGGCAGGTCCTTAGGGCGGTCAGTTAGTGACACCTCCACGAACGTAAGTAGAATATACGCCTGGCTAAATAAATTAGCAACGATTTACATTAATGAGCCCTTGAGCTGAATTCAGCAGTACAACTACAGACAGCAGTGCTGTATGCTGAATTCAACTCAACTGTGTGAGGCTTCCCACTTATCGTAATCATGCTTCCAAAGCAGGGTCAAATCCATGTGGTATCAGCTAAGGCCAGTCTGCAGGAAACTCTTCCTTCGAAAACCGACGCTTTTCCCATCAACTTCGATGAAAGGTGATATAATTTGATTTTATTCATTATCGTGTCATGGTCACATGGTCGGGCCGATCTATTTGTTGACGTATTTTGAAAATATTTTATTGGAGTTTACCATTTCTAATGTGTTGTACCTACTTAATGATTAGGAATGCCGACAGTAGCCCGTCGATCCCGTCTCAATGTTCGCCGCGCCGCAACCGACGTCCCGTGTATGTCTTTCTAACATTAATTAATTTTAATTTAATAAGGGTAAAATCAAGAGAATTGCTTAATCTAAGGCTTGGCCTAACAGCCGGCGGGACGCAGCGCCGCGGTCGCGCCGCGCGACCGTGGCGTCCTTAAATACATGCTAACAGGTTAGCGACGTCAAACAGACTGCGTCCCGCCCGCCGGCATCGCGCCCCGCTTCTGTCCCGCCCCGCGCCGCTCGGCCCCGCGCGTCCACTCGGCGCGGGTGCAGCGCTGCGCAGGGTCTCAGTCGGTTGGACGCGCGTCCGCGCGCGCCTTGAGGGCGTGTTGAGAGCGCGATCCGCGCGCGCCCTGTTTGAACACTTTGAACAGTCATCGCGTCGGGCCGTCGGCGTCACGCGCTGCGGACGTCGCGCTGCGCCCCGCCGGCTGTTAGGCCAAGCCTTTAGTAGGTTCCTTACCGGAGTAGATTGGCAGCAAAAACATTTTTGGTACACAGTTTTATTGCTGGCTGTACTAGGTACAGTAGCATTATCATTTAAACTACGGAAGTATATCAAATTTCAGCTCAATCAGACACTGGGAAGTGGTTGAAATTTAGCTTACAAGATTTGATGCACATAATGACATAAACAAATAAATAAATAAATATCCCGTAAACAAATAGGTATCAAGCTAACTAACTGTGTAAAAATAGAACTTCGTCGTCATCAACATCATCTGTTGTTGGAACATTTGAAATGTTACGCCTTTTGCACATCTCCGCAGCGGAATCAACACTATACGATAGTAATCATAATTCATACTACGCTATACGTTTCGGCGCAGAAACTGAGTGGATCGAGAGCGACTTAAGAGCAGAGATGACACCACGGAACCGTTACACTCGAATTCGCTCTTGTTTCACTCTTTGGTTTCGCGTTGAAACGTAGCGCGGTAGGTAGCGCGGAGTCGCTTCTGCTGCTGAGATATGCAAACGCATTTAGGTATAGGTGGATTAGGTAGGTAACTATGAATACTGTGATTCTATTTCTGTAGTAGTTATAGTTACCTATGTATTTGTCATCGTCTATTATGAAAAAATATCTGATGTAAAAATATACCTTATCCTATTGTAAGGCACTAGGTATTAAGCTTGTAACAGAATGTGCTTGATCGGATATTTTTAAACAATGTTCTACATAGTACTTGCAGATATTTGAAGGATATTTTTTGGTAGTGTAAAATACAGCCGGTAGCTGTCGGTAAGTCAATAGGCAAACGAAGAGTTCAATATGACCTACTACATAACAAAAATAAGCATTTAAACAGATTCCTGACCATCGCAATTTGTTGTGCAGTCAGCTAAGCGGGTAGGGTGTTCAAAATGAGCCGGACACGACTTTATTCTTTAGAGAATAAGAGCGTGTATGTCAATTTGTACACCCTACCCGCTTAGCTACCTCTGCTGCTGACTGTAGGTACTTAATTGAAAAAAAAAACGTATGTTTTTCTATAGCAGAAGAGATAATATGTCATTGGCTTTGAAGGCTGGCCTCGTTTCAACGCCACGATCGGGCTCGCCGCAACGAGTGAGTTACTTTCAGTTCAGTTATATCAATTTTATTATTAATGACGGGGTTTCTGTCTTATTACTCAGGGTGTAACAAAAATACTGGTGATCCATTTAAGTGCATAATTGGTGTCGTATTGCGGGTAAGAAAAAGGGTGGGAAAAAATATGGACGCGAAAAAAAATTTTTATTGTATGGGACACGTCCCAGCCTGCAGCTGGCCAACCATCCATACAAAACCAATTTCTTTTTTCGCGAGAAAAAATGCCTTTCTTAGTTATTCATGATTAGAATATGATACTAATTATGCCCTTAAAAGGATCACCAGTATTTTTGTGACACCTTGTATGTTATGACTATGAGACACTATAGAACCATGAATTATACCTATCAATCTGGCTTTGGACAATTGGGCAGGGCAGGGCTGGCATAGGGTTCTATAATATTGAGTAAGTAATACAGAGTCGTAGCTAGGGGGCATTTTGGGGCCCTACCTACACTAAAATACCATATAATGTAGGGCATACCTTAGAATGGGCCATATCCTACCACTGTCTTCAATTCTTCTTGTTATAACCATTTTTTTATGTGGCTGCCTATCTAAATTGTATTTCCATGGTGTATTTGACCTGCATCTTAATTTAGGATGGCGATGGTACTTTCGAGTCGATGCCGCAAGACCAGGGCTCGTTTATCTACGCCCTTCTCGAAGAAGCTATTAAAAGAGATAAAAAGAAGTAAGTTAAACTCAATACTTTTACTTCCAGTACTCTGTGTCCTTAATTCTCTAGCACCAGGGGGTCACATGAGACAGGACCCCAAATCGTACATTGCAAATTAAAAAAAAAACTGTGTTCCTCAACAATTGGAAAAATCATATCTACCTACATTAGTGCCCCACCCCAAAACTCAGGCTACGCTCGCGCCTGTCTAGGACACCAACTATCTCCACACCTACCTCATTTCATTCAAATCTATTCAATGGTTGAAGCCTAAAGAAGCAACAGAACGACAGAGAGAAAGAGTACCTACTTTCGTATTTATAATATACTCGTACTAATATTACTAGTAACCTCGAACTGAGAATTCGCGATTTCCTTGCAAACAAGTTTTTCTCGATTTGTGGCGTTTGTAGCCGGATTTTTTTGCTCCCATACAAGCTTTTGATTTTGGATAGGCATGGGATCGAATAGCATCAAAAAAAAGTTTGACAAAAATGACCTCGCATCCTGTATGTTTTTTCCAAAATTTGGAAACGCGAATCCTCATTAATTTTAAATCGAGGGAAGGTCGGCCATTTTCGGCTAGCAGTACAGGATCTGGGGGCCGATTTTTGACAGCCGGACGCTCGAATTAAAAAAATTCAGGCTCGAGAATAATCGCACACAAAAGTTTGTTGCCAATTTTTTCGCATGAAATTAATAGTTTAAATAATCATGATTTTAAATTTCTATCGCTGTTATTTTTAAAACATAATTTCATCGTTTTATTCAGAGTTTCAAATGTCACTTTCGAGTGCTCGATTCTCAAAAATCACCCCCCTGGTAGCTGCCCACACTGCCCCAAAATGAAAATCCACCTGTATAGTTTTCACTGAAAGTATTAGGCCTCACTTCCATGATTTATTTCAAAAGTTTTCACGATTCAGAAGTTAGATGGGGATGGGGATGGGTAAGGGAGGTAACTCAATAAAGAATATTTTATTTTTCTAGATTTTATTCTACCACTTTGTCGGCGTGATTAATGCACATACTCATACCAAATTTCACAGACGCACATAGCGAAACTATAAGGGTTCCTAGTTGACTACGGAACCCTAAACTCATCGAAATGCACGGACGTGTCAGTACCCAAGTTCTGACAGGTCCATTGTGTCCGAAGATGTCAGTAAGAACTTCACTTCGCTTGAACTCCGCTCGTTCGATAAATGCGATAGTAACTACCTACATACTTATACTCTTTGATAGTAATTAAGGGCTCTACATATTATTTCATCGTTGCGTCAATGAGAAAGTTGCAAGTGTGCACACTTGTCACACAGACAACGTCACGCTCGTCGCCACGAAGAGCGCGACAGGGCGAGTCGGCGACCGGCGTCGCCGAGCGAGCGAGTGGAGCGAGAACCCCGCGAGCGGCGGGACCACCGCGACCACCAGGACCACCAGGACTACCGGGAACACCGGGACCACCGCGAGCATCGGGACCATCGCCACCACCGGCGCCGCGACGACTCGCCTAGGGAAATTGACAAGTATAGTACCAAATAAGTTATGGAATGGAATCAGGCGTTACTTTGCGGAAGTCCATATTATCAAGTACAATAATATTGCTTTCTTATACCGCGGAATAGCAAAGCAGTATTATTGTACTCGATAAGTATAGTACCCTCATATAGTTTTCTACGTAATGGCTAAATCACTAATCATTTTTAATTTACATGTAGGGTTAACCGTTAATTTGTCGACAATTAATGTGTCCCTACCGCCTTTTGCACATCTCCGCTACGGAATCGACACTGCGGTACACGTTTCGCCACGAAACCCGAGCGGAATAAGAGAGAATTCGTGTCGTGTGGCGTGTTTCCGCGGTGTCGTTTCCGCTCTTGATTCGCTCTCGAATCTCGATCCGCTCAGAGGGCCTACCGCGAAGTTCGAAAATCGACAAAACGATGGTCCCGTCTCTATCGTTCTTGCATATACGAAAGAGAGAGATGCCAATAGACGATTCGATGAACGAAGTGCTTCGCGGTTATAGGCCAGGTGTCGCGGCGAATCGTATAGCGCGGTATAGCGGGGTGTCGATTCCGCAGAGAGCAAGATGCAAGCGTTGTCTTTTAATTGTCTTCCTAAATTATTTTTATTATCGTTACTTAATATGTGTAACTAGGTATTTATTAGAGTTACCTTGAGTTTAATATAGAGCTACAATAATAAGCACTTAATTTAAGTTTTGGTATGCCAGCAGACCCCCAAAAAATGAAAATCCACCGCCAGTACTTGATCAAAATGTTTTGATTGAAACTTTCGCTAAATTATGCGCAACACTAACCACGAAGACTGAAACCCCTCCGAGCAAGACAGTCGTGAGTTCAATCTTGCTGTACTTAACTTATACGAATTGAGTATGGTATTTACATGTACGTAAATAGGTACTAGGGCCAAGTCGCCAATAGATGAACGATTAAGCGACTACCCCAACTTTGGTATTTTTTTATGTATCTTATAACCAACTTTCAACAATTTTTATTTTTTTATATGTTTGGGCATATAATTTAGTTTAGAATAAGCTGTTCCAAATCCTCTTAGGACCATGCAATATTTTTTATAAAAATGGTTATGTGCCGGGATAGGCCAATTTGCCCAGAAGATGAACATAGTGCCCCAATTATGAACGATTGATCCAAAAGATGAACATTACAAATGCAAAATCAAGGACCCAAAAGATGGACGATTCGACGCCAATAGATAAACAATAGCCTCCTTAAGGCAGTAAATTTTTGACATTATGTATATAAAATAGAGTTGATTTTGTTTGGTTTTAACTTCTTCGAACGTAATAAACTCTATAATTAGAACCGTGGGCCTTAGAAGTATAGTATTGATAGACGATTTCCCTAAAAATAATGTTCAGTTTTGAATCTGCTATCTAAAACATGAACGAATAAATTTAGTTAGTTCAAGTTTTGGGCACGATATTCATGAAATGAACTAATAAAATTTATGTTAAATTCATGTTTTGGAATGCAGCCTAAAAGATGAACTAGTAAATTGTGTTAGTTCAAGTTTTAGGTATCCTGTTTCGATTGTTTAAATCTATTATAACATTTATAACTATTATAATAATAAGATTTAAACAATAAAGTACCGTTCATCTTTTAGATATAAAATCAAGGAACAACAAGCAAGCATTTTAAACCATAAATGGTGTATCTATCTTTTTTATGATATTTTATAAAAGCATTTCAAAAAACTGATCCTCGCCCAAAACTTGAACGTCTTTCATTTATTAGAAAAATCACACAATAATGGGACCATAACTTGAACAGCGATTATTTCATAAAATAAGTTAAAATATATTATTGATGATGATGCTGATGATGATCCTTCCGGCCGATTACGACCAAGGCGACCACTTCAACTCCTAGTTAATAGTATTATTATTAATAACGTAAACGGTAGAGTGATTAGTCTATAATCTATACTGAACAAAATCATGATAAGAATTATCAAATTTTGGGGCGACGCATAGACTTGGCGACCTTTCACGACCTCATACTTTGGATCTATTATTTTATAGTTTAAATGTGACTCTGGGAAAAGAGATGCAGTTTTAATAAATACCCCTAAGCTTGGAGAGTAGGGGTCAGTATTTAATTATTTCAATATTTAGGCCAAACGTTCATCTTCTGGGGGTCGTTCATTTTTAGGGGCAACTACCCTACTTATGCGATAATGTATTTTCGACCTGTTTCAGCAACGTTCGCTAAGCCACAAGTCACTGCAATGTGAAAGTGTGCCAAAGCAAGCCTGTAACGATGTCGACCATCAACCTGTCAAGCTAAGGAGTTTTGAAAACTCTCAAGGCAATATCCCTTTGGCATTAGTCCGAAGTCAGGAGGACAATACCGGCCAAATGCGTAGCCGCGACAACGTTGCATCGTCTCGCTCGCACCTAGCACAAGTGACGGGCAGAAGCTCCTATTGCGTCCCCTATGATAAAGAAAACACTTTAGGAGAACAGCAGCGGCATAGAGAGCAGTATACCAGCAAACTAAACGTTAGCGGATCTAAGATGCACACCCCAACAGACGGTAGACAACGTGAATACGCCCCCGGACCAGCTCCAACCAGAAGCGGTCTCAACCAATCTTGCAGGGGTTACAGGGAACACCATCCAAATCGGGAGCCTCTCAGAGATCGTGACTATCGTAGAGAATCCGATCGATATGATCGCGATATAGAGCTCAATAGAGATTACGATCGAATTACTGAACCTAATAGAGAGAGATCCTATGACAATGATAAGAAAAGATACTGCAACCAGACTAGTAGGAGCTATGATGTCCATCGAGACTCTTTCGTGGAAGACGACAGACAACACAGAACCTCACGGAGTGACAATCACAGAGAGAGGCGCTATAACGAAAGACTATACGAAGACAGTGACCGAAAGAGATGCGAAGATATGGAAAAACGGGACAAGTATTATGAAGACAGACCGTTCGTTTCTCGCGATCGCAACTACCACGCGTTTAAAGAAAGCAGAGATCGCCGATACAAGAAAAATTTGGAGCGTTTTGACAGAGCTTCTGTCACATCGAGGGAAACGGAAAGAGAAAGAGATTCTGGTCTGAGTGTTGCGGATTGTGACAGTGCCGTCAGTGCTCGAACTAACTACTTAAAATTAGTAAAGGTTGGTAGAACTGATAATAGTTTTCTAGTAGAGAGCTGTAGTCAGATTACCATAACCATAACGTATGTCATATTTATTTTCTTAATTATTGCAGCAAGAAATTATAGAGCAAAGAGAAGCTATGGACAAGATGATGAATTTATGGAAAGAGTTGATGCGATGCTTTAAGGGCTATTCGCAAACATCGGGAGAGAAAGTTGTAACCGTAATTATTCCATTTACTTACGTTCTTAGTAATGTAACACTCATTTTTAACCGACTTCAAAAAAGGAGGAGGTTCTCAATTCGACTGTTTTTTTTTTTTTTTTTTATCATAATTTTTTTTTTTTGTATGTATGTTACTCCATATCTCCGTGAATCGTGAATAGGGTTGCCATACGTCAGGATTTGTCCGGACATGTCAGGATTTTTGACCCTTTGTCAGGATTGCGGCCGGACTTGGCAAGTGTCAGGATTTTTAGAAATTACCTCATTATAACTACGCTTATTACAAAATTTAAGTACATACAAAGTGTACGTACCTACCTATTAAATTTTCAACAAATCAATAATGAATTTGACAATATTTTGCTATTAAAATCTTTATTAAATATGTACATATTATAACTTCAAACAGTTAGTTTAGCAAAATACGTATTAAGCATTTTTTGGAAGGCTTAAAGCCGAAAGTTAAATAAGTCGCTCTACAACTTAATGACAACTGTTGAATGTCTTCAACAAACTCATTAATTAACTGCTCTTATGACAAATATAAAAATATTGGGGATATCAAAAACTATAACGTTTCTAAATGTAAAAAAATGTGGGAAAGAACGCGAATACTTTTTGACCAGTAAACTCTGAGTCATGTTATTTATAATTATGAGCTCAAGCTTTAAGAGGGTATGGGTACCTACTGCGTATAAATGTCATGTGAGGGCACACCTCAGCTAATGTGAACTCGATCAAATATGGAGCAGAGCCCGACTGGGGAAGTACCTCCACATTACAGAAAAATAGCACTAGACCTTACTCATAGTGTTGTGTTCTCTGGCGTCCTTTCAGAGCTCTGAAAGGATGTAGTTTGTTGACGACAGAGACTATATTTTCTCTTTAGCCGTCAACACAGTGAATGCTCTTTTCTAAGGAGTCGGGTCGGCAACACACATGAGGCACCTGGAGCTGCAAGTGTCCATATGTTACGGTAGCTTCTCACCCTCAAGCAGGCTGTTTGCCACCGGCGTAGTGTTTAGAACGAGTACGCTAAATCGCTGTTATTAGAAATGTCAGGACTTTTGGGATGATGTCCGGATTTTTATCAGGACATTCAATTTTTCCATATGGCAACCCTAATCGTGAACCGATTTTCAAAATTTTTTTTTGAATCGAACAGGTATAACCCCTAGATGGTCCCATTGTCACCAAGTCGGGATCTGATGATGGGATCCTGGAGAAATCGAGGGAACTCTTCAACTATTATAGGCACACCTATAGTGATTTCACTATTTTTTACAGCAACTCGGCCACTTCCTCTTGGAATAGCGGATCCTAAGTGAAGTCGGTTCTTTTTTTGTTTAAAATTATTATTGCTTCCAGAAACGCGCCACGCTAGTTGTGTTGAACTAGTATAGAATTTAGCGAACGTGGCATCAAAGTATTAACAACCTTTATTAAATAAGTGGTTTGCGTCTGTTTCACGAAAAAAAACGGATTTCGAATCTATCGGCGGCGAGCGCTCCCTTGTCACGTTAAAAAAAACGCTAAAGATTGCAGCGTTTTTTCTTGAAGCAGACGTTAATCACTCGTCGAACGAGACATTAGTTTCACCTGTTTCGGATAGTGAATGCAGTAACCATCGATGTAGGATTCCTAAATCGATGATTGATGATTTGGTTGGTCGGACTGGATGTAACCGTTCTGTGTATTTCTCGGCTAGGAAACAGCGGCGAACAGTGCCCGCGACTCGGCGGCCGCGCAGCTGCGTTTGTGGCGAGAGTGCATGCGCCGGTACGAGACCGTGGCTCGCGACGTCGGCGACACGGACGCCCGGCTCATACAGACTACGGTATGCCCAACATTCTGATGTTTTCAACCGACTTCAAGATTTCGAAGGGGGAAGTTCTCGATTCGTCGGGATCTTTGTTTTTTTTTGCTATTTTTTTAATATGTGGGTTCACCGATTATTCGAAGACGGCTGGACTGAATTGCAAAATTCTTTTTTGTTTGAAAGAGTTTCACAGTTGGTCCCATTTTCCCCAGGTCCGGATCTGATGATGGGATCCTGGAGAAATCGAGGGAACTCTTCAACTATATATATAATACTACAGACACACCTATAGTGATTTCAGTATTTTTTACAGCAACTCGGGCATTTCCACTTGGAAAAGCGGATCCTAAGTGAAGTCGGTTCTTTTTTTGTTTAAAATTATTATTCCTGCATCATTCAAATTGCCAGTATGCCAGACGTTTTGTAGGCCAACAGAACTATTATAGTGCCCACTCGGTATCACCAAACGGGAAACAGCGGTGTGGCAAACCTTCGGCGGAAATAGTAACGGGACGATGTTGACGTCTTTCGTAATGATTAGGCTCGTATTGCCGTAGACAGAGATACGTGGAAGAAAGAGAGGAAGGCCTTTGCCCACAAAAATAGTACATTACACCCATGCCTTCACAAGAATTGTGCGAAATAGTAAATAAAAATAAAAAAAGCCCATTTATTTATTCCAAAACCAAAATAATAATAAAAACTTAGAATTTAATTAGTACTAAAGCTAGTTTGGTTTGAACTCATCTCAGGTAAAGGTGCGAAATAGTAGTAAAGTTTATTTAACTAGCAGTGGGTCGGTTACAATCTGGTTCTTAATGAACCTACCTACTTATTTGTTGTGTTCAGGAAGAGATCAACAAGCAGCGCTCGGAGATGGCGGAGATGGCCAACATGTGGCAGGAGTGCCTGCAGCGCTACCGCGAAATGAGCAATGACTTCAACAACCTCAAGGAGAAGGTACTTGACTCTTCATATGGGCAATCTTTTAAAAATTAACATGTAGTAGACTTAAGATCGGAAGGTAAGTTACAAAGATCCCTTTCTCTCAGCGGACTGTCGCAGTTTTTTCCAGTAGGTAGGTAAATGTTGTTGAGGAGCTTACGAGTGTCACTTATTTAAACGTTGTCTAGTTTGTCTTAATATAAAATTGACGGATAAACAAATTTAACAAGCCTTTCGTGTACCTATAGTTGGCGGCGCCAGCTGCAACGGCCGTGGTGGCGCAGCCCTTGTGTGCCGAGGGCGAAGGTGCCGGCGGTGGACCGACCGCCTTCTGTCAAACCGCCTATCCTCCACCGGTAAAGCCGGGTCACATTTGTTTGCTGTGTAATGTCGAGACGTATCAGAACAGTAATTGGTTTCATTCGTTTAAGCCATAGGTCATCGACAAAATTTTCTTGTATGAGATTTTTTTTTAATTTATTTAGAAAACAAACAGCCATGTACAAAAATAGTCATACAAAATATTTAACGATTCTCTATGGAATGACAGCTGCATCGCCATAGTATTGATCAGTCCATTAATTGTGCGTGGTGCTAGTGGTGCTACCCACTCAATATTACTGCGTTAAAATTTGTCACATGCACATTGCGTCATACAAATATGAACGCGGCCATATTAAACCGATCACCTGTCCTGATGCGTCACGAGTGTCACGACACAACACCAGACAATTGTGAAGCCGGCTATATACATATATTTACTAAAGATTGCATGGATTATTTTATCAATAAAAAAGTAAAAAATTTATACTATTATATTATAAAAGTTAATACACGAACCAACTTAATACACGACGGAGAGTTGTGGGGTTGGATGGCTGGCAAGCGCGTGCGCTTGTGCCTTTAGAGTTGGCTCAAAGGTTGTAAACCTTCAAAACATAAGGCACAGATGTCGCTGTGACTAGTTCTCCGTTATATATGATAAAATTCGCCGTGTTGAAGTGGGATCGTGTGGTGTAACATGGAAGCACTTCGGACCGACAATCCGAACGTCTCAGGTTAGATTCCTGTCATGCTCCAGAGTTCTCCACGGTTTCATTATATAATGGATATCTGTTCCAATTTGTGTATTTTATCAATATAACAAAATGAACAAACAACCCCGCAGATGCCGGGAGCAGGTTATGTGGGTTCGCCGGTCCGAGGCCGCGCGTCGGCGCCCGCGCCGCCGCCCTGGTGGTGGGGCGAGCCAGGGCAGGCGCGCGCGGCGCGGCGCTCGTCGCCCGAGTCGCGCGGCTCGTGCGAGCGGCACCGCAACCGCGAACGGCACCGACACAAGGAGCGCGAGAGAGGTTAGTTACTACCACACTGTAAGTATAGTTTGGCCAGGGTTTCTTTTACTTCAAGTATAGACAGAGACAATCATGCTATCTTCCTGCGACCGACTGCGGCAAAGGGACGAGCAAGGGGCGAGCGTGATCGCCGCCGACACAAGGAGTGCGAGGGAGGTTAGTTGCTACCACACTGTAGGTGCTACGTGAACAGCACTCCCTGGTGGCGGAGCAAACTGGGCCAGGCTTGGCGCTCGTCGTGCGGCTCGTGTGACCGACAGCGGCAACGGGACCGCGAGCGTGATCGCCGCCGACACAAGGAGTGCGAGCGAGGTTAGTTGCTACCACACTGTAGGTGCTACTGCTACGTGAACAGCGCTCCCTGGTGGTGGCGGAGCGAGCTGGACCACGCTCGGCGCTCGTCGTGCGGCTCGTGCGACCGACAGCGGCCACGGGACCGCAAGCGTGATCGCCGCCGATACAAGGAGTGCGAGCGAGGTTAGTGGCAATAGTTGCTACCACACTGTAGGTGCTACTGCTACGTGAACAGCGCTCCCTGGTGGCGGAGCGAGCTGGGCCACGCTAGGCGCTCGTCGTGCGACTGACAGTGGCAACTGGACCGCGAGCGTAAACGCCGCCGACTCAAGGAGTGCGAGCGAGGTTAGTTGCTGGAGTAGATACTACGTCAACAGCGCCCCCGTGGTGCCTGCCTCGGGCCACAAGCGACGCTCGTTTTTATTTATTTGTTTAGCATTGTTGCTAATGCTTACTATACACAAGGTGATACTTTCGATATTGTTTTTATAACGAAACTATATCCTTATTTTTCAAACGAGTGGCTTTGACGTTGTGCGCAATGAAATCGTGTAGAATCGACTTCCAAATTCTACTCATCATCTCTACTTGTTTCATACACCCACAACCAATAACATGCATTTTTTAATTCTTTTTCAGATGATTCAAAATACAAGGATAAGTCCAAACCCACCACCGCTCGCTCCGAACACAGACGCAGAAAAAGATAATAACTTCACACACTTAATTATAACAAACCAATATAAAAAACGCCGTTGTAATGTTGCCGTGTATAATGCCGTTTCAAATGTAAGAATTAAATTTGTTAGGTGTTACGTTAGAAATGATGGTAGTCGTTAATTGTATTGCATATTTGGAAATTACCTTTTCAATATTACCGAATCAGTTATTTTTTTAAATTATTATAACTACAGTCTGTGCAGTTAGCAGTAGAAGTTGCTAAACGGGCAAGGTGGTCAAAATTATCTTGAAATGCTTTTATTGTCTGGATATTTGTCTTTCGATAACTCGTTCTACCTACTTCTGCTGCTGACTACTAATTTATAGTTTATTTCAGTGACCGGAATTAACCTGTTGGTAAACACCAATAAAGGGGTATTGGATCGGGTATTTGATACGTTGTTTTTAAAAACCCTATCATCTGGTAAGCATATCGTTGACAAACCCGACCAATAGTCTAACCAAATGAATGGAGTTAACTGTGATTTATAAGTGTTTTTAGAACGCGATCAGCTTTTTTAATCTATACTGCTAAGTCAAAGTTGATAAGTCGTTTTGCGTGATTTGCGCGTAAAAAGACCGAATCAAAGTAAATGGTAAGGGGTAAGTAAATATTGCCATTGTAGGGAAACCACATTGGTTAACCTTGTTCAATCGGTTTCCATGACGATAGGCTGACCCAATGATAGAGTAGTAGGTATATCATCGGGGTACTTAATTGGGTTACCCTATCGGAAAAATTAATCAAATAAAGGGGTTTTCCGGTCCTAGGTTTATTTTGGGTTGGCATATTTAACCCTCGGTATTACTTCGAATTCTGCATCAGGGTGGTTGGCTATTGCAAACACATTTTGTAAATTTTGTAATTGTTTACACTTAAAATAAAAGTTTACAAAATCCAAGAGTTGACTACTTTATTTTTGGCATTGGCATAATAAATAAACTAATTATCTCTAAAACGGCAGCAATTCATTACATTAAATTCTATCAAATATTAAAATCTGCTAATTAAAGAGACAATTTTTCATGGGTAATTTTATCTGATAGCTCCCACAGTTTGTCCGCAAGTTCTTTGTCTTCTGAACGGCCCGAAGATGCCGTTTCAATACAGTCTGAAAAGTATTTCCCCGTAACGTCACTCAGTTCCTGCGCTACGGCCAGGTGGATTGTGGTCTGAGCGCCTTCTTCGGGTGTTTTGAAAACGAGCCTAATTAAAAATCTGGAAATAGTGGGTTGGTGGCGAAATATATCGGTGCTGACGGCCCCTGGGTGCAGGCAGTTCACGGTCACTCCCGAGCCCAACAGGTCGCGGCTAAGTCTCTTCGTAAATAGCACGTTGGCCAACTTAGAGTTGGAATACACTCGGGAATGCTGCAGCCAGGTTTTTGCCGGTTTGTCAATATTATCCAAATCTATCGTGCCGTACCGATGCATCAGAGAGGACACATTGATTATCCTACTCGGAGCTGAACTTTTGATTATTGGTATGAGCAATTTTGTTAGAAGAAAGGGACCAAAATGGTTGATTTGCATTTCTACTGGAAGATTATCTTCCGTTAGCGAGTTATCTAGTTTCCCAGTACCAGCGTTGTTGATAAGGATGTGGACGTTGCTCTCTGTGTCGATAATGTGTGATGCAAAACTCCGTATCGACTTGAAAGAAGCTAGGTCCAGTTGTTTGTAAATAACATTGTGATTGCCGGTGGCCTTTATAATATTGTCTCTCGCTCTGGTGCCCTTCTCTTGGTCTCTGCAAGCAAGTATGACCTTAGCTTCGCGCCGCGCGAGGTCTTTTGCTGTTTCGAATCCGATCCCTGTATTTGCGCCAGTAACGATGATCACCTTATTGTTAAGCTTTGTTTTACATATACATTTTCCCGATGTCATTTTATAGTAAATTTTGTATATTATATACGTCACAAACACGGCCGCTAAATATAACAACATGGTATCTAATTGTTTTGCAAAAATACGTCCGACTGTTCTCTGAGCTTGTAAGACGTGCGTCCTCTTGGACGTAAACAAAACAAAACAAGCAGAATAAAGTTGAATAAACAGTCCGTCAGAAAACAGGTTATTCGGCTACTCGTGCTTCACAGAGTCACAGATATACTACTGACAACGACACGACACGCTGGTGGCTCAGGTGGCTCGATATGCACAGACTACATCAAGGTTGAGCCGCGCCCTAATTAGTCGGTTTGCGCTGTTATGTTGGTAATATTGGTTATGGTTGCTATTTTATTACATTGTATGCATCAATAACTTAGAGCATATACCTATGGAGTAAGCTTAGGTACATTTCCCCTCTGACAAAATTATTAGCAGGAAAATCTAATACGTTTATAAAAACTATTTCAAAAATCGATTACACGCATTTCGTTCATCGTTTTCAGTGAGTAAAGAGCTCCGTGAAAATGCTTTTATAGTCTGGCAAACCAAAAAGCGCAGTAACAGTCAGAGTAACATGCTATACCCATCCTGTTTTTAGTAGACTGAGTACTAGCATTAGAGAAAGACAGTATGATTCTCCCTGTCTATGCTTGAAGTGGAACAAACTCTGGCCAAACTATATGTATTATTTTTAGGTGTAAAAGATGTTCTACTATGTCTAGTTTATGAAAGGGATTTGAAAGGGACGACACTACGATGTTGCCACTTTTTAATTTCTACTCTTTTTGGTCGGAATATAAGTCTAGTAACCCTTTGACGCCAAGACCACGGACGTAACAGAGCCAGTATAAACTTTACTTGAAAGTATTAAGGTTATGTGATGTCTTTAAGCGTCTTGAAGCCTTTAAGCGTTGAAGAGGTTAATAAGTTATACCAAATGTAACTATATGTATGGAAATTACAGATGTGTCTATGGAAAGTTTCCAAAGTTGCAAAACTTTCCACGTGTTAATATTTCAAAATCTTCTCGCGTTTTGTATAGGATTTTTATCCTGAAATCTCTTTTTTTAACATTTCTTTTGTAATAAACAAAAATCCTAAAGCATTTATGTTACCGTTTCCACAACCGTTAAAACTGTAAAGGAAACAATGATATACAACGAGCGCAGCTTACCTTTCCTCATACCTTGTTCCCGGCAGGCACAGATGGGAAAGATTCGTCCCTACCTGTGACCGCCCCACGTGATGATACCGCCTACATCTTTTGTAGATCATTAGACTTTTTTAATTTGTACAAAGGTCTCAGTGTGTGGTGTGGTAAAGATTAGATACCAATGAGGACAAAAAATTACCTCCAGGCTGCTAAGGCAGTTTGTATAGTACTTGCTCTACATTGTAGAGTCTAGGTACAAGAGTTCCGCTCAAGACGGATTATTCATGATGTTGATGTTTATTTACGAAACTGTTCTTTACAATTTTTAATTCAGACAAATCGAAAAACAGGTAGGTCGCCGCTGTCGCCAGGGTGTCATAAAAAAAATGGATAAAGAGTTAAACTATATACAGTTCGTGAGCTTTAAGAAGAACTTTCGGGAATCGGCGATGACACACGAAGGTAATATTGCTGTTCTTCTTTTTCACGTGTCACTGTTGATTGATACTCGACATTTCTTTCTAAAACCCAAATGTTCTGAGAGCTCACGGACGTATCTAGTTTGGATGGTACAAAGTGTCCTTCGCTAAGTTCCATTCTGAGTGTGGAGTGAGTCAGAGCTCAACTTAGATATAGAGAAAGAAGTAAGTGTACACAATTTTAAGCGAGCTTCGGTACAGTCCCTCATCAATGTTAAGTTGTAGTCCTACTAATTCCGCAACTTATGATCTATGTGATACAGTTTTATATTATTTACTTTTGGGTTCATCACCTAAACGAAAAAAAGTGGCCACCATTTACCGTTTAGGTAATGAAGCAAAAAATACGCAAAATGGTAAAGACCTCCCCTAAAACTAGACCTAAAGTTGCGGAGTCAGTAGGACTACAACTTAACATGAGGGATTACAGAAATTGTTTCGTTTATTAGGAAATACAATCCGCCCAATGAGGACGCCACTGAACGGTCGACACCTCAGGTCGACACAGTCTCAAGTAATTAATGTGTGGAGTGAGCAATATGACTTACTTTTTATCTATCTGAGATATTATGTTCCCTACTTATAAAATAGGATGCCAATAAAACAATTCATCGTTTTGAAATATTTTCATTTTCTGTTTATGATTATATGGTACAAATCTAGTATCATTCAATATTAACCAAAACAACACAAGTATAGGTAATTAATTATTAACTAACAGTAACTACACTAGTAGTCCGCCTCGAACTGAGAACTCGCGATTTACTTGCAAACGCGTTGACCAATATAACAAGACCTTAAGGAGGATTTGTTTTCTCCTTCTAGCTCCATAACCACTTGATCGATCCTGCTCATATACGAACCTACAAATTTTATGTATCTCTGCTACAGCCCCAAGAAATTTCATAAAGATCAGAAAAATGTTACTAAAGTTATCGTCGGACAAACTATCGAAATCAAAAAGCCATCCAAATGCCGAGACGTCCCAGTAGCCAGGTGACAGTTCGGTCTGGAGTTGTTTGTAAGAACTCACTTCGCTTACGCTCCGCGAGCTCGATAAATATAACTTTGTCATTTTATCCGGAAAAGGACAAAATTATACACAGGATAAATATATATAGACATTTAGCAATATTGATAAATCAATAGAGGTATAAATTATACAGGGTGTTTCCTGTAATAAGAGCAATAAATTATAACGTATAGATTCTACTCCTCAAGCAACTTTATATTTATGTATTTTTTAGATTGTCTCTTTTTCATACAAACTAAATAGTATTTTCAATGTACGTTAAAATCCGTCTAATTGACATTGCTTATCACTCTTATCAGTCTTGTCATTGTTACGCTGGTAACCCTACAGACAACTAAATTCGGAATACATTGCGTCTTCGAATATATAAAATGTATTAAAAATGTAATGATAAATTATTTTTAAAAGTTGTCTGGTTTGAGGAGCAGGATCTACGTTTTAATTTATTGCTCCTATTACAGGAAACACCCGGTTTAAGCTTTGCATTTCAGTCTCTATAAAAACTTTTGATACAGTCATTTCTCTGCCCAAACTCGTTCGGGCAAGAAGACCCCAAAAGATTTTCAATCAACTAGAACTTTTTAGATTAGACGCTATCAGTTTTAAAATTGTATGTATGTATATTCTTATAAATGCTCTTGCATACTAAGTGCAAGGCCTGAGTGGACGCTCGCTCGGCGGGGCGTGCAGCGTTGCGGCCGAGCGTCCATACACTTTGTGCAGCGTCGACTCAGGACACCAGTATGAGTTTCATTTGTTTAACATGTACCTACGCCGCACGCCCCGCCCCGCTGGACGCCCAACTCGAGCGTCCACTCAGGCCTTGCACTACCATTCTTTGCACACTCTACAGCGACCCATTGCTAGCAAACTATCGGAACAAGTACCTAAGCATTTCTGTGATATTTTGACTCCGACACAAGCCATTATGATCATCACTTCCACAGTCCATATTTTATAATTACTTAGTGGATGTAATGATAGCCTTTAATCTGATACATTTTACAGTTATATTCGTATAGCTTAATCAATAATCAGAAACTTCCGTTGTGCTTGCATCAGTTTGCCCTTTGGAAAAGGCCTCCCCTGAAATGTCCATAGATTCCTGTAAGTATGTTGCATTTTCAGTTACTCGTATGTACATAATGCGCTAAAGAAGCCTCTTTAGCTCTCTTTAGCTCTCAGCAGCCGCTGTAACCATCGCATCATACTTCCAAATTATATGTACCTACATTTGACGTCAAAGATATGTTTCCAAATTTTATAATTAGTTGCAATAGTGTAAAGGGTCAATTTTTTGTACCCTCAACTTTTTTTTAATTCTGAGAGTTTTAGATGATTTTGACTCAGAATCACGAGCTCTTTGGATCTGAGTAGGACACAAAATGTGTACCAAAATTTGTACAAATTTTTTGTTCCTTCCATTGCGTTACCGCTATAAAAATGCCAACGGATTGGGGAAAAAAACTTAGGACACATTTTTTGTCCTATTAAAATCGAAAGAGCCCGTGATTCTGAGTCGAAATCACCTAAAATTTGCCAATTTGAAAAAAAGTGGAATAGACAACTTTAAATAAAATGACCCAAAGATATCTCTGACGTCGACTGTACCATTAATAGTAAACTCCAATATGTGAACTACCTTATGTTCAAACTTTTGCGGCGAAATCCAAGGTTTTGACTTTGAAGATTTTCTTCTTGGAAGATGTTTTTACTATCCTTGTTCAGCATTTACCGACGGTATTCTGATTAAAATATTCATGATATTACTTAATCTGGATCACTTACTTATTGTACCTAACTAATAAACGTTACATTATAAACATTTACTTAATTATAATTAGAAATTGACTATTTTTAGGACTATTTACGGGTCCAGTATATATTGAGCTTCTGTGTGTATATTCTACATCGGGAAAAAACAACACATCAATAGTGAGTTTTTAAAGGCATTGGTAGTATCAGAACTATCAGGAGCCTAGGTACAGTCAGCAGCAGATTTAGCTAGGGCAAAAAATATGTTATCAAAGCTTGATACAACTTTATTGTTGATAAATAAGAACGTGTCAAGTTCAATTTGAACATCTCGTCCGTTTAAGCACTTCTACTGCTGATGTTACTCTATCAGGCTTTAATAGATATCTACTTAACATTCATATCTAAAGTTTTAAACGGATTTTGACAGTCGGTAAAATATCGCTAAGTAGCCCACCGGTATATACGTAGTTATACAGTATTAATGATAGCGAATAATGTTGATGGAAATTAAGTATCTTCTTATACAGGTTGTCCCAGAAATCGACGTCAAGCCGTGAATTGATGATAGACCAAGTTATAACAGTTATCAGAAAAATACAAAAAAAAATCTATCACGTCTTCTTCAAAAATTATGGTCACTTTAAAAATTTACTAGAATATTCACGCCCTGGAGTTCGATTTTTGAATCTCACCGGGTGACTTATTTCGTACTAAATAGTCATCGGCTGCATACAAAAAAAGGCACCGGTGAGATTCAAAAATCGAACTCCAGAAGGCCATCCATGGTTGCCATTTTATCACTTATCGCGCTATGCGTCACTTTCACACTTACATACTTGTTAGAACGTGACAGCTATGGTGACAGACGATAAAAACCCGACCATAGTAGGCTAGCAGGTCTCTTAACTTCTAGTAAAACTGTCAAACTTTTCATACGAGATTTTGTAACGATGACGTTGATGTTAACAGACGGTTTGGTGCAACCCGCCCTAAGTGGTGAAAACTCGTCATCTAAGTGATAGACCAATCATCAACAAAGTTAACGTGAACAAGCGGAATGTATTAGCGGTTGTATTTTTGAGTTGGCTTCCGTAAAATATTTAGCATAATATTCATTCTGGAATTAGCACCGACACCAACCCGCTATCATTAAACAGATGATAAATATAATAAGTGCAAAATATATACATATATATATTGTCTATGTAACGGGTAGGTACATTTATATCTACTTATAAAGGCAGTCAATGACGGAATAGGTACTGTACTTATAACTACTACTGGATAACTATTCGAAGCATTATTTTATTTTAATTGCGTAGAAAAAGCTAGGTATCCATGTTGATTTATGTATATAGATCAAAAAACTTGTGCGTACTCGTATTTAGAGTAAATCGTACTTGAAATTCATTCAATTGTTTTGGCTCACGGTATAATTAATTCATGGTATAATCTTACTGGCTGTAATTGAGTTTGAATATGAAAACCAATTTACTTAAAATAATATGTTACATAGATTAAGGACTGGAAAATTCGACACTTAACAAATATGCCCTAAATAGTATATTCACTAAACAAATGATTTTTTACAAGGAACAATTATTTTTTGTCCTTAAATTTCATCCGAGGGCGTCTAACTTGAAGACGACCCTAAATGGTGCCACTTGGTAATAATTTTTGCTCTACTGGCTTGGCAAACCCCTCAGTTATGAAGTTCCACGACAACCTTTAGCAACTGAATTGAACATTAGAGAAAATATAGTATAACACAACGCCAGTCTTAGAATAAGTACAAAATACAAATCAATGTCACATATTCGAGACTTCAATATGGAAATCGTAGAGGTAACTTTAGAATTTGGAAATGGCCTTTGTATGTACACTTGGAAACACGTACATGCGTACGAACTAAACACTTAGCGTAACGGCGACAATAAATATGATAATATTAAGATCATAACACGATAGTCACTCAGTCCACGCACTAGAGTCCTCCGCGCGTTCAATACGCCTGAAAAAGAAAAACACAGGATTAGAACCAATTTTGATGACTACCCTAATATAAATATTAGATATGTATTTCTGTAACTCTCTACCCTTTTTTTCGTACACACTTGTTGCTGACTGTGTACCTACCTCCTACATCACATTCATATATTGTTCTTTGCAAGTCAATCAATTGGTTTTCGAAACCTAATAATAAACAGACTCGCTTCTGCCTTTGCCCAAAGTCTTAGTAGGTACTACTGTTCAATTGTGTTCAAAATGATGATCACGATTGTAGCAATTAAGTTCAGTTTAGTGTATACTAGTAGTCCACCTCGAACTGAGAACTCGCGATTTACTTGCAAATGAGTTGACCATTATAACAAGACCCCAAGGAGGATTATTTCTCTCCTTCTAGCTCCATAACCACTTGATCGATCCTGCTCATATACGAACTTACAAATTCTATGTATCTCTGCTACAGCCCCAAGAAATATTATAAAGATCAGAAAAACGTTACTAAAGTTGTCGTCGGACAAACTTTCGAAATCAAAAAGCCATCCAAATGCTGAAACGTTCCAGTAGCCAGGTGACAGTTCGGTTCCGTCTGGAGTTGTTTGTAAGGACTCACTTCGCTTACGCTCCGCGAGTTCGACAAGAATTGGGGTCTGGCACTGAAAGTTGTAGGTTATACGATACCACACAGTTCAACCCAAACAAGGCATGGTCTCACCTTGACTCCGTACGCCACCTCGTAGCCACCTTTGCTCTGCATCTGGTTCTGGATGGAGTGCAGCAATGACGACGGCATATCCACGTCCGTGGAACCTGGAATATACGGGCACAATTGTTAGAATGACTAATATGTATGCAGACATTAGTAGAATTCGTTATTCTATAAGTAACTTAGGATATTAGTAGAATTCGTTATTCTATAAGTAACTTAGGATATTGGTAGAATTCGCTTGTCTATAACTTAGGTACAACATTTCGGCTGTCCCAAATCAAAACCTAGCGAGGGATATACTTTCGTAAAACCACATACTAGGATTTGATTTGGAATAGCCTATTTTTCTTGACGTAAATAGGTCAAGCTCGCAAGCATACGTCTACCTCTACCTCTAGGACGGTTTACTAATATGTGGCCGAAAATTGTATGGCAAAATATCACTTCCTTAACTATTTTTCCCATAGTTTCATTTGGCAGAATCATCACTATCATCAGATGGCATAATACTGTTTCAGAGTACCTATTTTTCACTTATTTTTATTTGGCATACTAATCTAACCTATGCCAAATGAAAATTCGCCCAAATAAAACTACATTATGTTAAACAATTCATTTTGTAAACGATGGTATGCCAACTAAACGTTCTGTTCTGCGATAAGTTGTTTGGAAAATATAATTAGGGCATAGGGAGAAGGTAGACCGGGTTCAAACTTATCGTACAATACAATAAGTATAGCAACGTGTTTAAATAGCCTAGTATAATGATTTGTTTTGACAAACTACCTCATTTTTTTCCTCAGCCATAAAAAATGCACCCTTTTAAAGCTTTACCATTATCTGTTCAAATATTTAATAGCAATCTAAATAATGTAATATACATATACCTACCAACTTCATAGACTAAAAAAATGTCACGTTTAGATAATATTCGCTTAATGGAAAATCGAACCGAGAAATTAATGTTTCGGCCTCAACCAATCTTACCTCATTTATAATATAATACAGTATAAGTGGTATAGTACAATGTCAAAGGCAAGGCGAAGGTTCTATAGATACGTGACTGAGATACATTAATTACCTAATTCCATTATTCTCTATTGATCTAATCTTTTTACAAATCACGCCATTTCTCCATCTATTTGAATAAGCAAATGCCAGCAGAATTAACGAATGGCAGATAAATAAATAGCTGGGGCATAACGCAATGTTTTAATATAATGGCCCGCAGAAGGTCGTTTCGAGTCGAACAATAAGGCGAACGCCGCCAATCCGCCAATGTTTTGTGTGGCGTATGTATGGTATGGTCAACAATCAATGCGTGCGTGATTATCATATCTCAGCTCAATTCAATAGTGATTAGGCATTGTTTGAGCTGGGATTCTTGAGGCTTAGTTCTATTGAAATATGTTTTTACATTAGGTTTTGTATTTTTGTAAAGTTAACGTGCATATACACCGTGCGGGGATTTGGCACTTAGAGAATTATGATTATTATGAAGTTGGAATTCGAATATATTCGTATCCCATAAATTCCGACTACCTATATAAAATACGACCAGACACATCAACTTTCATACTGATAATGTCATTGCTCATTGCCATCTTTGTATAATCTGAATCAATTAAAACAAGGCACATGATTAAGAAATTAATTATAGATCCACCAGTCATGCAATTGATGATCGTGACAGCATTAAATTGGACTTAGCTTATAAATACAAATACAAACATAGCCAACGATATGAATGGAGGTAGTTGTTGGTTGTCTGCGGTTGTCGTTAAAATTATATTGTAGGTCATTTTAGAGATTTTTTTTTTATACTTGCCTATATGTCAGTATTGAGAGGAATAACGGTAACATTGGTAGCCAGTGAAACATATGTAAGTAGTTATATCCATTTAAATTACACCAGAATATTGATACTGGATTTTTGGTTATTAGTGGTAGTTGTAATGAAAAGTCCGACTCTACCATAGATTTTCTTTTTAAGTGATGAACTTGACAAGGAAAACGAGACAAGGGACAAGAGAAGCCTAATGATGATGAACCGAAACCAGGCTGAAGATGTTCACCCGCCTCCAAAGAACAGTGTTATTTTACGCGACAAAAGCTAAATCGCTAGCATAAGCAATTATAAACCTATGTTATGAAACTCATAAACTCGTTAAAATAATCCCTGGGTTTTGCTGTTCACACACTTAAATATAATTTAAGTATCTAAACATGATTCTAGATAATAAGTTTATCGTAGTTGATTGTCAAATGATACAAGCGTTTTGTATGTCTCATAATTATGCGAAAAAACCCGCATTTTTCGTATAGATACCTACATCGGAAATGGGCAGTCGCAAAGTTTAAGGTCGAGACATTATGCTATTTTAAACGATCTGACCTCCATCCATGTTCAATGGCAATGTGACAATTGCAGTTGCAGTAAGTACGTACTTAAATTGCTAAAGTTATGAACACTAGTCACCTAAAGACAGGATGTACCTATTCTTATGCCAGCCGGAAACAGGCGTGGGAATAGGGTATTTTCATATTAAGTAAATGTAATGTATTAAGGGCATATTTACATTCTAGAAAGAGCTTAGGTAAGGCAACTCGAGGTCACCATACGTGTTCCCTACTATTATATAGCTAGCTCGAATTATTGCACCAAAAATGCTGGAAAAACTTCGTAGTTTTTCCAGCATTTTTGGTGCAGTGCTGGGATTGTTATTATTTTAAGGCTATTAAAATGTTAAACCAAGTATCAAATAAAATCAATGCCATTTAGGACTAAGTACCTAGTAATGTAGAGATGGTTGTCATTGCACCGGTTTTGCTGTAAAATGTAAGATCACGTCATCGGCGATCAACATATTGCTGGACTGCTGGTATATCGGCGGGAAAGTGGTCGATAACCCCAGGGAAAATATGGAAAAGCGAACAATATGTTTATTGTTGGCCTTTGGCTTTGACAGCCAATAATTAATACTTTTCACACGAGACGCGAGCCGTGAAGATTATTTTTAAGTGTTCTATTGTGTCGGATATAAGTAGTAGCCATGTAGCTATGGTGATTGTGTTCGTGAAATACACATATCTACCCATCTATCTGAAATACTAATTAGTGATATAATGATACCTTTAACAGTCTTTTCTGAGAATTGCTTCGTTACACATCTGGGATGGATTTTAGGAATATAGCAAGGATGTATATAACCATAAGTTATTGATTTAAAACGTAAAGTAAGCATGAAAACGGTCATTTATATCTCTGTCACGGTGATGTCCTGCATCTAACGATTCCTCTCCTTCGAGTTATTCCGAGACTCGTAGTATAAATAGGCGTATCCGGCGGAGGTGGTTCGTCACTACGAACTTGATCATGACGGATTTTGGTCACTAATACGAGTGTCTGTTTGTAACCACTGTCGAAGAAAGGAGGTTAATAGGTATTTCTTAAGCATTTTGCGTTGGACCTAGCCTCAAATATAGAAATGACACGTAAGATAGCTTGCTTACTGACGTAAGGTAGCTTGCTTACTGACATAACATAGCTTGCTTACTAACGCACATAGCTTAATTCTAATGTTACCTGTATTAGTTGTATAGCCTCTTTCGCAATATAGTAGGATGGGTAAGATTTTTATAATATGTAGTATAAACAAGTTGCATCGCAATAAACCGTTAAAGATTTAACAAAAGCTACACTATAAGGTACTTTCGCTTTCAATAGTAGTTGAATATAAGCAAAGTTACAAACTTGTACATTCCATTATTATACTCCTACATAATAAACTTTACTCATAATACGGTCATAATAGTTATAAATAATAATAATTATAGGAAGTGGTCAGCTGTAACTAGAAACGCGTGTTGTTTACCTACTGGACTCTTTTGTTGGGCTCGAGTCTCGACGGCTCGAGTAGGCTCGTAATCTGCTGTCTTGCAAGAAACGGACTTGCCATACAGTGAATTCCTTGCTCATGTTTATTGTGAAATACGAATTTACACATTGTTAGTAGGTACAATAATGACGATTTATATGAATTGGATTACTGGCGCAATGTAAAATAGACATAAATGCATCATATAAATAATAGTTTCCTGTTATGCGGAATAAATATACTTATTATTTACGTAGGTACGATACCTTTATTTTTGTACCGTTGCTTACGAAATACTAAGAAGTTTCCCTTGGTGTATCTGTATGCACCCCAATTAATAAGGAAGAGTATTTTCACCTCACTAGCTCGGAAAGCCCTTTTTGTTTGTTTAATATCTATTGTGAAAATCGCTTTTTATCCACATGTGGTGAAAGAGTTTTGACATAAGTGACAAGTGGCTTAAGTGACATTTGACAGCTAACAAAACGTAAAACGTTAAAAGTGCAGAATTTTTAACATCGCAATTAATGAATTGCATCGAGTAAAAACACTTAATACAGTCTTACAACTTTATTTTAATTCATAAATATCAGCATTCAACATTAATCTTCATTCTTTTTGTAAAAACGGATAAATTGTTCTGACAGCCGAATAAGTCTACGTACGAACAAAACGCATCTGACATTTAATAAAACCTTTTACGTCAAAACTTTTCATTTCAATTCATCCATCATATCAACGTTAAATATTCGCATGTTTTTCTAGGTTGTTTTGTTAAAAATTAGTGATTCGAGTGATGAAGAAGTATTAAACACCTGAGGAATTACGGGAAACCGAGCAAAATGCACCCTTTTTCTTATTTTCCTCGCTGTAGTGAGGTGAAAAGTTTTGTGTTATACACGGGTGAAAGTTATTTTACGTCTCGTGTATTAAAGCACTCGCTACGCTCAGGATTCTATTTTTGAACCACTCGCTTCGCTCGTGGTCAATAATAGAAACCTTTCGCTAGCTCGTGTTTCAAATAACACTCGCACGTAAAATACAACTTTCACCACTTGTATAACAAATAACTATTTTATATCTAACAAAACCTTCGCATAAGTAGATAAGATTAGGTTTAACCACTCCACAACTGTAGTAATAATTGTCTACAAAAACTATTCGCGAACCCAACCCATGAAAAACTATAACAAAAACAAAAACCAACCAAATAAATAAACAGCACTCGACGCGCGTTTACATGCATGACTCACTCGACTCCTCACTTGCCATTCGCACTTACACATTTATCGTCCTACTTGTTTCATGCGCATTAGAGCGGGACAGCGGTCTAATTGTGAATCGGATTCGGATTACTACGATATGGGTGGCGGACGGCGAACTTTGCTAGTTATTTTTGACTTCATGTTAGATGGAAAACATGCACGGCGACTTGCGGCCTGGAATTCCGATGCAGAGACAAGAAATGCAAGTACATAATAAAGGTAGCAAAATCTTTAATGTCGTCATGCACAATAACGTTGGTATAATTAGTTATACTACAAAAGCCCGGTGGTATACAATTAGGTTTAGAACATAACTAGCGCGTGAAAGTACTTAGTAAGCCATGTGTTTTATTTTTCAAATATGAATTTTGATAAAAGTCTTTACGGTGCTATTGGAATTTCTGGTCCATGGCTGAGGCATATATAAAAGTACTAGTAGATATATTTACTAGTATAACTAGGTACCTACATATTTGTGGCGTCTGTTATAAAATGGACGGTTCTAACTATAAAATGGACGGTTTTGAGATTTCGCTAGGAGTGGCTATAATAAACCAATGCAATCAACAAGTTTTCGTGTAAAGAGTCTATATTATTTGCTTGTCGCTGGCCGTGGCAATGCTGCAGCTCGCATTGTCTGGCATGCTTGACGATTATTTGAGATCAGGAAGTAGAATAATTCTAAAAGCAAATTAAAGGCGCTTCTCTAAGGCGATCGACAAGCGTGTAATGAATGCTTAATCATTAGTTGTAGCCGCTGTAAAGAAGTTATAACCCAACTAGCAAAATCAGCCAGATTTTGCTGTATATCAGTGGCATAATGAGTGTTAAATCTGTGATAGAAACGTGTCTATCAATGGAAATGGCCCCACTTTTACCTCTATTTGATGATATATCCAGTGTAATTTGGTAGCGGTTGTTACTATTTAGACGGACATATATCCGCGATAATTTAATGTTGTAGGACTCTATTTGGTGTGATATCAGTGATGATTGCATCACTTTATCATCAGATGATGATACAATAGCTAAAGCGATGCTGCTATTAACATTACTTGTTATATTGTTGATAAAGTTTAACTTATATCACGTCATACGTCGTCGAATGACTCCATAGTCTATCGTAAACCTATCGAATATACTTGGCGTACCAATATAGTAGTAACCACGCATGGATAATTTACATTAATTTACTCTGGGCCATAGCAACCAACATACCAAGCATGACTATTACGTCTAAACGGATGACCCAGACCGCAACATTGCAATGACATGCACGATTAAATGGAATGATGTGACAATGACAAATGAAATTAAATTGGTAACGCAGACGTAATATTGTGTTTCACAGATCAGACGAAACTGATTATGACAATGACAACCCACAACCCCAGTCTGTTTAAGTGTCTCTGTGTAACCTAGATAGTTTCGATTGATGCAACCGAGATTGGTCAAACCCAGTGTGTAGCAAGAATTTTTCTTTACTGGAAGCAATTAGAAATCTTGGGCAAGTTCCAGTTGTCGAGGCTTAGTTGTTTTGCAAACCTGCTCCAACCTTTTAAGTTCGCCTGTATGCCTAAGATCTTTACTCTTATCGTTTCTCACCATGGATGTCATCATGTCACATGGCATCATCTTATGGTCTTTCGAGTGTTTAAGTGCAAGAGTTAGGTACCTACGAAAGATGATAAACTATGTACCAAATATCCCATTCATAATACTGGGATCGTACAGCCCTCAGATCAAACGCTTGTTTCCAAACAAAGCTACTGCAATGTGGAACGCTAAGAATAATAATTAGCTCTATTTACGGAAGTTTAGTTTATTAGTTATCGTAACCGTTCTCGTAGTCAAAATGGCCGGATACAGTGACAGGTCTGCATTAAAGCAGTGTAATTCCACTAGCTTTCAGGGTAGATAGGCAAATATAGTGGTCAAGAGGACCAGCTTGAGAAAGTCCGCGTGCGCGTAGTTGTTACAGTTCCTGAGATCACTATACACTAGTTTACCTAAGAACTACGCTTGCGCAGCCAATGAGAATACATGAACTGCTCACACGAGGCTGCTGCGAGCATGTCTGCGGCCGCATCGTAAATTAAACGAGACATAATCCCATTCGCGAAGACTTTCGACTGCCAGAAACGATTAACACACCAATGAATTATGGTCCTGAGTGTGTATCTAATCAACAAATAAATGATAGAGGATTTTGCATTGATTCGATTATGTTTCCGTTTCGATCAACGTCAGGCAAGTCACGATATCGACGGTAGGAAGCCATTAAAATTCGCAACTTGTATTAGTCGGAGATTTTCTGCAAGTTGTTAATTGAACTTATTGATTTGCAGGATAGACAGCTGCGCGCTATACAAGGTGCGCCCGCGCTGCTAGTTTGGCTAAAAAGTCCTAAGTGGCGGGGAATGTTTTGTTTTATGATATGTTTATATGCGCCTGGCAAGTTAAATTGTTAAAAGGAGCCAAACAAAATATCTGAAAGCATTACACTCCTTTTCTGGACAGTAGAGAAAAATACGCGAAACGTCTTGGCTTGGGCGAACATGTCTTACCACGGTAGGTGTGGCTAGTATATGATTAGGGCGGCAACCTTTTTGCAGCTAAGGGCCACATAGTAGCTAACGAAATTGATGCGGGCCGCACTTTGTTAATCATTTGTGACTTTATCATATCAAGCAAAAGGTAACAAATTGTCGGTTAGCAATAACGACGACCTCTAACATCAGGAGGCTCGCTTCCTGATGTAGTTTGACGTATTTAATGTACGAGAATAAAAATAGTAAATTTTTAAGATGTCGGAATCTCACTAAGGAGTTCTACGAGTACCTACAATTCCGACATCTTAAAAAAATACTAGGTACTATAACTGTAATAATAGTCCAAATAAATTCGCCAACCTCCGCCATGATCCAAGATTGCCTATACTACTACCTACTTTGATCTATAATACCTTGATCGCCAAATTAATAGCGTTTGAAACGTATTTTTTCAAACGTTAAAACTAAGCATACCCATAAAGTACATACAACTTTTTAATATAGTAGGTACTTACGATAGCATTCGCCTCCGAATTGGGAACGCACGTGTGTTGCCAGCATACTAACGAGACAAACAGTTTTTAGCTGCCCGTGCGCAATGTGATCAGCATAATCGTTATGTCAATTACATAAAGTTGTTTTCATGCAGTTAGACACGCATACAACTTGGTCTCGGAACAGGACATCGTTAATTACAAGTTTTAACGATTTTTTTATCATTTCATAACCTCGGGTAGTTCAAGCGTTAAGTCTATAGATTTTCTTTTTAATAATTATTAATGTCCTTCTACTTAACATCGCGACTTGATACGTAGTCAGTGACAAGTATGTATAGTAAATAGCCATGTTACCAAGCAAAATTAAACCTTCCATCAATGTGACGAGGACTTTAACATGTGAAAAGCTTTTCTAGAATTATGAGCCGGTCATTCACCTTGGCTTTCTGGAAGGTCACTACTCAGTCCGCTATCGACTCAATCGATTGACTGACAGGAACTTATCGACTACTCGATTGTGTCGTAGATTACATCAAGTGGCATTATGAAGATAAACCCTATTGTGCCATTATCTCCAAACTCCTGCAATAGTTCGATCTACGTCACTGGACTTTATGAACAGGGTAATCTCTTTGAAGTGGTTGACGGGAATGTTCAGTGAAGTATATTTTTTTGCCAGATGTTGATTTGGCTTATCTTATTAAACGTGAGTGTCGACAAAGGGCGTGTGTTTATCTAATTAACTGACAGAAGAGCTTATTCTTAACACGTTATCATATACCTACTTCTACTTGCTGTTAGCATTTTAGCACCCATTCATAGATTCATAAACTTTTTTGGTCCCTTGGACACATTACTTGGTCATATGAACAATAAATAGTTACTATATAGGTAAGTACCTACATGAACTGACTTTTTGCTACAACGTTAATTACCTACCTACCTAATACTTTGACAAAAGCAGAAAACACTATCATTCATACTGACTAGACTTTATGAAAAGACTAGAAAATGGGTCTGGCTACTGAAATTAGAGCACTGACTTTATTTTTATTGCACCACAGTGCGTGAGCCCACTTTCTCCCGATGAGAAACATCAAGTAGCATCAAGTTTAACCACTATTGCATGTTGTAAAAGTATAAATGCATCCACTTTAGACATACCTACGTCATATATGTAGATTGCAATATTGCTGCTGTTAGCTTCGAACTTCAACAGTGCATCCTTTTGAAGACCATAAAGAACACGATAATTGCAATCGGCAAGAATGTTGCAGGAAATTCGATTATTACAGTGCACAAGCGGTCTAACGTTGTAAATAACGTATTATTTATGTATACCTCTGAATCCTACAGTATGGAAGCCATATTTCGTAATTTTACGGTTTGAAATTGTTTCATGAATCTAAGAAAAATGATTTTGATTTTTATGTCGTCTTATTACGTCTTAGGTTCTTAAGCAATATTATTAAACTGACCTTGTCAGTACTTTAAAAACTGTTTTGATTGGAGAGATTATACTTATAATGCTATTGTAGTACGTACCTATGTGTCCTGTGTGCTGGAAGTTCGTAGGCGCTCCGATCATGGAGCGGTCTATTCTCCGGCGCGTCCGCTGCGCCTGCGCGGCGGGCTGGTAGCAGCACGCGAACCACTGCAGCCAGATCTCACCACCGGTGCCGGCCATTTTCAAACACTAAACTGTCCGCTACTAGCTTAAGTCACTTGCGCGTGTCAACGCGGCTCGAAAATTCGAATTTTGAATTCGAATTTTCTTTATATTTTTAATTCAAACACGTTTTTACTGCGTTTCGAGATTGAAACACTGGCTGATGTTTTTTTTTAAATTTCAATATCGAACGTGGATACGTGGAATAGACAATGAGTACCAATACTGTAGCACGATAACACGAAACACTGTCACTTATTGAAGAGCCGGCTTCAGATAACGTTCTTGGAATCGAGGTTTATATAACGCGCGATGATCTCCTCTCCGCAGATAATGTCGGGTGCATGATGTTGATAGCGCCGATAACTGGAACGGAAGAAACGATACTGTTAAATTAATGCTTTCTCTTTTAAACTAAAGCTTACTAATTTAGTAATAGGTAAACAAAATTAATTGAATGGAATATTCTTAATGATGTTGGCAAGATATTATAAATGTAAATTTAATGATTAATTAATGTATAAAATCATTGGTAAACTGGTTTTCATAAAATGGTATCTGTAAAGTTTGTTTAGTATTTCAATAAACACGTACTAATTATACAAATAAATAATCTTAAGGGTATTGCTGTTAATGGAGATCTGTACCTACTTATCAAAAACTATTGTGATATTCAAATCGTAACCTTTAAAACCGGTTATAAAACTATAATCGTCGCGCGTCTCACACAATAAGGCCATAATTACCTGTAACCTGTAGGAAACACGAGTAGATTTTTCGACGAAAAAACGACATAATACAAATAAAATATTATTTATTACAGAAAACTAAACAACAAATCCCTACGTGTAACTGAAGCTCAATGTGTCTACAACAAACAATAAACTACAGGTCACAGGAGGTCTTTTCCTTAAAGAGAAACTTCCATTCCAGACAATCCTAGCGCAGTCACAGCGAGATGCAAACGACTTGTCTACCTTACAGTATTTAAGTTTTCTCTTGGTCTCTTCAACACTTAAAGGACCGGTTGAAAATGAAATGTGGTTGGTTGTGAGCATTATATCAATTATATGCGACACTTTTACGTCCTCTCTTAGAAAACATAGGTATTGGAAAAGCATGTCAACTCTGTGGTGCTCGCGTGGGACGGCCGTGGGCTCAATCTTATCGAGGGACATCATTGCATGTTCAAGAAATAATGACCCAAGTGCACGTATTTATTTTTATTCGACTCTATGCCATAAAGTCTCCCACTAAGAAGTAAAATAGCTTGTATAACCTTGCAAATGTCAAGTATACATATTAGATATTGACAGAATCGCAGACAACGCAGGTAGTGACAGTCGCATATCATATCGCATCATGATCACTGATGAGGAAACTGAATTTGACAGGTTTATTTTAATTGTCACGCGACTCCTTGATGTAAAAACTAAAATGATTGAGATTTTCTTTTTTATTCAGCAGGATGAATTTACGGTAGTTAAACCAATGCAGAAAGAAGCAAAACTTATAAAATAGGTACTTCGGGGAATTTATAGAATCCCAAAATCTTATAAACCATCAAGTTACTGAGAACGGTGAGAATGTTCTATGGAAAAAATTGGCCTCCGGAAAGTAGAATTGTAGGATAATAAAAAGATATCGAAGTCTCATTGCAGCTGCAACGGACGCGATAAAGCCTTAGTAACATTACATTTCCAGCAGTATGCACAATAAATACAGAAAAACAGTGAAAGTTGATAAGATAACATACATCTGAGTGAACAGGTATAACGAGGTGTTCCAGTCGGATTAATACGTGATCTATCTCCAACCTGATGAGTGCAGAGAGCCAAGCAAATTTGACTTTGTTTTTTGAAGTAGGTATGTGTGACATGGCGACCATATTATGGGCATTTATGTGAAAACCTTCTATGCTTCAATTGAAACAACCAGGCACCACCGATATGTAATAAAGAACGGGATACACAATCGGCCCGGGATATACAATAGTGCTGTAAGAACGACTCGTACAGCAGTTTCTCGGTCAGTTTTATTTGACTTTTAGTCAGTGACAAGACTGACCGGTTACAAATTTTCACGAGCCATATTTTCAGTCAATCTTGTTTGAGATTGTACCTCTACTATACATAATTTGTCTTGAGATTACAAAAACAACGAAGAAAAAGGTCTTATATTAAGATTATTGCCAAAATAGGTCTCAACAATTTTGGCAATCATAATATTTTCAATGTCACTAGCTGTCAAAACACAACGTGGAATCCCGTGCCGGTTTGCACTCCAGTGTCAAGTCTCTCGGAGCGTGAACTAACAACCCAAACTGATCAAAACCGGTACACGCCATACAGGTATTGATCCAACCAAACACGTTAGTTAATATAAATACCTAAGCCGATAGTTCCACTTTTCTCGGTTAAGATACACAACCCATTAACTTCCTAACCTACATGTTTGGTCACTTAACACAAAAAAAAATTGTAGCATCTCCTCTATGTATATCAAGGAACTAAAACTACTGATTTGAATAGAGAAAGTAGCATAAAAACTTCTTGAGTAAACTCAAACAAATGAAAAGTTTTATAGTTGTGTCGTGTGTGCTTCCGAGAGAGCTGGAATTGATATTGCATGACAAGTTTTAGTGTCTTTTTGTTAACAAGACTTTAATACTACGATCGGATCACATTACAACATTTTGTAGCTGATTTAATACCCTGTACCTGTATATCCTATAATAAAAACGGAAGTCTGTAACAAAATATTGAATTAGATAATAAAACAACAACTTCCAGGGTGGATTACGAGTCCTGCACATATAAAGTTATCTGGGATTTTATACCCAGAACTGATTTCCATAAAAGTCTGTAAAATCTAACATGCTTTTGATAATCTTTTGTCTATATCTAGGATACATTGATATTTGTTAGTTAAAAAGGGACAAAATATTACAGAGGTTTGCTAAGTTTAATCAATAAAAGGACTAAGTTTTGAAGTTCGATAGTCTCCTCTTTCTTAGTCGTGGTTATCCTTTATAAGTTCTCTTGAGATAGTTGAGATACTGCACATTCTGTTCTTCATACTTTTATTGAATTGCAAGAAAGTAATAAGCACCAGTACGTCGTTGACCTGCCGATAACGACTCGTTGTTGCCGTTATCAGGTCCTAATTGGAAGTTGACAAGTGAAAGTGTATCGCCGGACGAAAGCGAAAGGCGACCGTGAATGCACTTTGAGTGCATTGTCAAAATATTCTGAGCTGTAAGTACAATAGTTTCCCGTCAAAAGTGCAGCTCTTAACCTTTTGACCACCGTCTGATATAGGAGACAAAGTGACAAAGTGAATAACACCTTCATGAATTATGACAGAGATCAAAATTGAAAGTTTCACGTAAGGTGGTTAAAACGTGGTGGTGGCTTTCAGCTGGTCTATTGCATCGAGCAGGTGCTTGTGCCTCGAGCTTTCCCGTTCCAAGTCTTCTTCTTTATCCCAAATGTAATCGGTTTTACGTAGCTCGTCTTGAACAGTCACGATTTGCTTTTCTAAATCACCGTTCTGCCTCTCTGTTAAAAAAAGTAGGTATTTTAGGAATTCACATTAATCGCAAGCCGTTAATATTGTAGATGAGTTTGTGGAGCATAGGTACTTACATACAAACCTAGGCCTGGAGTCAACTATGCAATATGCATCTGCCTCTAACGTGTCATTGGTAAACAATCTATATTTACACTTAGCCACCTATACTATCATGTTTACATGTCGTAAAATGGACCTTTCAACATTCTTGCGCACTTACTAGTTAATAACAACATCTATTTTCGTTTCGTTTTAAAGGGGTAGCGCCATAAGGTTTTTTTGTATTTAAGATACTATTACTTGGTACATACTTACTTATGCCGCACTCTTTTATATGTAAATAATATAAGCATTTTAAAAGTAAAACATATCTTCTGGATTTTCATTGATTTCATTGGAACACTAAATGTAATTAAGGGTCAAACAGATTTAGGGCAACGGGCGGCTTTGCTGTGGACAATAGAAAAGTTAACTATTTCGGTACATTATACTTATTATAATTTATAACTATACTAATGCCAACTAGACAGATTTAAAGAAGAAGATTTGCACCTGATGGTTTAACAAGAAAATTAGGCTTTAAAGTTCATTAATTTTATAATGTTCACAGAAAAGTCGCTTAACCTTAAGGTTAACCTTCGTCCTTACAGTTGGCATTAGTGTTATAAATTATAATTTATAATGTACCGAAATCGTTAACTTTTCTATTGTACACAGAAAAGTTGCCCGTTGCCCTAAATCTGTTTGACCCTTAAACATACAATATTATTTTGTTTTGTTTTTTCTGTTGTCATTTAAATGGAACAACTAAACGCAATCGAAAACCAATCAGCGTCAGTCAGTGTACCAATTTGAAACGCTGCACTTTTTCGGGCCGCGTTGAGAGGCCGGCGTCACGACCTATTAAACCGACCCCATTTCGACGACACTTTCGGTTTTATGGTAATTAATTAGAGTAATGCGTTTATAGCATTGTTATTGTTGATATTAATTATGATTAAGTGGTTAGTTAATTTTCTAGAATAGTGATTAACTAGCTTGACTAAATGATAAACCAAAAAAAGGTAAGTGCTGCAAGTAAGTATTCGTTATTACAAGGACCAGGGGGGATTTTTGGCAGCCGAACGCATGAATTCAAAAATTAAGCTCGAAAATAATCGCGCACAAAAGTTTGTCGCCAATTTTTTTACATGGAATGAATAGTTTAAATAATCATGATTTAAAATTTCCTACGCTGTTATTTTTAATACATAATTTCATCGTTTTATTCACAGTTTTAAATGTCACTTTTTAGTTTTAAGTGCTCGAATCTCGAAAATCACCCCCCAGTTCATTATTACACTGTTGAATTCCGCATCTCTATGATATATGGATGTTATGACACAAAATATAGGAAGACATTAAACAGAAAAGTTGGAAAGTTAACGCTTATTACACCAGTACCAGTACCTACACAAACTGGTAGTTATTTTAACTGACGGACTTCCGCAACAGTCGTTAATCGAGTTTAACCCGAGTTTAACGCGAGTTTAACGTAGCTGGTCCAGTTGTCCCAATTGCTGCGATCGACATTAACACACTTCGCCAGTTTTCGCGTTGCACAACTGGCTAACGTATTTCAACAACGTACCTACGTGTTTTTAAAAATAGTGCGAGGAACATGTGGCCGAGTGAGTATCTACACTAACTATCTAAAAAGCTGCGCTAGAAGAAGACTGGGGGCCGATTTTTGGCAGTCGGACGCTCGAATTCAAAAAATTCAAACTCGAAAATAATTACACACAAAAGTTTGTCGCCAATTTTTTCGCATGGAATTAATAGTTTAAATAATCATGATTTTTAATTTCCATCACTGTTATTTTTAAAACTTAATTTCAACGTTTTATTCAGAGTTTTAAATGTCACTTTCGAGTGCTCGAATCTCAAAAATCACCCCCCCTGTTTAGTGTAAAAAATACCTCTCTTAACTAAAGTCATTTTGGCTTATTACGAGTGTACCTAAAGCCTATATATAGGAGTATACCTAATCGCCAGTAGATGTAAAAGATATGATGTAAAAGGCTCTGCATAATATACGCTAGGTGTTGAATTGGCTTACCTCAAGCGTTAAAAATCTTCAGAAAGGGGTACCTATGCCATCTTGTCCTTTTCTACATTAGTATATAAGGAAAGCCAAATTAGCTTCTGCTTCCTTCTTAATATTTTTGTCGGGCCGCCTGGTACCTATCGCATATGTATGCATATGTGTGTTATCGCTGACTGTACACACGAGTAACTACGTGTGACAACTGACAAATCAAGATCAAAAACCAGTTCTTCAAGTCATCATCGTCTTTAACTACCGAAGCATGTTTATCTGTTTACACTCGACTGAGTTATATAGATAATTAAGTACTTACCTATACTTGAAGATAGACATATTTAGCATGTTAATGTGATTGCATCCTTTAAACATTGTTGATACCTACTTAATATTCTTAAACCTTGCATGAAACACCAAACATATTTGAAATAAAGGTCAAGTTGTAAAAGCTTTTACCATTTCATGATATTGTAAAGTAATTAAATTAAAATGGTGTTTGATACTCGTAGGTATTAATGTTACTTTAACATGATATAAAAAGATAATTTGTATTTAGAAACGGCGATATCATAATAATTTTAAACACTTCACCATATTGCTATCTACCATTTGTCTTATAATCTCATTTGTGTTATTCATTTCATTTCATTTCATTTATTCATTGCATTCAGCCAACAATTTCATCATCATAAATCATAACATTACAAAAACGGTAATTTTACTTAGCTTGTGTTAAATCTTGCACCAGCCGCTTAAATGTAGATTATTTGAATGAATTTCCCAACAAGGTGATTATTCCACTTTCAGCATACATGTTTGTGTAATGTTTTGCGACGTCGGTCGTTGCTTTTTTTCCTAACAGGGTTCAAAAATTAGATCAATAATAGGCATGAATAGAATAATTTAAAAACTGGTTTCATGAGAAATTAAAGGCGTGGGAAACGTTCTTAACTGAGGCCAACTTTACTTTTTGCGAATAAATATAATAGGGAATTGTTTGTTAATTGCTCAAATTAATTATTTATGATAACATCTGTCCGTGCTTTAAATTTATTAGGATCCAAATGGTACATGCACTTTATGGCCCTGAAAATAGAGGCGTTGTTCAGATATTTGTGACCACCTTGGCCTCTCCGATATATCTGATGGCGACTGTACAAACAATGGTGACATTTTTGTTCCTATATATTTTAAATTTAAGTTTTATGTGTTTAAATATTCACTTTAGTACCGCACAAGAATGCCGTGGTAATGGATAGTCTCTGGTAATGGTAACCTACAGCGTGCAGCGGGCCTACCGCGAACTTCGAGAATCGAAATTTCATTATCTCCGTCTGTATCGCTCTTGCACCTTCGAAAGAGATTGATACAAATAAACGACCAAACGAACGAAGTGATTCGCGGTTATAGGCCAGAATTTATTTTCCAAAATCACAATCAACCGTCAGCATACTCTGCATCAAAACGAGCGTATTTGTGGGCGCGGTGGGAGATCGCGCGTGAAAATAGATCCCGTACTTCCAACATCCCTATGCTCCAGACGACAAAGTACCTACCTATGAACCCCACTATTATTTAAAGAAAGATATATATACTGTTTACTATGTGTAATTGTTTTTTGGAATTACATAACCGTGCCGGTTTATCGGGAAGTCCAAAAAGCCATTATCTTGGATCACGGAGTAACCCGATGTTGCGTTGTTGATTTTTATTTAAATAATAAGTTACAATGTTAACGATCATGTTACCTTGAAATCTTCTAGCGTAGATAACAGTTCACCTAGCTATGGGGAAAATTGTTAGATTGAGTGTAGTTTAAACTGAAAAGCTAACAGGCTCAGAAAGCTTCGTGGCCTAAACACGGTACTCGACTGAAAAGATCTTAATTATGTCACGATTGTATAAAATATTATTATGGCGGCGGGTTTTTATTCAACGATGAGTGCAAAAAAAGCAATAAAAATAATTTCCCTCTTTATTCCCCCAGTATGCAAAGGATAGAGGCAGATAACAAAATTTTTTTCGCGGTTGGCCCCTTAAATGGATGCGAAGGATTCTTTCTGATCCTACCCTGAGCGATAGGCGACAATGATAACGTGATAAATGATAACGGGCGCTGATGTAAGTGGTGCCACGAGATTTGTTTGTCTGCTTCCCTCTCAATTCTTAGAATGTGTGAGCACTTAGAGATAAAAATTATAAAAACGCATTGTAATAACGAATGGAATATTGACATGAATGTGTTACTGTTATTATCTGTGTGGCATTTGTTTTGTTTACATAGTTTCAAAGCCTAATGATATATAATGTCGGCGGCCGATCGTAAAATTAGGCAGATTGTAATGTTCCTATGTAATGTTTTAACAATAGTCATGTCGCATGTGGCATGTGTGTGTGTCTTCTGGCCGAAGGGTGTTGTGTTTCGGCGGTTCCGGGGCACTCTGCCGAATCCTGCACCAGATCAGACGACGCAACGGAGCCACGAAGTTACATCGCCTAGATCAAACTAGTCTTAAGTTATTTTATATGATTTGTTTTGTAGTTCGCAGTGCCTTGGTTTTTACTGTAATGCTGTGTAACGAATAATTTGAATAAATAAATAAATAAATAAATAAATAAATGTCGGTGGCCGATCGTAAAATCAGGCATCGTGAAATTCCTAAGCATATCGTGAAACGTGAAAATCTTTCACTCGTTCCCAAAGTCGATGGAGCAAAGCAAAGTCTCCTATTTCTGGGCAGTTTGCCCTTCGGGCATCTGGAGTAACCTAACGAACCTAACCTACCTATACTACCTGTTTGGTTTAATGTTACTATCGTTAAAGCATTACACAGGAGCATTACGATCTGCCTGATTTTACGATCGGTCGCCGACATATACCATATACCATATGATATTCATATCCAAAAACTTTTATATGTTGACTATTGCTTTCTTTACAATTACATTTGAAAAAAAAACCTAAAATGCTGAACACGCAAAGTTACAAAGGCTAGTATTTAAAGGCACCGGCACTACTAAAAAAAAACTATAACCTAACTAGATTAATAGGTATACTGACTTGATGCGCAGCAAAAATACCTATTAAATTCACAGCAAAACATCACTTTGATGTGTATTCAGATTTTTTTATCCGTACCTAAATAAGCATTTCTTAATACTTAATGCGGATAAATATTTCCTAATTTACAATTCGGTAGATTACGGTAGTTGTCGTAGTTCCTTATGATTATGACCATTGCAAGGACAGCAATAAAAAGCGGTGTCAGTTGGGTTCTACTCGTGGCACAAAAAGTGCTAATACGAAAACTGTTCCTCAACATTGCTTTTTAGGGTTCCGTAGGTATTTAATGTTTTTTTCACTTCTCATGCTCATAAAGTTCGACTTTAAGTCGTGCGTAGACGACATAAAATCGCTCTTTGTGCTCTAGTGTATAAAGTAAATTTTTCTTCTAAAACTAAGAGTGAGGCTCAACAGCCAAGCACAGTCAAAATATATTGCATAATTTAATTATAAAAAAAATTGCGTAGACTACTGAAACTTGTTGTTTTATTTTATTCTTGCTATTATTATTTGAGTTCCGTGATGTTTTCTATTAATTAAATTAATGAAATTAGATAAAATAGGAGTTGATTATTGTTACAAAATGCCCTGAAATGTTTTTAATGACTGGTCAGAAAACAAGTATCTAAGTATAAATCACATGATGCAAATTAAAAAACAAAACTTTAAAAAGTTAATTGGTGGGAATTGGTTATTTTTCATGTTCTTTTACTTTACAGCGATTTTATTGTTTAAATTGAAGTGAAAAAAAAAGAAGGGAAATATCCCAGAAATATTGAGCGATTGAACATAAGTAATGACGTCGAGTGCCCTTAAATTGCAATTGAAATTGCACTGTCGCCTAATACGTCAATCGAACAGAGTGAGCAAAAAGTAGTAGAATAATTGATATTGCCGCCGAAATCAATATTATTTTATATGTGTAATGTAATTATTTATTTGCTCTCAACTTAAATTTTCCTCGCAATCGAAGTGAAAAGCAGAATGAATACCTCGGGCATAATCGACCATTTTTATCCTCAACTATTTATATTGGCCCTCGCTGCGCTCGGACCAATAAATTGCTTCGGATAAAAATGGATCGCTTTATGCCCTTGTTGTACAATCTACTATTTACTTTGAAACGGTATTTATTTTCGAACGTCTTACCGTTAAAATTTGGCTGATTGGGTACCTAAGTTTGATACGAATACCTTATCTATCAGAAATTAGAGAGAAAGTTGTAGGTGGCTGATAATAATAATCTGGTATTTTCCGTGTAGTTTCCATATCTTCTGTGAAATGAGAAGAAAGACGTTTTCCTTTTTCCATGACTTTTAAGGCACTGACCTTTATGTATGTAAAGTAATTACGAGTCCAGTGATTCACCGCTAACACGGTCATGAACAACGCAAGGAGTATTTTGATATGTATTGTGAAAACTTAGTCAGGCATCAGATGAGCGCCCGTTTCTTTAAGAAACGAAATTGAATGTGAGTAACACGATAACAGAAGATGACATAACACATATAGTTAACTGCATAAGAAATTGTAGTGCAGGAAGTATATTCAATTTTGTTATAGTTTTATTACATGAAGATGAGGCAAACAAAATGGGCAGACCATATGACGCATGTTTAGCACCAGGGTACCTATCCACTACATCCACCTACAGTAGCGTTTAGTAAAAGCTCGACATCACCATGCAAGTTACTACATTTGATTTAGTAAAAATCGTCAACGCCGGTATTACACCTCCCTAAATCGGGCCCTAACTACAACGATGTCCCAATACATTAGACACGCTAAGCAATATGTTCAAACGTAGCCCTGATTTGGGCAGGTATGATACCGGTATAAGTAAGCACATTAAGTTAAACTTAGAGTTATCGTACTCTTGATACTTGGACTGTGTGTAAAGTTGTCACCATTAGTCAGATGAGTCGCGCCGGCGCAGCCTGGGTTCAGGGCAGCGTATAAATAGATGCACAAGGATCTCTAATTTAAGACGACGTCTGCGTCTATTACGGTCTGACAGGAGCAAGGAATGGAGCGATAGCATACCAGCTACAAGATATTATTTATTTTGCAGGCCACAGTAAGAGAAAAACATCTATCATATTTATTAACATATACTTAGTATGTTTCCTTACTGATTTAAATATGTGAGTGACATAATTTCGTGTTGGTTAAGTGAAACAAAATAACTTGAATAAACTAAAAAAAATATATGTTATACTTAAACCAGATGCGTAACTGTAGGGTGGCAAAATGCTACGGGCCCTCGACCTGAGGGCTCCATCCCCAGCCAAGGGGCTCATAAGATTATCTGTAAAAGGGGCCCCAGACTATGTGTTTGCCACGGGCCCCACTTAGCGCCACTGTGCTAAATAAACTATGGTTGTCAGTATTCTAATTTTGCTAAAGTGACACAAGATATTATCAACATGATATCACTACTTGTTTACTAACTTCTGTGTTTTTAAATTTAATCACCAAAAGGATTCATGCAGTACATCGTCCCCAGGACATTTGCCGCATTTCCTCTTTGTATTGCCATACTTAATCTCTGAGCGAAATATGTCCGCTTGCAGGGGGGTGATTTTTGAGATTCGAGCACTCGAAAGTGACATTTAAAAGTCCGAATAAAACGATGAAATTATGTTTTAAAAATAAAAGCGATAAAAATTTAAAATGACGATTATTTAAAGTATTAATTCCATGCGAAAAAATTGGCGACAAACTTTTGTGAACGATTATTTTCGAGCTTGAATTTTTTGAATTCGAGCGTCCGGCTGTCAAAAATCGGCCCCCAGGTCGCCAGACACCTAGACTAGTTTATGGGAAATTTATTTTACAATGTTTGGTGTCTGACTGACCACCACCACCAGATCCCCAGACTAAAATCGACTGCTTGTTTGACAAATATGTCCAAGCCCAGTCCACATTTAACTGCTTAATTTTGACAAATATATACCACTTTTCTCGATTATTTTTTTCTCTCAAGTCTCACTGCTATCACGTATGACATGATAACGACATAAAATGCCATCTTTTTCTATTCAGCAAAAATCTACACGACTAACATACATACGACGATAAGTCTCGAGCAAAAAAAACGACGGGGGTGAAGCACCTGTGTCCTGCACTGACTCACGCGGATTTATTCTCGAGTCTCGGGCGGCTGTGGACTGTGGAGCGCGAGAAAACGAGTGCCGGGAATTTTAACAAGGTTGAGTAAACATGAGAAAATGTGTGAGGCAGGTACAGTGGCCTGCAACAGTATCTTCAACAACGAAGGTCGCAAAAATATTCGTATCTCATACAGTCTTGAGATAGGCCCATAAGTACGGGTCACATATTATTGAGGCTTTCGTTAGACGTACTGTGAGTATTAGGCATCAGGTAGACTGTAAATTGGTAGGTACTTTTCAAAATTTCAGGTTCTGACTGTATTGCGAGTATTATTGTTGTGATGTTGTCACTTTTTTCATTCACACGGAGATCCGTTTGTGTTAGCTAAAATAGATTGAAAATCATAGTGCTCTGTTTTATCTCGTATTCGTGAAAATTAGCAAATACTACGTGTGAAAAACAGCTTTTGGTGATAAAAATTCAACGGTATTTTTAAGCTGTGAATTGATGAAAAAAATATCTAGAAACCCACTGACTTTCAACGATTGTTAAATACCTATCTAATCTATGATCTATATGCGTTTTCCAGTGTAAAATAAAGAATTTGTGGCGCAAATTACAAGTATAAAAGAAATATGCCTAAACACTCTAAGAATATTCTCGTTAAAATGGTAAAAAAATACTAAGTACTCAAGTAACAAATCCTTTCAACCCGTCAACTCAAATACAAACAAGTCACATTACGTGCCTAGCCTGACAACGTTCGGAGACGATACAACAGGTATGTAGATATGATGACTGTATATGATATGTGTATGACGGCGTCCAACACTTCATTCTTTAAGTGCGTCGTCTCACTCGTCTCTAAACCTATGATAGTGGTTGTCGACAGATCTGATATTTGACGCCATCTTCAAAGAACATTTGTTTACCAAATACCATACCGCTGAATTATCACTGCTAGCGCTTATGTAGTACCTAGTATTAAAGTTACTATGTAACTAAAAAGTCGTTTAAACATATCGTGTCAAAAAGTAAAGTTTTTAATATCTATTAAAGACAGAATGGCAGCTAACAATAAACTCGTAGACACTAACTTGATTATGGTAATGCATGGGAGTTGGCCAATATTTAAAATGCTGTGCTGTTTAGGTACTTTGTGCCAAAAATTGTCATTGTTCACTTTTGAACCCACCATGTTCGTAATTTATAGCTATTCGTAGCTACCTTCGGAGGTCAAGCAGTCGACCTTTTAAATATTCGGCTGCAGGTATTAAAGGAAAGTTTTGTTTTGATACCATATTTAAAATGAGCTTTCCAGGTCAAAAGCTCTATATAAAATTAAGCGTGTAAACTTTCAAACTTTATCGAATTGTTTATGGTTTTTTAAACAATTCTATTAGATTCCATGACAGGTGGAATATTTTAATTACTATACCCATAAATCTTTATGGTAATATATTCTACGCTACCGGTTCAATGTAAAATATGCCCTAGGGCAATGGGTCGCATATTCAGGGCACATGCTGCATCCATGGAAATACTTAAGTTATGTATTAAGTCTATAGTATCCGCAGAATTAAGTGGCGACTGAGGTCATAAAACTTCTCTTTCGCACTTGCACCGCCACGGCAAGAGAGAAGGAGACAGCGTTATGAACTCAGTCGCCACTTAGTTCTGCGGATACTATAGTGAGCAGTATCGTTTAGCGTATATTCTATTTGTTAATCTAGAAATCCAAGATACATCCATAGCTTCTTCAAAACGAATATTTTTAAGCATGTAAATTCTATTTTAATTAAAAAAATAACGCTCTAACAATAAAGATCATGGGCATGCAAGCATGGTTGAATTTACAGCGTATTGCAAACAGCAACACTGTTAACTGTACATCGGTGGACCTTATTACAAAAGGCATAAGGTCCACTGATGGGCAGTTAACAGTGTGGGCGATGGCACCTACGCCGGCTACGCCACAAAACCTTGTTATAATTATGTATACCTATGTACTATATACCTAATCAAGCGTTTTTGGCACTTGGGCTTTCTAAGTAAGTAGTACCTACACTACCTACCTATATCAAATAATTAAAGAATATGCGCAGATGATATATAAATAAACACATCATATAGGTTTTTGTTATATGAGTAGGGTGACCAGACACAAATTTCAAAAGGGGGCCAAAATTCCTGACACGAGCTTGAGCTCGCGGGATTCGCGTTTTATTTAATACGTTGCCAGAAATCCCTTAAAGGGATATGTTCGCCTTTGTACGTATTTGCTGTGTTATATATCTCTCGTTGTGTTTTACTATTACTAACTACTACTACTAAAAACTTAATCAAAAAGTCCCGATACTATATGTTTATTTTACATGTTTTTGATCGGTGTCAAGATGATACCTTAAATCAATTCGGCATCTCCGATTCATATGACGATACCAAACTTGGCCAAGTAGCTTAACTGATGTAGATATCAAGATAAAGTTGAGAGCCTCCCCCCCTAAAAATTTACATAAAAAATCTTGGTGGCTCCACTTCTCAAATCCATCCTTGGGTCCTAAGGCACAATCATGACGAGAGAAATCTCTTGTTCATAAAGGCCGTAGTTTTATGGCTACACCAGCAACTAAAAAGTTCTATGCTCGTAAAACTAAATATTTACATAATAATTTTTTTTATTCAAATAAAAGTATACAGTATATACAATTTTCTCTATTTGTCGAAAATTCCTGACATTTTCCTGTTCCGGCCGCATTCCTGACACATGTCTAAAATTCCTGACATGTCATGAAAATTCCTGACGTCTGGTCACCCTATATATGAGGATCATAAGATATCGGTTTGACGCAATATTTACCGTTTGGTCTACGAATATGTAAGAAAAACAAATGGTATTTGGGTTGTATTGACATTATTGACGCATTTACTTATTTACCAGTGATAGAACAAGAGATTTTATCTGGCAATTGAATCTTGGAAAAGAACTTTTATCTTCCAATACACGGATAACTAAACTATCAAGGAAAACAAGGATATCTTCAGCCAGCCAAAGCGAAAATATTATTGTTTCAACATAAGTAAATATTTTCTCGGACTAATGTTATATCTTTAGCCCAAGATATATTTTACTTCAATAAAGACATTATACATGAATAAAGATCACTTTCTAGGCAAATTGTTTTCGTTACATACAAAACAATATTCTTTTGATGAAGAGGTTTTGTCTTCGACGAAGATACTTTTTTTTCCGTGTACCCGTTGATTGAAATCTTTATTATCACGTTACTCTATTGCCCTCTTCATAAAAACACCATAAGTCAATTTCATCTTTAAAGAACCAGAGGCGTTTTTGTCTAAAAGGTTTACATCGCTTGCAAAAGTAATCAGATAATCGCAGGAGATAATTTGAATGTTGTAATCAACACAATGGAAGTGGTAATGGCTTACTTTAACTGATTGCTAGTTTCTGTCGCCATTGCGCCAGTGAGGTCAGGGAATGTTTTGGTCTCTCATAACAGGCGAGTCCTTAAAATATAAATTTTTGAATGTCAAACTGTTAATTATGTCTCATTTGATGAAGCTAGGAAGAAAGAAAAGGATTATAAATGGCGTTTTAGATATAAAATATTGTGAAACACAAATTATTGTGATTTAGACGAAGCACTATAATTGTTACGAATTTATAGATTTTGATATTAAAAAATACAATTTATGAATAAAATATTTTGGTGCAGGTAGGTAGGTATATAAATTTTAATAAATTCCTAACACATTCAGTGTTACACTGGTTTTGCCAACAATTCGACTTATCTTGCGGTCTTACAACCAATCTTCTTCTTCTTGGGGTCCGCTTGACAACCTAATCCCATGAACTGGCGTAGACACTAGTTTCTAGGAAAGTGACGGCCATCTGACTTTCCAACCCAGAGGGGAAACAAGGCCTTTTTGGGATTAGGTCCGGTTTCCTTACAATATTTTCCTTAACCGAAATGCGACTGGTAAATATCAAATGATATTCCGTACATAAGTTCCGAAAAACTAAGTGATACGAGCCGGGGTTTGAACCCGAGACCTCCGGATTGAAAGTCGAACGTACCGCAAGGCTACCAGCGGTTACAATCAATGTGTAAATAATAATCACGGCCGGGTCGTACAATGCAACGTTTAGTGAACCTTACAAAAAAAATAGGTAGGTACTCACTGCTAAACTAGGCCTTAATCTGGGGAAAATACGAGCAGTGACAGGCGCATTTGCAAAGGTCTTTGTCATTGAACTGCATGTCGATAACGCTAATCCGGCGTGACAGTGTTGGTAAGACGTTTTTTATTTGTTTATTCAGATAAGATTAGGGAGGATAGAGGTAATTTACTCAAAACAAGAGAAACGCAATAATAAACTATTGTAGGTACGTCAGCATCAATAGTATATTCGTACACGAAGGCCGCAAAAATATGTGACACAAATAAGAGCGTGTCGCATATTTTTTTGGTCTTCGTGTAGGAAGACTAGGAAGATACTATTGATGCGGACTGTACTCTATTTATTTACATGGACATTTTTTCTTCCATATTATTCCATATCCCTGACATTTCTGTGTGTACGTACCTACTAACACTATACCAGAATGCACCACAAGTAAGGTAATCGGATTTGTAATTTAATTTCCATTTTGTTGACCTTACCTCGCCACATTAGTGCTCACTTCTCTCCGCTGACATACTACGCAGTGATAACAATAATAGGTTTTATGCATATTTAAATAGGGTGGTAAATTGTAGGCATTCTTGGTGTACTGTTGTTGTTGGGCGAAGACAATACAAAATGGAAATTAAATAAATAATACAAAATGGTGACTATACAGTGACGTTGGTCATAATTGTGACATAATCTAGCTGTAAGCCTAAACTCTATATATTTTGCCAAACTCTGAGCCATATCCAATATATCCATATCGCATCAAACACATTCTAGTGAAACGTTTCTTTCGAGTAGTGACAGTGACAGAGCAGACTCATTTTACATATACGAGGAGGTCGAGGAGTCACGAAGCGAAGTATAACGGAGATCGACATCTAAAGGTATACGGGACAATAAAATTATGGGTGACCATTAATTTGCTAATGATCTTAATACCATAACTTAAAACAGTCGTAAACATAATTCAGCTAGTGCAAGCTTCATTAAGACCCGTGGATCATGTTTTTAATTGAGGCTTTAACGATTGGCAATTTAATCGATCCCAGGGTAAATCTTGTAACAATCTGGGTGATAGGACTTTCAAGAAGGCGCGTCGTACGTCTCCCATGCCTGTAAAATGGTTTGCCAGAAGCCATCAGGTAGAAAGAGGAATACAATTTAATTTACAGATGGGCTCTTTAGCTCTTCCTACATTAATTCTAATAAATTAAATGTTTTGCCATTAGAATTCTACTCCCACAAATAACTCTCTTCAGTTTTGCTCAATAGTGGTTCCAAGGCTAGTGTAACTTGGTAAGTAAATAAAAATAAGTGACCGTTGGTGACTCCAGATTGTCTATATAGATCAGGGGTCGGCAACCTTTTAGCAGCCAAGGGCCACATAGTAGCTAACGAAATTGGGGCAGGCCGCATTTTGCTTTGTGACTTTATCAGACAAAAGGTACCACATTGTCAGTTCTCAATAGTGACGACTTCTAACATGAGGCTTGCGGGCCGCATACGAGCGGTTCGCGGGCAGCCTGTTGCCGACCACGGATCTATACTTATTATCAGTCTGTATAATGTATTAGTCTGGGGTTTCTTGCGCCATAGGCATTGAGCGTGTTCCCATGGTGGATCTCACGCTAAGTGGGAGTGCGTCTATTCAGTAGCTGGTATGATTGAACGACTTGTGTTCGCCACGACGGTACAAATACGTTGTTCTTTCTTAGATACTTTTGGACCTTTGAGATAAGTATTTAGCTGTCTAAAATTCATAAAATATGGGTGGTCGACGTTTTGCGTATTGGCTCTTAGAAGGTATCTATTTAGTATCAGCGGATCTTTCAACAATAACTGTAAGTAAATTCTAAGTAAAAACCATTATTTTTAAAACCGGTTAAATAAAATAAAATTATAATGCCTAGAGACCCTTCTTGGGAGGTCAAGACAAACAAAGCTAGCCACTTATAGGTTATAAAATGAAATGAAATCCATGTTTAAAATTTGACTTCTTGACAAGATAATAATTATAATCACATTGTATATATACGGATGCGAACTTTCATTATAATATATTTTTAATTCAAATGTCGATGTAGAATATTCTGTGACACTTATACATTAAAGCCATTATTTTATTTTTAACCTTAAATTATTAAAATTCGTTTTCCATTTATTTGTAGCATTTTGAACCGCCATGAGACTCATGAGGCCTACCTTTTATAGGGAAACTACTTAGAACATTAAACGGTATTGTTCTTTTTGCCAAAATGAATGTGCATGTTCGCGTAATGAATGAGTCAAGACAAAGTACAGTATGTACGTAATACAATAGCGACAGCCTTCATGATGACAGCTTGTTCAAGCGGAGCTGGCCCCGTTTCCATTCATCTAGTTTGTATTAAACTGACTCACACTGTCAACAAGAGATAGCGCACGCATTCGCCTAGTCAGCATCGGCAAGGATGTTTCACCGTTAAACTAAAAAGGTAAAGCGATTCATAGTTAGTTACAAAATTGGTAGCTTGCTCGATCAACCATTTGATTTTGTAGGTTGCATTGCTGTGCATTTTAGTCTCTCTACGTCACGTTCCTAATGCTAAAATCTATGCTGATGGAATATCGATATTGAATAGAATAGAACTTTATTGCATTCATGTTAGTGTACAGGTCTTACAATGTATTTTCACAGTTAAACATGATACCGTATAAGGGTATTGCAAATTAAATCTTAAAATCTAGCACAGTAAAATAACAATTATAAGTTTCTTTTTCACTTAATAATTTTAAGGCTAGGTATAATGTAAAGATAGGTATGAATGAAACTTATTTGCGTCGAAAAATTCTTGCAAAGAATAAAAACAGTGTTCTATGAGGTATGTTTTCAACTTATTAACAAATTTAGTGTATTTTTATCGCCTCGCTTATTTCCTTTGGAAGGTGGTTAAAAATTCTTATACTCATTACGTGAGGGCTTTGGTTACTTATTTCTAAATTGCTTGAAGGTATTGCTATTTTATCCTTATGTCTGAGATTCATGGTACACATGTGTCTGTCTTTAGCTTTGGTATATAGAGCCGGGTTCTTTCGTAAAAATTTACAAGTTTCCAGAATATACAAAAAGGGTAAAGTTAGAATTTTTAAGTTTTTAAAGTGAGGTTTGCAAGATTCATAAAATTTAGTATTTGTAAGTATTCTTATACAATCTTTTTGCATTAAAAATAAACGCGTCATGTCCGTACTATTGCCCCACGAAACGATTCCATATTGGAGACTAGATTGGGTAAATGCATAGTAGGCGCTAACTGCTGTTTTAAAATCAGTACTTTTTTTAATATTTCTTAAGACATAGGTAAATCGTGAAATTTTTATACAAATTTTATCAATATGTGACTTCCAGTTTAAGTTTTCGTCAACAGTAATACCAAGGAGATTACAATTACTAGTTTCCTGAAATTTGTTATGTAAGTATGAGTAATTAATTTCTATTGGAGGTCTTTGGTAGGGTCGAAACTGTATTAAATTAGTCTTTTTTAAATTTAATTGTAAATTATGGTCCTGTAGCCATTTCAAAATGTTATTAAGAATAGTATTCATGCAATTTACAAATTCTTCGTTATTTTGACTTGAGAATACAATGGAAAGGTCATCGGCATAGAGGAAACATTTGATATTGTTCGTGTTTATTATTTTGAAAGCAATAAGTAGGAGCATCTGCCTACTTACCGACAATTTTGCAGGTTAAGGAAAACCTATTCCTAGTACCTGTTTTTCGCAGACAGAAAACATTATTAACTCCTGAACAATATCTTAATCCAAAAGGTATTCTAAAGCCTCGTGTTAGAACTGTGCCGCTTTAAAACGTATGGCTAAAGGTCAACCGAATACACGTCATCTTGTCAGATGAGATCTCTTGTATACGCTGCATCAAGATCCGGAATTGGTCCTTAGACAAATGATAATCAGAGCAGACGCTGCGATTGTGACGGCGCGGTGTCGAAACACGGGCGATTCCGGAGGAATCCGGTTGCGAGATCAAAGCGCTCGAAATAGCGGGCAATGGCGGGCATCCCGAACGCACGCTCCGCTGGCCTTTTGGGGAGCTTTTGTGAATTCACCACCGAACCCAAAGTGTTTAGCGCCGACCTTACTAGTGGTTGGACCAAAAGTGGTTCTAGTTGTAAGTTTATCGCGTGTCATGGAAAGTTGCGGCTTGTGCTTAGTGCTTCTGATCATTATAGTATGAATCAGAAAGCGATAAATGAGCGTTTGTTTATTTCTTACTTCATTGCTTTCCCTATGACTTAAAGAAGCTGTTTGTACGTGTGAAAGTTGTGGAGGTAACCTAACCGTCAATTTACGTCAAACATATTATTCTCCCGTTGCGGGTAAAAACAAGAAACAAACCTAATGTAACTGTATTCATGTATTGTAAACTCTCTTAAGGCCAGCAGACACTATCAGTAATAATGTCATTATTTCTGTACCCGTCCCTTTCGATTTACGTATATGAAGGATGAAAAGGACGAGTAGAGAAATAATGTCATTATTACTGACAATGTCTGGTGGCCTTAATATAAGACGGCCATGGGGAATTTATGGTCAATAATTACAGTGTTGTACAAGTTACATTACTTTGCTGTGATACTTTGCAAAAAAGCTTACCACAATGTCTTATAAAGAGCAAACGAGATACTGACAAATCCGTTTCGGGCTCGACAAAAAATTGATGCGATAACAGTAATTTACATCGTGCCCACAACCAGACGCCATAACTGCGAGTTATATTGACTATTCTTTCGCGAAAAACCGCGTGTGTTTTCGCTGACCCACACTATGAACTTTATTTAACATAGAATAAGGTTCCTTTTGACTTATAGCGTTCGATAACATAAGAGTTTGCGTAGGTTAGCATTATATATAGCCTTAACTGTTACTTGTTAGAGCACCGGTCATTAGAAAGTGTAAAAGTCACGGGTCACATCGTATCGTGCGGGATCGCGTCCATTTTTTACCGTCATCAACTTGTAATAATCGCAACCCTGGTACAGTCAAGTGTAAAAATATGAAACAGTCTAGAAGATAATAAGCCGTATATTTGGCGACTCAAGTGCTTCTATCATTAGTATGAGCGTTGCTGGCACTTGCTGGATGGAAGCTAGAATTAGGTAAGAAGAGTAGGCGAAAATAAGAAGGCGTAGCGGAGCTTGTAATGGCCCGCTGCAGAACCTCTGGGGTGTCATAGTGTCATTTGATTGATATTTTTCATTGCACACTATGCCTATGTAACAAGGCTGGTAACAACACTAGTCAAAATCCTAATCACGTTATCTATTCTGTTACAATTTAAAAAAAAATACATGTTAAGGACATGTGTTCTGATTTTTCTTCAAAACGTTGCCTTTACCTACCTATACCGGGTGTTTCCTGTAATAGGAGCAATAAATTAAAACGTAGATTCTACTCCTCAAACCAGACAGTTCAGCGACTTTTAAAAATAACTTATGGTTAGATTTTTAGGACACTTTAAAGTTTTTCCGAACACGCAATGTATTCCGAAATTGATTATGTCTGTATGGTGACAAGCAATGTCAAATAGACGGATTTTGATGTACATTGATTGATGATATTATTTGTTTGTATGAAAAAGAGGCAATCTACAATATAAATATTTTTTAAGTTGTCGAAGAAATGTTTTGTTGTTTTAGGAGAAGAATCTACGTTTTAATTTATTGATCCTATTACAGGAAACACCCTGTACCTAGGGTGTCCCAGAAATCGACGTCAAGCCGTGAATGGATGATAGACCAAGTTATAACAGTTATCAGAAAAATACAAAAAAAAATCTATCACATGTTCTTCAACAAATAATTGTTAAGACCATAAGGTCACTTTAAAGATTTACTAGAATATTCACGCCCTGGTCTCTTAACTTCTAGTAAATTTTTAAAGTGACCATAATTTTTGAAGAACATGTGATTGATTTGTTTTGTATTTTCTGATAACTGTTATAACTTGGTCTATCATCCATTCACGGCTTGACGTCGATTTCTGGGACACCCTGTATATAGTTAGGTATTACTTGTCATTTGTATGATGAGTATAGCTGCCGTAGGCCGTAGGACATTCTTCAAGCACTTACTAACCAAATGTAGCAACAAAAGGACGATAAAGATAAAACAAACGACGTACGGCATACGAAATTAAAACAAGATAATTCGTAGCTTATTTTCCTAAAGCGACCAGCTGCTTAGACACGTCTCATCTGAGCCATCTTAACACGTTCTATACTGATAAGAGCTAGTGTTAGGTGTACGGAGGTCTTTGTAAAGTGGTGTTCGGTATGAGTCAGTGAGCAAAGAAGACGTTTGTTGACAGCAGAGAGCAGGGGCCTATTGTACGAGTAGATGTGCTGATCCTACAATGAGAATGATTGTAAATATTGGAATACGTTCTGCTATGCGATTAGTTTCAATACGATAACTATTGTACTAGGTTGTAGTTTTGGTAGTGGGCTGATTTAAATAAAGACTTAGGTTAAGTATGTATTTCGGCAAATACTTCACCTTCTTTGATATTATATGTATCATGTGATAAATTAAAAATGTCGCTTTAATTTTCTAACATCCATTTTGAAAATAATTTCGAACGCAAATACAGGGTGTAACAAAAATACTGGTGATAAGTTTAATTGGTATCGTAATCGCTATGCGAGTAAAAAAATAGGAGATTTTTTGTGCGTTATTTTTTTTTGCATGGGACAAGTCGGCGCGGCGTCGTCACAGCTGGCACCCTCCATACAAATCGACAATTTTTTTCTTACTTTTTCGTAATTAGAATACGATACCAATTATGCCCTTAAAAGGATCACCAGTATTTTTGTTACACTTGTATACAGGTGTTAATAGAGATTACGCATTTTATTATACCCCGGTAAGTAGGTAGGTAACTCAGATACGTACAGAGGTGCATTAGGTACCTAATAAATACTTAAAAACTGCACCTTGAAGCTTCGACCATGGTTAAGTGATTTTGAGGGTCCATCATTACTTGACCATACATAGTTAATATAAGTTCTTTACAACGGAAAGTTACACATAGTTTGTTTGTTATCAAACTGTGTTATGACCTACCATGACGCATTTATAAATGCATACCCTTTTATAATGCGTGTAAAATTATGAGAACGGCATTATTATGCGATGTATGCACTATGTCTTAAGATACAACATGGGTGAACTATCGCTTGACGACACATCCAGAAGGCCATCCATGGTTGCCATTTTATCACTTATCGCGCTATGCGTCACTTTCACACTTGCATACTTGTTAGAACGTGACAGCTATGGTGACAGGCGATAAAAACCCAACCATAGTAGGCTAGCAGGTGACAATGACTGATAATAATGCACGTCACAAGCTCTCAGCTATTGTATCAAACATATATATAATCAATATATAGATACGTTCTTTACTTATCCTCTCATATCAAACTGAGTATTAGAATAAGAGCTGGAACGTCAGATAGGCAGGCAGACGATATCGGCCTGTCAGTTAGAATAAAATTTGACAGCTCCGAACAACTGACAGGCAAATATCGTCAGGCCGACTGATTGCGGCGAGCGCCATTAGATTGCTATACTAGATCCGGGCAACTAGGTACCTACATTTTTAAGTTAGATAAAAGTAATGGTAATATAGATAAAAACTAACGAAGTTGTCTCATTTATGGAGTGCAAGGTCTATATTTAAACATTAGAACAAAAACAGTAGGCGACTAATAGCCGACCCTGCACGAGTCTAATTTTACAGAGATACCGCAAATCGATGTACAGTTTAGCCATTTGGCACACGCATACTAGAGGTCAAAACAAAATTTTTGATCCGCAGTTCTTAAAAAAAATTCCCTTAGGAGGGAGGTGCTGATTCATCATTTTTTTTGTATGAGAAAAAAAATTTTTTTTTTTAAAACCTATCGTGTGTGGTATCATATGAAAGGGCTAATAGAGGCGGTTCTAAAAATATACCACATCATTACATTTCAGCCATTTTTTTTAAATTAAAACAAAAATGATTTTCAAAACATACCAAGTTTGGGCTCCTCCAGATACGACATGGCTGATTATTTTTATGTACATTATATCACAAATGATACTTGATACCCTCATATCTAACCCCAAGAAAGCAATTTTGAAAATAACTTCATTTAGTATTTTTTTTTAATTTTTCAAAATTATCAAGTAACGCAGTACAAAATGTACTGGAGTAGGACTCTAGTAGAACTCTACTTCAGTACATTTTGTACTGTGTTGTTTTGTAATATTGAAAAATAAAAAATAAATACTTAATGAAATTATTTTCAAAAATGCTTTCTTGGGGTTAGATATGAGGGTATCAAGTATCATTTGTGATATATTGTACAACAAAAAATTCTGCCATATCGTATCTGGAGGAGCCCAATTTTGGTATGTTTTGAAAATTCTTTTTGTTTTAATTTAAAAAAAGTGGCTGAAATGTAATGATGTGGTATATTTTTGGAACCGCCTCTGTTAGCCCTTTCATATGATACCACACACGATAGGTTTTTGAAAAATAATTTTTTTTTTCTCATACAAAAAAAATGATGAATCAGCACCCCCCTCCTAAGGGAAATTTTTTAAAGAACTGCGGATCAAAAATTTTGTTTTGACCTCTAGTATGTGTGTGCCAAACGGCTAAACTGTACATCGATTTGCGGCTTTATTTTGTATACAAGGGGCACTATAACTATGAAATACATTATACACCATTTGGCACTACTTTCACCCGGCAGAATTTTTTGGCAATAGGGATGATGACACATGTTGAATTAGGCAATGAAATTTAGTTGATAGGATGCAAAATGGTCAAAATAGACAAATAAAGTAAACATTAAAAAAATCGATTCGATCGATTTATATCATTTTGTTAGGAGCGTTTTGAGAAACAAAAGCAAATCACAGACTTTAAGTGTCTTTTCTGTCTTTTATGTTGATTTAAGGCAATTGGCCCCACATAGATATTTGATCCTCACAACAAAACGAATCGAATGATACCACGCATGAAAAAAAATCATCTAGCCTTTATTAAATATATAATATTCTATCTAAACCAGAACCATAAGATTTGTATTCTTGAAGTGGTTTGCATTCTTTGACCTCCACCATTGAACATCTGCCAGATGTCCGTATCTAAAAATAAGCATAATGGCAAATCAACAAGAGGAGTTGAGGTAGAGAGGAAAAGAACTCACTTCGCTTATGCTCCGCTCGTTCGATTATAATTCCGCAATTGTAATGTTTCCTTATTTTTAAAAAGAACTAACTTCCCTATTAGTAGCTATCTGACCAACACATTAGTATCTTAATGGTTTTATAAGTGCAGTTTTATTTTGGTGAATATAACACATGGGTGGTACCTAATTACGCAGTTCCGGTTTTTTGGAATGTCTCACCTCGGAAAGGTGTTCTCTTCAAGGCCACATACCCTAATAGTTTTGTACTCTTATACCAAGACGAAAACGATTCACAGTTCAAGTTTCATTCTTTTAAGAGGATGTCAACACCCGATGACCTTCAAATTGACTTTACTTAAACAGTCATATTAGCTGTAACTAATAGTTATGGGAAAGAAAAAAAATGTGTAAATAACATTAATTATATTTCGAAGAACTTGGTTAATTCCGATACACTATTGGATGAAATGGGCTCTATAGAAAATAATTCCATAGTTACATCTTAAAATTATCTTCAAACAGTTGTATATCTTTAGTTTCTTGACTTATACGTTTGTAATTTAAGGACAAAATTTTATCACACTAATCCTCAAAACTGCATTGTCTTATTTTTCTCAATGAATGCGTAGTTTTTTAGGGTTCCGTAGCCAAAGTGGCAAAAACGGAACCCTTATAGTTTCGCCATGTCCGTCCGTCCGTCCGTCCGTCCGTCCGTCCGCGGTCTAGCTCAGTGACCGTTAGCACTAGAAAGCTGAAATTTGGTTTGAATATGTGCATTAACCAAGCCAACAAAACGGTAGAATAAAAACGCGAAAAATATATTTTGTTAGGGTACCTCCCGTACACGTGAAGTGGGGGGCGAAATTTTTTTTCGTTCCAACCAAGTTGTGTGGGGTATCGTTGGATAGGTCTTTTAAAAAGAATTAGGGTCTTCTAATACAGTTTTTGGATAAAACTAATACTTTCGGAAATAATAGCTCCAAAAGTTTAAAACAGGGCGTCCCCCCGTCAAATTTTTTGAATCGTGGGTCCTAAAATTTTGAAAAAAATCATGAAACTGAGGCCTAATGAGTACCTTCAATGAAAACTATATTGAAATAAATCGGTTGAGCCGTTTTTGAGTTATCATTCAAAAACCCATAGTGAAAGGACGTAAGTAAAAATGACGTAAGCGCCGCCAAATTTCCCGTAAGAAACGACCTTTTGAATGAATGGTCTCAGTTTACGGAACCCTACACTGAGCATGGCCCGACATGCTCTTGGCCGGTTTTTTAATCATCATTTTGCAAAATTTGCTATGATCTCCCATACTAATCGTAACGCAGTGTTTCTTTTTCACTCGCGCTGGAAAAGATAGGGATGGAATTTAGCAGTTGCCTTGCCATCCCCTAAGTCGAAGCCTTTAAATAAATAAAAATAAAAATCGTTTATTTCAGACTGTTAAGATCCATATCCATCCATCCCGATTTCAGACTGTTAAGATCCATATCCGTCCATCCCGTCATGTTGGGACAACTTAAGAATAATAAACTGTAAATTATTTTACCGTTTATTTACTCATATTTACAATCAGTTAAGAGTTGTTAAATTAATTGCACTTAGGTCATGGTAAATTAAAAATCAAGGTCGAGACTATCACACTTTTTGAATTAAAATATAATCGAAAACATTTTACTAATAACCGTAACTCAATGATTCGCATAAAGATTTGTTTATTTCACTCGTTGTTTCGATAATTGCTAGTATTTAAGTGCCCTTGTCAAAGAGATTACATCGCTAATTGCTAATTTAGACATTAAGATATTAGATTTTAAAACCTTGTCTTTATTAATTGACACACTTAAAGTTGCATTTGTACGCAATTTTGCAATAAAACAACAAAGTATTGTAACTAATGAAGTAATTAATTGCTAGGTTGTTGCTAGTCTGTTTGCAAGTTAGCATTATTTGTATTTTTTACGCATTTATCATTTTATACTCTTTTACACTTAAAGAGAATACATTTTCCATGTAAAACCCGTTACATTACTCTTGAGTTCAAAAAGTTTGGGTTTATGAAAATATGTGATTTAATTTTAATGAGACTTGATAGTAGGTAAGTACCTATATTAAAGGTAGCTTTGTAATAGTTAACCTGTTTGTACAAAACCATAACATACTATTTAATCATATGTTTAAATTAAATGTACACAAATACCACTTTATTATCTGTTTGATAATAGATAATTCGATCCCAACTGAGGAGTTAAATTTGATGTGGGCAAAATCGATATGTTAAATTTTCGATTCGATTTACTTAATTAATAAGAAAAGCAGTACTCAAGTAACCCTTAAAACGCTCCCTTATACAAGATGTTTCTGAAGGCATCCTGCCTTTTCGCCGAAAATTGTATTGCCGAATTTCATTTGCCAACCAACTTTTAGCAGAAGTTTCATTTGGCCGAATAACTTTTACCAAATAAATATTTCGCAACCATTTCATTTCCCAACCCCTATAGTTGGGAAATTAAAATTGCCTACTAGGTTGGGTTAGGTTGGGTTATTATGTAAAGTTGGGAAATGAAATTCGGCCAAATGAAACTTCTGCGAAAAGTTGGTTGGCAAGTGAAATTTGGCAATATGATTTTCGGCGAAAAGGCAGAGAACCGTTTTTGAAATTGTTCATCTTTTTAAGGCCGTACGAATCCCCTATAAAAATGGATTATATATTTTTCAACGCAATGTTGAGGGTACTAAATATAATGATCCTTTCATACATCGTTTGTTTATTATTTCTTATTTTATTGTTTTGTTTGTATACACGCACAATATCATTCATTTAATTGGCTCTGTTTAATTACTGATTTTTTAGTCATAGATTAGTTTTAGTTTTAGTTCTTAAGTCAGGTCCCCCCTGAAAACCAGCGTCGTGGTTTATTTGCCGCGGCATCATGCTGAGTGGGGATCCTATCTAACGTCTTTATGTTGTTTGGTTTTTTGCTTTGTTTAGTGTGTGTTTGTGACGTTAAATAAATGTATTTTCTTTATTTCATTTTATTACGGGCTTTTCTTCAGAATCAAATATGTCTATGCCGTTAGGCCAGGTACAGCGTTTTTCAATCACCTTGTACCTAGTTATCTGCGTGTCTGCGTTTCGAAACAAACGCTATCGAATTTCGAGCACGCATGCGCCCGACACGAACTGAAAACAACCTTTTAATGAATTGACAAATAGTGGGTAATTCTTTTCGATGTTTACGAAATATAGACTCGGAAATGTATAAGCAGTAAGTAAAGAAGTGTGTCATGTTAATTTTTTTAAGTATAAATATCTCCAAGTATTTTGGTTTTAGCAAGTAATTGTGTAGGAATTTGAGTAGGCATGATGGTCGTGCGAGGTAAGGTGTACTTGTGAAAACAGTCTTTCTTTATGTTTTAGTAAGTAGATTTTTAATTTTAAGATTCGTTATACTGTAGATTTTAAAAACTGTTAGCTGGGTTCAAAATACCCACAAAGCAGCATAATACGAACACTAATACGCAAAATTATACACAGGCTCAACAAAAACCATACCATACCATATACCATACATTGTAGGTACACTTATACGCCCTCACTCCATTGAATAAAAAAAAAAGTCGACCATACTCATACAACGACGTTCATGACTTACTGACGTTTGGCAAACGTACCCACATAGAATGTATAGTTACCATGAATCACTACAGGACAATGAACTCTAGCAAAAAATGGGACCTTCTCGTGACTATGGGATTCGCAGCCATCTTAGAGATGCTAGTCAAAAAACCGGCTTGTCAAGTGGGAATAAATTTGAAAATCATTTGTCGTATTCTAGGCATTTCAGGTAAATTGCGAGTCTTCACTTAGTCCAATTAGGTATTCTGTGTCGTTTAGATGCTAATTTTATGTTACAGTTAGGTGTAACAATGTACCTACCTACTGTTTTTGAATACATATATTAAATACCTATTTTTATTTAATATCAGCTTCAGTATGGAATATTCAGGTGGGACCGAAATTCAAATGTGTAATATTTATAATTATGATGTACATATTTAGTGTGAACGGGTAATTGTGACAAGAATTTTGACGTTTATCTCCAAAATGAATTGACCACAAGTGATTGTTTTTACATAGATTTCCAATCGCTATCTAGAGGGTGCTACTATAGGTAATGACTACAACTGTATGACTAATTGCGGTTTGAATTTGATATCATACTTAATTGTTTGAGTGATATGTAAGTGCGTTTACAATTTACATTAGTATCAACCTTCATGGTAAAGTTGATCCTTACACATACAAGTATCCTACAAGTTTCTACTTTTACTGCAGACAGTTTAAAATATGTAGGTATGTTGTTGTTGTCTGCATGTAATCAATGTGGCAATGATCAATTGTAAGCACCTAACTATGTAAATAGCCATGTAGTACTTAGGCTCAGAAAATATGTACCTACCCAGGTAATTTGCAATTTGTGTATGGATTTGGATATGCAGACGCCTGCTGTACCGATAAGATAAACAATAGGTAAACATGTGTAGTTTGCCTTTTACTTATGATATAGAAACTTATACTGTACTGTACTTATAGTGTACGCGATTAAGTCCCGTGTTTGACAAAATAATAATATAGAAACTTAATTAAATATTAGAAGAATGACCTCGATTTTATAGTAAAATCAATTTTTTTTACAGAAAGGTTAAACGAGTACCTACCTAGTAGAGCTAACCATCTATTTGACCATTTTAGTAGGTATTTATGTTAGTTGTGACCGCCAAGGGCCGTGATTCTCACTTAACAATCGAGCCACACTTTGGACTTGGGACAAAGGATATCCTTATTATCACATGCCTTCAATACACTCGAATATAACTCAATAATAATTATACTAACTCTTAAAACACGAATATTTTTGTGTATGTTTAATATTATACCTACATACAATATACCTACTTACCGCAAATTAACAGCAGTAGTTCGCCATTTAAGTGTTTTGGAAGTGCGAAGACATATGGAACTGATTATTGATTAATCTAATTTTTATTTTTGTATTTAATCTTTATTAATTAATAAGTATTTTAATTGTCTTTTATTTTACTCGATATTTTGATATTAATATCTGAACACCGAGTAGGTGTAGGAGAGGTTTTTGTAAACAATTTGCATATTTTTAGTTTTATGGTGCCCATTCATTGACGTGAAACATCTGTGTTAGCTAGACTAGATGTAGCAGGCCGGTTTTTCACCAAATACCTTGTGGGTATTTTAAACCCAGCTAAGGGAATACACCTGAGCTGAATTAAGCGAATTCATAGACAAAAGGCCTCCATACAAATTTAAGCAACCATAGACAAAACATAGACAAATTTAAGCATTTTGTCTATGAATTTGCCGAAAAGCTCAGATGATAACGAATCCTAAAATTAAAAACCTATTAACGAGAAATAAATTATTTATACCTAAATAGGTACTTTATCAACGTTTAATTGTTTTAATGATTATTAAGCATGATTGTACGGGGTCGGTTCGACCCTGTGTCGCAGTGAACGTTTTAGGTTGATTTGTAATATTTCACAAATTGAATAACCAGAGTGTTAGATGGCGTGGTCCGCAGAATGTGGTTAAACCGTATACAAATATACAAGGCTGTGGTCGGCGCTGTACTTATTACAGGAATATGTGTCCTCAACAGGTAAGTACCTAGTTATTTATGTTACGTGGTACCTACTACCTGGTTAAGTAAATATAGTTTTATAGGTATTTGCTAAAAGCATCCATGGGTAATTTAGGAAGCAATCGGGAAAGCTCTTGAGGTGAGGAGAAATTTAGGAGGTAGGTTTCAGATAAGAATAACATGTATCATTCAAGAATTTGGATAATAACTAACTTACGTAGAAACGGCGTCCAATGGTAAAAACGATATAGTGAAGTCTGTAGGTGTTGTGTTGTTTTTAAGCAAAAGGTAACTTATTGCCGGGTGGTATTAAGGCGATATTACCATAAAGATGCAACTCAATATCGTCTTTATGCACAACTGGCAATGTGGTACTCCTTACTAGAAAACACCGCATTTATTGAATAAACTCGGAACAGACACACCGCAGATACTTATCACTAACGTGCAATTTCGAAGTTTCCTGTTTGTGTTCTGCGGTCAAAACGAGGACATAACTTGCCAACGAACGACAAAGCAGAACCACTATTAATACATATTCATGTAAGAGAAATTAATATGCTCTCACCGGCTTGCCCGCGTACGAGGCCGTCTGACGAGTTGAAAAAACTATCGCACAACTTAACGGAATCGCGACCCAAGCATTCCCATAACCCCAATCAGAGAAACCGAACTAATATACCTACAATTATACATACCCCCTACGTTGCCTGTAACTCCAAGAAATAAACAGCAAAGAAAATCGATATACATACTTACATATAGAAGCACAAATCCACGCTTTAAGTTCGATATAATCCAATATTATTATATATTGCACAATTACAACACTATTGTTTTGTTATTCACAGGAACTTGATCAATAAATTGTATACAGTTTAAAAGTTTGTAAAGTTAACTGATAAGTTGTGCGCGTGCTTACCGCGCGCGGTTCCCCCAGTGACTGACTTAACTGCGTGAAGTTTGCACCGGTCGCCTTAACCACTGGTTTTTTCCTAACGCCTGCCGACTATAAAGAAGAATTCTTATAAGACAAACCAGTATTAAGTAAGATCTCTGACTACGCATAGTTGTAGCTGACCTTAAGGCCGAAGTTTATACTAGTTTCTGTGAGGCAAGAGCTCGCTTGCGTTTTGTCAGCTTTTGTAATAATAGTCCAGCTGCCATTGGAGTTATAAAGGTCTTATTATTTTCGATATTTACCCCAATCCGGTTCTTTCCTCCTTCATATTAAGGGTGATATTAAAGTGAGGTGTCGTAGACATGTTTAATTTCGCTTTTAGTTTCGCTCCACATGCGCATTGTGCATGTGCATTTGTTCCTTGGAGAAAATGCGAAAGGACACGTTGGCCGTTGCGGCCGGATAAAACACAAGTCGAAGACTGCTTGGGATGACATCATACATTCTTACGTCCTTTAGTAACTTGTCTCGCTTGTACAAACATTTAAGAGGGCCATGGGTTTTCGGTTCTAGTCTTAACCGGTTTAACAGTGTTTTAACTTTTGCGTTTAATTACTGCAGTATAGGGTCGATTCGACCCAGTACAACTGTGGATGTGGTTGAATGCATCGTCAACCTAATAGTTGCCGCAACGAAATTAAAAGCTTCACGTTAGACTATTTTATTGCAGATATGCCTAGTTATAATTAATATTAAACAGAAATTATAATATTAAACTATCATATTTTAGGTGGACACAAACTGTTTTACATAGATACCTCATTAAAATTAAATTTCTAGTTTTATGCTTCACAGATTTTTATGGCAAAACAATAAACCATTTATTGATGTTATCTATTATGATAAATAGTGATTACAATATTTTTGTGACTAACAATTATACAGCCAGATAAGTTGAGTACGAGTATACAAGGTGTAATAAAATTGGTGATCCGTATAAGGGCATGCCTTGTATCGTGTGCTAATTACAATAAATTAGAAAAAAAATCTCGCGATAAAATATTGGTTTTGTATATCAGTAGGTACAGTCGATCATGCGCTCACATGCACATGCATGCGCTTACATGCTTCACGTTAACAGAAGCATGCGCGCGATGTTATACAATTACAATTAAATTTCAATACAATACATTCTGTTTTTATAGTTGTAAAATTCTTTTTTACTTTTACATGATGAACAAAAAAGTTGATGACTTGATTTTCGATTCATTTTTACGATAAATTTGATAGTTAGTCTAGCTTGCGAAAGTTACGGAAAATAATAAAAACATGTCCGCTTAGACAAAATTAACTACATATAAATAAGTGTCAGCTGACTGTCGCTTTAACGCAGCCTAGTCACGACAAACATAAAAAATATTGCCCTGTTATGACGATTACAGACCAATGGGGAGTGGCCTTAGTAGGTAGTTTCTGTATGTAATTATTGTAATTAATTATGTTTATTTTATGCATACGTTCATTATTTAGACAACAATTGGCTGTTTTTAATTTACGAGTTAAGGGCAATTTTATTATGAAAACACATGGAGCCTTAAGTAATCTAATTTAATAACACCCTTAATTAGCGGTTATGATTTACCGATTTTGGTAAAAAATATATTTTATTTTTGGTGATTGGCATTTAAGCCGTACCGTATAATATATTTGGTCCGTATAAAATATTTAAAATATTGATTAAGGAAGCCTATAGAAAAAATCGGTGTCTACGTAAAAATATAAAACATTTAGTACTATTGACTTTGGGGCGAAAATTTAAGACGAAATTAACTCCCTACACACGAAGATGATAAGATTTAATAACCAATTCAATAAATATCAATACACATTTCTAACGCCTGAGCTTAAACTAACCAAACAAGAGATTATTTGTTTCCTTTTTTGTACGATCAATCAATTTGTCATCAATGATCTATAATAATAAGTTAACAGCGCTTTTGATTACAAAAAAACTGCTTTGGCTTTCAATGTTTTTTATTTTCTGTTTAAATGGGAATTAAAACCAAGATCCATTATTGTAAACTTAACATTAAGATCGATGATAACCTTTTATAACATAATCCACGCTCAAAAGACAAAATCCATGTAGAAGTAGGTACTCAATGGTATTATCACGGTAATGCATTCAATCACCAAACGCGCTAAGTGGTGTGGCGTCGGCGCCTACGCATTTGCCTGATGTTGCACTGGACCCCCATGCTTTATTAAACTGTTTACTTGACGTACTTGGTTTGGCTTCTAAAAGGGCCAGAATTAAGGTGTAACTAGGGTCAGTTTCGCGGACTGAAGGAGGAAAAGAGAGATAGGATGAAGGTACATAATATGATAGGATTAATTAAAGTCACCCTGAAGCTAGAAACTATAATATATTGTAGGTTATATATTGTATAACAGATATTGAATTTAAAATTTCGTGAGACATGCTTTACAACATATTTGACAAGTCTACGGTTTACTTGCCTACATATACTGGAGAAAAATCACAATAACTAGCCATGTTATTGGTAATATGATAGGCCATACTAAACTAATTTTAGTACCACTTTGAAATCATAAATATTTTTTGGTTGTTCATAATATATTTCACGCGATCAGACGTCGACGTATTCTATGGGGAGTTATTGAAAAAACACGCTCAACAAGTCACACACACGACATGTTAGCACTCTTATACTGCTTGAATTGCTTGCCGATAGAGAGCTAGGTTCTCAAAACATCTCGCGCGTACCACTGGCCACTGAGTTGTACCTTAGACTGTAGGTATATGTTGAAGTTAAAAATATTAGCTATAATATAAGTACTTACTGACCGCATAATCCTTTACAAGCCTGCGTCGTAATAGCGGTCAACCTACTCCACCTCACACGATTATACCCGGCTGCGCACAATGCCCATTCATGCATGCGCACCAAGCCGCTGATGGCCCTTCGGCCACCCCGGGGCGAAGCCATGGAGGATTAATCACGTGAAAATTGAGCAGGTTAATGAGGCATAGATTAACTTATTAAAATTAATGTGTATACAATTTTGGCAAAAACGCATCTGCGTATTGGCTTCCGCTCCGCATACGCCCGCCTCCCCAAATGTCCGGAACAATGGTTCCGTGTATGGGAAAGATAATACAGTTAGTATTGTAATTGTACAAAGTGTATCAGTATCAAATCACCTATTTTAATTACCACAGAATAGGGTAACGGCACCAGTGGTCAGCCAGGAACCAGTGGTCAGCCTATTGCATCGTTTATTGGTCATAAATATAGCAATAATTTGTATAAATAAATCATATGTACTTAACTATATAGCACCTCTGATTCATCGTTGTTTCATTTGCCTTGCTACATAAGCGGAAGGGGATCAAGGGGCTGAAATAAATTAGTACAAATAGGTGCTGTCGATACACGAGAGCAGTAGTGTCATATCCGCCATATTTTTTACTACACGTGGTGTTCTCTTAACACGTAAGAAAAAACATGTTATTTTATTAAACGTGATGCACTTTTATACAAATTGGCTTAATGAATACTTTATGTATTGAATTATATTGCAATTGAATAAAAATATCACTTATTTAGGTATTATTTGAGGGGGCTGACTATTGGATACCACTTTTTTTACAAAGTATCCAATAGTCAGCCTCCCGGGGCTGACTACTGGGTTTTTCCTAATTGTATGAAAATCCAATAGTCAGCCGCACTTAGAACTCCTAAAACCCAGAAGCAATCGTTATGTTTTTGAATTTGGAACCCTTTAGTTACTCAATAAAAGCTCAAAATTGATTGTAAAATATGTACAAAATATTGTACAAGGGGTCTTTGGAGGTGTTTTCTTTTTTCACGGCCGACCACTGGGTGTAGTGGATCCAGTATTCAGCCAGTATCTTGTTGGGTTAAGTGGTATTTTTAAGGATACAGATACATATTTGTATGCGGATCTATGAACAATATTATACTGTCATTATAATTCTGTCGATTTTGACTCGAATATCTCATTCTTATTTATAGTTAAAACGGCTGAGTACTGGGTACACAAAGGCTGATTACTGGATTCTTGAGGCTGACTACTGGAAAAAAGTGCCATTTTCTGTTTAAACTTAATTATAGCTATTTTAAAAAGGATTGTTATTTTTTGACATATTTTGTTTTAAAACTATGATAAACAATTGACCTAATCATGTTATTCGTTTAATTATCCGACTAATCCTGTAGAAATGCTGAATGTTCAAACTTTAAAAAGTCGTTATAAGGCTGACTACTGGTGCTGTTACCCTACTTACTTAAACCTGCAGGAAACAAAACAACTATAAATTCTTAAGGCTAGACTGAAGAATTGGCTTCTCGAACGACACACATTCTACAGTTTTGTCATTTTTTTTAAACTACCTAAGTCGTAATAATTAATATTGCTTACTTACCTATTTATTAGTTACTAATGTACATTGTACAATATATGTATATTCTTTAATTTTAATTAGAAATGACATGTAATATTATAAATATTATGAATAAATGATATGAATAAGGCCAGTTGCATTTACCATTATCGAAGGGCTCAGACGTACTAGTCTTATATTCGTGTATTTTTTTATATAACGACGCTGGCAAACAAGCATACGGCCCACCTGATAGTAAGCAGCTGCCGTAGCCTATGGACGCCTGCAACTCCAGAGGTGTCACATGCGCGTTGCCGACCCTTTAAAAACAGGAGGATTCACTGTGTTGACGGCTAAAGGAACAAGAGAGGCATTCGAGTTTGCCCAATCCCAGGAGGTGTGCAATGTGGATTATTTTTAGGAAATTGCTAGACTTGAAATAAAATAAAAGATAAATTTGTAAATCAATTTTTTCTACTCGTCGACTTTAATCTGTGTGTTAGGATTTTATAGACCAGACTTAAACCTTCCACGTTTAAATGTTGGATAGGCACTTCCGGGATCATTAAATAGATTTATGAAGCAACCCGCCCCTAAACTAAAATAATTTTGAAAAGAGAATGTCATTCACATCTCGGTAAAATGTGTAGAGTTTGTCCGGAAAGAAAAGTGTTTATATGGGAGCTCATACATTGTACGACACTTTTCTTTTCGGACAGACTCAACTTTATAATTTCCGAACGTACTTAATCTGTCAAATTTTCTTCTACTTAAACTTGCTTCTACGTTGTGATTGGATTATAAAAAGACCAATCACAACCACTCACAACTACACCGACATCTTGGAAGTAAGTTTAGACACAGTTTATTCTATCCATCTCTTTCTTCTACGCACACAATCATATGTATATCTCTTTTCGGTGGCGTCTGTACCACCGAATAGGCCCAGATACAATTACTTCCGGTTTGAAAAATAGTGTTTGACGTTTGATTGGGAAAATTTTAGAAAGAATGAAAGAAAATCAACTTAATACTCGTAGAAAAAGTATTGTATACAATACTTGACATAGTGACATAATTAAGCTTTTCAATCTCGTACCTTAATTAGGCCGCGGTACTCGACTGAAAAGCTCTTGATTATGTCACTATTGTATAAAATACTAAAATAGTCAATATCCTGGACAACCACCTGCACATCTTACGGTGGACCCCGCCGGTCGATACTGCTAATCGGACTTAAAAGATAAGATTACAATATTTTAATTAGAGACAGATATTTGCATCTAAGGATAACAATTTATTAGGCGTTATAAGCCTGCAAAGTTAATGATTATTTAATTGATCGGACACCAGTTGTTAGAGAGAAGCGGCGACATGCGCGCGTCTGTGGCCAGAGTGGGCAGACTGTCCCTGATATTGCTGCTGCTGGCAGGTGAAAATTAAATAATAATAAAAAACATCGATTTTAACGGATTCTTCTGTTACAATAGTGCACGAATTAGTATCAAATAGCACTAAAATATAGCTTTTAACAGAAATAATAGCTTTACCCGACAGTGATTCAGCAGCAGCTGAATTTTTGAGGAGTGACAGTTAACGATATTAGATAATATAGTTTTTTATTTCTTTAGGTCATCTCGGAACCAAGGGATCTGATATAGAATTAGAGAAACGAAAATTCGAGAAAGGACAATTTTTGGAAATTACTGTGGTGACATTTCCACATACTGCATCTCAATGCTACCTTATTACGCCATTAAACACCGAAATCGACCTCCTGGCAAGTGAACCACTTCCCGATAAATATGAGTACCTCCCAAATACACTTACTAGTTGTAGAGTAAGAATCAACGATTTAGATGAAAATGACAGAGGTTTGTGGTCACTGCATGCTACCATACTTTCTGAAGATAACATAATATACGAGCTTAAGGAACAAGTTAATGTCACATTTGAAGAAAGTGAGACATCGACGGAAAGTGAAAGCTCAGAAGATACAGCTGATTCAGAAGCGCTTTCTACTGAAACATCGAAAGACTTTTCTGAAGAAAATAAAGATTCTGTAGAGGCATCCCAAGAAGCGGATTTAGAAGCGGAGTCTTTAGGTAGGGTTACCTATTGCAATAGTTGGCATATTCTTTTAGTTACATATATTCTTTATGCAAGAAAAAAACACAATTATACAAGATTATTTTATTATTCGATGTGATATCGTCTGTACTGCTTTGAAATCTGATTGATGATTTAAAAAGCTTAATGTAAATATATTTTGTAACTTAAAATTGATTGACGTTTTTGCAGAAATTTCAAGCTCTGAAGAAGAAATGACAGTGGAAACATTATGGCTGACTAACCTTCAATTGATTGCTAGAACTGGATTAAATGTGGATGTAAATATACCTCGAACCCTTAACAATGAAAAATGTACTTTGACAAAACCGGATGGGTCTGCAGTTGATTTAGATGATGATATTCCTGGAGTAACGCCACACAGCAGAAGTGTCTTCGTCTCATGCAGGGTTGTGGTGGGGCCAATGGATGCTTCCTTGCTAGGAAGATGGACGCTTTGTGGATCCTATGTAGAAAATAACGTTGAACATAGACGGTGCCAGATCGCTGAGATAGTGTGGAACAGTCAGTATTTATCATTTACGTATTTTATCCCGGAAATCTACTTTTGTAATCTTTAACAATGCTTGTATTACAGCTCCTTCAAACCCTGACTCCCAGTGGCAGATATCGACAAACTCCATGTTTAATCATCCGGTCCACTTCGGCGGTACCCTATCGCCTTTAGTCCGTGGAAGCGGCACCCCCGTTTCATGCCACTTGGTAACCCCTAACGGCGAGGATCTGTATGTCACTCGAGACAGGGAATATCCTGACATTAGACTGACCCAGATATCGAACAGTATGTGCGGTATTGCTATCGGTCCAATAGCGGAGTTACATTTGGGAGAATGGACCATCTATGGCATGTTTCGATCTTCGTCGGGTTCTGTGGGGTATCATGGCGTTCAACAGCCTTTTACTATGGAGTTGTACGGTACGTTGATTTTGCTAGTGCCAGTCTTTAAATAAGTAGGTTTAAAAGACCTAACTTATGCTGGCGCCTGTAAGACATAACATAATATGAAGCCTCAATAAATCTAAGATATTGTTGATCACATGTTTTTTTACAGATGTAGATAATCCATATGCCCAAGCATACAACGTAACGAATTTAAGCCCTACTCAACATGTGACCAACTTGGGAACCACAATCACAGTGGATGTAACCGGCTCTGGCGTTGTTGAAGGGTGTCAAGTCACAATACCTTCGGCAGAAACATACCTCGGTACAGATACCCTACCAACTGGGGTCACCTTTGTTGTTGATCGAAATATACGCTGCAGGCTCTCCATTGGTCCTATAACTGAGGATATGCTCGGAGAATGGCTTCTTAACGGGAAATTTAGTAATCGCAATATATTTACAGAGACGAGGCTTAACTTTACGATTATACAAGAAGGTAAGTTATACAACTTAAATATAAGTTGATATGTTCTGGATTATGTTCCTTTAAAAGATTTAAGCTATTATTATCCACAGATCCCCAGAACCCTATTGAAGAGGACAGAGCCGTGGAATATCTGGCAGAACAAGTCATTAATACTGACATTGGATTAAGCAACACTATTACAATAGACTTAGGTCGTGGCACTGTTCAAAGTTGTCATATAAGAACGCCAGAAGGCTTACAGTATACTTTCATGCAAGGGTTCAACGTCTCCGGCGTGGAGCAGGAGACCGGAAGGAACGTGGCATGCGGCGTCACCATCCGTGTCTCTGAGGACATGATCGGGACATGGACGCTCATCGCTCGAGAGCGGACCAACAACCAGCAGACTGAACGCCGCCAACCCTTTGTTATCTTTGTAGAAGGTAACTCTTAATCGTAATAAATCTACTGATATATTAATTTCCTAAGAAATGTCTGACATAACATCCTTTTTCATTAAGTACTTATGTTTGATTAGAATAGCAAATCGCATGTATGATTTTGTATTTTTTTACAGACGAAGATAACCCATTCGTTCCACCATACAATGTAACATATTTGAACCCTACACAACACGTGATCAACTTGGGAACCACAATTGTAGAGGATGTAACTGGCACAGGCGTCGTTGACGAGTGTCAGTTCATGATGCCTTCAGGAGAAACATATCTTTCTACAGACCAATTGCCGAATGACGTAGCATTTGTTGTTGACCGGAATATCCGCTGCAGGTTGTCAATAGGACCGATAACAGAAAATATGCTCGGAGAATGGCTTCTTATTGGACAGTTCAGTAACCGTAATATTTATACTGAATTTAGACTTAACTTTCAAGTCATACAAGAAGGTAAAGTTAAGATATAATTTACAATTGAGATATTATTTCGTGAAGCTTAAATTCAACACTTTAGAGATTCACTCGATTCTGTTCTAATAAATTAACGGAGTTAACAGAATATATTCAAAATTATTGAGTTTCTATTTCTTTACAGATCCATGGAATCCCATCGAAGAGGACAGAGCCGTAGAATATCTGGCAGAACAATTCATTATTACCGAAATTGGTATAAGCAACACGATCACAATAGACTTGGGCCGTGGCAGCGTTCAAAGTTGTCATATAAGAACGCCAGAGGGCCTGCAGTATACTTTCATGGAAGGGTTTAATGTCCCTGGCGTGGAGCAGGAGACCGGAAGGAACGTGGCATGCGGCGTCACCATCCGTGTCTCTGAAAACATGAACGGGACATGGACGCTCATCGCTCGAGAGCGCACCAACAACCAGCAGACTGAACGTCGTCAACCCTTTGTTATCTTTGTAGCAGGTATCTATAAGTTCCTTAATATACCTACTGATTATTTTCATTAAGAACATTTTTTTTAGTTAGATACTTAGATGCCCATCCCATATAAGATGCCCATCATCATCCCATATGATGTTTGTCAATTATTTTACAGATGAGGATAACACATTCGTGCCACCATATGATGTAACATATTTGAATCCAATACAACACGTGATCAACTTAGGAACCACCATTGCAGTGGAAGTCAATGGCACAGGCGTCGTTGACGAGTCAGTTCATGATGCCTTCAGGAGAAACATATCTTTCTACAGACCAATTGCCGAATGACGTAGCATTTGTTGTTGACCGGAATATCCGCTGCAGGTTGTCAATAGGACCGATAACAGAAAATATGCTCGGAGAATGGCTTCTTATTGGACAGTTCAGTAACCGTAACATTTTCACAGAATTTAGACTTAACTTTCAAGTCTTACAAGAAGGTAAATTTTATTTTAGAGTTAATTTCAGTTAAGATACTCGTAATTACCTGAGCCTGAGATGACTGACCTAACTAAATGCAATTGAAAATGAGTTTAGTTTCCAACTCTTTTCAGATCCTTGGAACCCCATCGAGGAGGACAGAGAAGTAGAATATCTGGCAGAGCAATTTCTTAGTACCAACCTTGATTTAAGCAACACCGTTACGATAGCTTTAGGCCGTGGAACTGTTCAAAGTTGCCATATCAGAACGGCAGAAGGCCGGCAGTATGCTTTCATGGAAGGCTTCAACGTTTCTGGCGTGGAGGAAGTGACAGGGAGGAACATAGCTTGTGGTGTCACTGTCCGCGTGTCTGAGAGCATGATCGGGACGTGGACGCTCATCGCTCGAGAGCGGACCAATAATCAGCTTACTGAACGCAGACAACCCTTCACTATTTACGTTGCAGGTATCAGATTAAAATTAAACTTTGCATATTAATAAATACGATTATCACATGTATCACCTCACGTATTGCCGATAAGGTAGATTTCCTCATCCGTGTTGTACAGTTGTAGATAATTACTTGCATCTTTGGAATATTTATGGCTTTATTTGATAATGCAAAACAAGTAATCAATCTCAATCTTTGTTGTTTTGTAAGATCTATTGATTTAATCCTGTCAAAGAACGGATTTTGAAAAACAAACTAATAAAGCTATGAAACTAACATAGCATCATACCTTTAGGTATAGTGTTTAACGCACACTACCATCCGTCCCCCTCTCCCTGACAATACCCCCCCTTTGAGACACATGTGTTGTGTTCGTGCTCATAGGGGGGAGGGGTGGCGTCAGGAGGAGAGGAACGGGGGAGGGGTAGCGTCAGGAGGAGGGGAACGGACGGTAGTGTAAACGCCATACCTAAAGGTATGATGCTATAACCGTTTCAAAACTTTATTAGTTTGTTTGTCTACCACATACATTGAAAAATAACTTGACCCGGTCAAAAAAAATCACCGGTCGGATTAAAATGCACCTAAGTTGCCCGATGTTATTAACTCAAAAAGGCAAAATTTCATTAGAATCGACATTGTATACGTTTTGTTAATTGGTAAGCTGTAATACATATTAGTATAACAAGCCAAAAAAAATCGCCAATACATAGTCACAATCTAGTCACAATCATAGATATAATGTCACAATTGACGTAACTGGTGACCGAAGAGCTGGCGGTTTCCTCGCACAACGTATCAGCATTGCGATACAACAAGGAAATGTCGTCAGCATCCTTGGTACAATGCCGCAAGGGCCTAGTTTAGATTTGAGCTAGTTATTAATTTAGTTTAATATTTGTACTGTAATGTCACAATTTATTTCAGAATCTGAGGAGGCAATACCTAATGAAATAACCATAACAAAAGGAAACGCCTTCCACGTCCGCTTAACCAAGCCGACAAATTCGTACCACACTTGCAAGCTGATAGCTCCCAATGGTGAAGAGTCTGAATTGGCTAGCCATGACGAGAATCATGTTGAGACTTGTGGATTCGTCGTGCCAGAGGTAACTGCAGAAGACGGTGGCACTTGGTATATCTATTATGGGGAAACCATTATGTACAAAGCCAATGTACGCGTAAACGTTAATGGTAACTATTTTCTGACCGATTTCATGTAATATTTCATTAATTTAGTGATATTTTTGATGCACCTGTAACTACCACTGTGTTGTACTTACGCAAGGGGAAGTGACATCACCAATATACTACAACAATTCTACTTTCACCCAGATACTACAATGGTGTTTTTATTTTACTTTTAAGAGCAGAAGAGAGAAATGGAATTTTCATTTTCTTTTGTTTTATATTATTTTACGAGTAGGTACATCATGTTTTTAAAACCCACAAGCAATTCAAATTGCAATTTTTTTAAACGTATTTTGTTGTTATAGAAAATGTTTTTTCGCGCCCAATTTTATTACGATTGAAAAGTTATCTATAAGTGCGTAAAAATGATTGAATCACATTTTTTCCTGGCAGCTAGGGTGGAACCAGAAATATTAAATCTGACCTGGGTGGAGCATGGCCCCGTGAACCAAACCATCGGACCCGTAGACGCCGTGTACTGTCGAGTACTCAGTCCGGGAGGAGACGTGGTATTCGACGGCTTCGGCAGATGCCAGGTGGCCATGGACAGGGTGCTGCAAGATCAGCACACGGGCGACTGGAGCTTGGTGGTGGGAATGCCGGGACGTATACAGCCAGAAGAATATTTGGTTGTTGTGAAAGTAACAGTAGCAGGTAGGTCGTTAATTAATTTTAATAAAATTTTCTTGATATCTGCTGAGCTCACTCAAGGAGTAGGTAACTTTGTCACAGAGGCTAAAAAGTCATTTAACGTTAACTTCAATAAGAACAAAATAGGACTAAGGGTCGGTTGTATCAAGCCGTCTGTCACCGTTAAAACGTTCGCTAACTTGTATTGTATGGAGATTTTCATAGTAACCTGCAGGATGACGCTGATGATATTTTACGGTACGTACTTTACGTAATTTTATATTAAGATAAGAACCTATTTTTATTCAGATCAAAAGCACAAAGTATCAACGAGTGTTACGGAAGACAAGCCAGCAGTGCAACTGAGTTGTTCAGTGACGAGTTCGCTGGAGAAGACCGGCTGCGTTTTCCGCAACCCCGCAGGAGGGGTGCGTGTGGCCAATCAGGGTGTCATCGAGGGCCGCTACCTCTTCAACGTCATCCAGACTAGGTAGGAGATATAAAACAATTTCGACCCGTGGGGTCCTAGTGCCCACGCCTTCTTCAAAGATATTTCAAAGAGTGTTGGTGGATTCCACCGATGGCCGTAGAGCTGGCAGAGAGAGGGAATGCTGCCAGCATCTACGGCACCATGCCGCGGGGGGATTCGTTATTTCTGTATAATCAGTATATATTTATTTAAAGTTAGTTTTTATATTTATGTGTATTGTCAGACTGCGTTTCTACGAGAGATGAGCGAGGAGGTGTTGCGAGCAACGTGTTTGTTAAGCCCAAATAGAATCACTTCATTTGTTTTATCCTCGCACAGCGTAGCTCTATGATTGTTTCTTAAAAAACACATTCTCCGCAACGCATCCTTGCTCATCTCTAGTGGAAAAGTAGCCTAATACGACGATAGTGATGCTCTTCATCAGAACCGTCACACACCTTGCTATTTGAAGAATTTACATACAAAAATAAAGAGAAACCACAGATTTATTAGGTATGTCCGAGGCCATCTAAATATTTGGTTACTTTTACTGTTAAGAAGAACAACAGATTCTAGCTCAAATACAGACTGGAAATAAAATACTATCTACAAATTCTTTAAAAGATATTAAGGGACGCCACCGTCAATTAGGGATAATCAAATCCTAGCCAAAATACTGTAACATTAGTTCGTTAACAATAAGTGGATTTATAAACTTATTTTAGTTAGCTTATCTTAATTAATTAAGTAAGCTTTTAATTTATATTTAAGTTTTTGTTTGGTATTGTACCTAGTTCTCGTTAATTAAATAGTTAATTTTCACTCTTTATTTAGTTAGTAGCTTAGCTAGTTTAGTAAAAATGTAAGGATTCATTTTACTTTACTTACATGGAAAATATAAGCTTCTGGCGGCTGAGCTTGTTCGGATTAACTATTCACTATTGTTTTCAAAATCTCAAGCCGGGAAGGTGCCATAAAAAAAGGTTCACGGCGCTAATTACTGTTAAAAATGTTAATGAATTATTAACTCTATGACTCTAGTCAGTAAATGCAGAATACGTTCAACTAGCGGCACCGTTTATCTGATGTTACGGCACACGCCCTTTTGGCACGTGCCGGCCCCACGCAAAGCATGCTTTAACTTGCTCTGTTTATTTTGCATCTTATGTCCTAGTCGTAAAGTTGTTAATGCATTAGCAATAATTAGCGCTCTGAATCTTTTTTATGGCACCTCCCCAGCTTGAGATTTTGAAAACAATAGTGAATAGATAATCCGAACAAGCTCAGCCGCCAGAAAAGTAACTATACAAATAAATTACAAATTATAAATTCCAGAGTCGAATCCGACTACTACTACAGCTGCAGTCTTCAGATCACAGATCCTGAGACCTCAGACCTGGGCCTGTGGCGGTGCGAGCTGGAAGCTGAAGAGAACTACTACGGGTTCCTCACCGTGCTGTGTCCCTGGGTTATGCAAGACCCTGCGACCGCCGAGTCTGTTGTTACTGGTATGTGCTACTACAGCTGCAGTATTTAGGTCACAGATCCTGAGACCTCAGACCTGGGCCTGTGGCGGTGCGAGCTGGAAGCTGAAGAGAACTACTACGGGTTCCTCACCGTGCTGTGTCCCTGGGTTATGCAAGACCCTGCGACCGCCGAGTCTGTTGTTACTGGTATGTGCTACTACAGCTGCAGTCTTTAGATCACAGATCCTGAGACCTCAGACCTGGGCCTGTGGCAGTGCGAGCTGGAAGCTGAAGAGAACTAGTACTACGGGTTCCTCACCGTGCTGTGTCCCTGGGTTATGCAAGACCCTGCGACCGCCGAGTCTGTTGTTACTGGTATGTGCTACTACAGCTGCAGTTCACGTCACAGTTTAGGTCACAGAACCTGAGACGTTGGACCTGGGACTGTGGCGGTGCCAGCTGGCTTGTTACTGGTAAGTTATATACTAAAAAAACCAGTTAGTATTTCTGAAAATAACTGTAAGCTTGTACCCAATTTTAGTTTAGGAGCATTTCAGCGTCACATAACCGACATTCGGACCCATTTTCGAGTTTCCGAGCCTGGTTCTTCCCGAGACTTGCCTTTTTATAGTGTAATATTAGTACCTACCATCTTAAAGCTGCTTGTTTTCTTAATAAACTGTTTAATTTACTTTTACTATAATACTGAATTCGACAAATTCGGAATTAAAGCAAACGTCACGTAACCGACTCGCATGCAAAATACGCCAATACTTTGTCCTACACGTAGACATTGCATAAATAAACAATTTTGTTAAAAATAACTAGATGGAAAACTTACCGTTTTCATGGAATGCCCTTTATGGTTATGACTTTATCTCATTACCATCACACTAACAATAATGCAAAAATTTCAATACATCGCCATTTTGTTTAAAGCATTGATTGCATAATGTTCTTGAAATCTGGTGCCACATATTGGTAACACAGACCAGTTAATAAAATTGCTGTGATTGTTCTTGCAGAGCCCGTGCTGACGGCCCAACCGGCGTCCGTGTCGGCGGAGGAGAATGAACCGGCGACGCTGGCGTGCGCGGCGCGTGCGCCGCTGCGCTATTGTTACTTCAGGGCGCCTAATGGGACCGTTTACAGCGTGCGCTCTGGTATTTTCACTCATTATTTTTTCTGTCTATGTCATGGATTAGCTTCCGCCCTCGATTTCATCCACGCTGAAGTCAGTTAAATTATAATTCCTCATCTCTTCGCCTTTAATCTATAATTTTGGTTATTTCCTTATAAATATCAAAAGCGCCTGCGCACAATATTAGAGCTATTTACTACGCATATGCGCATGCAGTTTGTTGTGTAGTAGGTGCGGTATTAACGACAGCAGATGATGTATTGATGTATATATTTACATTTCAGTACCTAGTAATTTTTTTGTACGAAAAAGTACTCATCTTATATTTAATACAATTAGGTCTAATTGAGTAAATAGTGTAGATAATAAAATTGACATCACCATTTTTCAAACGGCAATAAACTTATAAAAGCCTACAAACTGGCAAATCGCTTGGATTTCTATAACAACACACTATAACTATGAACGTAAAATCCTTCGGGTAACGTAAAACAAATGTTATTACCAAATATGGATAATAACAGTGTCTGTATGTCCGCAGGCCGCTCGTCCCAGTCTATGGAGTACGTAGGCGCCGGTTTAGACGCAGGAGAATGCGGTGTACGCTTCCACAGCCTGAGTCCCAGTGACAGCGGCGAGTGGTCATGCCACGCTGGCGTGGGTGGGGTAGAACAGTCCCATAGCATCTCTGTTCTCGTTGAAGGTATGAGTATTAAGCCGATCGTCCCAGTCTATGGAGTACGTAGGCCCCGATTTAGACGCAGGAGAATGTGGCGTGCGCCTCCAGAGCCTGAGTCCCAGTGACAGCGGCGAGTGGTCATGCCACGCTGGCGTGGGTGGGGTAGAACTGTCCCATAGCATCTCTGTTCTCGTTGAAGGTATGAGTATTAAGCCGATCGTCCCAGTGTATGGAGTACGTAGGCGCCGGTTTAGACGCAGGAGAATGCGGCGTGCGCTTCCAGAGCCTGAGTCCCAGTGACAGCGGCGAGTGGTCATGCCACGCTGGCGTGGGTGGGGTAGAACAGTCTCATAGCATCTCTGTTCTCGTTGAAGGTATGAGTATTAAGCCGATCGTCCCAGTCTATGGAGTACGTAGGCGCCGGTTTAGACGCAGGAGAATGTGGCGTGCGCTTCCAGAGCCTGAGTCCCAATGACAGCGGCGAGTGGTCATGCCACGCTGGCGTGGGTGGGGTAGAACAGTCCCATAGCATCTCTGTTCTCGTTGAAGGTATGAGTATTAAGCCGATCGTCCCAGTCTATGGAGTACGTAGGCCCCGATTTAGACGCAGGAGAATGTGGCGTGCGCCTCCAGAGCCTGAGTCCCAGTGACAGCGGCGAGTGGTCATGCCACGCTGGCGTGGGTGGGGTAGAACTGTCCCATAGCATCTCTGTTCTCGTTGAAGGTATGAGTATTAAGCCGATCGTCCCAGTGTATGGAGTACGTAGGCGCCGGTTTAGACGCAGGAGAATGCGGCGTGCGCTTCCAGAGCCTGAGTCCCAGTGACAGCGGCGAGTGGTCATGCCACGCTGGCGTGGGTGGGGTAGAACAGTCTCATAGCATCTCTGTTCTCGTTGAAGGTATGAGTATTAAGCCGATCGTCCCAGTCTATGGAGTACGTAGGCGCCGGTTTAGACGCAGGAGAATGTGGCGTGCGCTTCCAGAGCCTGAGTCCCAATGACAGCGGCGAGTGGTCATGCCACGCTGGCGTGGGTGGGGTAGAACAGTCCCATAGCATCTCTGTTCTCGTTGAAGGTATGAGTATTGAGCCGATCGTCCCAGTCTATGGAGTACGTAGGCGCCGGTTTAGACGCAGGAGAATGCGGCGTGCGCTTCCAGAGCCTGAGTCCCAGTGACAGCGGCGAGTGGTCATGCCACGCTGGCGTGGGTGGGGTAGAACAGTCCCATAGCATCTCTGTTCTCGTTGAAGGTATGAGTATTAAGACTATTAAGCCGATCGTCCCAGTCTATGGAGTACGTAGGCGCCGGTTTAGACGCAGGAGAATGCGGCGTGCGCTTCCAGAGCCTGAGTCCCAGTGACAGCGGCGAGTGGTCATGCCACGCTGGCGTTGGAGGGAAAGAACAATCCGATTTGACGTTCGTCTACCTCCCTGAAATTACCGAGAGACTTAGTTTAGTAAAACCCACAGGTAAAACCTCAAATACCCGTGGAAATTCTCAATGGCATAAGAATATATTTCCCCAAAGGTGTCTTGACTTTGTATTTTATTTTTAAAATTGCTGAAGTTATTAATCATTCCATAAATTTCGTGAACGTTCAGCTAATTTTAAAATATTATTATGTAGACATTTTCAGAGGACATGTTTCGCTCCATAACGAGGAGCTTATTCATGAGCCATTCGCCTTGGCTAACCGACGCAGACTGGAGCGAATCATGTCGAGCAATATTCGATTTAAAATACGTGAGTGTGTTTATTTATTTAATATTTCTGATTCTCACGGAAGTTTTGTGTTTAAAATTTTCAGAGGAGTTCACGGTTTGGAGTTTCCTTGAGAGCGAGCGCCTGGTGATCCAAGGCCAGGTCGCCGGCAGCAGACCGCTGGAGTACTGCCGGTTCGTCCGCTTCGACGGGCTTGGTGAGTGAACCGAACAGTTTAAAAGACTTTTAGTTGCAAATGTATCTTTGCAGTTAAATAATAATTAGCGAAAAACGGTATATACAAGTGCCGTACATTTTATAGTACTTGTGCTCTCTTTCAGCGAGCCATATTGACCAATTTCACTAGAGCCACAGATCTTCTTATTAATTTAATGTTACAATAAAAATACCATAATAACTCCCATCCCGGCACTGTGTATTCCAACGGTACCTAACCTTATTTAAATGGCTCAGCACAAACTACAACAGTTACAGCAGAGCTACAGCCTTGTTTTACCAAATTTGAGACTGATGTCTTATTAGAATTTATCAAGGCTATTTTGAGAGTCTATGCAAAAGTAGCACATGACAGTGACGAGCAAAACAAGTGGTATGCTTTTGGTTAGCAGTGGGCCCACTATTGACCATTTATTTCAATTTTTTCTTTTTACCCGACTACGGCAAAGGCAAAAGGAAGTATTACTATTTTAGCAGTGTATGTATGTATGTTTGTATTTACATGTCTTCCTCCGTAGCGCCTAAACTATTCATCACATTCTGATGATTATAAAAGGTGTTAATCGATTCGTTGTAATTGCCCGGGGTATAAGCGACTTCATCTTTTTTCTGTCTAAAATTTAACCATCTATAATTTCCACAGGATTCATATCTGACAGCCCTCCGTACCCGTACGTGGATCAAAGCAGCCTGTCATCGGGGCTTTGCAGTTTCCGAGTGGCGTTCTCCGACCCTGACCTGGAGCCATGGACCGTGGTCGCCAAGCTTCTGGGCAGCGACGACGAGGTCTCACGTCTGACGGAGTTGAAGGTGCCCGCTCCAGAAGAACCGGAACCGGAGTCGGAACAGGAGCCGGAACCGGAGCCGGAACCGGAGCCCGAGCCGGAACCGGAATCGGAGCTGGAACCGGGGCCGGAATCGGAACCTGAACCGGAACCCGAGCCAGAAACTCCGGAATTAGCACCCGTGTACTGCAATTGTAAGTATTAATATACCAGTGACAGTAATTGACGTAGAGTAGGTAATGCCATATCGCTGGCCCAATATTACAGGGTTCTATGTTTCACTTTTATCGAACTGAAATTTGGACATTGTCATAGTGACACTAAGTCTAAAATTAACTACCCTGAAAATGTAACATAGAACTCGTTCTATAATTCGTTTTCCATAAAACTACTACTTGCTCCTTCTTTGCTTTGATCTGTTACATTTTACTTTAAATGTTTATTACAATTTTTGTTCACCTGTTCACATGTTTATTCACCTAAATACTCTACTCTATGCTAATCGTTGTATCACTCACTTTTATGAGTTAAGAATATGGCTCTGTCACACTGTAATAGTCTGTAGTTGCCACAGAATGGGGTTGGCAACTGTCAACGGTTTGGCCAGATGGCGCCAGCATAGCTTGTACCTGTCACTAGTATTGTTGTATGGGATTTGGCTTAAATGCTAGCCCATCCAGGTCAAACAATTCCAAAAAAAATAAGATTTTGACACTATTTGTAGGACTGACAGGTACAAGCTATGCTAGCGCCATCTGTAAAGACTTTCGACCGGCCAACCCCATTGACTTGGAGCTTAGATGGACAACATTTATCTTTCCAGACAACTCCCTGTACATATGGCTGTCAGTCCTGGCCACGCTGACGACGTGCCTGGCGGTGGCGGCTGTGGTGGCACCCTCCAGGAACCGCCGCTGGTTCTCCGCGCATGCGTCGTCGCTGCGCTCGAGCCTGCGCGCTAGTCTGCGCAAGACGCCGCCCACAAATAACCCCGCCGCGTGAAGGACTGCATTTTATAAAATAATATTATTAAGATACTTAAATTAAAAAAAGATTTCGAAAACGATCATGAAGTTTCATTTACATTATACAGGCTGAATTTTTTGGAGCGAGGTGATTAGGTTATTCCATAAGGAACAACTGTCACTATGGGACCAACTCCAAATTTTTGGTTGTTTGATAGATTTTGGCCCATTAAATGTCGTCGGTTTCTATGGGGAAGAACAGTTTTTTTTTTATTTCGAGGTTGATCCCATAGTAAAAGTGTTTCAGTATGGCCTAATAATCACCTCGTTCAATATGACCGGGGGTTAAAATTTGTTAGTGTAAATAGTGTAGGTACCTAATTGAGTACCTACTACAGTATATTTTTTTCATGACGTTGAAAGACGTCATCAATTTCTATCCTTTTATTAACCGAATTCAATTCCATAGAAGGAGGAGGTTCTGTAATCGGTTTGGTATTTGTTTTATGTATGTTCACTGATTACTCCGAGACCCGTGGTCCGATTTGAATAATTCTTTTTTACTATCAGTCTCAATCAGGCATTTCGAAAATTGGACCCAAATATTGTATTGCACATTAGGTAGGTACATTCATAATATAGGTGGGGTACCTAATAAGGTATAGCCATTTTAAGAAACAGTCTGAGCGAGGAAAACGCGTTAGAGGGCGCTTACCGCGAACTTCTATACTTTATCGAAATTTCGTTATCTGCATCACTTACTTTTGTATTAGCAGGAGGGATTTGTATAGAGAGGGAGATAACGAAAATTGAATTTTCGACGTTCGCAGTATTGGCGAATTGCGCCGTGCATTTTGGAGAAAGTGTGATTAGTGACTTTTATCTGTAACGCTGCGGTTTATTACAGGTTTATTATCAATTAATAAGCAGTAAACAAGTAGACGTACAATGTGCTAACTACTGTAAATAATGTATTATTCTCGATATGCATTGTCTTTGCAGACAGCTCCACAAACATGGACGAATAATGGCTGAATAACTATTTATTTAAGTACGTACTACATACGTTCATCATGATGTAGATACCAGGTACCTACTTACTTAAATAATATACGGTTTGAAGCTAACATGGTTACAAACCCTAAACTAAACTAACCCTAAAACTGTACCTACATTTACCAAAATGGGATGAGCCGAAGGCGAATTGTCTTCTATTCGATTTTGTTAATTGTTACCTATTTACCTTAATACGAGTAAGGGTAACATTAAGTTAAGTTCGCGTCATATGAAATCTAATCGAAATAGTTATTTGTGCAACAAGAGAGGAAAGTTGGGTTTTCTTGCGAGTGTTGATTTCGAGTTCCGAGTAAGCGAAAGATTCTATAATTGAATCACGAGCGAATCGACAGATTCTAAGTTTGAATCTTGAGCGTAGCGAGGGATTCAAGAACACGAGATGTAAAAAAACTTTCCTCTCGTGTGACACATACAACTTTTCACCTCAGTAGTGAGAGCATATTAAATTAAAAAAAAAAAACACATTTATTTACATTCCTGAACGAAAGGCATCATCATTATGACGAAAAGCTTCTAGAAACAAAATTTCACTCCAGGGAGTGAGGAAAGTAGGCTTGTTCGAACTGCTGAGGTGAAAATAACTTTTATTAACTTCCGTGGTGTATTTAACTCGTAAGTATGTTTCAAAATTCTTTGTTTTATAATTGGCTATCTAATTTTAGGATAATGAGATAGTCACCAGTTCGTCTGTCTAACTAGAGTGTACTTTTCTTTATAATGCAACACTAGAACTACACTAACACAGAAATGTAGTATCGCATGCTTATGTTCAGGTATTTTCATTTTCATACAAAATGTACGGGAAAAGTATTCCTCGATTTGTGGCTTTTCTAGCCAGATTTTTTTTTGGTCCCATACTAGCTTTTGATCCTGGATAGGAATGGGATGGAATGACATCAAAAAAAGTTTGTCAACCTTTTTCTCGCATCCCGTTTTTTCCAAAATCTAAAATATGCGATCCTTCTTTTATTTGAAATCGAGGTAAGGTCTTCTAAGACTATTTACACATAGAGCAGCACGGGATTTGGTAGCTGCCCTCACTGACCCAAAAATAAAATCCATCCTGTATATTGCCTGAAAATAAAGAGATATGCAGTATCGCGTTGCCACAGCTAGGTAAGGTTTCAGCAGCAAAGCCGCAATTACCTAGTTAGGAGTGCTTAAGTGTGTTAGTTATCAGAAATATTGTTGTCAGTAAAAATCGAGATTCAGGCAAACACTCCAATATCACACACGATAAAACATTCGAATCAATACCAAATAAGATAAATAATACAATAAGATCCGCAATACCTCGGACAGTCGCTTTATGGACATCCTAGAGCTCGCTCTGCTATCGGACATTTAACTAAGATAAGATTACAAAATAAACCAGATCTTTGAAGGATGTAGGATAACAATGTATTGGTGTTATCGGTGTGCAAGGTTAATGATTTGTTAATTGATCGGTGGCTAGTGGTAAGAGCGGTGCGTAAACATGCGCGCGCCGGTAAGGACTCTGTTGCTGGCGTTACTGCTGGCAGGTAATACAAATAACCAGAAACCATTGAATTTGTACCAGAATCTTTCAGTAAACATTCGATAACTTCTTAAAAATCACAGCCAGTGCCTCCGGGTTATTGGTTAGTGCCAAAGCTAAACTTGGCGAATTGACACTTATGAGGCTGCAACGGCTGAAATTTGTCCCTGTCTGTAAAATAAAAACACTGCAGCAATTAGTGGGCGATCGGGTTACAAAAATAGAAAAAATGAAGAAAGTTAAATTAAACTTAGTGTGTAATACGAAACAACCTTAAATACTTCTAAGGCATGCAAATAAACTTTTTTTTTTTCATTTCTAGCCATAAATGGATCTGATATAGAGCCCGAACTATTCGATAGAGGACATTTTGTTGAACTTACCGTGGTTACTTTACCAAGTACAGCTTCGAAATGCTACCTTGTAACCCCGTCGAATACTGAAATCGATTTACTAGCAAGTGAAACCCTTTCTGATAAATACGAGTATCTTACTAATTTACTCTCTTCGTGTAGAGTAAGAATCAATAATTTGGATGAAAATGACGAAGGATTGTGGTCTCTGCATGCTGTTATACCGTCTGAAGGTGACACGGTGGAAGAACTGACGGAACAAGTTTATGTGGTAATTAGAGGAAATGACGAATCCAAAGAAACAATTAACTCAGAGGAAACTGCTTCAGAAGAAACTGTTAACTCGGAGGAAACTGTCTCAGAAGAAACTGTTAACTCGGAGGAAACTGTCTCAGAAGAAACTGTTAATTCGAAGGAAATTGTCTCAGAAGAAAGTTCTAAGTCTTCAGCAGAAAACACTGCCACTTCAGAAGAATCATCAGATGAAGATAAGAACGCTTCATCGGAAAATTTGCAAGCCACTTCAGAAGAGACTTCAGGTAAATTCGCTCTACTAAGATTTTAGATTATTATTTTACTTATTACAATGACTTTGTTTCTACACTTACTCATTATTCTTTGTGAGTCATTAATTAATAGTTTTGTTCAAAATTAGGTATCTAACATAACCACAATGCATATTTTTGATGTGATACTAGTTTCCTACCTATTACTCGAATCTATAAAATAAGTCCATACCCTTTTCAGAAGTTTCAAGTTCCGAAGAAGAGGAGGCAATTGAAATACAATGGCTAAGCGACCTGCAGTTTATAACTAGAACTGAGTTAAACGTGGACATTAACTTGCCAAAAACTTTGCATTCTGAAACATGTACTTTGACGAAACCAGACGGCACGACCGTAGACGTTGGAGACGGAATCTCTGGAGTGACTGCACATAGCAGCAGCGACTACGTGTCGTGCAGGGTGGTGGTTGGGCCGATGGATGAAACTCTGCTCGGAAAGTGGACTTTATGCGGATCCTATGCGGAAAACGACGTAAAACACAAACGTTGCCAGAATGCTGAAATTGTTTGGAGAAGTCAGTATTTGTATCAATATTTCAGCAACGTACCATTTGGTGATCGTCGCATAATCTTTTTCTACTCACATATTATACTGAGTCTGTACGACGTAAGCGCCAAATGATACCTTTGCCAAAATAATGACACATTTTCCTTTCCTCTGTCCTTCTACCATCCTTTAAAGTTTTCTGCCTTCGCTAAAATATCGTTTATATTGTAGATACTGTAAACCCTGGCACCGTATGGCAGACAACCATCAACGCCAGATTCAATCATGTAGTCCACTTTGGCAGTACTATGACTCCTACTGTGCGTGGTTCAGGCTCAGTGGTCTCCTGCCATGTGGTGACTCCTGATGACGAGGACCTGTTCGTCACGCGGGACAGGGAGTACCCCTACGTGCAGTTGGTTCAGGACACAGATTCTACTTGCAGTATCGCTATCGGACCCATAGCGGACTCCCATTTGGGAGACTGGGATGTTTACGGGACTTTTAGTTCCTCGTTGTGGGGATACAATGAAGTTCGGAATCCTATTAACATGGAGTTATACGGTAAGTTCATTTTCGCTGTAGGATTAATGTGCTAATTGATTAGAGTAGAATACATAATTGAGTGGAGTAATCTGACAGCTTCTCTCCAGTGTATACACAGTGAAAGGAAAGTGCTGTCAAATTACTCCACTCAATTAAGAATTCTATCTTAGTGCCATCCCGTTACACTTGCTAGATGCGATGCACCAACCACACTTGACGGACAGATTAACGTTAAATGTGGCGGCGCAGCTTTCATCCAGTAGAGTTTCATCCCATAGAGAAATGTTAAACTTTTCATACAAGTCAATTTTAATCATGATTATATGACGTCAATAACAGACGGTTTGGTGCAGCCGGCCCTTGCGTTTTATTCATTAATGCACGTAAAACATGCAGATTGAAGTCACAATGATTCGAATTTTTTTACAAACACAAATGATATACTAGAAGTGATGGAAAACCACGATGATAACATTTTTATATTTTTTTTACAGATAAGGACAATCCATACGATCAAGCATACAACGTAACAACATTGAACCCTACTCAACATGTAGTCAACTTGGGAAGCACAATATCTGTGGAAACAACAAGTACTGGTGAAGTAGACGTCTGCCAGTTCACCATGCCTTCTGGACAGACGTACCTGTCTACCGGAGCCCTGCCCCCAGGGGTCGCCTTCCTCACTGACCACAGGGTCGCCTGCCGGCTGGCTGTTGGGCCTATTACTGATGATATGCTCGGAGACTGGCTTCTCATTGGAAAGTTCAGTAATCGCGGTGTGCATATGGAGAATAGGCTTACGTTTACTATTATTCAAGAAGGTTAGTTTTACACAATCATTTAGGTATATATCACGTCTGTTTTTGAGTTCTCAAAAAAACAGTTTACACAAAAGTGTTCATGCTTTAGGGAACCTAATATATAAGTACCTATTTTCACAGTGGAATAGGTTGTCTATGTAATATAAATCTACTGTCTACCCCTATCTATTGCTGCTACACTTGCTGATTAGGTACATGAATTAATTCTGAAATTAAAATACATATCTACTTAATTAATTAAGGTACTTATATCCTTGTTGCTATCGGAATTATCAGTACCGAACAAAGTATGTGCCCATGCTACTACATGTACTTAGATTAATCAAGCATTAATTGCACAATTTTAAATAGAATTACGAGGATTAAAGATATCACAAAATGTAGCGTACAGTTAAACTCGTTTTATAAATATTCATGAAGGATAGCGCAGATATATATGTATGTAAATATTTGCGATAAGCTAGGGATACACGAACAGATATGCCCGCCGAATTTGTCCGGCAGATATGCACGGCGGACAGATCCGTCCATGTATGGCACATAATGGAAACGGACATTTTGTCTGCGGACACATCTTACATGGAATTCTAATTAAGGTATATTATACTTCTGTTACTCATATTCCTCTTGGGTGTCATATTCAAATTCATCGACCTATGCACTAAAGTAATCTAAGATATTACTCGTATTATAGATCCAAGTAACCCTATCGAAGAAGATCGAACCATTCAATATCTGAACGAGCAATTCCTTGACACCAGCATAGGTGCAAGCCACCGAGTTACAATACTTTCCGATATTTTCGCCACCGCCCAGAGCTGCCATATTAGGACTCCAGAAGGACTCCAGTATACTATAATGGAAGGGTTCCATATCCCAGGAGTTGAGGTGGTGACAGGATCCCAGGTCTTTTGTGGCGTTACACTTGACGTGTCCGAAGATCTGATTGGGAATTGGACTCTGATATCCCGAGAGATTAGAAGCTCTCAGCCGATTGAACGTCGTCTGCCATTCATTATTTACGTCGAAGGTAAGGTATCTGATTTAAATGACACTAAATCTACGTGTATCAGCTCACGTATTGTTGATAAGAAATATGTATAGATTGTCATGGATTAGTAGTTTTATTAGATTAAGAATATTTATGCATAATTTTATATCTGAAGCGAGTTGTCACGATTCCTAATAAAATGGAGTAAAAAAACCACATAAAAACTTTATACAAAAAAAAGATAAACCGACTTCAAAAAGGACAAAATGAATCATTATATTATTTATATGCGTTACCAACTGATATGTTTGAAGTCGGTGCCGAGCCAAATTTGGAAGAGTTAATACGAACGAGGCGATGTGTTCAGTGAATTGTTATTTTTACTAGATAACTAATCTAATACGGTATGAATCGCACGTAGATATACATTCGGTTCGACCATGCGTTAACTGTTAGGCAAGTAGGTACAGAAAGTATAATCAAGGTTTAATCCGAAGTATTTATTATTATTAGGAATTCAATTGCTAGATTAATTTTTCTATACTCACATATACCCAGTACACACGCCGTGTCAGTAAAAAAGGCACGATATTCAAATTTTCTATGGAAGGTCAATCTTACGTGTCTACATTTGTTTTCTATTTGCCGCCTTTTTCTAATTATTGACAAAGCAGACGTGTATCAGAAGATATATATCTTGTCGCATTTCATCAAAATAGGATTAGTAGTTTAGACATGAAAATGTAACACATGAAATCGCATTCACCTTTGCATTATTAGTACCGATGTTTTGTGATGTTCACACTTGAAGCTGATTAGACCGGTTTTGTAATTTGTGGCTTGGCACCGACTTCAAACATATCAGTTGGTAACGCATATAAATAATATAATGATTCATTTTGTCCTTTTTGAAGTCGGTTTATCTTTTTTTTGTAAAAAGTTTTTATTTTTCCATTTTTAGTGGTTATATATTTAACAACAAGTCTCGGAATAATCGGTAAAGATATATTTAAAAAGTTCATGATACACCCATTCTATCTAAGGAAAGGTCCACGTATCATAATAATATGTGTACTTCATCATTAGGTCCTCTCTATCAAATTGGTGGTTTTCAATAGGGAATGCTCGAGTTGCTTAAGAAAACACCCAAATCAACATACATGTGCCTTTAAAAATTGAGGACTTCTCTCAATCCCTCGCGGATCCCATCATCAGAACAGCACCAGATTAATGTGGGACCATCTTCGAGGTAGTTACTATCAAACAAAAAAAAAGGAATTGTCCAAATCGGACCACGGGTCTCGGAGTAATCGCTGAAAATTCTACATAAAAAAATCTTCATCATTATCACGAAAACAATCATCATCATCAGTACCACTCCATCAAATTGGCGGTTTTCGTAAGAAAATGCTTGAGTAGCTTAAAAAACACCCAAATCACTATACACGTGCCTTTAATAATTGAGGAGTTCCCTCAACTGCTCATGAATCCCATCATCAGAACAGCACCAGATAAATGTGGGACTATCTTCTTGGTAGTTCCTTTCAAACAAAAAAATAATTATTCTAATTGGACCAAGGGTCTCGGAGCAATCGCTGAACATCCTACATTTAAAAAATCTTCATCATTATCATCAAAACAATCATGATCATCAGGTCCACTCCATCAAATTGGTGGTTTTCGTGAGAAAATGCTTGAGTAGCTTAAAAAAACACCCAAATCACTATACACGTGCCTTTAATAATTGAGGAGTTCCCTCAACTGCTCATGAATCCCATCATCAGAACAGCACCAGATAAATGTGGGACTATCTTCATGGTAGTTCCTTTCAAACAAAAAAATAATTATCCAAATTGGACCACGGGTCTCTGAGTAATCGCTGAACATCCTGCATAAAAAAATCTTAATCATTATCATCAAAACAATCATCATCATCAGGTCCACTGCATCGAAATGGTGGTTTTCGTGAGAAAATGCTTGAGTTTCTTAAGAAAACACTCAAATCACCATACATGTGCCTTTAAAAATTGAGGAGTTCCCTCAATTCCTCATGGATCCCATCATCAGAACAGCACCATATTAATATGGGACCACCTTGGATGTAGATCCTTTCAAACAAAAAAATAATTATTCAAATCGGACCACGGGTCTCGGAGTAATCGGTGAACATACATAAAAAAAAAACACCAAACCGAATGCAGAACCTCCTTCCTCAATGGAATTGAAGTCGGTTAAAGAACCTCCTTCCTCAATGGAATTGAAGTCGGTTAAAAAAATACATTAAGCTAGAAGTCACACATGCTCGTACTCCGTGGGTGTTGGTGGTGGTGGTGGGTTGACCAACGACCAAAATATCTAGATGAACTTGCACTGATCTCTAAAATGGTCTACTTCTACGAGTATTTCGCCGAATGTGGTCCAAAAATATCGGCCGAGTAAATGGTGTTTTCATATAATTTTGCTATAAAAATACATATCAATTACGTAGGTATGTATAAATCGACACGCGCAGTTTCATATTGGGAGTGCTTGCTTCTTAAGTATATATTTTGTTCTGTGCTAAAAACCGTAGGTACAGTCGCGTTCGTTAATATTGACGCGTCCAACTGAACAAAAACATGTGTAAAACCTTATAATGGAAATAAGGTTGTGATCACATATTTTTGTTCAGTCGGATGCGCCGATATTAAAGAATGCGACTGTATTTATGCTTTGCTTCAACATGATATTAACATCGCTGTCGACGCAACTACCTACTTATCTATCTTAAGGTATGCGTCGGCAAGAGGCTGCCGCGACCCGGCAGTCGCTGCCCGGCAGTCACTGCCCGGCAGTCGCCCTACTGCTTTATAGGGATTTGTATGACACACCGTCCGCAGCAGGCGGCTGAGCGGCGCGGCCGTGGTCGCGCGACCTCGGCAGCGCCGCCGAGCCGCTCCCGTAGCAGTACGGCAGCGCTGCTCGCTCGCAGCGGTCGCAAAAATGGTGTCTTTTAACAGTTTTAACGAAGAAAACGACGAGTATTTAGTGGAGCTTATTGCTAAACATCCAGCGCTTTATGATTTTCGACTGAAAGCTTCTACTCCTCTTTGATGAAAGTAAAATCATCATTATTTCATCAATTTCATCATCTTATTCTTCGTCTTTAAATTGTCAAACATCGTAATTTTAAATAATACGCAACCGAATCGCACAATTGCTAGCACTGACTCCTATCAACTCCTATGTGACTACTGCGCGTGGCAGTCGGCAGCCGCCGCCCGGTCGCGCCTATCCGAATGCTTACGGCGGCGCTGCCCAGCAGTCACGTTCGGCAGCGGCGGTCGGTCGCGGCGGTCGGGTCGCGGCAGCGTCTTGCCGAATGCTATCTTTATAATGCCGGTATTTCTATTTTTTTAAGCCATCCTTGTATTAAAATGATCTGTAAGTGGTTATAGTTACGCATCGATTATAGTAGATTGTACACCAAGGGGATAAAGCACTGTTTTATGTCACGGTCGCGCTATTGAATCTTGAACGTAACGAAGGACTCCAGATTTAACTCCCGAGCGCAGCGAGATTTAAGACTGAGTCCTGAGTGCAGTGAGGGATTTAAGCGCGCCCGTGACTAAAACAGCTTTATCCCCAAGGAGTATACTCTACTTTTCTCACCTCTTGCGAGACAATAACAAAACCAAGGCTACTAAGGTACCTATATTAGAAACGGAATTTTATGAAAGTAAATCAAAAGAGAAAATGGATGTTTAGTACCTATTAGATATTATTAGAATTTTATCTTCTACTTTAATAGAATCTGCGTCTTATGACACTCGCGGTAATTGTTTTAGGATTTAAAATGTGTTCCATTCTCAAATCAGTTCGGTGTGACGCCGCGGCTCGCGGGGATTAGCTGAGGCGCCGTCCGGACTTTGCGAAATTAGACTTGAAAGAAATGAAATCACATACCCGGCGGGTTATAATGTAACATTATTCCCCGCTAAAGCCAAGGGCTACAATGATTTGCTTTCGGTAGGGTTTGCATGATACATAATTTGGCATTGTCGAGCAAGCAGGTGGTGTGAAAAATTATGAAAATAGTGAACACGAAGATAAATCCTTTACGTTAATTTCAGAGTCTGTTGAGGCTGTACCTAATGAAATAACCATCACAGAAGGCAACACTGTCCACGTTTATTTGGCTAACCCAACTGATCTCTACGATACTTGCACGTTAAAGGGTCCCGATGATGAACAAATTACGGCTACATTAGACGATAGCTTGAAGGAAACGTGTAGATTTGAGGCTCCCTCAGTTGACGCAGGACATAGTGGCACATGGAACATAGTATATGGAACTAAAATTATTTACAAAGCTCCCATAGTAGTGAATGTCAATGGTAATCATTCAATTAATATTTTTAAATCAATTCCAACATATTTAGAGTAATTATTCAAGTTGCTAATCCGAATTGGCTATGATATGACTTAAGGCCCTGATACCAAAACCTTTTGCCGGTTGGTATTTATTATTTTTATGTCCCTCTCACCATAAAGAGTCCAGCGAAAACGTAAATAACCAATTCCTATATTTGACCTTCCTCACGCTCTTGTTACCTTTGTTTTGTCAAGACTATAAAAAATATTCTTTGGCAGCTAGAGAAGATCCTGACACTCTATACATAAACTGGGTGGAGCACACCTCAATAAACCAGATGATTGGACCCGAGGAAGCGGTATACTGCCGAGTGCAAAGTCCTGTAGGGGACGTGGTGTTCGACGGGTTTGGAAGATGCCAGGTGGTTGTGAACAGCGTGATGGAGGATCAGCATCAGGGCGATTGGAGCATGGTAGTGGGGCTGCCAGGTCGCATTGTGACGGAGAAACACGTCTTCAACGTGAAAGTTTCAGCAGCAGGTTAGATAGTCCTATTTCGCATTTTTTAAATACTACTACTGAGGCAAACAAGCATAGGTACGGCCCAGCTGATGGTAAGCAGTTATCGTAGCCTATAGACTCTTGTAACTCCAGAGATATCCACTTTGCCGACCATTAAGAATTTTAACACTCCTTTTTTGAAGACCACCACACTGCAGGCATTATTATGGTAAGTATAACGATTGATGTAGTAAGTATGATTTTGCTTTGTTAACAAATAAAAAATTTCGTTATTAGGAAAGCATAATAAATTTACATTAGGTAGACGATGAAAAAGTTACAAAGCATTGGTTGGTTATGATCAAAGCCGAGAAGATAAATATTTTAGTTAGGTTGATGAAAATGTTAGACTTACAAAATCGATAAGGTAAGTTAGCAATACTTATACGGAACTGACGCATTTCAGATGCAAAGCCGGAAGTCGACACGAATCTAGTAGATAACGAAGGAACAGTGGAGATGACTTGTTCAGTAACAAGCTCCCAGCAGAAGACTGGATGCCTATTCCGAAGTCCCGCAGGAGATGTTCTTGTAGCCAACCAGGGAGTTAGCGAGGGCCGCTACGTGTTCCATGTCAACCAAAGCAGGTACAAGAACTACACGGTTTGTTAGCTATAAATCTTGAAGGGTTCGCCAATATTCCTAGCTTGAACTAAACGAACATCGTCATCGAAAGTAAAGGAATTAATGTCTTAAAGTAAAAACTGTCTTGTTTGTAATATCTCGGTTATTTTACATTTTACAGCATTGAAAACTACAGCTGCAGGCTCCAGATCACCGAGACGGTGACGGCAGACCTGGGAATATGGCGGTGTGATATAGAATCTGAGGAGGAGAACTATTATGGCTTCCTCACCGTGGGCTCGTCGGCTATAAAGGATACCGTTACCGGCGGCACCGTTGTGACAGGTATTATAATATTAGAATTATTAAACAGTAGGTCCCTAGGTAACTTAGCATTCGTCCGTCTCAAACTCTTAATAAAGTAAGGAATACACAGATTGGTCCGAAGACACCATCCGTGTTCAATCCCATATCCCATCAGATCTGTGCGTATGTCCTAGGCTATATATATTTTACATGTTATTTATCTATCAGTTTTACTGTTTTTCAAAGAATAATACCCATATCATAGTTGTCCTTTTGCACCACTGACAGCTATGTGTCCCGGAGAAAACTCTTTGGTAACAAAGCGGTGCATCGTCATTATTTTGCCACAGCTCAAATTGAGCCTACGGTCCACTCGGCAATTAAAATGGTGCCGAATATCAAGTTGAAATACAATGTTCTGCGGTTTCAGAGCCCGAGTTGGTGGCGCAGGTTGAATCAGTATCAGTTGTGGAGAACGAGCCGGTCACGCTGGCGTGCTCAGCGCGAGCATCGATGCGCTATTGCTACTTCAGGGCGCCAAATGGAACCATCGTCAACGTGAGCCCTGGTAATTTGATTCCTACGGGTTTGTATATTTTATAATATTTTGGAACTTTATAATTAGTTCCTCAAAGAAGAAGTTATCTACATTAGTTCTGACTTTTCGTTTAACTCTTATCTTACAAATTGTTGAAGTTCTCGTATGTATACTTATCTATCAATTTCTTCGTGTTTGCAGGCATGTCATCCGCAACGGTGGAGTACGTGGGTGCAGGCCTGGACGCAGGCGAGTGCGGTGCTCGTTTCCGAAATATGCTGTACAGCGACGCCGGCCAGTGGTCGTGCCACGCCGGCATCGACGGGACGGAGCAGTTCCATGGAATCCTTGTCTCCTTGCAAGGTTAGTTTCGAGTCATGCACTATCAATTTAGCTGAAATGTTGTACCTTACCTACACTAGTTTGCGCTACCTATGATCGATCCACTTTCGCGATCGTAAATACCTGGCGATCGGCATGACTTCATTGATTATTTCTTCATCTTCATTATCTTCATGCCTTCTGAAGGTGACTCGACTAGACATTCTAATTAAAAAGAGAAGTCTTGTTTGTAGCTCCATAAATTTTCCAAGATGAGATCATCGGTCTCTCGTTGTCACCCGTAATCAGTGTAATCACTTTTTGCGTTTAAGTGATTTAAGATACCTACCTTGATGAGGCTTTTCTACGCGATTTCTTTTAACGCGTGATCGTTACGTAGAACAGCTTTGGCTCACATAGTCCATCTACAAACGAGAGTATACTAATTAATGTCCGTGTTTTACAATTTGTTACTCGTTTTATTAATTGACACCTGTTTTAACAAATTTGCAGAGGAGGTATCAGTCTGGAGCGACGTAAGTGGCCCAGGGCTGTCGATCCAGGTGCATGTCCCTCAGAATCGGCAAATAGAGTATTGCCGCTTCGTCCGCTTTGACGGGTTTGGTGAGTTAACATTTTAGTTTCGTAGCTTTGAAAAGATGCTTTTAGAACACCCCAGCTTTTAATTGTGTTAACTGAATTCGTAGCGAAACTTTTTATTTGCAGTTGCACATGTTCCACAGCGTGGTAGAACTGGTAGGAGTCGCACTAGAGTCCTCTCACCATTCCTTAACGCTGTATCAGAGCTTAATCCATCATCGTCTAATTTCCACAGGTTTTTCATCGGACAACATGCCATTCCCGTATTACCTGGACATGAAGACCTCCACGAGCGTAGCGATGAGCGTGGCGTTCAGCTCCCTCGACCTGCTGCCGTGGACCGTGGTCACCAAGTTGGTGGGCAGGGACGGAGAGATCTCTCGCGTCACGGGAGGGGACTGGCCGGGACCGCCAGAAACGGCTCCTACATACTGTAAGTATCACAAGAATAAAAAATACGTTTTTTTAAAATTACTTTACAACATCCAGGCTGGTGCCTCTTTCTAAGTATTGATAATACCTGTGTTAAGAGATACCGCTCTTCCGCAACATTTTATTTTACATGGTTCAATAGGACTTAGGTACCTATATATAAATAATTGCACCATAATAAAATACCTATAGATAAACTCACCACCCGTCATGATCAAATGCTAATCATAGAAACGTTGATAGGTACAAACGCCATCAGATATATCGGAGCGGCCAAGGTGTTCATCAATATCTGAACAATGCCTCTATTGTCAAGGTGGTAAAGTGCATGTTCAGATATTTTTGTGTAACTTGGCCGCTCCGATATACTTTGATGGCGACTGTACATAATTATTTAAATTCTCCAGATAACACACTATTCATGTGGCTACCGCTGCTGCTGATCATGACCGGCTGCCTGATCTTGGCCGGCGCGTTCGCCCCCGCCAAGAACCGCCGCTGGGCAGCCGAGCGCGCGACCATGCTGCGCACGAGCATGCGCGGCAGCATGCATCGCTTTACCAGCTTCCGCAAGAAACAAATTGATACCAACCCAGCCGCTTGAAGCTGCTATCCTACTTATATCTCATGTAAGGAGATTGTTGTATTATATGATAAATAGCTACTTAATAAATCAAAGTTGTTTTTATACTCGATGCGAAAAATAACTAGATGCCTAGAAATAATCTACCTATTTAACAATAAATGAGCAACAGTGTTAAAAATATGACTATCTTATTTCATCATAATTAGTTTTGTAGGCACTTAACTTAATGTGTATGTTTTCAACGGTGCCGGGAATTACTATAGTGTATCAGATATTGAACTTATGATGAAATTTAAAATAACTCTCATTTTTTAATATACTAAACTGACGTCGGGTTCATGTGGTTACCTCTACTGCTGAATCTGATCGGCTGCGTGAACCTGGTTGGTCCTCGCCAAAACCACTGGGCCGCCAAGCGCGTTCATGCTACGCACGAGCATGCACGACAGCATGCGCGCTAGCTCGCACCGCTTCTCCGCAAGAAACAGATTGCTGATACCAACCTAGCTGCTTGAGGCTGCTATAGGGTAGTATAAACGATCAACTTCTGAGCGCAATATCAGTACCTAATTTAACTCGCACTTGGACATTGAAGGAGATGGTTAAGTTATATTTAATAATAAAAGTAGTTTTTTATACTCAATGTGAAAACATAGGTATTAGGTATTCAACTAACTAGATGCCTAGAAATAACCTACTTATTTAACAATAAATGACCAACAATGTTAAAATTATGACTATTATATTTCATCACATATTTATTTTGTATATAGGCACTTAATGTTTTTCTTCCCAATTTATCGGGAATTTATATTAAGTACCTAATATCAAACTTAATCTAAGTATGTAAATATCAGTAAATCAAGTCACACTTATACGTCATATACAGAGTGACCAGAAAAGAACTAAATTCCCGTTGGCTGTAAGGTTCTGGGACGCTACCAATGCTACCTACCTAGATGGTTTTCGTAGATCTCAGATGCCAGCCGTCTTAGAGCCTATTGGTCTTTCGAGAGACGACGGCAAGAGGCCCGACGGGATGACATTGGTGCCTTGGAGGATGGGGCGGCCCCTTGTCTGGGATGCTACATGTGTAGATACCCTGGCGCCGTCCCATCTTCCAGGGTCGCGTTTTATAAAGTTACAATTTACAATTTCGCTTTTTGCCTCTCTTTCTATCCAATATGTGTGCTAGAAAGAGAGGCAAACAGCGAAATTGTAAATTGTAACTTTATAAAACGCGACCCAGGTACCAGCAAAAATGCTGGCAATGCCGCTTCTGTAGCGGAAGACCTCAAACGCCGCAAATACGCCGCCCTCGGCAGTGGCTACATATTTGAGGCGTTTGGGGTCGAAACGTTGGGGCCATGGGGGCCGAGCGCACGCCGCATCTACCAAGACTTAGCGGCGCGCTTAATTGAAACTACGGGTGACCTGAGGGCTGGCCAATACTTTGCCCAGCGTATCAGTATCGCTATACAAGGTGGCAATGCGGCCAGCCTTCTGGGCACCCTGCCCATTGGCAGTGATTTGGAGTACGTATTTTATTTGTAGGTAGCTTTTAGTTTATAGTTATTTATTAATTTTCTATTGTAAGATCTCAGATCGATTTGATTTTTGAACTTTCGTATGGCCATTACTCACCGCTGCCGCTCAACTGCGGTCTTTCTTTTCAAGAAGAAGCAGCAGATGATTAATAAACAGTTGAATACCTTTCTTTAGATTCCTTATTAATGATTCCTAACCTAATACGTAAACTAGCCGCAATTGCCGCCAGATGAATGTACCTACGTATAGTCACCATCAGATATATCGGAGCGGCCAAGATGGTTACAAATATCTGAACAGCCTTTATTGCCAAGGCGATAAAGTGCATGTTCAGATATTTTTGAGTACCTTGGCCGCTCCGATATATTTGATGGCGGTTGTAGTCTGTACCTATTAAACTTACTGGATGCGTCTATAATCTTCCTACTTACTTATCAATAAAATTTTATGAACAATAAAAACCCAAGTAGGTACCTACGCGTATTTATTTCATCATTAACTTGTTTTGGTACTTTTTATCTTTCCAATGTTACTGAGAATTTATATTGTGTAATATTGAACTTATCAAAATAAAATGATGTATACCTACCTACTGACAACTAGTAGGTAGTACGACAAAAATGTATTCAGTGAAAAACATATATTATGAAAAATCTTCCCGAGTACGGGCTCCCGAATCGAGGGATCCAGATAGTCCATATACTCATGGTAACTAGGTTACTAGGGTAGGCAACGCGCATGTTAGGTAATCCTCCGAGGTTGCAGGCGTCCATAGGTTTTGGTAACTGCTCACAAAGCTTATCATCAGGCGGGTTGGTTTCAGACTTCTCTTTAAGCACTTCAGTTTATTTTGCCAAATTAAAATGTATGGTTAGGTACATTAATAAAATATTTACAACACAATATACAGATAATACAACTTCGCGTTTTATACACATATTAAACAAAACTGGTCTAACGCGAAATAAATTTATTTTACGTCACTCTGGGCGGTAAGTGTGATTTTACACCCACGGGTGCAGCGGCAAATGTCACTTCACACCCAGGAGAAGACGTAAAATTGTGTACGCACCACGGGCGGTAATAAAGAAGGCCTCAGATCGCTTGTTTATGGCCCTTACCTTCGGTTCGGGCCACAAATACCCGCGATCTGAGCCGTTCTTTCTATCTGTGCATCTTGTTTATGTACTAAGTAGATGCACAGATATAACACTCAATCTCGTTCTCGAAAACGACAATGTCATAACTCATGGTAAGCGTACTGAAGTCTCAGTAAATTCCAAAAGAGATGCGGGCCGTTTTTGTTCCACTATACCCAAGGAAAGTTTATGAAAGAAGTTTGCGGTATGCTTCAAAAAAGTTCAACTTATGTTAATTATTGTTAACGACCCAACCCACCCGATCCAACCTAACTTCCGAAGGTCTCGTTTTCTATATGCCGGAGATGTCGTGTAAGACGCGGAACGTTACAACGTGCATCATCAACTACAAACTTTGATTTTACTCCAATAGCTTTTAAAACTGTTGTGTCAAATCGATTTTTTCTATCAAAGCTTATTTTGCAAGGAAAATGCTGTAAATAAATATGATATTCGATTACAATAGAAATACTTTGTAAATACCTAGTTTATTGAACTTTTTCACATTCTTCTTTTAGACAGGATGAATTTTGTTTTAGTGCTAATCTTACAATACTTTGTAGTCATAATTTGTGCGTTCATGAACAGAACAAATTAACTTTTATCTATCAACAGTCTATGAACAACGTTACATAGAGCTCCCATCAAAGTTATAACAGTCGTCAAATACATACGACCCGTCGGGATTAGTCTTGTTCCTATTGATGAAACAGTAGGCGGACGCCGCGCACACGCACCGCGTGCCCAACACGCACGTGGCGTTGCAGTTCATGATGCTGGAGCAGTATCCCGGACAGCGGTTCACGCAGTCTTCATCAGTGGAGAAGCGGAACTCGGTAGGAGCACGTTTCACGTCACACGGAGTCAACCACGACGCTATATTTATCCCCAACCGTGTTATCGTTATTGGGGTCCTAGCGGCACCTTGCCAACCAATGGTAACTACTGGGGGAAGAGCGTCGTTCAAAAGAACACATGCTCCAGTAACAAGAGCTATAATTTTGAACATTTTTTTATCTATCGCTTGTGAGATTTTGTTTATATATGGGAGCTAATACTGGCTTACTGACGTACTTGTCACTCCTCCAAGGCTTATATTGAGACCCTGACAACAAATAAATTATCAACAGGTAACAACTTACTAAGTACTTATTATAATGAACGGCCTTATCTGCACGGTGTAGGTTAATTCGAGGATCCGACTTATTACTTGCCGCGTTATCGACTCGTCATGACTCTGTTTCCTCAAGGGAACAGTTGAACGGTTTTTGTACACTAAAAAGTGCTACAAATGGCGGACTTCCCAGGCATTCTCTACCAGTCAGAGGTGCAGAGAAAAGTAAGAGAATATTCACTTCGACAAACATAACTTATAAAAAAGGTGATAAACTACCTATATAAAACTACACAAATAAAATACTAAGAATAATAGTCCTCTTTCCTTTTTCTTTTCAACCGACTTCAAGATTTCGTAGGTGGAGGTTATCAATTCGTCGGGATCCTTGGTCCGTACCGATTATTCCAAGACGGCTGGAGAAAATTCTTTTTTTGTTTGAAAGACAGTTGGTCTCATTGTCACCAGGTCCAGATCTGATGATGGGATCCTGAAGAAATTGAGGGAACTCTTCAACTATTATAGGCACACCTATAGTGATTTTTTTTACAGCAACTCGTCCACTTCCTCTTGGAATAGCGGATCCTAAGAGAAGTCGGTTCTTTTTTTGTTTAAAATTATTATATTATATTTATTACTATTTTCATGGTTTAATTAAATATCACATATTTAGTAAGTACTGAACTAAACTTCAGATCTCATTAACTAGTCTTCTAAGGACCCATTGACACAGAAATCCACATAACCTACCAGGCTTAAACCCTTGAATTACAAAAGATAACCAATAAATTATGGATGCAGTCAATTAACGGAGGCTTATCGGAATAATTTAAAGCCGTTTGGTAAGATAATAAAATTTCAAATTCATGGGTATTCTTAGGCACTGAATTTTAGAGTGAGACTAAGCATTAACTGACTGACTAACAGAGATTAATAATGCTCTCAGCATCATCTTAAAATTTGAATTCCTATATCAGGTTACAATTTTTCTTAACCACGTAAGATCTTTATTTTATTTTATTTTATTGGAAGACCAACAGCTTTAACATACAATATAGACTTATAACTAAGATACAATAATGTAGCCAATAACACGTCTCCCTAATGGATACAAAATTACGTGCAGTATGTAACTGGAATGTAGGTACATTTAACATTACATATTACACTAAGTATAAATTAAGATAGTGTGTGCCTACGTGCGCATCTTGTTTTGTTAGTTATTCATATTTATACAAATAAATGCCATTATCGAACCCGGGATCTCCAGTTTCGTAGGCTGGGTCAAACGATAATGCTACGGAGAACTGATGATGTAGATTTGTAGATGTACCTACTCAATACGATGATACACGCAATTAAAAGATACTTTCGAAGTTCATTTTATACAAAAACCAATTTTTGTGTTTCGAGAACTGATATTTAAAAATCTTCCAAAAACGATGCGATTGTACTATAGAAATAACAGGTGGTACAGTCACCTCTGAAAACATGTAGCATGCAAGGCACGCATGACAAAAACATGTACCCACGACTCAGCATATTACCAAGGCGTAAAGTTTTGGATACCGTCAACTGCTACATCTTTGTCTACGATGCACTACTTTGCCTGGCTTGAAAAACATAGTTTTCTTCACCAAACAGCTATTTATATCTCATTCATGAGATGGCCAGCTTTCTCCCATCTCAGGTATAACATATAAATAGCTGTTGATGATGCATCGCATGCAGCATGCAGCTCATCTGGAAAAAAGGTAGCAAATTTATATACCGCATAAATTCCATCAAGTAAATAGGTAAATACAACTCAAACTGAAACTGTAACCCAAACATTAATATCAAAGAGGATGTGGTTTTTCTTATCGTCTCCTTAATTAGATTTTTTAAGTAGGTACTTGTTAATATGTGTTTTTGACATATGGATTATGACTACCATATTGGTAACATTTTTGATTAGGTAGCTACTTTACCACGTTTTTTGTTATGTCGACCCTACTACGGTGTATTAGAGGTGTTTATTGCACGTTCTAGCTTCATAAATAATGATATTTGTTTTTAGGATATTTCTACTGAGCACCGCGGTATATAAAGCGTTTCCTGGTTAATTTATATTTTCATAGTCGTGCAACATGGGTACCCGAAGAGGAGTCTCTCCGCCCTGCTACCTAGTGGCAGGTCTAATATGGATTGGTAAGTTTAAACTTTAATTTATTATATGAGTACTTACCTAATATTCTTTCTGTCTCCATGCTGTTGGAGAGAAATAGATATGCAATAGAAAATGAGAATGGGCAATTGGGCATATTCATTTATTTTATTTAAGAGCTAAGTGTGTCCCACTGCTGGGCAAAGGCCTCCCTCTCTTTCTTCCACGTATCCCAGTCTTGAGCAGTCTCCCACCAGTCAGCACAGCACGAAAGGCGTCAAGTTCAGCTCTCCATCGTTTCCGTGGTCTGCCCTGCTGACATCGGGTTTTGTCTTGTGGGACCCATCTGGTGGTTGTTTTAGCACATAAGTGTTCCAGCATACGGCAGACAAGTCCCATTTTAGTTTACCCGCTGTTTGGGGTACATCAGCTATCTTTGTTTTGGAACGTAGTATTGTGTTTCTAATGCGATCGCTTAATTTCACGCCTAAAATGACTCTTTCGCAAACCTTGAGGCTTCTGAATCTTTGTCAAAGACCAAGTTTGTGCGCCAATTCCGTCCACGATCGTATATTTCTTTAATTTTCAACATTTTCTTTTGATCGCTGAAACTAAAAACAATCGCTGCTTTGTCGACGAAATTATCAATTTTGTTCGTTGTTCGAGAAAAACGCTAATAGATGGAATAACCTCTACTAGGGAATTAGGCACGTTGACCTTATAGATAGATTTCTTAAGATTTTCAAATTGGAGAAAGAATTTTGCGAAATACTTTTACGGCCTCCAACAGTGGCCTTCGTAGCCTACATAGTTGGTTATTTATTTATAAAAGTATGTACCCCTCAGTGGTCAGCGATGGGTCAAAAAAAAAACTCAGGCAAGCTGGTGCTGAAATTGGCTTAAAATGTCTTCAGAGCTGTAGGAGAACTGCTCAGGCGCCTGATACTTAGCCAAGCCGACGGGAATCTTGTTCTATGGACGCGCCGCCACACAAATGTTTTGGTCAGTTTGGGCCTAGGCTAGGTTGATCTGACCCTAAATATACCTATTGATCTTGTTTAAATTTTTACGTTAAAGGTACGGTGATCGGTACGCCGAGCCCGAGATTTTTCGACGAATCATCGACTGAATGTAAGTTTTTTTTTATTTAAATATAATGCTTGGGAAAATATAGACGACGACGGCCTCCTAGCCTAGTTGGTAGTGACCCTGCCTATGAAGCAGGAGGTCCCGGGTTCGAATCCTGGTCAGGGCATTTATTTGTGTGTTTATCACAGATATTTGTTCCTGACTTATGGATGTTTTCTATGTATTTAAGTATTTATCTATATCTATCTATTATATATATCGTCGCCTAGTACCCACAACACAAGCCTTATTGAGCTTACTGTGGGACTAGGTTGATTTGTGTAAGATTGTCCTAATATTTATTTATTTATTTATTTATTTATAGTCTAAAATTTTCAATTAAAGTCTAAAAGCTTCTAAACTGAAATAGTATTTTTTTTTTTAAGTAACACAATTAACATCGCTACATTTTTATTAAGTGATAAGGTTTACAAATCTAAAGTAATAAACTAACACTAAAAAACTTAATATTAAATAAACTAAACAAAATTTAAAACTACTTAATAATAAATATAAATCTAAATTTACCTAAAAAAATAAACCCCACTTATAAAAAGAAAACCCCGTCCAATAGGCAGAAGTTGTTTGTAAGAACATTAAACTGAAATAGATGATCTTCAGAAAAAGTGACCAAGTCTTCCGGTGTCTGAGGCCAGATTTGAACTGGCGTCTTCAGCTTTCGCGGCCGACGCCGACTGACTACTTAGCTTGGTTACTTTTTCTGAACCTATATGACATCTAATTCAGTTTAATGAACGAGAATGAACGAGCGGAGCGTATGCGAAGCGAGTTCTTACAAACAACTTCTGCCTATTGGGACGTCTCAGCATTTCGATGGCTTTTTGATTTTGAGAGTTAATTTGACGATAACTTGAGTAACGTTTTTTGAATCTTTACGAAATGTGTTATGCTTATAGCAGAGATACATATTATTTAAAAGTTCGTATATCAGTAGGATCGATCAAAGGGATATGGAGCAAGAAGGCGCGAAAAAATCATCACATGGGCCTTGTTATATTGATCAGCTTGTTTGCGAGTAAATCGCGAGTTCTCAGTACGAGGCGGACTGCTAGTTATTTATATACATAAAGTAACGTGTTACTACTGAAATAAACTGCACGACGTAAAATATTCAACAAAATATTTTCTTTGCTTTAAGATTCAAATATCTTCGTTTTGCATGTGTTAAATGCTTTAATTTAAATTGTGCATTCAATTTCAAAAATACGTTCATTAATAATTGCAAAGCCTTAATTCAAACCAAAAAGAACATCGGGGTTGACACGTATTTACGTAATTGAAGTAGCGGACCATAGTTGCATTACTGGACTGGTACTTTTATATAATACGGTGTTTAAGTACCCTATTTTATAACAGGTTATTTGCATTAAGTACCTGTAGGTGTTGTAGGTGGCAGATTACATTAATAAACGATTCAACTCAAAGACGTGGCAAAAGTACTATTCTTTATAAAACGCACCGCGCTAATCTGACCTTCCAACACAGATTTAACCCTTTACCTACGGGTGTCAACACGTATTGCCAGCAAGGCAGCACCTCTGCAATACGGGTGTCATCTATAGACGATCGGAGCACTGGTCGTGTTCAATATTTTTTTTCGACAAAACGAGACCTTGTGTCTTGGTAATAAGAGTCACATTATGCAACAAGATAAGTTTGGAAGCACAGGAAAAAATCCCATTATGTTCCGACAGATGGCTCTAATATAAATTAATTTTAAAAATTACCGCTTTTTTGCTGTCAAAACGTGTTGACACCCGTACTGCAGAGGTGCAAATAATTGAATTCAATATGGCGGTCCATAGTGATGTTGTTCTAAATTTCATCGACTTTGTTGTGGTAGTGTGGCGTGTGAGTGTTTTGAGTGTTTCTTTTGTTTTTTTTACTATTTTTAGTTCAAATACTGGGATTTAACTTGTTATGAAAGAATTATTAGGTACTAAAGTGTCTACTAATGCTTTAACCATATACATAACTTGTTAAATTTCGGTGTTTCATTGATGAAAAGAAGTTTGAACAAATTTATAATATAAATAGCTTTATTGGTCACAAAGAAGTTTACAAGATTAGAAAGGTTGAGATCTCCTGGTAAGTACCTATGGCAATACTTGTGTCAGGAGACCTCGCTCTTCCAGCAGCAAGTTAGGCTTACTTATTCGTTAGGCTTACTATATGAAAGCACGAAAAAAATACATGTTTCGCCTTTGTGATTACATGACTTCCGATAGACTGACCGATTTAGCTAATTTTGGTTTATAAAAATGCTGTATATAGGTTGCTGTCTAGGAAGGGTTGTAAGGTGAAACATTACGAAAATAGTGTGACGAAAGTACTAATAAACACGACGATTGTCTTTCTAGAGATCAATATTATACGGTTTTGTTTTTCAATAGATGTGATAAGAAATGTCAAATAAAAAGTGATATCTGAATGTTGTTACGTCAAATTATCGTCCGTAAGCCGCCTTTACAGACAGACAACATTTTTTATAATGTAAGTACAATATAAGTACAATAGTAAAAGATTGTTCGATCTTTATGCCCATAATCGATGGCGTAGGCCATAGACACTTGGTGATCGATATATCGACAATAGTGTCGATAGATGCACATCACTATTTTTTGTGAGTGGTAAATTTATTTTACATGAAGTTTTAAATGATTGATATTTATGCATTATTGTAATAATTATCGTCATTTTAGTGTTTGTTTGTGTTCATCATACTATAAACTAATGTTTTTAAACATAAGCTTGTGAAATCAGTGAATAGTAACTCCAATAGCTTTAATTTCTTAGTGTCTACTAAATAGCTTGAAATCAGACAATTTAGTGAATATTATGGCTTCAAATATTTTTTTATCAAAAAAACAGTTTATAATTAGTGTGTGTGTGAAGTTTGAAGTGTGTAGCTGTAATACTTCAAAAGTTACAAGTAAGTGGAGTTATGCCTGACCGGTGTCTCTCACCAAAACATGCCCGTATTGAGCGGTGCCGGAGTGATTTAATTGCCCGTAGGTAAAGGGTTAACTGAGCCTTCTTAAAATTAGGCGATGTTTACTTTTACTAGAGTCTGTCCGAAAACAGAAGTGTCGTAGAATGTATGAGCTCCATATAATCCACGACACTTTTGTTTCTGGACAAACTCTATAAAGATGGTTACTAAATAGATTAAAGTTTGTTTGAAAAAGATCGCTTTTTAGCGATAAGACCGCCAATTGTTTTACCTCTACTTTTCTGTTTGTAACTTGTGAATACTGTGTTTCTTTCATTTGAGGTGTGCAATAAAGAATATTTATGTTATGTTCTTATGTTAATTCTTACCTCAACGTGACTTTCAGAAGACGCGAGCGAGTTACTTTGAATCCAAAACACAGTATATGTTCTAGAACTTACCTATTATACCCACCTACAACTATAGTTAGGTACGTACAAAAGAATACCCTCTCCAAGAAGTCTACAATGAAATATGCCACTCGTAACGTTAACAGTATAAAAGACTAGTGTGATACGACATGTAGCATAAATCCCACACACAGATCCCCATAAATATTTATTTTAATTTAGAGTTAGTACAATAGGAACAACACCGGTTAATCATGACTATGATTATGACATTAATGATGAGCCACATTTGAAGATTTTAGCTACGAATTTGTTACGGAATAACACATTGTATGTTGGCGAAAATCGAGTAATCTACTGCGAAGGACGCCATTTAAAGGACGTAAGCAAAATACTGATTAATGTTACAAGGCAATATTATTTATGCCGTGGGGTGCCCGGCCTTAGAGTTGTCCCCCACCATATCGTCCCGTGGTTGCAGTAGGAGTCTGATAAGGGAATATACCGGGAGATGGGCAGCAGCATCTTCCGAAAGCCTACAAACGATTAACAAAAAAAACTGCGCGCGCCAACCCGCCTGCCAAGCGTGGCGCGTGTGGCAAACCCTTAAAAGGGGAGGCCTATGTTCAGCAGTGGACGTCTTATGGCTGAGATGATGATGATGATGAATATTATTTATAACCATTGTGTAAATCATCTCTCAATCTTGAAACTTCCATGGAATCTCCTATAATTTGTCCCTTAGGGTCCAAATTTCATACAATGAAAAAAATAAATTCTAACTGTCACACACTAAAGTGAAAAATTTTCATCAAGGTAAACTGTTTTGTACAATATCAACAAATGTTTGAAAAACAGTCAAAAACAAAACAGTAAAAATTACTGATGTAACATTACTAATTATTGGAAAACAATTGTTTAAGATAAAATTCTCAAAACAGTAAAATTTACTGCATTGATCTTTATGCTCCCCTGGAACTGTTTAAACTTTTAAAGCAATAGACGTTAATGGTTTATCAGTGATATTCACCGCTTATTTTTGTTAACTAGTGTATCACATGAATATTTTAAGACGTTTCGGATCATAATTAGTAATTACTAGCTGTGCCCGCGGCTTCGCCCGCGTGTGTTTAGGCGGTTTGGTAATTTCACTATTTCCAGCCCAATACTCTAAAACTTATGCTTTCTACACGTTAAATAGCACATTTTTGTTGCTAATTATTTATTTATCGTATGGCTACATGTCACTGGATATAGATAGGTATTTCTGCTCTCGGATAGTAGTAGTAGAAAAGCAGATGATGAATAAAATCCAATGAGTGCTGCGAGGTCCAGATGGGACAGTGCAGCTGCCAAGTTTGTTACTCTTTTAGCACCGTCCAGGGATCACGTGTAGGGTTGTCTAAGGTATTTCCTACGGACGTAGAGTAACATTGACTAATTACGTAAGGGAATGTATGAGAAGGCCAAATGCCATCAAGCACCGCATTATAGTGTCCATGCACGGAACGTCGTAGCGGGATTTTTTTCAGCAGCAGCATGACAGAGCCGGATATAAACTCAAGTGTATTGATAATATAATGTATGGAAATGGTTTACTAATATTTCGACGAAAATTATTTCGCAAATTCTTAACTTCCCGAACTACGTATCCCATATTTTTATTTGGTCAAATTATTTTTTCCCAACTCAACGTTTCGCACTGATATCATTTCTGATTTTTTAAAGATGTCAATTATGTTTTCGTCAAACGTATTGATTGGCATACATTATTTTCATCTCGGCCAAATTATCTACGGATAAGAATCTCCTTTTAATTTTTATTAATGTATCCAATAAAACATGCCAAAATAAGCATGCTCCGTCTGTTTTTAGGGTCATAAAAAAATAACCCTAACCGACCTATCTCTGGGAGCAGTTTTGTTTTAGAGGCATTAAAAAAATTACCCTAACCTACCTATCTCTGGGAGCAGTTTTGTTTTTAGGGTCATCAAAAAAAATAACCCTAACCTACCTATCTCTGGGAGCAGTTTTGTTTTTAGGGTCATAAAAAAATAACCCTAACCTACCTATCTCTGGGAGCAGTTTTGTTTATAGGGTCTTAAAAAAATAAACCTAACCTACCTATCTCTGGGAGCAGTTTTGTTTATAGGGTCATAAAAAAAATAACCCTAACCTACCTATCTCTGGGAGCAGTTTTGTTTATAGGGTCATAAAAAAATAACCCTAACCTACCTATCTTTGGGAGCAGTTTTGTTTTTAGGGTCATCAAAAAAAATAACCCTAACCTACCTATCTCTGGGAGCAGCTTTGTTTTTAGGGTCATCAAAAAAAATAACCCTAACCTACCTATCTCTGGGAGCAGTTTTGTTTTTAGGGTCATCAAAAAAAAATAACCCTAACCTACCTATCTCTGGGAGCAGTTTTGTTTATAGGGTCTTAAAAAAATAACCCTAACCTACCTATCTCTGGGAGCAGTTTTGTTTATAGGGTCATAAAAAAAATAACCCTAACCTACCTATCTCTGGGAGCAGTTTTGTTTATAGGGTCATAAAAAAATAACCCTAACCTACCTATCTCTGGGAGCAGTTTTGTTTTTAGGGTCATCAAAAAAAATAACCCTAACCTACCTATCTCTGGGAGCAGCTTTGTTTTTAGGGTCATCAAAAAAAATAACCCTAACCTACCTATCTCTGGGAGCAGTTTTGTTTTTAGGGTCATCAAAAAAAATAACCCTAACCTACCTATCTCTGGGAGCAGTTTTGTTTTTAGGGTCATCAAAAAAAATAACCCTAACCTACCTATGTCTGGGAGCAGTTTTGTTTTTAGGGTCATCAAAAAAAAATAACCCTAACCTACCTATCTCTGGGAGCAGTTTTGTTTTTAGGGTCATCAAAAAAAAATAACCCTAACCTACCTATCTCTGGGAGCAGTTTTGTTTTTAGGGTCATCAAAATAAAAATTACCCTAACCTACCTATCTCTGGGAGCAGTTTTGTTTATAGGGTCATAAAAAAAATAACCCTAACCTACCTATCTCTGGGAGCAGTTTTGTTTTTAGGGTCATCAAAAAAAATAACCCTAACCTACCTATCTCTGGGAGCAGTTTTGTTTTTAGGGTCATCAAAAAAAATAACCCTAACCTACCTATCTCTGGGAGCAGTTTTGTTTTTAGGGTCATCAAAAAAAATAACCCTAACCTACCTATGTCTGGGAGCAGTTTTGTTTTTAGGGTCATCAAAAAAAATAACCCTAACCTACCTATCTCTGGGAGCAGTTTTGTTTATAGGGTCATAAAAAAACCCTAACCTACCTATCTCTAACAGCACTAATTGCTACACAATTATTTACCACATAAACTTTGACAATATGTTTTTTGCCTTAGAAAATCATTTGCTACACAATTATTATTAATTATTATTTACTATATAAAATTTGACGTAATAAAATTTTGCAATATAAAAATTTAGCGAAATAAAAAAAATTACGAAGTAAAATTATGCCAAGGATTGGTTTGCGAAATTAAACTTCGATGAAAAGTTGGTTGCTAAATGAAGTTTGACGAAACATTATTCGGAAAAAGGGAAATCACCATGGGAAGGCCAAATGCCAATTAAGTTCGTATAGGGCTCAGGCACGGAAACTCGCAGTGAGAACTGGTTCAGCAGCAGCATGAAAGGGACTGGACAAAACTTAATTCTTTAAGTGTCTTGTCAATGTATGCGAGTGCCTAATGCCAGGTAGGTACAGCATAGGGCTCAGGCACGGAACATCGTAGCCAGAATTTCTTCAGCAGCATGGACGGGACCGGACAAAACTCAACGGTCAAGAATGAAGAATAAATTGTTTATTTTATGTTGCCACACTACAATGATAAATTATGAATTTATGATCTTATATAGATGTCATATATAAAGAAAAAAGTGGCCTAGGCCTCCGCTGCCCAGGGCTAGGAATGAACCAGATAAGTAGATAATTTAATTTATAGAATAAAATATCTCACAAATTGAAGGTACATATTAAGAATTATGCACGGTGTTCCGGACCGTCTCCGACACGACACTTCCGACACTTAACTACACATACAGGTGACCTCCTAGGATCATGTGACGCTTTTCTATACAAAACGAAGTCTCGGAATTGTCGTGTCGGAGACGGTCTGGAACACCGTGCATCATCCTTTATTCGATGACAATTATATTTCCGGTTACTTTCAACATTCACAACGAAATTGACTTGTTCGAAAAGAGAAGTGTCGTAGAATGTATGAGCTTCCATATAAACCACGGCACTTCTCTTTCCAAACAGACTTGCTTGAATTGGAAAAAAATGTTTTTAAATAAGCGGAATAAAAACTACCCTATATGTTACCTCGGGGTATAAACTACTATAATACAAAATTTCATGAAATTCTGTGCAGTAGTTTTGGCGTACATCGCGAACAAACTCACAGACAGACAGACAAAAATTCCAAAAATCACTAAAATGTATTCAGTCAACGTTTCTAAGACCCCCTAAATTAGATTTTCTCAAATATCTTCAATGTACATTTTTTTTCTCCTTACGCGTTTATTATATGTATAGATTTTTCTCTGTTGTAGGATATAAGTATATTGGTATGATCCTTTTGGCATTAAGATACAGCAGAGATCTAGCAATGATGAGAGAATATCCGTGTATGGCTACCCTGCATTGGGTTTGTTCCTACGAAATGTGGTCGTTACTGACACTGGAACATATACCTGTAAATCTGGGAATCGTAGTGCCAAAATTACATTGAATGTACGATTAAACGGTTACTAGAACTACGCTCGAAAATAAATCTACACCAGACTGGCAACTACGGAACCGTTTTTCGGGAAAAGGAGGTGTCGTATAATGTATTAAACTTCTGTTTACACCACGAAACTTCTCTTTACGACCAGAGTCTAGCTGTACTTTAAGGATTTAAGGTATGAAAAAGATGTTATTGCGTGTTTCAGCCACCACTCCTGGAAACACCGAGAAACCTACGACGGCGGGGCTTCAGCCACCTCAGTGGCAGTCTGGAGTGTCTGGACCCCTCACAATGGGATATGAAAAATGGAATCAGCCAAATTCATATCGTAAGAGAAATTCCAGGAACGAGCGGTCAAACCTGATAAGTCTGAAAAGATGGTTTTAGAAATTAGAACCATACGTGACTTACATAGAGTTCTTATTACAATGAGAAATTCTCTCGAGTTATCGGGGTTGACCGCTCACTCCTCTTTATTATAATTGGTGTTCTTGTAGTGCGCGGGGACCGCAACATGGTGGGATCAGGCCCCGTCGCACAAGGTTCTGGAGCATGGAATAATCAGCCACGTAAGTGTTTTAAATGACTACCCCAGTAGTTCGTAGTCAACTAGGAACAGTAGGAACCCTTATAGTTTCGCCATGTCCGTCTGTCTGTCCGCGGCTTAGCTCAGTGATCGTTAGCGCTAGAAAGCTGAAATTTAGAATGAGTATGTGCATTATCACACCGACAAAGAGGTAGAATAAATCTTCAAAAATATTTTTTATTAGGTTACCTCCCGTATACATGAAGGGGGGGGGGGGGGAGGGGGTGATTTTTTTTCGCTCCAACTCTATCGCTTGGGGTATCATAGGAACTAATAGTTTCGTAAATAATAGCTCCGAAAGTTTAAAACAGGGCGTTCGCCCCATCTAACTTTTGAACCGTGGGTCCAAAAATTTCGAAAAAGTCACAAAACTGAGGTCTAGTATGCACTTTCAATGAAAACTATATTCAATAAATCTGTTGAGCCATTTTTGAGTTATAACTAAAAAATCGGCCTAGTAAAAGGACGTAAGTCCTGCATAGTAAAATGACGGAAGTCCTGAATAGTAAAATGACGTAAGTACCGCAAAATATCGTATAAAAAAACGACCTTTTGAGTGGGTGTATTGTGACGGGCCTGTATCTATGGAACCCTACAGTGAGCATGGCCCGACATACTCTTGGCAGGTTTAATTTTTATCTGTTTTTCGTTTGTTCGTTCTTATTCGTTAATAGTACAGAAATGAACGTATCGGCAAACAACTCCCTCGCAATGCGAAACCTTCACACAGTCGACGTCAAAAATATGTTTACACCTTTGGACCTTATTACAAAGGAGTAAGGTGCAAAAGTGTAAACATATTTTCGTCCTCCATATATACCAACACTGGACTGCGTTTGTGTATTGCGCCTTGAGATTTTACTGTTGTTGTTGTCTACAGCGGTGGGGGCTTCGCCTGGCAGAGATCACGCGGAAGAAGGATGGTACGATGGGCCGAGTAAGTGTCCTAGGCCAGTATATATCTATTGCTTTTTTTAATATATCAGAGCAGATAATAGTAGATTGTGTGTGGATTGAATCTCAAACGAAACGATCGAGTCTTAAAGTAGACTCCTGGGTTTAGTGAAAGATTCGAGTGTTAACGCCCAAGCTGAAAATACTTTGCTCATATGTGATGGCTCCTCTACATGATGGACCATCATAGGGACGCCGCTATGCGTTAGAGGGAGCTAACGATATCGCGATCTCGTTCTGTTGTATAGTTGCGTCCCTATGATGGCCCATCATGTAGAGGCAGCCTGACAAGTACTGCTTTTCACACCACCATAAAGGAAAATAGAAAATTTATGCCTTCAATTATTTGCAGTGGGAAGCCTACCCGGCGTAGGAGGCCCGGGAGGGTGGAACCATGGACCGAGTAAGTATCCTAGGCCACTGTGTACATATTGTATTTATGAAATATAAGTGTCTGAATTATAATGAAAGTTTAACCGTTCGGTTATTTACAGTGGGAGCCCCACCCGGCACAGGAGGCCCGGGAGGATGGAACCATGGACCGAGTAAGTATCCTAGGCCACTGTGTATATATTGTATTTTTGAAATATAAGTGTCTGTATTATAATGAAAGTTTAACCGTTTGGTTATTTACAGTGGGAGCCCCACCCGGCACAGGAGGCCCGGGAGGGTGGAACCATGGACCGAGTAAGTATCCTAGGCCACTGTGTATATATTGTATTTTTGAAATATGAGTGTACCTATGTATTATAAAGAAAGTTTAACCGTTCGGTTATTTACAGTGAGACCCCCACCCGGCACAGGAGGACCGGGTGGATGGAACCATGGACCGAGTAAGTACCCTTGGCCACTCTATATATATTGTATTTTTGAAATATGAGTGTATGTATTATAAAGAAAGTTTAACCGTTCGGTTATTTACAGTGGGACCCCCACCCGGCACAGGAGGACCGGGTGGATGGAACCATGGACCGAGTAAGTATCCTTGGCCACTCTGTATATATTGTATTTTTGAAATATAAGTGTCTGTATTATAAAGAAAGTTGAGAAAGTTTAACCGTTCTGTTATTTACAGTGGAATGCCCACCCGGCACAGGAGGCCCGGGAGGATGGAACCATGGACCGAGTAAGTTTCCTTGGCCGCTGTGTAAATATTGTATTTTTAAAATATAAGTATTGTTAGCCACAATGTATACATACACGGTGATCGGTAGTCAGGAACCTATTTTTCTAATTCAGTTATCCATAGCGATTACATTTATGTAGTCGGTGGGCCATTGTATTAGAAATGGTTTACTCCTTTAAGTTATAACTCATTGGTATCATCATAGCAATAAATCTCACATCATATTAGGTATAGCAATATATTTCGATCCTAATACCTAGTTCCAAAAAAAATATTTATGGGACACATTTTTTGTCCTAATAGGATCGCAATAGCTCGTGGTTGTCGGTCGAAATCAATTATAAACATTTTTCAAAAAATGAAAAAAGTAGAGTAAATAAATTGTTCAACTGCTACTTAAATGTAGTCACTATCGATAATTGAATCGAAAAAATGGTTCCTTAATAATTCCCGATTAAATTTCACCGTGTGTAGGTATAATAAGAATATAGAAATGTAGATTAACCATTTGGTTTTTTACAGTGAGAGCGCCCGGGGCAGGAGGCCCGGGGGAATGGAACCATGGTCCGAGTAAGTGTTTTAGCCACAATGTATATATACACGGTGAAATTTAATCGGTAATCAGGAATCTATTTTTTCCCACCACCTACTCGTATACGAGCATTTTCTTCCCTGCTAGGAGGGAACAATGTGACACTTTTCTGTTCAAGGACATCAACTGATGAACAAGTCAAATATTTTTTTCATAAATATTTTGATTTCCCAGACTTGGGCACCGGAGGCCTAGGTCACTTTTTCTTTTTCACCTCACTAGCTCGGAAAGCCCTTTTTGTTTGTTTAATATCTATTGTGAAAATCGCTTTTTATCCACATGTGGTGAAAGAGTTTTGACATAAGTGACAAGTGGCTTAAGTGACATTTGACAGCTAACAAAACGTAAAACGTTAAAAGTGCAGAATTTTTAACATCGCAATTAATGAATTGCATCGAGTAAAAACACTTAATACAGTCTTACAACTTTATTTTAATTCATAAATATCAGCATTCAACATTAATCTTCATTCTTTTTGTAAAAACGGATAAATTGTTCTGACAGCCGAATAAGTCTACGTACGAACAAAACGCATCTGACATTTAATAAAACCTTTTACGTCAAAACTTTTCATTTCAATTCATCCATCATATCAACGTTAAATATTCGCATGTTTTTCTAGGTTGTTTTGTTAAAAATTAGTGATTCGAGTGATGAAGAAGTATTAAACACCTGAGGAATTACGGGAAACCGAGCAAAATGCACCCTTTTTCTTATTTTCCTCGCTGTAGTGAGGTGAAAAGTTTTGTGTTATACGCGGGTGAAAGTTATTTTACGTCTCGTGTATTAAAGCACTCGCTACGCTCAGGATTCTATTTTTGAACCACTCGCTTCGCTCGTGGTCAATAATAGAATCCTTTCGCTAGCTCGTGTTTCAAATAACACTCGCACGTAAAATACAACTTTCACCCCTTGTATAACAAATAACTATTGTATATGACATCTATACAAGTTTTTTAAGGACATCAGTTTATTTCTGTACCAGTTCGTCACTAAAAACTTTTTTTTAGGGTTCCGTACCTCAAAAGGAAAAAACGGAACCCTTATAGGATCACTTTGTTGTCCGTCTGTCTGTCTGTCAAGACCATTTTTCTCAGGAACGCGTGGATGTATCAAGCTGAAATTTATATCAAATACTCAAGTCTATTGTCCCTTGAAGCTGTGAAAAAAATCAAACTTAAAAGCCAACGCAATCAAAAGATACTGTCGTTTATTCTGCAAATTTTAGAGTTTTCGGCACTCGCAAAACCTACGGGGTACTTCCCGTGAACTCAGAAACTTGAAATTTGGCACGAAGCAACGTCGTATAGCATAAACAGAGGAAAAATTGTAAAAAGTAGACATTTTTAGTAAAATCATACAGAAATATGTATTTAAAATTTTAAACTTACTACCTATTTCCTCGTAAACGCGTGAAGTTATTAAGTTGAAATTCATTTCAAATACTCAAGGCTATAGGACCTTCCAGATGTAGTAAAACCAAAATTTTATGTCAACGCAATCAAAAGAAATAGCAATTTAAGTTGCATATTTTGAAACTGAGTACTCGCAAGAAACTCAAAACCTAAAGGGTACTTCCCGTAACCTCAGAATCTTGAAACTTGGCACGAAGAAGCTTCATATAGCACAAACAAAGAAAAAATTATAAAAATTTTGACATTTTTAGTAGAATCATACAAACAATATTTTTTAAAATTTTAAACTTACTACCTTTTTCCTCGTAGACGCGTAAAGGTGTTAAATTGGAATTCGTATCAAATAGAGAAGAAGAAACTTCATATAGCACAGACAAAGGAAAAATTATGAAAAGTAGAAATTTTTTGTAAAATCATACAACATAATATATTTTAAATTTTAAACTTACTACATTAAATTCAAATTCATGTCAAATACTAAGGTCTGTAATACATTTCAGCTGTAGCAAAAGTAAACTTTTGTGTCAACGCAATCAAAAGAAATAGCAATTTAAGTTGCATATTTTGAAACTGAGTACTCACAAGAAACTCAAAACTTAAAGGGTACTTCCCGTAAACTCAGAAACTTGAAACTTGGCACGAAGAAACTTCATATAGCACAAACAAAGGAAAAATTACGAAACGTAGACATTTTTGGTAAAATCATACATTTATATATTTTTATTTTTATTTTAAACTTACTCCCTTTTTCCTCGTAAAGGCGTAGAGGTATTAAATTGAAATTCATATCATATACTCAGGTCTATAATACCTTTCTGCTGTAGCAAAACGAAACTTTCATGTCCACGCAATCATAAGAAATAACAATTGTTATAGGTTTGTACGGAACCCTCGGTGCGCGAGTCCGACTCGCACTTGGCCGGTTTTTTATTATATTAATCGATTCATTTTAATCCGGAAGCACACTAAGCACATATAAAGTTTAAATAAATATGTTTCAACCATAACATTTTTTTATTTCCTCTAAGATGGTGTGACAAGCAGTATGTGTCACATAGGAGCAAAACTATTTTCAGCTTGGGCGTTAGCACTTTTAATCACTCACTACGCTCAAGAGTCTACTTTAGAATCCCTCGCTACTCTATTATGGCCTCCATCACTTCGTTTGGGATTCAATTTACGCCTTCGCCGTAAATATTTCATTTCGCTCCCTTGTTACACTACACAATCTACTATTCTAATTCAGTTATCGATAGTGATCACATTATATAGCAGTTGGGCCATTTTATTTTTGTCCTAATAGGCTTGAAAGAGCTTCTGATTCCGAGTCGAAATCACCTAAACTTTTCAAAAAATTAAAAAGTACTGTACTAATAAAATTTCGCGACACCTAAATGAAATCATAATCACAATTTATAGCTAACTGAATTAGAAAAGTTGCTTCCTGGTTGCCGATTAAATTTCACCTTGTATATTCTATTTAAGAATTACTTATAAGTATCTGTTTGGTAGTAATGGTAATACTTAACTAATAAAAGTAGATAAAATGTAGTTTAACCGTTGGGTTTTTTTACAGTGGGAGGAGTTGGTCCCGGAGGATGGAATAATGGCCCGAGTAAGTATCCTCGGCCACCTTGGACATTTGTATTTTTGAAATATATGTTTAGTATACCTCGCGGCACGTAACTCTAGCGCTGACCGTTATTTCTGCGCATGTTCTTCCATAGCTCTTCACCCCCTGTATCCCCCCGCGCGACCTATTTTCGACTTCTGCGCAATAACGCCAATAACGGTCATCGCTAGAGTTACGTGCCGCGGCCTGTGTCATGTAAGTAATAAGAGTGGAGAAATGTATCAACTACAATAATGTGCGACGTTTTCAAGCAAAAGATTGTTAATAGAGTTTATTTTTAAATGAATTATTATGACAGTATTGCCTTACTGACAATCGACAATGATATACCTTTTACTTGAAAATGGCAATATGTTGTGATCAATAGTATTTTGTAATTATAATTACTTACATATAAACGACAGTGGCCCTATTACACATGGCCGTCGCAAATTTTCTAATAATGATATGTTTTCCAGCCTATCACCTCTTCAATAACAAGAAGCCCGTCATTCAACAAGAAAACCCAGACAATCTGATGGTGGGGACATCAGGGTTCTCGAGTCCTCAAGAGGTGCACTTCGCGCTGTCGCTGGTGCCACTGTTGCGCGCGCAGCCGGCCAGGCTGGAGAAGGAGGCCGACATCTTGAGAATCTTAAATCCATCCAATGCACCAGGCTTCCATGCCTCTAAGCCATTCGTGCCACCTACTGCCGCTGCTTATGGGCGTGAATATGGGGGGTATCCGGGGGGAGGTTGGCAGTAGTTTTACTCTAGTAATTAATGTGGGTTTCTAACGCTTAAACATGAGCCATTGAAATTACGACCTTTTGTTTCAATCCAATGTTATATTTGTATGAATTATTTAGGTATAGTACAACCAATACATTAATAGCAACTGCTAGATTGTTTATTGCTCTCCTACTCCCACCACCTCGCAATAACCTACATTTACAGCAGCTGTCCCCTAATTCAACACTGAAAAAATTAAACAGCTGGAAATAAATAACTTTTTGCTATTTACAACCGAGTGACTCGCTTCGCATGGAGCCCGCAAAGTTTGTTACTAAAAACAAAGAAGGCAACTTGGCTAACGTATATGTATGTAAAACTATATAAAATTTAATTTGTTAAAGATAAATAAGGGAATCAGGTAAGGATTACATTTACTAGGACACTTATTTGGATTCATATTAGTGCTTGGTTAAAATAACCATGAACGTTAAGCAATAATTGCTTGTTTTTCATTAACAAAGCTTTATTCCGTGTTTTAAATATGTCTTGGTAGTATGGAACTAAGAATATCTTAACCGAGGCAAATTGATACTTTGCAGACGCTAATTTTTTTCCGTGAAGGTATTTCTTAATTTTACTGTAAGATTCAAACGGTACGGAGCAGAACAGTCGCTACAAAGACAACACTTATATCGAACTCGCGCGGGTTATACTTGTAGATAGAGGAACCTTTGTCTACATTTAATGGTTTATGTGGTTTAATAGCCTATGATAGATAAGGCAGATATGGCTCTTAAATTAAAGGTACTCCGATATGAATCGATAGGATTATAGGGATGATGACACATTGTTGAATTATGCAACAAACTTTAGTTAAATAGAGGGAAAACGTGCAGTCTATCTTAATAAAGTGAATTTTAAATCAAAATATTGAAATTTAAAAAAAAATAACACACGTCAAAAATGCAAAATGTTAATAATAAAAAAAAACAAATAAATCAGGAATCCCAAATACAGAAAAATAATTTAATTAGCATCTTAATTTTACTAGGGATACGTAGGTAGGAATAATAGAAAGTAACCTTTACCTTAACAAATTAATTTGTGAACAATTACAAAATGCAGCTTAAAGTTTTTCAAGAATAGCAGAGGAATCATTTACCGACGTCGGTGTTTTTGAAGTAACGGTTGGTAATTTCTTAATAAAATTAACGGGGGTATAACTACACTTATCTGAAGTGGCTTGGTTTTTGAAATTATAGTGAGTAATATATCCTGAAAAGTAATTATCATGTTTGTCAAACATGAACAACTGCGTGTATCCACCATAAGCACCGACCTCAATCATATCATCCTTCGCCGGGTCGAATTTATAAATTACGCATGTGATTTCTACATAAAAGTCGTCGTGTCTATTCATTGCTGTGATTGGATTTCCTTTGCGTTGAGTTGAAAAGTTCATTGACGGTTTTTCTTCGTTAGCTTTTATTCTGAGAATTTTGCCATTCAGGTTGTCAATAACAAATATGTTTCCCAGTTTGTCTATAACAAATTCTGAAATAGAGGTATCTTTTAAAGCGTACCTTTCTTTGACCACAGAATTAATTAAAACGTATATGGCATTTCTAGTTTCATATGCGAAGAACACCGTTGAATTATAAACCTGCAGTTTTATGGAACACCAACTCGATACATTATTTGTTATTGAAATCGTTTCGTCTGTTTTCGGTGAGTACTTGTATACAGTATGGTCAGTAGCATAAAAAAAGTAAAGATCATCTGTAGCTTGGTCTATAGCTAATGTACATATTCTGTCTGGCCGGGTTAGCACTGTGGTTATTTCCTTACTGTCCAAATCCATTTTAAAAATTGTCTTATAGTGGTCGTCGATGTAATATACTGCATTCGTGTTGAGATTCATGGCCCTTCGTTCGGGATCGCTGGGAAACGGAGCGTAGAACTCTGTAGATTTGTAGCAGCGTCCATGAATGCAACTTTCACAGTCAGCGTCAGCGCCGGCGACTTCCGTCCAGGCCACCAGCAGCAGAAATACGGCGCACCAGTAATTCGGTGATAACATCTTCCATGGATCCTTCGATGGCGACATCCTGATAGGATAGCGCGTTATTTATTATGTATGATTGAGAGTAACTAAAAAATATATGTATGTTTTTTTTAATAATTTGCGTGAGAGTCAAGGAACGTGATTTCTATTTCAGTGCCTGGAGCAGAGTGTCATCAGAGACGCGGTAAATTGGTAAAAAATAATAATGATAGCAGACGGGTCAAATGTCATATCTATATTCCCAACTAGCTGTGCCCGCGGCTTCGCCCGCGTGTGTTTATGCGGTTTGGTATTTTCATTGACTATTTCCAGACCAACACTACTTACCTTTCTACACGTTAAATAGTAATAGGTACATTTTTGTTACAAATTATTTATTTTTCGACTACATATCACTGGATATAGATAGGTATTTCTACTCTCTGATAGTAGTAGTAGAAAAGCAGATGATTAACAAAATCATGTGAGTGCTGCGAGGTCCATATGGGACAGTGCAGCTGCCAAGTTTGTTACTCTTTTAGCACCGTCTGGGGCTCACGTGTAGGGTTGTCTAAGGTATTTCCTAAGGACGCAGAGTAACATTGACTAATTATTAAGGAAATTTATGAGAAGGCCAAATGCCAAGCACCACATTATAGTGTCCATGCACGGAACGTCGTAGCGGGATTTTTTTCAGCAGCAGCATGACAGGGCCGGGTATAAACTTAACGGACAAATGTATGATTGGTACCACGTAGGGCTCAGGCTCGGAACGTCGCAGCGAGAATTTCTTCAGCAGCAGAATGACAGAGCCGAGTATAAACTCAATGGTCAAGTGCCTTCGAAAACGCGAGGGCCGAAGACCCGAGGGTGAGCGGTAATGTATGGGAAGACCAAATGCCAAGTACCGCATAGTGCCCATCAGGCACGGAAAGTCGCAGCAAGAAATGCTTCTGCAGCAGCATGAAAGGACCCGGACAATACTCAACAGTCATGTGTCTTCGCGAATCCAAGGACCTAAGTTCCGAGGAAGCGGCGATGTATGAGAAGGCTAAAGGCCGAATACTACATAGAGCACAGGCCCGGGCCCGGAACTTCGCAGCGAGAATTTCTTCAGCAGCAGATTGACAGGGCCGGGTATAAACTCAATAGTCAAGTTCCTTCGCAAACGCCAGGGCCAAAGGCCCGATGGTGAACGGTAATGTATGGGAAGGCCAAATGCTAAGTACTGCAAAGACCCCAGGCACGGAACATCGCAGCGAGAATTGCTTTAGCAGTAGCATGAAAGGGACCGGAAAATACTCAACGGTCAAGTGTCTTCGCGAATCCAAGGGCCTAAGGCTCGAGGGAGCGGCAATGTATGAGAAGGCCAAAGGCCGAATACCACACAGAGCTCAGGCCCAAAACGTCGCAGCCAGAATTTCTTCAGCAGCCGAATGACAGGGCCGGGTATAAACTTCGCAAACCCAAGGGTGAGCGACATTGTATGGGAAGGCCAAATGCCAAAATCGCAAATCGCATAGCGCCAAGGCACAGAATGTCGCAGCGAGAATTGCTTCAGCAGCAGCCTGAAAGGGATCGGATAAAACTCAATGGTCAAGTATCTTAGGAAACCCGAGGACCGAAGGCCCGAGGATGAACGGCAATGTATGCGAAGGTCAAAACTACATAGATCCAAGGCCCGGAACATTGCAGCGAGAATTTCTTCAGCAGCAGCATGATAGGGCCGAGTATAAACTCAATAGTCAAGTGTCTTAGCAAACCCGAGGGAAAAAGCCCCAAGGGAGCGGCAATATATGCAGAGATCAAAAGGCCGAATACCACACAGAGCCCAGGCCCGGAACGTCACAGCGAGAATTTCTTCATCAGCAGAATGACAGGGCCAGGTATAAACTCAATGGTCAAGTGTCTTGGTACTTAATGGAATCTATGGGAAGGCCAAATGCAAAGTATCGGACCGGACCGGACAAAACTTAATTCTTAAGTGTCTTGGCAATGTATGCGAAGGCCAAATGCCAGGTACAACATAGGGCTCAGGCGCGGAACGTCGTAGCGAGAATTGCTTCAGCAGCATGAAAGGGACCGGGTAAAACTCAATGGTCAAGTGTGAAGAATAAATTGTTTATTGTATGTTGACACACTACAATTATTAATTATAACCTTAAATAGAGGTCATATACAAAGAAAAAAGTGGCCTAGGCCTCCGTTGCCACAAATTTAAGGTACATATTAAGAATTATGCACGGTGTTCCGGACCGTCTCCAACACGACAACACTTAACTACACATACAGCTGACCTGCTACGACCATGTGACGCTTTTCTATACAAAACGAAGTCTCGAAATTGTCGTGTCGGAGACGGTCCGGAAAACCGTGCATCATCCTTTAGTCGATGACATTTATATTTCCGGTTACTTCCAACTTTCAATCAATCAATCAATCAATCAAAATCATTTATTTGTCCAGCATAGGTTACAGGATGTTACAATTAAATCAGTTTCACTATGTGGCGCCTTACGGCATACAAATTTTGAGAGTTTGGGTCAGCTTCAGCTCTAAAATTTAAGTCACAATTATATAATACTCATATTTACATGTCATTATCATCTAAAAATTCATTTACAGAATAGTAGTTTTTTCGAACTAAGAATAATTTTAACATACTTTTAAATTTATTTAGATGCTGAGATTTAATATATTCTGGCAATTTATTATATAGTCTAGGTGCCATTCCAACTCCATTCTTATTAAACAGCGCCGTATCGGGTACGAAAGGATCTAATATTCTCCCACGTAAACGTACGCTTCTAAATCTTAGGAATAGGTGGGAGTAACATTTTACAAAGACACACATTTCGTATATATACAAACATGGAAGCGTTAGAATTTTAAGATTTTGAAAATGAAGCCTGCAGCAGTCGAAATAGCCAAGTCCGCATAGGGACCTAACACATTTTCTTTGAGCTAGAAATGCACTTTCTCGATCTTCACACATTGACTTGTTCGGAAAGAGAAGTGTCGTAGAATGTATGAGCTTCCATATAAACCACGGCACTTCTCTTTCCAAACAGACTTGTTTGGATTGGAAAAAAATGTTTTTAAATAAGCGGGATAAAAACTACCCTATATGTTACCCTGGGGTATAAACTACTATAATACAAAATTTCATGAAATTCTGTGCAGTAGTTTTTGCGTACATCGCGAACAAACTCACAGACAGACAGACACGAATTCCAAAAATCACCAAAATGTATTCAGTCAACGTTTCTAAGGCCCCCTAAATTAGATTTTCTCAAATATCTTCAATGTACATTTTTTTTCTCCTTACGCGTTTATTATATGTATAGATTATCATGAGCAAAATAAGACTGAATCATCAAAGTTAATTAAGTTAAGATTAAGGAAAAGAGTTGGCTTAATTAGTTTTTGAAATCTGGATGTTTTGTTATTAGTTTGTTACAATTTTTTTTTACTAGTGCCCCTTGTATACAAAAAGAAACCGCAAATCGATGTACAGTTTAGCCATTTGGCACACGCATACTAGAGGTCAAAACAAAAATTTTCATCCGCAGTTCTTAAAAAAATTTCCCTTAGGAGGGGGGTGCTGATTCATAATTATTTTTGTATGGGAAAAAAAAATTTTTTTTCAAAAACCTATCGTGTGTGGTATCATATGAAAGGGCTAATAGAGGCGGTTCTAATAATATACCACATCATTATATTTCAGCCATTTATTTTTTATTAAAACAAAAATAATTTTCAAAACATACCAAGTTTGGGCTCCCCCATATACGATATGGCTGGTTTTTTTTTGGTACTTTATATCAAAAATGATAGTAGATATCCTCATATCTAACCTCAAGAAAGCAATTTTGAAAATAATTTCATTAAGTATTTATTTTTTATTTTTCAATATTATCAAGTAACGCAGTACAAAATGTACTGGAGTAGGACTATAGTAGAACTCTACTTTTTTTTTTCCCATACAAAAATAATTATGAATCAGCACCCCCCTCCTAAGGGAAATTTTTTTAAGAACTGCGGATGAAATTTTTTGTTTTGACCTCTAGTATGCGTATGCCAAATGGCTAAACTGTACATCGATTTGCGGTATTACTGTAAAATTAGACTCGTACACCGTGCACTATACTATATCGGTCACTAATCTAATGTAAATAGGTTATTAAGATGTTATGATTACCTAACTCAGCCAAATAATTGAAAATTATGACTTGTAATGCAATTTCAAACATTACAATAACTACTCCGAGATACAAAGGACGCTTATTTTATTGATGTAATACACAGGTGCATTATTTATTGTGGTGTCTCAGAGCACAAAATAAATATAATTTGATGTAACAGAGCCTAAAATTGAAAAAAATGTGCGCATTGAGAAAAGTTGTGAATTTTTTACCATGGATTCGGTGCCCACGATGCATATATTTTAGTATTGGAGGTCCGTAAAATGATTGGACCTTCTCGTCAAAATCATGGGTTTCGTGCAATATGTTATTTCTCTCTGTTTAAGGTTGCTAGGGGTTATGTTGTACCATTTCCGCATAAACAGAATGCAGAAATAATTTTACATATAAAAGAAGTAAAAATCTATATTTAAAAAAAGTTCTCCGGAGAGGAAAACACAAAAAAATGTTTTTTATAACGTTATCTATACATATAATAAAGCTGAAGAGGGTCGAAAGTCTGTACATGGAAGATATTCGAAAAAAAGTTGGCTGGGGATACTTAGAATCGATAACAGAACACGTTCCAACAGTTTTTACTCGTAGAATTTTTGTCTGTTTGTCCGTTTATCTGTTTATCTGTTTATTTGACCGCGCATCACGTAAAAACGGCTGAACGGATTTTAATGAAATTTTGTATAGAGATAGTTTGAGTCCCGGGAAAGGATATAGGATAGTTTTTATCCCAAAAATCAACCCTGGAAGGGATGAAAATGGGGTTGAAAGTTTGTATAGAGAATTTTTAACCGCTGAACCGATTTAGATGAAAATTAGTATGGAGATAATTTGAGTCCCGGGAAACGACATAGAATAATTTTCATTCCGAAATCAACCCTAGAGGGGGTGAAAAGGGGGTTGAAAGTTTGTATGGCGAATTATTAACCGCTGAACCGACGATTAAGATGAAACTTGGTACATAGATAGTTTGAGCCCCGGGAAATCAAATACTATAGTTTATATCCCGATAATCAACCTTTTAGGGGGTAAAAACGAGGTTTAAAGTTTGTATGGGGGATCAATAACAGATAGTTTGAGCTCTGGGGAAGGATATAGAATACCTAGTTGATATCCAGAATTCATTCCTTAACGGAGATTACTAATTCCACGCAGACGAAGTCGCGGGCAAAAGCTAGTATAATATATAACCAGTGCTCGGAATAGGTAGTGCCTATTTACCTAAACTTCAGATGAGGACCAACTAAGAGTGGTTACAACCACCAAAAAATATTATTTATTAATATTGTTCGCGGGATTTCCCGGGATTCATAAGAGTACCTAATCGACATATAATCAGACTCGGCGTCAAATTATTAGTAAAATTCAATATTTTAATTCAGAAAAATGCGTGTCGTGACATATAACGTACTGTGTAGAAAATCTATCAAAAATGTAATGTGTATGTGTGTAACGAGGTAATTGAAATAAAAACTGGTTATCATATGTTTCAAACATTTAATGTATACAAATTTGTACTAAATAAACATCTTTCAATCGGTATCATCATCATCAACATCAAAAATATCATCAGTATCATGAAAGAACTTTGCGGGATTAAGATGTACAAATGATACACACGTAGACAATTGACTGTGACTTTAATACCAATCACTATTAATGCCTCAACACCACATCAACTTCATTAACAATCAACGTTATTCTTTCAATCCATCCATTAAACTTAATTAACCTTCAATACAACATCAACTTAATGTCACTCCATGACCCATGTTCACTGCTCAAGTGATTATAACGGAATGCCCGTGAATGCCAAAACCAACCAAACAGCTAGTAGCGCCATCACTGGCTACTAGCCAATAGAAATCGATTATCCAAAATGTTTATGAGCAGTGACCAATGACAATCATACAACAATCGTTTTCGAACTTATTTAAGAGAAATGTCAACGGAGACACATTTAATCAAATCAAATAGTGTTGCAATTGTAATAATAAATGTTTTTTAAATAAAACCATTATATAACAGTTGGAAATTACTAAAATAAACCTTAATAGCTAACAAATTCGTCCATCCTGACTACCAGTCACGTCCTCGTGACTTGTATAACAATCGAATTTGTTTTCATTTACGCCACAATACTATAATTAAGAGTACATATATTACAATTTAATCTTCTGCAACTCTCTAAATTACAAAGATAGTTTTTGATTAACAATTGTCAATTATAAATGTTTACTTATATTTAGAAAATTATGTTTTAACTGAAGTTTTAAAAAGAAACTTATTTATTTAAGAATCGATTTTGGATTTTATTATTGTAAAGCGAAACACTGACTATTTACCCCTAATGCTGTCTTTGATGGCGTCATTAGGTATCTACTTCGGTTCCTAGGCTTTTGCATGATGGAAAACCAAGTAGATAAATAAAAAACCACCATGCGCCGTATTACTGCCGTAGCTTGCTGTTTGGCTAAGATGATCGTGAAAGCTAGGGTAGACCCAAAGTTATGTACGTAATATAATTTTTTTCTAAGTTTACATTTTAATATATGTATGGGTAATTTGTGCAACAAGATTTCCGACACAACATCGAATCTCAACACGGCCTGGTATATAATATACAATACAGGGCAATTTCTGGATCGTGATCCAGAACCACTATTTCCGACTCTGTAAGTGGTCAGCAATAAAACCATGTGATATTTTGATAAAAGCAAGTGAATAGTAAAATGAATCTCAAACTAAATAAATCATGGTCACCCTTGACCCCTGGTAGGGGATCAATGATACTCTGCGTCCGTAGCCTACCCTACACTACACACGATCCCTCGGTGGTGCTTGATCGCTGCTTCCGGATGCTCGACTGCCAGACCTGCCTCCATCGCTGTGCTGTCCTCGCTCGCGGCGGCGCGGGGTCTGGAACTGCTTGCATCGGGCATACACTCCACGTGTACGTGTACCGCCACTTGGGAGAACCGTGTTGCGAACACGAGACCTCGAGTGCCTTACTTCGTCCATTGCTTGATTAAACGATACTTGACAGCCGAACCCCGTCACCCATCACCCGTCGCCCGTCGCACGTCGCACGTCGCCCGGCACACGTCGCCTGTCGCCCGTCTCCTGTCGTCCGTCACCCATCACTCCATCACCCATCACCCCATCATTGATCACCCCATCACCCATCACCCCATCATTGATCACACCATCACCCATCACCCCATCATTGATCACCCCATCATTGATCATCCCATCACCCATCACCCCATCATTGATCACCCCATCACCCCATCACCCATGTACGTGGGCGTGAATCAATCCAATATCCACCCAATATTAATCCCAATATCCTCGCAATCAATCAGTGGTATGGTATGGTAAAATGCCGCAAGGGCCTAGTTCAGATTTGATTTAGTTATTAATTTAGTTTAATAATTGTACTGTAGTGCCTCTATACATTTAATTATGTAAATAAATGTTATCACCCAATATCAATCCAATATCCACCAAATATCCAAACAATATCTACCCAATATCAATCCAATATCCACCCAATATCAATCCAATATCAATCAATGGTATGGTATGGTAAAGTGCCGCAAGGGCCTAGTTTAGATTTGAGCTAGTTATTAATTTAGTTTAATAATTGTACTGTAGTGCCTCTATATATTTAATTTTGTAAATGAATGTTATCACCCAATATCAATCCAATATCCACCAAATATCCAAACAATATCTACCCAATATCAATCCAATATCAATCCAATATCCACCCAATATCAATCCAATATCAATCAATGGTATGGTATGGTAAAATACCGCAAGGGCCTAGTGTAGATTTGAGCTAGTTATTAATTTAGTTTAATAATTGTACTGTAGTGCCTCTGCATATTTAATTATGTAAATAAATGTTACCACCCAATATCAATCCAATATCCATCCAATATCCAAACAATATCTACCCAATATCAATCCAATATCAATCCCAATATCAATCCAATATCACTCAATGTATGGTATGGTACAATGCCGCAAGGGCCTAGTTTAGATTTGAGCTAGTTATTAATTTAGTTTAATAATTGTACTGTATATTTAATTATGTAAATAAATGTTATAATCACCCTTATACTTTTAACGTAATTATTATAAGTTCTTACCAACTTAATATGGTTGTATGGTTCATTCCATTATCTACCAAATATCCACCCAATATCTACGCAATATCCACCCATTATCAATCCAATACCAATATATCACTCCAATATCCACCCAATATTCAACCCTTACAAATCCTTCCCCTCGTGTACGCTCTGGTGTCCAGAGTTGCCTTCGTCGGGTTCATTCCCCTCGTGTACGTACAACGCCGTTTCTGGTGCCATTTTGGAAGAACCCGGCTGCGCAACCAAAGCTTTGACCTCCGTACATCAACAGTTGAACTGGAATTGCGGCGGCGTGATCTCGAGCGGTAGTGTTTATCCATTTCGCGTAAGTACTAGAAAAAACAATTTGCACGCCGATGAAATGTTCACAAAATTCATATTATGTCTCTATACATTGTATATAAACTAATCAATAATAACCATCACCTAATAAACCCGTGTCCGATGGCTCGGAACCGATACGGATTACCGTGTCAGACTACTAGTTATAGTTCATCCTGCAGCGGTAAGGTAAAAAGCGATAATACCTGTTACAATAGCATTTTATTATTTATTTCGAGAGGTTATAAGTCGTACTATGAAGAAGTGAATTTCAACTTATTACTTTTAGTTATTCACTGCATGATCCCTCTGTCACACTAATAATTAAGCGGTGCTGATCTTGAGCAACAAAAGTGTCTTCAATTCTCTGAACGTGACTAAAACATGCGGCCCAAATATTTACTGCAATTTTATCGCCTCATAATTAATCAATTCTTCGACTCGTATACACGTAATTACAAAAACAGTTTAACGGAGAATAACAACTAGTTAAAAACAACCGACTCTTGAGATCTTACCCTCCAATATAGTTTTAATTCATTGTGCGATTTTAGTGAAGTCATTTAACGCTGATCCCTTTAGTACAAATAATTACGTAATATTTTAGTGTATGTAAGAAATCACTTACACCATTTTATTTTTACAAATCTATTACCAATTAGTAAGGCTCTTTACCCTTAAACCACCCGACAAATGGGCTTGTACGTAAGATTTGTAAGTAGGTATTTAATTTATCGTAGGCCGAAAGGTACATCATAGTTGTTACTTTGTAAAATAAACTGTCATCTGTTGTACTTAATGTATTTTATCCCTATGATGACGAAACAAACATGTTTGCTAAGATTGATTAAGAGTATCCGACAGCACATGTTAGACCAAGCAAGTCCAATTACACACATATATATACGATTCTGGTTTCATATATCTGAATTCCGACCACCTATGTCAGACTAAACACATCCGATTACAGGCGTCCGCCTACATATGTCTGACTATACATGTCCGACTACGCATGACTGATTACACATGTCTGACTATGAATGCCCGACTACACATGCCAGACTGCATGTGCCTAACTTAGCTTATCCGACGATTCAGACTATACGTCTGACTAAATAATGTGTGAAAACTCGCATATATTAGAAAGTACTAAATTAAATAAACACGCATCCGACTCTGCGCATCTGATTACACATGTCGAGCTAAACATTCTCTTTCACATGTCCGATTACACATGACCGACTACACATGACCGACCACACATGACCGACTACACATGACCGACTACACGTGATCGACTACACGTGATCGACTACACGTGACCAACTACACATGACCGACTACACATGACCGACTACACATGACCGATTCCACATGTCCGATTACACATGACCGACTACACATGTCCGACTACACATGACCGACTACACATGACCTACTACACATGTCCGACTACACATGTCCGACTACACATGTCCGACTACACATGTCCGACTACACATGTCCGACTACACATGTCCGACTACACATGTCCGACTACACATGTCCGACTACACATGTCCGACTACACATGTCCGACTACACATGTCCGACTACACATGACCGACTACACATGTCAGCTACACATGTCCGTTTACACATGTCTTATATAAGACAAGAAAATACCCCTTTACGGTTATTAATCACAATTGTCTGTTGTAATGACATCTTACATAAATATTATTCATGTCCGTTTAAGAAACTTTTGTGCACCAGCAAAGTCATAGAAGCATTAAGAACAATGACATTTACAATCACCACTATCCCCCAAAATAGGCATGGCCCAAACGAACTAATAGATGTAAAATACCACAAACTTAACCAAAAGGAATGGTAACCAATCTTTCAACACCGCATAAAAGTATATCCTATTACACGCCAACGTAAGTCTAAAACAAGTCTAAACTTGTACCGCATTACCCTCCACTCTATAGTTAGTTTTTTTTTGAGACCAAAACTTTAGTAAACTTTAGTTTTGAATGTTCAATTTAAACATACTGCAAGCTAACCAACAACGATCAGTTAACATGATTAAGTTTTTAACATGAGTTCACGTTTGTGAATGAACAATAAAAAATCTGTAGATTAAGTGATCCGACACAACAATAAAAACACAATTTCGTTTTGATTAACAAGTTAGAGACAAGAAAAAAAATTAATAACTGACAGTGATACACGTATGTTCTAAATCGGAAACCATTCGTTTCGAACCTCTTCTTCATCTAGATTTTTTTTTATTATTTTATTTGTGCAACATTTAGAAGAACATAAACAATGATAAAAATAATAAAAATTTCGTGCAAATAACTGCCACTTGAATAATTAATCATACAGCGCCACACAGCATCTAGGAGAATCAAGGTTGATCAAGGTAACTAAGGCACAAAAACTGTAATTAATCTTAAAATTTATCAAAGGACTGTAAACCTTAATTTATACCGTGTGACCAATAAATCATTTGACCCTGTTGTTCAATTATTGACCTAGGAAACGTAGATACATGTAGGGTACCAATTATTGTTAACTTTATGACAATAAATACATATCCGAGTTTCACTAGAGAGGAAGAGACGAAGCTTTCACATTATACTCATGTTTAAAAGAGACAGGTGATATTTGTAGAAAATTAACATCCCAACATAGAATACCAATGTAAGTACAATCTAGTATAAATGCCTAGTAAATAAGTTGTGCCAACACTGTAACGTTCTAGCTACGTAAGCAAGGCTACTATAAACACAAATATATTTAAGTAATTTTTTATACTCGGCGACTGTAATACTCGAATTGAGATTGTGGTGGCGGAACTACTAGCGCATACTTTTCGATAGAGCTTCTATGGTCGCATATTGTAGCATCCATAACAATCACAGAAAGGATTTCCATACAATATTGTGAAACTGTTGTCGGGCCCCGCATTGCGTGTCGCCGCCGGCACAATCCACCGGGAGATCGAACGTTACGAGATTACATAGAAGCAGTAGGTTGTGCACGGCTTTCGTCGAACTCAATTCTTACCGGCTTGCTTAAGCACTCGTATAAAAACTATTGTGTGCAACGGTACATAATAAGGGCTCTTAAAATTCTCGGGTCTGTTTTTACAAAATTCGGCTTCGCCTCATTTTGTAACTTCGACCCTCGAATCTTAAGAACCCTCACCACGCAACTGTTGCACAAAATACTATCTAATGGCCGCGAAAGCACTTCGACAGTTATTAATTTTAATCAAAATAAACGAACCATAGAGGTTGATACATAACGTTCCACATACCTATTAAATGATAAAGTGAGCCCTTCCAAAAGGTATGGCGAAACATACCCACAATAATAGACGTATTCAACCGAATCCATTATACCACACTATAGTATGAAACCAAGTACAAATTTTAATTCGAAACTATTTCAATTGACCACGCACTATATAATTTACAAAATTGTTACCTACGACATTGATTGTTTTCTTTTTCGCATATAACCGATGTGTACGACGTATACGACTGTAAACATTCTATTATGGCTTATCCCAAGCCAACGGTTACGTCTATCAAATTAATGAAAATGACTATATCCAACAGTAACTGTTTTTTTTTTAATCCATAATAATAAAAACAATTTTACATCATGGAAAGACATCCATAATTATAATACACGCAACAAGTAAAAACCTATAGGTTTGTCGAACAAACCCAGTCTAAACATTCAAGCAAGGAAAAATCCCCCCACAATTCACTCTGTACAACCGTTTAGACTTTAAAAACAAACTAAAGCGATACTTTCAATGTAACCCACTTTACTCAATTAGTGAATTTACAGAAAATATTAAACAAAATGATTGTCGCAATCAAATAATTGCATACTATAGAACTTGTTTACGCTTGTACTATCCTGACATATTTTTGTTATTATATATTCTCAACAGATATTGCATGAAATGTGACTTGTCAACTGCAACGTATTTTGCTACTTGGTCAAATAAATGAACCCGAACTTGAACCACAACTATTTCTCGGGAAAACATTGGATAAACGCACGACTAATTAACCTTGCCGGGATTTGAACCCAGGACATCCAGCTTTGTTGCATAACAGCTAATGTAATAAAATTGTTACTTTCACGTATAATTAAAAGACAACTGCGGTTAATAAATAGGTACTAAAAATTATCCATACCATGTGGGCGTTTAGTGATCCCTTCTTCTGAAGCTTGAAAGAACTTTGCGGGATTAAGATGTACAAATGATACACACGTAGACAATTGACTGTGACTTTAATACCAATCACTATTAATGCCTCAACACCACATCAACTTCATTAACAATCAACGTTATTCTTTCAATCCATCCATTAAACTTAATTAACCTTCAATACAACATCAACTTAATGTCACTCCATGACCCATGTTCACTGCTCAAGTGATTATAACGGAATGCCCGTGAATGCCAAAACCAACCAAACAGCTAGTAGCGCCATCACTGGCTACTAGCCAATAGAAATCGATTATCCAAAATGTTTATGAGCAGTGACCAATGACAATCATACAACAATCGTTTTCGAACTTATTTAAGAGAAATGTCAACGGAGACACATTTAATCAAATCAAATAGTGTTGCAATTGTAATAATAAATGTTTTTTAAATAAAACCATTATATAACAGTTGGAAATTACTAAAATAAACCTTAATAGCTAACAATCAGTACTATTATCGTTAAAGTTATGGTTATTTATTATAATTCTATAAGCAATAACTTTATCTCACTGCAGGGTCATGGTCAGGGTCATGGGGTGCGGAGGCCAAGGAGTTTGTTAGGGACTTGGGTCGTCGACTCAGAGAGAGGGGTTGCGATCCTCGCTCCGGATCGTACCTGGTTCAGCGGATTTCCTTGGCAATTCAGCGTGGAAACGCTGCTAGTGTCATGGGGACTTTTGGGCCGGCTACGGTCCGGGGTGGTCTGTAGTGTAATTAAGCTTTAGTGTATACTTATTATTGACAAAGCCTGTGGCGGATTTCATCTTGTAAAGTTTGATTGTTATGTGACGAAGCCTGTGGTTGACCTATTTTTGTATCTGTCTGACGAAGCCTGCGGCGTGGATTATAAAATTGTGGATAAAATAATTATTAAGGAAATAAATGAATTATTTATAACTTTATACAAATATACTTACTTAATAACTTTAATGATAATAGTACTGATACTGATGATATTTTTGATGTTGATGATGATGATACCGATTGAAAGATGTTTATTTGGTACAAATTTGTATACATTAAATGTTTGAAACATATGATAACCAGTTTTTATTTCAATTACCTCGTTACACACATACACATTACATTTTTGATCGATTTTCTACACAGTACGTTATATGTCACGACACGCATTTTTCTGAATTAAACTATTGAATTTTACTAATAATTTGACGCCGAGTCTGATTATATGTCGATTAGGTACTCTTATGAATCCCGGGAAATCCCGCGAACAATATTAATAAATAATATTTTTTGGTGGTTGTAACCACTCTTAGTTAGGTCCTCATCTGAAGTTTAGGTAAATAGGCACTACCTATTCCGAGCACTGTATATAACTAATAAATATTATTTATTTTAAAATAAAAAAAATATCACAAGGAAGCACGTTTAATGCACTCTTTAAATATATGTGACTTTTTCGAGCAAAAAAGATAAAAAAAAAAAAAGATAAAAGATATTTATTCTTCAATTTAGGCACATTACAATGCACTTATGAACGTCAGAGAGAAAAGAAACTACCACCGGTTCTAACCCTACACCTCTGACCCGAGAAGTATTACTTATTACCGGCAAGAAACTCGGCGGGACTTATTTTTTCAAAACAGTACTACAAATACATTAAAGATACTATAAAAGGACAAAAAAAGGACAAAAAAGATGTCCAATAAAGGACATCATTGTCGGTTTTTAATTGAGTTTAAATGAATAATCATGGCAGTAATGGCTTATTGACAACCGACAATACCTTTTAATTGAAAATGGCACATGTATATACAATTAAAAAGCTTTTAAAAAAGCTTTTTTTTATATTACGCGACTAATAATCATTCGCGCCGTGGTGTATATGTATGTTTTCTCCGCAGTAAAATATCGAAAATCAATTTGAAACGTGAACATCCGTAGCGTGTTGACCATAAAATATATGTTTTGCTTATTATTAATCAATTTTGCGTAGAATGACTTGTACAAAATGCAGATATGAAAAAAAAACAATTCTGCATGTCTGTTTTATACGGAAATGATACCACAAAACCCCTAGCAGCCTTTACCAGAGAGTAATAATATATTGCACGGGACCCCTCATGTTGACGTGAAGGTCGAAAAATTTTACAGACCTTCAATACTAAAAAATATTCATCGTAGGGCACTCTATCCACGGTCAAAAATTTACAACTTTATCTCGATGTGCAAATTTTTTTTCACTTTTGTTGTGACAGAAAACTATACTATACAGGAGACGAACCCTACATACTCAGTTAACGATAATGAATCGGCTGCCGTCATGTTTAAGTGAAATAACAACGAATTTTTATTTTTTGTTACTTAGAAATTTTGTTCTCTCATGGTCACCCTAAAAAAACAAAAACAAAATAGCGCTAATTGCACTTATCCCGGTATTAAACAATAGCTTGTTATTGACTGAATCCGCAGTGTTAATCCTGCTCATGTCTACTGAATCAAACTGTTTATCGCTAGCAATCTTTTTATTTAGTTCCCAATAAATCACAAAAATAAACTAAATTAAAATAAATTAAAACTAAATAACAACTAAAAACTAATTAAAAATATTAAAAAAAATTACTTACCTATAAAAAGAACACCCCGTCTAGAAGATCGGCCTGCGGCATTGACCCTATAACGCTGGCGAAGAAATATACTTTTCACGCCATTTGCTCGGAAATGTGGCAAAAGAAGATCAAAATCCAAGCTGGAAAGTAAGCAATTGCTGTAGCATCTGAATAACCACTACAAGAATTGCTATTTTGCAGCAATGAAATGTCATAGTAGAAAAGTAAAATCCAGATGTCATTACATTGGACCCGCCAATGAGAATCATTTAAAACATTAAAAAGGTCTTTTTTTGGCACCACTTTTTCATTCTAAAATAAAACAAGGTTGTTTATCGAACCAATTTACTTGTTTAAAAAAAAGAAACGTCAAAATCATTCAGATCACCCTTAAGGCGTTTTTACCTTTTTAACCGTTTGTGGTTTTCTATCAAAAAGTGGGTAAGGAGTGAACCGGCTATTAGACATGGCAACTTGCAGGGCCCAATCTGTTGTGTACCCTGCCTCTCCCTCTCCCTCCTTCAGCTCCCTACGGGCCCTACCTTTAATTATACCTACCAACCTGACAGATTGGGCCCTGCAGGTTGCAATGTCTAATAGTTTGAGCCGTTTGAGTCGGATTGAAGCAAACATCGTAAAACGCTTCTTAAAAGTGAAAAAAAAGTAATAAAGGTGGAGCGAGAAAAATACATATTGAATTGGATAATGTTTGACTGAAAAACAAGAAAGTTGTATTTATGCAGTAAAAATGAGTTCAATAAGTGTAGAAAATGTTATTAATACGCTGGCGCCCACCGAAATTCAAGAAACTGCACAGGCGTAGAAATTTGTTACCAGTGAAATCGCGTCCTAAATAAGAAGGCCCATGAACAGTGATATTTTGTATACAATATAATATCCGACGAACAATTCATATTATGGAAGGATGGCGAAAAGAAGCATTTATTTGCAGAAAGTTACATGCTCGTTTACTTTATCGTGCTTGTGAAAAGCATATGAACCGTCAATATACCTATAAATAGTATCTATTAAAGTGTTTGTATATGCCAATTAATTTTTTATTTTATTTCCTCACAGTAGTCGTGAAAAGCACTATGTAATGTCTCGGCCGAAAGCGCTATAGGTGGACTCGTATCTTCGAGGGCCTCCCCTGGCGGGTCGGCCCTCGAACTAACTCGATCCACCTATAGCTTACTTTCCAGCCTCTACAACAATGTACTATAATTTAAGTTCAGGAATGTATCCTTGTAATTAAATAAAAAAAAACACGGTGTATGCATAGCAATATTATTTCTTTTGTAAAACTTTTGATAGACAATAGACATTAACTCATGGGAACATTTCTGCAACAAATCCTTTCACGATTCACGAGAGAATAGTCCTTGTCCTTAACAACCATATATATTTACAAATTGAAAGTTGATAGGAGTATTCTTTCTTTGCAAAAATTATAAGTAGGTACGCCAAATTCGAATTTTGAAATATGAATGTTCAGATGACATACATGACATATTTTTAAGAGGAATTGTTTTTGATTCATAATTATTGGCTTAAACGGCTACGTGAACTTTGAACTCTTTATCAGAGCATTGCGAATATTGCCGTATTATGGTAGGATGTAATATCATTACTAGGTAGCTACTTATAAAGCTTGTTTTTTGTTTTACGCTCGGCAGTTGGTTCCAGACAATAAATTCAAGCACACGTTGATTGACAAATAAATATAAAAAATAAATATATTCAGTTCTATGTGAAGATAATCTCTAAGTACTACCGGAAGACCAGCATCAGCAGTACCTACTACCTACTATATCAGTGTTGTCGTGTGGCAAGTTATTCGACTGCGCGCGCAGCCAGGTTGCTGTCACCGAGGGATCCGTCGACAATGACGTCATCACTGAGCTACTGCCGCGCCGTGATGATGCTGATGATGCTGCTACAGGTGTCAGAAGCCGTCGGCAGATGGCATGACCACGACTGCCACAGCTGCCTGCACGGTCGTTGCTACCGCTACACAGAATACAAGATCCCGAAAGAACATAGGACCCACAACTTGAACATTGACTTCAACACGAATACAATATATTTTACCGAAAACTACAATACAATTAAGAAAATTGATTGGGATACCAAAGAAACCACAACAGTCAAAGAAAATATTGATAGTATTGAAGTTTTAACTATAGATCAAGTAACAGGTGACCTTCATTACACTGATCATGATTGTAAAATATATAAGTACTCGCCGAAATTAAATGAAACGATGTCTACGAGTATTTCAGTTCAAAATATGTGTAGATATCATGACTTGAGAATACGGGTGCATAATACTACGATGCTTATTTCAAGTTCATTTAAGAACCCGTTAAAGGTAATAAATGGCTCTATTATTGAACTCACTGTTTTAGACAGACAAATCTTAAATAGCGTTTGGGACATGGTTTTTGATAAACTGGGAAACGTATACGTGAGTGATTTAAAAAAAGTTTTTATAGTAAGAACTAATGAGGCAAAGGCAGAAGTGTTTTCTACATTAACAGACATACGCTTTACTTTGGATAGAAATGGCGACGTATATTTTTATAACGCGGGTGTTTATAAATTGGATTCGGAGAAGGGCAAATTGAACAAAGTTGGGTACCTCATCTTCACGGAATTTTTAATGTTTGACAAAGACAACAATATTTTTCTTAAAGCATTCGATGACTACCACTATTCTTACCACGGCGCGACGTCAGATGAGTGTAGAGTAACAGACAATGACGAGATAATCAAGTTACCGTCCAGCGCTGGTACTCCGGGTCTGCCCTGAACGACGCCCTCGCTATAAACATTAAACCTATTTTTGTTTAAGAAATAGGTAACTCAATTTTTTTAAATTAAAATTAAGAATTACGAGTCCTACTCTTATTTTGGGGCATCTACCTTTATAAGTAAATAATAAGATAAAATCTAGGTGTAAATCATATTATTTGGTTGATTAGTTTTTGATTTGTGGTTTTTTATTTAGTAATACTAGAAAAAGTGAGCAAGTCCTCCGGTGTCCGGGTAGTCGTATATTATATGTAGTTTCCTAGAGGTCTTAGCTTTAGCCGCGAAAGCTGAAGACGCCGGTTCAAACCCGGCCTCGTACACCAGATACTTGGCCACTTTTCTGAAGTAGGTATATAATAACATCTATTTTAGTCTTTGATTATTAAACCAACCGGATGCGACGGATGCGGACGCGCTCTCATTTCTATCGGAAAAAGTCTGCCGTTTTTTGCGGGGGAGGGGAACGTCAAATGTATGCGAAACGTCAAAATAGCCACGTCAAATAAACGTCAGTCCATACAATGGTCATACTCATTCGGCAGAGGGGAACGCCTGTCAATGGCTACTCCGCTTGGTTTAAAGCTCTAAGATTTTAGTTTATAAAAAATGGCAGCCCTAGTTATAATTATAACTGCAATTATATAATTCATCCTTTTTTTTATCCGCATGGCAGGCTTCGTCAGAAGGATACAAAAACAGGTCACCCACAGGTTTATAAATACTAATTAGATTTTTAAAATTGGTACAAATTATTACACATTTTATAAAGATACCTATTTTTTTTACGTGCATACTAGTATGTTTAGTTATAAATATAAGGCTGCTTCATTTTTCTCTTTATTCTTCGGTTAAATGTTTTATAATATGGTTATAATTTAAATAAATAAAAATAAAATACGAAAGGTACGCATCACATGTTGTCCAATCTGCATTGTAATGTAAGCAGATATAAGCTGTGTAAAAGGTTTTGTTTCGGTAGGTTAAGCACATATTTTACATAAACATATATGAAACAAACGGGAACTTAATTAATTTTTATTGGATAAGAATGTACGAGTAGAAATATATTCCGTAATAAATTGAATGTTTATTATTTTTATTCTTTGTAGTTTCATTTTTCCATTGCCATTCAACTTTCAAGTCTGCTTGCTCCTGTTTGTTCGTGGAACGATGGTGTCCCAACAATTTAAAAAGCGAGGAATCAAAAGCCAAGAAGTAGCAGTTGACTAAACCTCAGTTGAAAGAAAACAACATTTTTAACGTAAAAATTTAAAAGCTAAATATTTTAGAATGAATATATAATATTAAAGAAAAGAATTAATTACTTTGGGATATTTATTAAGGTGGCTAAATGCTAGAAGAGAAAAGAAAAACCATTTTTTAGGTTTTTTCGATTTTAATGTTGAGAAAAAAGTTGATTTCTTTTAACTGACATAGTATTTATGAAAAATAGTTGATCCATTAAACGAGAAATATTCCAGACTGTTCTAAACTACTTTGGTACTAAGTAGAAACACCTGCAAGCTAAATTTGAGTTTTATAATTGAAAGAAAAATAAATGCAAGCAAGATTTCCCGCCACCTTTCCGACGCAAAGGTACCCATCACGCTCGCAGCATCACCTCGTTGAATCGCTAGGATCTAAACCTCTCTCCCGCATACGCCTCCCCACTTCCCCAAAAAACTACTCCGTTCAACACACCAGCACCCGGTGGTTTCCACCGCCACTGGGACAAACAAATAATTCGCAAGGGCTGCGTACAGTGCACCAAGAAAGTGACCAGTTGTGACAAAAATTTCTGCGAGATCTAACGGAGTTTAAAACATGCACGACGTTGTCTCATGACGTTCAAACGAACCTCAACCGTAGGGTGGTAGACCACATTTTTGGCCGACCCGACTTTTCCCGCTTGCGAACCGCGGCCAACTCAACCGCTGCCCCTGCCGAATTCACGGTACGTCCTATGTGCCAAGCTATATAATTACGTTACCATAAATAAATAAATAAATAAATATTATGGGACAATCTTACACAAATCAACCTAGTCCCACGGTAAGCTCAATAAGGCTTGTGTTGTGGGTACTAGGCGACGATATATATAATAGATATACATATATATAGATAAACAAGACGGGCCCGCGGCTTCGCTCGCGTATGTAGAATAAATAGTTTATTTTATATTTTCTCAATTACCGTCACCTTATTATGTTATCTATCATTAGGTAACCTTCAGCATTCAACCCTGCTAGGGATCATGACTGTCATACTTCTTATTTGTAACAGTTGTATAATGTAACTTAGTTCCCTTATTTCGCAATAAAAAAGGAAAGAACTACCTTTTACATTAGATCCATTGATTTTAAATAAAACTTGTGTACCCAAAAGTTCGTTTTTCTAAGTACTCAACCTTTCGATTTGATCACGTTTGTATTTTTTGCATAAATTTATATAATTTATTCCTATTTCAAATACAATAAGGTATTAAATTTTAATTTATTCTCAATGCAGTCATCAGGGTTCACAAAAATATTGGAAAATCAGCGCAAAAAGATTTCATTATGAGTAGACGTACATACAGAGTCCCTGTACCTACCGTCCAAACGGCTCACGCACAACGATCTGGCTACTATATTCACCCATTTACATATAACGCTGTTTGTAAAACCCTTGACCTAAAAACATGCACCTCGCTAAAAGTCAAATCAAAATTAAAAAAATGGTTTTCTACTCTATCATACAATGACACAGAAGACATAATACATACTTACACTTGGTCTGTGGTCAGCTAAGCTACTCACACTCATTCACGACTCACAGGTACATACCCCTACTCACATACACACTTACATACCCACACACAACTTACACACACACACACACACACACACACACACACACACACACACACACACTTAGGTTAATCTTAGTAATTAATTTTCATGTTTTTCTACTAATCAAATTTCGTGTTTTATAACTACAAAACATGGTGCATTCCAAGATACAGGCTTCAGCCTAGTTTGGAATGCACCAGACAGCCCGGTAATCAGTTAAACTTTGTTTGATTAATAAATATTACTTTACTTTTACCTTACTTTTTAATGATCTGACACCAACCTCGGAGCATCACGGAGGATTTCTCTCCGCGGTATTGACCTTAGAGGATACCGCGGTGGTAGGCGCCGGCATGCCACGGCATCCACCAATATGCAACGGAGTCTTCCGAGTGTAAAACGTCGGTCCGCCTGCGATATGGTCCCTATTATGCTGGCAGCGTTAACTCTCTGTACAGCTAATAATATATGCGGGAGAGGTACGCTCCAGATCTACGATCCCCTGTAGTTTCGACCAACCGTGCCGACAGGGGGGCCCCTGATACTGATGAAACACTTCATGTCGGCCGACCTGGGGCCTGTGTCTCCAATAGTAAGTTAATACATATAATTCTTGGTATTTCCACTAAAATTACTTATAATTATTTCAGGAATCATTTCAGGCGGCCGGGAATGTAGATATTTTAAACAATCAAAACAAACAATAATTATGATATGACACAAACATCAATTTATGTTCATTTGACATTTCTCACAGAGTAGGTACTGTAGCTGCTACGCACTACTCTATGGCACATGTCATTCTTATTGTCATTGAAAATAAAATATCTAATCGGATTTTCACATTTTATTTCTGGGCCCTTAAAGTGGTGACCCCGCATTCAGAGCAGCACCCAGCCTTAGAAAAACATGTCTTCAGACAATGAATCAACCGAAAAGTTCGAACCTGCAGTTTCGAGCCAAATTCAAGAGCTCTCAGGTATCGCAACAAACATTCGTATTCCACCAATATGGCGCAAATACGCCTTTGGTTTGTACAATTCGAATCAATCGTTAATCCTCTCAAGAAAGGTGACCAAGCAATGTATGAACTCGCAATAGCAAAATTAGAACGTCAGGATCTGGACGAAGTAAGCGATATTTTGTTAGAACCACCCGAAACCAACAAATTCCAAACATTAAAAAACCGATTGATTGCCGTCTACGAGGACTCTAAAGAACGTAGACTGCAGCGGCTTTTGGCAGAAATGGAGCTCGGTGACCTAAAACCATCTCAGTTACTCCGTCGAATGAAAACCCTAGCTGGCAATAACGTTTCCGAAACAGCTCTTCGCATCCTGTGGTCTAATCACCTCCCCTTATCTGTTCGATCTGTTGTAGCCACGAGTGATACTATTATGAAAGATATAAACCTTAACGACATAGCACTGATGGCAGACAAAGTTATGGAACAAACACGAAAAGAGGTGTCCGCAATTTCGGCGCAGCCATCTACTTCAACAGATGTCACTCAAACCTCTTCTCCACCGAAAACACTAGAAGACAAACTGGACCATCTTGTTCGTGAAGTTGCAGAGATCAAAATACAACAAAAACATTACCGCCGTAACTCAAGTGCGCAATTCAACGCCCCACGTTTTACTCGTCCATATTCTCGCACTGCCATCAATATTCAAAACCACGAATACTCGTCGAGTGGCATTTGCTTTTATCACCGGCGTTTTGGAAACTCTGCGTACAAATGCACGATCCCTTGTAACTTCAAGAAAAACCATAACAAGGAAAACTAATTCCTGCGTTAGCTGAGGCGGAATCTAGCGCAATGGATATTTCACACCGCCTGTTTGTTACCGATCAAGACAGCAAAATAAAATTCCTTATTGATACTGGCGCTAATATATCTGTCATTCCTAAGCCTAAAGGTTTCCGTGGACAACCCACCACCTTCAATCTTTACGCAGCCAACAACAGTATAATACCCACGTTTGGCGAGAAGACTTTGGAGTTAAATTTTAATCTAAAACGTTTATTTAGATGGAAGTTTATTATTGCATCAGTCAGTAAGCCAATTATCGGAGCCGATTTCCTGAAGCATCATCAATTGCTTGTCGATCTTTCCGGACGGTGTTTAATTGATAAAAAAACCAACCTTGCTGTTAGAACCCCAATTTGTAAGACGTCGCAGCCAACAATTTGCAGCATTGATGTTGAACAGAAGTATCATCAGATTCTCAGCGAATTCCCTGATGTCATAAGACCATCCTCTGTGAAGAATGCTCCTAAGCACAATGTCGAGTACTATATCGAAACTAGTGGGCCTCCTGTACATGCACGTCCGCGCCCGCTACCTCCACACCGGTACCTCGCAGTCAAAAAGGAATTTGATAACATGATAGAGCAACATTTGTGTCGACCTAGCAAGAGTCCCTGGGCAAGCCCACTCCACGTCGTGCCTAAGAAAAATGGCGACATACGGATTTGTGGCGATTACAGGCGGTTAAATTCGGTTACAAAACCTGACCGTTATCCTGTTCCTCGACTAAGAGACTTTACCTACCAACTACATGGTATGAATATTTTTAGTACAATTGACTTGAACCGGGCGTACCAACAGATACCTATGCATAAAGACCATATTGATAAGGGAGCTATAATTACCCCATTCGGCCTTTTTGAATTTCCCATGATGAGAGAAGGTTTGAAAAATGCTGGTCAGACATTTCAAAGATTTATACACCAAGTCCTCGCTGGTTTAGATTACGTTTTCCCTTTTATAGACGATATTATCATTGCATCAAAAGACGAGAAAAGTCACGAAACTCATCTCCGGACAGTCCTACAACGACTGAACGAATACGGTGTCACGATTAATCCCTCAAAATGCGTGCTTGGTAAAGGATCTGTAAAGTTCCTTGGTTACACAGTAACGCCTTATGGAATTAAACCACCCGATGACAAAATAGAAATTATTAACACTTTTCCGAAACCCCAAAATGTTGAACAGTTACGACGATTTCTTGGAATGGTTAATTTTTATCATGACAGCCTACCCAAGGCAGCACAAATTCAAGCACCTTTAAACTCATTCTTACACAACTGTAAGAAGCACGATAAAACTGCCATTCAATGGAACACTGAAGCCAACGATGCATTCGAGGCATGTAAGGAAGCCATGAACAACGCAGTGATGCTAGCCCATCCTTCTCATAGCGCGCCTATAGCTCTATTTTGCGACGCTAGCGATCAGAGTGCAGGAAGCGTACTCCAACAACACATCAACGGTAAATGGCAGCCGTTGGGATATTTCTCAAAAAAATTTTCAGGCGCTCAACAAAAATACAGTACCTTCGATAGAGAACTTTTATCTATATATATGTCTATAAAACATTTCAGAAAAATGTTTGAAGGCCGTGAGTTAATCATTTTCACGGATCATAAGCCGCTGACATACGCACTTATGAAAACGTCTTCTGAATCTGATACTCCTGGCCGTTCCAGACAGCTATCATTTATTAGTGAATTCACTAATGATATTCGACACGTGAGTGGACAAGACAATGTGGTCGCGATGCCTTGTCGCGCATTGAAACTATATCCACGCCTTCCTTGGTCGATTATGAAATGCTTGCGCAAGCTCAGCAAACTGACACGTCTATTAAGAAGTTGTTACTTAATAAGAACATTGAAATGAAAAAAATCATTCTGCCAAACTCATCACAACCAATTTACTGCGAAGTATCTACGTCAGTCATCAGACCGTATATACCTGAAGATTTCCGTCACACGGCTTTTGACGCCGTCCATAATATAAGTCACCCGGGAATCAGGACTACCAGGAAGATGATTCAAGGTAGATACTTCTGGCCGTCTATGAACAAGGACATCGGTATTTGGGCAAAAACTTGCATTCAATGTCAGCAGTCTAAAGTTCAGCGTCACACGCATAGCAACGTTGGGACTTTTACACCAAGTGCTCGTTTCCAACACGTCCACACAGATCTCGTCGGTCCTCTCAGCGTTTCTTCAGGCGGACACCGGTATTTATTAACAATAATTGACAGAACGACGCATTGGCCCGAGGCAATACCAATTAGAGATATCACAGCTGAAACTGTGACTAAAACTCTGTACGAAGCTTGGATTACACGTTTTGGATGTCCATTAACAATAACAACGGATCAAGGCCGTCAATTTGAAAGTGAGCTTTTTTCATCCCTGGCTAAATTACTAGGCATAGATAGAGTGCGTACGACAGCATACCATCCTGAAAGTAATGGAAAAATCGAACGTTGGCACCGATGTCTAAAGGCAGCTCTTACAGCACGGCTGAACGATCGAGAGAAATGGGTTGAGGAACTCCCCACCGTTCTGCTGGGACTTCGCTCAGCGCTTCGCAGTGATTCCGGTGTCAGCGCGGCCCAACTCACATACGGCTGCTCACTTCGTCTACCGGGAGATTTCATTTCATCGCCCACATCCGTGAGAGAGCCTGTCTTGAATTTCGATTACGTCGAACAACTTCGGCAAATCATAAATGATATCAAGCCTATGGAAAAGGTACACAATAACAGTAAAAGCATTTTTGTGCATCCTGATTTGCAAAGCTGCAAAAATGTTTTCCTTCGAGAAGATGCAGTGCGTAAACCGCTACAGGCTCCGTATAAAGGGCCCTATCCTGTACTTAAACGGAGTGATAAAGTTTTCACAATTCAATTGCCGGGACGGGTTGTTGCCGTCTCTATAGACCGCATTAAGCCTGCCTACACATTAGATCTCCATGAATATCCTAATGAACCTCCGGCAAACTGTACTCGGTCAGGTCGACCCATCAGACTACCAGTACGCTTCGCTTGAGGGGGAGCCCTGTAGCTGCTACGCACTACTCTATGGCACATGTCATTCTTATTGTCATTGAAAATAAAATATCTAATCGGATTTTCACATTTTATTTCTGGGCCCTTAAAGTACCTTACCTATGCTTTACCTTCATAAGTCACTTGTGTAGACTAAGGTTGACAATAGGTTGACAGCACTTTTAATTTCATATCGAGTAAAAAAACACCGAGATATCTAGATACCAACATGACAAACATAATATTTAGGCTACTTGAACTTACGTCAAATAATTTTGGGCTACTTCAACGCACTTCAAGTTTAGCGAAACGAACCGAGAGTTCCCGACAATAGCCGATAGTCATAAAATGAAGAATGTTATGAAAATTTCTTTTGCTTATTGTACATTAAATACGCATCGAAAGCGATAGTTATTATGGTCTAGTTCTATTCTCATGTGTAGATAATCGATTTAAACAGTTTTTTCTTATCATACGTGCGCCGTATTATAGATACGTGTCAAAAACTTTTTTAGAAATTTGTAAGGCGCCATCTCGCTTCTTCGCCCGTTTTTTATCCCGTTCTGGTTTAACGATTTTATATATATGATGATACTATACATAGAAAGCATCTATAACTCAGGAACAAATATCTGTGATTAGCACATAAATAAATGCCCTGACCAGGATTCGAACCCGGGACCTCCTGCTTCATAGGCAGAGTCACTACCAACTAAGCTAGGAGGCCGTTATACCATATGATATAATTACGTTATTAACATTCATAACTCGGTTTATATCTATGACAGAGTAGCACAACTAGCACCTATCAGTTTACAATTTGTCAATTATCTAGAAAATAATTTGGTAAGTAGATATTGATTTGATAACAAAGATAACAATTAACTATCGTGTTATATCTTACAACTTAGTAGGGGCGTGTGCTAGATCGGTGACAATGTCAGTTTTGGTGTTAATAGGTTTGTTTCTCTTCGGTACTGATGCCAGAGGTGAGTTATATTGTATTGTAAGTAGTACACTATTCTTTAAAAAAATAGTATTTTAGGCCTCCTAGCCTAGTTGGTAGTGACTCTGCCTATGAAGCAGGAGGTCCCGGGTTCGAATCCTGGTCAGGGCATTTATTTGTGTGCTAATCACAGATATTTGTTCCTGAGTCATGGATGTTTTCTATGTATTTAAGTATTTATCTATATATATCTATTATATATATCGTCGCCTAGTACCCACAACACAAGCCTTATTGAGCTTACCGTGGGACTAGGTCGATTTGTGTAAGATTTTCCCATAATATTTAATATATATTTGATACATTATTGTTACTTACGTTATAAGCACGCTCTTTATTATACATATGTAAAGGTGATGTCATTATTAAACTTCTTAGCTGTTTTACAATTACAACAGTAAAACTCACGATTTTTAACTATATGTATACTCATTCTCAACCTCAGTGATAATCATAGTTTCTTAGATGGTGGCTTAGATGTAACCGTACAAAGTGTAACAAAAATGATGGTGATCTTTTTAAAGGCATATTTAACTGGTGTTGTGATTATGAAAAACTAAGACGAAATAAAACAAATTGGTTTTGTAAAGAGAGTTGGCCGGCTGGGACGACGCGTCCTATACAAAAAGATTTCTTTCGCGTCAGAAAAAAAATCTTCCAACTTTTTCTTACTCGCTATTAGTATACCAATTTTTCCTTTTTAAGCAGTTTTTTTTGTTACATCCTGTATGGGTTGCTTTAGTATTAAAGTATTTAATTAAATGAAAGTATTTGGTTGGTTTAGTTGCGAAGAAGTACTCTGAAGACGTTGAAATATTACTTAGTTGAACTAAATAATTTTTATTACAATTTCGTAACCGTCGGACATTGCATTGTCCGAATACACTTACCTATTAGAAACTGTTGTACTAATTTTAGGTGATATAAGAACAAGCGGGCTCTTTCAGTAGCTATTTGTAACTTCGAACCGATTTCGAAGGAGGAGGATCTCAATTCGTGGCGATCTTTGTTTTTGCTATATTATATTTTTAAATCAAATGTGTTTTTTCATCAACCTTTTGGCTTAAGTAAGGTAACGTATAAATTCTCCTAATGTTGTCGACGCCGCTGAATAGTTTTCATAAAGACTGTATAAACTTCCAGCGAGCGAACGGATTGCGGGCGGCGAGCCGGTCACCATCGACCAGTACCCGTTCGCGGCGTCTCTAGTTACCAACGTTGGCGCGGGCACTTACGAGCACTCGTGCGGCGGAACCATCCTCAGTGCCAACGCGATATTGTCCGCCGCCTCGTGCTTCTACACCGATGGAGTGTAAGTACTATTACACATACATACAACATACATACAATCACGCCTATATCCCAAAAGGGGTAGGCAGAGATCACGGATTTCCATTTGCTACGATCAATGCAGCAAAACGGCTCTCCGTGAGCCGCTTCTCGCCCCCGTGAAGAATGAGACGTGATGGGTGGCGAATCGCATCGCCGCCATGCGGATGATTATCAATTAAATGAATCACCACAGCTTCTCACGAGCAGTAGAGATCAGAGGTCCCCTTATCTTAAGTACTATTAGTGGGAACTAAAGTGTCCTGGCGTCGGTAGCACTTGTATGGTGGCACCATTATCCTGAGGGCCATCGCCATATTACCTGCCGCCTCGTGGACCGATGGAGTGTGTTACTACTAATAATGGGTACTAGAGTGATCACTGACTCATGGCGTAATGCGGGACCATGATTAGATTATAATGTGGTATATTGCATGCTTCTATACAAATTACGGATCTATATGCTGGTTTATACAAGGTGTAACAAAAATGCCGGTGATCCGGCCCTGTACGGTTTATATGCTGATGGAGAGTTACTACTAGTGTTTACACTTAGTATAATTTAAACCTCTGAAATGATCCATCCTTTGTAGTGAAACCATCCCATTGTTGAGACGACACATGAGTAATCATAAGATTCATTAATTTTTAAACGCTTTCTACTCTCACTTCATTGGAGTAAGTAATAAAGCGATTTATAAAATTGGAGTATAAAATGAATGTTCTGTTGGACGTTATTGGAATATAAAGTTAATGTTCTTCCAGGGCTGACCCAGCCAGCTGGTGGCGCGCCCGCGTCGGCTCCACGTACAGCAATCGTAACGGCCTCACCTACCTCATCAGGACCATCACTGCCAACCCTAACTTCTCTCCTGCGACTCGCGACAACGACCTCGCCGTGTTGAGGACCACGTTGGATATGCATCTGACCCCAGGGCTGGTTGAGCCCGCGCCGCTCTCTGGTAGTGCTTATAGCTTCTCTGACAATCAGCAAGTCTGGGCTATTGGATGGGGTGCGTTTTCAGTAAGTCTCTTCCATAATATCATGTCCAGTAAGTTTTAAGCTTCACTCTGTAGTCTGTACCTATTTTTGTTGTTTTTGTCGTTGATGATAATTCAGATTTTGTAAGCTGATCTGATGATGGAGTTGAAAGTTACCTAAGGAACTCTTGGAAAAAGGAATGGAACCACACTGAGTTAGGGCTCATTAAGAAGGCCTCGAGGACCAAGTGATAGCATAACAGTCAGCAACATAAGTGTGTACCCCAAAAAAACCATTTTTGGTAATTACTGTAGCTCAGGGTCTTAGTATATGGAACAACCACAACATCGATACCTCAGCTAGCCCCAAATGTTTATAAATTATGTCATACCTCCTATAACATAACATAACAACCCACACAACAACAAACAACAACAACAACAATTTACGGAGCAAAAATGTGTCTCTTAGCGTGCACATACCTTCTCTGATCAAAAGAATTCACAGAAGGTTATCTATATTACTGAAAGACCGGAGTCTAGTTTTATAAGTGATTTCCTTGATTCAATAAAGTAATAGTAACAAATATTAAATTCCAGAGCAGTGACCCAGTGACGATATCCTCAGAGCTGCGCCACGTGCAGATCTGGACGATAGCGCAGGAGACCTGCGCCAACCGTTACAACGAGCTCGGGTTCACCGTCACCAGCAATATGGTCTGTGCGGGCTGGCTCGATGTGGGCGTCAGGGGACAGTGTCAGGTAACTACAGATCAGTGACGACATCCTCAGAGCTGCGCCACGTGCAGATCTGGACGACGGCGCAGCAGACCTGCGCCAACCGCTACAACGAGCTCGGGTTCACCGTCACCAGCAATATGGTCTGTGCGGGCTGGCTCGATGTGGGCGTCAGGGGACAGTGTCAGGTAACTACAGATCAGTGACGACATCCTCAGAGCTGCGCCACGTGCAGATCTGGACGACGGCGCAGCAGACCTGCGCCAACCGCTACAACGAGCTCGGGTTCACCGTCACCAGCAATATGGTCTGTACGGGCTGGCTCGATGTGGGCGTCAGGGGACAGTGTCAGGTAACTACAGATCAGTGACGACATCCTCAGAGCTGCGCCACGTACAGATCTGGACGACGGCGCAGCAGACCTGCGCCAACCGCTACAACGAGCTCGAGTTCACCGTCACCAGCAATATGGTCTGTTCGGGCTGGCTCGATGTGGGCGTCAGGGGACAGTGTCAGGTACAGATCAGTGACGACATCCTCAGAGCTGCGTCACGTGCAGATCTGGACGACGGCGCAGCAGACCTGCGCCAACCGCTACAACGAGCTCGGGTTCACCGTCACCAGCAGTATGGTCTGTGCGGGCTGGCTCGATGTGGGCGTCAGGGGACAGTGTCAGGTAACTACAGATCAGTGACGATATCCTCAGAGCTCCTGGACAATAGCGCAGTAGATCTGCGTCGACCGCTACAACGAGCTCGGGTTCACTCGATGTGGGCGTCAGGGGACAGTGTCAGGTGGTAGGGAACCACAGATCAATGGGGAGACATCCTTGGAATGAAGCTTTGTTTACATACATTTTAACACTTCCACGACCAGGAACCCGCTAGGCGGGCTCTCTGTTCGTAGGCGCTTTCCGCTACAAAGCGGGAAAACGCTAGAATCGGCTCCGAGAGTAGCACGTAGCGAACTGCGGTACGGAAAGTGTTAAGAATAGTTCACGTTGTTTCGTTCCGCGTCCTACACGACACTTTCGACACTTCCCTTTGTATATAGAACATCATGTGACCTCCGAAAAACACGTGACGCTTTCTCACGCTTCAACAGAAGCGTCTGATAGTCTGAAGTTTCATAGCAGGCAGTTCGTTATATTATATCTTCAATTAAAACCTACTGGCTTATTTGGAATATGCACCGACTGCTGCAGAGCCTATTGTTCCAGGGTGACTCCGGCAGCCCCCTGCTGGTGGACGGGTACGTGGTGGGCGTGCACTCGTGGGTGGAGGGCTGCGCGCAGGGCTGGTACCCCAGCATCAACACGCGACTGCAACCCTACATCAACTGGGTCATCGCCGCTGCTACTGCGTAGAGATGAGACCTTTAGGCGTCTTTCACACTGCTGCGGCTTCCGCATGCGGTGTCGGTGCGCGAGCGAGATAGCGCTCTGCGTGTGTATAGCGCTGTCACGCTTGCACACCGTCGCCGCATGCGGTTGCGGCGCCAGTGTGATAATCGCCTAACTATACAACAAATACAATATTCAATACATCTCGTCGTTTTTTACTTGTATGTATCGCCCTATTTTATTTAAAGAAATTAAAACTATTTTTAAAATGTTTTTTTTTATCCAGAATTATATTCTGTCAATTTAATGGCTGAAAAGTCTTTAAAAAAACCGAAAACTTTGTTTATGGTATTCAATGAGAACATCGCTAACGATGTTCTTGTAGATTATCATACAGTGCCACCAAAAAGAGTACAAATTAAAAAGTGGCAACATCGTAGTGTCGTCCCGTTTTTTTAGATTGATTTGAAAGGGACGACACTACGATGTTGCCACTTTGCAATTTCTACTCTTTTTGGTCTGAGTATATAACACGTTCGGGGAGGTAATCCACCTCCTCGAATTATTTATTTATGTTTATAGTAATGAAATGTTTACGTTGAACACGAGATATGTATCCACGTCGAAAACTCTCAGAGTAATTATAAAATTGTTGGAATATAATTAATAGACGAAGAGCTGGCAACGTCAGATATAATGAGAGTAACGAAACCCGTCTAGTTATTTAGTTATTATGCTTATCTCTAGATGCGGACAACTAGCAGCTGTAAAGTGGCGGAGGTCAAAGAATGCTAATAACTTGAAGAAAACAAATTCTAGAGTTCTGGGTTTGATGCAATTATATGGAAGATCCTCCTTAAGCCGGTCCCTCACTGCAGTCACTGCTAAGGATCGTGTCTTCGACGGAAACGTTGTAATAAGCCCCTCCATTTGTTGCGGTCTTCTGCTTGGTGAAGGGCCTCTGCCATCTGGAGTTCATCGGCCACCTGGTCGGACCAGCGTTTAGGACTGGGTCCCCTTGGTCGCCTGCCATCCACTTTGCCAGTTATAATTATTTTTTCTAAATTATCAGTACTTCGACGTGCTATATGGCAAAAAAATACTTTAGTATCCTGTGGAGACACGTTGCAGAGAGGCGCTGTTGTGCGTCTCGCTTAAGAGTCGCCAGGACGCTCGCGTTCCCATAAAAACGTAGTTTAGCTCTCATTTTAAAACGACATGCTTTAGAACCATGAAATTTAGCATGGGCATTCTAGTAGTACAGATCTATGTCTGTAATTCGTTTTCGTTGCAAAAAACTGTAATACAAAGAAAATACAGCCAGATACAGATTTACACACAAAACTTATTCGTGCTATATTTTCTTTGTATTACAATTTTTAGCAACGAAAATGAATTACCGACATAGATCTGTACTACTAAAATGCCCATGGCAAATTTCGTGGTTCTAAAGCATGTCGTTTTAAAATGAGAGCTGAACTACGTTTGTATGGGGACGCGAGTTCACGCGAGCGTCATGGCGACTCTTAATCTCCTTCAGGATTTAGATGTTAGTACGGCGTGCAGTCCAGGGAATACGAAGCATCCTTCGCCAGCACCACATGGAAGATAGTGTAATTAATTAGATGAGTTCATAGCCAGAAGTTTCTGTTGGGGGGAAAGTGTGTGTGTATAATACTACTATTTATAGTAAGTCTCCTACTGTTTTTGTTTCCGCAATAATGCACAAAGTCTATTGTTCTAATGTTAAAAAATAGGCCCTGTTCTCTATAAATGACACTACTTCGGCAGTTTTTACCTATTTCGGTAGTACTATTTGCCAATTTAAAAATGTCGCTAGTCTGTAACCGCCATCCATTAAAAGCTGCCAGACGCCTGAATCTAGCAATAAGGATGGCAAAGCAATATAATATAGAGTAACTAGACAGGTTTGATTGCTCTCATTATAGTGTCATAAATGTCATAATATCTGACGTGGCCTAGCTCTTTAGTCCAAAACTTTCGATTTATTTATTATTTGCGACGCCGTTTCCCACTAAAACTAACTATTATACTTACGACAAAAGTCACTGAAACATTTTTAGGTAAGTAAACTATTTTTGAAATAAATCAATGAACTCATTTACGTCTGAAATTTGCCGTGGGGTGTCCGGCCTTAGAATTTTATTGTCCCCCACCATATCGTCCCGTGGTTGCAGTAGGAGTCTACTGAGGGAATATACCGGGAGATGGGCAGCAGCATCTTCCGAAAGCCTACAAACAATAAACAAAAAAAACTGTGCGCGCCAACCCGCCTGCCAAGCGTGGCGCGTATGGAAAACCCCCCCTTTAATGATGGTCCAAAGGGGAGGCCTATGTTCAGCAGTGGATGTCTTATGGCTGAGATGATGATGATGACGTCTGAAATAGAATTCATAAGTAGTTCTCGAAATCCTCGTTAGCTCTTACCAACTGATCTATCGGCAGCTACTCAACCTCAGTGAATTTTAAGTCGGTGAGTAAGCGTCGATAGCTCAGTTGATTTACACAACATACCGCTAAAGGGGAGGCGGGGATGTAAAGGTAACTTTTTCGTTTTTCATAAATAACTCATACGTCCATACCACTGTATCAGTGGCTCATACGAAAAAAAGTCCTTTTACTTACTGAATTTATCCACATATATGTAATTTTCTACAAAAAAGATTCTTTACACATTTTATACTGGGATCAATGTTTAATGAGATATCGAGGAACACTGCTTTAAACTTTCTGAGCTATAATTTACGGAAATATTCGTTTTATGCAAAAATTCTTTTAGAAAACCCTTTTTTAAGACATATATATCCTACGACACCCCACACCTTAGGGTTGGAGTAATAAATGGAATTTACCCCCCACTTCATATGTACGGGAGGTACCCTAAAGAACAATATTTTTTCAGATTTTGGTTTAAAACTTTGTCGGCTTGATTAAAACACATACTCATACGAAATTTCACTTTTCTAGTACTAACCATTAGTCCATTACTGACCAGGTTGAAGCAAGTTAAAAAAAAAACATACGGTCCGTCTGATGGTAAGCAATTACCGTAGCCTATGGACGCCTGCAACCAACTTCCTTCCCTTAGTTTCGCTATGTCCGTTTGTCCCCATCTGTCCATTCACGGCTTTGTTATTCAGTAAAAGAATTTCTTTCTTTTTTCGTATGAGCCACTGTTACCGAGTTATTTACGACAAACAAAAAAGGGATCTTTACTTTACTTTATTAAAATAGGCTTTCATGTATTACCGACCAATTTGGTTGACGATGTAGCTTAGTGATATCGTTTATTTAAAGTATAAAGAAAATGCGTCTAATGACCTGGATTGCCATAGCCTAATGACGGAGTCGGACATGATGGATCTCACAAAGCCATACCAGATAATCTGTACGTGACGGCTCACAGACACCGATAACTACCTAGATAACCATTTATTTCTCTTTATTAATTAACCTATGTTTAAGGTACTTAAAATGGCAAATGCGTATTGGCGAAAGGATCACCCGTGTGTCAAAAATCGGATCTATAAAAACTTCAATCAACAAAGTTTACGCTTTGTCCGCGATTTCGTCTGCTCAGATGTTATTAAAATTTACAAACCAATGTTCACTCCCCTTGGGGAGGGTTACCTAATGAAAAAAGTTTTGAATTAGCCTCACGTTAATGTAAGAACATAATATGATCCAAATTTCAAGGTTTAAGTCTCTAAGTAACGAGACAGTTGCACACCTATTACGTGCATATAGTTAGAATATAGTTAACTATATCTACTGTAGAGGTACAGTCAAACAAGATTTACCGACAATATGGCTCGTGTAAATTTGTAACCCTAAACCGTAATAACATTGCCACTGTAACCGCTGTACTAGTAGTTACCTATTGTGAGGCCATTTTTGGGCTGATTTTATATCCCGCTCTTTATTACATCGGTGATTATATACCTGCTTAGATTCTTAAACCTCTAAGATTCCACAATACCGTGTAGCCAAATTTGGTATGGGTATTAGTTAAAAAAAGCTTTCATAGAAACGTTATTATTAAAACAATTAAAAAAAATGTAACTCATGAGTAGTAGTAGTAAGTAGTAGTAGTAAAACACTTTATTGCACTAAAACATTGTACACAATTATGAAACATACATGTAATTTGTACAAAGGCGAGCTTATCCCTATAAGAGATCTCTTCCAGCTAACCTTAATGAGATTAAGGTACAAACAAACAATTGTACACTATATATATATTTATCTACATAAGAATCGGCGCCTCGGCATTTGAGCTAAATAGTACTTGCTTATAAATAATTACCTAGAACTTCGTACCTACCCTCAAAAGATAAGTTTCATTATATTTTACTAGTTAACATTCAACCGGTTCTTAATCTCACCTGGGACCTAACTAAGTAGACAATTAAGCCTGCGACTTTTTAACCCATTCTTCCCACTTAGGGGATTCAATTTTCAAAAATCTAGAGTTAAATATATCTAAAAACTTCTTCATAAATTAAGGTTTTTTGCCTTCAACGATTTTGCATGTAGTCGTGGGGTGCCCGGCTTTAGAATTGTCCGCCACCATATCGTCCCGTGGTTGCAGTAGGAGTCTGCTAAGGGAATATACCGGGAGATGGGCAGCAGCATCTTCCGAAAGCCTAAACAACAATAAACAAAAAACTGCGCGCGCCAACCCGCCTGCCAAGCGTGGCGCGTATGGCAAACCCCCCCTTAAAGGGGAGGCCTATGTTCAGCAGTGGAAGTCTTATGGCTGAGATGATGATGATGATGATGATTTTGTATGGAGCTATCAGTCTCTAAGATTATGAGACTGATATATTTAGATACTTACATGATTTCAATCGCTAACCGCTCCGCTTTTGCTAGCACTAAGTCCGAAGCTCAAGATTGTTTGCTGAACTAACATTGTTTGTATAAAACTGTCAGCTTTGAATTCTCTGATTCAGTCACCAGACTACAACAAAATGCGGTGGAGCATACTCCTGTGCGCGGCCGCGCTCTTTAACAATGGTTAGTTTACCTACAACCGGTGTCCGATTCAAACAAATATTGATACAAGTTACTATTGTGTCCGTAATTTGTGAAAACCAAAGATTTGGAGTTTACTATGGAGTCAGTCAAGTTCTTGATTGAACATACTTAATGTTCAATCAAGAACTTGACTGACTCCATAGTATCAAAGTCGAGGTAATACTGTTAGGGCATCAATGGAACACGAGTCTCACTGGGTTGACTAATTTTCGAACAATTAAGCACTCACGATGAAAAAGAATCCCTTATTAACTCCGGCTTGCCTAGGAATAGGTATTTTTGAGTCTCCGCGACTCGACTGCTGCTATATCCAAAAACAAATGAACACAGCACTCTTATTCTTTTTAACCGACTTCAAAAAAGGAGGTTGTTCTCAATTCGACAGTTTTTTTTATCATTATTATTTTTATTATTTTTTTGTATACTGTATGTTACTCGATATCTCCGTGAATCGTGAACCGATTTAAAAAAAAAAATTATCGAACGGGTATAACCCCTAGATGGTCCCATTGTCACCAAGTCGGGGTCTGATGATGGGATCCTGGAGAAATCGAGGGAACTCTTCAACTATTATAGGCACACCTATAGTGATTTCACTATTTTTTACAGCAACTCGGCCACTTCCTCTTGGAATAGCGGATCCTAAGTGAAGTTCTTTTTATTTTTAACTATGTTATATAGTACTATTACTTTCCAGCGAATGGCCAGACTCAGATATGGGAGTTGAACGGCGCCATAACCGACCTGGTAGTAGGACCAGAGTCCGCCGTGCACTGCCAGCTCACCAACCCCTCTGGTAGCATCACCTTCGATGACTTCGGGCCGTGCAGGGTCAACGTCGACCGAGTGAGTGCACAGCACAGCGGAGTATGGACTATGAGCATCGTTCAGCCTGCTAATGTGCTCGCTATGCGGCAGACCTTCACTGTGCAGGTCCTTTCTGCAGGTTAGTGTTACATAATAAATACCTACGATAAAACTACACTGGTACCAGAGACTATAGAGATATAGACGACCACAGCCTAAGAACTTTTTGAAGCTCATAGAAACGAATAGCGTACTAGTAGTACAGTAGCTACTAGGTGGAGTAGCAGTGCAGCTGATATTTCTCTTACATATTCGGTATCTTTAGGTGGCTTTGACATAGATGGCGCAATCGACATGAGCTTCAAAAAGTTCTTAGGCTGTGGTCGTCTATATCTCTATAGTCTCTGCTAGTACTAATACACTACATTCACTTCTGCTGGTTAGTTTAAACTATAACATTACATACTGAATCTCTAAAATATTAATGCAATTTTTGGACTGTATCTATATTGTGTAAAATTGTAAATGATTATGATGTTATATAAACTTATATATGATTACGTTTGTGTGCAAATATTTTTGTCCTAAAATGTGTCTACTGAGTTCATAATTATTTTTGTCATGCGTCGACATCTATCAATTGACTTCGAAGCATAGTTTAACAATAGGCTGTGAACATTCTATGAGTGCCATCCGACCATGTTCACTGTCTACTTAGAAACCAAAGTCACTTCAGTAGATCCAGTAAAGTCACGAAGGGTATTTCTTTGGAATTACGGAAAAATTAAAAATAATAAATTTTTTCGCCTAACTAATGACTTTAATAACCATAACGATAATGGCAATATTATTGCTACGTTATTTATTGGTACGATCACTTCCGTTGTCACTACCTATTTCCGTTGTTTTATAAACAATTTCAATGTTTGATAGCCATCTCTTATAATTTTGTATTTGCCATTAGTGAAATCAGTAAAGCATAAAATGAAGGACATGACCATGTAAATAACATGTCATGTATGGGAGTATCAATAATTATAATAGGTTTCAAAAGAGAAAGGAGCCTTACCAGAAAACCAAAACTACCACTCTCTCCACCATGTCAGAACGGACCTCAGGTTCCATCACAAAACAGAAAAAAACAGTTTCCAATTTTTTCTGTAGATTCAATTGACACTAGGAGGATGATGATGATTATAATGTCGCATATTATATAGGGATTCGATTTATTAAATGATTTTTCCACACTAACAAAATCATATTTCCAAAAGTTACAGACTCGAAACCCACGGCTTCAACGAGCGTGACACAAGAGAAGCCATTAGTGAGGCTAACTTGCTCGATAGTGAGCGCTGAAGTAGTCACAGCCTGCGTGTTCAGAGATCCAGCCGGTCAAGTGCTCCAGGCTCGGCAGGGCGTCTCTGAGGACCGATACAGTTTCATCGAAAGGTATGTTCAATGAGAAGGTTAAACACCACGTAAGGCTAACTTGCTCGATAGTGAGCGCTGAAGTGGTCACAGTCTGCTTATTCAGAGATCCAGCCGGTCAGGTGCTCCTCCAGGCTCGGCAGGGCGTCTCTGAGGACCGATACAGTTTCATCGAAAGGTATATTCAATGAGAAGGTTAAACACCACGTCAGGCTAACCTACTCGATGGCGAGCTAAAGTGGTCACAGCCTGCGTCTTCAGAGATCCAGCCGGTCAGGTGCGCCATGGTTCATCGAAAGGTATGTTCAATGAGAAGGTTGAACACCACGTAAGGCTAACTTGCTCGATAGTGAGCGCTGAAGTGGTAACAGCCTGCGTGTTCATAGATCCAGCCGGTTAGGTGCTCCAGGCTCGGCAGGGCGTCTCTGAAGACCGATAGAACCTTCATCGAACCTATGTTTCTTCAATACTATTCATGAGAAAAAGTATCTAAACTACTATCTGCTTATTTCGTAGTACTTAGGTTAGTTAAAAGATAAAAAGTCAAAATAGTTCTCCTATAAGTATGGTGTTCCTATGTATATTTTGGCACTCGAGGGGTCATAAATCATAAAATTTTCTATTGTTATAATTTCTAAAACAATTTCTACAGTTTAGTGCAAACAGAGACTATAGAGATATAGACGGCCACAGCCTAAGAACTTTTTGAAGCTCAAGTCAATTGCGCCATCTATGTCAAAGACCCCTAAAGTTACCGAAGATGTAAGAGAAATGACACCTGCACTGCTACTCCACCTAGTAACAGATAGCGTACTAGTAGTACACTAGTAGCTAATAATACGCCAACTAGAAATGTAAAGTTATGTGATAAGTTAATGTCTCGCATAACATGCCAGCACCAGAAGTTGCTAATCGGGTGATGTGTCCAGAATGTCCTTCGCACGCTCTTATTCTTGTAACAATAAAGTCGTGTCAAGATTATTTCGCACACCTCACCCGCTTAGCTTCTGCTGCTGATTGTACAGTATTATTTATAACCTAATAATCGTAACCTATAGGTAATTAAATTGTTTTCTTAGCTCGACATCGGGTGTCCAAAGTTGCGGCATTGAGATCAATGGACCCCTGACTTCTGACCTGGGCCTCTGGCGCTGCGATCTGCTAACCAACACAGACACTTACTTCGGCCATCTCTCCGTGCTTTGCCCTTGGGCCATGCAAGATCCTGAAATCGCTGCAGCCGTTGTCTCAGGTCGGTGTGATATGATAAGGAATCAATTTTTTTGTATTGACTAGACAGCCTATTGTAGCAGTAAAATTTTTTTTTTACATTTATTTTATAAACTTAGTAACGTCGTCACAACAGACTACCTGTTATTAAAATTCGTCTACGCCAAGTGATATTTCAAGGCTCCCATGGACGGTCGCTTTACAGGTCCTTAATTGTATATTTTTACAGTTCCCACTCTGACCAGTCAGACTAGAGACCAAGTAGTGAGCGAGGGAGACAGTGTGATCATGTCCTGCTCGATCCAGACCGCCATACGTTACTGCTACTTCCGAGCACGTAACGGAACCATCTTTAATATAAGGCCTGGTAAGTATCTTACTAATCTTAGCTCAATATAATTCTGTGTAAATGGTACAAGATAATAAACGGATTATGTTCCTTATCTATGTAACTAAGACGAGAGTAAATGAACTGATTCAAAACAAATGAGATGCAACTAACTATAACCTTATACAACCGGTTCTATATATTCCAACAATCACATGATGAAGAATCACGTACAGCACGTACTAAAGAATTCGCGAGCGAAACCCAATCATACGTGGAGGCATTAGTTTTAATGAAAGCTACTCTTAATGTGAGTTGGAAACTGTCGCCAAACACTATTAACGTTTCACCCTATTCCGGATATACTTAGGTACCTACTTCAAAAATCTCTGTCATTACAGGCATCTCCTCTTCCATTGAGTACGTCGGAGCCGGCCTGGATGCGGGAGAGTGCGGCGTGCGCTTCCCTTCACTGTTAGCGACCGACAGCGGGACGTGGAGCTGCCACGTGGGCTTCCCAGATAGCAGCAAGGCTGAACAGCGCGTGCAGTTCTCTATTCAAGTTCAAGGTACCTTAACAACCTGCCTTCGTTCAATGAAGCAGACCAGACAGTGACTTCCGTGCGCAAACATGAAGCTGCCACGACTTTTCAGATAGCGTTGAGCCTATCTGTCTATACATATTTGCGTACTATATACATATAGTCCATGCTCCTAAACTCCGTAGCGGCTAAACTAAATATTCATCCCATTTTGATGAATAAGGCGTCAATAGATTTGTTATGAGTATTACGAGTATGACCTGGATAACATATTATGTAGTACGTATTTTTTTCCTTTGTCGGGTTACAGTTGTTAAATCATTGTTTGTTTATTGTGAACTGTGACGGAATTAAAACATTTATTGGTACAAACAAGCAAAGACAACAAACAACACAAGATCGTATTTCAATAAAACAACCGCAAGGATTAAATTAAATATTATTTATTTCAGAACCGATATCCGCTAGCCAGTTCGTCGAAGGAAACGATTTGGTAGTGGAGGGTATTGTCAATGGCGCAGTGCTCGACTACTGCAGATTCGTTCGGATTGACGGTCAAGGTTAGTTAAGTATAAGAAGTATTGACAGATTTTGATTACCGTGGCAGAAGGTGATATCTTAGGTAAATATCTTTTATCTAGTTGAGACATACAAGTTATGACAACGCAACGTTTAGACAAAGAGTTTCATGCAAGGTCATCGACACAGTTTCGCAGATTTGCCAAAGTTTTACAGGTCAAATAAATACAAGACATACAGTAATAAAGTAGGTACGTGTGTAATCTACCAACCTAGATGGCTATAATTATGTATATTGTATAGAGTCTCATGCTACCTTGAAATTAAAGAGAAATGACTCAGATTATGTTCACCACAGAAATAAATTTGTTTTATCTTTCTAACATTGTGTTCATCGGATAAAGCCTAAGATTCTGCGTATTTGAGTAATAGGAGTTTTAACGGTGAAATAAGTCTAAGCAAATCGTGCTATGAATATATTCAGTCAAAAAACCAAGCTTTTTCTCACATTCTTCTTACTCTCAGGCTTCACTTCTGAGAATGTCCCAACCGGCTACACCGATAGCAGTTCCCTAAGCCAGGGTCACTGCAAGATCCGCGTCCCATCGCCCACAATCCTGGAGCACCACCCCTGGACCGTCGTCGCCAAGGTCCGAGGCCAGGAGGACGAGCTGGCCCAGACCACGGACGACACAATCGAGATGCCATCGCTTGGTAATACGGTTTCCTGTTTTTAAAAATGAGACAATTTTAAGATGTTTAAGTAATATGAATTCAGTCAGAATTGTTATCTGTTTAACGCATTCACTGCCAGGGGGTGTGGCCTAGAAACAAACTTGTATGACGGTGGACGCGCATGTGCATTGGGGGCAGTGAATGTGTTAAAAACTATCGCAATTTGAACTAGACTCTACTCATATTGTTGTGTTCCTGCCTTATAAGGTTGCCAAAGAGCTCAAACAGGACCCAGTGTGTTGACGACGAGGCCGAGGGACCCTCTTTAGCCGTCAACACAGTGAATCCTCCTTTTCGTAAAGGCACACAAGCAACGCGAACGTGTCACCTCTGAAGTTGCAGGCATCCATAGGCTACGGTAGCTGCTTAACATCAGGCAGGCCGTATGCTTATTTGCCACCGTTGTGGTATAAAAAAAAATATAGGTAGGTTAGCTTAAGGGGTCCCTGATTGATGATACGATTCTCTAATAAGAAACTAGAAATTATTGCCTCTAAATATAAGGAACAAATTGTTTCAAGCACTCTTTATCGATCTACTTACCTTCTATGTGCTTGCAGATGACCGAGTAACTTGGTGGGTGTACGTGGTGCTAGCTGTCTTGCTGGTGGTGTTGGTGGGAGCATTCTTGTGCAAACGAAACCGCCGCTGGGCTGCTGAGACCGCCGCTGGTTGGCGAGACAGCTTCAGGAAGAACAAATACCCTGTGGAGGAGAAGCCACCTCTGCCAGCTTAGTCTTATCCGAACGTGTAGGTCACAAAATACGATTCGAACGCACAGGTTTTGCTTATTGAAATATTAAGCGCGGGTCGGCGTCAAGCAAATTAAGTGTAGCAGAGAGTGACCAGGCTTATCTCCTTGATATACTTTGTTTATGTCTGGACATATTTATCTGTGATAATATATACATATATATGTATATACTTATGCGTAAACTCATTGCAATAAATGTTTGCTGCAGAAATTGTTTTGTTGTGCAATTCCTTGATAAATGGAAGTATGTATTCTTAGGCATAAAATAAACAGTACCACCTAATCTGCTAACTTTTTTTATTTCATACGAGTATTGACCCAAAGTATAACTGTGCAATTTGAAATTACTTAATGTAAAACTTTGTATAAGTACTCTGCTTGTTAAGTTAGATTGATGAAGTAGGTAATTGATTGAATCAGAGATCTATTATTAATAAGGTGACGTTTTCATGTGAGTAATGCAATAGATCAAGAGTTGGCCGTAGGCAACCCTACCTCATCGAGAAGCAGAATTCGGCTTATGTGATGCACGGTAAAATTTTATATATTTTAGTATCTGGTAGCCTGAGCCAAAGTTGGAGCATTTTGTACCTACAGTTAGCAAAAAATACCCTATTTTTTCAGAAAAACTACTTCAACGACTAACAAGTGGGTACGCGGCCTATTCGATGGTCCTCATCGAGAAGTCTATGATTTTGGGTTTTTTTTTAATAATAGTTGATGAGTTCTTTCGAATGGCAGAAGTTTTAATTGTACTAGGTTAATTATATCAATAATTAATAAAAAGGTAGAATCATGAAGTCGCCAGTTTTGGCAATGCAACCTCTTATTTTTTGACACTTGTTGTTAAGCATTGCCTTCTGTATCGCGTAAAACTGCATTTAAACCATCCCATTTGTAAGCCAATAGTCAATTTACACCTAAAAACATACAACTTGGCAGAAGAACAAAAGCGGTCGGCTACCATTTTTTTTTATGACTGGATTGATTAGTACTTTCGAATGGCATAACGTTCAATTTGTTACTCGATGATGAGATTAAATGATATTTGTGCTAACAGTACAAAATGCTCCATGTTTGGCTCAGGGCCAGTGCTATAACCGCGAAGCACTTCGTTCATCGAATCGTCTATTGGCATCACTCTCTTTCGTATATGCAAGAGCGATAGAGACGGGACCATCGTTTTGTCGATTTTCGGACTTCGCGGTAGGCCCTCAGGCTACCAAGTACTAAAATACATAACTTTTAACCGTGCATTGCCCGACATGAGCCGAATTCTGCTACTCGATGAATTAGGGCTACCTACGACCTACTCCTGATCTATAAATATTTATTGATATTTGTCAAGAATTAAAGGAAATACATATAACACTGAAGTGTCTAACGCGATAACTACCCACAACGGTAAACACTCGATATTTGTCGGAAAACTACGGAATTCTAAAAGACTGATGAAAAATAGTGACTTCGTACCGACTTAAGTACTAGGTACCTACTTACAATCTTTTAACACATTGCCCACCGGCCAAACTCTCATCTCTCGACAACTCATCCCCCACTGTCGACATACCAACAAGGTAATAATTGCCTTTAAACTCACACGATTTTCACTCATTTGGACAAAAACGGCACTTACAGGCAGGTAGGCAGCATGACTGCCCAAATTAGATTGCTGTACTATCCTTATTGCTAGATCCGGGCATCTGGCAGCTTTTAATGGGTGGAGGTCAACATTTTTAAATTGTAAAATTGTAAAATAGTAAAACCAAAATAGGTAAAAACTGCCGAAGTTATTTCAGTTATGGAGGACAGGGCATATATTTTCACATTAGAACAAAATAGTACATTGTGCAACATGGGGCGTAAGATGAATATTACAAACGAGAGTCTAGTTAGATCGCGACGGCTTGCCGGAGCGATTTAAAGACTCGAGTTTGTAATATTCTTACGCCCCGAGTTACACACAATGGTTTTCATCACAGTTGCGAGGAAAAAAAGCAATAAATTCAAGAAAGTTAATTAGGCAGCAAAAGTTGAGAACGTACAATGACAGCGCTCAGCCCCGCCCATGCGCCGTTGCTTAGCAACGCGGTACAAAAATTCCGTGCGTTTTGTTATTACGACATATTTTTCGAACTAGAATGGCTAAACAACCAGATTTTGCAAAATTATTATAACAATATTTACCAAAATTAATGATAAATACTTTAAATATTAAAAATTTAAACGTATAGATTGTGTGTGATGTAATTTTAGAATATAGCTAAATTTTAAAGATGAAATTAAGCTTTTTGAATTTTTGGCTGAACATCATACCTCCTTAGTTCTGAAATGATGTACGAAATCAGTTGCAAATTTTAAAACGAGAGTCATTACTCCATTGAGGATAATATCTCGCCATTGGCCAGTAGGCAACAAACTATGAATTACATTCTAAATTGGCTAGCACTACCTTCTCCAAACAGAAACTTAAGGCAATGATGTAATCTAATTATTTATATGGCATCGAAAACAAGAACTCTAAGATTTGTTTTCTTGAAGTGGTTTGCATTTATTGACCTCCACCACTTTACAGCTGCCAGATTTCCAGATCTATAAATAAGCATACTATAGCAAACTGACTAAAGGGGTTTCGTTGCTCTCATTATTTTGTCATACCACACGGAGGTAAATCGTCTTTTATAGTATGATGTATAAACGTTCGTACAGTAAACTTGTTCATTGTACTTATACATAGGTATTATGATTAGGTGTTAGATTAAACTTGATTTGAGAAACACTCAATAAAGTACCTACTTCGATTGTTGAATATGATATGATACATACTTATATTCAAAGCCCAGGAGTGTTCAGTTATTGTTACTTTTGTGTTTGGATCGAACGTTGGACAAAATGTTCGTGTTTGTTGTTTTCACCGCCATTTTCCTGGGGTTGAGCTCTGGTTCGTAACTTTGCTTTTATCATTGTTTTAATATTTATTTATCATTGTTTTAATTTACAGTAAGTACATGTTTAGTTATTTACATTTGAAATTACCTTCAGCATTTCGTGAACGTCATTGCTCATGGTCTCGCCCGGTGAAGACTGGTTACCCATTTTGTTTAAATAATGCGCATAAAACGTGAAATACTAAATTACCAATTTAATATGGAAGATTAAATAATAATAAATAATAAATATTTGGGGACAATCTTACACAAATCAACCTAACCCCAAACTAAGCAAAGCTTGTACTATGGGTGCTAGGCGACGATATACATACTTAGATATATAAATACATACTTATATACATAGAAAACATCCATAACTCAGAAACAAATATTTGAGATTAGCACACAAATAAATGCCCTTACCAGGATTCGAACCCGGGACCTCCAGCTTCGTAGGCAGGGTCACTACCAACTAGGCTATGGAGGCCGTTTGCGCACTAAGTTTCCCATACTTCTCCATAATCTTACCATTCATAATTATTTAAGTCCAAACTTCCGAAGCATTAGTAAATCGAACAATGCCTCGAAATCTGAAATCTGGTACCTATTTAAATTTATAATCGACCTTGCACTTCCTAGAAAATAAATCTATGATGAACTAATTTCCCTATATGTACAGGGTGTAACAAAAATACTGGTGATCCGTTTAAGGGCATAAATTGGTATCGTATTGCGAGTAGGATATAAGTAGGAGAAAAATTTTTTGGACGCGAAAAAAATTTTTTTTGTATGGGGCGAGTCGTCCCAGCCCCAGCTGGCCAACCGTCCATACAAAACCAAAAACTTTTCTCGCGAGAAAATTATTTTTTCTTAGTTTTCCGCAATAAGAATACGATCAATTATGCCCTTAAAAGGATCACCAGTATTTTTGTTTTTTGTTACACCTTGTATAAAGTGAACTGCATGCATGGGAAATGGCCGAAGTGATAGTTTAAAGGTGGAAACCTTTATCAATAACTTTTAGCAAGTATTTTGTTGGCCATGTCATGACACTGGGATCCCAAAACTGCCGCGAGACGGTGACGTAGGTGAATCCTGCGACGTCATCAACATGCAACGTTGTTAATTTCAGGTGCCATCGTACAACCACGCGTGGCTTCTAACTCCTCAGCAGCCATCGAGCGATTCCCGTTTACCGCCGCAATATTGTACGGGCCGACCGGCTATTTTCGGCAGGTCTGTGGCGGGTCTGTGCTTACTACCACTGCGGTACTGTCAGCTGCGAGCTGTCTGAGTACTCAGGGGAGGTACGTAACTAAAGCTCTCGGAACATTCATGGATGAAACAGCAGTGCTTCGATCATCGCCGCTTATCTAATTCTGCGATTGTTCTGTGGTCATTACAACTACAACCTCTTTTGTATCACCTGCGAAGTGTCGATTGAACCAGAGGAAGTAAGTCACTAAAGACGTGGTGATGCTCAGTAAGAACCTACTTATTTATGTAACGATAAACAAGAGTTTACCGTCGACATCCTGACTGGTTATCAATTAATAGGTCCAGTAGGTCTTTAGCGCATCCATGCTCATTATCACAGCGGTACTGTGAGATGCAAGCTATCTGGATAGCCAAAGGAGGTAAGTCACTAGAGCTCTCGGAGTGTTCGAAGATACCTTTCCTACAGCAATGATCGAACACCGCTGCTATCTTTTACTGATGCTATTTGGGGTTCTGTATTCACCACAGAGGACACACCGCTTTAGTGCGTTAGTCGCTAGCAGCGCTCGGGCATGCGCATTACTGATCTGTGGTAACCTCCGTGATATTGCCTGCTAGATGTCTGGATAACCAGAGGAGGTAAGTCGCTAATAAATAAAAAAATGCCGTAATGAGCGGCTCGCGGGCCGCAAGCCTTATCGATAGTCTCAAATCCACATGTTATTTCAGACCGAACCCAGTAAACCAGCACCGCGTCCGAGTGGGTTCAGCCCAGCCCAACGCCGGTGGGTCCGTCGTAGCCGTGCGCCTGATCACGCTACATCCGAACTACAACTACCGGACCCTCGAAGCCGACATCGCCGTGCTGCGAGTAGACACGCTGACCTACTCGCCGGCCGTGCAGCCGGTCGCTGTAGCTGGGACTAACTATAATGTTTCCGATAATGAAGCAGTTTTGGTGATAGGTTGGGGACAGAATCAGAGTGTAAGTGATTCTCCTATTTCCTTTAACCTAGCTCACGCTATAAGTATCTACACTGGCCATGAAACTAGTTGATAGAGCTAAAACGTTTCGGATAATGATGCACTTTTGGTGTTAGAACAGGGTTACAATGATGCGTAATTGTCTTTTGATTATATTACTACCATTTCTAAATACTTTACCTAATAAATGTTGTCTACTCTGTAGGTACTTAGGGCCCTGTAAATGAATTGAATACCGTTAGCTTTGGCCTGGCGCTTGCGCCAATATTTTTCAAATTGGCCATGATGTTTTCCTACAATGAAAATTTTGAATTGCCAAACTACAATGTGCAGCTTTCAATGCGCTTTCCAAATTCCAGGTAGCTGCAAGCCTCCGGGACACTCTCCGCTACGTGCAACAGAACGTCGTCAGCCAGTCGTTCTGCAAAGCCCTGCTTGGGTACGAGGGGCTGAACGTGACTGCCGGGATGCTGTGCACAGGGCGCGCCAACGGCGAGTTCTGCGACTCAGACTACGGCGGGCCTGTTGTGCACGCTGCCAACAACGTGTTGGTGGGTGTGGCTGCTTTTAGCTACCGTTGTGGGGAGAAGCGATACCCTAGTTTGAGCACCAGGGTTTCGTACTATACCAACTGGATTGTCGATGCGGCCAAGTAACTTTGAACTTCAGGTTAAATGTTACTTAAGTGTATCGAGTTTGTAAATAAAATGTGACTACATCGAGTTTTATTTTTGTTTTTTCGTCCTATCCTTTGACATCATATATTATGGTAGCAACATCTCTTCGAAACACAATTGCGAAATTTATCGATACAGGCGTTAAGTACTTTACAGACGTTAAGTACTTTGGCAATAGGTAAAATTGATTTGCTACACATAAACTTTTCCATCTTCCGACCGCAAACAAAAGGTAATATATACAAATAGGTACAATTAAGAAAACCACTAGCAATAATACCAAAACTCGACACGGATTTCGCCAATCTACGACACACAGAAGACTGAGGAGGTGAGGTGAGATGTGAGCATGCTGGAGATGTTATTGGTGTAAAGTCCGGCAAGAATCCCCGTGGAATAGCAAAGTAACATTATATTCGATATTTTTTATTATTCATATGCCGCTACCGGAAAGATAGAATTTCGAAGAAATGCTTACAGCCAGGATCTTGCATATTTTATTCAACAGGGACGCATATAGATAGTTAGTGTTATAATGTTGATGATTGCGTGTTGCTCCCCGGAAGTCTGGACTGTCCACAATCCAATACTTACCTAAAAACAAAAATATCGTTAGACTTTCGAATTTGGTAAAATCTGTTATAGGTACATTAGGTACTGAAGGATTGTTCGTGGTTCGAACATGTTATTTTACAGACAATGAATCATGGAAAAATCATTTTACAGTCGACGTCAAAGATGTCTTTACACTTTTGCACCTTATTCCTTTGTAATAAGGGCCGAAAGTGTAAACATATCTTTGACGTCGACTGTACATGGCCCAATTAGAAATAAATATAATCGTTTAGAATTTAAGTGTCCAGGTAAGAAAGCATTATTATCCTACTAATGCTATTAGAAGTCCGCTTTGGATATATTTATATCTATTTATAGTACCTACCTATTTATTTATTGTAAAAAATTGTACTTAAGTGAGTAGGTACGTGCATGGTGATATTAATAAAACATTTTTACTTAATTTTCTGGTTTATTACGCAAGTTACGCATCATCATTTTTTTTCGAGATTTGATCTACATCAGCCGAGAAAATTATTCCCTGTTACGTAGGTAACGTTAGATAATTGCCGGGAATAATTTTCTCGGCTACTTCGAATAAATTCCTACGCAGCGCAGACGATTATTGGTAAACGAACGCGATTATCTGTACGTGACTATAATCAGCACTAGATAACCGGTCGGCACCCTCATACCTCATACCAAATGAACTGTCGAAAATAAACATTAAGAGCTTTTCAATAAATAAAAAACTCGTCTGTCAAGACCCTTTTTGTCAGGACTGGGTCGAGGTTTCAAGTCGAAATTAACTATTTATATTCTGCGGTCCTTTGAAGCTATAAAATATCAAGCTTCCAAAGTCAAGGCAATCCAAAGATATGAGCCATTTTCTATAATTTAGCAGGCGACTCAATGGTAGGAGAGCTATTAAAAAATTTCGTACCGACTTGATACCGCGATGAAATGCACAATGGTGTCCCATAAAAGTGATGCTAAGCCCAAATCCCATAGTCTGTCACGGGGGAACTTGGAAGGTCACTTCCGGTGCGAAAAAGGGGCGTTACTTACCCATCTGATCCCGAAATAATAGTAATGGCATCAGTTAGAAATTTACTAGTAGATACAGAAAAGCAAAATCTGTCAGTATTTTTTTGCCGCAAGTGCTTGGAAGACGCTCTCAAAAATGACCATTGGTTACCCTAAATATATCCATCTGATACAAGTATGATACCAATCCCCGTCGGTAGGTATGAACCCTCATTTCAGGAATATGTATGTCCGACAGTGCTATTTCTGCTGAAACACCTTGACAGACGAGATTATGTAAGCAACATCCGTGGAACCCGTATTTTGAAGTTATGTTATGTAACGGTATGTTAACGGACATTTTAATTATTTGATGCTTGCAGTGGGCTCACCTACCACAAAACGTATACCTAGGATACTTCTTACAGTCCTAGAATTATGAAATTTGGCAGGAAAGAAAGTCTTACAGCAATAGTAACGGAAAAAGTACGGAACACGTTAATATGTTGTACCTCTGTCACGGCTTGGGGTCCGCATGACAACCTAATCCTATGAATCGGCGTAAACACTATTCGTTTTTACGAAAGCGACTACACCTTCCAAACCAGAAGAGAAACTAGGCCTTTTTGGGACTAGGTCCAGTTTCCTTACGATGTTTTACTTAACCGAAAAGCGACTGGTAAATATCAAATAATATTCCGTCCGCTTAAATATTTAAGCTCCGAAAAACTCAGTGGCACGAGCCGGGGTTTGAACCCGAGACCTCCGGATTATAATCCGAATAACGTACATATACTTATGTTGTACCATCACAAAAAAAACTTTTTGCGGTTACAAACATACAAAATCTATAGGGTACCTACTCCCCATAGATCTTGAAATTCTTGAATCTTGAAATTTTGAGGTCTTACGCCGTGCTACAGCTTGCTTACCAATATTTTTGATGCGCCAACACTGGTATAAAATCAGATATCAATCTTACTCTTGTTATCAGATGAACTTTCACGACTAAATACCTAGCTTTATTTAATTCGGTAATTGTCATTTCGGTAGGTATCCACTCAAAGCGTATAAAATCTTTTGAAGGACACATAATATCACAACTAAATATACCTCGCGGCACGTAACTTTAGCGCTGACCTTGATTTCTGCGCATGTTCTTCCATAGCCCTTCACCCCCTGTATCCCCCCGCGCGACCCATTTTCCGACTTCTGCGCAATAACGGTCAGCGCTAGAGTTACGTGCCGCGACCTGTAAATACGTCCATGGGGGCTAGTTTAGATTTGAGCAAGTTATTGATTTAGTTTAATATTTGTACTGTAGTGCCTCTGTATATTTATACCTGCAATAATACGTAACATAACGAAGAACGGAAAGATATGTGATAAAATTTTATTCGTACCTAACGCCGAGAAAATCTAAACTTGCCCGGAGTATCGTTGTCACCAAAATGGGCAAAATAGCCACACTGCTCCTTTAAACCAAACCTCTAGACGTAAAGACCCTGCCTTGTTTGATATTTGTTTAACAACTTTTTCTTTACTTAAAAACCAAAGGTTTCTGGTATTAGAAAAAAATGCGTAACTTTGCGAATAAGGCATTGTCTACGGCTGTTTCTAGTTTCCTGGCAGAATGCATCGTGGGGCGGGCACAACGTATTATCCACGCGAGTCACGTCCCACGCCAGGGGTCATCCAAAAACTGAGGCACAAGCTTAGCCATCGAGCCTCTGCCTGTCGCTGACAAGCTTCAGGGTTGCTGCTATATTCACGGTTTCAAGAGGTTAGCAAATAAGGTTAAGTGCCGCGTTCGGTCGGCAAAGCTCAAAGAGCAAGGCAAGGCACAAGGGGCCTTTGCAGCGGCAACAAGAGTTCCATCGGCATCGGCAAGCTTTCGGCTCAAACTTGAGAGATCCAAGGTTCCGTGACGACAAAGTGTGCACCGAGCCTTAATAGACAATGTTCTATTAGGATAATTTACTCCTAAATCCGATGCAGTTTGGCTGGTTTTTTCCTGGATGAGATTTCGCTGGGGAACATGGCAGTTTAAAATGGGCAACTTTCCCTGATTCTTCTTGTAAAATGAGTTGTCACTAGTTCTAGCTATAATATTTAGATATTTAGTGTTCCGTACTAATCTTGATTTACACTGCAATTTTAGAATTATTTAATACTTCGGCATTTTACATGACTTTTAAGTTATGGATGGATAAGCAATAGGTACATTAGGTACTTTAAAAAAAATACCATAAATAAAATTCTTGCCATACAACTAACGTGACAGTGTTATTTATAATCTCGCCGTATCACTAGCATCGCTTGGTTCTACTAGTTTATCACAAGCTTTAGATATTGTTTCCTTATAAAGAGAATTTTAGGGGGCGGAATGATTAGTTTGTGAACATTGGTGTAGTGATTAAACCAAGATGTGGTGGACGCGGGCAGCCGCGTGTCTAGTGGCGGTTTATCTTGGCAGCCATGTTGCTGGTTAGTGTTTCAGTGATAGTATATTGTTAAAAAATGCGGATATTACTTTTGATTTTTTTTCCCGTTCTTAAGGTTCCAAATATACAGAAAATAGATTTTTATCTGTAATGAAATTAAATAAAAACTTTAAATAGTTTTTACTGATAAAAGGACATGGATACATAGCGATTTCGACTGTTTCTTTTTTGGATCTACTAGATAAAGCTACTTTAAGAAACGGTTCTTGTATGTATTGGATCATAACAACTACCATCGCATAAGTATACGACGCTTTCATTAATAAAACGCGTTCACAGCTCAACAAGCTTTGAGGACCATCAACTTCGTCACAAACGTGGGTGCCACCATCGACATAAACCTCAGCAACACAGGGACCGCAGGAACATGCCGGCTAAAGCAGCCCAATGGAGTCGAGGTCGACTTGACGACCCTCAATTTGGTGGGCGTCACGGTCCAGGCCAGCAGCAAGTTTGTGTCCTGCCGAGTCACCATAGGACCGATGACAGACGCGCTTCTTGGCAGTTGGGAGTTGATCGAGACTTCTGGATTGACGACTCGCAGTCAACCCGCTACCATCGCTTGGGCTGGTAAGTTCTAGATGTTTTACTAGACCGAGATTTTGGACAGTGACACAATCAGCTACAGAAACATAGCAAATTTTTGCTTTAATTGCAGACACCTCAAATCCTTCAACAACAGCAAGACAAAGAGTCTTAAGTGGTGAACAACACTATAAAGTAGCCGTTGGTGGCTCAGTCATCGCACCCCTACGCCGCGAGACCGGTACCTTCGAAGGATGCTTCATAACGGCGCCCGATGGCACCACCATGCCCTTGTCGGAGACGACAGACTATCCTGGCATTGCATGGACTTCTAGACCTACTTCCTTGAACATTTGCCATGTACAGCTGGGGCCTATTGACGCGGACATGATCGGAGATTGGATGATGCTGGGTTGGTTCATCCATGACGGGGTGAGAATCGAGGCTCAACAGCCAGTTATGGTCCACGAAGAAGGTATGGATCTTAATAAAATACTTAATTAGGTTTCTTCTAAATAAAAAATAGACAAATTGTACCATATTTCTACGGTAACTGCATACCACACCGCCGTACGCTTTTATGCCACCATAGTATTAAAAAAAGTTGCCAAAAAAACTTATATTTTATGTTCCCATTAATCATCATTCGCTTGCCCTTGTCCCATTTAGTTGGGGTCGGCGCAGCATGTCTTTTTTTCCACACATCTTTGTCACCCGTCATCTCATCGTCTCATATTCATGTTCTCATTAATATGACATCATAATTATTCAACATTACCATAATTTAAAACGCGTTTTTTTCTTGTAGATGGCATTGAGCATTTGCCCCCGTTAGAATATCTGACGCACTCTGGAAAATCGTATGACATAAGTTTGAATCGAACTGTCAACCTCGCCACTTGCATTTTGATCGATCCAGCCGGCACAGAATATACCCTCAGCGCAGCCTCCAGCATCCCAGGAATCACGGTCTACAATGCTGACTCGTACGTCATCTGCCGCGTGCGTATTGGCCCCATGGAACAGAGTTTGATAGGAGAGTGGACGTTGGTGCAGCAGAACACAGATAATACGCAGCGTCGGCAGCATGTCATTTTTCAATGGGCAAGTAAGTACTTGCGACACCTATAGATAAAATTTAATATTAAAAAATTAAAAAAATGTAGGCCAAATTTGACAACTAAAACTGAATCTCTGGTGAGACCATATGTGACTCTGTCAATAACATTTGTCAAACAAGTAGTGATCTCGCATGGATATCCACGAGTTTGGTATGTCAAATAAAGGTTCAGTTAACTTTGTAATTGGATCTTACGAGTGTACGTTTACGATGTACGTCATCTTTTTCTTCCAGATCCTTCGAATCCTGACGAAGAATCGTGGTTTGTGGCACATGATTTTCCAACTGAAATATTTGCGACCGCTGGAACCACTGCAGAAATATTCATAGGAAGGAACGAAGGTTTCTTTGAATTTTGCTACATCACTACGCCTACCGGAGTACACTTGCCTATGTATGGAAGAAACTATCCAGGAATACAACACGTGCTTTCTAATAGAGTGTCATCTTGCGTGGTAGAATTAGGCCCCTTAAATGCAGAAATGTGGGGTGACTGGACCTTACACGCAAGACACGAAGTAAATGGCAGAAACATTGAACTGGCGCAAATTTTTCATCTAACTCAGGACAGTAAGTAGTACCTAACCAAGCAGACATTCATAAACTGTTAATGATACCTACCTGAGCTTATAAAACGAAAACCATTTCATTTTTAGCTGGAGTCAGAATACTGCCACGAATGCGTCATTTGACAAACATAGGAGCAACAGTCGAAATTAATCTGAACCAGACTGGAGTAACATCCACTTGCCGACTCCAGGCTCCGAGTGGAATCGAGTATGCCATAACACCTGGGGCGACACCGTTAGTTGGTGTCACTGTACACAGCAGCTCTAGATACGTATCCTGTCGAGTGACCATCGGACCGATGGCGGAGAATTTGTTGGGACAGTGGGTACTGGTTGAGCAAAGCACAGGGCTGCAGCGTAGACAACCAGCCATTATTCAATGGGCCCGTGAGTAACCATTTTTTGTAACATAATTCAATCAAAGTCTTAAAAAAGATGATATGATAATCATCCGGTCTTTCTTTTAGATCCAGCACACCCCGAGAGGGACGCGAGACAACTGATTATTGCCCCAGAGATGGTAATGCCTACCGATCTTGATGCTATAGTGGAAGCGGGGGTTGGGCGAGAAATGGGTACCTTTCAAGGTTGTTTCTTGACAATCCCAGACGGTACCGTGATCCCAGTGATGTACAACACCGTCTATCCTGGAATAAGGCTAGGCCAACCTAATAGGATGACGAGCTGCATCGTTGAGATTGGACCTGTTACTGCTGACATGGTTGGTCGGTATACTTTGTCAGGAATGGGCCACCATGTCGGGTTTAGAACAGAATCGCAGCAAACTTTCACTATCATTGAAGATGGTAAGAAAATATTTTAAAACTGTTCGGACCTCCTATTTCTTAATAAGGGGATCATTGATTTTATAGGGGTCTTTATTGATTTTGTACATTACAGATGGAATAACGAACTTACCTCCACTCCAAATATTGACACATAGGGGAGACAATGTAGATATCAATCTGGAACAGAATGGGGGCATCGGTATCGGTACTTGTATGCTCAGAAACCCAGCTGGACATGTCTTCATCCTAGACTCCACATTCAACACTGCTGGAATCACAGTGCATAGCAGCAGCAAGTTCGTGGCCTGCAGAGTCACCATCGGGCCGATGAGTGATGAATTGTTGGGCGATTGGCAACTGATGCACCAAGTCACTGGGCAAAGAGAGAGGCGCGTTCATGCCAGTGTGTTTTGGGCAAGTAAGTGTAGCACTTCGTAATTACAATCTGGTTAAATATAATAAGTATGCGTAAATAGTCATACTTATAATATAATACATATACTTACGATATGTTAACATTTTATGTAGATGTTTATTAAGTCTGATTCTCTTCACAGATCCAATGGACCCATCATGGTCGTATCAGATTATTACAGCACCGGAACAAAACGTAGTCGGAGCCTTCGGCGACATCATCTCGGTCGCCGTACCTTGGTCCGAAGGTTTAATAATAAGCTGCGTCATCATAGCTCCTGATGGAACTGTCATGCCTCATTCCGAAGGCCACGACTACCCTGGCGTCGGCTGGGCTAGGAGCAACAGTATTGCCTCATGTAACGCTCTTCTTGGTCCTCTTGATGACAGTATGCTTGGCAGATGGACCTTGGCGGCAAGGTTTGATGATGGTGGATCATTTCTGGAGTCACAACAGTCTATTACATTAGGGCGCAACAGTAAGTCGTTTGATAACGTTAATATATACCGTAAAATGGGGTTAGTAGGGTTCGTAGGGATAGTTAGGTTATGAATGGGAAGAGAAGGGATGAAAGGGGGCGAGATGGGATTTTAAGGCTAATGCTACAAAAATAATGTATTCCAATTTAAAATGGAGCTATAGTAATACTCACAATAAAAAAAAACGATCCTACAATCTTCCAAAATCACCTTTGTATGAAATCCCATCGCACCCCAATTACGAGCGACTACGGGGTGAGGTGGGATTCCCTGTTTATCGTCAAAGTTATGAAATGCAACTACCCAAAATAAAATAAAAACTAAAATACAAACCTCCGGAACACTTAATATATACACCATTCAGTTTGCATATGCAAAAATTAAATGTTATCGGGGTTTGAATGTCAGTTTTGACCCCACTAACCCCATTTTACGGTAATATTACCTAAAGAGTTTATCCAAGAACAGGGTTTAAGTTCTAAAATAAATTTACGTTTCAGCTGCAAATGAAATGGAATTACCAGCGCTCGAATATTTAACTAACGTTGGTGCATCAGTTGACCTCATTCTTGATAATACGGAGAATCCCATCCAAAGTTGCGCTCTGTTGACGCCCGATGGAGAATACCACGAGCTCACTCAAGATTCAAACATACCTGGAGTAACTATTCACGGGCATAACAAATTTGTATCATGCAGGGTTACCATCGGACCTATGACTGAGCAGTTATTAGGTACATGGACACTCGTTGAAAATAGCGTGGACGGTAGACACAGAAGGCAAGCTGCTGTGTTTTCATGGGCAAGTAAGTAACATCAAGATAAGTTTCTGTAAATATAGTTTTAGTATTCGAACTTCAAAACACAAACAACGAGGAAATGCCGCCAGCATCCTTGGTACAATGCCGCAAGGGCCTAGTTTAGATTTGAGCTAGTTATTAATTTAGTTTAGTATTTGTACTGTAGTACCTCTGTATATTTAGTTATGTAAATAAATGTATTTCCTATTATTTCCTAATGCTTATTTCAGATCCTTCAAATCCCGACGTCGTACCAAGATTGATGATTGCATCTCAATACGAATTAAGAGCAGATACTGGCGAAATTCATAACGTATTCATATCTAGAGAAGATGGGTTCTTCGAAGGTTGTTACATCACTACCCCCGATGGAACCGTCTTGCCGTTGTTCCCTCACATGCATTACCCTGGCGTCACCCACGCCGGTCTTAACAGGGTGACGGCTTGCTTCGTCGACCTGGGACCCATGGACGGCGATATGGTCGGGTCCTGGATCATAGCTGCGAGATTCAACAATGCTGGAAGCAGAGTTGAGACACAGTTGCCTATCAACCTCGTTCTAGTCGGTGAGTAGCAAGCTTACCTAGATTTTACTTCATTAATTATTTGACTGTAAACTAAGATGATGTATTTATTTTACACCTACACCCTACACATCCCACCCCACTACGACTACCCAGGTTATCTACGTCGATTTTGTGCCGCTCTCTTCTTCTTCTTCCTAGCGTTTATCCCGGCTTGGGGTCCGCTTGACAACCTAATCCCATGAATTGGCTTAGACACTAGTTTTTACGAAAGCGACTGCCATCAGACCTTCCAACCCAGAGGGGAAACTAGGCCTTTTTGGGATTAGGTCCGGTTTCCTTACGATGTTTTTCCTTCACCGAAAAGCGACTGGTAAATATCAAATGATATTCCGTACATAAGTTCCGAAAAACTCAGTGGTACGAGCCGGGGTTTGAACCCGAGACCTCCGGATTGAAAGTCGGACGTCTTACCGCAAGGCTACCAGCGCTTCTTTGTGCCGCTCGAGAATATTTATTTTCTAGTTGTACTAAGTAATTTTAATCCACTTGGCCGAGAACACAGCCAACTGGGCCAACCATTAGCAGTTGGGCATGGGCAATCTGCATATTATATGAACTTCAGAATCAGAACTCAAAGGTAGAAAAACTTTGACTGCAAATTAATGTAAACGTAGCCTCGCATACATAATTTTTAATACATTTAATTACAAACTTTAAAATGGTACATATAACGACTTAAAAATACATAATTATATGTGATGTGATTTATCATCGTATTTTTTCCAACAGATGGCATCCATAGACGTCCGCCTATCCACGAATTAACGTATTATGGTGGTTATGTGGACCTAAACTTAAACCAGACTGGCGTAGGAGGCGGTTGTAGTCTAACTGCACCCGATGGCCAAGAGTACGTCTTGGGCACGACATCCAGTATACCAGGAGTCGTCATACATCCTGCGAGTAAATTCGTCGCGTGCAGAGTCGTTATTGGACCGATGACCGAATCTCTTTTAGGCGATTGGGTTATTACGCACTTGGGATCGGATAATACTGAGAGGCATCAACCTATGACGATTGCTTGGGAAAGTAAGTTTCTGAACTAAATTGTAGAAAAAAATTGGATAAAATGTTATAGTATACATAAGATTTGTTTTTAAGATTTTATATCTAAGAGAGAGAGATAAAATCGTGTTTGTATTAGGTCGGTACGTGTTTTTTATACTTACATCATCTTGTTTATTTCAGACCCTGCAGACCCGTCGGCGCAACGGCAAGTAACAACACAAGCACAACAATCATACAGCGTTCGATTCAGCACCATCATATCAACCTCAATCGAGCGTGAAGATGGCTTGTTCGAGGGCTGTTTCCTCACAACTCCAGATGGCACAGTTCTACCTGTTCTAGATAACAACGCCTATCCTGGAACTATCTGGGCCGGTGCAAACAGATTCACTGCCTGTTTCGTCCAAATAGGACCAATTGATCCCGAAGAGGAAGGTACCTGGATTCTCGTCGCCAAAACGAACAATTATGGAGTCCGCACGGAACTACGCATACCTATCGAAATAACACTTATACGTAAGTGACACTAGTATTTATATTTTCATATAACCTAGATTAACAAAAAAGTGTTTGTTTTTGCTAGAGTTAAATTCTAACATTCTTTTTCTAATTCAATTGAATATTTTAGATGACCAGAACCTCCTCACCGACAACCTTCCACGACGTGAAATATTCACTTTCACTGGCGGCTTCGTAGACATTGCTCTTAATGAAACTGGAAGTGCTGCTAGCTCATGCAGCTTAAGGAATCCTGCGGGACGGACCTTCCTTCTGCAGAACACCGTAATGGTACCAGGAGTTGCTGTACGGGACAGCAATCAATTTGTGTCGTGCAGTGTTACAATCGGACCGATGTCTGAAGATCTCCTCGGCACTTGGAATCTTATACAACAGGATTCCCTCACGACGGAAAGAATTCAACCCGTTCAAATATCTTGGGCCCGTAAGTAATGAGAAATATATTCTCATTTACATCAACATTTAAATTATCAATATCAACATTATCAATGAGTATAATAACTTCCTTATTTTTGCAGATCCAGCAAGTCCGCAAGACCCGCCGACATTAATAAGACATGTTTTTGACGAAATAGTCGTAGAAGAAAACGATATCTTCACTATGTCCTCGCCTAGAAACTTCAACGACAGCTTTGCCGAGGGCTGCTATATCACGACTCCTGACCACACAACTCTACCTATCTTCGGTGACAACGGATACCCTGGCATTCAGTATGCTGGTGCCAACCGTCACACCATATGCTTTGTCGACGTTGGTCCTATTACTTCTGAAATGGCGGGCGCTTGGACGCTCTTTTCAATAGTCAATAGAGCTGGCGAGAGGATAATTTCAGAGACACCTACCCACATATCTATTAGCGGTAAGAATAAATTGGGTCTTCATGTCTGATATATTATATCCCTTTTAAACAAATACAATTAAACACAAATTGAGAATTATTACTAATTGGTAACGAATGTAAGAAACCAAAATTTGAAAAACCAAGTACTTGAATTGGAACTTTATAACAAATTAGCACTTTTAATTTTAGACGGAGTCATCAATTTGCCAACTCTTCAGCACGTCGCAAACGAGGGTCACTTTATCGACCTGGCTTTGAATCAGACTGGTCAGACGGGTAACTGTCTCCTAAGTGTCCCATCAGGCCATGAATATACCCTAGAAACGGCAGGAAGCTTAGAAGGCATCACAGCACAAGGGCAGAGCAAATTTGTGTCCTGTAGGGTGGTAATAGGGCCGATTACCGAGGCTCATATCGGAGATTGGGTGCTGATACAGCAGTTTACTGATCCACATTTGAGGAAACAGCCAGCTACGATTTCGTGGGCCAGTAAGTCATTATTTCATACTTCTTTTTGTAAAATATTTATATCACGGGGCGATCCAGTCACTCAACGATTCACTTCCAGATCCTGATGATACAGCGGCTGAAGTGTGGGATATCAGAACGGAAGCTGATAGAGATATTTACGGAGACTACGGAGCCACTGTCGAGATTTCCATCCCACGGCAGAACCTGAACTATCTCTTTGAAGGCTGCTTTATTACCACTCCTGATGGAACTACCCTCCCCATCTTCTCAACTCATGCGTAAGTCATGAAAACTTAAAATTCAGTTGATTATATTTCCTTGAATGACTTGGACCGTAGCATTTGGCGTGCAAATTTATCGTAGACGAATACTGATTCCGTGAAATGTGGGCTGTTGTTTAACATTTACATTGCTGAATTTTCTCCACCACATAAATGACCTTTTTTATCCAGGTACCCTGGAATCGCTCATTTGGGAGTGAATCAAGTGACGGCTTGCTTCGTGGAGCTCGGGCCGATAGACACCGACATGGCAGGGAGCTGGGTGCTGGCAGCCAGGTTCAATGACAACGGAGCTCGGCACGAGGACCGTCAGCCGTTCCTCCTTACTATTGGACGTGAGTATCCATCGAAAACCTTGATTTTGTGGTTGTTTTCTATTTTGTTCTTTTGCGGGTAGTCCCCCCAAAAGCAGTCTATAAGTTTGGCCTACTTTCATAGCAGTTGGACCTCTATTCGACATGATAAACTATGACATGTGTTAAAGCGGTCTCAGTAGCGACTGCCAGTTTTCGTTTGTCGAATTGGGCCCCTTTTCAATAGTATGTAGACGGCCATAGCCTAAGAACTTCTTGAGGCTCCGAGTATTTAGCGCCTTCTAGTTCAGAGCCACCTAAACAGAGCCAATATGTATGTGATAAAATCAGCGCCACCTAGTGACGAATAACGTACTAGTAGAACACTAGTCGTTACTGGGTGGCGCTGATCGTGTAGTAAAGTTCTTAGGCTATGGTCGTCTACTATATATTTAAGTCTATTGGTATAGTCAATGTCAATTTGCTTAATATAAATAAAGCTGTTTACTATTTTTAAAACTTTTTTTAGCTAAGATCAGCTGTAGGTATCTATGCAAAAAACGCATTTTTCATTTCCTAATAAAATAGGAAGCGTTGTCAATGAATCGAAGGTAATTGCGGCGATGTTCGGCGATCAAAATAGGAGTTGAGCTCTATAGAGCATATAGCAGTGTCCTACGGAGTTACAAAGTAGAAATTTCGAGAAAAAATTATAACTCATCACCTCATCAGTCATCATAATTTTTTCCATAGTAGTTCCTACCGTCAGCAAGTTACAGAAAACTCTACCTTCCATAAGAGTTACCAAAAGAAGGAGAAGACTAAATGGGGGGATGGTATGCGTAGTATTATTTTTATGTGAGAATCTTCAAGTAGGTACTTGTATTATACGGTGTCTTGTCTTCCAGCTCCTCCAGCCACCTTCAACGCGACAGCCCTCATCGTCAGCCTGACACTCATCTTCGGTCTAGTGTTTATCGTGGTCGGAATCATCAGCTACAAGCCAACGAGGGACTGGAGCTCAGAGAAGTGGAACCAGTCGCGATCTTGGAGTACGCAGAGATGGCACAGGATGCGGTCCAGCATGCGCAGCGTCTCTAGCAGGAGACCTGTCATTGACACAGAATTGGGGCCGAGGAGTTAGATTTTTTTTGTGTTACTTATGCCCTTTCATTGCGCTTTTTATTACGGGAACACATAGATACTAATCTTGTAATAATACTGCCTCTAGTAATATAATTTTTGGTGTCTAGTACAGTCGCCATCAGACATATCGGAGCGGCCACGTTGGTCACAAATATCAGAACAACGCGTCTATTGTCAAGGCGATAAAGTGCATTTTCAGATATTTTTGAGTACCGTGGCCGCTCCGATATATTTGATGGCGACTGTACTTCATTTATTGAGATGTATATGACTACTCATTTGTCTTTGTGAGTTGCTATGTACCAAGTGTACCAACTAATTTAGCCCTTAAATAATATTTAAACCTGTGATTACTGAGTGACTGACATAATTACATGAATTTAGTATTATATTTATTATGGAATTGTATGTAAGTACCCACCTACCTATATAGTTTATAAGGTGAGACATTATATAGAATACAATTAATTTTGATTTAGAGACCTACTGTTTAAATCACAAAGAGTATGGGCAATTATAATATTTAAGATTGTATTGTATTATAAAATTAATCCGCTGGATAAACGGATACTTTGTTCTTATAATATATAGGGTGGAAAAAATATGGACCCTGGAGGGGAAATACCCCATATCTTTAAACTAATTTATTTTGTGTAAAAGAAATATTATTTCATTTTTAAAAGGAAACAGAACTGCGTTTACATATTTCACAATAAAGTGTACCCTATCTTAAAGATTAAGGGTACTTCCCCTCCATGGATTTTTTCCACGTATTCTCAATAGGTACATTGTATAAAGATACTCGTAAATATAATAATTAATACTGATTGTTTTGTTATCATTTATCAATGTGTACATGCAGGTTCGGCACGTATTTTTTATCAATTAAATCTATTTAATCTTTATGATAATTGATAGCATGTCGCTGTTATAAACATGTTAATTTTAGAACTTATAAATTATCACTTTATCGTAAAAACGGCGTCCCTGCGTAACCTCGTTTCACAAAAAAGGACGCTTAATTGTTCTTGCCCTAGGCCTTTAGGACCTTTAGGTAGATACTAACCGTACCTACGTGATGCGGGAAAATTACTTTAGACTAAGTATGCAGCGACAAAGTATGGCTGTTCATCGATAGGTACAATGTACATACTTAAAATATAATTTTAAACAAAAAAGAACCGACATCACATAGCCTCCACCTTTCAAAAGCCCGACCTGCTTGTAAAAAAAACTGAATTCACAATAGGTGTACTCACCTATGATATTTGAAGAGTTCCCTCGATTTCTCTAGGATTTTATCATCAGATACTGACTTAATGGCAATGGACCAACTGTCAAGTACATCCTTTTGAAAAATAGAACTTTTCAAAATTGGCCCAGAAAAAAAAATACGAATTGAGAATCTCCTCCATCGAAATCTTGAAGTCGGTTGAAAATAGAGGGCAGAGGTTAGGAGGAAAATCTCTGTGCATACAAAAGTTGAGGTTGAGGTTATATATCTCTATCAACTCATTTCATACTCTCTTGCTGTACTAGCGCCGCTCTGGAGGAATATAGAACTGTTGGGACAGTTTACAGCTGGTCTGGTCACTTCTGTAACTGCTCCCCATATGAGACATTCCTCCTTCCCTCTACCAACTATCATGTATACTCTTTCAAACAAAAAAAAACCAAATCGGTCAGTCGGAACTCGGAATAACCGGCGATATTTAAAAAAAATTGCAAAAACTAAGATGCCGACGACTTCGAAATCGCGAAGTCGATGGAAAAATTACGGCAGTAAAGCGGGAGGCATGTGTGTACATGGTGAGTTCGGCCAAAATCGGACACTGAGTAAAATCGATGATTAAAATTTACGCCTATTGCGGGGACTTCATGTTGTTCTGTCAAGATGAAACGCTGCGTTATTTTTTATCGCACCTCTCTTCAGACCTCACTTGTTGCTCCTGAGAAGTCGTGTGCGTAAATTTTCTGAATCATCAGATTTTATCCAGTGTCCGATTTTGGCCAAACTCACCATGTAATGTATTATCACGACTTCTATGGGGACAAAGTTACGGTTTGAAGTTGGTTACCTAATAAACAAACAAACGTTTTGTTTAGAACAAAGATGTAATCATAATCATGCTTAATCATAGCCAATTTATTCCAATAGAAATTACTGAAATCAGTTTGCATCTTATCACACACTCATACATTTCAAATCGAAGTTATTTACATTAATCCATGCTCTACACTATATAAATATTATTTTAACCATAATATAAAAACAATGAACTATTGCTCTTAAGAGTCGCCAGGACGCTCGCGTGAACTCGCGTCCCCATACAAACGTAGTTCAGCTCTCATTTTTAAAACGACATGCTTTAGAATCACGCAATTTGGCATGGACATTTTAGTAGTACAGAGCTATGTCGGTAATTAGTTTTCGTTGCTAAAAATTGTAATACAAAGAAAATATAGCAAAAATAAGTTTTGTATGGAAATCTGTATCTGGCTGTATTTTCTTTGTATTACAATTTTTAGCAACGAAAATGAATTACCGACATAGATCTGTACTACTTAAATGTCCATGCCAACTTGCATGGTTCTAAAGCATGTCGTTTTAAAATGAGAGCTGAACTACGTTTGTATGGGAACGCGAGCGTCCTGGCGACTCTTAACATGCTTTAAGAGTTTTTACTAGCTACATTCCCTCGAGTTTTTTAAGTTAGGGACTTGCAACCGCAAAGAAATTACTGACCAATTGACCGACCCGGTAATTTTGTAATTCAGTTGCGTAAAATGGGTGAGTAGGGATAGCGAGGGCAGTCGGTTCATGAATGGGGAGAGTAGGGATGACTGAGGGGTGAGGTGGTTTTTATAAGCTACGGCTACGAAAATAATATATTCGTGTTACAAATTAAGCTATTATAAGTTTTATTATCCATAAGTGTCGATCTAATAATTTTCAAAACTCGCATTAGTATGAAATTCCATCTCACCCCAAAGTCACCCAACTACGGGGTGAGGTGGGATTTTTTTAATATCCTTAAAATATGAAATCGAACTACACAAAATCATTGACAAATTAAAATTCATATATCCGGAACACTTTTTTGTATATAAATCAATGTTCCACATACTTTAAAAATAAAAGAGGTTTGAACTTCGAGTTAGTTCCTACTCACCCCATTTTACGGTAAGAATTTACGATTTAAAAAGAAGGAAGGATTTAAAAGTCAGGAAGTTGAATTGTAATGACAGCCCAGCGCTGAGTTATCCAAGGTTTCTTAAATAAATATTGTTGCACAACCTGCTGGTTTGATTTTATAATAATATCTAAGTTGTGGCCGAGTCTCGCCTGAGGGTGAGGCAGTGAAATTTTTTAATATTCCTTTTCACGCCACCTGCTCGGAAATGTGGCAAAAGAAGATCAAAATCCAAGCTGGAAAGTAAGCAATTGCTGTAGCATCTGAACTACCACTACAAGAATTGCTATTTTGCAGCAATGAAATGTCATTGCATTGGACCCGCCAATGAGAATCATTTAAAACATTAAAAAGGTCTTTTTTTGGCACCACTTTTTTATTCTAAAACAAAATAAGGTTGTTTATCGAACCAATTTACTTGTTTAAAAAAAAAGAAACGTCAAAATCATTCAGATCACCCTTAAGGCGTTTTTACCTTTTTAACCGTTTGTGGTTTTCTATCAAAAAGTGGGTAAGGAGTGAACCGGCTATTAGACATGTCAACTTGCAGGGCCCAATCTGTTGTGTACCCTGCCTCTCCCTCTCCCTCCTTCAGCTCCCTACGGGCCCTAACTTTAATCACACCTACCAACCTGAAAGATTGGGCCCTGCAGGTTGCAATGTCTAATATCCGTTTGAGTCGGATTGAAGCAAACATCGTAAAACGTTTCTTAAAAGTGAAAAAAAAGTAATAAAGGTGGAGCGAGAAAGTTGTATGCAGTAAAAATGAGTTCAATAAGTGTAGAAAATGTTATTAATACGCTGGCGCCCACCGAAATTCAAGAAACTGCACAGGCGTAGAAATTTGTTACCAGTGAAATCGCGTCCTAAATAAGAAGGCCCATGAACAGTGATATTGTCTATACAATATAATATCCGACGAACAATTCATATTATGGAAGGATGGCGAAAAGAAGCATTTATTTGCAGAAAGTTACATGCTCGTTTACTTTATCGTGCTTGTGAAAAGCATATGAACCGTCAATATACCTATAAATAGTATCTATTAAAGTGTTTGTATATGCCAATTAATTTTTTATTTTATTTCCTCACAGTAGTCGTGAAAAGCACTATGTAATGTCTCGGCCGAAAGCGCTATAGGTGGACTCGTATCTTCGAGGGCCTCCCCTGGCGGGTCGGCTAACTCGATCCACCTATAGCTTACTTTCCAGCCTCTACAACAATGTACTATTATTCTATACAAAGATGTATTGTCAATACTCAATTAATATTTTCCAGTTTCGCTAGCAGTTGGAAGTTGGAACAAAAATGTTTCTAGTGGGAAATATTGGAGTGCTCTTTGTAAGACGTGATTAGAATGTAGGCGCTGACGATCATAAGTACCTGAAAGAAAAGAAAATAGACACAATAAGGCTTTCAGTTTCGTGTTGATCAATATTGTATATTACACTATTCTGTGCCGTGTTTGGAATACTTAAGACTTTATTAAAGTTAAATAACATCTGTCAAATCCAAACCTACTTTGAACGTAGGTATTGTACAACCGATCAATAATAGACAGGTCACAAAATTTTGAAAATTTTAAATTCGCTCTCCTTCTCGATGCGACAGGCAAACGATATTACTTTTGCGTAACCGGGCTTTTTAACCGGTTTAGACCCTACTGTATCCGAATTGCCGGTTGCCTTCAAACTTAGAGCATATACCTATGGAGTAAGCTTGGGTACATTTCCCCTCTGTCAACGTTATTAGCAGGAAAATCTAATACGTTTATAAAAACTATTTCAAAAATCGATTACACGCATTTCGTTCATCGTTTTCAATGAGTAAAGAGCTCCGTGAAAATGCCTTTATGTATTGTTTTTAGGTGTAAAAAATGTTCTACTATGTCTAGTTTACAAAAATATGAAATATAATTTCACATTTAATTATAGTTTTACTTTTTTTATCATTCATTACTATTATGATAAAAAAATTAATCCATATCGAAAATCAAGCGTCGTTTACAGAATCGATTCAAAGATAATCGTTTATTTTCTGACGGGCAGTAACTATTTTGACGTTTGACACTTATGCATATTTAACGCCCCTAAGGATTGCTGCCTTCTATATTTTGTTTATGAATACAAGCAAAAAATGTTCCTTGGCTTTTTTGTTTGACATTTGCAAGGACTGCATCCGATAATGAACCATATTTCAACATATGTAAAATCAACTATCTGTTGCTCCATATAGTGTCGTGACTTACTGTCAAATATGCGTGATATTTTCAAGTCCAAGGTACATCATTGTCCGTTATCAATAAGGCGATGCTGCTATAAAAATTCATATAGAAATAAACTTTATTAACAACCGACAATGATGTACCTTTAAATTGAAAACGCCATACGTATGCTACCTCGCCCCCCTCAGATTTTGGCAGACTTTTTTGTTTGGAAAGATGAGGCGATGCGTCCTCCAGGTATAGAGCTTTATGCCTTCAAAGAATATATGACCGGAAGTGAGATATCCAAGTGGGATTAACATTCGCCACGCAGACGAATTCGTGGGAATAAGCTAGTAAGTGTATATGTTTATTGTCTATCTTGTTCCCTCGGTATCTCATTGAACATTGATCCCAGTAAGAAAACTGTATAATTTTAACCTTTTATAAAGATATTTATATGCGGATTATTTTATTTTATCATAAGGAGATACAACGGAATCATACAAATGAAGAAAATTATAGGTAGAATATACGTACATAGATTACGATGTTCCCTTGAACATATCTCACTGAGAACATGGATGGTATTAGAATATAAACCTAGCAATATGCAAACAATTACTTCAGTAAAAGAACATTTTTTTAGGGGCCACCGTTTACGAGTTATTTAAGAAAAACTAAAAAAAGGGTGATTTTTTTGGCCACAATCTTGAATATCTCACTTCCAGTCACACATTCTTTGAAGGCAACCGGCAATTCGGATACAGTAGGGTCTCAAATGTCACTCTCAATAGGGTAAAAAGTTTAGTTACCTAAAAGTAATATGTTTGCTTCTCGGCATAGATTTTTTGAAAAATAGGACTAGTCTATAAGAACTAGGGAAACAATCAGCTCAAAAAACTGCTACAAGAACGACTCGTGGAGCACTTTCTCTAACAGTCTTAGTTATGACGGTATAAGCCTGGCCGGTTGCTAATTTTCACAAACCATATTTTCAGTAAACCTTGTTTGAGTCTATACCTCCTTTACATTGTTGCTCGTTGGTATTGTACTGGTTCTACTCAAATAATCTTGTACAGTCACCGGCAATAGTATCTTCCTACGCGAAGGGCGCAAAAATATGTAACACGCTTTTATGGCCCTACAAATAAGAGCGTGTCACATATTTTTGCGGCCTTCGTGTAGGAAGATACTATTGCCGGCGGCTGTACACCATTTTTTAATTAAAAGAAATGTAACATACCTGAACCATACAAGAGCCCATCATTCCATATGCGAATGGGCGTGCATATTCAACAACATGATCTGTGACGACCTTTGTGCAGCTGGGCCATACTTTGGAAAGAAAAGAAATGGGTTACTAGAAATGCTCTAGAATTGTGATAGTCTAGATCAAAAGGTATCCAATTGGCGGACAGCGCTTACGTTTTTATTGGTTGATTACAACCATCTATACTATCAGCTGCAAAATTGCCTACCCAGTTTATTAATGAATTCATTCATAATGTGGGTATGCAATTTTGCAGCGCGCTGTACTACAACATAAGTAGTAAGTACAACAATACAATACAATACAAATACTCTTTATTGAACACCTCAAAAAGGAAATAGTACAGAAAATACAGCAAATTTAGAGGTAAACAACAGGCAACAACGTAAGACGTAAGCGTCTTCCGGGAAATGATGTACACTTTTCAAAAAATACTAGGTACGGGTAAGTAAGTATACATGTACCGTACCACCGTACCTATTATTCTAAGAAATTAGTGAATATTCAAAGTGGTCTCATTAGCGGCTGCCAGTTATCAGTTGTCAAATTGGGCTCCATTGTACGTAAAAAAGGATATCTAACATTGAATATTCTATTCTAAATACTTATTGACTTATAATAGTATTTTAATCATTGACGACTTACTTAGCTTAGCTTTTTTAAGCCCGATCTACATCTTGGGCTTACTTAGGCTACTATAAAAAACGCAACTAATATGCGTTAGAGAGAGCAAGCGAGCATTGCGATCTCGTTCCACCGTCTAGTGCCTTGCGTTGGTCTAATATACGGATGGAGAAAAACGACACCACAAACCGCTACTACCTTATCGCCGGTAAGATATATTCTTCCAAATAGAGACTATAGAGATATATATAGACGACCACAGCCTAAGAACTTTTTGAAGCTCATGTCGATTGCGCCATCTATGTCAAAGCCCCCTAAAGATACCGAATATGTAAGAGAAATGTCAGCTGCACTGCTACTCCACCTAGTAACAAATAGCGTAGGTACTAGTAGTACACTAGTAGCTACTAGGTGGAGTAGCAGTGCAGCTGACATTTCTCTTACATATTCGGTATCTTTAGGGGGCTCTGACATAGATGGCGCATCGACATGAGCTTCAAAAAGTTCTTAGGCTGTGGTCGTCTATATCTCTATAGTTTCTGGTCCAAACGAGTCTATATCTCTATAGTTTCTGGTCCAAACGATGAATAATAAAGTTAAGTTGTAAAATGGGTTCTTAGACGCGAGGCAGCACCTACACAAGTACACATACTCACTAAGATTTGGTTTACACATTTCGCCTTGCGGGTCCTCCATACAGCACACCTTGGGCAGGCGCCCGTTCGGGTAATCCCCGCCTTCGCTCTGGTTAACTCCGCAGCATTTAATCTAAATAGACATACATATAACGACATTTATATCCAAATAGAATAAAGGTTATAGAGGCATATGCTCTATGTATGAGGTTGCGACCCACGCTCCGGATCCTACCTGGTCGAGTAAATTTCACTGGCTGTGCAACGCGGTAACGCTGCCAGCATATTTAGCACTTTCGGACTGGGTGGGACCCAAAATTAGATTTTAGTTAAAAGTACCCTAAATGTTACATACTCTAGAGATTTGGTTATCTGAAATAAACTCTTTAAAAAAACATACAAGGTGTTCTGCAAATAGACCCGTAATTTTTTTTCGCGGTGCGGTTGTCATTTGTTTTCTTTTGATGCTGCAGTACTACTACAAAAGAAGCTACGAGGCTCTAGCACACCAGCAAAAATGCGGGGTCATTTTGCAGAGCTAATGCAATTGTCATGTTTTTTTCGTTCACCAGTGCAAATCTACCGCAAGGTCAGGTCGCTTTTAATTTAAAAATAATTTGGAAGTAGTTGGGTACGTACCGTTTTTTCTAGATTATGGTAAATCGTTATTTGGCCCGTTTTGAAGCTTTTATCCAGGCCTTTGTACACAACCTCTTCGACGTTGGTAGAGTTTACAGTGAAGCATCCATATATAACATAGGACTTAAGCGCTATCACTACCACCAAAGATAGTACATACTGAAATTAAACAATTTGTCGATTATTGAATTTAAACTTCAGTAAGACATATTTAACACTATTATCACTGCATGCGGCTGTGGCTGTGACTCACTTGTGTCGAGATCGGGCGCGGCGTCGCCCTAATTTTAATCGTGACGGCTAGGGAGTCCCGCCAGCATGGAAGCCGGTAATCCGTGGCCACAACTTCAGTGTGTGTTGTGAGAGTCTAGTGGACACAGTGAGTGTGGTTTGCTCATCGTCGCTAATGTTGAAAAAACCAAATACGCTGCCAAACGCTCTGGCAGCGCCGGCGCAAGATCACCCTCAACAAGCTCTATCAGAAAGCGCGCGCCGAGCGGCACGTCTGGCTAAACGCCGCCGGCAGTCGATGGCGCGGCGCCGCAACGACGGGTCATGAATCGGTTCGCCTAGCATTATTAGTGCTTGAGGATGGAGACATAAGCTCTCCGAAACATAAGTGAGTACAGCCGCATGCAGTGATAATAGTGTAAATTTGTCGATATCAATCAATAAAAAAACACCAAACCGAATGCAGAACCTCCTTCCTCTATGGAATTGAATTCGGTTAAAAACATAAGATCTATATTACCTATTAAAAAATCTTTATGTTATTCTTGAAATTTCCTAGTGCAGAATAATGATAAGTCTACCTATCAAAACTATTTCAAAAAGCCCATGTTCATATGATCTTAAGCTCCCATCATAGATATGGTTCTAAGCCTAAATAAATGTGGCCTTCGGTAATAATGACAGAGTTTATTGAAGTAAAATTTTGGACATAAGGCGGTCAAAAAGTTAAACCGGTAAAGAGTGGTCACTTTCATACATTCCTTTTATAGTTCCAACACAACGTTCCTTGATTTAAACGGTAAACCTCCGCTCAGAGTTATTCATTATTATGTATGTTCACTGATTATTCAAAGACGGCCGGCCGGATCGATTTGGATAATTATTTTTTTGTTTGTAAGTGTATACTTCACAGTAGGTCCCATTGTCACCAGGTCCAGATCTGATAATGGTATCCTGTAGAAATCGAGGGAAATCTTCAACTATTATAGGCACACCTATAGTGATTTCACTATTTTTTACAGCAACTTGGTCATTTCCTCTTATAAGTGAAGTCGGTTCTTTTTTGTTTTAAATTACTTTTATTTTACCAGTACAAGTAAGGTTTTCGTCGCGTTTGTGTTGCCTAAGAACCCGAGGCAGGAGCTCAGAATCACGACTCCCCCTCCGACCAGAGTACCGTAGCCGAAGAATTTCGCGAAGTCCGGCAAGTCTATTAACACCCAGATCCCCAGGCCGACAACAACTCCTCCGAGAATCTGCAAAAAAATCGAGCTATAATTAATGAGGTTGGCAACTGTCAAAGGTTTGGCCAAATGGCGCCAGCATAGCTTGTACCTATCACTAGTATTGTTGTATGGGATTTGGCTTAAAGGCTAGCCTATCCAGGTCAGGTGTAAGTTTCCGGAAATTTCCGAGAATCTTATGCAACTTGTACATTGCTAGGCGGTACGTCTTCTTATAACCGATCATTCTATTTATTGAAATATACTTACGAAATAGATAAAGTTTAAGCTGAAGGCAATATATCTATTGCAGATACACATTTTGATTGACTGTTATATGTATTCTTTTGATTACAGGTAAAAGTATATAGGTAATAAGATCAATATTAAATCGTAGCGTCTTCGAGGTAGGTATTACAGCAAGAAGATTTGGTAAATTCAAAGCCACGTGATAATTCTAACGAGTTGGATCCAGATTGCAAACACTCTCGACACGTTTAGATGTGCATATTAAACTAACCACCTTGGCATATCAGTGCGCTTTTTAAATTAAAATTGGTTTTGGTGTGAATAAAGGTTTAATTCCAATTTCGACTGCAAGCAGGATTGCCGCGTGTAACTATCAGTGTCAACAATAAAACTATGTTACTTATACACCGTGAGCTGTTAAAACCCGACAGGTTTTAATAGTGTATTCCTGATCATATTTAGAGACTAAAATGTCCTATAAACTTTTCTGGAATACGCCTAGTTTCAGAGTTAATACAATGTTTTTTTTAAATTAGGTACGCCATGTGTTAAGTTATAATAACACATAAGGCCTTTTTGATGGCGTTGTTGCCATATCACACTGACAAGGAACGCTTTGCATAAACTATTTTTTGGAAAAAATGCACCAATTCATTTTAGGCAATAATTTTATTAACAACCCTTACTTTTCATGTGCATAAAACATAAAAAAAATAAAAGAGAAGAAAACAAAACATGTTTTTTGGCGAAATTGACCCAAATTCATATATCGTTTTTTTACTTCTTATGAGCTCAGTAATGCGTGGTTAAGATCTGTCAAGTTTTAACAGCCCACGGTGTGGTTGCTCATCCAACCCACTCAATACAAACAAACCAGCGGTGTCGCTGTAGTCGACAGCGACCGCGTACCAACAAGCATCTGCTGTCACAATTAGAACAGCACCTGAAGATTGCTTTGGGTATTCTTAGACTGATTTATTCATTAAGTGGGTATTAAGTACCTAGGTTTAATCACTAATTAGTGATTTACAGAAGTGATCAAGTATCTTAATACATTCTTTATCAATATCAATTAAAATCTATCCTAGATCACATGTGATCTCAATGATAGGTAACTTACTAATAGTGTGATTTCTGAAGTCGTACCGCTAATAGGCATTTTTTTTAAATGTACACTCCACTTTTCATAATGTGTTTTTTTTTCTGTGAGATCCACCCATAATCGCGAACCCTTTCGATCCGTATAGGATGAAAAAGTTTCAAGCCTTTTCTCAATTAGGTAAGTAAGTTAAGTTAGCTAATAGGTGCTATAAGTACTTTTTATGCATTTCCTTTTTATTCCACTTATGGCGATGGTGGTAAGAAAATGCTCTATTAGTTTCGGTGGGCAATAATTGCCCGAAAAATCGCCCGTGTAAGAGCACCTACAAAATTTCTGTTTTCTGGGTTTGCTGTATGCCCTCGGGGGATGAGAAATTAAGTAAGTGCTCAAAGCCAAGGTGACGACCTAGGGTGCTCAGAGGGAGTAGCGATGCTCAGAACAAGCCAAGAGGGTAAAGGAGTGCTCAGAATTATAATCAGCAGGTGCTGAGCCATGAGGTTGTGCCAATTTATCGAAAAAGCGGTAGCCACTCGCAAACATTATACTTACTTGTACATATAAAGTCTAATAAAGGCGGCCACCGACCGCCTGGAGTCCGCCTGACGATCTCGGCCTGTCAGTTAAAACAAAAATTTGCCGGCTCCGAACAACTAACAGGCCGATATCGTCAGGCGGACTGCAGGCGGACTGATAGTCGGTGGCCGCCCTAAGTGGCGTGGCGGACTTATTAAAACACCAGTCAACAATTGGGTTAAAAATAAACACATTATTATAAGAACGTATTGCTGTCGTATGAAACTTCATGTCAATTAAGTCCTTCTGTTGACATTCAGTAGTTTCAAAGGTCAATAGGCTAATCAAGAAATCAACGGGAATCTTAACTAAAACGTCCTTCTATTCTGTCTCGTGTCTTTTTGACCGACATCCAAAAATTAGGAAGTTTCAATTGAACTATAATTTGTGTTCAGTGAGCTGACGCCATATTTTTCATATCCGTCATGTTGCTGCTACACTTATAAGTTATACAGGGTGTAACAAAAATACTGGTGACCCGTTTTAAGGCATAATTGGTATCGTATTTCGAGTAAGAAAAAAATTTTGATGTATAAAAAAAATATTTTGTTGTGGGTGACGTCGTCGCAGTTGGTCAACTTATAATACGACTAGAATACGATACCAAATTATGACCTTAAAAGAATCACCAGTATTTTTGTTACACTGTATATTATAACACAGTGTAACAAGGGTGTCTCTATAAGGGCAATAATATCGGGACCGTAAAACCACCCAACTATAGTCCAGGAGTTCGATTTTTGAATCTCACCGGGTGACTTATTTCGTACTAAATAGTCATCGGCTGCGTACAAAAAAAGGCACCGGTGAGATTCAAAAATCGAACTCCAGTACTACAACTATTACGTTATATTACATCAGTGTGCAGCACCATCATAATTATGCAGTGCATCATACATGCAGTGCAGTGAGTCATTATTTTTGTAAGTAAGTATTTATAATTATGTATAAATGAACTGCATTGAAATGCATTCACAAATACCCTCACTGAACGACAGACAATGTTTGTATACAATGCAACGTATCTATTTACAAGATACCTTTATAATCATAACCGACGGTGGGTTATATCCAGTCTAACTTGACCCTTACATTCATCACTACAAACCTCGGCTGCTACCACACTTACCCCCTTTCCCAAACCAAACCTAACAAATCTCTGTTGAAATTTGTCTCTTCTAACAAATTTAAAGGTCGAAATAACTGAAAATGATAATTAAGAGCGTGTTAAGCTTAATTAACCTAAGACCCCGTTCCCATTAGTCGGATCTCGCGTCCGATTTTCAATCGGGTGTCGGCGCCCCATACAAAATCTTGTCCGACAAGTGTGAATAGCTTCATATAAAATGTTCTGCCACTGGAACGACCGATTAAAATCTTAAAATCCGGATCCGACATCCGACAAGTGGGAACCAGGCCTACGTACCTACTAAGTAATTATCCAAACATTCGTAATGTAGGTATGGCTTTATTAAATAACATAAATAAAGTCATCGACCATATTTGCCTGAATGCAACGGCCAATGTAGCCGGAGTTAGTCAGGCTCAGACATATATTGGTTTGTTTGCCTATAGATAATCGTTTGTGAATGCATGTCTGTCTGCAACTATACCAGTGCGGCCACGCGCCCCGCTATGAACGCGCGTGCGTTGCTCATAATCATAACCTATATCGCTGTTTCAAACTGTGTGACGATACATCAAAACAACGAGCCTGACATAGGTACGTTATCCACTAAGACACGCTTGAAACGTAATGGTAATAAGACTTTTTAATCGAAGTAGTTTGACTGATCAAGTTTAAGTTTGTTTACGCTCAAAAGTCATTGTAAATCGTTCGCCGATTGCGAATTTCATAATGTTCTTGAATTGGAAATATACTGCTTTCCATTTTAACGCTTTTGACTATTACCTAATCTGTTGCAATTCAAGAAACCGTATATACATTGTATTTTATTGGTTTGTAAACATGTCTAGCCAGTAAGCTCGGCGGGTGACTAAGAGTCGGTCGCGCGGAACGCCATATGATATGACGCGGGCGCTCCGTGCCCTCCTAATTCGGGCCTCTTTGCCCACTTGCCCGCGGAATTTAAATAACTGTCAGCTGATCACTTTTATCGAGCACTTAGTTCCACTGCCCCATGCCACTGCAGATGGGAGATGGGTTTACAAAAGTTGTCGCAAACACGAGTACGACTACCTTTAAGAGTCGCCAGGACGCTCGCGTGAACTCGCGTTCCCAATTCCCATACGCAAACGTAGTTCAGGAGTTCGATTTTTGAATTTCACCGGTGACTTTTTTTGTATGCAGCCGATGACTATTTAGTACGAAATAAGTCACCCGATGAGATTCAAAAATCGAACTCCAGCTCTCATTTTAAAACGACATTCTTTAGAACCATGAAATTTGGCATGGGCATTCTAGTAGTACAGATCTAGGTCGGACATTCGTTCTCGTTGCTAAAAATTGTAATGAGAGCTGAACTACGTTTGTATGGGAACGCGAGCGTCCTGGCGACTCTTAAGTCCCAATAGAAATAGGTGTCCCAATAGCAACTACTTAATTCATCTGTATACTTACACTAGTTCCAGTCATTCCTACCGATTTTGTTTATAGTTTACTTAGGTGGCTCGGACCGGACCATTTGTTACTCACGCATCAACACTTTAAGTTACTTACTAGATACTTGGTGTCTGTGAAGTTGTACACAGATAAAAGGATATCTTAATCCAAGATATTTCATTCTTGTATATAAGGAAAATCGATAATTTCTTGAACCAAGTATGATTTTGTTGAACCAAGTATGATTTTGTTGATCCAAGATAGAACTTACTTGGTTCAAGATATTTTTTACTTGATTTAAGAAATTATCGATTTTCCTTATATACAAGAATGAAATATCTTGGATTAAGATATCCTTTTATCTGTGTAGTTATTTAACCTACTTACAGTCCTGTGTTATATAGATAAGGTATCGAAAATAAATAAAGATAGGTACAGTCGCCATCAGATATATCGGAGCGGCCAAGGTGGTGACAAATATCTGAACAACGCCTCTGACAATGTGACAAGTGACAATTATCAATGCGATAAAATGCATGTTCAAATATTTTGGGCACCCTGCCCGCTCCGATATATTTGATGGCGACTGTAATGTAAATCATGTTCATGTTGATAATTTTATCACTTATATGTTTGTAAGTCCGCATGACTAACTGTAGGTAAATTCAACCGATTCAATCAATGTTGTATTTTTAATACGCGGAAAAACATACTGTAAATGTACCTATACATTATTAAATGTGGACGAGTTTAGTGCAAGGGACCACTTTGTCGATCTAGAAGGTCACTTTTTTCTTTCACCAATAGATAGTGCACATTGCGTAGTTTTAGAAAGTACTAGTAACTCTATATCGACAAAGTGGTCCCTTTGTCCGTACACGGACACAAATCTTAAATAAACCTTAGTATTTATAAAATAAACTGGACATAAATATCTCCTTTAATGGAGCGTATTCAGAAACATAAAATACGATACGATAAATAATGATTTCAATATCAGTGTGTCGCACTTTACAATTCTGGCATTCTAATGTGCCTAATCTGTGTTTTCAGTGGCCCATATAAAAGAAGAACTACCACCTCTCTTCATTGTGTGCAACCTCACCGACATAGTAACAATCACCGCGCCAGAAAAACACAGCAACGACTCATTATACTATTTATACAATCCAAACAATGACGTCACAAGACTGGACATTCAACAAAATGATGCAGCGGTAGCAACAATCGACGATACAGTCGTAGCAAATAAGTACTATGTAAGGAATGTTAATTTAGGAAAAAAGGTTGATTCAAAAACGAATGATTCGTTTGGAGGAGACAATGAGTTTGTGATCGGGCCTGTGGGGGAAGAGGACCATGGGAACTGGGTGCTCAGTGTGTATTACGAGAGGAATGGATCGTGGGTCGAAGAGTTCCAGGTTATTACGATACATATAGTTGGTAAGTATGTTTCAGCGAGTCAGATGAATGACAAAATAGAACCTAGTATGGTAAAGTTCAGCTAATGATCTGGTATCTTGATTGAATGGGACTTACTTTTATAGGAATGCCTCCACAGCTGCATTAAAATAACATTGAAAATTGAAAGCTAGGACCAATAATTAGAAATGAGATTATTTTTTAAAAGTATCTACTTAGTTTACCACATAAGGGTCGTCAGAAAGAACCGTTTTATCCGGCCGGAGGCCGTGAGGCGGAGCTGAACGTAGAAGGGACGCGAGGAAGCCTTTCCGCTGAGGCGGGGATTGTCGGCGGATGATGTTATTCGTTGATTCCCGCACGTCTCCTCACATCTCCACCTCAGTGGAAAGGCAGCCTTGCAAATGTTAGTTTACTGTACTCTTGCGTAATTATTTGCCGAGTTCATACTTGTTTTTCCAGTATCACTTACGGTTCTTACGCGTATTATGCTCCAGTAGTCTTGTTCAAACATGAGACTCTCAGCGTTATATTCTAATAGACGGAGAGCTGGCCACGTCAGATATGACACAATAATGAGAGCGACGAAACCCCTCTCGTTAGTTTGCTATACTATGCTTATTTCTAGATCCGGACATCTGGCAGCTGTAAAGTGGTGGAGTTCAAAGAATGCTTAATAACTTGAAGAAAACAAATCCTAGATTTCTGGACTTGATCCAATATTGTGAAAAATTATGTAGGGTAAGATAGAAAGGTGTTTTTTTAGGGGTAAGATAACAAGTAGTCTATAATGCTCCGGAATATGGACGTTTTTTTGTCTTACCCCTAAAAAAAATACCTTTCTATCTTACCCCAACGCACCCTAATTAATTAGATTGTATCATATCCAAAAGTTTCGATTGGGGGAAGTAGTGCCAAATGATGTATAATGTAATTTTTGGTTACTCGCCTGTTTTTGTTTCCGCAATAATACACAATGTTTTTTGTTCTAATGTTAAAATATAGACACAACTTCAGCAGTTTTTATCTACTTTGGTATTACTTTTTTCACCTTTAAAAACTTTGTTGGTCTGTGACTCTGATCTCCACCCATTAAAAGCTGCCAGATGCACGGATCTACCAATAAGGATGGTTATGCAACGGACTGGTTACAAAACTCTCATTATTGTGTCATATATGACGTGGCCAGCTCTTAGACCATAAGTAGTTCTAAAATTATATTTTTTACCATACATACCTAGGTAGGTACTGACTGTTTTTACCAGTTTGTGCATGTGTGATTCAATTTACTCATCATTTATTCCATTCGTCTTTCTCAAAATTATAAGATAAGTACTTGCCTACCTTCTTATATCAAGCAAGTCGATGATAGACTTGGTCACGCAGGAGCGAATTAACTAGTTAGCAGAACTAATACGATGAGATGAGTGGAGTGATAACGATTATTGCTTGGCCATATGCTAAGCGCACAGCGGTCGGTTAGACTTATTAGACCATAAAGTATAACCACTCACTTGATTCTGGTAGCTCTAGGCACTATCGCCCTTATTACCTAGGCAATAGAGTCCAAAGAATTTAAGTGACTGGATAAACACATCTTAATGCATAAGGCCTGGGGGGTGATTTTTGAGATTCGAGCACTCGAAAGTGACATTTAAAACTCTGAATAAAACGATGAAATTATGTTTTAAAAATAAAAGCCACAGAAATTTAAAATAATGATTATTTAACCTTTTCCACGCCAAGGACGTATATATCGGCACCACAGGTCCAACGCCAAAGACCTATATATCGGTCACTGACCACAGAGCAAAATACACCTACATGCACATGCACAAAGTTCAACTTCATTTTTGACATTTAGATGGCGTGGCGTCTGAGTAGTAGGTTTTGCGTTTGACATGGCATCGAAAAGGTTAAACTATTAATTCCATGCGAAAAAATTGGCGACAAACTTTTGTGTGCGATTATTTTCGAGCTTGAATTTTTGAATTCGACCGTCCGGCTGTCAAAAATCGGCCCCCACGAATTCGCCAAATACTGACGCCCTTGAAACTCATCGAACTTAAGCTTAATCATCATCATCAGTGACGGCGCGCCCCAGAACTCGCTTCCCGCCGGCTTGCCTAATTTTAAGGCACTTGAGCAGTTTTAAGTACAGCTCATAAGAAAATTTTAAGCCAAACTGACCCCGCGCCACTGATCAACATCATCTTTTGCGGTATCTCCCACTTTAACCACGGCTCGCCATTAATAAGCATAGTAGGGTGGTCCATGAATGTATGGAGAAGAAAAAAGTATTACAAATCTTATCTCCACCAGGCTCCTGTTGTTTTGTTAAGAAAATGAAGTCTATATCCAAAATTTTAGCTTATTTGATGATAATTTACTGGTAGCTATGATTTCAATATATATAATATTCCCATACAAATGGAAAAATCTAAATTACCCTACAATTCAAAATGTAAGTGCTTTATTAGTTATTCGGTTAAAACTTAATATAAATAGCGTATAAACACTATCAAAAACATTTCCAATTAGGAATTATTGATTGTATAATTTCTCTTCATACATTTTTGTATTGCAAAATTGTGTCATTCATAGTAAAAATAAAGTTTAATTGTTCTCAAATTAGGTGCAAATATCTTTTAGGAGTATTGAAACTAAAAGAAGCTGGTGGAGATAAAAAATCAAAACTTAATATTTTTGGACCACCCTAAAGCATAGGATAGGCTTTAAGCATTATTTTTTACGTCAACGAATGCGATCTCACCCTTCAACCCATAGGGGACACTATGCCTGGGATTGTCTGGGATTAGTATTTGTCCTAGTTATTCGCCTTTACAATCTGACAAGGAAGACCTACTTAAACATGAAGGAGAGAGATTAAGTTTTTTAAGCAATGTTGTATACATTTTTGTGTTGATTAGTGTTTTGTATTATTATTTCAGATTACGTTCCAATCCAGCCAGCATCCCCCGTGCTAACCGAGGGAGACACGTTGGAGTTGGGTTTCGCTTACCCCCTGCCAGATGTGGAGACCTGCGAGCTGGTCCAGACCTCCGTCAACAGATCTTACGACAGGTATTTTAGGTAGGTAGGAACATAGGTATACAAACACGATTTCAGGGTGCGTTCGCGTACGACCTGAAGCGAGGGAGACACACTGGAGTAGGGTTTCATGTACCCCGTGCGGATTGACTTGCGAGCTAGTCAAGCCGACAGCCGAATCTTACGACAGGTATTTTAGGTAGGTAAGAAGAGGAACATAGGTATACAAACACGATTCCAGGGTGCGTTCGCGTACGACCTGAACTGAGGGAGACACACTGGAGTAGGGTTTCATGTACCCCGTGCGGATGTGACTTGCGAGCTAGTCAAGCCGACAGCCGTATCTTACGACAGGTATTTTAGGTAGGTAAGAAGAGGAGCATAGGTATACAAACACGATTCCAGGGTGCGTTCCCGTACGACCTGAACTGAGGGAGACACACTGGAGTAGGGTTTCATGTACCCCGTGCGGATTGACTTGCGAGCTAGTCAAGCCGACAGCCGTATCTTACGACAGGTATTTTAGGTAGGTAAGAAGAGGAGCATAGGTATACAAACACGATTCCAGGGTGCGTTCCCGTACGACCTGAACTGAGGGAGACACACTGGAGTAGGGTTTCATGTACCCCGTGCGGATTGACTTGCGAGCTAGTCAAGCCGACAGCCGTATCTTACGACAGGTATTTTAGGTAGGTAAGAAGAGGAGCATAGGTATACAAACACGATTCCAGGGTGCGTTCCCGTACGACCTGAACTGAGGGAGACACACTGGAGTAGGGTTTCATGTACCCCGTGCGGATTGACTTGCGAGCTAGTCAAGCCGACAGCCGTATCTTACGACAGGTATTTTAGGTAGACAGGAACATAACACAAAATATACTTGACGCAAGTGGCTCAAAAATAAGTAGTAACATTACACATATCATTTTCTATGGCAGATCTAATTAGGTTTGGAAATACCTCCATCAGTCCCTCTTGGCACAAATTTAGTGTTTATTAGAAACAATATTTTTAAACAAGATCTCATTTTACAGAGAGTACGAGAGGAAATCGCTGGACAACTGCACCTACATTTTACGAAACGTGAGCACCCACGACTCGGGAGTATGGACTATTATCGCAGTCGGCAACATCGCGTACGAGGGCCGTACCACCGTGGAAGTGAAGGAAATCAAGAACGTTCTAGAAGCCGGGAGAACGGAAGTAAAGAAAAACGCGAACCTTCTAGAAGTTGGGAGAATTGGGGTCTCGGACTCGTTGCCTCTTGTGAGCTCTAGTGATGGGACCAAATACTTAAAATATAATGTAATCCTGCCAGTTGGACTGATTTTAAAAATATATTGCATTTAATAAATTGCGTACTTTCTTTAATGTTTTACAAGTGACTCCTGCTGATGTAAGATTGCTGATATTTAAGTTGTTTAAAAACTTAAACTTCTTTGCAAATAGTTTTTGTAACAAACTGTCTGTATAGGTATTAGACATGTAACGAATATTCGCATTCGCATTCGCATTCGCGAATATTCGCATGTTTTTAGATATTCGCATTCGCATTCGCACAATTGAATGCGAATATTTTGCGAATATTTTAGCACCTTATTTGTGCCGAAAATGGAAGAAAGTATAGTATAGCGCTCTGCATGTGTATAGCGCTGTCTCGCTCGCGCACCGGCGCCGCATGCGGGTCCGTCGCCAGTGTGATAAGCCGCCTAAAATACGCCGCCCGGTTATGAACTGCGTCAATAAAATGTTACCGCGATACAAGCAAAATGTGCTGAAATTACGAAATGTATGAAAACCCAAATATTCGCATTCGCATTCGCATTCGCGAATATTAATTACAAATATTCGCATTCGCATTCGCATTCGCGAATGTTCCAAAACCGACATTCGTTACATGTCTAATAGGTATGTAGGTGTAGGTGTATGGTAGGGTAGGGTATTAAAAGAAAATTATAGATATAATGTCACTATATTTACATGCTTATATTAAGTTGTTTAGTCATTGTGGACATAATCAACATAAACTTACGTTTTATAAGTCAAAATCGCTCCCAATAATCAAAAACACTATTGCAATTAGCAAAGTAGCAGGGATCACACTAAATCATTCAGCCGCTGACGTCACATATCTTCATTATTCTCAAACGATTTCGAATGAGTCCTAAAACGCATTACAAAGGGTTTCAAAATAACACAATATTTACTTGTAATATTTTAACCCTTTACTGTTACTGTCCCTTCAGATCATGTCACATCCACGCTCCCAAGTGCTTTAATTTCATCACCAAACTTGCACAAAAACACCTCAATTTTACGTGTTTGCGTATCCCGTCATTTTAACCGCCTATTCTACTCCGCTCCCGCTTAGTAAGTAGCGGGGGTCACGTTAGAAGACTCAGCTGACGTTACATAATCTCATATATCTCAAAAAAATCGAAAGTATTTAAAACGCAGAAGTCTAATCGCGTCCATTGTAAAATTTGTGAACTACTAATATTAACCCTTCACGTATGTGTTAAACCGCCTATTCGTCTCCGCTCCCGCTCCCGCTGCCGCTGCCGCTCGCGCTGCCGCTGCGGCTGGCGCTGCGACTGCGCTGGTCTGGGGCGGGCGCGGCGTCGGCGTCGCTGCCGTCCGAGTCCGAGTCCTTGAGCGCCTTGGCGCGGTCCAGGCGGCGCGCGCGCCGGGTCTCCACGTCCGACCCGTCCGACTCGCTTGAGTATATCGCCGCTCCTGCCGTTGCTGGTAAAAAAAAATACACATTGGTAAATTGTATTCGTTTTTAGTTGGATATCATAATTAAAAACAAGCTATTTTTAAATTCAGAAATTTGATTTTGCAGTCTAATGCCTTCCTCGTCATCCTGTAAAGCCGCTAAAACTGCGAATGCTATTGCATCAAGATCCAGAGGATAGTCCTCTATCTAGTAGCATAGAAACACATACCTACCGTTCTGCTTGTATTTGTTCATGATGGCCTAAGTGCCTAAAGTCAATACCTTCCTCGTCGCCGGTGCTCTTATATATAAATAAATAAAGTATGTTACACACCCTTCTGCCCCTGCTTGTACTTGTTCTTGATGGCCTGCAGGCTGACGCCGCCCTCGTCGTCGGAGTCGTCTCGCCGCGCGGTCGTGGCGGCGCCGGCGCGGCGCTTGGGACGCGCGGAGGGCCGCGAGCGCATGGCCGCGCGGAGCTCCATCTCCTCTTTCTGTAGTTACGTACAAAGCCATATTGTTACATAATTTAGGGTATCGGGAATTCCTGTACGACGATGAGAATTAACGCGCAAAGCAACGCGTAAATGGCGCGGCAATCGTAAAAAATACATCTCATAATAGAGGATTTGACAAATCCAGACATTCTGTGTCGATAAACGTATGCGGGGTTTAAAAAACAAAAGACCGTTTACAACCTGTGATTTTTATTCTCATTCTACTCGTTGGTTACTACACATCGGTCGACATGAGCTTCAAAAAGTTCTTAGGCTGTGGTCGTCTAATCTCTATAATCTCTGGTTACTACTAATTACGAGTCTTAAGTTTTAATTTAATCATAGAATGTTTTTGTGGGAAATACAGCAGACGAAATTTATACATTATCTGTACATAGCCTAGGGTTTGATCAGAGAGAAAAGTCTCATCAGTCTCATGATTTATACGGGGACGCATAAATTCTACGAGACTTCGCTTGCCGGACAGACTCTACCTTAATAATTCAAATCGAATGTAAAATTAGACACAAAAGTCCGCTAGCTTGCGCAAGAATAACGCTAAAGTGACAAAGAATGGTGGCGAAAACACATGAATAAAAAAATAAAAGAATAATGATTGATGATCATTCAATGATATGTATGTAGCTTCCTTGCCTTAAGTTGATACTTCCTATCAGCATCAGGATCTGCGCCGACTTGCGACAAAATCTTGATAGAACTCGTTTTCGTAGATCGATCCGCCAACGACAGCGTCATCTTTCTATGAGTGAAGGACTCAGTAGAGTGCGGACGGAAGGACAGTTTCGTGCGGAACACGGCTTGCCCTTGCAGACCTGTGCCCTGACGCACGAAGAGGTGGTTGTGGTCGCCCTGAAAAAACACACATTGAAATGTTTGATTTGTTTGGTGGACCTAACCAAAGCGTTTGATACTGTCTTCATTATCTACACTAATGCAGAGCTCGGAGGTTTTTAACTGTTTGCTGTGGAATGATTTAAAGGATTTTATTTATATAGTTAGTCTTTAGGTTGATAATGATAATAACGAATGAAGATTTACCAAGATTTAAGCAATTCTAAGGGTATCGCCTTCGGAGTCCCACAGGGTAGTGCCTTGGCTCCAATATTATTCATTTTCTACATCAATAAAAGGCAGTGTACAAATTTCTTAAACAATAATATAGGTGCAAATTAAAGATTATGCTATACTTATTTTAATAAAAAAGAAGTATCTCACATGTAACGGTTGTTTGTACACGTCGAATATCTCAGCGCCGAGATGCAGCGACATGCTGCCGTCCGACCACTTGACCATGCGCGCGTTGGATTCTTTGACGGCGTTGCCTTCCTTGTCGAAGCTGGTGCGCCAGCGCATTGTATTCTCCACTTTTAATTTCAGTCTGTAATATGAATTTATGGTTAAAAATATACGAGCTAAATGTCAAAAAATATCTTTGTCTAATTTGCTTTAAATAGATACCGTAGATATACCATACCATCAGTTATACCATATCTATTATAACTTACTAACAAACTCCTCTGGCTTAGCGACCCGAATTGAGTCTTGGCCTCCGACACTAGATGTTGCCAACGCGTCCGGTTTTGTGCGACCTCCTCCCAATTTTCTGCTTGTAGGGCAAGTAGATCTCTTTCGACCTAGTCTCTCCAGCGGTACCTAGGACAACCTGATGGACGTCGACCTACAGGGCGTCCGACTCCGACAAACTTACCTGTATCGTCCTTTTTCGTCTAGCGTCTCTTCTTCATCAATCTCGTCCTCGTAAGTCGGTGGGTCGTAAGGCCTGCTCTCCAGTTTTATCTTACTTGTATCAACCTTCTTCGTCCAGCGTCTCTTCTTCATCAATCTCGTCCTCGTAAGTCGCCGGGTCGTAAGGCCTGGTTTTCAGTTTTATCTTACCTGTATAGACCTTCTTCGTCCAGCGTCTCTTCTTCATCAATCTCGTCTTCGTAAGTCGCCGGGTCGTAAGGCCTGGTCTCCAGTTTAGTCTTACCTGTATCGACCTTCTTCATCCAGCGTCTCTTCTTCATCAATCTCGTCCTCGTAAGTCGCCGGGTCGTAAGGCCTGGTTTTCAGTTTTATCTTACCTGTATAGACCTTCTTCATCCAGCGTCTCTTCCTCATCAATCTCGTCTTCGTAAGTCGCCGGGTCGTAAGGCCTGGTCTCCAGTTTAGTCTTACCTGTATCGACCTTCTTCATCCAGCGTCTCTTCCTCATCAATCTCGTCTTCGTAAGTCGCCGGGTCGTAAGGCCTGGTCTCCACTGACAAGAAATTGGGCAGTTTGACGAAGTGCAGCTCCTTGCCGAGTTCCGTCCAGATCTTGGGCATGTCCACGTCTATTCTCGTCTCGGGGATCTCCACCTCTTCTTCCTCATCGGGCTTGCGGCCCTCCTGGTTAACATTTTAGGTAATATTTAATGAAAATTTGACAATTGAATCTTAAAGTTAAACAGGTCTCATATACAAAGGAAAAGTGACCGAGGCCTTCGATGCCTAGGGCAGGATGGGAACCTTCTTCTGCATTCGCGGTAGGCGAACTAACTAAGGCTAGGTTTTCTTACATTTCATAATGTCTTTTCAGATTTGTCTGACCTGCGTGCTCTTGACCGTGACCTATACCTCGACTTTGACCGCCCGGAGGCTTTGTCACCTTCGTCTTTTGTATTGATGTCGGATTCTTAATGCTCTTCGTTAGAACTAACCTCATCGCCACTTCTCCTAGCGTCGTCGTCTCTGCGCTCATCATCTGACCTGCCGCGACTGCCGCTGCGTGACCTTGACCGTGACCGCGACCGTGACCTTGACCGCGACTTTGACCGCCCGGAGGCTTTGTCGCCTTCGTCTTCTGTACTGATATCAGACGCGTCTCCGAATAGGGCGTCAGCAGTTACTGTAAATTAAGATGAGTGTTTTCATATGTCTTTATTATATTTCTAACTGACATGAGATACAATTTCACTTGTTATTTTGGAACATTGCAATGAGGCCAGCAGAACTTTTTTCTGATCAGAACAGTCAATTATAGCAAGATATAGACGCCCTGATTTTATTGCAAGAAGTTTAACCTTATTCAATGTGTTTCTTCGACCGATTCTTTCACCAGGTGACAACACCGTGGCGAGACGTCTAATTTTCATAATCCACCAATCATGTTCAAATCAAAAATCAAATCAAATCATTTAATGCCATAAAACACATGTCAAAGATAAAAATATACTCATTAAGAAAAAATACAACATAATTAACAGAAACACATAATAGCAATAATTGAAATAACAATAATTAAATTATATTATAAAAACCCTAGCCTTAGATTTAAAATGAATAAAGAGATTAAATTAAAATAACATCTATCACAAAGATGATGAGATGTTTAATGATATCTTTTTAGATTGGTAGATTTTAACAGCTGCTGTCAAAAATACCTCTCGCCACGGTGCTACCACCTGGTGAAAACATCGATTAACGAAACCCTCATTGTTTTTTAAATCTTAAAATTAATATAGGATAGGTAGTACTTTCCTGACACCACTTACCAGTGTCAGTCTTCTCTTTATCCTCATTATCATCGTCATCAGAGTCCACGAGTTTCTTGGTCTTCCGCTTGGGCTTGCCGCTGGTATCGGAGCCACTGTCAGAACCTTTACGTTTCGGCACGCTCTTGCCTCCATCGCTGTCAGAATCCGATATTACGGCGCGTTTCTTCTTTTCTGCCGCTGTAGGGTAAAAAAAATTATCTTGTAATTTTTGCCAATGTGTTTTAACGAATGATTAATGAAAAGAAACAGATGAAAATAAAATGAAGATAAGTATTTTTTCTACTCCTGCATTCAAATTTGCCAATAAAATGACTGACATGTAAATTCCAAGCATATACTTTATGAACGTTGTCATAAGATGACTCAAAAGTCGATTCTTAGGGATATAATGGGTCTGTTGTATACGAGGCGGGCGCCGATGCAATCCGCCGGGAGATTGAAGACAATTGTGTAGAGGCAGCAGGTCATTCGTCGAACTCAATGCTTACTGGCTTGCCTAGCACTCGTAGAAAAACTATTGTGTGCAACGGTACATAATTAGGTCTTAAAATTCTCGGGTCTGTTTTAACAAAATTCGGCTTCGCCTCATTTTGTAACTTCGACCCTCGAATCGTAAGAACCCTTATTATGTAACTGTTGCACAAAATACTATTAAACTCAATATGACGCTGGCATTTATCCGCTTATTCATAAAGGTGCTTCAAATCTCATTTAGTCAAATTAAAATTATGTTTTGTCTGTTTCTAACAAACACAAATGCCAAAGTGACAGATAAGGACAAAAGATGATTTAGTTAAATGAGGTTTGAAATACGTTTTTGAATAAGCGGGTTGGTGTATTGAAGACGTTTGGGCGTGAAAAGGCAGCATGAAAACACGCCAACAATATTTGTTGCCAATTTTTTTTACAAGATTTGTTAATTGTGGTGAGCGTAGAGGTGTGCGCCGATGCCAAAATCATCGGCGGCGGCGTCCGATCGTTTTTTGACCGGCGGCGGCGGCGTGATCGGCGTGAAATCGGCGTGGTATATATTTTTAATATTTTTGGGGAAATTGACAAAATACCCTCTAAATCGAAGCCTACTGAGTTATTAAGTATAACCTGCGTAAATAGAACTCCCCAAATCTCTAACAATGTATGATTGTCTAGCAAACTTTGCATATTTTAAATACAAGACATGATTTTAGAGAATTTTACAAAGGATAGACTAGTGTTATATACATATTTATTTGCTTTATCTATGTAGAACTGGCTACACCACTTGCCTGAACATCGAATACGATAACACAAAAAGCCCCGAAGTTAATAAGTGCAAAACCGACTGATTTCGCATTTGTAATTCGTGAGAGAAAATTGTACGTTGAGTTCTAAAAGACAAGGATGGGAAGTCAGAGGAAGAGGATGCATTCTAGTGATTCTAGTTTAGTTCGTTCAGTTCTAGTTTTATAAAAGTGGATATTTTTCCACATCGGCAACCAAAATAATACACGTGGCTCGTGCCGCCGCCATTTTGTTCACGAAATTTCACGCGGTGCGAGCTCGGCATGCAGGTTTTTACACCGTGACCGTGCCTGCGATATGCCGCACTCTCATCGCGTAGCCCGCGCCAATCAGGAAGCCTGCATTCAAATATAGACGCTCGGTAAGGAATCGGTAAAAGAAACATCGACCATCCTTTAGTGCACCGATACCGTATCGCCAAGTTAGGTAGTGGCCTTAAATAGTTCCCTCGATTTATCAAGGATCCCAACATCAAACTAGACTTAAGGGGCATTTAACGTCGGTGAACTGGTTACGATTTGGGGACCTCTTCGAAGAAACTGAGGGTTTCGCCTATGCAATTGCAGACGAGTGAATGATGACTAGGGCATGTAAAACCGGTATTGTATGCCCAAATCAATAATATATCCTGTCGCCGTCCCGGAGAGTCACTCAGGCATATCATCTCCGGTTGTTCTCATCTTGCTAGCGGCGAGCACTTGCACATACATAATCTCGTAGCTAGGGTTATAAACCAGCAGGTTGCTTTTATGTACGACGTTCGGGACCACAAAGTGCCGTACTACAAGTACACACCTGCGCCAGTCCTAGAAAATGGTCGCGCCACGCTCTATTAAGATCATCACGGACAGAAACTATTGCTACCAATAAGCCTGATAACGTGCTGATAGATCGCTCACAGGGCAATGCTCGTCGACATCACCGTCACGAGAACCACGTGAAAGGAGAATTGAGAAAGACAAATCCAGCAAGTACCTAGACTTGGCTCACGAGGTAATCGCCATGTTCCAGGTTGACTCGGTTCGGCGATTATTGAACCGACAGTAGTTGTTGCGTATGCTCCCATTGCGAAGAGTCTCGGCCAACTTCTTGAAAGACTTTAGTTTCGGGGTTGAGGTTGGTTCAAGGGTCAGATTCAGATGGCGGTAATACTGGACACGGCGCGCACAGCCCGAAGGTTCCCCTCTATGCGGCCCTGACCACTGGCAGCCTGGGCCTTGCTCCGTTGCCGGCGGATCCCTAGGTTAGGTTTTTATAATATTTTTATTGTTTTTGATATATTTTTGTATTTTACTTTTACTAAAATATTGTGAATAACCTAACCTAAGACGAAAGATAAATTAAAGAAGATAGATAACCAATAGACAAAACAAATAAAAGCCTATAATCCAAAAACCAGCCGTCATAAATCACCGATAAGACGTTGACGTAAATCTAACAATAGCATCTAAATGAGGTTATTTGATGTAACTAACAAAGGATAAGTCAAGAAGCAAAAGATCTTTCAAAAATACGTAGTATACTGGGCACTCATTAGTCATTTACCGTTTCCGGGCATTAAAACACTTAAAATTTGCCACGCCGATTTTACGCCGGTCAAAATCATCGGCGGCGGCGGCGTGGAAAAATCGTCGGCGGCGGCGGCGCGGCGGCGCGGCGCACATGTCTAGGTGAGCGTAGGACTAGTATTTATATGAATTCAAACGCTTACTTACTAGCATTAGCTTCTGACGCATTAGAACTCTTGGATCGCGACCGAGAGCGACTTTTCGACTTGGATTTACTCCTGGACTTGGATCTTGACTGTCTTGAGCCTGACCTGGAACACATGTATAGCTCACTTCAATAAATGTCATATGATGATGATGATGATAGTATGTTGTTATCCTTCATCAGGGACATAGGGCTCTCAGAAGGGATTTCCATTGTTCTCGGTCCTGTGCGGCCTCCTCCAACTCCGTCCAGCCGAGGCCAGTTGATGCAGCCTCCGTTTCAACTGTGCGCCTCCAGGTGGTACGAGGGCGACCTTTACCCCTTTTTCCAGGTGCTTGCCAAGTCAGCCCTTGCTTGGGTAGGTGCAATAAATGTCATATACAAAAGAAAAAGTGCCCACGGCTAGAATCGAATCAGCGCCTTCTGCATTCGAGGCAGAAGCCCTAACACCGTAGGCGTTACGCAGGCGGGTTACATTTTCCCGTGTATATGCAATTTTTGTAAATGCAAAGGCGCATTCCTATTAAAGTTTATAATTTTTATAGTAGTGTGTTTAATAAAATAAACATATCAAAATATTTATTAAAAGCAATTTGATTTGTTCTTTATTTGTATAGTTCTTATTAAAAGGTAGCAGAAAACGAAGTTCTTTCTAAAACATCCTTGTATGTTATAACTTCTAGCAACTTTAATTAAATAGAAATACAGTCAAGTACTAAATCTAACTGAAAACAACAGTCATTCATTGCTACCGTTCCTTGCCGTCCCCGTTGCAAAAGTGCCCAAAAAAAAAAAATATACGTCAAGCCGTGAATGGATGATAGACCAAGTTATAACAGTTATCAGAAAAATACAAAAAAAAATCTATCACATGTTCTTCAAAAATTATGGTCACTTTAAAAATTTACTAGAATATTCACGCCCTGGTCTCTTAACTTCTGTTATTACTTGGTCTATCATCCATTCACGGCTTGACGTCGATTTCTGGGACACCCTGTATATATATAATTAAATAGATATCAAAAAGAAAATTACCTGGATCTGCTTTTCGCTTTAGCCTGGTCATCGTCTATCATGAGATTCGGCGAATTGGACCTGCTGTCCTGCACGTCCTGTCTCTCCACTGGGCTTTTAGACTTAGACGACGCACTACCGGACCTAGACCTAGACTTCCTACTTTTACGACTAGCGCTCCCCGACTTTGACCGTGATCTACTTTTCGCTTGCTTCGGACTCTGTGAGCGTGACTTCGAGGAATGTGACCGCGTTTTCGGACTCTGGGATCTAGACTTCGGACTCTGGGAGCGGGACTTGGGACTGGCGGATGCGGATTTGGGACTTTGGGACCTGGATTTGGGAGATTGTGCGCCAGATTTCGGGCTAGCTGAGCGGGATTTCGCGCTGCCTGACCGAGATCTGGCGCTGCCGGAGCCTGACCTGGACCTACGGGAGCCGCTTCTAGACCTGGATTTGGACTTGCTCTGGCGTTTAGCGCTTCCAGATGAAGAAGCGGATTTGTTACTCTGAGCAGAGCCGGACCGGGATCTGTTGGAGGCGGCGGGAGAGTTGGATTTGCTTCTAGAATTTCTGGATGCATTGGAAGCAGCGGAATGGTGGGAGTGCGGGGAGCCACTTGCGGATTTAGCTGGGCTTCGGGAACCGGATCTGAAAAATAAACAATAATTATCACCTAAAATAAACCTTTCATTGCAATGTCCTTGCTTCAAATCGAAGGCCTAATGAGTATTACTATCTTCATATGTAGATAAAGCGCTTTTTCTTAGGGGACCCACCAACTATCACTCCGCCTGATGATATCAGCCTGTCATCTACAACAAAAATTTGACTGCTCCAAACAACTGACAGGCCAATATCAATATTAAATTTATGCTTTGGTACTGCAATACAATTTGAAGCCTACAATGAGCTAGCATGGAAACTATAGCTAAAAACCTTCTTTTGAAAGGAAACCTGTGTCCAGTGCTCGCACAGCAACATTTGTATATTAAAATAGGAACAGGACATGTCCCAGTTTAAAGTATCATTTTCTATAATAGGCATTGGCCGTTGTCCTGGATACATAGTTCCTGTTAACATCCCCATGTATTTAGTAAACTGCTTCAAACTGCACTTCATAAAAATCTGAGTTCTAATTTAACAATCTTCTTCATTTAAATTGGAATTTATTTTAAATGTCTTATTCTTACCTAGATCGGCTGCCCTCCTTGCCAGATGGTGCGGGACTGGGGCTTTTCTTGCTACTCGCACTGGACCCACTGTCTGAGTCAGACCCGGAATCTGTGTCTGAAAAAAAAGGTTTGTCACTCTGGGTAGTTTTTCAAACTGTGGATCCCTTTAAAACGGATTTTCGTGGCTTATAAAGCCTTTGTTAAAATATAAAATACTTGGTCTACACTTGTCGGACTGGGTTCAGTAATTTATGTAACTACAAAAGCATTTATATTCCGGCAACTTTCGTTGCTGACTGCACAGGTTACAAATATTTGCCACGCCTATCATCCATATTTATACATAGGTACTGGTAACTGATGGTTAACTGGTAGAGTTTACATTGTTTATTTAAATAGTACCTATTATATGTTGCTAAAACTTAGTTAAAAATATCATGCTTATGCTGTTCAAGGTGGCAGTTCACGGATATTATCACTGTTTTGTAAAGTATTTGAATGCCAATACCTACGGTTCTTATTTCCTGTAAGTACCATTAGTAAAAAGATACAGTCAAGACCTTTTATAACAACATCAAAGGGGCTGCTATATTTTGGCATTAAATCCGGTATTTCATAATAACCAGTGTTATTTTAATATAAAAGTTTACTTGGGGGACTTATTTCTTGACCGTTACATCCGATATTTCGTTATATTAATAAATAATAAAAGGTTTCGACTGTATGTTGGTTCATTGACTACACTTGTTTCTCTACAATTTGGTCGAAATTTATCTAAAAAATTATGTACAGTGCTATCTGTAAGGCTGTTTTAACTTTAATGTAAAGGACAGCTCATGAAACTCATGCAGACAAATGACTTCTCAGACATGAATATATCATAAGATTCATAAGGACTTTCGACATTGTTTTATTTTTATTCGATTCGCCACAATTAAATTTAGTTTAGGAACAAGGCATAGACATTATATTTGTAATCACTGATTTGCTTAAACTATCTGATCAACATTTTCTGTGTAATACGCATACTAGATATTCGATTGAACATGATTATATTTTTGTAGAGGCAAAAGACGAAGAACCTGTACTTACCTTCTGAAACGTTTTGTGCTATTGGTGCCATTTTAAGGAACTTAAATAAAACACAATTTTCTTAATAATTACTTAAATAAAATCGCTATTAACTGGAAACCGTACACAAAACAGTCCCGGACGAATATAATAAATAGTTTTTGAGGTTAGAATTAAACGTCAAACATGACGCTTGACGCGTATACAGCAAGCCACTGATGCTAGTGACCCTACTTTGCTTTGTTTCAAACACTGCTGCTATACTCGAAATACAAATGTAATGCTAAGGCACTAAGGTCGTAATTTGCAGGTTTTAATATGTTGGTTACAATTAAAATCGTTTTAAATTTGATAGGGCTAAGAATATTTTTGAAAATTGTACTTGATAGAGCTAACGTCAAGTTCGGGATTTTTTAAAGCCAAAATACAAACGACATACAGTAACTGATTTGATTACTTATTTTATTTCTTTTAAGTTTTAAAGGATAGGATCTTACGTTGTAAGTATTCCTTCTTTGCATTGATATAAGGTCTACAAACGGTCATATATTTATTTAAGGCATGTAAATATACATTTTTTTTAATACAACGACGGTGGCAAACAAGCATACGGCCCACCTGCTGGTAAGCAGCTACCGTAGCCTATGGACGCCTGCAGCTCCAGAGGTGTCACATGCGCGTTGCCGACCCTTACATATATTTACTAGGAACAATTTACAACGTTAACAAACTAGGTATATTGATAACATTGAGTAACAGGAGATGACATACCTAACAAAAATTTTCAGCCATGAGTTTAAGTGATCGGCACTTAAAGTCCATACATTCGCTCTTGAAACACTGACATGATGCTAAGCAACTGACAGCTGTCAACGGCCAAACATGCAGCACAAAATTTGTTCTAGATGTCACATCTAGTAGGTTCTACCTACATAATAAATCAATGATTGATAAGCTCGAGAAATGCCATTATGCCATAAGGAAATACCTAATTTACTTTGGCTCGGTTCTGATACACCAACTTAAGTTTTAAGCACCCATTAACTGTAGGTAGGTCTAGTTGGATAAAGGGAAGATCAAAAGATCATAAATAAGTTCGCCGCCGCCGCCGCCGGGCCGGTGCCATTAGGCTTGGAGTATGCCCGGAGCCCGAAGCACATTGTGTGGAAACAAGAAACAAGGGTCGTGCTTGATAGTTGATAGCTACGTGACCCGTCTATAGTGAACATAGCCGCGCACGCTTGCATCTGTTCCCACTTTGAATGGGCCGACTCAATGGCAACCTTTTTTTCGCCGTCCGTTTGTTAGTTGAACGATGGCAGCGGCCGGTGACGTATGTGCCGGTCTTATACGACACAAAGTAACTTTACTCCGAGAGATATGCGACACACATATCTTAGATGTGCTTGTTAAAAAAGGCCTGTTCAGTTTGAGTGACCATGAGTTGATAACCGGTGCCTCCGACACCGATAAGTGTAATTATTTCGTGGAAGTTGTTAGTAAACAAAGTGGTGCAAAGTTGAATGAGTTGTGTTCGGTGCTTGAGCGGGAATGTCCAAAGTTGTCAAAGGAGCTTATGAATGACAGACACAGATTTATAGTTAACGGTAAGTTTTTTTATTAAATTCTAAACCGATATAGGTACTTAGGTTTTAGATCCCGAAACAAGACACTTACAATAAGCGAGGAAACCAGTTAAAAAGAGGAGCTTATGAAAACCGAATGAATTAAAATAAATCGTGATTAGGTAACTCTAATAGAAGTCCGCTTTGCTAGTTTATACGACTACCTACATATCAGAATTTTATGAACAGGTACATTTTTATTACTTTAACCCGGAAATGAACTATCTTTTTAAATGAAACCACTTTGGATGCTACTAATTGTATCGAATCACGTAACCTCTAGGTACAATGTGAATTTGATTGAAAAATTGCATGGCTACAGTCCAAAAGAAGGGGAGCTTTAGTGTTTTGATATTGCTTTGAGGCATTAAACCAATTTGTAATAGCCTGTTTCCGAGGCTTGTAAGTTATACAATATCTTCTCACATTTAGAAACAAAGTTCGGTACTCCATCATCATCATCATCATCATCAACTCAGCCATAAGACGCCCACTGCTGAACATAGGCCTCCCCTTTGGACCTCCATAACATGTAGATAAAAGCCGGATAAATTATTTTGACTTTCGTATGGACAATAACATTAAAAGAAGAGATAGCAGCCAAGTCATTAAATTGTTAACAAAAAATCCTGCCTCATCTCCACAAATACTTCTGTCGGATTGTCAAACGATTATGCGGGTAGGTACGGGAGTTGACCCCTCCATCAACGTGGGAATCAATCGTTTGCCTATTTGTTCAGTTGTCATTGTTTAGAACATCCTGGAAATGGGTAACCATTAAACGCCGAAACAAAAAATTGTTACTCCAAGTTCCCAAACGTCGGTCTGTAGAAATCGAAAATTTTATAAAATTAAATTTAAGCAGTAACTTGATTTTTTACCTAAGTACCTATTTACCTAATATGTACCGATACAAAAATCTACGGTTGCGAGGATCTCCATGAGTCATGAAGGTCAAAGACGCAAGTAGGTACCTAGGTACCTACCATGCCTTTATGTAAATCCGTACCTATTGATTGTTAGACTTGGTAGCGAAGCCTTCTAAGATACATAACTAAGTTAAGATGATGAAATTGATAATTGAGACAACATAGTTTGTTTAAATGTTATACCAATACCAAAGTAAATACCAATGCAAGCTAATCTTATGTTCCTTTCCTAGTGTTCCTACAAGTACCTACATTTTGCAGTTTTGATTACCTACGTTTTATGTTTATTATTCTAAGAAGTTCATGTAATACGAATGTACTTTTATTTCTGAGAATGGCGTACTGTAGATTTGCTGACATGATAACTTGGCTTACGCTCAACCGAGAACACGACGTTCGCGTTATTGCTACTTAACTTAGAATAGGATTTACTTTTATAATTTATCAAAGGAAAAATATTTATCCGCATGTTTCACTTATAAATAACTTAAGAGACGTAAGCCGGTAAAAAAATCTTTGATAGATAGGTAAGTAGGTACCTACTATATCTTTGTGTCAATCAATATTTATTATCAATATTGCGATGTTTACCTTGATTGTATAGTCATAGTGCAATTAAGGTGTCATATATTCTGACCTTGCGTATATTTAATTACAGCTAATATAATAGCATTTAATAGTTATAACTAGGTACTTATTTGAGTTGAGATGATTGTTTATACACGAATTACCTTTTATTTTGTAGGTAGGTAGGTACTTTAAAAGGAAAAACGGAACCCTCATAGGGTCACTTTGATGTCCATCTGGTCTGTCTGTCTGTATGTCAAGGTCCTGTTTCTCCGGAACGCGTGGAGGGTCAAGTTGAAATTAATATCAAATGCTTATGTCTACAATGCCTTGGAGATGTAAAAGTCCGCCTGCAGTCCGCGTGACGATCTCGGCCTGTCAAGTTATAACAAAAATTTGCCGGCTACGAACAACTGACAGGCCGATATCGTCAGGCGGATTGCAGGCGGACCGATAGTCAGCTGCCGCCCTTACTTTAAAAACTTTTAAGCACTTTTTTGCAAAATTACTGCATTAATACTGTTATTAATGCAGTAATTTTGCAAAACTGCTCTCAGTCTATGGTAAAGAACGGACCCCGACAGCTGTATGTAAAGTGCTGGTTTGCAAAATTCTTGGCTTAACGCACGTGTCGTGCAGGTGCATCTTAACACATGTTTTGCTTTTCGTTCGTTTCTTATCTCAAATGGTTCCTTAAGATGAAAAAATAGAGGCGAATAGGTACCAGTTTGGTATGTTCATACACCTTTGCTATGATAGTTTGATAGATTACTATGATAACCAACTTATTCATATCTTGTGGAGCAACGACATCGTAATTGTAATACATTTTATTTTCTGCATAAAATGATCTACATCACACTAGTAAGAGTTCTATTTAATGAAAAAAGAATGGCATGGGTTGTTTTATAATGCAACTGTAATTAATGTCCATTTATATCTAATGTCCGTCAATCCAAACCTTGTAGCATTTCATAGTCCACTAACTCTGGCAGGTCAAAGGCCGCCCAACCCCGACTAGGGCCATTTAAGTGCCTCTTAATATCGCCATTGCTCGCGGGGTGTGACGGCGCGTGTGAATCTTCCATGGGAACATCTTTTATAACGAACTCGAGTTATTTATCAGGCTTCTTTGTATGCTTATGTCATACTGTTGAACTTGGAATTTCTTATCGTTAAGATAGCTTTGAGCATTATGGCATTTTTTCGACTAAACGATAGGCAATGCATTGTTTCTTGAGAACTTTTGTTTTTCAGTGAGTCACAGGAGTCTTTGATTTATTTTATGGGGGAATGTGCCTACCTATGCTAATTTACGTGAAGTGAAAACTTTAACCATGCAATTCAAGAGAAATCTTCCTACCTACTAGGTACTTATTTTGGCTTCTACATTTATTTTATGTGCAACTAAGTGGAAAATGTCAACGCTTCTTAGGTATTCAGTTGTGGTTGTAAAATGCTAGTGAAAACACTAGTGAAACCACAAATCTGAAAGGCGTAAGAGTTTGTAAAATAATGAGAAAGTGAAATGCTTGACTGCGTTACTTTAAGTGTTTGAATGTTTATTGCCGCTGTTATATTATAATTGCCTGAATGCTTGTATAATAAAATGAATATGTATGCAGAATTAGCCATTTTATTATAATATATTCATAATAGTTAATTATTGCGGCGGTATATGGGGTGTGCGTGCGGCACTGTTAAGAAGCGGTCACGTTACATCGGCTCGTGTAAACAAAAATTTAAAAAGTGCATAAACAGTTCCCAGTGCGCTCATTTAGCGATATAAGTTAAATATACATTTACTAGTAGTTCGCCCCGAACTGTGAACTCGCGAATCTTGTGTTTCGCCATAAATGTGCAATAGTAGAATTACTACAAAAACCAAAAATAGGTATCGGGTATTTTTTTCTCAACTAACCATCAAACTAAACGCCCATATTAAATCGCTTCAGATTTGACAGTTTTTGTCTCATCTAAATTTAAATCCACCTCTCACATGCCTCTCACTCTGTTGCTTTGACATGTCGTTTTCATCTGTGGACCACCTATATAGGTTTCGGTCACCATCATTATGCGTCTATGGTAACTCTCTCTAACTAATGTGTTAATGTCAGTATGCTGATGGCCCTAGCAGCCAAAGCTCTAATAAATTTAAAAAAAAGTCAGTTGTCATAATATTTACACCAAAATCAAAATATACCAAATTGAAATTTTTTTTGAAATCAATTTTATGTTGCTAATTGTTATGAAACAGTAAGCAGTTAATAAGGATTTGACGAGAGAATCAATACCTTTCGTTTGATACCAAACTTAACCATACTGGCTCGTAAAAGTAGCAAATAAGATGACCAATGTAACAGGACCCCTTTACAAAACTTTTTTAGGCCTTCTTATTTCAGAACCCCCGTCTCAATCCAGCTCATATACGAACTCGCAAATTTTGTTGGTCTCTGCTACAACCCCAACAAATTTCATAAAGATCGGAAAATTGTTACTAAAGTTATCGTCGGACAAACTATCTAAATCAAAAAGCCATCCAAATGCCGAGACGTCCCAGTAGCCAGGTGACAGTTGTTGTTTGTAAGAACGATCTTCGCTTACGCTCCGCTCGTTCGATAAACCTGTGAAATGTGCATAAAAGTTTTTTAAAAAGTGTGCAAACTATCAAGAAAGAAGCAAAAATCTAATACCACAACCGTTGAATTGCTTTAAAAATCACGCACACATCTGTACAGAAACCAGTAAGTGCGTACGAATCGCTTGATAGTTAGCCAATAGCAACGTGTGTCAATCAAAATACGCCCAACCCACTTTACACTACAGAATGCAAATTTCGCACTGATGCATATCGACTGATTTGGCTCTGCGTGCAGCTCTGTGGCTTAAAGTGCGCCGAGATCATAGATGCACACGGTTCGATCCCCACGGAGAGTGAGTAAAAGCTTTTTTCATTTTTTCTACTTGTGAAATAGATACAACTTGTGTTGTCTATTCAACGACACTATGGCATCAATAATAACAACAACAAAATGGACGACTCCTAAAGAAACAGAAAAACATACCTGCAAGAAATGCGGAATAAAAATAACCACTAAAGAATATTTGAAATGTTCGCAATGTAAACATACATTTGACTTGAAGTGCACGATTGTCAGTAGTAAGTTATATAAACTAATGGATAGTGAACGCAAAAATAATTGGAAATGCAGTACATGCAATGTTAAATCCACTTCTAAAGACGATAAAAGTCGTCCATCTAGCACGCCAAAAGAGGCACCAAAGTCAATTGATATCCAGGAAAGCCAAGATGATTACCATCCTAATTACGTCACGCAACGAAAACATAAGCCTATGCATTTGTCAGAGGAAAATATAACATTTACTCCTGTCAAGGAAGTCCTAAATAGCACTCTCTGGGATCCCGATCCTGATGCTCTGGTGTCACCGTCGTCACCGACCAGCCTTCCAAACATCTCTATCCTGGATAAATCAGACGTACAACATCTAAGAGATGAAATTGCACAATTAAAGATAGAGCTCTCTAGTGCGCATGAAGAGATCATAAGATTAAATGGCGAGGTCAACGATTTAAAGAAAACCGTCCAAACGTGCCAAAATGGAATAAACTCCTACAAAAAAATACTATACAAAGCTACTCCGAGCAAACATACAATGACTAAAATGACCCAGAAACAAAAATCTACTAAAAAAGCACAACAACACTTGAACTCACCGAGTGACGACGCGCAATCTGGCGGTCTTTTACCATCGCCTACATTATCTACCTTGGAACCAGATGCGTTACAAAAACCTGAGCATACTGACTCATCAATAGATCAAGACAAGCAAGTTAAAATAAATACATGTCAGAATGTTAGTAAATCTGATGAGCTAATAAAATCAGATGATTTGACATCAAAAAAACAAGTTATTATTATTAGCAGCAGCAGAAAGAACAGAATTCTACACACCGCCTCTAACACGTTGTCAAGCGATACTCAAATTTGTCATTACATGACACCAAACTGTAGTATTGAGCATTTACTAAGTGACATCGACCTAAAAACAAAGCTCTTGACAAAAAAGGATTATTGTATTATTCTTATCGGGGAAGAAGATTTTAAAACAAGTAAAAACTATCATAATTTAGTAATTCTTATAAGAGAAAAATTAATGGGCCTACAGCATACCAACATTATTGTCTGTTTGCCGACTTATAAGTGTCATGATGCAAGTCAATTAGTCAACGGGCGAATCGAGCTATTCAACCATCTACTTTACCAAGATATCTTCACACACGGACATGCCTACCTCATTGATTCAAACGAACGTCTTACATACGAGTATGACATGTTTCACAAGTCTACGGGAGAAGTTAACTATTATGGTATAAAAACAATTTTTGTGCAGATTAATGAAGTTATTTGTTATATTGAAAACGAGAATGCGTGTAATGAAAGTCAATTTACTGAAACCTGTGATCCTGTGAACTCTGAATTAGCGGATATTCCACAGCAGCTTTTTCGTTCCTAAAGATACATTATATTATGGTTCTAGCAAGCAAAGTGTACACAGACCCTTAACTGGTACACTCCCAGGGGTAAAACGAGGGACTATAAGGGTAGCTCACCAGAACATTCAGGGGTTTTCAAATAAAGAAATTGAAATGGGCTTATTTTTGGAAAGTTTCCAAATTCATGTAATGTGTATCACAGAACACTGGTTGAAAGAAAATCAAACTAAGTTTAGTCTTACTAATTTTAATATCTCTAGTTATTTTTCTAGGACCAAAGCTATTCGTGGAGGTTCCCTAATATTAGTTAACAAGAATTTAAAATTTAAGGAAAGGAAAGATATTGTAAAATTATCAATAGAACAAGTAATAGAAGTAGCTTGTGTTGAATTACAAAATTTTATAATAATGTGTGTGTACAGACCGCCATCTGCAAATTATTGCTTGTTTGAAGAAACGTTGGATCTCATGTTGAATATAGCTACATCAGATGCTAAAGGTCAAAAACGTCTCATAGTATGTGGAGATTTTAATATCAATCTACTCGAATCATCAACGCGAACTGTAAGATTCTTGAACGTCTTTCAGTCTTATAACTTAAAAAATTTATTCTTAGAGCCAACTAGGATTGGGGAGACTAGTGCTACCTGTTTGGATAATATTTTCTGCAACTGTCCCAGTTTGAATCAAGACATTTTTAAGTGTTTTAATTCCGATCATTTCGGACAAACAGCCACATTTCAAGGTCCACTAAAAAGTAAGCAAATGACTACAACATACAGACCAATGACCATGAACCGAATAAACAAATTCAAAGCGGAAACGCAATATTATTTATCGTCTTTGACATTTTTTAATCCTAATAATGATCCCGATGGTTCATATAATAAATTATTTGACATTATTACTACTCAATTCAATAAAATATTTAAACTGAAAACCATTGCCATGACTGAAAATAGTCAGAAATTTTGTGATTGGGCGACGCCGGGTATTTACAAAAGCAGGGATCGACTTTATGAACTATATGGCCTCAAAGAATACAACAGAGATACTGCATTTATAGAATATGTCAAGAATTACTCAAAAATATTTAAGAAAGTTTGCATTACTGCCAAATCACTTTACATTAGTTCAAAGGTCAAGGCATCTAATAATAAAATTAAAACTGTCTGGAAAATTATAAAGCAGGTTAGTGCCAGTCAAAAACCTCGTGATTGTCAATTTCGGCTTCTGCGTGAAAACAAAATTATTGAATCCGATACTGAAGTGGCTGCTGCATTCCAAGATTATTTTTCGAATATAGCTAGTGATATAACTCGACAGCTTAAATCATCTGCGGCGCAGGCTAAACAATTGCTTTGTGCTTCAGTAGATAAATGTAACAGCACATTTGAATTTAGCTGTGTGACTCCACAAATTGTATGTAAAACCTTTAAGTTACTTAACCATAATAATACGGAGGATTTATGGGGGGCCTCAGTACATTCTATGGGCCATATAATCGAAATCATAGCTCCATATTTGTGTATTATTTTTAATTCCTGTATAAACAAAGGTGTATTTCCTACTCTAATGAAATGCAGTAAAGTTTTACCTTTATACAAATCTGGAGAAAAAAGTGACCTAGCTAATTTTCGACCAATATCCATCCTACCCGTGCTAAGTAAAGTATTTGAAAAAATCATGTTATACCAGTTACAGAAGCATTTTACTAGAAACAAATTGCTTCATAGCCAACAATTTGGATTTACAAAAGGGCGATCAACCACTGACGCTGCGTCTGTGCTCATTAAGCATATCTTTAACATGTGGATAGAATCTAGTGATGCTGTAGGAATCTTCTGCGACTTGTCAAAGGCCTTTGACTGTGTTGAGCAAATGACTCTAAAACTTAAACTAAAACATTATGGGTTATCTGAAGCCGCTATTAACCTGATCTCGAGCTATCTCAGTGAAAGGACACAAACTGTAGTTATAAATGAAACTCAGTCGAAATCAGCTGCTATTAAACTAGGGGTGCCTCAGGGATCTATCTTAGGCCCATTTTTGTTTCTAATTTATATCAATGACCTGCCTTGTATTGTAAAAGGAAAATGTGAAATTGTCTTATTCGCTGATGACACATCTTTAATCTTTAAAGTAAGTCGAGACTCTGATAATTATAACGATATAAATAGTACTCTAAATGATGTTTCAAATTGGTTCACAACTAATAACTTACTGTTAAATCCCAAAAAAGTGCATAAGATTCATGTTACCAAATGTAAAGCCAGCTAGTGGTAAGATATATTTAAATAACGAATGCCTAGAGATGGTGGACAGTACTCTTTTCTTAGGCTTGACCATAGACAAAAATTTACAATGGAGCCCACACATATATTCTCTAGCAAACCGATTGAGTTCTGCAGCATACGCAGTCAGAAGGATTAGACAACTCACTAATGTAGAAACAGCCCGAATAGTGTATTTCAGCTACTTTCATAGTATAATGTCTTATGCAATGTTAGTCTGGGGTAAAGCCGCCGATATTCAAACTATTTTTGTATTACAAAAAAGAGCAGTGCGGAATATATATAACTTAAGAAGACTTGATTCCTTACGAGAACTTTTCAAAGAAATTAATATTTTAACTATGGCATCACAATACGTATATGACTGCATAATATATGCTCTAAAAAATATGTCCTCCTTTAAGAAATTGCGAAGTGCTAGAAATAATCATAAAATAGTAATCACTAGTTCACGTGTTAAGAGAGTAAAGAAATGTTATTTAGGAAAATGTAAAACCACGTATAATAAATTACCCAGGGAAGCACTAGACTTGCCTTTACCAAAATTAAAAAAATACATTAAATCCGGGCTATTGCATAAAGCTTATTACACCGTGGAAGAGTACCTTAGTGATGAAAATGCATGGACTATTCCAAAGACATCACATCAGATTACTTGACATATAATTTACTTCTATACATTTTAATTTATTATGTGATGTGATCATTCCGAATTATAAATGTACTTTTAAAAAATATATATATATTCTGTAATTTTTAGTTGTTAGTATTTACGTGTAACTTAGATTAAGTATGTACTTTGACGATGCAAAAGTGATTGTAAAATCCTACTTGAATAAATGATTTTTTACTTTTACTTTACTTTATTTGAAAGAACTTGGAAATAGCACTTCATGTAACATTTTGAAATTACTAAAATGTAGGTTCTTATATTTTACTTACATAGATAATGTACACAAGGTACTGACTATGAAAATACATAAATTTAAATTATGCAATAATACTGCTTCTGTGTTTTTATATAGGTATTTGGGGACCATCTGACACAGATCGACCTAACACCCAAACTAAGCAGAGCTTGTACCTACTTGATAAACACATATTCATTCATATGTAAATACAGAAAATATCCATAATTTTCTTGAACAAATACTTAAAGATACAAGCATAAACATATAATAAATGTCATACATATATTGGATTCAAACCTAGTACCTTATGAGTACCTTTGTGTTCGTAGGCAGGGTACCGATTAAGTTACAATTACAAGACCGCCATAATTCAATTCTACCATTACGTACATAGGTACTATTTCCTGAACTTAAACTTTGTTACAAAGCCAATACGTGCTCGAACGCGCAACCAATACGCTATTAAACTTAGCCCGTCACAACAACGTTTGCATTATACCATAAAACGCTATTTGACAAGGTGCTGATGGCGTTACGTGCGCGAAAGTTCAATAGCCTGGTCTCAGCCTGAGAAAATTAAAAATAATGTCCAATTACTTACCGATATTGGCGCGGTTCTAAACGGTTGCTGAAGCATTTCGTTTAAACAAGCTTGAATTGGGTGTTTTTTGTGATTAGCTGAAGTAATTGATTTTGCTTTTGAACGAAATATTCCCATCGGCATCCCGCTTTTTATTGCTTTAAGTCACAACTTTTTGCAATAGCAAGTCGCTTTTAGTCGCGTAAGATTTTTTTTTAAGGAATTCGGTTTTTTTAGAAAAAACTGAATTCCTTGTAAAAAAATCTTACGCGACTAAACACGGCTTGCTTAAACAAATAAAATTGGCTTGGCTAATAGATAAAAAAATAAAAAGAGTTTGGCATTTGCCATCGATTTTTTTATGAGGTATTCGGTTTTTCTTAGAAAAAACCGAATTCTTTGTAAAAACAATCTTACGTGACTAAAAGCGGCTTGCTTAAACAAATAAAATTGGCTTGGCTAATAGATAAAAAATAAAAATGTTTGACATTTGCCATCAATAAAATCCGGTATCGCAGCATCAATGCAGTACAGTCCGTGAGCTCTAAAAAGAACCTTCGGGTTTTAGACAGAGACGTCGGGTATCAATCAATAGTGACACATGAAAAAGCAGAACAGCAATATTACCTTCGTGATGCCTTCGTGTGTCATCGCCGATTCCCGAAGGTTCTTCTTAAAGCTCACGGACTGTACTGGGATCTCATGAGTGTTGATTAAGAATACCAAACTGCAAATGAGTCTAAAGAGGCAAGTGATTAGGTCACGCTCATGATTGAATTAGCGAACCGTCGTGAGCATTCCTTGTTAACTCTCAAGAATCTACATTTCACACCTTCGTCATCCATTTATTTATCAAATCAATTGTTACTTACCCATTGCTTCGTTTCTTCGTTTTTGTTATAAATGAATACATACCTACTTAGTAATAGAAAGTGTTATTTTAGGAAAGACCTCACCAGTGCTAAATATATGATATGAAGCAATAGGCATCGGGCATAAGTACCATCGGGTTCATAATTGCTTACCCAATTTATCAATGAATTCATTCATAAATTGGGTATGCAATCATAAACCCAATGGTACCTACGCTACGTCAGTATGCAAGCAAGTAAAATTAATCGGTCCTGTGTGCGTTGTTCGTCTCGGGGAATCGAATCCGGCAACCGCCTAAATAAAGTATTTTTTTGTCACAAGTATTGTAAGGAATAGTAACCTTTTTTTAACTTACCACTTACCAACAGTTACTTGTACATTTTTAACAACCTAATAAAATACTATTTTTACACTTATGTTAACTGGCCCTCTAGTGGCCCTAAATCTTCTAACCCTTCCCTGTCTTTACATTCTAGAAATCTCCATTTTTGTCCGTAAAAATATACACCTGTTTAAATATTGCCGAAATGCTCGACGTCAACAATATCTTGAATTACCCGAACCAAAATCAGAAATGTACAAAAACAGTCCCTATTATAGAGCCATAACAATATACAATCATATCCCAACCTGTTTAAAAGATGCAAAAACAAACGCGATTTTTATAAATAGTTTTAAAAGTATGCTGGTCAATAAATGTTATTACTCCGTAGACGAGTATATGGAAGATAAATTGTAATATGCAACAACCAGAATGTAGTTTATAAGTATTTAGAGTAGGTACTAAATGGTGATTGCACTAGTTTTAGATATTATTGTGTTAAACTTCATTGTTATTTTTACTTAAATGTTTATAATTTCATATTGTTACAAAGTTCCTGTATTAGTTACATAAAATTAGTTTTAAGAAATATTGCTTTACCCTATCAGGGTCCATTGTGCTAATCTTTGTCGTGTACTTGATTGGTTATTTTGGTTGCAAATAAAGATCTCTATCTCTATCTATCTCTATTCCAATTTAACGCTATTCATTTAAAACATGACACTTTCTTGCCATGCAAGTTCAGCTTGCTTTAATTTACTTTTAATTAACCCGGAACGCTGGTGCTGTTCATTTCGAGGAACCATCAGACTCATATTGTTGTCTACGGGTGCGAACATTTCTCATGGGCTTGATCCCACGTGTACAGGTTATAGGAAAAAATATGGTATGGCTAATAATTAGGTTCTTTTTGTTACGTTAGAAGGTTTATCTAATGAATAAGAAAATATATATTAATTATTATAATAATTTAGAAAAAATATCTAACACTATGCACGGTCCTTAGATGTTATGGATAATTATAGGTATAATTAAATATAGTTTGGCCAGAGTTTGTTCCACTTCAAGCATAGACAGGGAGAATCATACTGTCTTTTTCTAATGCTAGTACTCTCACTACTAAAAAAGGGATGGGTATAGCATGTTACTCTGACTGTTACTGCGCTTTTGGTTTGCCAGACTACACTTTATTTAAATTCTTAAATAAAAAAAATCGTATGAATATTCATTATGTTTTAATCAGCTAATATAAAGCCACTTGTAGTCCGCATTAAGTAATTATTACTTTTAATTTATATTCTAGTCTTAACGAAGCGTCATTATTAGTATAAATAAAAAAATGTCGTAATTATGTATTTATTGAATTCGGCACGACTCTCATAAGTCTCATAACTATAGTCTGTATTTTTAGGTATTTAAATAAAAGTAAACAAAATCTACCCTCAAATGGCTCCTTAAGCCAGTTGAGGGTAGATGAAAACATTACCTGATCAAATAATGTAGGTTAAAGTCAGGTCGTTCGTTCAGTGACAGATCTAGGCGATTTTGTATATGGTTATATAATACTCTTTTTGGTTGGTTAACCCATAAATGTTATAACTACCCGAGAATGTACAAATTGTTTGTTTACTTTTATTTAAATACCTAAAGATACAGACTATAGCATGTTGCTAATTCCACTTTATTCACGGACATAAACACTGTATTTTTATGACACATCAGTGTAACGGGCCATATATGGGATTTACTGTCTCTGATCCCCACGAAGATAGCGTTATCACATTTCAGACGGACATAGTTAGAGCTTTCTTATGTATCGTCGTTTGATGTTTAGACTCGTAAATCTTTTAGCTTTTAGGTAATAAATTACAGAAAACGTCGACTTAAAACTTTTTTATACGTGTCTGGTAATATTTTAAATTTATTTTGACTTCAAATGATTTTAAATGTATATGTAATATTAGAACATATTGACAATAAGTAATATTATATTTACGCTAGCTATTTGATTATTCCTATTAAACTTGGACAACTTGATAATGCACTACCGTGTACATTAGGTACGAGGCATTTTTGCCATATTTAGGGATGTGAAACGAGATTTGTTTTGTTGAAGTAGAGTTGAAAAGTTTTTCGATAATTTTGTTGATAACATCGGATGAATGGGGAAAGCAATTCTCACAAAGACATTTCCAACAATAGTCCTTGGAAAAGCTAAACTTGTATGGGGATATGTACAGGTAGTTTTTGTTTATTTTAGCGAATTGAAGTGATTCAGTGTTTTGTCTGGAGTTCGTCCCTAAGGGAAATTTAGAGGTTTCCGAAATACTGTAAAAATAAAACTGTTGTATAATAAAACTACAATGAAGAATTTTCCTCAAGTAAAACCTCCTGATGACCTTAAATGACCATTCATCTTCTGTCTCTTTCTCTCGTTGACTTTACCAACTATTACATGACTACTACATCGTATGAAACGCCACATTTTGACTAGTGTATAAAGAATATGTACAGCACCGCAGTATCCGCGAGATCAAGGTCGATCAAGGATAGTTATAAGGCACTGAAACTGTAAGCATATTGCATTTTTATATAAGGACTGTAAACCTTAATTTATAGCGTGTGACCATTAAATCATTTAACTTTGTTGTTTAATTATTACCTAGGAAACCTAGACACATAGGTAGGGAACCTTTTATTGTCGATTGTGCGACAATAAACCCCGGCTGAGACTCACTAGTGAGAAAGAGACGACGCCATCACTCTGCGCTCATGTGTAAAAGAGACAGGTGATACCCCATAGTTGAAATGTCCTACAAATTATTTTTCCCCATAATACCTATGTACCACCTAGTATAAATGCCTAGTAAATAAGTTATAACAACATTGTAATATATTAGCAGTAGAGAAATGCTTGTAAATCTGTTATATTCTGTGTCAATATCAATAAAGATAGACACGTTCACTGATTGGCTCACACGCGTTTATCCCCTCTCGGGATATATTAGTCACTAGTTGACAGCCCAAAAGTTGGCATATAAGAAAGGCCATTGCGGCCGTAAATTCGTTCCGTCAAGTGAGTTCCAGTGGAGGTGCCTTAACCTGAAGAAGTACGAAGGAAGTTTTATTTCCAATAACCTTGCCTCCCTACAAGTCCACTAGTCTCTACATCGGCGCTGAGGTGTCGCGCCGCTACGGGCGTCGCCTAACCTTGGCCACCGTCCCGTACATTGGTCCTTCGAGCCGGATATGGAAGACCGGGGTTATCGCCAGTCGACTCAGGAAGTCGACCTTCAAAACCAAGGCTGCACTGGGACTGCCTTGGCGGAAACACAAGGCCGTGACGGCACAAGGCCGTCCGACCGAGCGCCCACGCTTCGCCGGAACAAGAGGGCGCACGTCATCCACAAGGACGCTGCACAACAGGTGGACACGCAGCGATCCGAGATGACACCACTTCAGACAGAGCAGTCTGGCTCGCCGTCGGTCAAAGTCACCACGGCGCATTCGCCAGCTGCCACGTCACCCGCAACCGCCGTGATTCCTCAAGGACACCAGGCGACTGCGACTCCACCCAAGGCGGATGCTACGCTAAGCGTCAGTGACCTCGAATCTCCGTGGCATTGGGAGGTAGCTGCGCCAACCGACGCCCAAGGACGTCAAGAATAAAGTTCCCGCTCTTCAGTCGCAGCGACAAGGGGGAGCGTTCGTTCACCGCATCTCGATTCAAGTTCCGTATTAAAAGAACAAACGCCGCGAGTGAATAATAACTCTGTGAAATCGCCAGTTAAAGAACGATCTCCGCGAGTGCCTAATAAATCCGATTTTAATAATAACGCGAGTGCGCGAGTAGAATCAAAATCGCCGCCGCGTCGCCGCGTTAATCAAAACTTCAATCGCGTCGAAAGGTCACCGGGTCAACGCCGCAAGAGTCGATGGACCGCTACAAAGGCAGCTCTCAAGATATCGCCGTGGGCCGCTCCGCAACCCGTGCGGCCGAAGACACCGCCGCTGCTACTCCTGCAGGCTCTAACAAATGGGCCTCAGAACAGATGGGAGCGCAGCGCCCGTTTCCTAACCGGGAACGAACCAGAGCTGACCCGGATCCCAGCTAATCTCCCGACATCGGAGCCCTTACAACGCTCCGATCGAGAGACTCCAGCACCTGCGCGAGACGCCGAGCGCCATGAAAGGGCGCAGTCTCCGCACGCCGCTCCGCGCGCACGAGCCCTGAGTACAAACTCAGAAACTCGGGCTCCTCCAACTGCTACTCCAACGCAGTCATCACTTCACGTACCTACGGATTGGTTCGTGCCAACATACAGCGGGGCGATCACCACTACTCTCACGACGCCGACGGCGGAGCCCAAGGCTGCCCCGCCAAAAGTCCTGAAAGAAAAGCCGCCTGTAACTACAGACACAGACGGATTCCCGACGGGCCCGATAAAGGCCTTGAAAAGGACTCGCCGTAGAAAAACACTGGGCGCGATCCAGACCTCCGAGCCTCCGAAGGAGACACCCAGATCAGCACCCGGCCCTTCACTTCCGATCATCGAGTGAACGAGCCGACCTCATCAAAGTTGATTCTTCTCTACCGTTCCTGATCAATGGAGGGAACATAAATCAAGACGATTATATACTGCGTCGCTTACCCGAAGTTTTGTGGTGCTTAGTCGTGAAAGCCTAAGCAAAGGGGAGCATGTACAGCACCGCAGTATCCACGAGATCAAGGTCGATCAAGGATAGTTATAAGGCACTGAAACTGTAAGCATATTGCATTTTTATATAAGGACTGTAAACCTTAATTTATAGCGTGTGACCATTAAATCATTTAACTTTGTTGTTTAATTATTACCTAGGAAACCTAGACACATAGGTAGGGAACCTTTTTATTGTCGATTGTGCGACAATAAACCCCGGCTGAGACTCACTAGTGAGAAAGAGACGACGCCATCACTCTGCGCTCATGTGTAAAAGAGACAGGTGATACCCCATAGTTGAAATGTCCTACAAATTATTTTTCCCCATAATACCTATGTACCACCTAGTATAAATGCCTAGTAAATAAGTTATAACAACATTGTAATATATTAGCAGTAGAGAAATGCTTGTAAATCTGTTATATTCTGTGTCAATATCAATAAAGATAGACACGTTCACTGATTGGCTCACACGCGTTTATCCCCTCTCGGGATATATTAGTCACTAGTTGACAGCCCAAAAGTTGGCATATAAGAAAGGCCATTGCGGCCGTAAATTCGTTCCGTCAAGTGAGTTCCAGTGGAGGTGCCTTAACCTGAAGAAGTACGAAGGAAGTTTTATTTCCAATAACCTTGCCTCCCTACAAGTCCACTAGTCTCTACATCGGCGCTGAGCTGTCGCGCCGCTACGGGCGTCGCCTAACCTTGGCCACCGTCCCGTACAGAATATAAACATTTATTTATTATTATCTTGTACTATCTATCAAATTACCCATTCTGTGGCCCTAGTACCAGTAGTAAGGGTACCATCAACTGCTACAACTTTGCCTACGAAGCACAACTTTGCCTGGCTTGAAAAACATGGTTATCTTCACCAAACAGCAAATTATATCTTATTACTGAGATGGCCGCCTTTCTCTCACCTCAGGAATAAGATATAAATAGCTATTTTGTAAAAAGAAAAACATGTTTCCAAGCCAGGCAAAGTTGTGCATCGTAGGCAAAGTTGTAGCAGTTGACGGTACGCCAAAATGGCTCAGCGAATAAGGGCACGCCGTTAAAAATGCAGTTGGCCTCGTAATTGGCATAGTGTTATGTTCTATGTTGTGATTGGCATGTACTTATAGGCATTGATATATACGACTAGATCTGCAGTAAGAGGCCATATGCGTGTAACTCGATAGAAGCCTGTAGGCTCGTGAGAGGCTTACGTCTACTCAGTTGACAATTTGACGGTGACAGTGATTCTGGTCCGTGAAAATGGCAAAATGTACCATAAAATCTTGCACGTCGCGATCCGAAACCCACACCAAATAACACGGAATAACCTTTCACAAGTGAGTTTACTGTTTCTGCACTCAAAATGTCGTAAATAGCACGAAAAAATACGATTATCAACTAGCGGCATTTTCTAGACTTAGTGTTGCCAGTAAAACATTATTTGAATTTCTCGTATTTTTGGGAAATTCTGGTTTGTTTGAATGCTATACTATATTATATCTTATAAAGAGGTTTTAAAGTTCGCGATTTTTAATTTCGATTTAATTTCGACCTTATTAAAAAAATAATGAACTGATTAGTTCCATAGTTGATATATGCGGGTTTGTGTAGTTATCCAATATGAAAATGTTATCAAAATTGGAAAAAGTAGTGTTACATAGCGGTGTTTAATTTCTTTGTAATTTTACAAATTTCTTATTGCGCAGTTAGGTTTATACCTCGGACTGAACAATTACAATACAATACGGTAGTACACTTAATATTATATTATTATTAAATGTAAATATAAATTTAATATGAAGTTTTATTCCGAACTCCTACGAAGTGCTTAGCCTCGTTATAAAAGTATAAAAACACATGACACAGAACCTCAGATACCTATCAAGATTGAAAGCAATCCGTCCAGAAACAAGGGTTTCAAGATGGTAGCCACTTTTTAAATTTTCACAATTGTTTCATGTTTAAAGAGCACCGGTAACAATTTTGATAGCAATTAACGAAAAAGTTCTAAGTGGAGACACTTTTTTCATTTTACTTTGAGAAATTACACATTTTAACATAGATAACTGAGGCCAGTTTTATAAAGCTACAAGTTACAATGTACAAGCGGAACCCTCTTTCTAACCCTATGTGTTAGAAAGAGACTTCCGCTTGTAAATTGTAACTTGTAGCTTTATAAAACTGGCCTCTGGTGTCATTTTATTATATTTGAAAATATTTATCGATTATTTCTAGGAAATATTTTCATGTTGTAGCAACACCGAACTGTACGAAACAGCGAATATCACGATATCCATGACAGACAAAGATGGCAATATTGCCTTGCGCAATGGTAATACCCTAGCGGAAAAGAGATAATTATACTTCGATAGTTCATTTTAGAATATAAACACTCCGTTTTTGTCGGTACGTCGTGATACGAGTCGCGTGGCACGCTTCTAACCTTGTGTTGATATGAAGTTTTCTCCTCTTGTATATTTACCTCAATGCTTATAGGTAGGTTGTCCGTCCAATAATAGGTAAAGTTTGGACACTGAGTTGCTCATAAGAGTTTAGACATAGAAAATCACACTGTATTTTTAACCGACTTCAAAAAAGGAGGAGGTTCTCAATTCGACAGAATTTTTTTTATCATTTTTTTTTTGTATGTATGTTACTCCATATCTCCGTGAATCGTGAACCGATTTTCAATTTTTAATCGAACAGGTATAACCCCTAGATGGTCCCATTGTCACCAAGTCGGGATCTGATGATGGGATCCTGGAGAAATCGAGGGAACTCTTCAACTATTATAGGCACACCTATAGTTATTTCACTATTTTTTACAGCAACTCGGCCACTTCCTCTTGGAATAGCGGATCCTAAGTGAAGTCGGTTCTTTTTTTGTTTAAAATTATTTATTCTGATGACAGTAGGTACCTACTGTGGTTCTAAATCGTCCACCTAGTAGGTAGGTACAGTAGGTACAAGCTACCTAATTATTACAAAAAAATGTGGATGATCAAAGTGTTCTGTGTCAAACGTCTCCGATGCCATATAAACATGAACATTCAGCGAAACTTGGGGTATTTTTTCCGCTTATTATTAGGTACCATTCACGACTGCATGCGTAGGTTAAGTAGGTACTTCAGAGAAAGAAAAAAACTATACACAAAAATATTTATTTTCCTTCATAATTCAATTAGAAAAAAAAAGAAAGTACCTAACTTATAACCGCAAATCCCGCAGCCGACGGGAAGTAACCCGAGATCCTTTGATGTGTTCCTCGCACTCACCTGACCGCAGCTTCCGCTCACACTGCGAAGACTACACTTTACTTACACTAATATGTCCTAGGATGTAAATGGCACTACCACTTACCAGCGTAGTATAGGCGCACCACACCACACTTAGAACTCGGTCTAAGGCACGTCTAAGCTAAGGACCTTAGTAGTAGGAGCTCTTATTCCAGTAATTCTATCTTAGTTCATGTTATAGTGCTCGTAATTCCACGTAATCCTGCCTATTAGGTATGTTAATATTTTTTTAAGATGTCCTAATCTTACTAGAGATTTCTTCCTACAATTCGGACATCTTACAAAAAATCTTACTATACCTATAGTCTTGTATTGTATTTATAAGATGAATGCGCAGTTTTAAGAGTCGCCAGGACGCTCGCGTGAACTCGCGTCCCCATACAAACGTAGTTCAGCTCTCATTTTAAAACGACATGCTTTAGAACCACGAAATTTGGCATGGGCAATCTAGCAGTACAGATAGATCTATGTACATATGGGGTCTATTCCTGTTATGCTTTATTTGGTTTTATACCTCTTTACATAAGTAAATACTGTCGCGCAACTGTAGAATCAGAGTTGTAACATGGTATCTAATGATGCAAGTACCACACCTGAAAGTTCGACGAACTTTGCTCTAACGAGCCACGAAGGGTAAACAAACACAGAAACAAGACCAGCCAGGTATTGCCGTTGCGTGCGTTCTCACTCAAGTTCTAGCTTCCAGTGTAACTTGACCTATATATTTGATATGGCATCTCTTCATGATATTCCTAGTCCTAGCGGGGCATAGCTGTATGTAAGTGCATAGCGCTCTTTGCTTTCACGGTGTCCACATCGGTGTGATAATGATAGCTACCTGTACATAATCAGAAAGTCACAACCATTACTTATGCATACATTCTGAACTGGAGGTCCGAGGAATAAGGTATAGGGCCGCTTGCCTCACAATAGCTTACAGTTCGAGTTGGGGCACAGTGCTCGAAAATCGAAATATTTGATGGAACTACTTATTAGTGCTGGGCTGGGGCTTTTGGATAACACTGGTAGGTATACTGGTTCATTGAGCATTCGACTCGTTCGCGATTGTAATGACAACCCATGTTATTTACTTAAATAAAAGGACGTAAGTGACGCTCTGTATTTATTGAAACGAGACGTTTCATCAGTGTCAATGGTAGTGCAAGAAACGTAAGCCGGCTAAGTATGTGCTACTTTTCTTTGTCATTTCGTTTGCTTTCGGTCAGTGTATGTTGTAGGTATAGGTCTTAATAATAATAAGTATACTTAGTTAAATGAAAACTGTATTCTATTTTATTGGTGTTCAGTGCCCGAATGATACACTTTGTTTTTTATTCAGGTTAGAAAATAACGGTCGATTTCGACAATTTTATCTTTATTTTTTAGCCATAAGCCATAACTGGGCAAAATTTAAATGAGACTACTTTTTCCGCTGACAATAAGATGCAAAATGGCAATTTTTTTAATAAATCGTTTTGCCAAAAATCGCACGACGACAATCGCACGATTTTTCTAAACTGAAAAAGAAAACAAAGACTAAGTAGTTCTAAAGTACTGATTTAATAATTTTAAACTCACACGATTTTCACTCATTATTTTTGACTAAGTCCCGTTTTTCTCAAAATAATAAGTTCTAAAGTAAGTATTTACTGAAAAACCTAGAATGACGTAACGTGCACAAAAATCTCGAGATTGTGGGTGCAACTGCAGTTTTTGTCGCACGGCCTCGGTCTGTGAACGTGACACGAATTCAACGTTCACTAATCCTTCTCGGGTTTTTGTAGTAACACTGGCATTTATGACAAGACATGTGCCACTAATTGTTCACGATTTGATTAAACTTATGTGTGTCAAAATCACCATTCACCAGTTGGGTTGAGTGTTCTCGAGTTCTCATTTACTTCAGGCCTCCTGTAGATGCTTTTCTATATTACCAAAGTGGTAAACAAGCATATGGCCCACCTGATGGTAAGCAGCTATGGACGCCTATGGACGCTTGTAACTCCAGAGGTGTCACATGCGCGTTGTCGACCCTGCCGTCTTGTGTATTGAAGCATTTTTGTCTCGGCAGCTTAGCCTGAGAGCTGCTTAGTACTTGTATCACGTGACGCGTAGAAGAATTTATCTTGACAGAACTGGTTGACGAGTCAGTTTAAATTCTCTACAAATAAGGGTACCTTACCTGCCTACTAAGTAATTGAGCACATCCTTCGATGTAAGTATTCAGTCCCTCAGGCCTATTCTGTTGGCTCATACATAGGCGATACAGTAGCAGTCAGTAGTACCAGTACCAGAGACTATAGAAATATAGACCACCACAGCCTGCTACTCCACGTAGTAGCTACTAGTGTACTATTAGTACGCTATTTGTTACTAGGTAGAGTAGCAGTGCAGGTGACATTTCTCTTACATTTTCGGCATCTTTAGGTGGCTTTGACATAGATGGCGCAATCGACTTGAGCTTCAAAAAGTTCTTAGGCTGTGGCCGTCTATACGAGATACCTAGTCTCTGGTAGTAAGTTAAGTACTTATTTTTCATTTAAGGTATGTGTTTACATTTATTATAAATTATACATATCATCACTTAGTTAATTTTAATACTTTGAGGAGAAAATACTTTGAGGGGAACCTTATTTTATAATTATAAATACACATATAGGTACATAATATTTACGAGTAAAGTTGGTAATCATCGATTCGAAGCGCTATTAACATAGCACAGTGTATAGCAAGCGGACAAACCTAGGTACGATAGTAAAAAAGTAGTACGATTCAAGGTATGATTGAATTGTCCGATTGAAAATATGATTCACACGGACGATAGTTGGTAACTACAAATCATTAACTCTACGTCTAAGCCCAACCCAGCCGCACCTACTAGTAGCGAGCCCCTTCAAAAACCACATAAAAAGCTATAAATATGCAGTGGAGAATGCTGTCCCTCATTTGTGGAAAAAATGGCCACGACTTGATGACATCCGCTGCCATTAACGTCAGTGTCAGTAGCCAGGCTAACCCACCCTTCTATATTTGTATTATATTTGTTTATTGAAGTGAGCGAGGGCTTGTGTGGTTTCGCAGACAAGACTCTTTTGATATGTCACTGGCTTGAACAATGAAATGTTTGTTAATGGTATGAATTCTAATATTACATTGAGTTATAGCTCCAGTTTCATGATCTGATGATAGTGATGATAAAGAACGTGGTACCTAGCAGACGCAGTCACAGCCTGAATTTTTTGAGGTCACTAAGTTGCTTTTTTATTTTGTACATTTTTAGTTTTTTTTTTTAATTTGACGTACGTACGATTTGGGAGCGCGCCTAGTCCGATGGAATAAGTATAGCTGAGCTCGAATTTGTAAAAATTGTGCGCATCGAGAAAAAGTTGTGATTTTTTGACCACGGATAGAATGGCCCACGATAAATATTTTTTAGTATTGGAAGTCCGAAAATTTTTTGGACCTTCACGTCAAAATCAGGAGCCCCGTGCAATAAGTTATTACTTTCTGGTTAAAGCTGCTAGGGGTTGTGTGGTGTCATTTCCGTATAAAACAGACATGCAGAATTCATTTTTGATATTAAAAAAGAAAAAATCCATATTAAAAAAAAGTTTTGCGGAGAGGAAAATCACTCAAAAAAATATTATTTTTTAGAACGTTATATAACTAATAAATATCATTTAAATTTCAATAAAAAAAAATATTATAAGGAAGCATATTTAATGCAGTTTGTAAAATATATAAAATTTTAAAGCATTTACCATACAAAAACTACGCGAAAAATAATCATTCGCGTCATGGTGTATATGTTTTCTCCATAGTAAGTATCGAAAATCAGTGTGAAACGTGAACATCCGTAGCGTATTGACCTTAAAATGTATGTATTGCGTATTATTAATCAACTTTGCTCAGAATACCTTCTACGAAATGAAAAAAAAAAGAATTAAAAACACATATTTCCTTACTAAATTAAGTATTAATTGCGAGCAAGTGTTTTTACTTTTTTTTTAGTTTCTGCATTTTGTAGAAGGTACCTACTCTGAGCAAGATTGTCAAATAATAAGCAATACATACATTTGAAGGTCAATATGCGACGGATGCTCACGTTTCACATTGATTTTCGATACTTACTATGCAGAAAATGAGAAAACATATATACCATGACGTGAATGATTTTTTTTCGCGTAGTTTGTGTATGGTAAACGCTTTTAAACTGTATATATTTAGAAACTGCATTAAATATGCTTCCTTATGATATTTTTTATTGAAAAATAAATGATATTTATTAGTTATATAACGTTCTAATAAATAAAATATTTTTTCGTGTTTTTCCTCTCCCCAGTTCTTTTTTTTAATACGGATTTTTACTTTTTTAATATCAGAAATGAATTCTGCATGTCTATTTTACACGGAAACGATACCAAACAACCATATTGCACGGGACCCCTGATTTTGACGTGAAGGTCCAAAAATTTTACAGACCTCCAATACTAAAAAATATTCATCTTTGCTCACTCTATCTATGGTCAAAAATTCACAACTTTTTCTCGATGCGCACAATTTTTTTCGCATTTGTACTGAGACAAAACCCTACTAGTAGCATTTTAGTGGAGATTAAGTAGCGGAGGTGTCCGGTAGTAGACGCCTTTTGGTCAACATGATTTTAACTTTCATAAAGTGTCAGTTCCAGTTCAAACTTTGCGTTTTTTTTGAAAAAACTGATAAAAATAATCAGAATGGAATACAAATACCAGGTTATTTCATTTCATATATTTGTATTTCATTTTCATGCCATACAAAAATGAAAATATAGTTCCCTTTTCTGCCACGACACTATTGTTTCCGGACACTACCTAGGGATTCATTAGTTATTTTAGTTTAAGGCTGAATAAGTTAGTTATTTTAGTTTAAGGCTGAATAAGCATTTTATTCTCGAATTACATTGTATCTCTGTATACAAAGAGTGTTCAAGAATTTGTATTCAAGGAAGCATCGTTAATAATTTCGCTGACTGTACAATCTAAAGTACCAGTGAACCGAAGACGTGAGAACTATGCTAACGAGTGACACGGCGCAGTCCAGTTGCATTGTTTAACTCCAAACCTGTCTCCGGCAGTATATAGACGGACAGACGACCTGTCTGACACATTGTATAGTGCTGACTGATGGATGAATGTTGAAACTAAATCTAATCTAATACAAAATAGCTTTAGCGGAATTTGAGGAACTTAAATTAATATAAAAGTATCATACTAGCGTTTGTTTCCACTTATTAACTTATTTATTACCACGGCTCAATTGAACCTAAGGTCTGCTTGGTAATCTAATCCTATGAACTGGTGTAGACACTAGTTTTTACGAAACCAACTGCCGTCTGACCATCCAGCCCAGAAATGAAATTAGGCCTTATGGGATTAGATCAGGTTTCGTCACGATATTAACCTTCACCAAAATTATATTTCGTACCTACATAAGTTGATAAGTTCCGAAAAACTCAGTACGGGTACTCAGTACCCGTACTTTTTTTTTTAAACATAACTAACTTGTTTGGCCACCTTGAGGGCCAGTTACGAGTCTGGGGTAGTGATACGGTCAGTCGCGCCAGCCGAGTAGAAGAGGAAAAATAGCGATAGAGAGAAGTGAATAGAAGAAAGGGTTTAGTAAAGAGAAGGGTGAGTGACAAAGGATTTAGCTAAAACTTGATGCTAATTTTATACAATAATGATTAAAGTACATTATGTATTTTAAATTGTAAATTTTTTATAAAAAAAAGCCATTATATTTTTTTTAAATATATATGTGTACCGTCAAGTCTGGCGACTTTGCCAAGGGTTACTAACTTTGCCACCAGCAGAGTGCATAAGGTAATCCTTTCATACCACCGACAACGTATATTTTTTAGTGTTGTGCCTACTTTTAGTAGAAAATATGGTTATCAATTGGCAAAATTATTATGAATGAGACAACACCACGGCAACCATTTTCTTACCATTTCAGTTCCAAATTCGTCACTCACATAATTATAAAAGTTAGTGCTCAAGAACTTTAAAAAGTTTAGAGTATAAACATCGCATCCAGGTACGTAAATTTTAGATATTATGTTATTTAAATGGTAAGGAATGAATTGATTACCTTATAAATGCCGTAGTGTTTGAATTGAGTCCCATAATTGTTTTGGCAAAGTTACCAGACCATGCCGACTAATATGGGCGGGCATCTTTGCCATGTTTTGTAGCGGCCTAGGGTTGGTACACAAGCATAAAATTTAAATTACATTTTTCATAAGATAGATACTTTTTAGGGTTCCGTAGCCAAATGGCAAAAAACGGAACCCTTATAGATTCGTCATGTCTGTCTGTCCGTCCGTATGTCACAGCCATTTTATTCGGAAACTATAAGACTTATCATTATCAAATTTTTACATAAAGTGTATGGTGTGTGCAGCTACTTAGTTTTGTAGAGAAATTGCTAAAAAAATATTTTTAGGGGGGGCACTCCATATGTGTAAGTAATTATCAAAAAAATTTTTTTTGACAAATATCAACATGATGCACATCAATCGATAGGTCTCTAAAAATAACAATGTTCAAATAACTGAGGTTTCTTTGAACATTTTTTGATTAAGTGGATATTTTCAGAAATAATCGCTCCGAAAGTCATAAAAATTGTGTCCCCTCCCCCTGAAACTTTTGAACCGTAAGTTCAAAAATTATGAAAAAAATCAAGAAGATACACCTTTTAATATTATTTCAACCAAAATTATTTTGAGCATTATCGGTATAGGCGTTTTTTAGTTATCTCCAAAAAACTACAAACTTAGGCAGATACGACCTTGCGATAATAATTTATTCGATATGGTCTAAGAGCTGGCCACGTCAGATGTGACACAATAATGAGAGTTTTGTAACCAGTCCAATCAGATTGCATAACAATCCCTATTGCTAGATCCGGGCATCTGGCAGCTTTTAATGGGTGGAGCACAGAGTGACAGACCAACAAAGTTTTTAAGTTGGAAAAAAATTATACCGAAACAGGTAAAAACTGCTGAAGTTGTATCATTTATAGAGAACAGGGCCTATATTTTAACATTAGAATCACAATTATTTGTGATTGGTTTTGTTGCTAACAATTGTATACAGAGTGTATGTTTTCATGTTTTGTTTAAGTAAAAAAAACACAAAGTTAACTGTGACATACTTATTTTATTGGTAATAATTACTACATATAAGTGTTTTGTTTCGATAATACTTTTGTTAAGAGGCGACGAGGCAGTTTGTGACAATTTTTTTTAAATATCTATCGTCAAGTTTAAATAGGTACCTAGGTAATCACAATTATTTACGAGTGGACCTGTGATAGGCCTCTCAAAGAGTTTTCTATGTTTCGTTTTTGATAATATTTTAATTAAGGTGTCTTTTATGTTTTTCCTGAGTACTTATGTAACCTGATTACTCGTATGTAACAAAATAAATAAGTACTTAAATAATTAATATTTTTTCATTTGTGTCAACCCTGACCACATTCACTGACTTTCTATGAAATTTTCTTAAATGGGTGATCAACTTTGCCACTTTTGCTGTATCTTTTTTTGTAATAATATATCATTAAGGATCAAATTCCGAAACTATTGTATCCTAAATACTGAATATTCTTTACTAATATTGTAAATACAACTAAATTACTATACAGCGTAAAAATGCAGTTGGCAAAATTGCCACATGGTATAGGTAACTTTGCCAGTTTTTTTTTACTCGTAAAAGCTTATTGTCCGTCATTTAATTTATAAACCATCTTATTTATGCACTCGTTGATAAATATATTATGTGTCGCGTCATTCATACTTCAGTGGTTTCATATGAATTCTGGTTAAAAATGTACTATGACTTTTCAACACCTGTGAAAAGTGGCAAAGTTGCCAGACTTGACGGTATTATTCTTTTTAGTTTTTAAATATCTTTTTTAATGTACTTTCTAAGTAGGCTTATAAACTAAGTTTATACAATTTCAGAACCCGTACGGGTTTGATTGAACCCTATTAAACCTCCGGATTGAAAGTCGGACCAGGCCCTTTTTTAGACTCCAGGGCCTAACCCATACATTATTATTATGTCTAAATAACTTGCTCTGCTTTAGTACTTATTGATTCGATCCATACGTTCTGGGACATCCTAAATATACGACCTACAAATCACATTCCACAAATAATAGGACGATATAACTAAATCACAGAACGTCAAGATCAACACACGTGCACAACTTCAAACAAACAAAAAAGGAACTCCAAAAATAAACGCAATCCAACCAAAATGGCCTCTCACTATTTTAAACTTCAATTGTTTTCAAATACGATTGATCTTAGCTTGGTTTTAGTTTCGTCTTATGCCATTCTAGATGGATGGAATGAATGGTAGCATGGCAAATGACTCATGGTGCGTTGATCCAACGTCTACATTATATTTTTTATCGACATATATCGTGTCAAGGCGATACCATAGCTGATGGAAGACAATCAGTATCAGATTATAGTGAGTGGCAGTTTTAGAGCGATGTTAATATCGTTTTTGCTGCGTGTATTATCTTTTTAATGGACACAATACCATTCAATGCCATGAAAAATACGCGGTTGAAAGTTATTGATTTTATTTATAGTGGACTAAATATAAACCACTTAGTATGGAGAACATCCAATTGGAAAAGAGCTAGCCTACTTTTATTATAAAAGTGACCCAAATCTTACGGATTTTATTTTTCGTTTTTAAAAGGAAGAGTCATGTGTGTCCCAAAGAATTACATTCTAGTAAGTAAATATACCGAATGTTATATTCTTTAACCGTAGGTATTTTCTAATTTCATACTTGACACTCTATCTATTTTCTCCTCGATTACTAACATACTCGTAGAGTTAAAAAATATGTAAATTCAGGGAACAAGTACTATTGTGCGGTTTTTTTTGCCATGCTACTTTGGCGCATTAAAAGTCCAGTTTAAGTCATGTTTAGAATTAGAAGCACCGAAACGGGCAAAGTTTTTAAAATTATGAAAAAAAGATAAGATAAAAGATAATTTATTATCACACACAAGACACAATAAAAAGGGACTCACAGACACTTAGAAACACAACATATCAATATCTATAATAATTTTGTGACAATATACGTAGATAGGGGTGAACTAAGGGTGAACTCAGCGATTACTGTGGAACGGACCACGGCGCTACCACAGCGCTGATTTTCAGCCCACCCCGCTAATTACTCCCCGTTAATGATCTGGGTACGACTTTACTCTTAAGATTAATTATAATTACAGATCTTAAAACTATATAAGTACGCACAGTCATGGACCCTGCTAGGGCGTAGGAACATAGTACGAAGTTACGAACATAACACAACATAATATATTTCTATCTTAATTATAGCTTTGTGTACATAACTATACCTAGGGATACACGCACAGATGTGCCCGCCGGATTTGTCCGACTGATGTGCCCGGCGGACAAATCCGTGCGTGTATGGCGCGAATTGGACACGGATTTGTCTGCGGACACATCTGAATAGCGCCATACACGAACGGATCTGGCCGCCGGGTATATATGTCGGACAAATCCGGCGGACACATCTGTGCGTGTATCCCTAGCTTATAAATAATAAATATATAACTAGAACATATTGTCAACATCATTCCGAACCCGTGGCCCTTTGGTCGCTGATGCTAACTGCTGAATCGATGGATACGTACCACTTATCTATCTATACATATAATAAAGGTGAAGAGGGTAAAAAATCTGTACATTGGAGATATTAGTAAAAAAATGAGTTGGTAGCTCTTAGAATCGATAACAGAACACGTTTCGACGATTTTTAGAAGTTTTGTCTGTTTGTCTGTTTGGATGGGGAGAGTTGGCGTCAAAACGCCTGAACCGATTTCGATAAAAACTTCACTAGCAGGTTCAACAGACCTCTGGTCAGGACATAGGCTATAAAAAATACAAACATTTTGGATTTAAGGGGGTTTAAGGGGGGTTTAAACTTTGAATATGAGTGTTAAGCTCAAGCAGCAAATTGATATTTGTTTAACTACTTTCGGTTAGTTTATATTCATTCATATATAAATAAATAAATGGGTTAAATAATAATATACTGGTTAAATATAGTGGAAAAGTAAAAAATACTTACCATCAAAAGGGGTATCTAGATATGTCTTTGGCTATACGATTAGGTAACGCTATCTCTCGCAGGACTTTGTCACTAACCGAGTCCTCCCTACGCAAAATCTGACCACTACATATGTAGTTTAGGTGCATACTAAATGCAACACGAGTTCGCAGAGATTTCCCTAGATGGCTATAGTAGGTAGGTACTATCTATGCTACCTCTTTCTTCCTTCTTTATGTTGAGGCCTGGCGCGCTAGCACGCGGTTGCTTAGCAACGCCTATCTCATCAACAGAGCTGTTGAAAACACTGATGTTTGTGGTTGAAAAGACGAATGATTGCTGCGGATACGAATTTGTATATTTTTCCTTTTCATCGGAAAATTACTCGATCACCTCTGTATTATAAATGTTTGTGAATAGTTTGTACATCTTCTATCTATACCTACATATAATAAAGCTGAAAAGGGTCGAAAATCTGTAGGTACAATGGAGATATTAGTAAAAAAATGAGTTAGTAGCTCTTAGAATCGATAACAGGACACGTTTCGACGATTTTTAGAATTTTTGTCTATTTGTCTGTTTAGATTTGAACTTTGTATGGGAAATGACTTTATATGGGAATATATGCCATCGTATTTTAACTATATATTTTTTATACCACGACGGTGACATTGAAGCATACGGCCCGCCGCCTGATGCCAAGCAGTTAGCGTAGCCTATGGACGCCTGTAACTTCAGAGGATTTACATGCACGTTGCCTACCCTTTAGAATATTTTATTTATTTCATCTATATTGCACGAAATGGCGTATAAGTATAATACCAAATTGTATTCTCTACCAGTCGTCAACCATAGGGCCAATATAAGCCTATGCAAGGGGAAAAAATAAATTAGAAATACAAAATTCAACAAACTGTTAAGTTGAATGTTAAAGACGGAAGAAAAATCAGTTATGATAGAATTTACGTAATAGATGGTTAAAGGGGACTCGCATAAAGAAAAACACACTACTATTGCTATTGTTACCAAAAATGTTTGAATGTTCAAGATGGGAGAATTTTCCACGAGGTGGTTGGTAGAAGGGGGAGGGGGTCGGGGAGCACCCCGCGAAAAAGGAAAACACACCGTAAAATTGCTAATTATACCAAAAATTGTTAGGTTAATCATTTAAGATGGGAGAAAAAGAGTTTTGATAGGGCTTACCACGGGATAGGCGGTAAACAAGGGGGGCTCGGGGGGCGGAGCCCCCCGCATAAAGAAAAAACACCCCGTACTATTGCTAAGTATAGCAAGAATTGTTAGGTTAAACATTCAAGATGGGAGAAAAAGAGTTTTGATAGGGTTTAGCACGTGATGGGCGGCAAAGAAAGGGGGGCTCGGGGGGCGGAGCCCCCCGCTCAAAGAAAAAACTCACCGTACTATTGCTAAGTATACCAAGAACTGTTAGGTTAAACATTCAAGATGGGAGAAAAAGAGTTTTGATAGGGTTTAGCACGTGATGGGCGGCAAAGAAAGGGGGGCTCGGGGGGCGGAGCCTCCCGCTCAAAGAAAAAATTCACCGTACTATTGCTAAGTATACCAAGAACTGTTAGGTTAAACATTCAAGATGGGAGAAAAAGAGTTTTGACAGGGTGTATCACGTGACGGGCCGCAATTAAAGGGGGGCTCGGGCATAAAGAAAAAACACCGTAGTATTGCTAATTATACCAAAAATTGTTAGAGTAATCATTTAAGATGGGAGAAAAAGAGTTTTGATAGGGTTTAGCACGTGATGGGCGGCAAAGAAAGGGGGGCTCGGGGAGCGGAGCCCCCCGCATAAAGAAAAAATACCCCGTACTATTGCTAAGTATAGCAAGAATTGTTAGTTTAAACGTTCAAGATGGGAGAAAAAGAGTTTTGATAGGGCTTAGGACGTGACGGGCGGCAAAGAAAGGGGGGCTCGGGGGGCGGAGCCCCCCGCATAAAGAAAAGAACACACCGTAGTATTAATTAAAGAGAAAACACCAAAGTTGCTAATTTTACCAAAAATTGTTAAGTTAATCATTTAAGATGGGAGAAAAAGAGTTTTGATAGGGCTTACCACGGGATAGGCGGTAAACAAGGGGGGCTCGGGGGGCGGAGCCCCCCGCATAAAGAAAAAACACCCCTTACTATTGCTAAGTATAGCAAGAATTGTTAGGTTAAACATTCAAGATGGGAGAAAAAGAGTTTTGATAGGGTTTAGCACGTGATGGGCGGCAAAGAAAGGGGGGCTCGGGGGGCGGAGCCCCCCGCATAAAGAAAAAACACCCCGTACTATTGCTAAGTATAGCAAGAATTGTTAGGTTAAACATTCAAGATGGGAGAAAAAGGGTTTTGACAGGGTGTATCACGTGACAGGCCGCAATTAAAGGGGGGCTCGGGGGGCGGAGCCCCCCGCATAAAGAAAAAACACCGTAGTATTGCTAATGATACCAAAAATTGTTAGGTTAATCATTTAAGATGGGAGAAAAAGAGTTTTGATAGGGCTTACCACGGGATAGGCGGTAAACAAGGGGGGCTCGGGGGGCGGAGCCCCCCGCATAAAGAAAAAATACCCCGCACTATTGCTAAGTATAGCAAGAATTGTTAGGTTAAACATTCAAGACGGGAGAAAAAGAGTTTTGACAGGGTTTAGCACGTGACGGGCCGCAAAGAAAGGGGGGCTCGGGGGGCGGAGCCCCCCGCATAAAGAAAAAACACCGTAGTAATGCTAATTATACCAAAAATTGTTAGGTTAGTCATTTAAGATAGGAGAAAAAGAGTTTTGATAGGGCTTACCACGGGACAGGCGGTAAACAAGGGGGGCTCGGGGGGCGGAGCCCCCCGCATAAAGAAAAAATACCCCGTACTATTGCTAAGTATAGCAAGAATTGTTAGGTTAAACATTCAAGATGGGTGAAAAAGAGTTTTGATAGGGCGTAGCACGTGACGGGCGGCAAAGAAAGGGGGGCTCGGGAGGCGGAGCCCCCCGCATAAAGAAAAGAACACACCGTAGTATTAATTAAAGAGAAAACACCGAAGTATTGCTAATTTTACCAAAAATTGTTAAGTTAATCATTTAAGATGGGAGAAAAAGAGTTTTGATAGGGCTTACCACGGGATAGGCGGTAAACAAGGGGGGCTCGCATAAAGAAAAAACACCCCGCACTATTGCTAAGTATACCAAAAAATTTTAGGTTAAACATTCAAGATGGGAGAAAAAGAGTTTTGATAGGGCTTACCACGGGATAGGCGGTAAACAAGGGGGGCTCGGAGGGCGGAGCCCCCCGCATAAAGAAAAAACACCCCGCACTATTGCTAAGTATACCAAAAATTTTTAGGTTAAACATTCAAGTTGGGAGAAAAAGAGTTTTGATAGGGTTTAGCACGTGACGGGCCGCAAAGAAAGGGGGGCTCGGGGGGCGGAGCCCCCCGCATAAAGAAAAAACACCGTAGTATTGCTAATTATACCAAAAATTGTTAGGTTAGTCATTTAAGATAGGAGAAAAAGAGTTTTGATAGGGCTTACCACGGGACAGGCGGTAAACAAGGGGGGCTCGGGGGGCGGAGCCCCCTGCATAAAGAAAAAATACCCCGTACTATTGCTAAGTATAGCAAGAATTGTTAGGTTAAACATTCAAGATGGGAGAAAAAGAGTTTTGATAGGGCGTAGCACGTGACGGGCGGCAAAGAAAGGGGGGCTCGGGGGGCGGAGCCCCCCGCATAAAGAAAAGAACACACCGTAGTATTGCTAATTATACCAGGAATTGTTAGATTATATAAAGAATTTAAGATGGGAGAAAAAGAGTTTTTATAGGGCTTACCACGTAATAGGCAGTAAAGAAAGGAGGCCCCGGGGGGCGGAGCCCCCGCATAAAGAAAAAACACACCGCACTATTGCTACTTATACCAAAAATTTTTAGGTTGAACATTTAACATGAGAGAAAAAGAGTTTTGATAGGTTTTACCATGTGACGGGCGGTAAACAAAGGGATGCTCAGGGGGCAGAGCTCCCCGCATGAAGATAAAAAAACACCATACCAGTGCTAATTATACCACAAATTGTTAGGTTAAACATTTAAGATGGGAGAAAAAGAGTTTTGATAGGTTTTAGCACGTGAAAGGCGGTTAAAGGGGGACCACCAGCATAAAGAAAAAACACACTGCGCTATTGCTATTGTTATCAAAATTGGTAAGGTTGAATGTTTAAGATGGGAGCAAGAGTTTGACAGAGTTTTCCACGCGGCAGACGGTACAAGGGGGGCTCGGGGGCGGAGCCCCCCCGCATTAGACAAAAACACCGTACCATTGCTATTTTTACCATAAATGGTAAGGTTGAATATTTCAGATGGGAAGAAAAAAGTTTTGATAGAGTTTGCGTTATGGCACTTATGGCATGAGCGGCAGAAGGCTTGCATAAACCAAAAACACACAGCACTTTCACTATTAATACCAAAAATGGTTAAGTTGAATATTTAAGACGGAATCAATAACAGTTTTGATAGAGTTTACTACGTGAAAGGCTGCTTGGTTGCCATTTTGCTTACACTTTAACATCAAGGTTGTTTTCTCTGGGACGCTTCGGGTTTTCGACTCTAATTAGTGTTTAGCTGTCGGCCTACGCAGACCTTACCACTAAAGCTGCCTTGCTATTGATACGGATACGATTAAAGATAAGAGGGGACATGCGGGAATCTATCATCAGCAAGGCATCAGTCACGGTGACGGTTCTTAGTTAATTCCCGGCTATTGGTTGATTCCCGCACGTCTCCTCTCATCTCCGCCTTAGTGAAAGGGCTGCCTTATTATTGGTCTTTCCACCCTTCGGTTTACTTTTAAGACTTATCATTAATTTGTGTTCGATCTCTGACCTCCTGCTGCACTTTCCTCTGAGATACTTCGGCCGTTCGACTCTACATGACTCTACAAAGGAAGCTCTGACTTTTTAGCTCGCCAGATCTTCCCACTCACATGCTTCTCTTGACCATGGCTGACACAGTCCAATCTTAGACGCTTTCCGTCGATCTTTTGGGATGTCGAAGTTATATGGAAGAAGTCGGTTTTAGCTAAACTGCTAAACTGACTTTATAAAATTTTACAAGTAGAAAGCGTTCAGCAATGGACTGTTGAGGATAACGAAAAGTAACAGAATCAACTGCAACACACGCGAGCGAAGCCGCGCGGGTACAGCTAGTTTTAAATAATTTCATTTTGTTGCAGGATACAGTGCAGCTGACAGTGCCAAAGAAAACATGGTTATGAGCCATAATTTAAACAGGTTAGTAATAGTTTATTTTTAGGCATCGGCGACTAATGTTGAAAATATCTACGTCTCTCTTTAGCAAGGCGGAAGTCGCAGCAGAAGAAGCAAGAAGAAATGCACATCCAACTCCAATCATCCTTGGCATCTCTTTTCTCTGTGCAAACGGTAAGGAGCCATTTACCGTTCAAGCTCCTTTTATTTAGTACTTGCTCTATGAAATGGCCAGTGTAAAGCATAAACTAAACCCTAAATAGCTCATACAATACGTGCCTGTACATAAAGTATTTGGGATGCACTCTTCTGCCTATCATTTTACGTTTATCCTGTCCAAATGACCAAACTGGTGATTTGAGATTTTCGACAAAGGTGATAAGAACCGGTAGATGGGCACTACGTTGGACCGTATACGTTGCGGAGATCAAGGGACTTGAAGGGACCTATATTCAACAGTGGACTCTGGTGGACTGTGCCTGATGGCTAAATTTAAGGCCAAGGACACAAACAAATAAGTAGTACATAATTAAACAATAACTGTTGTGGTTAGTGAATAGGCATTGTCGACACGATTGTCCGGTCGATAGCGAATACTCGAATAGCCAGCATTGTGACTGGCAAAGACCATATAATACCTGAACGGCTTGGACCCCATGTCAAACTGTGACTCGTGGATATCCTTGCGAGATCACTAAGTACTTGTTTGACACATTTAATTTACCTACTAGAATGAGTCAAAGTCAAATCTGAAATCTCACTAGCGGCTGTCATCTGTCGTTTTCGGATGTCGATTTGGGCCTCTATTTATTTTCATTATTTAGGCAAGCAAACTAGCAACATCTATCGCGTAATTGGCGAAATAAATCTCAGATCCATACCTGACGCTGTAAAAAATACTTAAGTACCTAACTCAACTTCCGATTCCGACCAAGACATAGAGACCTGTATGTAGCACGGCACCCGATACTGCAAACATATGTTAGATTTAGATACTGAAAATGGAACAGAAATAGTTCAGATTTTGTATGGTCCTTGGCTAGTTTATAGGCGTTGTCGATCTGATAATCTGTAAATCCTGTTTGCAAATAGCATAATTGTAGATTGTAGCTTATTGTCCATTATGACATGAATAGTGAGTGAAACAAGTAGCGGCCAGTTGCAATTAAAGTGTTATCTGTATTCATTTAAAACGGTTGCTTAACAAATTACCTAGTTAATACTGAATACTCGGAAATATTAGGAAAATTTGTCATAGGATACTGGGTTTGAGAGAAAATGTTCTCATAGTTAGCGAGCTAATTTTGCTACTGAACACCTTTATTTAGGTAGTGTAGGTAGGTACTAATTAGGTATCCAGAAGGTCTAAATGAATTAAATGAAACGCCCAATAAGTTTCGGCTTGTCCGATGCGTCATCACTTCTGCCTATCTTTGACATCACAGTACCAAATATTATAATTATATTAGTAGCTAAAATTTGCAGTATCTATATTCCAGTCCAGAATGTAGTTGTCTTTGTCATTTATTTATCGTCTAATGCTGGCCATACACGATCCTTCCTATCGTCCAATCGGCATGACGCTACCGATTGGATCAGTTAGAATTGACCGTGTGATAACAATAAAATCACTGAGTCTTGGATTAACGATATATTTCCAAATTAAATACACAACAATGCCTAGATCGACCATCAAAAAATCTCCCAAGAGAGCCTCTGCCCCTTCCGTCTGATGACAGCTGCGCTGTCATCTTCGCGACGTTCCGAAACACGCTAACATTCGGCCATCTGACCAAACCCTTCGCCCTCGAAGGGCAATTCAATCCGTGCTGCGCTGATCTTCATCGCCTCATCCTTCACAGCTCAAGACAGCCATTTACTAACTCTGTCAACAGATCAATGCCTTATTTGAATGCCTAACGCGTCCTCCTTTTCTTCTAAAATGCCAATGGTATAATCAACAACGTTATAATCTAATGCAAGACTTTTAATTGATACTCAATAAGTAAAAGTTCCCTTGGATTTATTGTGTCACAACAACAATAAGTTTTTACCAATTCGCTCTCACATTAATGTTTCAAGCCTAGGAATGGCCCTCAGTCAAAATTAATCAATTATCTCGAATATCTCGATTTCCTAACTTCAGTGATTATTTATGATTCAATTTATCATATATCTTGAGTAAATAGGTAATGAGCTTTCTAGACTACGCATACACATAACGAAAACAAGGAACGAGCTCACAGTTCGGGCTGTAGATGGTATATATCGTGCTCGTTGCTCGCCGCACAGTCAGCTCATAAGACCTTGCGCTCGCTCGGCTCGCTGCCGCTCAGCCGAACGACAGGCGCACAGCTTCCCGTATGTGGCCACCACCGTTTAAGCTCATGATAGAAATCCAAACACCGTAGTTATATGTCCAAAGAACGCCACAAACAGTTCTCCTCTATTTTCACTCGGTCATATTTCTTAGGCTCGTTTGGCGTTTTATTCTTGCCGTGCCGAAATGAATTTCGATTATGGAGTCTGTGTGCGCCGAGACATCTTCACCATTTGGTAACTCCAATAACGCCATGAAAATAGCTATCATTCGGCCATTCTGAAATTAATAAGTCTGTCCCCAGACGACCGTAAGTACATTGTCAGCCGAGGACAGGCACGTCAGTAAACATAACATAGAACAATAATCATCTTGTCCAGGGGCACCACCAAGCTCCATATCACACTGAAAATGTGTGGACATATGCTTGTTTAAATACTTACTCAATTTGTTCAGGACACATACAAACTTATAGGTACTTCCACCAGCTATACTCGTAAAACTGTGCTTGATATATTTTTACTAGAAATCTTACAGCTCCCTCCTTAACATGATTCAGTTTTCTTTAGCGTCTCATATGTTCATATAGTCCTTATTCTATTAGGTTTGTTATCCTTTTCACAAGTTCAAGTTAACCAGTTTCCAGATAAAAGACATGGTTAGATACAAGCACTGTAAGTTATACAAAAACTTGCAAAAGGTTTGTTGGCTCCACGACCGAGGCTTACCAATAGCACTGGCAGCATATTTACTTCAGCTTTAAGCAAAAGGTCGGTAAAATCTTCTACTTACCTCTACATCAAGCAGGTCGGTCAAATCTTTTACTGATGTTAATAGCACAGGCGGCATACTCACTTCAACATTGAGCAGATCTATCAAATCTTCCACTGTTGCCAATAGCACAGGCGGCATACTCACTTCAACATCTAGCAGGTCGGTCAAATCTTCTACTGCTGCCAATAGCACTGGCGGCATGTTCACTTCAACATTTAGCAGGTCGGTCAAATCTTCTACTGCTACCAATAGCACTGGCGGCATACTCACTTAAACATTTAGCAGGTCGGTCAAATCTTCTACTGCTACCAAAAACACTGGCGGCATACTCACTTAAACATTTAGCAGGTCGGTCCAATCGTCTACTGCTGCCAATAGCACTGGCGGCATACTCACTTAAACATTTAGCAGGTCGGTCAAATCTTCTACTGCTGCCAATAGCACTGGCGGCATACTCACTTCAACATTTAGCAGATTGGTCCAATCTTCTACTGCTGCCAATAGCACTGGCGGCATATTCACTTCAACATTTAGCTGTCGGTCATATCTTCTTCTGCCATCGGTAACTGACTTGATGCCCATCCCATAGGTAAATATCAACTTATTGTTGTTGGAGCCCGCTCACTCCAGGTGTCATCTTATTGTCGTTGGAGCCCGCTCACTCCAGATGTCATGTTATTGTCATTGGAGCCCGCTCACTCCATATGTCGTCTTATTGTCATTGGAGCTCGCTCACTCCAGGTATCATTTTATTATTATTGGAGCCCGCTCACTCCTGGTATCATTTTATTATCATTGGAGCTCGCTCACTCCAGGTATCATTTTATTATCATTGGAGCTCGCTCACTCCAGGTATCATTTTATTATCATTGGAGCTCGCTCACTCCAGGTATCATTTTATTATCATTGGAGCTCGCTCACTCCAGGTATCATTTTATTATCATTGGAGCTCGCTCACTCCAGGTGTGATCATAGGTTCTATGTCTAGGAGCCCGCTCACTCCCGACATCTGAAACAAAGAAAGAAAGCTCTGAGCAGAATCATCGTCATCAACCCTACGAAATACTTCATAAATACTATGAGTAGTATTTGAGTGAAAATACGTGCCTTGTTAGCAGTCCGCAGTGCCTGACACATACGGTCTGCTCAGTTAGCCAAAAGAGCACCTGCAGTCTCATCAGGCAGTTCAACAACTTGCAGTCTATTCAGGTACGCTGGCACCGTCATCTCGATTATCAATCACGCATGCTAAAGGCCATTTTAACATCTTAGGCCACTTTTTTTTTCTCTATTTGTTTTCTTAGTTCATCTCATTGACCATGATTGACTCCATGTCCTCGCTCTCTGGTCACTCGCCTGATCTTGCGTACAACTAGCCCAGCCTACTGCAGCCACGTCAATTGCATTTTTCGTCAGCATTGTCAGCAACAACATGCCAAACACATGACATACTTGCAGAATATAGGTATTCATCTGAAAATATACTGAAAATAGTAAATTGATTCACATACCATTAATGGCTCTTTGCAAATTCATGTTGATTTATACTGCTGCAGCACTGGGTTCCATTAATTAATTACTGTTGCTGATAAAAGTTCTAATCACATCCTCATGAGGTTAAGAAAACTTCCACAATGCTATAATGAATGCTTCAGTCAAATGCTTTGACCTACGTACCTACTTAAGTACCTATTTCAACTCATTTTTTAACAGGAAATCACTTTAAATTTACTTAAGTGACCAATTAATACAATTTTTCACCCATTCTTTAACATAACAATTCCTTCTCTTTCAATGGGGTTCTAAACTAGGTTAGGGATATCTACTCCTGTAATCATACTATCATTTATCATAATGACATTCATGACAAAACAGCAAATCAAAACCAGATTAACAAAGACTCACCTTTATCAATTGCTCATGAACAAAGTCTGTATCGCATTCTTACCGTTTATCCTGATTAAAGTGATAAGTACTCAAACACCAGGTCAATTCTCTTGTGACAACTTTATACAGTCAATGCCAAATTCAAACAGCACATATCATCATATTTACCCCTTGGAACTGTATCAATTAACTTATCTGAGACCTGTATACCATATCTTTTTTTTTATCTGCCTTTGAAAGTAATTTACGGTGCATCTGGACCCAACATAGAACTCCCCTTAATCACTCGCCAGTCTTCATTGTTAACTTGTCTTTGGTACACATAGTAAATGCCATAGCTTGAATGTATATACTGTCTCCTGCGTGAACTTCTTGTTACAAAACCAAACAACTATTAAGATAATACACATATATAACATTTTATCTTTGTATCATTCGCCAGTCTTCATTGTTAACTTGTCTTTGGTACACATAATAAATGTCATAGCTTGAATGTATATACTGTCTCCTGCGTGAACTTCTTGTTACAAAACCAAACAACTATTAACATAATACACGTATCATTTTTAGGAATTTACATCTGGAAATCTGTGAACATAACGTAAGCACGCACACATACAACACAAAACAATAAGAATCAGTGAGACACCGTTGCAGTCTGTATAGTCAAATTGGCTCTGGACTTCATAATAAATACCAGAACTGAATTTTGGTTCTTTTTTTTTTTTGTTTTTACTTCCACTAGACCAAGCAGCTATTGAAGAAATCAACATTGCGTCACATTTTTTTTTAAATCTGTTAACATAATTACTGTAAATACATGCAAAATATAAAACAATAGAATTCAGGGAGTCATTACTACATTATTTTTATTATGTACATACTGTTCCTTTTCTTTATACCACTCTCATTCAAATAAATGACAAAATGTTATTGCTATTGCTGCTCTTGCCTTTTCCTATTAACACTCAGTGATGAAGGTCCTTGATATTTTGAAAGTAGGTACTTTGTCAAACAATTCAACATTCAATTCAACCAATATAATGATTGCTAGTAAATTGCTCACTGTAAAAGGCATTCATAAGTGCCAAATTTACTTAAACTAAAGGGGTCAAATTCACTATTAGTAGATGTCAATATTAACCTTTTGAACGCTTTCTCTCTTGCATCAAAATGTGGCATACACGCCAACATCTCAACTAGTGAGAAACGAATAAACCTTATCTGTCAATAGTAAAATTGCTTTGTCAGTGTCTGCCATTACCACATTAGTGGTTGTGGTGGACACTACAGCACACGACCACTATAGTGGCTCTTGGCGTTCAAAGGGTTATCAACACTGGTTTAGATTTAATTCCAAGAATGTTTAATTTTTTAATTTGTATTGTACTTGTGTTACTTTTACTTAAATATTTATGACTTCATGCTTTCTAAATTTCTTGGGATATAATCTTTGTCATGTACTTCATCGCAATGAAAGATCTATCTATCAGTCAAATTAGTTTGCTAAAATGCAGTGAAATAAGTTGTTATACCTACAGTTGATTCAGTGTATTTTGCTAGCAACCAGGCATTTCTTTATTCTAAAATAATAATTAACACAAATTATTCATTTTTTAATAGTTAATAAAGTATATCATACTTCTTATTACATATAAAAAACATATGTTATTATTTTCTTTTTGTGCTAGGCAGTAAATGTCTGCTAGCAAAACAAACACTAATAATAAATACAACTAACAACCTAACCATTATCATTCTTAAATTCTGTATATTGTTTAGTACTGTAACAGCACTTGTAAAGACTCCGGCTGGATAGGTTTTGACTGAATTCCTTACCCTGTAGTATTTTTTTTGTGCTTATGACATATGGTTATAAAAAAAACAATAAGAGTTCCTTGTTTACCTTTTCAAAGCCAATTATTTCATCAGTATTAATTTCAGTGCTTTCATCTTAGTTGAGCATATTAAGTGGTCACATACTTATCACTCTTGTCACTCCGCTCTCATTTGACAAAAGTGCATTAATGTTATGTACTTTGAATTATTCCAGTGTTTCTTCTGATAGTTCTGATTGGTAAAATACAGTGATAAATAGTATCTCTTTTGTCACTATTAACATAACAGTTTATTGCGCTGAAGGATTACTGATAAACGTCCGAGTCAAATATGTCCTGTTCCTTTGTAATCTAGATTCCATTGTAATTTAGAACAAGCTGAACTTTACCATTATCAAACCATTTCTTTTCTGGAACTTAAATACAAACACACCGCACAAGCCAATTGTTACATTCATACCACAAATATTTCAATGTGCATATAGTATTTTAGGATCGCTTACCAATAAAACACACCGAGGCATAATTATTCAATATTCATATCATGATTATGTGCGAATGTGAACAAACCACGAAAGCCATTCAAGTACTTTGAGGACTTTAATCAATTAAGGATGAAATTCAAATGACAACTTTCGTATGTAAGTTACGGTTACCTATATATTTTATAACTCAAAACTGTGGTATAGCTGTAAGGTAATTTTACATACCTGTATTCATAACACTTCTGTAGTGTGTAGTACATCAACAGCAATCATAATTACATACAGCTTACGTTACTTTCGATTAGTTAGTGACTTACCGGTAATATTATTATTACCTGCGACTTTCGTCTTGACGACTCTTTTAACCTATTAACTTATGCGACTGCTTAAAGCGCTTGAACATAAAACATTGTAATACCTACAAAATTAAACTTTTCGACAGAAAATGTTACTTTAAGATCCTCCTTTAGTCGTAGCTTCTCAGTTTGGGGCCTCTCAAGCCGGGGGCCCGTGGCATTTTGTCAGCTCTGCCACCCTATAGTTACGCCACTACTTTTCGCTATCCAAAACTCTGTGTATTTTACTTGTTAATCTTGTTATTAAAATACCAAAGTACGCGTATTGTGATTCTATGACGCTACTATAAACATTATGATTTCGCACGACGATCACCTTATATAACCAAGATAACTTGTGGACATGAGTAACTAAAATCGCGCTTCTGATATGATAACAATAAAATCACTGAGTCTTGGATTAACGATATATTTCCAAATTAAATACACAACAATGCCTAGATCGACCATCAAAAAATCTCCCAAGAGAGCCTCTGCCCCTTCCGTCTGATGACAGCTGCGCTGTCATCTTCGCGACGTTCCGAAACACGCTAACACGTGTATGGAAGTGGATTCGCGTGACAGTTATATCTGTTACGCTACGTCATGCCGATTGGACGATAGGAAGGATCGTGTATGGCTAGCATAAAACTTAATGAAACTGACGAAAATTCATAAAGATATAGTTTTTTGAGAATGCTATTTTTTTATTCATTCATTATTTTATTTTATTATAAGAGAATATGTGATACATTAATGAATGAACCTTGACTTTCAAGTATGATTCAACCATCTGATTGAATTATAAATGTAATCAAAATAGAAGTTTGCTCTGCTCGTGCGCATTGCGCCGGCCGCTCGGGTTATTCCGGTCTGATCTGATCCTTAAACATCTCTTGCAATTTTCAACCAAATTGATTCATACAGAGAAAAATTTCTTATATTTGTCTTTCACGCATTTGAAAATGTTGGCTGTAAGCATATTAACATTTTAGACATTAAATTCAAAAATTAAAACCCGGACCCGATCTAAGTAAATGAAATGGCCGAATGTGTACCTAAATTTTGCATCCACATCAAAACTAGTGTGAGTTAGATCAGTTTAATCAGTTAGATGTATTACGACCATTACAGGTCAAGTCAAATCGTCAAAGATTTGAAGGTAAGGGCACTAAGGTAAGGTAAGGGTAAGGGTAATGTATAATTTTTGAATAATAAACCGATCTATCTATCTAAGGAAACTGCTTCAAGCTTGAGAAATAAGAATACCTATCGGAAGAACCCCTCACACTGAAAAAAAGAAACAACAAAACTAGTTCGGTTATTTGGCTTTTAACCAAAAATTAGTTAGTCGTGATCAAAGTTTATTTAAATTAACCTATGTGGGTCATCTATGAAACACAAAACTGATTGTGTTATTTTCAGTTATGTTACATAGAACCGAAGCTTTATCACTTATTAACCATAAATAAATAATCAAACAGAATTTGTTGTGTATGACCAAAGCACTTGATTACCATGTAATACACTCATTGATTACGTATTACTAAAACCACATTTTACTAGCAAACACTTAATCTTGTTGTCATCAAGAGTCATCTTGGCTACCCACAGTCAACAAAGATTGACTATTTTAAGTCTGATGTTTTGAAACAAATAACAATTTTGTTTGTTACATAGAAATAAACACAAATTTAGTAATCACTAACAAACCCATTCGTTAGAAACAACATGAACGTTATCAAAAGACTACCATATTTTGGTTAAATTGGAATCAAACATGTATGTCTACACGCAGCCTAACTACCTCCCCTCCCCCGCCTCGTTCCGCACCACGCAGTCTCGCTCGCCCGGCTCGCCCCGTACCGTCCACTCCCACTGTCTGTCGCCGCGCGCGTGCATTTCGTGTGTTTTGTCTAATATTTAATTAAGTTTCAGTTTCAGTGATATATAAAATATAAACCATTTCACATCAGTGTTGGATTTCATAGAACGCCTCCCACTGACAAGGGCTGATGCAATAATGGTCGCCCCGCCGCCCGACCCTTTAGAGGACTATATGCGTGAATGGGGCTTGGAAATTTACATTCTTAAATTCAAAGGTATGGACATTTCTATTATTATTATAGTATGTTTTATTTGTAGCTGGATCTGTATAATAAGCTTTATCAGTATATCAAAACCTAAAACTTACATATTCACTCGTTTAAATTTTCCTAGGTAACATAAATGAGCTCCTCCTAAGTACGTTTTCTTTTTCAGAACAAGCCATAGATTTGGAAACTCTCCAAATGCTATCGGAGTACGATGTCAAGGAACTTATTCCTGTGATAGGATATAGGGCTAAATGAAATAGCCAAATCAAAATGTTGAAGAACTTAACAACGCTTAGCCATCAAGATGCCAAGATACTCTACCAAGCGAATAAGACAATGTCTCAAATATTTATTATAATGTAACTTTAATATGAAGAAGAACAATAAATAAGGCCATTCTTTAAAAATACAGTGTTTTATTTTTTTACCATTAACATGTGTAAGGTACTTTAATAGGATACTACCTAGTAACAAAAATAAATTGCTGCGTGCAACAAAAGTAATAGGTACCATTTAACAAAACAAGTACGTACAGCTAACCAAACTGTTTGATTGTGCATAGTCCCAGTAGTTTGGTTATAATCAACAAAATACTTAAGCCGAACTAAACGAAAATTTCAGTTGTAAGTATGCAAAACGTTAGTTTACTAGCTGCATCACTGAAGTCTAGTAGTTATTCAACAATATGCTTAGCTATTAACAAACATGTTAGTTAGAACTAGACATTACGGTTTTAACATAAATAACTAAACAGTTCGGTTGTACATATAACCAAACTCATTTTGGTTACATATAACTCTAGTTTTGTGGTCATCCATTTTATGTTACAAGTAAACGAAAGTTTAGCTACGTACAACAAGTTATTTTTTTCAGTGCAGCTCAGCTGCTTTGCGCACGTGCGCTCTCCGAGTGCAATGATCCTTTGTTGAAGAAAGTTATATGTGCAACAGGAACTCTATCGATGCTACGCTCTTTAGGAACTGCGCTACTTCGAGAGTGCATTCACGAAGAAGATCGTATGTCCAACAGGATCTCTATGGATGCAAAGCTGTTTTGGAACTGAGGGGGTGTTGTGAATGCGATGGATTGTGCAGCGATCTTACGAAACAAGCTGTTTAATGTTTTATTTGATAAACTTTCATTGTATGCTTTGTTTATACGGCCGTAATGAGTACCTATGTACGTACGAATATTTTAATTATGCCCAAATCACAATTCGTATACCTATAAACAGATCGTATTAAATAAGCAGAGCCGCGCGGCGGCTGCTGTCAGTGCGCAGTTGCACAGGAAGCCCAAAAAAAACGTGAAAATATATGAAAATCGTTTATTGGCCACACATATACAGGAATACAGTTTATGCTGCCTCCACAGTCTCCACACTAAGGTAGTGCCTATCCCATGGAGGAAAAAGTATCTCTAACAATTTCTCTGCTACTTGTTAGGTGTGTTCAATTTCAATGTTCATCTTGTATGGGATCAAGGGAACTTGTCAGCTTGTCATTCAAAGTGTTAAAGTGTAAAGTGGACTGCACAGCCAAAACAGCCGACCAGTACCGATATTACAATGTGTCATAGCTAGCATAAACGTCTTTATACTAAAATTCACCAAAATCATAGGTATATCAGACGTGACGTTGGCTCAGGAATGTACACGGAGAAAAGCCTATGCTCCGCAGTGGTCAATATAAGGCTAAAATTTGGACGACGATGATAATAATATGTACAGTTACATTCTTAAGGCTATTAAGGGGCTACTTTGAAAAATTATAGGTTTTTTCAGACGCTCTAGTGACTAAACGGGAAAAAGGACTGAATTTCTTTTCGAATATATATTACTAGACTATATACTCTTGTTTTTGGCACAAGCCGAAACACGATTGCTGAAAGTTGCCTCGATAGAAAAAAAATCCGAAGTTGGGTCCTTCTTCCCCTTATTTTCCTTAGCATACGTAAACTATAAAAGATTAAGCAATATAACTAAGTAAAAAAGTTTGGTATTCTGGTTTATCTAAAAAGTCACAGAAGCAAAATTAGACAAAACTTTATAGATTCGCTTATTTATCGTAGTTTGGTCAAAAAGTCTGATCCTTAAGAGCGCTGCATCTCTTTCTTTCGTGCACGGGAGCCATAAACGTGTCTCTAACGGATGGGCGTGGCTTGTCCGAATCGAGGAACGGCCTTAATACCTAAGTACACACTGACACTGTGCTTTTCGAAGTTTAGTATACCCGCCCACGCTAGCTATTGCCGGCAAGTGGGCAGCCCTTTGAAGTGGAGCCCCAAATCAAACGCAATGCACCCGCGGTGTAAACTTCCTGCACTAACGGATGGACTAATAAGACTTCAGCCCAGTTAGATGGATGTGTTAGATACATTCCTATAATATTAATATATTATTTACTAAAAAAAGATGTAGATGTTTTCTCTTCAACTTAGGCGCATACTCATATATTACAATTACAATGCCCTTATGAACGTAAAAAAAACTACTAGTTACGAAAGCGAATATTGTTTATAGGCGATTATTCCGTAAATTAAAAAGATATCAAAAAAATCTTTTTTTTTTCATAAAACAAAAAAATTGCCAAAATATTAAGTTTAAACAATTTTACAAGAATTCATGAGATTAGGTTGCCAAGCGGACCCCACGTTTAATTACGCCGTCGCAAAAAGCTGGAGAAATGCTAGGAGGATGATAACAGTACAGATATTAAACCACTTAACGAACGTTCTACCTACCTACTAAATGTATGGGAGCGTTTAAACTTAATTCTTAATTAATAATATTTTTTTGTTTTATTATAAAAATTAAGTAGTTATTTGTGCAATGTTACTCATTTTGTAACGTCCTTTCGATATTCATTAAAAGTTTTTCATATCTTTTTTGCTTGCGGAATAATCGCCTGTAAACACTTACCGATTAGGTACACCTGTATATGTTATAGGCCTTATTCACACATAGTCATTAAATTAAACCTCCATTCTATTTTCACTCCCTAGAGGCTCTAGTTATTTAAATAGACACGGTCATAATGCACTTCAGTTCCGGTCAAACCATCAAATTATCTTTCCATTCCGACCAGCCGATTTCCCGCGGGGTCGGGCTGGTCTGGTCAAGACCGAAATACACTGCCATGCCCGTTTCGCGTATTAAATAATTGAATTATTCAATTTATATATTTACTGCTGTGTGGTGGGTAGATACTATGCTACCACTGTTACCTGCTTACCTTACCAGAGATATAAGTAGTATTTTACTATAGGAAGTTTTTTTCTGGAAACAAAATCACCAGAACAAAGTAAGGTAGGTAATTAAAATGTTTTTTTTTTACAACACAGAAAAAAAGGGTATCTTTAGCCAACAATGCCAATGCAAGAGTATTATTGTTTAAACGTAAGTAAATATTGTCTACTAATTCTACATATTTAGCCCAAAATATGTTTTACTTGAATAAAGACATTTTACTTGAATCAACACTGCCTCCGAAGCAAATTGTTTCCACCAATATACGAAATAATAATATCTCGACCAAGAGGATTTATCTTGGATGAAGATACTTTTTTTTCCGTGAAAATAGGGAACAATTACCTTTTTCATAATAAACGACTAAAAACTGCAGTTAACTGATGCCCCTAAGAGCTACCTATTGAGATAGTATCGACTTTTAGCACTAACTGGGTTGACCTACATTTCTATTTTCTAGCGCTGCGGTGCACTCGCCAAAAATGATATTCTTCATGTGAAAGCATTGCCTATGAAGCCGTAGATTTACCCGTTTTTCTAAAAACTGTGATGGACACCTCTAGTGACTCTAGTTTACTAATGCAGCTGAAAGAAAACATATTGAATCTCTTTTTAGTCTTTATAAAATTAAGGCTTAAACTTACGTTGCGTTAGTTAATTGAAAAGATAATTATATTGTGTAGTTAATTCAGGCGCGGATCCAGGATTTCGTTCAACGGGGGGCACTTTCCTACCCAAATAATCTTACGGTGCGCACCTATGGCCCCTGTAGTATACAAAACTTGCGTGTGGGGGGGGGGGGGGGGGGGGGCGACAATTGCCGGTATCCGCGCCTGCGTTAATTATTCACAACGTAAGTTTATGTCTTTGTTTTATACCTTTTTAGCTAAATGTCCATTAAAAGAGGACTACGTCCACTTACCAAACGTCCCACAAGATGCATTTGATCAATGTCTCACTATTATGCACCCAATTTAAGTTTCCAGCCAAGTCCAGATTAATCCTAGGCTGGTTATTACCACACCTTTACGAACACTCGCCTAACAAAGTACCAAGTTTGTCGTTAATTTTATTTTAACAGTTGTATTAAACTTGGCGCCCTTGGCGGCCATATCCATGTCCTGCAAATGTAGCTGTCGACCGCAGATCGTTGCGTTACGAAAACACCATAAGTAAATAAAACTTCTACTCATGGTCATTTATTATAGAGAAGCGAAATTGTACCTACTCAAAAAAAATCTAAAGATGACGAAAATATACCAATAAATAAAACACCCCTTCTGCTGGTTAGCCTATGCTCTGTACAGCTCTATTCCTTCAGCGTCCCACCCACGATGTTGCCCTATCTGACACCAATTTAGCCGTTATTCCTGGGGGCTAAGGCCCGCATTTGCTTGGTAAACAGAAATTAAAGTGCATAGACCGTACCTGGAGTACAGTGGAGACAGGTGTAGTAGGTCGGCATTGAACTGAAATATAGGTCACGTGATTAAAACAGGCTATCATGAAATTGGGTAGGGGAGGTACTTAGTCTGACCTCGTTAGTTTGAGTGTAAAATAAAACTATCATCATTAAAAAAAAAACGTTTGAGGGCTTTGTGGGTTGCGTATTTCTTTTATGACTCGACGGAACTCATCATGCCAAGCTCGCGTCAAATATTCTGTAGGCATAGTACCTAATTACAGTTCTTCTAAAGTGACTCATAGATTTCTTTTCGAAAGACGTCTTCCGAATTGTCTAATGCTGATTCATCGAAAATCACAATCAATATGAAAAATAAACTGTCGGTCAGTTTTGTCTGTATCACTTTTGATATATGTATTAACAGGTTTACAACCCATTCTTGTATTAGTTTTTACCCATTCGTAGTTAGTACTTACCGGATTTAGGGCAGCCATCAAGTTAATAAGTGTTTGAGTAACTGAGCAAAATGGCCACCATTCAGATCAGTCGTGATCGTGACCGGCGATCCGATTAAAATTGCGTGAGAATAAATCTTCTTGAAGCCTTTGCTCAGTTCTTGTAGTGCTCACAAAGTATCGATTTCAATAAAAACTGTTTGCAAACAGTAGGTAGTTCGTAATAAATATATTTATAAGATATCGGGAAACTTCTAGAGTAGGTTAATATGTGCCTATAGCTAATTGATTAGCTAAATCAGGTAGCATGACGACGAAGCGATTAATTATACTGAACTTAATGATACCTAATTATTGAAATGGTACTTATAAGTAGGTAAATTTACTCCTACAGGTAAAGCTACGGCCACTCTACACACATGATTGGAATGAGGCCCACGCCATCTGGTTTGGAAGCCACAGCTCAGCTACCAGAACTTTGTCATACAATCCCTTGAAAACGATACGAAATAATTCAGTCAGCCGGCCTACTGTATTTTTCTCATATGGCGCCCGAATGCAGTATGCGCCTGAACTTTTATTGCTATTCTATATAAATAACCGGCTATCGGGTCGTTACGGTTTGATTCGGCTTCGCTATTGGCGTAACTACGAGTTTGGAACTTCTTTATCTTTTAAATTACACTTCGATTTTGTTGAATGTATTCCATCTTTTTGTTTCTCAAGGCGCCGTTTTACGATATCGTTTAGATTAGGGGATCCGGCATACGGACTCCTATCGCTGCAAATGTTTATTATTATTAAATTAATTGCATATATTGTGACAATATACCTACGTTGAACTTTTGAGTTATGATACTTATGATGATTGATAATATCCTCATTTGTTCCTATAAAGTTAATGGCTTAAAAAACAGGAGCTCAAAATTACTGAGGTTCCACAGATTAGTTTCCGCTTTTTTTCCGCCTGAACTCTATTTATCTATACTATGTATAACCGATGGGCTACCGACTTAACTTAAATATTGTTGTGTATATTGGAACAATTTATCGTATGTGTAAACCTGTACATGTATGGGTAGGTAATGTAGGTATGTTGGGTCAACTAACAACAGTTTGTAATCTAACGACTTATGATCTTCACTGCATTATAGTACAACAGTTTTGCCGCGTGCCCGAGTTACGTTACGAGTAAGAAGTATCGTTAGCCCAAAATAAACGCAATAAACCGTAGTTTATAAACAGCAAACATTGGAGTTCAAAACATCAAACTGGAAATTATCTTTCTAATGCTAAATAAATAGTCATATCTATATAAATAAATCTTTTCTCCAAGCATGCCTGGCAGACGGCCGAACGGCGCCCAGTCGACGAGGGCGGCCCGACGCGTCGCGTCACTCGCGTCGCGGGCGGACGAAATTAAAAAGTTAACCAATCGGAAATCGAACGTACGAATTTTGAATTTGAAAATATTGATATGTAGAGTAGTGATGCGACACGAAACACCGAATACCGATTAGTGTAGTGTATTGATTGAAAGTGAAGTGAGAATTGGAATTGGAACTCTGTGAAATGTTTGAGTGCTGTTAAGAGTGTAAATGATATACTGAAGTATACCTAATCTAACAACAATGTTCAAACACAAATTAACAATAAACATATTACTTGTAGTACTTTACATTGACACTGTCTAAGCTATAGAATAAAGGCATAGGAAGAAGTAGTATGTAGAAATTATAAGTTTTAAGCTTTACAACAGGTTAAATTACGTATTCAAAAAAACATATTAAATAATTTGCGTTGATAATCCTCACTTCACATTTCAGCCAATTTACAGTACCTACAGTATTTACAGTAGGTGTCTAAAATCAAGTTGGACTCAAAAAGGATAAATCTAATTCTGACCTGCATGAACTGAGGTTATAACCGACAAAGACATGAGATCGGATATATACAGATTTATCCATTGAGTAACAGGAGATGACATCCCTAACAAAATTTTTCAGCCATGAGTTTAAGTGATCGGCACTTAAAGTCCATACATTCGCTCTTGAAACACTGACATGATGCTAAGCAACTGACAGCTGTCAACGGCCAAACATGCAGCACAAAATTTGTTCTAGATGTCACATCTAGTAGGTTCTACCTACATAATAAATCAATGGATTTATCTAATGCCACCTCTACAAAAATATGTCCACGAAAGTGATTCAGAAGTTGAAAACAAATGCTCGCTTAATGTCACTGACATGTAACTTCATATCATTTCATTCATATTTAATATTATTGATCATTGATTGTATGCATTCCATATGCACACTAAAAATCAGCAAACAAATCTTGAAAAACAAACGAATGTGTCAGCACGCGCTGTAATAATAAAGAGGAACACGTATAAATAAACGAAATAGGTACGTTGACCCGCCGCCGGAATCCGCCAATAATACAACTGGGGTAATGCTTGTGCTAATTGTCTAACCTGCGAAAACTAGACTGGGTTCGTTTAGATGCGTTTTTAGCAAAGGCATTTTTTGATATCTAAAAGTTTTACGGTTGTTCCTCGTTCGTATATTTACAATTCGTTGCATTGCATTAGGGTGCCTCTACATGATGGGCCATCATAGGGACGCAGCTATACAACAGAACTCGCGTATGCTTGGCCGAAACTAATACAACTCTGGGATTTAGAAAAAAAGAAAAGGGCTGGCCGAAAACGAATCGGGCTGTCAGGTAGAATTAAAAAGAAAAGTCGTGTCGTGTCAAATATTTTTTTGTGGTTAAAACGGGTTAGTTAGTTAGTTAGAAGTTGCGTTAGTCTACCCTATCGCATAGCTACATCCCTATGATGGCCCATCACGTAGAGGAGCCATTAGCGAACGTTTTTTTGCACAGACATATTGTTATAGAGTGAGCGATAGCGCCGATAGGACAACTGACATACCTCATTTCCATCATTAAATATTAGGTATATAGTCTGGCTCATCTGGCTGCTCAATGAGTGCAGTAACAGTAGCAGTAATAAGCTATACTCATCCTTTTTTTGTAGCGAGGGTACTAGCGTAAGAAAGAGATAGTATGATTATCTCTGCTTGAAGTAAAACAAATCCTGGCCAAACTAAATCTACTGTATAACTCCTTAATAGTGAATTAACGGACTACTGCTAACGGACACTTTTCAGGTATTATTTTAAATCATACGGGGTTCATATTATTTAGGTATTGAGAACACCAAAACTTGCATTTTTACACTATAGACACCGGCATAAAAGATCTTAAAACACTTAGGTATGTATCTAAGAAAACGGTTAATATGATGCTTAATTATTTCACCGTGTCTAAACTTAAAACGTTCTAAGCTTTTAGCAGCACTTCAAAGTGGCTACAAGTAGTAAACGCCTAGAACAGGTGTCGCGAATGCTGGAACAGTAACACAAATAAGTTCCGCTATGTTTGAACAGTCGCCCTCAAATATATCGGAGCGGCCAAGGTACTCAGTACTCACAAATGTCTGAACATACATTTTATCGACTTGACAATAGAGGCGTTGTTCAGATATTTGTTACCTTGGCCGCTCCGATTATCCGCTGATGGCGACTGACCATTATATTGAAGATAAAGTAAAGAAAACGCTGACAGATGGAAGATGAAGTTTTACATACTCGTGTTTTGCATGTTTATCATCTGGATCCATGGATGCAAAAGAGGAAGTTTTTTTCAGGTTAATAGATTTTCGACAGTCTTATGCCATACAAATCTAGTCTGGAAACATTATGAAAAACTTGTACCTTTACTGTAACAGCCCCATTCACAGCAACATTTGTATTTAATTGGTAACATAAAAATGTTCAAGTATAATTGACGAGATAAAAAGGTTGGCCAAAATAAATCTCGTAACGTACCTACCTACTAAAGTCGAAAATGTCATAAAGTTCTCTAACAGTCAACGTTTCTTAAAAATCTCATACGAATTAGCGTATAAGTACGGACGATTGAATGTACCAGTAAATAAATTATTAACAAATAGCACCAATTTCGCTCACCACACTGTCTAAAGTCATTGCATGTTGAAGTAAGAGAAGGCGTAATGTTTACGACTCATGCCAATTGAATGAATGTGCGGCTTAAAGAACGGTCAAAACTCTCAGTGACACGGAATACCGCAATTAGGTCAACTAGAACCGTTTTGTTTTTATGAGCTGTGGGACATCACTATTGTGGTCACGATACAAGTTACTCAACTTGCGTGGTATATCGGTTGTCATTGTCAATTGTAATATAATTGGTGACAAGGTGACATAGGTGGATGTTGTTTGTGGCGGACCTTAAAAAGGTGCTGTATTTTTTATAACGCAGTGTTTTTCAACTTGTGAGTCGCGATATCACAACTCACAAAACAAAAACAAAATAATACCTACAATATGTGACAAATAGAATAATTGCGAAAAATCCAAGGAAATAGCGCCGTAAAAAAGGTTCAAACACATGTCTGTTAGGTATCATTTGGACGGCAGTCTTCAATCAAAGATACCAATGAATTGCAAGAAAGATTCATGAGCTAGTTAAATTAAGTCGCAGGACCGCTCAATGCACTCTAAGTTTACGATTAATTGTGGCCGTTCAAATCTGATTAGTCAATTACTCTTTACTGTTTAGTTTGTGTGGATAAGAAAAATAAATGATGTATGAATTTTGTACCTATTTTTTCTGTAGAAAGTATCTAGTTTTAAATAAAAAAACAAAGGAACATTCTATTCTAAAAGCGAAGCGTCTCTCTAGCCTCAATTAGTTTATGTATATTTGTCCTTATCTGTCGTTTTGACGATTGTGTTTTTTAGAAACAGTTTTTTTAATTAAGTTTATGAATTAGGGGGTTAGACAGAAACAATTATAATAATGAATTAGGTATCTTATGCAATTTTTAACCGACTTCAAAAAAGGAGGAGGTTCTCAATTCGACTGAATTATTTTTATAATTTTTTTTTGTATGTATGTTACTCGATATCTCCGTGAATCGTGAACCGATTTTCAAAGTTTTTTTTTAATCGAACTGGTATAACCCCTAGATGGTCCCATTGTCACCAAGTCGGGGTCTGTTGATGGGATCCTGGAGAAATCGAGGGAACTCTTCAACTATTACAGGCACACCTAAAGTGATTTCACTATAGTTACAGCAACTCGGCCACTTCCTCTTGGAATAGCGGATCCTAAGTGAAGTCGGTTCTTTTTTTGTTTAAAATTATTATTATGTAGCCATGTTAACCTTTAAGTTCTTACGACAGCTGTAGTGCCTGTAGAACCGTTGGGACAATAGTTATTAATTTGTTAAAGTAACAGTTGTCGGCACAGACCGGGACAATAACAATAAATCTGTCAATGAACGAACGACTTGCCCTAACTGGCCGACTATTACTATAACATAACTACGTTAGACAGTAGCAGGGACTATAGAGATATAGACGACCACAGCCTAAAAACTTTTTAAAGCTCACGTCAATTGCGCCATCTATGCGTAGGTGGGTGACTAAAAACTTTTAGGTGGAGTAGCAGTGCAGGGGGGTGATTTTTGAGATTCGAGCACTCGAAAGTGACATTTAAAACTCTGAATAAAACGATGAAATTATGTTTTAAAAATAAAAGCGATAGAAATTTAAAATAATGATTATTTAAACTATTAATTCCATGCGAAAAAATTGGCGACAAACTTTTGTGTGCAATTATTTTCGAGCTCGAATTTTTTGAATTCGAGCGTCGGGCTGTCAAAAATCGGCTCCCAGGAGACATTTCCTCTTACATTTTCGGTATCTTTAGGCGGCCGAAAATGTAAGAGGAAATGTCACCTGCACTGCTACTCCACCTAGTAACAAATAGCGTACTAGTAGTACACTAGTAGCTACTAGGTGGAGTAGCAGTGCTGGGGGGTGATTTTTGAGATTCGAGTACTCGAAAATGACATTTACAACTCAGAATAAAACGATGAAATTATATTTTAAAAATACCAACGATAGGAATTTAAAATCATGAGTATTAAAACTATTAATTTCATGCCAAAAAACTGGCGGTAACCTTTTGTGTGCGATTATTTTCGAGCTTAAACTTTTGGAATTCGAGCGCTCGAAAGTCAAAAATTGCCCCCCAGGTGACATTTCCTCTTACATTTTCGGTATCTTTAGGCGGCTTTCGGATAGAGGGCGCAATTGACTTGAGCTTCAAAAAGTTCTTAGGCTGTGATCGTCTAATGCCCGGTTCCAATATCCTTTAAACGTTCCGTTCTGCCTACGAAGAGCACAGATTTCAACGAAGCGCATCGTAAAAGTGTTTCTATAATATACGCACTGATGACACTTTCTACCTGCTGTCGGCAACGGCCAGACGTGGGGGATAGTGGGTGGAGCCTGTAGCATTTTGTATGAAGATCACTGTTTTTGGTGTTTCTATAATATTTGGTAACCATTCAAGCTAACCAGGCGTCGCACTTTCGGCTACCCCCCGATTTTGGCCGGTTTTATGTTCGTATATGGGGTTATTTAATGGTTTGATGGATTATTTAGTTGTATTTCTAAGGTAATATAGGATATCATAGTAAAATACACTACACACTGTATTTATTCTCGAAAAATATGAAGAAATAAGTAAACAAATAACTTTAGTTCGTAACTAATGGCTTTAATAGAAGCGTTCATTTGTGTAGAATAGAATACTGGCCGAGTTTCATTGCTCTTGAGTTGGTATGTTACTTGGCTTTAGACTTTAGGTATTAATACTTCATAACGATTTTTTTTCAATCAATACTAAATAGCGGGTTTGTCAAAATGTTAGGCAACGTAATAATAAAACAAAAAAGTTTAGATGCTTGAGTTTTAACGCTAAACATGTGCAAAATTTTGTGCGAATTGCAAAAATGACTCTTCTGTACAGTGCGTATAGGTCGGTTTATGGGCACATGTGATACGCGCTTGCGCCTTTTTACTAATAGGCAGTACAATGGGACACCCCCCGTCGTGAGGGTCAACTTTACGAACAGGAGTACGTTGCAGTTAGCCTGCATAAAAATATTGTGAAACACCAAAACGAAAAGTGACAACAACGACTGGTATTTTTTGACTCTAACGTTTCGTGCATTATAGGAACCGGGCATATATCTCTATAGTCTCTGACAGTAGTAAACCTAATAGAAAGAAATGTCACTTTTGTGGATGATTTTTACGGAAGTCATGTAGTGTTTTACTGTTTGTGTGAAAATAACACAAAACAACGTAATCAAAGAAATATGGTTATGCGTATCTTATTTAAGGGGCTCCGCACGTTTTTTACCGATTTTTGACCAGTTTTGAGTCGATATTCCTACATTTGCACTACAGATAGAATTAGAAGGCAAACGGCTATCGGTTCTTTAATCTTTTATCTTCATTCTAGAGCCAGATTTTGAAATATATGAGCACTTATTTTTTAATGTTTTTTTTAAACATGGTCTAAAAAGACACGTTTTTCGATATTCGAATGCCGTGAAGACTCTTACATATACAAAATCTACATATTAGGGTTCGTTTTTGACGTCTCTAAAAACTGAAGAGAGATTTTAATTTTAAACTAATTAACACAAAAGTTATGACCAGAAAACCACTTTTTTGGCCTAAAATTGCTCGACTTTGATGTCAAATATCTCGATGACGATGAACATTGAGGTTAATATAGAATACTATATTGATTAAGGACGTTACTGATACTATGATAAGATATAAAACTTATTAGAAAACTAAGTGGTTCAGATCGAAGGTCATTGGCGCCAGGGAGCCCCTTAAGTAGGTCCTTTTTTATACATGTCAGCTTGTCTGTATTTTCAACCATCTTTGTAGATTAAAAAAAAAACTATGTTAATACCTAAAACGTTTATTATTATTGAAAGATTATAACATATGTGGTACGGGCAAAGAAAAGACATAATTAATTAAATCATGTCAAGAAGTTACGTAACTAACGCAACTTCCAACTAACTAACTAACCCGTTTTAACCACAAAAAATTAGTTGACACGACTTTTCTTTTTAATTCTACCTGACAGCCCGGTTCGTTTTCGGCCAGTATTTTCTTTTTTTCTAATTCCCAAAGACGTATTAGTTTCGGCCAAGCATACGCGAGTTGTCACCGAGACATCCGGATATAGAACGGTTGCGTAGACGTCTGCCCTAATTGACGAATTCAAGTGCAAATTACGACCGTTATGATATTTTTGGAATTGGAAATGTCATTGGCCCGGATTGGATGGGAAATGTGTTGGGATCTTTAACTTTTAGAATCAAAATACCATCTACCTGAGTACCATTCTGTGCAATGATAGGTATTATAATATGATGCCACATAAAATAATGATTTCCTAGAAGTCATTTAATTAATTATTGCCTAGTGAATGGAAAGTAAACATTCCTATCCGTTTCAAGTGAAACAGATTGATACTTTTGTCAACAAATATAAATGTAGGAAAAGAGTCAATAACGTGATAATTTTGGAGATTCATTGAACTTCCAACTTCAGTAAAATGTCTTATCATTCCAACAAAATTGTTTACATTTAAAGTACTTACCCTGTTAACGAGAATGTTTCACCTCCACTTTCGTTACACACCTCTTCCTACTTACCTAAAGATCAAGACCAGACGAGACGCTAACCAGCCACTGCATATTAGTTTAACTACATTATTGACTCAACTCAAGTCAACGCATTACACAAAATCTCTCGTTCTCCTCGGGTTAGTACCGTTAGTGAAGGACGGGAATAGCTGGAGTTGGCAGTTGGTTCCTTGGATGTATTCTGAGCCATTAGAAAGATTACTGTTTGTTATCTAAATGATACTGCGGTGTTAGATTTTCTCACGGTGTTGTTACTTGTCGATTTTGAAGAGCGTTTCCTGAATGTTAAAAATAATAATACCTATAATATTAGGAAACTGTTTCATAATTGTGTTTAAGTACAATGTTCTTATAAAAGGCATTGTGCAAAGTGATTATAGTAAGTACTGAATAAACAAATTGGGTGTAGGTAATAACTAAAACCACACTATATTTTTAGTTAAATGAAAACCAGGGAATTCAACCCGGTTTTTTTATTTAATTTAATCCGGGTCTCCGGGTAATAACCGGGTTTTTTATACAATACAAAAAACCCGAGTTAGTAAGATAAAAGTTTTCTTAAAGCGAAAAACAAGAGTTTCCAAATACTTATTGGTTACTTGAGAGTTCCATTTTCTTATCTATACAGTAGGAATAATCAACTATCAAGATAGAACTTTCAAACCACCCATATCAAAGTTAACGAATGTGACAATACCCTAACTTTAGATAAATGGCCAACTCTGATACTATCAAAACAAACATCACACAGATTGGTGAAGTTGTAACAATAAAAGTTTATCGCCATCGAGATTTCAATGGCTGAAGCGAACTGAATACCGAATCAGCCGACCAATTGTTGAGATTGATTAGATGCGGGTAACCTGTCAATGAAAATAAATGGCACAGGATATAATTGTCACTGTTATTTATTTGGCAGGATCATGGCAGGATACTTAGAAACGATAGGTATAGACTTTATCAAGACAAATAAAACTAATTGTATGTGTGTATACTTTTTTATACAGGGTGTAACAAAAATACTGGTATACCCTTTAAGGACATAATTGGTATCGTATTGCGACTAATAAAAAGTAGGAGAGAAAAATATTTGGACGCGAAAAAAATATTTTTTTTTGTAGGGTCCCAGCCCTTAAAAGGATCACCAGCATTTTTGTTACACGGATAGGTACACAATTAACGTATTTTTTACACCTAGGTAGACTAGGTAATTGAATACAGTTAAAGCTTACTCTGCATCGAATTTGCAGCAACAAAGTGTATTGGTTAATAATAAATAGGACTTGGTTATCGAAAATCTATATCGAAATTGTGGATATTTGAGAACTTTTTATGAACAGACGAAAATATAGATAAGATATGCATTAGGACCTACCACTTATGGCTGTTCTAGCCATTCTAATATTAATACATTGCGTTTACCTAAGTTTTACACCGTATTGGAAATAATGTACTACCTATATGATATTCTTAATTATTAGAACACTGAATCCAGAAACGAATGTATATGAAATCCGGAAACCTGCCGAGATACACGTTATACTTAATTATAAAACGGGACAGTTTGGGGAAAGAGCTACCGGAATGTGCTAAAAATACCGAAATGACGATGTTGATGTCATTTGAAAAGAACATTTTTGGTGACTGAGACTTATGAACAGAACTGTACGGAGAAAATTTATGGACGCTGTTAATTTTCGTACAAGAATAGTTTTGGATAATTTAACTGAAGATAAAGAAATTGAGCTGTCACCAGACTAAGCTACGAATGTATCTTATCTTATTGTATTCGGGGGCCCGTAAGGATACACTTCGACCCAAAGGGATCTTTTGTGTAGTTGCCCCCTAGTACACCTACTCGAGAGCTTTCTCAACCATCTCCATGTGTTGGATGATGGAGCTCAAGGGCAGTGCTTTGAATTCCTCTGGATCTGGATAGCCAGTACCAAAGTCCTTCATTCTCTGTCTGGCTAGAGCGTGACATTCACACATTAAGTGTTACATTGTCTCTTCCTCTTCACCACACATCCTACAATCAGTATTATCTGACAATCCCATTCTGGCCAATACTCCTTTCACAGCGTAGTGGCCCGTGCTACGAAGCTACGAATGTAACTTGTAATTTGTTCTCATGAAAGTTTTAGCCAAAATAATTTTACACGGCAAGGTATACGTATTGCATTAAAATCAAGATAGCCTGAGGCAGTGGATTTTTCTACTTTTCCTTTATTTCTAAACTGAATCGAGTCACCGCGAGTGGTACGGGGCACGGGCAGCTAGATTCGCTTTGTCTTTATTGTTTTGTTACTAGTTAACTAATAAAACAAAAAAAAAACTAAATAGTTAACTACAGGATGAAACATAAGTCGTGAACAGAAATATGTTTTTCTAACTCCATAAACAACAAGCACTTTAACGCACTCTAAGTAAAAACAGACAAGATTTTTTTGATTTTATTTCTACTTTTTTATCATTTATTTTTCTTTTAATGGTGGTTATTAAGACATTTGAATTAATAAATTGAATTGCCTCTTTGAATCGGAACTGTCACTGACATCAATTTTGTCATTTATCCCAGTTAGTAATGAAAATTACTTAATTTTTCATCTTAAGTGTCTTATAAAGCTGTTTTAATACCCCATTATCACTTTTAAAGGTAAAACAAATGACAAAAAAGTTAAAAATGAATTTAAAAAATCTGGTCTGTTTTTAGTAAGAGTTTGTGCATTAAATTGCTTGTTGTTTATGGAGTTAGAAAAACATATTTCTGTTCACGACTTATGTTTCACCCTGTATATTGTAAGTATTTTAGGGTCTGTGTGTTTTTTACAATGATTATTGATGACACTGAATTAATGAGATGTTTATGTACCGTTCAACTTCTTTAAGCTGTTGACTATAGTGGTGACGAATTTACTGCAATCATTCAGTAAATTCATCAGATAGTGTGGTTTCTTTTGTAAAGAGGTGTCATAGGTACTTCTCCGACTAAAACTAACAGTATTACTTATATGAACTGTGTAGTTTGTATAATAAAGACAACATAAAGATAGGTAATAAATAAAACCAAATCGATGCAACCATTCAACATAATTAAATCCCACATTCGACACCTTCCTAATGACAAAATAAAAACCGTGATTTATTGTAAGTCAAGGTCTAAAATATGTATAAACTTTTGAACCTTATTACAATGGAGTAAGGTGCAAAAGTGTACACATATTTATGGCGTTGACTGTACCGTCAAAACGAAGACACAATATCAGACTTGCACTCCTACGCTATCCAGTGACCATAGACCTCCACTAAAGTACTACTTAATATTTTTTCTTTAGTCTTTGTTTGGTTTAAGATGGGGAGAGAAGGTCATATTTGTTTGGTTCTGTAGCCGAGTCAAAGGACCAGCAAAAAACGTGTAATGAACCGTAGTCTCATACGGGTCGCTTGGCTTTATGCTTAAAAATAGAAAATGCTGGGCTATAATATAAAAATACTTAGATTAGGTATATATGTACCTATAATCAATATGGATTATACTAGGCATCTATCTGTTAAAGTGAGACCTGGATAACTTATTACTGTCACTCTCTACCAAAAAGCTTATTCCTCTTCTCGCTCTTGCAAAATTGAAAGCTATTCGATGTATACTATTCGATTTTGGCGATAGGGAATTTAAGACCTACGTATTATATATATTGTATATAATCGTAATGAAACAATTTTTTTCCGACACCAATAGTGTCACGACTACAATAGTACGTGATCTAAGCTTGTAAAATCGATCTTTCATCGTACGCACTCGTAGTCGGCGTTAAGACTGTGACTAAGCCGGTAATCATGGTAGATAATAACTCGCGTTTTTGACCGGATTCGGTATGATACAGCATAGCAATAATATCAAGGGGCCGAGTTTTGGCTTCCGAACGCTCGAATTAAAAAAAATACCTCGAAAACAATCGCACGCCAAAGTTTGTGGACATCATTTTCGCATGAAGTAAATAGTTTAAATAGTCATGATTTTAAATTCCTATCGTTGTTATTTTTAAAACAACATGTCATCGTTTTATTCAGACTTGAGCGCTCGAATTTCAAAAATCGCCCCCCAGTTTGATATTGGTTAGGTATTAGGTACATTTCGTAAGGAGAAATTTTAAAAAATTATGTCAATAACCTATTAAAATGTTTCTGTTGAGTCGCCACAGTCGCCACGCAGAACACCCTAAGCTACAACAACCACTCGCTAGGATCGTGAATCTGAAGTGTACCTATGACCTATCTTATTTTCGCTTGCGCTGGCGCAAATAGAATTCACTAAAATGTCAAGCGGCAAACCTTTTCTCAGAATTTTCCGGTCACTGCCCACACAATCAGAATAGAATAATAATATATCGTAACACAAATTGGCAACGAGTAGAAACCAAAGTTGTCCTTGGATGTGTCATTAGGCTGATCATAAAAAACAATCACAAAAAATGTGCTTGAAGTGAGTTTTCACATGGTGCGTCGCCGACTCTCAAAGGCACCGTGATCTGGGGCTAGGGTTGCCATATGGAAAAATTAAATGTCCTGATAAAAATCCGGACATCACGCAAAAAGTCCTGACATTTGTAATAACAGCGATTTAGCGTAGCTTTTTTTAAAATACTACGCCGGTGGCAACCAAATATACAGCCCGCCTGATGGTAAGCAGCTACCGTAACATATGGACACCTGCAGCTCCAGGTGTCTCATGTGCGTTGCCGACCCGATCCCTTAGAAAAGAGTTTTCACTGTGTTGACGGCTAAAGAGAAAAGATAATCCCCCGTCGTCAACACACCGCATCTAGGGAGCAGAGTCCGACTAGACTAGGGAAGTACCTCCACCATACAGAAAACCACATCCTTACAGACTTTACAGAGCACTCTAAGGTCGCCAGAGAACACAACACTATTATGAGTAACAGTCTAGTGCTATTTAGCTGTGGTTTTCTGTATGGTGGAGGTACTTCCCTAGTCGGACTCTGCTCCCTATTTGATCGAGTTCTTATTAGCTGAGCTGTGCCCTAACACATGACATATATTCGCAGAGCCCATACCCTCTTAAAGCTTAAACAACGCCGCGCCACTGGAATCATAATTATAAATAACATGACTTAGAGTTTATTGGTTAGAAACGCAGTATTCGCGCTTATTCAAAAAAAATTAAACATTAAGAAACATTATAATTTTTGAAATACACAATATTTCTATATTTGTAATAGGAGCAGTTAATTAATTAGTTTGTTGAAGACATTCAACAGTTGTCATTAAGTTGTAGAGCCACTTATTTAAATTTTGGTTTCAAAACCTTCCAAAAATGCGTTTGTATTTTGCTAAACTAAATCTTATACTATTTGAAGTTATATACGTAATTTAATCAAAACTTCCAATACGATTTTGATAACAAAATATTGTCAAATTCATTATTGTTTTCTTGAGAATTTAATACTTACACTTTTGTTTTGTACTTAATAAGCGTATAATGAGGTAATTTTAAAAAATCCGGACATCTGCCAAGTCCGGCCGCAATCCTGACAAAGGGTCAAAAATCCTGACATGTCCGGACAAATCCTGACGTATGGCAACCCTATCTGGGGCCGAGTTAATTTGACTCAGGAAAGTGATAAAAGGTATATATGAAGTACAGTAACATTTTATATATATTTTTATTGTCCTTCATTGACGTCTAAATATTGCAAAAGAAAGAATATGTAAGCCACATCAGTCGCATCGCATCACCTTTTATTAGTTAACTAGCGACCCGCCCCGGCTTTCGCACGGGTGCAATTATACACATAAACCTTCCTCTTGAATCACTCTATCTATTAAAGAAAACCCCATCAAAATCCGTTGCGTACTTTTAAAGATCTAAGCATACATAGGGACAGACAGCAGGAAGCGACTTTGTTTTATACTATGTAGTGATTTATCATGTTTCATTTGCAGCCTGTGACCCTGCTTCCCTCCTAACAGTGATAAAAAATGAAGTGTAACTATCAACAGAAATTAGAATTTATCAATTTATCAAACATACAAAGGCTTTTCACATGTACATAGTAGCAATATCAACATGTTGTTATATGTATGTATGTAAACATATGCAAGAACATCTGCAAATAAGCAAATCTTGCTAAAAGCGTGCGAACATAACAATAAAGCAGAGTGTTAAGAGTAAGACAGACTGAATAATGTTTATCCTGATCAATCGGGCACACCCTTTCAGCATCATACTTATTCGGGTTCGCTGAACTCGAAGCAAAATGGAATGTAAAATATAATTTGTACTACAAAATTAATCTTTGTGTTGACATAATTTTGTATTCCGAACCAAAGAGAATTAAGTAAGAAGCTTACTTATTTATCTATGTCCGTAAGTCCGTACTAATCTTACAGTAAAATAATTGATAATTTATGTGGTATGGCGTGATTAACTTCTAGAGGCCACGTCATGTCAATAACGTCGAATAGAAAACCCTTGTATTATGGATGGCCCTATGTAACATATAAATAATAAAATAATTTTTTTTCGAGTATCTTAGTAGACTCATATTTATGGTTAGTATGTACTTACATCTATGTACCTATAGCGAAATAATTAAGTGTCAATACAGTCATATCCATTTGTATGTATTTTGTAAAAGTTACTCTTAGGTACCTATATTCTTAGTTAAATTATTAATGTTAAGGTGGTAATTTTTTAAGATGTCGGTATCTTACTAAAGATTTTTATCTACAATTCGGACATCTTAAATAAATCATACTAAGTATACTTGGACTTTGGAAATTTATAGGTAACAAAATAAGAAATGCCGAATGCTATTAGCTATTTTCTGTTTGCGAGTTTAACTCTTCTTATTATGGTCAGCTAGTACATTATTAAAGCAAAGATTAAACGATTTCGCCACCAGCCTCTGCAACTAGAGCATTTCTAAACGAAACAATTAGCGAAAACTACATTTCGTCACATGAATGGCCAGAACTGGTCCGAGTAATTTACAACAATCAAATTGTTCGAATTTAAACCTTACGTCTTAGAGAATAATGACTTAGGTGGTTGCAGTAGGACTGCAATAACTAAACAATCGAGAATCGTAAAGCAGAGTCAATGGTCGATGATTCATCGGTCCCGGTCCTGGATTTCCAATGGTGTTGCGAGCGCTGGGCATGTCTAGTTGCCAAGCACACCAGTGTAACACGACTTCGAAATTCAAAAGAAGTTGAGAGTGAGGTATACTGGTTGACCTGAGATTTCAACTGACCCATGCGAGGCTAGCGATTGAAATGTGGAAATAACGCTCTTGGTGTATGAAAGACTAAAATAGTCTCGCGTGCTCCTCGGAAAGTTAAGTGCGCGAAGGTAAATTTGTCACGTTTTTACGATTTGTCAACAAAAAGAAATGAGGTATAACCAGATAATACGGTCGGTTGCTCCTTTAGTTAGACAGTGGCAATGGTATGCTTGAAATCTGATGAAAATACAAGGTAGGTAGGTACATTGAATCCTTATTTCTTACCGACTACCGTCCGCCGTTATAATTTAGGTACAGGTAAATAATGTAGGTAGTCATGCAGATATATTTATACCACAGCCAAATAACAAGACGCAATAGATAGGATATAATATATTTATTGGTACGAGTATCTCACCATTAACGCTACGTCATGATGTGACGCTTTGCACGAAGCTACCAGTAATATGATATTCTTGTCTATGCTCCTAACAAAGATACTATTACTAGGTCAATCAGTATAAGAAAAGAACCAAATTTCATCCTTGACATTTTCCTAATAAGTACGGTATCACATCATAACATAACGCCCCCATAACGTCTATCAACTCGCTCTCATCAAATCAAACAACAATACTCAAGCAATCTACATACTATGGACCTTATCACAATAAGGCGATAGATTTAATAGAACCAACATTCTTCGGACGGGCTACGGTTAATTAAGTATGAGAAGGTTCCAAAGGATTAAAGTTGCTTCGGTAGTATCTTTACACAATTTACCAAACAATTGTAAGCCCTATGGCAATGAAATAAGGGGTACTATGTTCAGTGGCGTATCTAGCTGTTAGAGGACCACACAAAAGGATAAACCATTGATCAAAATGTAGATCAATTATTACCTACGTCGATTATCCCTGGATGAAGATTAAGTAATTTGAGATGCGGAGGTCTCTATCTAGATCTAATTTAAAATTAGGAGTATGTGATATACTTAGTTGTATATGTCTTACAATTTTACTTAGGTATTTGTATTCTATAGATAAATACCTATTTAATATAACACTATTAAAACGGTCATCGAGAAATTTTTATCTATGCAAGAGCGTCGCCAGCCCATCACCAGCCGATGGCCCAGGGGCGAGGGACAAGTTGATATAAATGGAGGGTGAAATAGTACATTACGCACCTAGGGCGGTAAAATAAAGAAGGGTCCAGATCGCTGGCATTTGTGGCCCGAACCGAAGGTAAGGGCCATAAACAAGCTATCTGAGCCCTTATTTATTACCGCCCGTGGTGCGTACATAATTTTACGTCTTCTCCTGGGTGTGAAGTGAGATTTGCCGCTGCGCCCTAGGGCGGTAAATTTCACTTAGCGCCCAGAGTGACGTAAAAAATATGAATTGTCTATGAAGAAAATGATTGGCTTTTTCCGACGGAACTACCATTTCTGAGCTACAAGCAAATAACTGAAAGAAGAGCAAACATTTTGCAGTTAATTTGCTGCCAAATTTATGCACACCTCCTGGGATTGGCCAAACTAGGATTACACGCATTTAGGACCAAATTAAGTTATTTAAACGATTTCTAGCCCGGTGGGAATTAATTCATCAAAACGATTTTTATACATAGGTCTTATCTGCTTAGCCTATATGTATATTAGTAGCATTTTGGCAGTTTCACGGCACTCTAAATACGTCATAATGCTTGTACAGCGTTATGTTACGAGTCTTATGAGTGTGAGACCCTGGCACCCGCCCACACTGTTTTTGGACCCCACACAAAGCTGCCTATTGTCTGGAGTCTGGACGTGTGCCCTTGGGCCTGGTTCTCGGAAAATAGAAATGTGGGTTGGCTAGTGACAACACTAGAAATTTGAAGTTTGACTTTTGCAAATTATACACAAGATGTAATTACAAAATATAGATAGATTAAAATTTATTTAAACGTATCTATTGTTATACTTACAATAATTTGCGTGTATTCTATTTAGAATTTGTTATACTACCTACCTATGTATGATCTATAATCAATATGAATAAGCTAAATACATAGCTGTCATATATTAATGATGTGAAGTATCAACTAAGTACAGTTTAAATTGTGATAAGTTTATGAAAGTACTTGCCTAAATTATTGAGCATGTAGTAGGTTAATTAATGTTAAAGGGCATTATATATGTTAAGTGGACGTAACATTGATATACGATTCGACTATTATTTACTAGATGGTAGATGAGGTTTAAAAATTTAATTTAATTAATTTATAAAAACGGATCTCCAGTATTTTTGTTTACAGCCTGTAAATAAAACGATATGTAATTGTAAATATATGTTTAGGCCGGCCCGTTTGCCTGCCCTCGAAAGGCTCGAAATGACTGAAGAGGTGATTAAAACTATTGTAAATAGATACATACAGGTAAAATGGGATAGCCCATCGCCCTTGCCCGTTAAGGGTGTATGTCTAGACTGCTTCTAAAATAGCCATTCAAAGCTTTCATCGCCACAAAAGGAAGTTACGGTCGGTTACTGCTTTAAATGCGATGTGTCAACTATTCAAAATAGACGTCGTAGACTCTACTGCATACGAATAGGACAAATCGAATAGTTTAAGCTGAGAATTACTAGCGAAAATTAGCTTTATAAGAAGGGATTTAAGAGCTATATTGCTTTAGATAGTTTGAGGAATTCACTATTTTGTAACTTAAAATAAGTTGTTAAAGCCTAACGCGATGCGTACGCGACAGGATACGCAATCAACTCATTGGCTAATTACAATTTATATCATAATATAGACAAAATACCAGAATACTTATGGAGGTCCAAAGGAGAGGCCTATGTTCAGCAGTGGACGTCTTATGGCTGAGATGATGATGATAGACAAAATACAATTATTAAATGTAATTCAAATGTTTGTTTGTTAAGATCACACGAGAGAGAGTGATGCAAAAGGGAGGTCACGACACGTACTGAGGAATACGAAACAAGGAGGAGGATAGGGAAGATACCATGATTAGATATTTTAATCAGATATTAAAATACTGGAACGTGTACTGTAAGATGATGTACATCTTCCCACAGAGACGAGACATTTGTATTTCGTATCCTACTCATACGAATATCTTGGGAAATCAAACGGCCAAGTACCCAGCCAACTTCGCTACATCCAATGTCCTGTCTCTAAATCAGGGTAGCATGACAGCAAGGAATTCCGTCCATTAAAATAAAACTACTTACCGAAAGCTTACCGACTTGAACCTGACTACGGAGCCTTCAAATGGACACTGGCTACCAAAATACCTTACCTATTATTGATTAATTTCTGCTGTATAGAATTAAGTAGGTACCTACCTACCTTTCTTAGAGCGCCTCTCAATCCTGTCATCATTATGGTCAAAAGGCAAACTAAACGTAAACAATCCATATGACACAAAGTCACCGCCATAGCTTTATGGTTTATATCCACTATTAACCACCACACGTCATCGACGTAGCGCCATAGCCCATGGTTTAAAAAAGTAAAAAAGTTCATTCATAATCACATTAGAGTCGGTTCCTTTGTGCGTCACGGGCCCCAGGAATGTGCATTCCTTCACGACCGGCTGTTTTTTTAACATTCGAACCCTTTAGTTTAGGACTTTCCTCGGGATCAGGTAGCAGGCGTCGCTTTCTTTCGATTAAATGTGGTTAAAAACCATTATTGAAGTTCCAACTGCTCTTGAAATCAAACAAAAGCCTACAGAATTTTAAGTCAGCGCAGCGGTTTATAACTTCTTGGATAAAGTACAATACAATATCCAATCGTCACGCTTATCTCGCGTTCATCCACATTGTTTTTGGCTAGGTTATCGAAATAGGTAATTTCATTATTTCAAACAGAAATTAAATAATCCAAGTAGAAACCTTTTCAACCGATTTCAAGATTTCGAAAGAGGAGGTTATCAATTCATCGGGGTACTTATTTGTTTTTTTTTTGCTATTTTCTTATGTATGTTCACGGATTATTCGAACACAGCTGGACCGATTTGGAAAATTATTTTTTTGTTTGAAATACTATAGTATACTTCACATTTGGTCCCATTGTCACCAGGTCCAGATCTGATGATGGGATCCTGGAGAAATCGAGGGAACACTTCAACTATTGTAGGCACACCTATAGTGATTTCACTATTTTTTATAGCAACTCGGCCACTTCCTCTTGGAATAGCGGATCCTACGTGAAGTCGGTTCTTGTTTTGTTTATAATTATTAACGAATTGTACTTGTTTTGTACAGTGATCAGCAAAAGTAGCTTAGCGGGTGAGGTGATCGAAACAATATCTGCGCGCTCTTCTTCCCTTAACAATAAATATTGCCAACTTTTTAATAAGTCTTGTCTTTGGACACCTCACCTGCTTAGCGACTATGTGAAGCACTGATATCTAAATAGGTAGGTAAGTGGTAGATATGTAAGTACATTATACGAAATTTGTGACCGATAAGAATCCTTTAGTTGTCAAAACGAAATGAGATACTAGTGCAGAGCACAAATTAAATCTCATTAGGTATAAGTAAATCGATAAATCATTTCAAACTTGCACTGTTCAGAAAGATAGAAATAAAGAATTAACGGTGTTTATGCGAATAAAGTGCTAATATATAATATCTATCTAGTCTATCTACCATGTTAGTAAAAATATACCATTCAAATGAGTCTAGTCAGAGATTTTCTTGAACCTCTGCCAAAAAAACCAATTTGTTGTAGGTAAATAGTTTTTACCAAGTACAAAGAACTCAAAGCACGTACGGAGTGTCAACAAAACTGTTTATGCTTCTGATTGCCATTCAAATCTGCTTGCCGACTGTAAAAAGTGTAATAAAAAGAGCCTCATCTTGAATAAATCATCATAATAATTAGAATCTACCGTGTCATAGCAACTTTTATCTTGTACGTACTGCGTTTGGGAATATGTACCTATCGATAACATTTTGGTTTGCCTTTGGTCCTTCCCTAACTACCTCGATAACCGATTTGTTTAAGTAGTTGCTCACCTAATTTATATAATATCTTATCTTATCTTCCTTTTATCTAATTGCCGCTAGACGCTCCTAAAATTTTTACCCATATTTTTTACTTTATGTTTACAACACAAACAAATGAGGTTAATACTTTTACAGAAGCGCTTAGCTCTAGACGTATGTATATGTGACTGTAAAATATTAACAAAAATCTTATATTACACAAGGCTTTAAATGCGCAAAATGCAGTGTCCGGATACCAACATAATAAAGTGACAAAACGAAATAAATAATAACGAAAAAAACCCTTAAAAAAGTGGCCAGTGTTTCCCGCTTAAAATCGAGAGACATTTTTGTCTCGTCTAAAATGCCGGCGGTCATGGATGTTGCGCCGTTCAGCCAGCCAGAGTGGAGTGACTCCACGGACTCTGAGCCGGGACCTTTGCCTCAGTTGGGGTACTTCGTGCCAGTGCGGTGCAGGTGCGACCGAGCGAGCAGCCACGTGTGTAGGAGAAGACGAAGGTAAACGATGATTAATTATCATTAAACATAACAACAACATCAGCTTGAATATTTATAATATGTTGTCCAAAGCTATGAATACTAAACCGCGATTAGAATAGGATTGAGATAGCTGGCAATTCATATGACGTAAGTGTATGGCAAATCTGTCATGCAAGTTTTTTTTTTAATTAAGTATATGCTGTAACCTATAACTTGCATGTTTAGTTTAACTGTTAATGTAAGTTGGTTAATAAATAAAGAATAAAGAATAAAGTCTAATCCTATCCTCATTGCAGCTACATATAATATCTCTAATATGGCTCTTATGGCAAACATAAGGGGGTTCACCGACTATCAGGCCTGTCAGTTAGAACAAAAATTTGACAGTTCCGAACAAGACAGGCCATCAATATCGTCAGGCCGACTGAGTTTCTGGTTACAAAACACTGCACAGGGTGGAGGGGTTTAGTCCGTAGGCAGCTGGGAGAAATCCCCACCTGAGTCGGGCATGCGGTCGGAAACCGGGCCGGCAGTATCCAATGAGAATTACCTCCACCTCTGACAAAAAAAAAGATAGTGTAGTGGGTGGGCCCCATAGGGGACCCAGTATTTCTCATCCATACTTACTGTTGTTGATGCTGCAAAAACAGCATTGTTGGTTTAGACAAGAAAATGTACTTGCATGGCACATTTCTTAATAACATTGTTATAGGACCTAACGATATAGCTCTAAATAGTTTAGTTACAAGGATCTTCAGTTCTTCACTTTCATGACGATGCACAAATCTTGAATGTCTAATTCAAATTAGAAGTATAAGGTGGCAATAAAGGACAAAGCCAGAAGTAGGAATATGTTACGTTAGCAGCCTATTGCATATGGTACCTATAAGACAAAACAAGATGTTAACCAGCAAGTAACCTAACTTTAGTTCCAGAGTGTCACGACAAACCTCTAGTTGTCGGAGGTACACTGGACTCGATTTTCGTGACCGCTTTAGGCGTCATCAAAGTTCTTAACACAAACTGCTTTGGCGGCATTGCTGTACTTAATAATAAGTGTTTTAAGCTTAAGGGAAGACTTGTCAACGTTATGACATTTAGGCATAGGAAAAACAACCCGGTTGAATTACAAGATTACATGGACGCATGGGGTGACAGCGAAATCGCATTTTCAACCGACTTCAAGGTTTCGAAGGAGGAGGTTCTCAATTCGTCGGGATCTTTATGTAATATGTTCACCGATTACCTATTCGAAGACGGCAGGACCGATTTGGAAAATTCTTTTTTGGTTTGAAAGAGTTGTTCTCATTGTCACCAGGTCTGGATCTGATGATGGGATCCTGGAGGAATGGAGGGGACTCTTCAACTATTATAGGCACACCTATAGGTGATTTCAGTATTTTTTATAGCAACTAGGCACTTCCTCTTGGAAAAGCGGAGCCTAAGTGAAGTCAGTTCAGTTTTTGTTTAAATTATATGATGGTTTGTTTTTGTTAATCTCGAATAGCCGTAAATCATGAAAAGAAAAAGTGTTTAAAAACTCGAACGTCCAAAGCTGAAATTGGACCAGTATCGTCTGGATTCGCAAAGGACGCCATAACATTTCTTCAAAAACTTTGCTTAATACGGATAAAAAGTCATGCTTAATTAACTTCAGTTACCTTGTCCCCAGAGAATCTCCCCGGTCCCGCCGCTCGGTGTCACAATGCTCGTGCAACACGTCGAGGCGCTCGTCGGTGGCCGCGTCGCCGGCGCCCGCGCCGCTGCCGCCGCTCAACAACACCATGGAGATGTACGTCGAGCCTGTCGTCGAAGATGTAAGTCTTTTTTTATAATTCTATCATACAATTCATATTGTAATTACTATCCATATAGTATAGTTTATACTTATCTGCCTCCACTAAGGGCGGCCACCGACTATCGGTTAGAACAAAAATTTGCCGGCTCCGAGTAACTGACAGGCCGATATCGTCAGGCGGACTGATAGTCGGTGGCGTTAAGAGTCGCCAGGACGCTCGCGTTCCCATACAAACGTAGTTTAGCTCTCATTTTAAAACGACATGCTTTAGAACCACGAAATTTGGCACGGGAATTCTAGTAGTATAGATCTATGTCGGTAATTAGTTTTCGTTGCTACAAATTGTAATACAAAGAAAATACAGCCAGATACAGATTTACATACAAAACTTATTTTTGCTATATTTTCTTTGTATTACAATTTTTAGCAACGAAAACGAATTACCGACATAGATCTGTACTGCTAAAATGCACATGCCAAATTTCGTGGTTCTAAAGCATGTCGTTTTAAAATGAGAGCTGAACTACGTTTGTAAGGGGACGCGAGTTCACGCGAGCGTCCTGGCGACTCTTAATACTCACATGAACCATGTGTACTAATGTACCCAATGTATCCAACCAGAAATATTCATGAAAAAAATCAGGCTGCGAAATCGGTTTTAACTAGAACACCATTATTGAATCAATGTTTGTATACTTAGTAGGTATTCGCCAATCGCGACGACATTCGTTTTGTGGACCGTTACATTACAATCTTACTTCTATTAGGTACCTACCTACTAGACATTACTTAGGTACATATAATTGCATTGAAAGCACAAAAAATCTTGTAAGCATTGATTCGAGGAATAATAGAGATTTACGTTCAAGAAAATAAATTGACTTTAAATAAAAACATCCCTACGCACTCAGTTTTTTTTTAAGTCATTAATGTAATTTTCTTTAAAAATAACCAACGCAACACATATTTGACTTAGTTTATTAACGTCAATGTTCCATGCAAACAGTTTTCAAATGCGAGTTCCAATTGGCGGAAAAATAGAACTTTCAAATTCGGAGACGACCGCACACGTTACTAGTTCCTCCATCCAATCACTGAAAAGAGTCACATTTCCGCAATCGGAATTCATCTGCAACACCTGTATCTCATAAAGGCGTTTCATACATCGAACTTTTCGAGCTCATACTTCTGGAGCACTTTTCTCATGGACTTGGCGATTTGCTCTGGCCGGCTGTAGAAGAACTTGTGCTGACTACTGCCATCTTCGTTGTAAATTTCTCTGTCTATTTTTCCCGTTGGTGACATGAATAGGATCCTGTGCAGGAGAAGTTATGATAAGTATGCAAATAAAAATAACTACGTAGGGCAGATGCCCCGGTTGTGGCCACTGTGTCGGCTTTGGCCATTTTCAACTTTATTAAGGTATAGACAAATTTATAAATCAATGGTTTATGGTTAATATAAGAGTAAAATATGGCAGTACAGATGGCACTGTCATTTGTCATGTATAAGTTGTCATTCAGCTTTCAGGGGCCATGGAAAAAAGTGGCCAAAAATGGCTCCGCGACCCCTTTCTGACATTTTATTAAAGAAAAAAATAAGATATAATGCCAGAATGTTAACAGCGCAGATTCATATAAATATGGTAATATATTTTCACTGACTTAGTGCAAAAAGAGTGTCATAATTCCTTCTTGACACAAAATGACGGACGTCTGAACAGTTCTCCTTAAAGTGGCCAAAACCGGGACATCTGCCCTATTTCTAATAGACTAAGCTTGTGTAATCGGGTAGCAAGATTCGGCATAATATACCTAGCGAGTTGCAGCGTAAAAGGTTATGCTATTTTTATTAGGGACTTGATGAGCCAAAACTGGAGGATTCGGAATGGAGCCAACTTTTTGGGTTTCAAAAAAAATTCAAAAAATACCTCAACGGGTAGCAAGATTCCGCATATACAGGGGGTTGTACCTTAAAAAGTTATTAATTTTTTGTAAGGGATTTGATGGGCTAAACCTGGAGCATTCGGAATGCAGCTGACTTTTAGGGTGATCCGATGAGGTAACAAAATATACCTCACCGGGTAGCAAGATGTAACTTATGCAAAATGAAAGCACCAATCATATTGTTAGTTAAAAAAAATGTAGTCGATTCTAAACCTGGAGCATTTCAAATGCACCCAACTTTTGTGTTCGAACGAAAAACTCATGTCATGTGGTACCAGTAGAACGCAGAAATGGCCCCAGATGGTTTAAATGAGATCTGGTATATTTTTTATCGAAACTTAAAAATCGGTAAATTATTTAATTGTATAGCATTTATCGAAACATGCTAAAATATAATAGGTTGGCTCATATAAATCTGCCAATTTCGTGGTTTAGCCTAAATTTAAAGTACACAGAGATTTAAAAATATACTTACCTACAACTACTTAAACACAGAAAACACATTGATTCTATTTAGGAAGTACCTAGATCTGTAATCTTACCGGGGTATATAAGTACCGTCAGGAGCAAACGCATTGTTGTCCGGCTCTTCGTCGTCTATCAAATTAACCATAACAAACTTCCTGCTCAACGACTGAATTTCAGAACAGTTAGCGAACTTCGGCTTTAGATTTTTGCATGCGGTACACCATGACTTGTGTATGATGACCATCATAGGTTTCTTATGGCGGGTTGCTAGTTGTATGCCGGATTCTAAAGAACCGGCCCAAATGTAGTTGTTACCGAAACCATTGTCCCTTCCCAAAGAAGCACTGCAGTTAACTTTGTTTGATATCAGCGCGAAGAATGCTTTAGCTAAACCAGTACCGGTCGGCATTTTGTTCAGGGGGGCCTGTTTAGATATTATGCGGTTTTAAATGGAAAGGTTGGCCTGACCGGCACTGTAGAACTGTAGAATCATTTACATTTTAAACACTTTATTGCATTTCTCCGTTGCACATCCATGATGGACAATATTATTGACGTTTGACATTTTATTAGAAATCCATAGAGCTTATTTATTTTTGTTGTTACTTTACTAGTTTCAGAGGAAGCTGAATGGTCATGGATGGGCATGTTGCGCCATCTATGGCGGCAACGCAAAAGCTTTTAAGATGAGAGCGAAAGCGAATGTGGTAGTTACGAGCTCGGTTGTTCGCTTTTTGATTCATGATTTTGTCGTCAGATGGCGCTATAGGTCTGGTAAAGCTTTTAGACATTAGGCTCAAAACACACCTAGCGGAATGGAGGCAGTAATGTATGGACGCCATAGACAAATTTAAGCTACCATCGACAAAGCTCCATACATTACTGCCAAAATTCCGCTAGGTGTGTTTTGAGCCTTAGGTTAGCTTTGCAGTAATTGCAGTAGGTAGATATACATAAATGACACTTTCCTACATTGAGTTATTTGATCTTTCCCACGCGGTATGCAACCTAAAATACTAAGAAGTAACTGAAGCAACGTCCCTTTAAAATATTTCAGCGAATATCGCTGGCTATTATACGTGTTGCGGGGTCGTTTTTGTTCACTACTCAATTTCTGGCTTAGATACAATCACACAAGCACCTATACCCAGGTTACCTTACCTCAGGTGTGCTCGTATTAGGTGGCCTCGCAATAATGAATGTACTAGCCAGCAAATCACCTGTAGCTGTAGAACGCCCCCATTACAACGACAATGACAGTTGCATCCTCCTATGCAAGCGACAAAATGCTACGACAAACTTTTTAAAATCGCTCATGTGTATCGGCGTGTGGCGCTGCGTGTGCGCATGTTTTTCACCCATTTTCAAACACAGCAATGTCGATACGTCTCGCTCCACGTAACCTATTGGAAAAAGCAGATAAACTATGATAATTAAATGTGCAGCGTGCGTGATTGTATCTCGCGGAGAGGATACGCATTTCAGTACGGATTCTAAACAGAACGCCCGCTCGCAATGTCAGGGTCCTAATTTAAAATATTATGTAATATTTATTAGAAACCTTGTCACACAAAATTAATACAACAGTGGCTTATTTTTATATAAAAAAAATAAGTTCTACGTTGTCGCAACGCGGGATGGTGCGCGGTTTTGGTAGTTTGGGCGCGCTTTTTGCTTTTTAAACCGTGCTCGGATTCATGGTTATTCGGTTCGGCCAGTGCGTGTGCTAGGATGTACGGTCAGGGACGAAACCGGAGTATGTACGGGACTGTCAGATCCATGGCGCCTTCTCGGACGACTCCTGTAGCAGGGCTTGAGGACGTTCTCTACACGCCGCCTTACTTTTATCACATTCCTCCACCACCGCTTAACACTTATCCTGGAAGGAAAAGACGGAAAAGAGACAGGGTAAGTTACAATGAAATTTTATGTACATATTTATTATTTATAGGAATTATAGGTACGTAAACATAGTAGGTAAGGTACATAACAATCTAATACTTCTAATAATTTAGGCTTAGAACTATGATAAGTGCGTGTAAGCAGTCAATTACTTAGTGCATCATTTAAGTAGTTAGCGTTTGAGTTGCACCTAATGAAGAATAGAAGTTAAGTTTTCCTAAGATTGTTCTTCTTACCAAATGTACGGGAGGTGATTTAAGAGTCTCTTTTAATTTTCTCAATTATTAATTTCTGTGGTCGATATTTTTCAATTAAATAAGAGAAAACTTTATAGGATGTGTAAAATGAAACGGAGAACACAGCTGCATCAAAAAATAAATTCGTCCCCCTGCGCATATTAAATTACTGAATTTTAAATTTTCTCATCTGATTATTTTATGCGTAAATTTCCAATGTTGAGTTTAATTTCTCCACATTATATTTAATCTTTATTTGTTTGTTTTACGGCGCTCAAGTCAGATTTGACAATACCTTGACGATTTTTTTAATTCTTTTAAAGCCGTGGGTACGAGTTGGGTCATCTATGGCCACGGAAAATCTACAGGAAATGGCTGATGTGTCCGGAAAGAATAGTTTCGTAGAATGTATCCCTTCGGGTGGCAGCGCCAGCGGTCTAACGGTAAGAGAAATGGCAAGACCATTTTGGAAAATATACCGCTAAGTGGCAGTGTCCGGGAGCCGGATCGCTCCGAAAATGGCATGGGTCCGGGAGCCGGACCTGACATAACAAGCCGTTGAGTGGCAGGGACCGGCTCCCGGACCCTGTGCGATTCCATATTTCGCACCTAATTTAGAGCCGACAAAACTACTGTTAGCCTGGTCACACTTGCATGATGTATTCGTCAATAGACAAGGATGGCATTCAATAACGGTCGAATTGCCGCGCCGAGTGAAGTTAGTTACAAATTGCGTCATACTTCCCGCGGTTCCCGCCCTATCGAGTGTCTCCAATTTTTAGGCACGTTTTTGAAAACCTTGTATTGTAAAAATATTGTATTGGGAGGTTTATAAGTGTAAATAATTGTATAGTTTAGTCATAAAATCTGTGTTTTGTACAATTAATTGTTTTATTTCCTAATCATAGTTATTTATATACATGAAGTAAAAAAAAAAAATCATCTGAGATTTGATCAAGACTAGCGAAATTCACTTATATAGAATGACATAAATTACTCTATAATAAAATAGGATATTTAATACTCAATATAATAATACATGGTCTTTATACAGCATCCATACATTTTTTTTGAGAAATGGTAATTTTTCTAACACGCGGAAGATTCGCTATGATAACCTGTGAGGGGCCCGCCACTTGACGGTATTTTTTCCAAAATGGCCGCGCCACTTCTGCTGCCGTTCAATCTGTGGCGCTGCCACTCAAAAGCTGGTTATGTCAGGTCCGGCTCCCGGATCCCTGCCACTTTACGACAAGTCCGGCTCCCGGACTTTGCCACCCGAAGGGGTATGAGCTCCCATACAAACCACGACACTTTTCTTTCCGGACAATCTATAAGGTGGCACACGGGTGAAACGTGAAACAAGGCATGAACCACTGAACCATCGCATAACTGGGTAGTGGGTTCCTTATGTAGGCCAAGGTTGATCCAGTCCAGATCCAGAATGTACACGGGCGTACAATCCCAAAAAACGATTCAATCATCATAAGTATTAAAAAATGGCCGGTAGTTTTTAGATAAGTACTTACAGCAAAATTAGGGCGCAGTAAGTTGTTTTACAAAATGAAGTTCCAGCGATACCGGTCACTAATAATTCTAATAAATAATTAATCATTCACAATTTTTTATTTTATTCCCATTTCCAAATAAATTGTGAAATTGGACCAAAAATATAACGAAACATAGATCGCTGCTTGCCAATCGCTATCTACATAGGCACACGGGTCTCTATCCACAAAATACTTACAAATGATTATTACCTACTCGTACAATCAGCAGAATAAGTAGCTAAGCGGGTAGGGTGTTCAGGATGACTTACACACGCTCTTATTCCCTTAACAATAAAGTCGTGTCCAGCTCATTTTGAACACTACCCGCTTAGTTACTTTTGCTGCTGACTGTACTTAATTGTATTAGTAAGCTGACCGGAGCGTTATCACTTATCACGTTAATGGAACAGACACCCTTTTTGTAGTGTTATCGTAATGTGATGTCAGTTCCAACCTGCGTGGATATGTTGAGCATTTGCTGTATCTGTATCCATCCACTCGGTATACATATATACGAATCCAGATAGTTATGAAATGGGGGCGGATTATAAAAATATTCCATGAAAAGATTTCAGTAATATTGATTGGAAACCATATATTTCATGCAGTTATCATCATCATCATCTCAGCCATAAGACGTCCACTGCTGAACCTATGTTCACACCCTTTGAAGGGGGGGTTTGCCATACGCGCCACGCCATAGATTATTATGTGCGGCATTGTGCGCCACGCTTGGCAGGCGGGTTGACGCGCGCAGTTTTTTTTACAGTTATACATGCAGTTATACAGGATGTTTTTTCCATAACTAGCCATATTGAGCGAGGTGATTTGATAGGCCATACTAAATAACTTTTACTATGGGGCCAACTCCGATATCTCCAATTTTTTTAGCTGTTCATCAACATACTAGTACATTTCAGCCGATCAGACATTGACATTTTGTATGGGGACCCTAAATTTTTTTTTTGGAATTTTGAGGTTGGTCCCATAGGAAAAGTTGTTCATTATGACTTACCTAATCAACTGGCTAGTTATTGAAAAAACACCTTTGTGCTTAAAAGTAGGGTCACTGTACTAACTGATCCCTGGAGTGAAATAGCTATTTGTGCAACGAGAGAGGAAAGTTGATTTTTCTTGCGAGTGTTGATTTTGAGTCCCGAGTAAGCGAAAGATTCTATAATTGAATCACGAGCGAAGCGAGTGATTCTAAGTTTGAATCTTGAGCGTAGCGAGGGATCTCAAGAACACGAGATGTAAAAAAACTTTCCTCTCGTGTGACACATACAACTTTTCACCTCAGTAGTGAGAACATACAATAAAAGTTAAAAAAAAAACACATTTATTTACATTCCTGAATGAAAGGCATCATCATTATGACGAAAAGCTTCTAGAAACAAAATTTCACTCCCTGGAGTGATGAAAGTCGCGCTTTTGTCACTCCAGGGAGAGGAAAGTAGGCTTGTTCGAACTGGTGAGGTGAAAACGGAATTTTAACACCATAACATTTTAACTTTATTTACACTAGTGGTTCTGTGAACCGTAGACTTCGGATAACATAAATAACGCGACAGCAAACTTTCCCCCTTTCCCCCCTCATTTTCCCCCCAATCAAAAAAATGGCTCGACAATGTTTGGCAAATAGATCAAGGAACGTACATGCCAAGTTTCATCGAAATCGGATGAAAAATGCGACCTCTAGACCGACACTGACCAATCAACATACCAACCAACCAACCAATACACACACATCAAAATGCCAAATCGTCGTACCAGTGAAAACGGAGACGTTCGTCGCCTCGCTACGCTCGGCTCCTAAGTCAATTAAACAATACTTTAAGACGAAAATGAAAGTGTACAAACATTTCTATAACTTTTGTTGCATATTCCACCGTATCGAAATACATTTCAGTGTCTTCGTAAAGCCATCTAATGTTTATCGATAAATCTTCTTGGAACTTGCATGAAACTGATACATAATTCTTCTTTATTTCTTCATAGAAATTATGCTTATATACCCTAATGATAAAAAATTAAGATCTATTTTTAAAAAGTCGCAACGCTAATGTTATTTTACATATATTAAATAATTAATATGTTCGGCGCTATGTTTTTATAGAACTGTACGTGTTGACGTCTGCTGAACTGATCTCCTCGCCTCTTTTTAGCTCAGGGGAATCTTTCATACGCATAATGTTCTTTTCATCTTTGGACTGCAATTGATTTGGTAGTACTTCCTTTTTCAGATGAGTCACTGTTGTCCTGTGAGGAGTGACCTTTGTGAATGCTCCGTAAGACCAGGCTATACCGGCCGTCATAGATACAACCAGGCTTAAAAGCTTTAACTGGTCCCCCGCATTCATGGCTACTAAAAAGACTAGTTATAATTCGTATTTTCTTTCCATTTGACTTCAAACGGGGACAAAATTTTGATTATAATTTAGTTGTATTGATTTAAATGTCTTTTTGACGGATTAAAAATTGCTGAAATATAGTGAGTTATTGCTGTCAAAGTAGGCACAGACAATGTAGCTATATACACATTTTTTTAATTCGTATTTTTTTTAATCAATATTTGAGCTCTTTCGAACCTTATAATATAAGGAGAAAAAAAGTGTACCAAAATTTCCATAGATTTGCCGTCAGTTCCATTCCATTGGACGCTTGTATACTTTATCGTGACGTCGGACGGGACGGCATCATCGGCACAGTAAAACTCTATGCTTATATTCATAAACTAGCGACCCGCCCCGGCCCGGCTTGGCACGGGTGCAATTATACATATAAACTTTCCTCTTGAATCACTCTATCTATTAAAAACGCATCCAAATCCGTTGCGTAGTTTTAAAAATCTAAGCATACATAGGGACAGACAGCAGGAAGCGATTTTGTTTTATACTATGTAGTGATGATAGATCATAGCCTATAGACTTTACACGTTTCCGTTCCGTTCTGCCATAAAAAGTGTATGAAAAATGGTAACAGGATGGAAAAAAAACGGGACAGTTGCCCCCTTAGAGCTTTAAACCAAGCGGAGTAGTCATTGACAGGCGTTCCCCTCTGCCAAATGAGTATGACCTTGTGTGGACTGACGTTTATTTGACGTGGCTATTTTGACGTTTCGCATACATTTGATGTTCCCCTCCCCCGCAAAAAACGGCAGACTTTTTCCGATAGAAATGAGAGCGCGTCTCGCATCCGGTTGGTTTAATAATCAAAGGTTGCCCCAGTATGTGGTGACAGGGGTTAGATGCCAGACTTACCTGATTTAGGCCGCTATTAGACTATCACATATAAATGATCATAGATATAGGAGTCATTTATATATGAAGAAGGTGGCTATGATGGTGTAATAACAATATATGATTCATAATGGATCATTTATTGTTATTACACCATCATAGGTTCTTCAGTCTTCATATATAAATGACTCCTATATCTATGATCATTTATATAATAATATGACTAATATGATAGTTTAATAGTGGCCTTATTGCCCAAAATGAAATGATCACTTTTAACTTTATAAAACCAATAACGCCCAGACATACCTACTATATTCATTTAATATTTTTAATGAAATGAAATGAAATGAGGATGCATGTATCTCTATTCATCCTTATATGTCTTGTCATGTAATCAAGCACTTAACAAAGGACTTATTAGGTACACTGTACAATCTTGTTGTGTACTTAAATACATAGTTGTATAAGAGGGTTCAAAAAAGGTGAGTGGCGTGTGTAACAATTTGAGGCGAAGCCGAAAATTGTTAATAAAGACGCCATGAGCCTTTTTTGAACTACTTATACAACGTTGCATACTCGTACATTACTTTTTCTACGACTAGGGATTAAATAAAATACAAAATTAAGCGCAATTTGCTTTAAGAAAGAGCGAGAAGTTGAAAAGTGGTGGCAAATGACAGTTGAGAGAACGTAATCATAGACACGGTAATGTATTTTTTTTCAAATGTCATCAATTGGCAGCAATTATTTTAGTTTTGTTATTGTTCCAAAACATATGAATTCAGCATGGATATAAATGAAGTGGATGCATTGAGTTATAATATAATAGAGGCGCAGACACAAACAAGATTTTCCGAAAATATAGCACAAAAAAATGTGTAGCCGGCCAGTGCGAATTATTTAACATCGTTAAGGTTGTATTACAAATTAGAAGAAAGATATGATAAAATGTCACCTGTCATTCATCTGGCGTTCAAAAATCACATGGCACATAAGAGCAATGGAGTCGCTCTTGGATCAATTATTTTATTATGTATACTTAATTTGTTTATTATGTATACTTAATTGTGACCCCCTAACCTTTTTAATTCTTTTTGGGGTTCTGTAGACAACTAGGGACATAGTTCCAGCAGGTTGAGTTTTAAACCGTTTTTGGTGTATTGTGTATTGTGACGGGCCGGCAAATACGGAACCCAACATTGAGGAGGGCCCGACATGCTCTCGGACGGATTTTCTACCTAAGTTTGTGAGGCGAATGTTAAAAGTTGTAGGCAAACTTCAGGTACCCAGATCGGTTGCCTGATTCGACTCCAGAATGGAATGAAAACTGCACACGGTCGGATATGTTTACTTGTTTGCGTTCTGACCTAACGTATTCCTGACGGTGTAAACCGTACGGGCACAATTGGTGGCGGGTGAGGGTTATTGAGTTTTTCGGCCGCCGAGCGAGCAGAAAGGGAAGCAGGCATGCGGCCCATGCGGGGGCGAAGTCCATGCTCAAGACAAATTTAGAATCAAAAGAAACACAATAGCTCGGTAAACATAGTATTTCATGCTTTCTTTTTAAATCTTTAATTCAAAAATTGACAGATCACACTTTGAAATAATGAAAAAATAATAAACGAAAATATTTACATAATTGCTTTCTTGGGATTAGATATGAGGATATTACGGTATCATTTGAGGTATATTTTACAAAAACCGGCTAAAGTTCGTGTCGGACCACGCATAACAGAGAGTTATTTAAAAAAATCACAAGTTATATCACAAGGTCGTATCTGCCTATAGTGCCTATGTACGTAGTTTTTTGGAGATCACTCAAAAACTCCTTAACAGATAATGTTCAAATAATTTTTTTAGAAATTTCACTAGTGGCGCCTTGTGTTAAAATACACCTTGTGTTAAAATGTTATAAGGATACGTCTCAAAATGTCTGTGGCATACTTACGGAAGGACGGACGGACGGACAGACGGACATGACGAAACTATAAGGGTTCCGTTTTTGCCAATTTAGCCACGGAACCATAAAAAATGATTCAGCATTATAAAATATAATATAATAATAAAATGTACTAAATAAGTTTTAATAATTTTCTGAGTTTCGTAATTTAAAAAAAACAACAACTACTCCACTAGCCTTATGCCTCAATGCTGTCAGTTCGGTTTAAATTTACGAAACCTTTACTTCCTATCGCCGATTGTGCCTATAGTTCGTTGACCTTCATGCTGTAGCATTTAAGCTTAATCCCTAGTCTCACTTACACTGGTAATATTTTAACGAAACGTTTGTTAGTCCTTTGTAAATATACTCGTCGGAACGATCGGGCTTCGCTCGGCTCGGGCTCGGCTCTCTTCGGCAAAATTGGTTGCGTTGCACCGTCTTTTACTGTGCCACATTTGGAGTGCTGATTTCTTATCTAGTATATATAAAATCATTGAGTGGATGAAATACTTCGATCAAAAAGTGAGGCTGAAAGAGAAGGATATCTAGGGGATTGTGTCTCGTTTTGACTAAGGAGGTAATGACGTCATCGGAAAATCAAAATGTCAATATGTGTCAAATGTCCATCAAATGTGACAATTTTGTAACGAGTGCGAGTGGGACACCGCCCCCTACTTTATGCTCTCTATGGGAACGTTTTTACTACTTTTTAATAGTCTCCTGTAATCAACTGTTATGCTCGGTAATAAGGTTCAACTGTGGTTAGGGAAAAAGTGTAAGAATTAATCATAAAATTGCCAGTAATTGAATTGAATTCAATCAATTTGTTGATTGATTTTGCCAGTCTGCCTGCGACCACGAGCGTTATGACACGCTCGAAACGTCAGGAAAATTAAAAGTAAGTGTACGCGATTAAGTCCCGTGTTTTGTCAAAATAATGAGTGTAAGAATTAGATCCACTTTATATAAATTCATGGAATTCAGTCGTTTGTTAAGTTGGCAGTTTTGATTTTCGTTGTAAATTTAGTGTTGTTTTTCCATTTTATTTGTTGGGTTCACAGGGCACCGCTGTTAGCAGTTGCTTTTTATCACATAATAACCCTAGGGTCTTTATTAAGAATAGACAAGATAGACTTTTTTGAAATGTCATGACATGCTTTTATATCGTTGGCGGGACCATATAATTGACAGATAAAAGTACCGGAGTAGAAAAAGTATTGAATTCAACCAGCAATAGTTAACCACCTAAAAATATCATTTCTATCATTTCGAACAAAATAATCTTCAATAATACTCGTACAATACATATTGATATAAGCAATGAACGAAAAACCGTCAAAATAACGGACATTAGTATGTCTAGATTGACAAATGTTTGTTTACATGATAAGACACGTAAGGGTGAATTCACTCTATAATACTTACACATATTTTTGTCGAGTTTTTAGATCTTGATTGTCAATTTTGAATATGATTGTTGCATGCTAAGTAACGACTAAACATTACAAATAGCGATATGTAATATCAGCACCATAAAAACACTTATAAATGAAACAAGCTAAACTTTTTGAATGTCAAACTTTAATAGATATCCATTTTAATTTTTCTAAAGATTAGTCTCATTTATTGTCGATGGCGTCAAAGCGGTCCAGACACTGTCAGTAATAATGTCATTATTTCTGTACCCGTCCTTTTCTATGTATATGAAGAAGAGAAGGATGGGTACAGAAATAATGACATTATTACTGACAGTGTCTGGACCGCTAATAAGCATATTTTAATCGTTGCAAGGGTATTTTCTTGGGCAGGGCACAGTAGGTTTTCTTGCTGGGGTACACTCCTGCGTCGGAGGCTTTGTTTTAGGGGAAAACCTTCCAAAAGAATACAAGATCCCGGTAACTGCTGCCAACGAGATCCCTAGTAGAGTGAAGGCATCTCTTTTTTCCAAAGGCATGAGGTCATGCTTGACGGCTCCATGGCGGTCTCTGAGTATACCCAAAATGTGCTTCTTACCGCTCAACAGCCAGAGGCGGACTGGCTTGAAGCAATCTAGTTTATACGGATGCATGTTTTTGGGTTGTAGATTGCTGTTGTGGTTTGGGAATTACTTTCTGTTGTTCATGGTTCTATTTTCTGTGTTATGTGGCTCATGGTATTTACTGCGTTTTAAAGATCAGCGATGAGGACATTTTGGGTCTGCAAAAAATACGGTTTACATTAATTCCAAGTACCTATTATTTGTATTTTGATCATACATGAAACCCATTGCTCTTAATATCTGAGTATAGAATAAGCAACACAAACTGCATTTAAATGTACGATACCTACTGTTTTATTGACATAAATTCTTCATATATCTCATAATAAAAAATGAGGCAACTAATATTCTACAATCTGACATACGATACGAGACGAGTGTCAAACCTAAACTGCACGTCGTCAAGAGATGGCCGCGGGAACGACTTACATTTTCTATAATTAGGCTAAGAACGACAGGAACTAGATAAAGCAAGCTAAAATTGCTAAAGTATAGTGAATTCTTAGAGTGCGTTATGCTTCAGGAACTGGGATAACATGGGTAAACGTAAGTACCTAAATGTTTGGTCAGGGTATAGCAAAGGGGGCGCGATCTCAGGACTTAGAATATTTTTGTAACTTTTTTATTTATTTCGCATTTTTGCTATCTTTTTGATTAAAACTTTATAGAATACATTTAGATAAGCATCTTTTATTGATTACAATTTTTTGATTAACTTACCCGTTTAAGAACTAAAGCGGTCCAAAGTTGCGAGTTTGGCCATAGAATTACTACGGAGCTAGGGACTTGAAAATTAATATTGTACATTAGATTAAGTCGGTTCTGGCGTTCGCCGGCCGCTGCCGCGGCACGCTCGCTTCGCTCGCTCGGCTTCGCGCGCTGTTAGGTCACGGTTAGGGTTACCAGATACAAATTTCAAAAGGCCTGACAAAATTCCTGATGTTCGGCCAAAATTCCTGACACGAGCTGGAGCTTAAGTGTTTATTTTTTAAATTTTGCAAAAGTTCTATGCTCGTAAAACAAAATTTTTACATAACAATTCATTTTAATTTTTATTCTAAAAATAGTTTACAGTGTATACAAATTTATTGTATTGTCAATTTGTCGAAAATTCCTGACATTTCCCTTTTCCGGCCGCATTCCTGACATATGTATCAAATTCCTGACATGTCAGGAAAATTCCTGACGTCTGGTCACCCTAGTCACGGTTCACCTAACACACTCCTCCTCGCTTCGCTCGTCGTCGCACCTATCTTGGCTCTGTGACTAAATTTCGGAGCCAATATCTCGGTAATTATCAAGTATAGAAAAAAGTTGCCCATACAAAACATGCTTATTTTAGCATCCTCTATACGATAGCATCATAAAAAATTGGTGTCATAATGACAGAACCTCCATCAAAAAATTTCTAAGTCCTGCGCCCCCTTTGCTATACCCCAACCAAATGTTTTGGACATATATGTTATTAGTATAATAGATATCAATAATCTCACCATTATGGTCCTGGTCTCCCTTTATCCCACATGGTGCCCACAAATGAGGCCACTGCTGAAACAGTTACTATAAAAATGAACTGGTTTTTGTTCATGACATTTGTAATGTTTGACGTTTTATTTTTTTACGTTAATTGAAGTTGGAAAGTTGGCACAATTATTGACAAAAAAGGTTGAGTTTTGTTTGAAGGCGTTCGTGTATTAGGCAAAGAACACTTAATTACTACACTCTTTTTTTTTGCTTTAGTACGCTCAAGGACTTTAATTGTTAAGCCATTTACGTCACTCTGGGCGGTAAGTGAGATATTACGCCCACGGGCGTAGCGGAAAATCTCACTTCACACCCAGGAGAAGACGTAAAATTGTGTACGCACCACGGGCGGTAATAAAGAAGGCCTCAGATCGCTTGTCTATGGCCCTTACCTTCGGTTCGGGCCACAAATATCCGCGATCTGAGCCGTTCTTTATTTTACCGCCCCAGGTGCGTAATGTACTATTAGGGTTCACTTTACATTGGACATTTCATAGTACTTTACTTATTTTAGCTCTGATTTTCGAAAGGGTTGTATGGATTTTATGACTCATATTCCTGATAGGGTAAGAAAGTTAAGTTACCCTCATCACTTAAGCGATAACTCCATCAATATGTTACACATTGAAAATAACATGTCCAAGCCTGTTTACTTCATAACTTGTTAATTATTCAGACTGGTATTTATAGGAATAATGGCATCTTCACAAAAAAAATGGCAATCATCGGGCATGGTCCAGGTAAGAATAATACTTATTGTCCATGTGCGCATGTAGCTGACAGTTCTGGCCATTTATAACCAACACTATCCAAGGCATTGTCTCCGTAACCATTATAAGAACATTATAGATTAGTAGTGACAATTGTACATACTGGGAGTTTACATTTAAATTGGTTCAGCTAAAGGGAGCGCTGGCCGGTTGACAAGCAATAGCAATAGGCCTGTGGGTGCCTGTGGTGTGTATAGGGTTTGTATGTGTGTGTGTATCCCTGTGCGCAGGAGTGTCCCATGTAGAGGTTAAAATTCTCGCGGCCTTCACCAGAGATGCATTGGGACCGGTTTGATTTATCGGGTGAATCGATCGTTTCTATGATTGTGCGTCTACTTTTCTAGTTACAAAACTATTTGAGTTCCTTATTCGGTAGTTAACTGTAACGATAATTAATTATGTAAGTAAGTATGATCCGTTCAATCGATCTCTTGAATATGGGCTGAACTATCAAGCCTAAATAAACTATTATACATTTATTGCACTACCAATTTGGAAACAGATTGCCAAAATTAAGATTTTATTTTTGTTACGTAGGCGTATAGCCGATATTAAATCATTAGAGGCTCTCTTGATGGTCTCGATCGATATGATTCATAGATGACCATCTGAACCTTTTATCTCGATTTACCAACGGGCAGGCCAAAACGTAAAAAATCGCCGGTGTCTAGCGAGGAGCCGGCCGAGCGACTATGCAGCGCTTGTTATGTTTTTTCAACAACAACTTTCAAGCTCCGAGGCTCTCCGAGTCCGCGCCATGCCTCCTTATAGTGGGAGAGCAAAACCTGTAGATACTGTTCGTCCACTTCGGTACGGAGTACCTGCGCGCCCGCCGTCCCTTTCTCTCCTACCGCGAAATATATCAAAACGTGAACGTCTATTTCACCACACCACACTGGTATGCAAAGATTGATAGCGTATATGACCATTTGGTTTTGAAAGCGGCCAGAAATCACGTACGGTTGAAACTTTTCGCCGCCTGGCGTCCTTAGGACCGGCCAGACGTCTCCGGCACTGTAGCTAAAGTTTACTTTTGTTAATAATTGTGCGTTCATAATGTCATTAACTTGCGTGGATTATCGATCAACGCTCGGCGGTGCAACTCGTTTGTTTAAAGTAAGCCAGTGAAGCCTTACTCAGTAGAGGCAGTGGTCCGTTGTATTCACTATTAAGTGCCTAGGAGTTCAGTTTAAACTAAGTGCAACGGTGGATAGAATTGAAAGTGTGGTCGGTTAACTTGCGAAGGACAGATATGTGTTTTGTTTTTGAAACTGTGAGTGTATAATGCTTGAAGAATGGATCCTATGGCAGCAGACAACGGATTAGTGGTGAATAATCTGAACCACGTCCGGACGGACTCTCAGGTAAGCCGGCTCAGTAGGTATCGATGAGGCAAAACACGTTTGCCATAGCATACCTACCTACCCGTGATAAGTACAATGACTTCTCAATCGTTTGATACATTTCATCATTTGTTTGTTCAGTTAGATAACATAGATAAGTACGCAGCTTTAACCTGCACTTTTCCATATTAAAGAAATGTTCATTTTTGGTTTATTTACCATGCTACAACACCCTTTCACTACACCGGAGATCTTTAAAACATGGTTTGTAGGAAGATATTACTTGATGCAGTATATTAATACGGAAATTTCAATAGGTGTAAAGTATTCCTAGACAAATATAATCCTAACCTAAGTGTGATGGGCACCTTTGCACCCGGGACTACTCGTAGGGGCACTTAGGCTTAATTTTTAATTTTGACTGTGTATATACCACCTACTGCTGGTGTAAGTACTTAAATCCTAACGGGATGTTCGATGTGATCTTTATCCGTCGAGTAGGTATACCAGATGTCATCCAGCATCCAGGTAGTAATAAGTTTTGACTTGCACATTATCCTTCTCTATAGTTGAGTTCAATCACACCCTCGCCTGACTTGATTAAAGTCATTATTTATGTCCGTGAGCGCGTTCAAGTCTTTTATTTAGATTAAAGGTTAGGTACCTACAGTCGCCGTCAAATACATCGGAGCGGCCAGGGTACTCAAAAATATCTGAGCATGCACTTTATCACCTTGACAATAGAGCTCGGTCCGATATAATTATTTGATGGTGAGTACAAGGTACAGTCACCATCAGATATATCGGAGCGGCCAAGGTGGTCACAAATATCTGAACAACGCCTCTTTTGTTAAGGCGATAGAGTGCATGTTCATATATTTTTGAGTACCCTGGCCGCTTCGATATATTTGATGGCGACTGTACAAGTAACACCAACATTCAGTTATGACTGAAATAATTGCAACTTTACGAATTGTGTCATCTTGAAACAGCAGTTTGAGGAATGTTAAGATTACTTTACACGTCTTTAATAATCATGAACATAGAAATCGCTTTTTAGCGATAAGACCGCCTGTTGTTTACCTCTAAATTGTTTTATGCTTTTCTGTACTGGTTTTCTTTTTGAGGTGTTCAATAAAGAGTATTTGTATTGTATTGTATTGTTATCTTCAGTATTTCTGACAATGTCCTAACTTCCGGATAATCTTAACTTTTATCTTGATTTTAACTTTAGCTCTATAAGCACCATTAATAATGAAATGGTTGTTTTTAAAGTTTCATTCAATTGTTTATTACTCGTATTTCTTTACGATTTTAAATTCAGAATTATATTATTTCTTTTTGCGATAGTGTATTTAGTCTCAATTAAACATTTTCTAAAAGTCTATCGTTACGATTATAAAATATGATAAACTGCGAAGTTGGTCCCAGCATTGCTAATTAGCCCAGAGGTCAATGCAATGCATGTTCTTATTTCATAACCATTGTCATTTGGACCACGGAATTTGCTAGCCTAGTTAATTGCATCACAAGTATTAAGAGCTAGTGCGAAATTGTATGTAACACACGCTACGTTAGCTATGTGTACAGTCACCGGCAAAAGTATCTGCCTACAGGAAGGCCGCAAAAATACATGACACGCTCTTATGGTCCTACAAATAAGAGCGTGTCACATATTTTTGCGATCTTCCTCTAGGAAGATACTATTGCCGGTGACTGTACGTGTACCTACCTAATGGTAATTGGCAGGCATAGTGTCGAAGTAAATGCATATAATTAGCATATTCCGTTTTCCCTGCTTTTCTCAAGCTCTTAAGTAGCAGGGGCTCAAATACTATGGTATTCGTTTATTAACTGACTTCAAAAAAGAAGGAGGTTCTCAATTCGACTGTTTTTTTATTTTTTTGTATGTATGTTACTCGATATTTCCGTGAATCGTAAACCGATTTTTATTTCCCCAAGTCGGGGTCTGATGATGGGATCCTGGAGAAATCGAGGGAACTCTTCAACTATTATAGGCACACCTATAGTGATTTCACTATTTTTCACAGCAACTCGGCCACTTCCTCTTGGAATAGCGGATCCTAAGTGAAGTCGGTCCTTTTTTTGTTTAAAATTATTTAATTACTAGGTATTAGATGGGTAAAAGTTGAAGTTCCACCACCATTTCTTGATGACAATCGTACCATTCATAAGAAACGTTGTACTCGAACATTATCATATCAATATTGTTAGCATGTTTGGGATCTCCAGGTTAAGAAATTTTTAAGTAAGTTGGTTCTTGACTCAAATAAAAAGTGATCCCTATCATCTCGTTTTTCGTTCTACTAAATACCTATTTCACCTGCCAAAATAAACAATTCCTAGTTAAAATAGCCACCCGCAAAATAGCCCTTATTTTTTTTTATGTAAAATCAAAGAACACGTGATTCACTATTGTTACCGCCGAAACCTGTTTCGCGCCAATTCGCAGCTGGCCAGCGGTTGCAAATTACTTTTTCCTTTTATGTGGCCTGGGGCTCAGTCGTTCAGCCTCTGGTGATACGCCGTTAACCTTGCATGTACCAGTTTTTTGATATCGATAAAGTTAATTTTTGGGTGCAACACATGACTTAATGTTGAACAGTGGCTGAAGTAAAACCGTGACTATAACTTCGATCCAGCTCAATCATCTTATAGGAGTCATAAGTAATGAAAAACGTACAAAAAATATTTAATTTTTAGACACGTAAAATAAAGAGACTACGGTATAATAATGATTTCTATTAATAACCTGAGCTCATAACCACTTAAAACGAGAGTAATAATATAATATAATATATAATATAAATATTAGGACAATCTTACACAAATCAACCTAGTCCCACAGTAAGCTCAATAAGGCTTGTGTTGTGGGTACTAGGCGACGATATATATAATAGATAGATATAGATAAATACTTAAATACATAGAAAACACCCATAACTCAGGAACAAAGCCAAATAAATGCCCTGACCAGGATTCGAGCCCGGGACCTCCAGCTTCATAGGCAGGGTCACTACCACCAACTAGGCTAGGAGGCCGTTGAGTAATATGCATGGATTCATTAACAATCATATTATCGATAAAACATTAGCACAGGGTAAGTTTAAATATGTAAATAAATGAAATGGAATAGGTATACACGCTGCTGAATAAGCCACAAATTAAACCAAGTAAGTATTAGGTACTAATGATTTTGCAAAGAAATGGTTGACAAGTAAGCAGCATACAGGGAACTATGACATCAACTTTAAGAGGCTGACAACACCCGATTACCTTCAAATTGACTTTACTTAAAAAGTTTTTAGGTATAACTAAGTACTTGTTTTCGGGAAAACAAAAAAATATATGTTAATATTCATTATATTTGGAAGAGCTTTTGTTAATTCTGATAGGTACACGGTTGGACGAAATCGGCTCGATAGATAATAATTCCAAAGTTACATCTTAAAATTAGCTTTAAACAGTTGTATGCCTTTATTTTCTTGACTTAACGTCTGTAATTAAGAACAAAATTCCACCCAACAAATACTAAAAACTAAATTATTTCATATTTCTCAATGATTGCGTAGTTTTTTTTTTAATTTATCATTTTGTAAAATTTGCAATGAGCTTACCGAACGTAACACATTTTTTCTCTTTCACTCGCGCTTAAAACGATAGGGATGGAATTTAGCTGTTGTCATCGCCTTAACTACTGATTCTGACCCATGTTCAAAGTTAAAAGGTCTGCATGCAACCGTTTACAACATTTTGACTTTTTTATGAAGTTAAACTGTTGAGTATGTTTCAAGTGGACCTTGTCGAAGACCTTGAGTGACATATGGCAGGAAATACCGTAAATTATTACTGACAGGTGGATCTTACTTGACCGCATTTATTCATCTTCAAAGTTCACTTGTTTTGCAAGTTTTTAACCTATCTTCGTATACCTACTTAGCAACTAGCAAGTGGTTAGGAAGAAAGTCAAAAGGGAGACACCAGTAGAATACACTCAATAAAATACGCGGTTTTTTGTATGGAAAATGTCCCTTTTTCATTGTCTTTTAGTGTAATATTAATTTAGATGACGTATTATTTTGGGGTAATGTTAATCCTTAATTTCTGTCTCCATACTTGAGCATTTTATTTTGTCACTTATACATATATGTTTGTGTTTTTTACATTTTTAAATCGAATTAACATAATGATTAATGACAATTAAGCCACAAACAGTGGAGTACAATATGTTCACTGGTGGCGGCGCGGCCAAAAACACGATTCCTGTCGGCTTGCCAATTAGCAGGCCTCTTATTTATTTATTGATTTAATATTTATTGCACAAAAAGAAAACTTATCATACAAAAGGCGGACTTAATGCCACAAGGCATTCTCTACCAGTCTTAGAAGTTTTCCTACAGCTCATAAAGAAATTTCAAGCCAAAATAAGCTCCAGCTTGCCTAAGAAAACTTTTGACCTGCCGCCACTGCTGTTCACCAATAAAATCGTCCAGTTCGGTGACTTTTAAGTTTTTTAATTCTATTTTTAGCCGAGGTCTGAGTCACAATTCTCAAACAAACTAAATTGGGACGTAACTCGACATTTGCAACGACATTGCAAGTCGATAAAAGCTTAATTTTATAACATACAAGGTTGTTGCCTCGGATAAGGATCTATTGTTTGGTCGTCTTAAAAGGTATCCCGAGTATTTTCTTTGTTTTTTATGGCTAGTAAATATAATATAAGTCTTGAACTTCGAAATGAGTCATACTCTCCACATTCTCAGAAATCTAAGTAGTTACAATAAACGGCCTTATTTTATGGAACTGGGTCAACTGGGGTTCAATTTGGAAAATACACAAACGAGATACGAGTTTGCAGTTTATAGTTCATTCCCACGTCGGCTACTGCGCAGGTCCTGCCTGCAGTTTCCGGTGATACCTGTTGCTTTTTTCACACGTTAAAAAGTAGGTACATTCGCCATCAGATATATCGGAGTAGCCACCCAACTAGCAAAAGTAAGTACTATAAAAGTAACTAGAACGTTTTCAGAAACACCATTAGTGTTCATATATGTCCTATAACGTTGATGTAAACGTTTACAAAACCAGGTTTTGGCACAATTATATCGCAATTCCGTGACATAACGATGTTATTGCGGCTCCATACATCACATATTAGTACCATAGTCGTACTATAATGGTTACTGTAACACTTTTTAAGGTTTTAACAGTGATTGTTGTGCCGCTTACATCACTAAAAAGATACCAAAAAGTAATCACGGTGCTGTTAATGGACTTTTTAGTCCCGTAATGAAGATCATGGAGCTACTATAGTTCATCGGTAAGCTTGATGCGACGCAACGGTGCGCGGTGCTCCCAACATAATAAAAATAAGTTTCTGTGGGAATGAAGTAAAGTGAAGTGATTGAGTATTTAAAACATGATGGCCGCTTACTGTCTGTAAAGTCAGTGTTAATGTTCTACACGGCTATTTTTTTACTTGCGGTTGAAGTTTTATGGAAAAAGTATACTATTATTATTACAAATTTTTCATGCGCTCCCTGAATTATTAGTATTTATTGAATTATAATAATAAAAATTTATAAATGTCTCTAGCGATGGTAAACAAGTCGTTTTGTGCTTACTATAGGCTTAGTATATGACTATCTGTCAGGTCAGTCATTTGCCGCCATGACAAAAATAGGGTTCCTTAACACCAGATAAACCGTATGAGAAACCTTTGATGTCATACTTACTTTGGTGTGTTTTTTTTAATTGGTGTCGGGTGAATAAACTGTTACACCAAAATGAAGGGCGATCATCACGTAATTATTAGTGATGCAACGAATACCAATATTCGTATTCGGCGAATATCAGTGTTTTTACGAATATTCGTATTCGCCGAATATTTATTATGAATTGCTAAGTATGTGTCACCATCAATAATGTTGATTGGAGATTTTCTTATACCGACCCACTACTACTACATACCTACGGTGGTGTTGTTTACATTCAGTATATTGATCATGATCATACGTGTTATTTATTGCCATAAGGTTAATTTTATTAATATTCCTAAGCAATAAAACGTAAAGTAAATGAAGGAAGCCGTTACGAAAACGTAGAAAAGGATACAGGTTCCTAGTTAACTACGAAATGGGGTTCAGATAGTGATGACTACATTGACTACCAACTGAACCAACCTAACAATTTAAAATATTTAAACTATCGTTACTAATACTGACAGAATCTTGAGCAAACACATTACATGCTGGATTAATCGAAATATTTATTTTGTACGGAACCCGGCCTTGTTTCGCTCTCTTCACTTTACTGTTGTCAATTATCATGTTATATAAAAGATTTAATATTTTCCACTTTTGGACATTTCGGTTGATTATAAGTCGTGAAATGCTACTTTTATGTATCAGAAAAGCTCATTAAAAGTAATAAAAACTCCATTACGAAACTATGTGAGGTAATAGTTCCCAAAAAACTCATTTTAGCACCATTCAGTGTTAAAACAGCGTACTCGGGGCTACTATAGTATCGGTCCTAAAGTAGCGATTCGGAAATACTTATTGCACAAATTTGACACATATCAGTGTTGCAAAAATCAACTATAGTGCATTATTATCCCATAATAGAGTTTATGTAACAATTTTAACACTTGTACTATAATAATCATTCGGAAGCGACTATAACACAATTGTGTCCTAAAGTGGTACCTTATATAACTTTAATAGGACCAGGAAGAACTATAATAGCAAAACAGAATCATTTATAGTGCTGCGTTAAAGGTGTGATTTAAGGATGTAATGTAAACGTTTACATCACTTTTTTATAGTACTAAAGTGCTCTATAAAATTATACAGCTGAATAGCTATGTAAGATACTTTTATAGAACACATGGTCATAACGAATACCTTTATAACGCTTTAAAATGACTCTTTAGTGATAAACGATTACCTTAATGGACTATTTTGCTAGTTGGGGCACGCTATATACCTACTCAAAAATGTATGAACTTTATCGCTTTAACAATCCTTGGCCGCTCCTCTGATAGCGACTGTACCAAAACTGATACAAAATATTCAGTATTTTTCTCACGCTCAGTAGTATATAATTATCGGCTGTTTTAGGAATGGGAGGATCCTTCATTGCCTATGTTACGTACTTATTATACTTTAATTAAGATTACACTTCCTGAAGCGGAATAGTTAACTGCAATCAGTTTTTGCAAGGTTTTGAATTAATACGGTTTTAGGGTTCCGTAGCCAAAATGGCAAAAACGGAACCCTTATAGCTTCGCCATGTCCATCCGTCCGTCCGTCCGTCCGTCCGTCCGTCCGTCCGTCCGTCCGTCCGTCCGTCCGCGGTCTAGCTCAGTGACCGTTAGCACTAGAAAGCTGAAATTTGGTTTGAATATGTGCATTAACCAAGCCGACAAAACGGTAGAATAAAAACGCGAAAAATATATTTTGTTAGGGTACCTCCCGTACACGTGAAGTGGGGGGCGAAATTTTTTTTCGTTCCAACCAAGTTGTGTGGGGTATCGTTGGATAGGTCTTTTAAAAAGAATTAGGGTCTTCTAAAACAGTTTTTGGATAAAACTAATACTCTCGGAAATAATAGCTCCAAAAGTTTAAAACAGGGCGTCCCCAGCCATCTAAATTTTGAATCGTGGGTCTTAAAATTTTGAAAAAAATCATGAAACTGAGGCCTAATGAGTACCTTCAATGAAAACTATTTTGAAATAAACCGGTTTAGCCGTTTTTGAGTTATCATTCAAAAACCCATAGTGAAAGGACGTAAGTAAAAATGACGTAAGCGCCGCCAAATTTCCCGTAAGAAACGACCTTTTGAATTAATGGTCTCAGTTTACGGAACCCTACACTGAGCATGGCCCGACATGCTCTTGGCCGTTTTTTTTTTGTTTATGTACATTACACAGTATATCTACTTAGTTACAGGCATTAACTTAATACTCGCGGTTCATAAATTTTATCAGTTTTCTTTTCACTACTGCGGTCGGTAACAAATCTTGGTTGACAAACAATTGAGTTAATTTACAAGGACTAACAATGACTAACGGAGTTATCAAATACACTGCAAATAATAAAATAAGGAGCCCACAATGTTGCTCTTTTGTATCTAAACCAAATTCTCAACCAGGATCTGTCAGTCTGGCTTTGGTATTTCGATTGTTTTCCAAGAAGTCGCTCAAAGGCGATTGAACGTGCTCGGCCTATAGCCTATAACTGTGACTGGGCATTGCCAATCTATGACGTCATCGAGGAATTTATACTTTATAATCTAACTAGCAAGCGATACTTACTTTAGGTACCTACCGACTAAAATGTTTTTACTAATTTCTAATAGGGTAATTGTGCTAGTTTTCGTCCACACTTCTCAGTTTTCCATCCATACTTATATGTATATATTTTAACTCGAGGTTTTCCAAAATTAAAGCCTAAAATTTAAAAATCTTCTAAAGAATGAACTATAAATAGAAAATTTTCTGACCTTAAAAAGTTTTCCCCATTCAATAAGTATATTTGTAGCAGTTTAATTTAATTAGGTGGACTGGAAACTGGCAGTGGTCGGAAAACTATAGCACAATCTTACTAGTCTTTTCATTTGATTTTTTTTCTTAAAGCTCGCTCTCATAGTTGCACTGTCAGCATTTTAGATACCTATAAACTTAATTTTAAATCGACGATGCAATTGGTTAGGTAGGTACTTACCTATGCCAAAAAAATAAGTAATTTGGATTTCTATATTCGAGAAGAAAGTTCAGTAGTAGAATGTAGTATAAGTACCACATTACTAATAACGTAATAACACAACATCTTGATTTCTTAATAGAATTTAATTTAATCCATAAATGTAACGACTTAACAAAACTCGCTACGAAAGTTCAAGTTAATTTGCAAGGCGCTGGGTTAAATTTAGTGAAGCTTAGTAGGTCGTCTGCAAGACTTCCTGGCTTACCTGAAAATAGCCAGTAATATCGCACGGCAACTTGCTGCACTTGGATAATTAAGACGTTAATTCAGCAAGACGTGGAATGACGCTAAATGTAACTAAATAACATTGCAAAATCAACATCTTCAAATTGCTAACCTTAATAGAAATGTAACTTCTCCGATATGGAAATTTAATTTGCCAAAGTCAATTTGTGTTAACTGCTTAATACTCGTAAGTTAATTATGCTACATTAACTCGCGAATTAAAAAACTTTTAATTCAATAAATTGTATGGCTTTTTTTAATAGTGAATGCGGTGTTTAGGTACCTTAATTGATACAATAAGCAAACTGTAGATTTAGGTATTTTTCAATTTCAGTGTAAAATTAAAGTATCGTTGGTGAACCGATATAAGTGGTTTAATTACCTACGTGCTCATCATACCTCTGTACTGTCTGTACACTAAACTTAGCTTCAAACCTTTCCCGCCATCGATCGGTACGGTACCACGTTTCTGGTTAGGCAACCTTTTCACGAGTTTTCACTGACCATAAAGTTGCGCATTCAGCCAACGGGCTAACTGGCTGAATGGTCAACTCTCACCATGGTCATAAATGGTCTTGATTGGAATGATTGGTAATGTTAGCACTTAGCACACGCAGTTGTTTGGAATAAATTACCGCATCTTGAATTAATTTAGCTTGAACTAATTGCATTGAATAAAGCTGGCCAAGTGCAGCATTTACATGGCGCAGACTTCAAATTACACACTGCCGATGCCGCCGTACTTAGATAACCGTTAGATTCAATTAAACTTACACGTAAACATGTACAGGGAAATAATTTAAAGGAAACAGTAAATTATTAGTATCATAGTAAAATGTAGGTACCGGTAATCGGGCTTTGGAATTGAATCCCTAGAAATTAGACGACCGTAAAGCAATGGAAATGTAAGTATACCTATTCAGTTTCCTCAAATGTCTGTAATTTATGGATTACATAATGAAATGCAAGTAAAGTACCAACTTTACCAGTTTTACTTCTCCTTACTTGTTGGCATGTTGTATACCTGCGCCACGTTAGACGGCTTTCTTCCTAATGGCATTGCATAGTGTCTACTTTCAAGCGTTCTGAACGTTCTCTGTCGCCTCTGTGGTTCCAAGCCATGGGAAATACAGGCTATCAATTTGGTCGATATTCGTATCGCCACTGGGATTTTCATATGAGTAGAAACAAGTGTCCAAATATATATCTACTTTACGTAAGTATAAGTACCTACCATGTACCTACTTGTATTTACTAAATTATGATAAACGACGTCAATACATCTATTATTATTTGTTTATTAAGAACACAAGGTTACAAATATAATTATTTACAGTGCTCCACAAAACTACATTAAGGTTGACTGTGGAATCAAGTATCATTCTAAACTTTACCTATTTATATTAAACTAAATATACCTACAGTATAATATCTAATTAAGTAGGTACTTTTCACATCAACGGCAAAGTAGCGTTCAAATTAAAAGAACCACAATATTTAAAGTTTAAACAATGTAACAAGTCAGGAAATTTTAAGATTGGATAATTTGACATAATAGGTCGTGAGTAGTGATCCCTCGAAAACTTTTACTTTTCCCCGAACCGGTCTAGCGCACCTGGCTGCGGAGCCGGACAGATAATTGAATATTTATCAGAATATTTATTGAAATCGCATATTAAATGGTACTAGACTTCCCAGCTTAAGCCTTTACTACATTTTTACTTTTTTATATCATTATCATTAAATGTTTAAATAACCGGGACAATCGCGCAAACTTACAATTTCATTTATTTTCTTTGTAGGTACCTAACTAATTGAGACCCTGTTTTACAAAACATTTCTTATGAATCAAAATAATATTCGTCTAAATTGTAAGCTATATGTTACTAACAATCTATGATTCGAAATAAATAAGTTGAATTGAATTGAAAAATTAGACTTATATAATTACCCGCTTATTCATAAACGTATTGCAAACCTCATTTAACTAAATCATCTTTTGTCCTTATCTGTCACATTGACAGTTGTGTTTGTTAGAAACAGACAAAATACATTCTAACTAAATGAGGTTTGCAACACGTTTATGAATAAGCGGGTTAGGGTTTCTAACTAATTTTATTTATAGAATATTGGAAGACTACTCATACTCATACTCATTTATTCATAATATTTCAAAATATTAGATGTCAAAAGATTTCTTAGCATATTGATTGCAAATTATGTACTATTAAATATACAAATAGAATTATTCATTAATTTGTTATGTCAGCTTACAATTAGTAGGTACTTAAATTTACTTTATTTCTGTCAAGAAATTCAGTCACAGAGTAGAAAGTTTTTTCAATTAGCCATTTTTTAAGTCAGACTATTCCAATATTATATTAATATTGCGGTTCTTTTAACTATTACAGGGACAGTCGCCATCAGATATATCGGAGCGGCCAAGGTGACCACAAATATCTGAACAACGCCTCTATTGTCAAGGCGACAAAGTGCATGTTCAGATATTTATGAATACCCTAGTGGCCCCGGCCGCTCCGATTCATGGCGACTGTACTGAATTATAATCAAACTATATTATACTAGATGTGGCGCCTCTGAAATACTTAACTACTTTATTTACCTGCACTTATGTGGTGGATCAGGCCTATAACCGCGAAGCACTTCGTTCATCGAATCGAATATTTCCATCACTCTCTTTCGTATATGCAAGAGCGATAGAGACGGGACCATCGTTTTGTCGATTTTCGAACTTCGCGGTAGGCCCTCAAGATAGAACACCCACACAGTTATTGTATCTAAAGCCTGACCAGGAATAAAGACTGTGTACGTTAAAATCCGGCCACGCATGGTATGGTACATCTCCCTTTCGGATACACATTTTCAAGCAGTTCTTTTTTATAAATAATCTCTAATCATAGTAATATATAATAAAAATAGAATCATATTACAATTGTATGGGCTTGTCTCAGTTTTTACTGAAGGTATTTCATCATATCTTTAATGTTTTGTCCAGCGTTTTTTGATAATCTTCACTCGCTTCCTGCTACAATACCACAATTGTATTTATATTTTCACAACCGGTTTTATGGTCAATAGAATGTCAGCTTACAAAAAAACAATGTTTTGAAACTCTATTCTACTTGAGGTAGTCAGGAAAACTTTCTACTCCAAGCACTGAAAGTAATTTTTATATGGCAGCCATTTTTTTGTCAAAAAGTCAAACTCACCAAAGTTAGAACACCTCCGAACTATTTCAATCTAAATACACTTAGAAAAATGTTAGCTATGGTGAAAAGAGAATTTAATAAGGTATCATTTGATTCATCTTATTTATAATAAAAAACTATTTTTAACAGGAAAATTTGGTAAACACTATCAGAACACTGTGGACAAAAAAATATAGGCACTGTGGAATATATAGTGATCAAACTCATAGACAACGTAACGTTTATATTATGTTTTAAATTTTATTATGTAGCTTGATAACCCCAAATTATTAATTAGAAGTGTTGATTGAATATGCACATTCAATAAAAAGATGTACCTACCATACCATGCGTGGCGGGATTTTAACGTACTACAGTCTTTATATGACCATGTAGGTGGGTACCTACTAATCAAATTAACCTGCGTCGCTTTTTCCCACCGTTCGTATTATGAAGTCTGAGATAACGTTTAAAATTATGAGACTGCTCCATAATACTGGGGTAAGGGTATCGCCGGTATCGGCATTAGGTATTAACTGGGATAGGTAGACTCGTGAGTTTAATTCAGGGCGCTGTAGCAAACAAAATAATATATCTCATTATTTTAATAGCTGGTTGCTAGGATCTGGTTTGCCTATTAACTAATCCGGCACTCCGTCGGATTCCCATCACGCTTCAAACCCGCGATGAAAAAAAGACAATTGTCTCGTCCATCACGAATTCATGATCTGAATCGTGGCGCATAACGGGGGTAGTAGAGTATTGAAACACAAGTCATTTGATTTAAAACAAAGGCTTGGTAGACATAGACTAGACTAGAAGAACCATTGGAGTTTGGACTTCGTGATTACCTATCTAAGTGTTTAAGTTGTTTGTCTTTGTATCATACTTTGCATCTAATACATATAATTTAATGAATGTAAAAATAATTTAAACTTCGATGTACAGAAATGAAAACGTCGCCTCAGTTGAATGGAACGCAGCCACGATACTTGTTGCTCATTTTTGCTATTACTACGGTCGAGTAGCAAAACGTTCCTCTATACGTCACATGTAAACAATACTTTCACAATTTAGTATTTATACAGCAACAACTTATTAAATTTATGTATTAATATCAGTTAATACGATATTTTTTCAAAGTTTTGTCAAAAAAACTTTAACGATATAATAACGTAAAGATTACAAATGTTCAATTTCGCGAGTGTAATGGAACGCAGCGCGCTAGTTCGAATAGCCTCCGCTGTGATTGGCCCGGAGACGCCATGCTTGCAATCGTCCATTTTGACATTTATCACGTTGTGAGAAATGTAGACGGAGGTCACGGAGTTAATATTTATTAAAATAAACATGGCTATGTTAGCGGAACCTCGTCGTAAGCAGAAAGTGATTAATCTACGTGCCAAAAATAGTGCTTGGAGCAAAGATGCCAATAAATTTGGACAACGTATGTTGGAGAAAATGGGTTGGAGTTCTGGGAAGGGGTTAGGTGCTAAAGAAAATGGAATTGTTGAACATGTTGTGGCTAGATACAAAAATGATGAAAAAGGCTTGGGTTTTGAGGATCGCAATGACCAGTGGACCAAACATGAGGACGATTTTAACGCTTTACTAGCGAATTTATCTAATGGTAAGTTTCAATACAAATTGTCTTATTCCGTATTGCAGCCATTCTCAAAGTGTGCTCTGTGGAGTCCTGGAGCTCCGCAAACCCTCTGTGGTTCTCCGCGAGAATATTTTTAATTTAATAAATTTTCTATTTCTCTAGCACATATCATTGATTGTTTAATTTTGGGGCTCTGTGAAATATTTCTCTATCTAAAAGGGTTCCGACACTAAAAAAGTTTGAGAACTCCTGCCGTATTGTCTTTAAAGTTAATAAAATTGGATATCTATTTATTTAACAAAATGTATGTTTTCAGGTGACGATAAAGAATTAAAAACCCATAGTGGTGTATCTTTGGAAGTTAAATCAAAGAAAAGCAAAGCAAGAGTTCACTTTCACAAGTTTACACGAGCAAAAGACTTATCCCGCTACAGTGAGAAAGACCTAGCCAATATCTTTGGGAAGAAAGAGCTTAAGCTGGAGGAGAAAAAAGAAGAATCACTAAAAGATGACATTAAAACAACTGAACAAGTTTTTACGGAAAAGGGCAGTATGGCAGATTATTTCAAAAACAAATTACAAGCTTTAAATTCTAAAAATAAAGTGTCATTAACGCTAAATGAAAACAAATATGAAGATGATGCTGATTGCGGTTTCAAAGGGTTTTCAGGCACAACAAATGATACTCCCGACTCTGAAAAAACTTCCACAAGCTTTGGGTTCTCGTTTTACAGTCCTCAAGTACAAAATAATGTAATGGAAGAACCCGCAACACACAGGGATGAAAAAGAAACTTCGGTTACTATAGACAGTACAGAAATTGTTAAAGAAAGTAAGAAGAAAAAGAAATCCAAGATAGTGGATGATTCAGATGAAGTATTAGGAACACCAAAATCCTTGTCTCTGAAAAGAAATTCTACAAATAGTGATGATGGCAACTGTATACCATATGAATACCTTGAGGAGAGTTTAACAAAGAAAAAGAAAAAATCAAAAAAGAAACGGGACTTAGAAAATGTTGTGCAGGAAAATGAAAATCATGAGGAAGGAGAAACGAAGAAAAAGAAAAAATCTAAGAAAAAAGATTTAGAGGAAAATGTAGTGGAAAATAAGAATCAAGAAGAAGAAAATTATGTTCCACAAAAGAAGAAAAAAAGGAAAAATAAAAATCATGTTTAATGCATATTAAATACACATATTTATATTAATTATATGTACATTACATCAAGTTCTGTTGTGTTTTTATTTTATTAATTGCATAACCAGAAATTACATTATAATAATTTTCAAAGGTACTCGCTGACGTTCAAGTGATAACAGCTATGAAACGGAACGTGCGGCCGCCATTTTGAAACGCATGCGCGCTCCGCCCAGCTACGCCATGATAAGTAGTTTAGTGGTGTCGTGATACGCGCTCGATTAAAAAGAAAGCTATTTTATCGGAAATAAAAACTGGATCTAACTAAAGATTTTGCTAACTTCACCCCGAGTAAAAAGTGCAAATATGTGATATTAAATTACCGGGTTTGAAATTACAATGTTAAAATATAACCTACTGCTAAAGACAACATGAAACAAATATATCGATTAAAAATAACTTCTTGTAAATAATTGGTGCATCACTACAACTGTCAGCTGTAAATCGTGTAAATGTCATAATTGACAGTTTTACTTCGCGCACGTGTTTATTTTCAATACTGTATTTTAATATTTTCCTTTGAAATAATTGAAACTATCAGATGAGTTGCTGAGGAACAATCCTTTTATAATAAATAGAAATGGTAATTCACGAAGAAAGCGAGTCTCCAGTTGAAATTGCGGTCATAAGGAAGCCTGAAATCCTGGAGCCGAAAAAGTATCTTGTGATTAACAATCACATCCGAGAACTCGTCACCAAAGAGGACAGCCCATCAGACATCTCCGCTAGCGACCAATTAACCGAAGAAGGAAATGAAGAATGCAAAAAGCGCGGTAGAACCTCCTTAAAGAAATCCAAGAAACAAAAAACTGAATCGGAAGTTAATCCAAAAGTTACCCAAATTAGTGAAAGTGATTTGGCAGAGCTTCGAACCGTTTACACAAACTGCTTGGCAGTTATTAATAAAATTGAGGTTAAGTATGGTCATTTACTGAACATTGATTTGCCTGGCCATAGTCGATTACAACATGTTTATGATAGTGATGGATACCAGAGACACAATCCAGTATGTCATTGCGCAAAGAACAAAAAAATTGTTTTCGATGAAGACGGCCAAGAGCATACACAGGAAATTGAAAATCACATATGTCCTCCGATGTCTAAGAAGTATGTAAACCCTGCCGGAACATGTAGCGTGATGACAGATACTGACGACTACAACTTGTCCTTGCCAGATGATCTCCCAAGCTTGGCAAAATTGCTACAGGACCCTCATTTAAATCATCGCAATAAAGTTATAGACAAAATTAAAAGTATAAAACAAGATCATTTGAATGAGCTACGATTCAACCGGCCAGCATTGATACAGGCAATCAAAAGAGACCCAGAAGAGGTGTTAGGGTTTACTGGGGTTAATTTTGATGCACTGCCTGGATATTCATAATATACATTAGTTATATAAGCATGTTTGTTTAAAATAATTATACTGAATAATTTTAAAATTGCATTTTTATTCCATTATCCTAGCTACTAAAGAAGTACTTGTAGGCCAAGAAGTGAGTGTCCCTTTGATATGTAGTTGAGTATTAAGTACTTGTACTTACTTACTTAATACTCAACTACATATCAAAGGGACAAACTGATATACGAACTTGTGAAAACCTTTAACTTTTTTGTTTATTTAAGGGTGGTTTTCTTGCAAAGTAAGTAGTGTTCAAATGGATGAATATTTTAAAATCCCATTTTAAATAAATAAACACGGGTAACTCACGTCTTTTAAGTCGAATATTACTCAACTGATTAACCAGCACTTGGCTCGTTATGGAGCGAAACATGTCGAGCAATATTCGACTTAAAAAGACGTGAGTTACTCGTGTTTATTTATTTAATATGTCTGAGTCTCAGGGAAGTTTTGTGTTTAAAATATTATTTTACTATTTAAATGCTTGTATTTTATAATTTCAAGTCACTTTAAGTTTTAATCGCTAATAATAGTAAGAACAAATTAAAAATATGTATGTATGTAAAAATGCATACCTAGTATACCTACTCAATACTTGTCACAGGCTCTGTACAGCATCATAATGTGATTTGAATACCATTTAGATATAAACCCTGATGATAAACTTATACAAATTACAACTGTATTGTCATAGCAATAAAGACTGATAAGTATGTACTTATTGAAATAGATAGCATTTCTGGTACCACAAAGTATAGAATGACCATTGTCTGGTTCAATGATGCCAAATTACATGTGCGTGTAGAGAATTATGCGTGCAATCGAAAAAAAACCTTATGCTTTGGTGATAAGGGGCGAAAGGTATTTTGTTTAGTTGATGAGCGTAAATGGTAAAGTTGTAGTTGTACAGACTGAATAATGATGTGGCCGCATACCGTTTGCCAGGAACCTGACTGCTTTATGAAGTATCGGGAATTTTGTGTCAGGGCTCTACTCGTATTAGCTACTTATTACACTTTTTTTTAGGCGAACCTAAATCGATCATCTTCACAGGCCAAATTAATTAGGTGTGTTCTGTTCTGTTCTGATCTTGACGATTATACAGTCAGCACTCAGCAGCAAAAGTAGCTAAGCGGGTAGGGTGTTCAAAATGAGCTGGACAAGACTTTATTGTTAAGAGAATAAGAGCGTGTGTAGGTCATTTTGAACACCCTATCCTCTTAGCTACTTCTGCTACTGACTGTACCTAGGAACTTCGAGTAGGTAATGCAATGTACAGGAATGTACATCCACGCTCTTTTATTCTTGAGCCATTTAGGGTTGAAGCTAAAATGGTAATTCAATACTTTACAGAATATCCAATATAAAGTGAACCTTAAGCTGAACATAACATCTAAAGAACGGTAGCTGTACTGTACCTAACCTAAGGTGATGTTGGGTGAAGGGAACGGTGTGCTAATGAGATAGTGCCATGCATGTCTATAGCGCTGTCTCGCTTACACACCGTCGCCGCATCCGGTTGCGGCGCCAGAGTGAGAACCGCCTTAGTATATTTTTCTGACACACCTACCAAATGTTAATTAACTTCCTAACGACATAATTAAACCAAGTAATTTTGATTAGGTTTAGGTACATACCTAAATAACCAGCAGACCTAATAAAACTTTAGGTTTAATCGAGCACCGATTAAAATCTTTGAAGTTAGTACTTAGATGCAAAGCGTAACAGGTCACGGTAAATACTCTCTACTATCTGTTGTTCCTGGTACTGGCAGTAACAGTTAAAGCCAGCTGGTGTATTGAAGCCTTATCTACGTAGAACTGGGTATCTGGCTATATCAAGTAAGGGCGTATCGAATCAATACCTAGTTAAGATTTTTCCCTTGCTTTCCCAAGATGTTTAGTCGATACGGTCTGCCTCACGACACCTCACTACCGCTAAGTTCTGAGTAAACAAAACAGTAGAGTAGGTAGTAGGCCCATTTGCATACCGTACCGAATGCTCTTGTTTAGTGTGTTAACCCGACCACTCGAAAAATAACCGAAGACTATTAAGAAGTCTTAGAACGCTGTGGACGCTCAACTTTGGTAATATAACGCGGTTAGTGCCTTCTGATTTCAAACAAGGCAGTTCTGTAATCTCATACGGCGTTGGCCTGCGTCATCATCAGACGCCTACGACACAGCCTTCGGCATACCTACGGTTCAAATAATTAAAATTTAAAAGTAAAACAAACGACGCGTTTGAGACGGCCTTTATAATTAAAAATCAAAAGTCACTGGCCGTTAATAAAGTTTAATCGACCGTTGCATGTTTCAGTGAAATGTTTTTAAAAGTTTGCGTGATTTGGTTAAAAAAGACTTAGAAAAACACTTAATTTAAAATATGTAATTGGTTATTTAATAACATACCTACGTAAGATAAATGTGTAATAACGAACGAACAAAGTGATTGATATTAGTTAAATGTAACGTGATACGGTGATTGCATGATGAAATTGGATAACTTTGGATTTGAAAAACTACAGGTCCGTATTTTTTACATATGTCCGTCGCTTATTTTTCATCATTGTGACTGTTAAAAAACTGGCCAAGTATGTGTTGCACCACGCATATTTCGGGTTCCGTCGTACCTTCAATCAATGCAAAAAGAAAAGTCATATTAAAAGGCGTATATGCCGGGTACTTACGTCATATTGGAACATAAAGAGTTTTTTGGACGTAACTCAACCACGGCTAAACCGATAATGTGCAAAATAATATTCGTTGAAAATGTGTAGGCCCTCCAATTGTGTCCTCCACAATGTTTTTGATTTTTGAAATGGTTATTTTTGAAAATCACTTATTTATTTATCAACATCTTAACTACAATATTAAATAGCGGCACCCACTCCATTTATTAATCCACAAATAGAATATTGAATAAACCTCAAGACTAGTGCATTATAGTAAGCCTCTTTCCTATAAGAACAGGGCCCACAGCCACACACACTTGGTGAATTGATTGAAATTGATAAATTGGAGTTAAGTAGAAGGTATTGTTTTCGTTATAGGTGTGCCTTCCTAATCTACACATATATAAGTACCTCTTATCTACTTGTTTAAAAAACAAATAGAGGGTCTTTAAAATGGTTATTAAATTTTGAATAGTTTGTTATCGATTCGTTAAAATTTATTAGCGTTTTATACCCAGGCCGATTGTATAACGTGCCATAACATAATTAATTTTATATTCGTAACACTGATGAATTTAATGATAGTAGAAACCGCAGATCAGGAGAAAGTGGTCATTAACCGTTGTTTACTGATGTCTGTGGTCATCATAATTCAGTAATCCATAATCATGAAAAGACTAACTCGCTGCAGCCAGTCCGTGCAGTCATGAGAGTGCTCATTCTATACAACTACACATGGTTATTAGTTCGAAAGCTTAACATTATGAAGGCTTGACTAAAAGGACTGAGGAACGGGTGTGAATACCCCGTGTCACTCCTCCCTTAGTCGTCTAACCTTCGTAGTTTCAAGCTTTCAGGCTATTTTAAGCTTTGATTGATAATAAACACGACTTGGTGAGAAATTATAATTTCTTATCTCCTAACTAAATCAATAGTAGCTGCTGCACGTTATACGTAGAGAACCTGCTGTAGGTAATTGCTTACTACATAACAACATTAACAACCACCCACTTTAAGATAAAATCTCACAATTTGACAACAAACGAACTGATGAATCTAGTAAATAACAAGGCATGTCCCTAGGCGCATTAGTAGGCAGGCATCTTGATTATTAGGTGAATGGGTGGTCGAGGCTTCATTTTCTGCTAGAATAAGTGCCTACAACTACTTGCATTTAAATAAGTACTCAATATGTAGATAAAGTAGGTTTCTGATGACTATTTGTCTAGTTGTATTGCCTCGTGCCCAATCGTTTTTGTATTGTTTTCAAAACAGTTAGAATTTTTCGGTTAGTGTATTTGTGAGACTAGTAGACTACCTAGCTCATATATATTTTTAAATTATTAGATACAAAATGATTTCATGGATTTAATGTGAGTTTACGAATAGTTAAAGAAACTCAATAAATATTGCATTGATGATTTCATAAGGCAGAATAGTAAGTAAGCAGTGCACCTATATAAGTAAATACCTATAATATTTAGTGTCCATAACTTTTAGTCGGGTGATTAAGATCGAAGATGTGTCGACTGTTTAAGACGAAGATGTAGACGAGCTCGTCTACATCTTCGTCTTAAACAGGTCTTGATTAGCTAATCAGACCGCGGTTAAATTACTTTAGTTCCCAAAAATTTAACGATTATCGAAGCATTGCCAATGCATTCCTTTCGTTGCGCTGACCTAAAAGGTAACAATAAACAGCACGCAAGCGAGATCCAGGATGAGTCAGACTTATAATGAAACATTATACGTACTGTTTATATTTATCAACTGTTTTCATTAACATGTGGGCGGATGCAATAACTAAACCTATCTGATTCCAAATTCTGCTGGTGCAAGTCTATTATACCCCTATGAGAGTGGGATGACCGTCACATTATTCTCTATCATCTATGTATTACTTAGGACATAAACCTGATTGCCTAAATTACGTAGGTAAGGCGATTGTGTGATATTAACTTAATCTTGACGTCTTCAAATAACGCCGCAAAAAATGCACCCTGTCCTAGGTAATATTTTGTCATGTAAGTTAAGGGCCTCCGCTAACTTGCCCGGGTTGAAAAATAATACCTAGGTATGAAAACAGCACTAATAGGTAGGGACCAGCCACTGTCAGTGATAATGACATTATTTTTCTACTCATCCTTTTTATCCTTCATATACATTCGGACGGGTATAATACAGAAGTAAGTAATTACCTACATTATTACTGAGCGGATCCTATAACTGGTGCGACGAATTTTTAAGACTCATAGAGATACGAGTAGGTTCCAGGTTATGTGTTATGTGCCTAATCGCCTCGATTTGGTAGCAACATTTAGTTTATCAAATGGTGATTTAATTTTTTTTTAAATTATATAAGTACTATTTATAAAAAACTCCTTAATCTATTTGAGAGTCAACAAATAAAGATTGAACCTATGTTATGGTATAAAATCGTTGTATAATTTTGTATTTAATTTTCTGACGACATGATATACAGTCTATGCAATTAAATAAATTATATTTATGCAAAACAACCAAATACCTACAAATACCTAACTATTAAACTGCAAAATTGTTTCAAATATAGGTAGGATGCCTGTACCTATTTTTCTTTTTTTACCAAAAATAATGCATACCTACTTGTTTAACTGCTTATGTCCAAAAGTAGGTATAGGTACTTAACTGTAACTGTCAATTAACTCTTCAATATCAGCATAATTATATAGGTAGGTACTTTAGTTTTAGTAGCTGCAGTTAGCCCCCAATCATCATTTTTATCAGGTGACACTATGGAATGTTCAGCTGGTCGACCGTTTCTGGAATTTAAATTAGCAATTCCAAATTTGCAAAACACGAGACAAGTCGTGACATGTGCGCCAGACAAGGTCCCTTTATAATGGTGTCCATTAAATTATGCGTCACCCCATTGGCTATGTGAGACCCTTTTATATGTCGCTAAATGTCTTTACCCATCTGCAAAACCACTTTCTCAAAAATAAAGTAATGAACAACTTTAGTAATTTAACAAAAGTACATGTACATACCTGAAAATGTCGTAATTATCATTGACATTAATGAAAAATAAGTATTTTTATTTATTTATCCAAAGTTAGGAGAAGTCAAGGTTGACTGTGGGCGGTAGGCAACCCACATGTCGGTCGCTACAACCGGTTACAACCACAATATCTCTTAAGCCAAATATGGTATGAAATATTACAGAAGTCATCTGGTATTACTTGCATCAGACTATGCTATTTTGTAAATTGGATACTGTTATGCAATTAATGATAATAAAATTCGGCAATGCTAAACCGCGGAAAGTTATGCATTTAAATTTATTGTTTAGTCTATTTCGTATTGCATAAGATTGTTTTAATTTTTTCACTATCTTTTGTACTAATGTTAGGATTATCTAAGCAGATAACTTTTGTGATTATGTACTATATATACCTACCTATCTATGCGACGTATTTTAAATACATTGTACTTACCACGGGGGCGAGAAGTGGCTCACGGAGAGCCGTTCTGCTGCATTGATCGTAGCAAATGGAAATCCGTGATCTCTGCCTACCCCTTTTGGTATATAGGCGTGATTGTATGTATGTATGTATGTATTGTACTTACCTACCTAATACCCAGTGGCTGCCTGTTTAAACATCAAGTTACCAAACAACTAACATTAAGTAGAGTTTATGTATGGAAATGATTGTTTACTTTAAGTATACATATGAGTACCTATTTTCCCACCTACAGCATTTTAGTAAAGGACTAAATATCATTTTAATATCCATGTTTAATAAAATACCTAGATAACTGCCTATGAACTATGAAACCTGTTAAACCACCTTACGCAAAGTGCGTGTTGTACGCAAATTTTAAAGACCATTTATGCTTTTCACAACATTGCACGGTGCATTAAAGTCTGTGTTAGAAGCCTAATAAACTCTAAATCTAGCCGTAGATCTACTGTATCGTAAAGTTCGAGCAAGGAGTGTCGAGCCACTCCTGAATCCCCGTGAGAACCAGTGTGCTAATCGGTTTGCAATATTTGTTTGCTTTTCCATTATCGAGCCGTGCGTTATTTTATTTTGCCCGGCGAGTAAAATTTTGAACTCTAATAAAACTTGTTAATCTTTTAATCTTAATTTCATGTAAGTAGCATTTTCTCAAAAGCTACGTTAGTCTAGATGTCTTAACTTTACAGTGATAAAGCTACCACTTGTAATTTTGTAAGAAACAGTAATTGTTTATTTGTGGCAAAAAGTCAACAAAAGGATCTATTTCATAAATTGGCGAACCACCTAAGGTGCATCCTCTTGTGGTCCACGGACCACTGATTAACCACAACTGCTTTGAATAAAAGAGCGTGAAAAGCTCTGTTCAAATTCAAATGGGTATTTTCAAAGTTCCAACGTCACATAAAGGCTCAGAAAGTGATATTGACTATTTCAGTTCTGACTATAAGATTACGGAACTGCGTCTATGAAATCTATTCTCCAATTTATTTACAGTTCAGTTCAATGTAGTGTTTATCCAAGCACGGCGTCTAAAGTTACAACATCATAATGCACGGCGAATGAGTTGTGGATAATCGAGTCTCAATGTTTTGCATTGTCCATCGGGAAACAAAGCGATTGTGAAACGTGCTCGTCAATTTTATCATGGTCCGTATCGATTTTGCGAGGTCGTTTGAATGGGGAAGAGCTTGCACGCACTTGTGTATTTTATTAAGTACCTATTGTGTAGTCATAAGTTGAGGTATTGGCTCACATTGGCTATACGAAAATCTAAAGATCGGCTCGACGAAGCAGAAATGACAACTTTTATTTCACATCTGATGATTAAAGAATACACCCCGGGCGGGCGACATGCAATATCGTGCAACTATTTATTAGTGGACACTATTGCCTTAAAAATACTATTAATCTATTATTTCCAAGATCCAATCAATAACTCTGCTCTCTTTCTTCCAGACGGCAGAACGCAACAGCGGCTGGGAAACCCACAGGGTGCGGCTGAACCGCGTCCCCGGCTACGGCTTCGGTATCGCCGTCTCTGGAGGCAGAGACAACCCCCACTTTGCGAGCGGGGACCCCTCCATAGCCGTGTCTGATGTGCTGCGAGGGGGACCGGCGGAGGAGAAACTACAGTGAGTTGAGTTGAATGCAAATTGTAGAATACCTGCACCCTGAAGACCAAGAGTCTAAACAACGTTTTCTAAACGATATCGTCATCTATCACCGACGGCGGCGACGGCAGGCCTCGGCAGAGCTCTGAATTGCCTGATGGATATGTTTAATGTACCGCTAGGTATTTAATTATATGATAGTCAATAGTTCAAATTCCAGAGAGACTCTTATCCTTGTTCTTGTTAGGACCTAAACCTAATGGACGTAAGATTAGCCTGAATTCAAAATTTTGCAATTTTTGGCATTTCATTCTTCAATTCCTGAGGCATGAGCAAGAAAACAAATTAGCACTTAAATCAGCGTACCTATGCACATTCTGCGTGTGTATTTAGCGGTGTACGGTACACGGTACATTGAACTGGCAGAAGTGAGGAATGTCACGCGCCCTGGTTATGTAATCTCGGCCATCGTGGCATGGGTAATCCTGGGTTATCGTGTGTACACAAGGACGATGAAGTATTAAGACTGGATAATACAGGAGGATTGGTAGAATATAGGTACAATTGTAACCAATTAACACATTATCTTTACCTATAGACTATGTGAGGTGGTGGGGTAAAGAGTATGGTACTGTTACCTAAGAATAATATTGGCTTTGTGAGAAGGCGATGGGGGAACTATAACAACTTAATCAAAGATAACAAACACAGCATGCCGTGGAAAAAAAAATTTTTGGGGAACTACCAAAGAGTAAAGTAAGTATGTTAGGTTACTTCTTCATACTGCAAAATTCATGCAGTGGCTGCCTTAGGGGGTGGCGAGCAGGGTAATCGCCCGGGTCCTCGTGCTTGCAAGGGCCAGGCAAAAATCCGAGCAGATTTGTATTACAAGGGCCTCGGGGCCTCGCGCACGTTAGGCTCATGCACTCGGACAGCGAATTTTTAACAAGTATAAAACGATTAATAATAAATAAATATAGGTTTAATTTAACTTTAAAGAATTGATAAACAGTAGTGGTATATGCTGCTGTATGTATATCACCGATCACCGATCACTTATCACTTTCTAAAGCTGATTGTCGAAGTAGGTCTCTTGCCAAACTTCAAATAGTAAAGCATTGTAGGTTCATTCCTCTATCCACACGAATGAAGCTGTCACTTCGACTGCTGTTAACTGCTCGACAAGTTTCATATGTATGATCCTCGCATGGCTGGCTACAGTCGGACTCTGCTTTCCAATACAATTGAGATTAAGCGTTTTGACTTGATAATCCGGAATTAATTCATCTCACATTGACGTTACGGTTAACTAGTAGTTCGCCCCGAACTGTGTACTCGCGAATCTTGTGTTTCGCTATAAATGTGCAATAGTATAGTAGAATTACTACAAATACCAAAAATAGGTATCGGGTATTTTTTTCTCAACTATATAATATAACCATCACGGTGAAATTAAACGTCCATATTAAATTGTGCGGTTGATGCGCAAAATTTTACCGCGACGAAATCGCTTCAGATTTGACAGTTTTTGTCTCATCTAAATTTAAATCCACCTCTCACATGCCTCTCACTCTGTTGCTTTGACATGTCGTTCTCATCTGTGGACCACCTATATAGGTTTCGGTCACCATCATTATGCGTCTATGGTAACTCTCTCTAAATAATGTGTTAATGTCAGTATGCTGATGGCCCTAGCAGCCAAAGCTCTAATAAATTAAAAAAAAGTCAGTTGTCAAAATATTTACACCAAAATAAAAATATTGAAAATATTTTTGAAATCAATTTTATGTTGCTAATTGTTATGAAACAGTAAGCAGTTAATAAGGATTTGACGAGAGTGTTAATCAGTACCTTTCGTTTGATACCAAACTCAACCATACTTGCTCGTAAAAGTAGCAAATAAAAGGACCAATGTAACAGGACCCCTTTACAAAACCTTTTTAGGCCTTCTAATTTCAGAACCCCCGTCTCAATCCAGCTCATATACGAACTCGCAAATTTTGTTGGTCTCTGCTACAACCCCAACAAATTTCATAAAGATCGGAAAATCGTTACTAAAGTTATCGTCGGACAAACTATCTAAATCAAAAAGCCATCCAAATGCCGAGACGTCCCAGTAGCCAGGTGACAGTTGTTGTTTGTAAGAACGATCTTCGCTTACGCTCGTTCGATAATTTGATTATAATAGGAATGCTCGTATTTGCTATGGGGACAAAATCGATCATTACATCTAACCACGTTGTATCTGATACATGTTAAATTAACAGACAAATAATGGGTAAAGGTACCTTTTTTCATACCTATGTAAGTGATGATAAAGGGTCTGGCCGGACCGCCATACCAAAATCGCCCCTGGCTGAATTTGAGATATTGTTATGCACGATTATTCGTTTTATTATTACATATACTTTTGGTGAATATTATGCCATAAATGATTCCCGTTTGCGAAAAAATTAAAAAAAAAGAAATTTCGTTTTTATTTTTTTTCTTTAAAACCACGTATTCGATTGACTTGTTCTTTGGATATTTTATAGATATATTAGGGATACATCAAAGAAAAAAAAATTAACTTCCTGACTTTATTTTAAGTACATCATTTTTTGAGTTTTTTTTTTAAATATTTTTTTTATACTACATATGAGTTAGCGACACCTACCATATTTTTATATAATATGCGCATTTTTATACTCTATTACATATATTTTTATCAAAAATATTGGTTTGGATCAACAACTTGAAAAAAAAAAATTTCATAAACTGAGTGGACAAAATTAACCTTTATTACTCGTAGTATTTAATTGTCTAACACCGGGAGTGGCTCTTTTTTCCTCAATTGAAACGGGTTATTAGTTAAAAAAAAAAATAAAAAAAATGATTTTTTTTTCTTGCGCTGCTGGCGAATCGATGCAGTCATATACAGGTGGATTTTCTTTTTGGGTCAGTGAAGGCAGCTGCCAGATTCCGGGCTGCTATGTGAAAATGGTCTTAGAAGACCTTCCCTTGATTTCAGAATAATTTCAGATTAATGAAAGATCGCATTTACAGATTTTGGAATAAACATACAGGGTGCGAGAAAAAGGTCATTTTTGAGAAACTTTTTTTTGATGCCATTCGAGTCCATTCCTATCCAGGATCAAAAGCTTGTATGGGACCAAAAAAATTCCGGCTAGAACAGCCACAAATCGAGGAAAGCTTTTTCCATACATTTTGTATGAAAATGAAAACTTTTATTTTTCACATGCAATTATTTTATGCCAATAGATTCCATTCCCATTCAGTATCAATAGTTTCCATGGGATCAACTTACTGTAATGTACCAAACAGCCACAAATTGAAGATTCTTTTTCCATACATTTACTATGGAAAAAAATGTGAAAATTTATTTACATTTTTCAATCACGCCAATCAGTCCCGTTACGTTTAAGAACAATAATACTGTTTGAGGACATTACAGTCAAATCATTCAAAATTTCAAAAAACGGGGATTTTAAAGCAGTAAATGTATGGATAAATAATCTTCAATTTGTGGCTGTTTGGTACATTACCGTAAGTTGAACCCATGGAAACTATTGATACTGAACGGTAATGGAATCGATTGGCATAAAAAAATGCATGTGAAAAATAAAAGTTTTCATTATCATACAAAATATATGGGAAAAGTTTTCCTCGATTTGTGGCTGTTCTAGCCGGATTTTTTTTGGTCCCGTACAAGCTTTTTATCCTAGATAGGAATGGACTCGAATGGCATCAAAAAAAAGTTTCACAAAAATTACCTTTTTCTTGCACCCTTCGAAAATCCATTCCAAAATCTGTAAATGCGATCCTTCATTAATCTGAAATTATTCTGAAATCGAGGGAAGGTCTTCTAAGACCATTTTCACGTAGCAGCCCGGAATCTGGCAGCTGCCTTCACTGACCCAAAAAGAAAATCCATCCTGTATATGACTGATTCGATTCGCCAGCAGCGCAAGAAAAAAAAATCATTTTTTTTTATTTTTTTTTTAACTAATAACCCGTTTCAATTGAGGAAAAAAGAGCCACTCCCGGTGTTAGACAATTAAATACTACGAGTAATAAAGGTTAATTTTGTCCACTCAGTTTATGAAAATTTTTTTTTTCAAGTTGTTGATCCAAACCAATATTTTTGATAAAAATATATGTAATAGAGTATAAAAATGCGCATATTATATAAAAATATGGTAGGTGTCGCTAACTCATATGTAGTATAAAAAAAATATTTAAAAAAAAAACTCAAAAAATTATGTACTTAAAATAAAGTCAGGAAGTTAATTTTTTTTTCTTTGATGTATCCCTAATATATCTATAAAATATCCAAAGAACAAGTCAATCGAATACGTGGTTTTAAAGAAAAAAAATAAAAACGAAATTTCTTTTTTTTTAATTTTTTCGCAAACGGGAATCATTTAAGGCATAATATTCACCAAAAGTATATGTAATAATAAAACGAATAATCGTGCATAACAATTTCTCAAATTCAGCCAGGGGCGATTTTGGTATGGCGGTCCGGCCAGACCCTTTGACAGATAAGTATGTAATTTTAATCACATGTACTTATGTTTAGATTTTAGTAGGCAAATAAATACTCGTGACTCTTTGTTTCACACGATTTAAGCGACTCTGTAATATTTAATGCCATACGAATAAATAAACACGACTTACTAACTATCTCATTCTAAACTCTCTCTATTATTCTCTTTTTTCAGAGTCAACGACCGCATAGTGTCCGTGAACGGAGTCCCTTTAGAAAACGTGGAGTACGGGCGCGCGGTGGCGGTGCTGCGGGACTCGGGCGCCGCCGTGTCGCTGGTGGTGCGGCGCCGGGCGCCCGCGCCGCCGCCCACCGCGCCTACCAACATCAAGCTCGCGCTTACTAGGAACGGGAAGAAGGAAGGTGAGTCCATCTAGAGCCAAGATCCACACAGTCATAATCATAATCATTACGTGGAATAAGAATCACTAATTCCACGCAGACGAAGTCGCGGGTAAAAGCTAGTTTTATATAAATTTGAATCTTTAGACATTTGTGTTGGAAAATCGGTGCAGAGTTAGCGAGGTCGGGCTCTAGAGCTATGGTTACCACGTCAGTTTTCTGTAACTTCGAAGAACGTGAAGGTACAAAATTTATAACATTATAATTTAACCATCCTTACAGACTTCGGCATAGTCCTCGGCTGCAAGCTATACGTCAAAGAGCTGACTCTCAGAGCCAGAGAGCAGCTAAACCAAGCCGGCCAGGGTCTGTGCGAAGGAGACGTGGTCACCAGGATCAACAACACTGCCATCACGGACGCCATAACGCTCAAGGAAGCCAGGAAGCTGATAGAGTCCTGCAAGGACAGACTTAACTTGGTAGTGACGAGGGAACTGATCAGGGAAGAGACAGTCACTAATGGGAATTATCAGAATAATTATAATAGTTTAGGTGAGTCTTTACTACTTTTAATTTTTGTGAATGATATCTATTTACAACCGTAAGTTCCATTAGGTAAGTATTATTACCGGATGAGGAGGGCTGTGTAGCTAGTATTTAATGTAAGAGGGAAACTGTTTATTTATGAGTCTAGAGAATCAACCCTTATTTCGATTTAACATAGCTATTGTATGTGTCAATAACATATTTATTTGACTGACAAAGATGACACAGATTGTAGAAATGTTGACAAAAAATCAACATCTTTGAATTAAGCAGCGGCGTAGCGTATGTGATGGCCGCTCGGGGCCGACAAAAAATTTACTACCCCATTTATGATCAACTTTAGGTCAAATGCCAGAGCGCTGGCTCGATTTTGATGCCGCCTCCCGTATCGGCACACGGGGCCTCGGTCTCCTTACCACTTCCCTCCCCCCATCGCTACGCCTCTGTTTTGACGTACTTAAGTAAAAGTAACACGTCTTCATCATCTTGCTGTGCTTTAACGCAAGAGTTGAGCAAATCATCTACTTTCATACTAATTACCGGCATCACGTAACGAAAATTGACTAGGTACATCGCAATACAATGTTAATTACGTCAATCTCACAGCTCAGTCAACAAGATTCATTAGGCCGCATACCTTGGGAATACCACCTGGTTAAATTGACGCATCCGATCTTACTAACTCTTCTGGTATTCGATTTGTCAAATATGTGGCTAATGAGCATTCTTTAATTAATTTAATGAGACAAGGCACAAGTGCTCAATCACTGTCACTATTATGATAGATTTGCGGTTTTTGGCATGCAGCTTTTGCTGTCTAGACCCCTTTTATAAAGCAACAATTTAAAATATATTTACATAATATGATATGATTAAACACAATCGATCATTAAGGTGGGAACTAGCGGCAAGTAGGTAATGTACCTAAGTCTAATATTTAGATTATATTGTCGGTTTTACCTACCTAACTTTATGTCTACTGCTGGTAACTAACTTAAAAAAAATAAGGGAGCATATTTTAAGTTGGGGCTTTTAACTGCGCTTATTTTTTGGTACCTAATAGGTACTACAAATATGATGGTGGTAAATTCTCTACTGTGGAAATATCCTGTTTAAGCTCTTATTGTTTGGATTTATATTTCCACAGATGGATCCCACAGCGTTTACGCGGGCGCAGAACCGATGCAGTCGGCTTACTCCAGCAGCGGCCAGAACCTGTATGTAGCGGCACCCGTGCGGGGAGGGCCCGCCGGAGACAACCGAAGGGGCCCGATGTCGCACGAAGTTGAACAACCACCGAGACCACCACCTCCGAGGAATGACGGTATGAGTACAACGGTTGAGTCAGTACAGCACTCCAGCAGTAGACATAAACTAGCGTAGCGCGTGTGCGAGGTAGCTCTGCCGGAGATAACCGACGAGGTCCGATGTCGCACGAAGCGAAACAGCCACCAAGACCACCGCCTCTAAGGAAAGACGGTATGTATAGCTAGGTAACTGGGTTTTACAAGTTTGTATGCGGCATCTTCTCTTGACATCGGGTCGTCACTGTCATCAAAAATAGCTGAAGGCCTATCTATACCGTTCGCGTTCGAAGGGAAGCGATGATGTTGGGTTGTTTGATTAAGGAAAGCTCCATTAGTTCACTTCTATGTTTGCCCTAATCTAGCATATGTGTTACTACTCTGGCGATGTATTTCCAACTTAGCTAAAATATGCGTTCTCATTTTTTCAGACTATTACAGCAGCAGGCGGCAACTATACGAAGAAGATGGCATGACCAACCAGAGAAACAAACCACCGTAAGTGAATATTTCATTAAGATTAGTTTTTATTGAATCAAAGTTTTCGGCTGTTTTATAGGCGTTATATTCCAAAACTAAAAGTGCCGCTAACATCTCATCCTGCCATTGATGAGCATAGGTTTCGTGTACGTCATTTGTTCCGGTCATGTGTCATGAGCCAATCTGTAGTAAAACGCAATCTTCCAAAAGTCTGCCTATTGAGTTGACCTCAGGACTTATTGCCAACTTATTGTTTTTACAAATCGGTTAAAGCCTACCGCATTGTTATTCCAGAAGCGAGCCGCGGCTGATCTCGTTCCAGAAGGAAGGCTCGGTGGGGCTGCGGCTGTGCGGCGGGAACCGCTCCGGCGTGTTCGTGTCCGGCGTGCAGCCCACCAGCCCCGCCGCGCTGCAGGGCCTGCAGCCGGCCGACAAGATACTCAAGGTATACCTTTACCATACACTAACTTATACACTACACCAGCACAGCCTAATTACTTTTTGAAGCTCAAGACAATCACACCATCTATGTGAAAGCCACCTAAAGATACCCAAAATGTAAGAGGAAATGTCACCTGCACTGCTACTCCACCAGGCAGCAGTCCTGCAAGCTGTGCTGCTCTACTATATAAGTTACTCTATGCCTTTACTTAGCAGCCTGTGGCGTCTCCTCTGTCAGCTGTCTGTTCCAGCGCCGCGCCACAATACCAACAGATGACGATTCAATGGCAACTTCCATACTACAATTTATATATTTAAACACCCTCATACTTGACATACATCGCGCTTATGACTACATTTACAACTTCTACCAGACTCTCCCAATGGACTTCGGTGCCCAAGCACAAGATCCGCCTACAGAGAGATCTCTCTATTACTTTCTTTCTGCATCTACTTAGCCCTCGAACACAGGTCCAAATTGCGCGAATAGGCCTGATTTAGTATCTGTTAATTAGAGGATCAGTTTTTATGTCAAGACCATTTGATGTTTAAGAATCTCGAGGAGCCACCACCATTTTGGAAAAAATATTTCTTACCGCGTCAATAAAGTACCTAGTAATCTACTTCGTACTTTACGGATTCCATACTACCAAATGATGCCTTACTCTAGTGAACTTACATCATAATGTAATTACGGTTCCAGGTGAACGACATGGAGATGAAAGGTGTCACGCGGGAGGAAGCTGTTCTCTTCCTGCTCAGTCTCCAGGAGAGGATCGACCTCATCGTGCAACACTCGCCGAGCGAATACAGTGCGGTTGCTGGTGGACAAATGCGTAAGTTTTTTACACGACTGCCCAAAAAAAGGAGTGTATTGTTTTCAGGGTTCATGTATGTATGTGAGTAAAATAAAATTCTTTTTGACTTAAAGTTCCATCTTACCTCCCACAGTACAACCTGATCTTCTAATTCTAAACCTTTATTCTGACTTCCTGTGATTTTATCTGATCTGTCGAGTAATACTTACAAAATTGCGCTCCAATTTTAAAATGAGTGATCACTCTGAGTCTGTCAACAAAATAGGTGTAGCTACTGAACTTTTACATTCTTCGGAAAATTAATAAACCATTACCCAGTCAATGAAACATACAATCAATAAAGTTATTTTTTTTTAAATAACTCATCCCATTATTAGGCTTTTACCAGGTGAATGCGCAAAATTTAGTGTTCACGTAAAATAAAAGATCTCTCAGATAAATGTTGCATCTGATGAAATCCTATTTTTGCAGCCGGTGACTCGTTCCACATAAAGACGCATTTCCACTACACGGAGCCGACGGACGGCGAGATGTCCTTCAGATGTGGCGACGTGTTCCATGTGGTGGACACGCTGCACAACGGCACCGTCGGCGCGTGGCAGGTCTACAGGATAGGTACACCCACTTATTGTCTAATTTTGAAATTCTTTCAAGTCTAAAATTGTAGCCTTTTTTGGCCTAAACGTCCGCATGCAAGTATGTTTTAGATTGAAATTTTAATAAATCGATCGGCCAGGGTCGACTTTTATAAAGTTTCTAGTTATTCCTCCAAAAATAATTTTATTATCTTCTTGCCTCATCTCCTAATAAAATAAAATGATCACCAGGTCGGAACAACCAAGAAGTTCAAAAAGGCACAATCCCCAACAAGGCACGCGCCGAAGAATTAGCAACTGCCCAATTCAACGCCACCAAGAAAGAGATGTCTGGAAACGACGGCAAGCACAACTTCTTCAGAAGACGACGTTCCACGCATCGGAGAAGCAAGAGTTTGGGCAAGGTCAGTCTATATTACACGACCTCTGGTCCCAACAGATGGTCCTGGATACAAACCTTAACAAGGTTCAGTTCAAGGCTACCAAGAAGGAGATGTCGACCTTGCAGACTTAAAGTTCAACTTCTCCAGGAGACTACGGTCCACGCATCTGAGTAGCAAGAGCTTGGGCAAATTCAGTCTATATTACACGGCTTCTGTGGTCCCAACACAACAGTGGTCCAGGGCCGGGATACAGACCTTAAGAAGGCTACCAGAAGGAGATGTTGGCAAGCTCAACTTCTTCATTCGACGGTGATCTACGCATCGGAGCAGTAAGAGTTATAGCAAGATCAGTTTAGTTTATATAACTTGACTTTATAGTGCTGGTTTGAAAAACCAAGAGATCAAGAGATCCTGCTCCTTGCCCCGCAGTCTCGAAGATTTCCTCTTAATACGTTTTGTTTTTTGACCAACAGGAGCACTGGGACGAAGTGGTCCTATCGGATAGTATCAGCAAGTTTCCCGCCTACGAGCGAGTGGCCCTGAAGCAGCCCGGCTTCGTGCGGCCAGTCATCGTGCTCGGCTGCGTCGCGGACCTGGCGCGCGAGCGGCTGCTGCAGCAGGAGCCCGACAACTTCGCGTGTCCGAGTGAGTTTACTGGCTATTGACCTATGATGGCACCATAATATGATTATGGTTTAAGAATTTATTTCTCTAAAAGAATTATAATTCACTTAACTAGAGAAATTCACAACATTATAGAAATTATCTTAATTATACGAGTAACAGTGTACGAACAGCAGGTAATTTAAATTTAAAGTGATACAAAGCAATTCTTATTTCTACGTAAAAGCGAGTACCAAAATCGTTCACATCGGTTAATAAGTTGACACAAAGTAATTGTCACTGCGCGGTTTCCAGCTTTCGGAGATCAATCCTTCTTCAAACTTATTTTTCTCTTTCGCTTCATTTATATGTTTATACGCTGATATTATCACGTTTGTCAATTAGATAAATGGACCACTGAATGAATTTGACCCGATCTTTAGGAGTAAGCAAATCACTTTTAGAATAGAGCTTTTAGTGAAAACTCTTTCAGAACTCTTGCAATATTATTGGATCAGTGTGATGCCATCATACTCAACATCTTTATTTATAAACATATGATCATGAATCTTTCCCCATCCCGTTACTAATAAACAAAATCTTACAGAAATGGACAGCACCCTAGAAGACAGTAAAACTAAGTCAGCCGGCATCATTCGCCTATCCAGCATACGATCCATCATGGAGCGAGGCAAGCACGCGCTGCTGGACATCACGCCCAACGCCGTGGACCGGCTCAACTACGCACAGTTCTACCCTATCGTCATCTTCCTCAAGGCTGACAACAAGCATATCATCAAGCAGTTGAGAGCTGGCCTGCCGAAGTAAGTTCTTTGATGACTATTCTTTGACATTTCTAACAGGCTCTACTGCATTGACTTGTTCAGGTCTTGCTAATTGAATCCTCGCGAAGAAGCTTTTTATATCTAACATGACCGTGCCTAAATCACCTTGCAAAGTAAGTAGCACTGGGAGTTGGAAACACATCGTATAGCTAGTTAATACATATAGCTTGCATTTTTTACACGAAGCATCCTGTTCTTTTGTAAACAAACTAACATACCTATGTAAGTATTGAAATAAAAGGAATAATTAACATTTTCCCCACTTATTCGTTGATAGCATAACCCGATAGCCTAGTGGGTCTCTATGTTTACAATCAGGGCCGGTCCTAGGGTAGAGCGAGTGGAGCGGGCGCTCTAGGCGCCGGATGGCACGGGAGCCAAAATGGCCAAAGAGAAAAGAAAGTTTTAAAGCAAATGTGGCGCAGGCGCAAAATATGTACGTTTGGAGTGGAGTGGCGCGACGGCGGATAGTACCTTTACCTTTTGGTATATATTTTTTTGGTATTTTTGTTATTTCAACTTGTTTTGTCAGGCGTGACTTGCTACTTTCAATCATGAAGGGCGCGAATAAAGGCGCCAAAACGATACGTTCTTTATATTTTTCTAAGCGATTGGGTTTATCAGGATTGCATTCTATTATTTATTTTTTAAATCGTTGCTTTTGATCAAGAAAGGCGCGAAATGAAACCTGATAAAGGCGCCAAAAAACGGGTTACATTTATTATCTTTTTTTAAATCGCTGTTTTTGATCTCGAAAGGCAGAAAATTACAGCTTATAAAGGCGCCGAAAACTTAAATGAAATGAAATGAAAATGAAATGAAATGAAATTAATTTATTCCAGAAACATGTCCATATGGTTATAACAAAGTAATATTACTAATTATGAAATAAAATAAAATAAAATAAAATTACATTAAAATTAAAATTATATAACACTAATAAAACTATATTACATTGAGCCAGTGTTACGGGTTACCCCGACCCCGAAACCCGTAAAGAAGGCGAAACAAATACATGACTTTGAATAGCATATTTTAACTTATGTTATGAAATATTCATTGTTCTGGTTCCAATATTTTGTGATTCTTGCAATGGATTAATGGCGTTCAACTTTTGGGCCTGGGTTAGTTTTTTCAAATTCTTACTCTCATAAAAAACATACACCATTTATGTTTTAAATTGCTTTTTGTTACTTGATTTTATGACTAAAACATGAACAAAACTTTTTTTTATGTCACTCTATTATCATGGGGATTACTTTAATATGGAAACGGGACTGATCACCTAACAGAACTATAACTATACCTAAAACTTGAACTACGAGAATTTACTAGTTTATCTTTTAGGCTGCATTCCAAAACATGCATTTTGCATGAATTTTATTACTTCATTTCATGAATATCATGCTCAAAACTTGAACTAACTAAATTTATCTGTTCATGTTTTAGGTAGCAAATTCAAAACTGAACATTTTTAGAGAAATCTTCTACCTATCAGTGGCGGCGCGTCCATAGAACATGATTCCCGGCTGCTTGCCTAATTTTCATGCACCTGACCAGTTTTCCTACAACTCATGAAGAAATTTTAAACCAAAATTAACTCCGGCTGCTTAAGAAAAATTTTGACTCACCGCCACTGCTAATACTATTTTTGAAAGCCCATGGTCCTAATTATAGTGTTTATTAAATTTGAAAAAGATGAAACCATTTTAAATTGAAACACTTGATTTACCTTTGTTTACTTCAATTGGTGCTCTGCATTTTTAACGAAAATAGTATTGCCGAATTTCACTTGCCAACCAACTTTGCGGAGAAGTTTCATTTGGCCTAATTTCATTTCCAAACTTTACATAATCCAACCTAACCTAACCCAACCTAGTAAGTAATTTCCATTTCCCAACCCCATAGTTGGGAAATGGTTGCGAGATAATTATTTGGTAAAAGTTATTCGGCCAAATGAAACATCTGCGAAAAGTTGGTTGACAAGTGAAATTCAGCAATACAATTTTCGGCAGCAAGGCAGGATACCACTTCAATTATTGCACAAAGCTAAATCAATCAAATTTCCTCATTTTGCTTGTATAGGCCTTAGGAGGCCACTGTTCATTTATTGGCGTCAAATCATTAATTTTTGGGTATTTGATTTTGCTTTTGTACTGGTTCATCTTTTGAATCAAACCGTTCAGGGCACTTTGTTCATCTTCTGGGCGAATTGGCATATTTTGGCACAAAAATTCTTATATAAAATGCTGTACGGTTCTAAGAGGGTTTGGAATAGCTTATTCTAACTAGATCATATGCCAAATCATATTTTAAAAAAAACTTGTTGAAAATTGGATATAACATACATAAAAAAATACTTAAGTTGGGGTAGTCCCTTAATCGTTCATTTATGACCTAACCCTATTTCTCTAACGCTTTTGGGTAAAAAGCTTCGACGAGGGGCGCCAAAACCCGATTTCGCTCTACCCTGATCGAGGGCTCGGGCCGGCGCTGTTTACAATGTTTATTTTCAAAAATCATCCCACTTCTGAATGATATCTCATAAATTAATCCCCTTATTCATAAACGGCCACTAAATTTAAGACATCGCTAATAATCGTTTGTCCCTTTCCCTCATATAAGTTGGACGGAAAGGGACAAACGATTATCAGAAGCCTCTTAACTTTAGTAGACGTTTATTAATAAGGGGGTAGGGTTTGCCTTCCTCGCCTGCTGCACTTTGTTAATATAAACTCGTGTGTCTCCAGATCCGCCCACAAATCCTCGAAGAAGCTTCTCGAACAGTCCCAGCACATGGAGCGCGTGTGGGGCCACGTGTTCACGCACACCATCACGCTCAGCGAGGCCAACCAGAGCACGTGGTTCAGCAAGCTCACCGACCTCATCCAGCGCACGCAACAGCAGCAGCTCTGGGTCTCCGAGACTAAGGTGACCGACTATTATTATTGGGAAAATGGCACCGTGCGTTTCTTATTTTGCTCGACTTGGCCGGGCCCTGCCCTGTCCCAAGGTACAATCGACGTCAAAAATATTATTACACTTTTGCACCTTACTCCTTTGTAATTAGATCCAAAAGTATAAAAATATTTTTGACGTCTACTGTACAAGATTTAGATTAATTTTGCTTGTCTTTCTTTAGTTTTCTAGTCTATTCTAGTCTAGTCTATTTGAGTGTCCCATTTTTGGGCAAAGACCTTTCCCCCGAAGTGTTCTCGAGGATTTTTAAATGTTTAAAAGAAATAAAAGGCTATTTATCAATCAGACAAAAAGACAAACAAAACACGTTCCTAGGTATATTATAATTTATAAAATGATTCGTGTCTTAAATATATTTTAAAAGGTCTTAGTCTTTAAATATAATTAAGCATAATATTTTTTAATGTACCTCTAGGTTTACCTTATAAACCTAGGTACTTAAATATTTATCTTTAAAGACTTTTTACATACATTAATATGTTATACATTTGTATGTTTAGTATGGGAAAGGTGTCTTACTCGTATGTCTGTCTATTTACAACATATATCGCATCATGCTTCAAGATGGTTGCTTGGTAAAGGCGATGGTGCATTTGGTAAATTATGTGCTTCCTATAGATCTGTCTTATTTTAATACTTATTGTGATCGAATAAATGTTTACAGTATGCAGCAAAATGATAAATATACTCGCTTTTGAGTCGCCAAGAAGCAATTGATTCTTGAGGATTTATCGATATAAATTTATTTGGTCACTTAAGTATATTCTGTTCCTAATTTTAAACCAATCATAGCGATTCTGAAGGAACCAGATTGGTTTGAAATGGCGTTCAATGTATTAACCAATTTAATTTCTTCTGTCTTTGCGGCGGTGTAGCACGTTGAAATGGTGTCGGACATATACTTCCCGATCCCACCGTCCCCTTACCCCGCCTTCTACCCCATCTCCTACCCCATTAACAACTACCCCCACTCTCGGTCACCCCAGACCCCCATGCTATCACCACAGAACATGCCTAATTTAAACGCTAAGCAATCCAAACGCCACAACCAACTGTATGACGCTAACAGAAATCACGTAGTGCCTTACTATTACGCAGAAACATTAACTACCAGCATGGCTAACAACTTCGGCGTCCCTAACACTTACTTGACTAACAAAAACAGACACACTTTAGCCAATTATCCAGAAAGGCAGTACTATTCCGGTCGAAATTTAAGTCCAAGAAACGTTATCAGTCCTGAAATGTCCAGAAATTTTGGAAAGAACATGTATCCTCAACAAGGATTTAGACCTTATAGCGTGCTTGAAACTTCTGCTAGATCTCCAACCCCAAATGTTCAGAGACCATCCTCAGTTGTTCCTATGACTGAGCAGTTTCGACCAGCCTCAGTATTCTTTCAAAAGAATGAAGAAGAAAGTAAAAACCAAATTCCCGAATGGAAAGCTAGGTTACAAAAGGAAATACCAAATCTTGGAAAAAAAAGTTTTGATAAGCCTCTGAGACAAATATGTCGTATTCCGAATTGTAAATGCAACTCGAAACCTGCTGTAGACCCTGGGAGGTTCAGTGAGGCACGCACACTCCCTACATTCACAGAAAGGTCGCTACATAAAATCAAGAATTTGTCTCTGCCCACGTTAAAATTAGAGGAACATGCCATTGACCAGAAATGTGAGCACGCCGAAGCAGAAAGGGACGTCACGACTCTTAATAAACCTATTTCTGAGTTACATTTAGGGTATGTGTAGGTATGTTTTAATTGAAAACATATACCTACTTTACCTATTATAAGTAAAACCAAAGAGTTACCAAATTACTCAAATTAGGTTAATCACAAAATGACTCAATCAATACTTTAATTTGTTTATTGCGCTTTATATTTCTGTATGTATATTTTGCTGCATGTAAATAATTTGCACTGTTTTTTGTGTCGCTTCTTGTGTATGTGCTTTTATTACGCTTTTTGTAGATGTTTTATTTTGATTTATTTCTATGAAACTTAGTACCAAAGATTTAAGTATAATGTGTTATTGTTTTTGTTAAACATCGTCATTTTACCAGTGTTAAATACCACTTTTGAAACAAATGAACATTCAAAACTACCATAAAGCGCTGTTTTTAATACAGTTACATATGTACATACCAATACAGTAATGTATGAAAACCTGCTTAAAAGTCTTTGTATCATTGATATAAGGTTAAATGATTTATTCACTACTATTTAACTTGAATGTTAATTTGTCCGGTGTGCCCCATTTAATCATTCACAGCTAAACATAGTTTTGACGTTTTTATTGCAATCAACCGATCATTCATTCGTCTTGTCTCACCCCATTCCATACCCCGGACCCAACAAAATGGCCGACTCACTCAAAATGGCGGAAACAGAGGCCCGAGCCGTTGTCGGACGACTTTCTGTTCTCAATGTCGTCGAGTACCGAGAACCGGTTGTCGTACGCGTCGAGCCCCGAGAGCGACCTGGAAGTGAGCCCGCCGCCGGCGCCGCGGCTGGTCAAGTCATCCTCGGACCCTTCCATCGCCACGACGCAGGATAACATGGATCGGGACGATGACCTGAATCACATGGCTGATGCTGTGCCGCCGCCTTATACGGTTCGTTATCATATTCATATTGTTTCTTGAGAAGTTACATTTAATCATCACACAACAATGTTGTACAATGTCTATGGTGATAGGTTTGTTATGCATATGTAATAATTCCAGGGACTAAACTACTTTTTTTGTACATAGGATAATATTTATCATCAAACTTTTCCATACCTACTGTAAATGTCAGTAACGAAGGTAACCGCTTCACTATCACTACATAGTATAAAACAAAGTCGCTTCCTGCTGTCTGTCCCTATGTATGCTTAGATCTTTAAAAGTACGCAACGGATTTTGATGCGGTTTTCTTTAATAGATAGAGTGATTCAAGAGGAAGGTTTATATGTATAATTGCACCCGTGCGAAAGCCGGGGCGGGTCGTTAGTATTCAATAAAATAATTAATAGCCTTTGTAACTAAAAGTCGAGTAACAATCATAATGGATTAGTTAACCAGGTAAGGTGGTAATTTTTAAGATGTCGGATCTTACTAAGGATCTCTACCTACAATTCCGACACTATCATGCTATACATGTCTAAAAATCTGTATAGGTAGGTAGTCTGACCAGCTAATTGAAGCAAAGGAATTAACTAAAGTAAAATAAGGAATGTACCTACGGTCGACTACAAAAGACGTATCTATTTTTGGGCCTTATTACAACGCAATCATTCCTTTGTAGCCGACTGTACTTAAGCGATTTAGCAATGAATTTTGCCTAAAGGCATTTTTAATCCAACAGCAAGGCGGCTACGGCGACAGCAAGTACGGCTTCTCGACGAACGGCAGCGGCCCCACCAACGGCATGGGCCTCCACAACGGACAGCAGACCATGCCGCAGGACGCCCCGCCCTACCAGATCAATCCTATGGCTCATTCGCCACCGCACTCACCGCTCTATGGCACCGGTAAGCACTTGTAGTTTATGAATAAATAAATCTTTGTAAAGTTTGTATGACACCGATAGTGTAGGTACAGTCGCCATCAAATATTTCGGAGCGGCCAAGGTACTCAAAAATATCTGAACATGCGCTTTATCGCCTTGACAATAGAGGCGTTGTTCAGATATTTGTGACCACCTTGGCCGCTCCGATATATTTGATGGCGACTGTACGAGATTATCTTTCACTTATAAACGGTCTGTATAAAAACAATTATAAGATTATAACATTATTACCACCTCGTAGTAGAACCATTTTAGCACTAGTACATACCGTTGTATACAAAAACAGTACTGTATGAGGTTCTTCAATAAATAAGTGTCTATACACTTCTTTAGTGAAGACCCTATGGTCTTAAAGGGTAGGGACATGTGAATCCTCTGGAGTTGCAGGCGTCCACAGGCTACGATAACTGCTTATTATCAGGCAGGCCGTATACTTGTTTGCCACCGTCGTGGTATTAAAAAAATTGTTTCGCTGCGATTGGCTGCGCGTCTCAGTTGATGAGGGATGTCAGGTTTGACTTTCAAGACAATAACAGACTTAAATAAGACCTTCACACGCGGGCTTTGTACTTAAGGTATAACGTATATAGTTTGGCCAGTGTTTGTTTTACTTCAAACATAGACAGAGATAATCATACTGTCTCTTTTTTACGCTAATACCCTCGCTACTGAAATAGGGTTGAGTATAGCTAATTACTTCCACTGTTACTGCACTTATTGGCCAGCCAGACTATAATTAACAAGCGGCAAGCTGAAAAACAAAACAGTCACTCTGCTTACTGATACAGTCAGCAGCAGAAGTTGCTAAGCGGGTGAAGTTGTTCAAAATTACCATAGAATGACCTTAACACCCTCTTATTCTCTTAATAATAAAGTCGTGTCAAATAAGCCTGCTCCCTGCCCTCCTCCTGAACACCTCATCCGCTTAACTAGTTCTGGTGCTGACTGCACTCATGTTTCCTTGTTTGCGTGTACTCTGCAAGTAGTGTGTTGACGGTTCAGTTCCAGAGCTGCCGCCGCGCACGCCGGGCCGGCCGGGCGGGCCCGCGGGCGGCGTGCTGCTGCCCGCGCCGCCGCCCGGCCGCCCGCCCGTCACCAGGCACCCGCACCAGGTAACGCACTCACATTCATTTTGTCTGTCAACTTGGGAAATCCATTCTCACAATCAGTTATAGTTCTTCAGTCTCTGGGTCCATTTTGATTCCGAACCATCTACATGCCGTTGAATAATCTATATTACGTGGATTGTTGCCAGATCTTCTCAAGAACTGAAAAGACGAATATTGTGTCAACAACCAACTAAAGTTTCATACTAGATGGATATGGAGAACTCAGAAAATCGAGAACTTTATAAATTATAGACACCTGTTCACTGTTACCGTAAATTCAACATTGTCTAACAGCGTATCGTTTGAATATTACAAGTGTGATAAGGATGGAAATTAACTCTCTTGGCATATAGAAGTTCGAAGTTGTCTTGTGCCCCTTCATCTTAAATAAATTTAGCAACATCTTGGCCACAATTTTAATCATCTGACACTTCAATAAATCACCGCTTTCACAGAACATTCGTCCCAGTGCACAAGAGCGTCTCTTCGGGCCACCGAAGGAAGCCAACGGTGACGACACGGCCACGTACACAGCGCGGCCTACGAGCATGATCATACAGCCCACGCAGAACTCGCTGGACCGGCACAGGCATCCTGGCAACCCGGTATGTTCACAAAGCACACAACTGTCATCCTGGGTGACAGTTCTGAGTAGCAGATGTTTGAGCTGTTCACGGATTCTGCAAGCCACCAATCATTAAGCTTTCTTGAAATAAGGCAAAGCTCTGACGATCAAGTTGGACCAGACTGATGGAACCGACAGAGATTACTTGACTGAATTTATGCTAACTGAACATGACTAAACTGAACTCCTCATAATTGAGGAATCAAAAGTTAACTTGATTAACAAACTTGATGAACATCATCAGGCTTTATATATTTTTTCCGATGATTTAAGCAGCGTCTGTGATCGAGTGACAGCGCCGCTCGTCCAATTCTTGATAAACAAATGTTGTCCCAATTACACCAACTATAAAATAAATACGAATATTGTTCATTACCTCACAATCCTCAACCACAAATCTTACCCCTTAGTTACAACTTCACACGCGTTGTAAAATTTTATTTTCTCAAACATGCAATGAAATATTGATGATATGTTCCTTATAATAGGCTGCGAAGTATGACGTTTCAGGTGCGGCTAGGACAAAAATCTTGCAGGTCTAGACCGGCAAAGTCCTCTTTTTTAATTTCCATTCCACATATGTTTGTGGCACAGGATCATGGCGTTCAGCCATTTAAGGCTATAAGCGATATTTACTTTTTGGTTCATTTTAAATTCTGCCACTACTTACGCCTCCTCCTAGCGTTTATCTCGGCTTGGGGTCCGCTTGACAACCTAATCCCATGAATTGGCGTAGACACTAGTTTTTACGAAAGCGACTGCTATCTGACCTTCCAACCCCGAGGGGAAACTAGGTCTTTTTGGGATTAGGTCCGATTTCCTTACGATGTTTTCCTTCACCGAAAAGCGACTGATAAATATCAAATGATATTCCGTACATAAGTTCCGAAAAACTCAGTGGTACGAGCCGGGGTTTGAACCCGAGACCTCCGGATTGAAAGTCGGACGTCTTATCGCAAGGCTACCAGCGCTTCCTACTACTTACGCCTATTAAAAAAAACAACTAAAAACAATGTGATATATTTAGCAATTTCGTTTATATAATCGACAAGAAAATAATAATTAAAGGATTATTAACAAATTCCTATAATTTTAAATTGTAAAGATGGAGGCAGATTATACAAACAGCTGATTTTGTTTTTTTTTATTGCTTTTCGTGAAAGGTTGGTTATCAGGCTAAAATATTAGCAGCGAGGGTATTACACACGAACTGAAATTATGAATTGGGATCTCTATTGATACGAAATAAATTCGGAGGGTTTTAATTCTTATGAATATTTTCTATAATAAAATTAATAAAGCATAAACAGAGACTATAGACAATATTTGTAACGTTCTGAATTTATTCAGTCACCATTATACATTTTTCTTCTTAATTTCAACTCGTGTAGAATGGCCTTAAGTTCAACCTCTCGAACAGCGCAGATACTGTGAAAAAAAAACTTTAGTGGGAAAAGGGTATAGCCGGGTTAGTATGGCACAACTGCCCTTAGCGAAAAAAAGAATTTACTTTTAGTGGATTATTAACCTTTACATATGTAGTGCTTTCACCAAAAATTAAGCCTCAAATCCTTCAGGTTTCAAAAAAAAACGCATAAATTGAAATATATATTTTATTTTATTTTAGCTAAAGTACTGATCCGATTTCTTTGTAATTTGGATATGTTGTAAGCAAAATTAAGGTCGCTTTTTAGAAAAAATAAAATAATAATTTTTAGAAAAAAAAAAGAAAAAAAATTGAGATAACAATATTCAAAAAATAAATAAATATAGGTACGAGATTGCGACAATTACCTAATTTATATATTTTATGTACAATTTAATAATCTTTAACATATATTTTTTTTAATAACTAAAACCGGGATTAACGATGTGAAAAATTCGAATTTGTAACATCCCATACTTTTATTCCCATACTTGTATTCCCAACAATCCCAATGCATTTTGAATTTAGAATGTGACAAAATCAAAATCAAAGATTTATTCAGCAAATAGGCCACAAGGGCACTTTTACCGGTTAACCGGCAGTAATAGACATAAATCCTACGAATGCTGCTAAATCACAAAAGATTGCTTAGTTTAAAGTAAAACATTAACAAATTTAAGTTACATTTTCCGCCAAGGAGTAACGACTTCCTTCTTCGAAATACTCTGTCACGTATCTTCGTAGTTTTAGACAAATATTATCATAAGCGAGACTATACAACGATTTTACGTGGTATTTTTTCGAAAAAAGTATTTTTAAAGCTTCATATTTATTCAAAGAAGGAACAGACATCTTGAAATCGATATTCGTTAACATTCATTATAAAATAAAGTTCTTACAATTCTCCCCTTCCCGCCTTTTTGTTCTTTTTTAAGCCCTAGCCGCATACAGCCACGGATTTTATTAAGGCCCGCACTCAGCACAATAAGTCGCGTTCCAAATTCAAAATGTATTGGGATTGTTGGGAATACAACTTCACAGTGTAATACGTAGAAGTTATCTTGTTTGAAAATAATGTATGGGATGTTACAAATTCGATTTTTTTACATCGTTAATCCCGGTTTTAGTTATTAAAAAAAATATATGTTAAAGATTATTAAATTGTACATAAAATATATAAATTAGGTAATTGTCGCAATCTCGTACCTATATTTATTTATTTTTTGAATATTGTTATCTCAATTTTTTTTCTTTTTTTTTCTAAAAATTATTATTTTATTTTTTCTAAAAAGCGACCTTAATTTTGCTTACAACATATCCAAATTACAAAGAAATCGGATCAGTACTTTAGCTAAAATAAAATAAAATATATATTTCAATTTATGCGTTTTTTTTTGGAACCTGAAGGATTTGAGGCTTAATTTTTGGTGAAAGTACTACATATGTAAAGGTTAATAATCCACTAAAAGGAAATTCTTTTTTTCGCTAAGGGCAGTTGTGCCATACTAACCCGGCTATACCCTTTTAAAAAGATTTCAATATTTTATTATGTTGCGCATATTGTTGTGAATTATAATGTCGATTTGTTTTATTCTATAATAATTTGGCTATAGGTAATATAAAAGTGAAATATGTTTAGATGTTGTTCAAATGCAAGTGAACATTTATACTTAAATGGCTGATGTACGTAATAGTTACACATTTTTAAAAGCCGTTCAGTGACAATGGTATGCAAAGTCAGAATTTAGCAATTCAGACTTCATAACGTAATGTTTTTACACATGTTTTTGATAAAGTGGTAAGTCTAATTAATGTTTTTTTGTTGTTGCTAGGATAATTCATTAATAACAAGATGAACATATGTAATTAGTCGTAATAGTGAATAGGAATAGGAATGTTGGTTTAGCATGTTTCCTAGAAACTAATGCAAATTTTGTTTGTACGTTTGTGGCTTATTACATAAAAACCGAAGTATGAAGGTGTTTGAAGTACATACAACATATAATATATTATTATTAATATAAGTTTACGAGTAGACTTACGTATGTCGGAAAAAAATTGGATAAGTTTCATATTTATTTCATTGCATGTTTGAGAAAAGCACTATACATACCTCGGCGTGAAAAGGAGTTGCCAGCCTCGTAACTATCCGGCCTCGCTACGCTCGGCCGTATATATGTACTCGACCGGCAACCCCCTACTTCACGGCCTCTGTAGTAATGTACTATTTTCCCTGACAGCAGACCTCGTACGACGGCACGTCATCGTACGAGTACGGCGGCTCGTCCAACAACGGCTCCGCGCTCGGCTCCTGCCGGCTCCCGCCCAACGCTCCTGATGATCTCAAAGTAGCTCCGCCTTCTAGGTATGTTTCACTATTTAATCGCGGTGTCTTTGGAAGAATCCGGATACCTCCGGAAATTCACTGTCACCGATAAATCAAAGAGTGAATAAAATTTCAGAAAAAGGCCATTTTTTGACATGCTTCACTAAATATCAAGAAAAACGAGTAGATTGCTTACAATTCTGTCTGTCTACATGTTTGTTAAAGTCAGACAACCAAGCCAATACAATAGTGTAAAAGTTCACGAAAACATATGTTTTTTTTAATTATTTATGTATGGTAACACAGGAGAGCACTTTGTCCCCAGGTTTTGTATGAAAAATGTGCATTCTCTCCTGCGTTACCGGTTTTATTTGAGAATGTAGAAACATTTGAGGTTTTAACAGGTGTAATCGGTTAATTTGGATGTTTAATTATAACGTTTTCGTAATTAGTATCACCCTCAAGTCGTCTGTTAAGTTTTTCTCCCAAGCCCAATCTGGACACGAGTGATAATTTCTGACAAGGGAGATGAGAGTTTAATGACCCTATGAATGCGGTTGATTTTCTATTAAAAAGGGAATGTTCTCATTAGCATTGCTTGTTCCAGTAAACTTGAGCCGCCGCCGCCTCCCAACCCTACGGCTATGTCACAGAGCCCGCAGCGAAACTCAAACTCCCACGAACACAACTCGCTCGAGTACAGGAACTCTGACAATTACAGGTAACTTACTGAAACATTCTAATCAAAACACTGAATAGGGAAACGTCTGCCGAGCGAAGTGAGGGTCTTCTGTATTAAGATACATCTGTCACCTAGGGGTATTTGAACATAAATATATCACCATCATATACAGCTAAGATTGATCTGCAGGTTGCCGATCGATTATAGATGCTCCAGCCGGTATACAATAAGGCTCATAATTGAATGTGTTCGCAGCAGGTCGCAGGAGAACTTCCGCAGCCCGCAGCGGCCCGCCATGAACGGCTCGGCGCACGCGCCCATGCACGCGCGCGGCCCGTCGCTGCCGAACGCGCCCACCAACGACCACGCCAAATACAGGTACCATACCACAAATAATCATACACTTCAAAAAATAGTACATTAGAGCAGAGGTCGGGAAAATAGGGATTTCCGGCCAAGTAGGTACATATATAGGTAGGAATACGAGGCCGGGAATCCGTTTTCACGCCGAGGTGCTTGTGGCGATGTGTGGTGCTTTTCTCAAAAAAATGCGTGGATATAAGACCTAGTACTTAATAAAGTCTATCGTACTCGGTATGTCTCGGTAGAATGCAGGCGTCACTACGGCGCCCGAAATGTGATACTTCCAAGTCTATTTTCACGAACGTAACGGCAACATTTCCGCGCATGTTTGAGAAATAGTAGAGGTCGGCAAGAAGGTATAGACGGATAGGGATACAAGGCCAACAACCCGTTTATGTTAGTGCTTTTCTCAAATACGAGTATGCAATCACGTATTGTTGTTGCGTCCCTTGAAGTATCAATTTTTGTATCAGTAACTCGAGGGGACTGAAATCTGAAATGGGATTTCATACAATTTTTCTGGACTAGGCCTGCAAAGTAACCTTAATATTTTTTATTGAACTTGGTGTAATGTGTTGTTTGGTCGTACAGCAGCCGCACGAACTCGGCGTCGCAGGCCGACTACACGGCGCGCGGCGCGCCGCCCTACAAGCCGGTGCCGCCGCCCAAGCCCAAGCACTACCGCCCGCCCGCCGACCAGCCGCACCCGGGACACCCAAGGAACGGGGTAAATACGACATAGAAACGTATATCATATAAATTACTGTAGCTATTTTTTCTCTGTATTGGCTCTAAATTGACCTCCTTTAAGTTTTTTCAAAGGACTACAATTTTTTTTGTTGGATGTCATGATCATGACACAATTTGACAGTAAGCAAACATTACAGCAGAGCATGGAGCCGGCGGGTGCGCCCGCGCCGGGGCCGGGCTCCGCTCCGCCGCGCGCGGCCGCGCCCGCCCCCGCGCCCTACCCGCACTACTCGCACCAGCACTCGCTGTCGCAGCCGCACCACCGCCTGCAGCACAACAGCTACCCACAGGCATGTTTCACAAAAAAAATACCGGATTAGCATAATACCGAGGTACTCCTTCGTCTACCCTATGGTCCGGGGGTTGACGTCGCGTCGACGCTGGTGGGACGCCGACGCTCGAAACATGCTAGTGTGGAGCCTAAGCCCTGTGAGCACTATAATTCTTATTCGGACCACGGGGGCTACAGTGCAGTAGTCAAATAGGTCTTTATCGAAATAACACATACTCTTTGAACGCCAATAAATCCTAAATTATCATCAAAAACACCTATAAATATCATAGCGTACGCTGTCAAAGTAACCTTCATAATTTCAAGTAAGGTTTGTATTGGCTTGCTTGCGTCCGTGATCTTGGCGTATGAGTGACGTTTTTGTATATGACGTACGGCGTTCAAATAACTATGTACATTTTAGCATGAAGCATTCTTCTGCTGCACTGGGAGTAAAACGGCTACCCTGAAATAAAATAATAAAATAAGTAACTATCAATAAACTGAACCCAATATAGTGCCTTGCTAAATTCTTTTGCTAGATGTACTGTTCGGATACCGAAATAGATTTTTCTTTAATTTACGTTTATATTTTGTCCCATTAAGTTTAAAGATAGTCTGCCGTTTTCAACTCAACATTTCAATAATAAGATCAGCCATTAGTCAGCCTGAAATTATATCTAAAGGTTTGGTTAGAACACCTTGATAAACTAAAATTTTACCTACATCATCATCATCATCTCAGCCATAAGACGTCCACTGCTGAACATAGGCCTCCCCTTTGGACCTCCATAAGTATCGGTCGGAAGCGACTTGCATCCAGCGTCTTACCTACATGTATTCTAATAATATCATTTATGTTTACAGCATCAGCAAAACATGTCGTACGGCGGTCAGATGCCTCCCCAGTCTCCGCCGTACTCCGGGCCACCGTCCCACCACCGTGCCATCAACCTGCCACACAACCCCCATCTCATAGGTAACCAAACAATTTAACAACACACTCAAGCCTGTGAACGCTAAAACGAATGTTTGTAAAGTCATAGGGATGATGACACATGTTGAATTATGCAGTAAAATTGAGTTGATAGGATGCAAAATGATCAAAATATCCAAATAAAGTAGAATTCATTCAAATCTATTGAAATGGAGCAAAATTTCAAAAGCTTTCAATTTTTTAAAGTACGAAATGTGATAAACCAATGATACCATTCGATTTTTAACATTTTTTTGTGAAAAAAAACGCAACATTTCACTGTAAAAATAGCAATTTCATAATTTTTCCATACTTTAAACAGGGCAACTATGAAGCCGTGACGTCACTGCTTCATATCATTTTGTTAGGAGCGTTTTGAGAAACAAATGCAAATCTCAGACAAGTATCTTTTCTGTCTTTTATGTTGACTTAAGGCAATTGGCCCCATATAAACATTTGATCCTCACAACAAAACGAATCGATTGATACCATTCATGAAAAAAAACCATCATGCCTATTATCATTACTGAACTTTCAAAAAACTTGAATCATCTATTTATTTCCCGTCACAGATTTAGCAGGCAGTCGAGAGCAACGCGGATCCGCCTTCGAACTTTATAGGAAACCTCAACACATGCACAACATAAGGTAAGACCTTATCACACGGTATACCTTGTCATTGCACTACCAATCAGTCCCCACTTTACAAGTACATTCAAAATCTAAAATAAAAATGTTGCCTCAATACATACCTCTGTGAATTTGCATGTTCCAAAAGTCATATCTTCGAGATTCTCTAGCCGTTTTCGGTCCCGTTTACATCAGCCCTGTACAATTTGCTCTAACATGCAAACACCAATCGCTTCACAAACGACTAACAATGTCTTGTCGGGCCACAGTATTAGTATCGGTCTTGTATGTGGTTATAAATATACATATTACATATTTTGTAACATATACATATCTCTATATTGGGGTAAGTCTGTAAATTGTAATAACATTGTATATTAGAGTATTTAGAGTTGTTTGTTATGACAACTATTATTGGCAGTGCGTGTCTGCATTTTAGTGCAACTTGAAAATTCTATTTAAAAGCATATTGAATTAATTTGTCATTTATGTTGCTTCGTTTTTCACATTATATTTTATTTCGACGTCTTTGGTTATCCTTTGGCTGGCTGTCTCCTGCTAAAATTAATTCTGTTCTATAATCGGTTTTCGATTTTTTTCTCTTCTATTCCAATCTTTCAAGGGGCATTTATTTCAATATGCTTTTTAAGGAATATCTAAATTCACCTCTTGAAAATTGCCATTCAATCTGGACATTTCAGAAACTTCCACTGTTTTTATTCTAATATAAAGACATTCATCTTAAAAAAAATGGCCTTTATCTGAAGTGTCCAGATTACATATCATAGCGTAACTAAGTGGGTGTTTGGTTGTGGGTTTCCGCAGTTCATCCGATGCCATGAACTCGAGCGTGGAGCGCGACGAATCATTTTCACCAAAAACAAAAAAGAAATTGTCAAAAAAGCCATCGTTTATTAAAAACGCTGTGCTAGATCTGTTCCGATCAAAAACGAAAAGCTCGCAAAAAGTATCTCGGCAAAAGTCATTATGCGAGACAGACTTGCAACCGAGACACCAGACGCATCAAATGCCGATGCTCAGGCGAGAGAAGTCTGATCTTAGCGACTTAAATACGCATATGAGGAATACGCAAATTAGAAACCAGATGTTGCAGCGTAGCAACTCATCCTCATGTGAAAAACCAGTTTTAAAACCAATACTAAAACGACAAAGCTCATTCTGTGATGACAGAAATGGTGTAGTCTGCACAGTCAGAGATTACGACGCCAAGCCCGTCATGAAAAATCTTAGACGGCAAAATTCAATGTGTGAAATAGAAACGGAACCAAAAGTTACCCCACTGTTACGTAGACAGAATTCTCTCATAGACTATAATAGACGAGGCATATACGGCCAGTCGCCCAGCTTTAATATGATTACCAAAATAGATCCCATCTACCAAAGACAACAGCAAATAAAACACGAACCATTCCACCCTTCACAACCACTACCTCCAGAACCAGTTTACCAAGCCAAAGAGCACCTCGTTTACGACCCTATTCCCAAACCGAGGAGAACGTATGCTTCTCTATATGATACCTCAAGCGAAAACCCTTATGCCAGCAGGTCTGAAGTTACTAATCAGAGTTTTGAAAGTCCGTATGGAAATCGACAGTCTATAGGCATGCCTCTTATGGATCCTTATGCTACAAGAGCTGAATGCATTAGAGAAAATCCCTATGCAACTAGATCTGAATGTGTGCGAGAGAGTCCTTACGGAACAAGGAACGATTTTGTAAGAGAGAGCCCTTATGACACAAAAGTAGATTCTGTAAGAGAGAGTCCTTATGGCACAAGAACAGATTCGGTAAGAGAAAGTCCTTATGCTACCAGATCCGAATCCATTAGAGAAAGCCCTTATGCCACCAGGAGTGAAATAATAAACGATAACCCATATGCTACTAAGCAGGACATCGCTAAACAATCAGATTCCATTTACAGCGAATCTCCTTATTCTAGCAAAGAGCACATGCTTAGACATAGAATGACGTCTGAAAGTCCATATTCTACTAAAGAAAACATGTTGCGACAGAGATTTTCAGAATCACCTTATAATACTAAGGAAGAAATGCTAAAGCAAAGAATGGATGGGTCGTTTACTGCGAAAGAGCCTTTGTATGGTAGAAGGACATATGATCCTCCACCTAGCACTTCATGGTCAGAAAATCCTTATAGCGTGCGACCCGATAGAAGATTACAAACTCCAGTCAATTTTCCCGGTAGGATTTCACCCATGGCTAAGTGTATGAGCGAACCTCCATATTCTTCTAGAACAGAAATGATGTTAAGAACAGGACATGCAGAATCACCATATGCGACTCGATCCGAGATCAAGTCTAGCTGCTCGGAATCGAATTATTGTACGAGGAGTGACAGTCTTGAATTTAAGCCAGATATTCGACCAGCTTCAGCAGAGTGTACATATGTTTCAAGACAAGAAATTTTATCTCAAAAAGCTGCAATGTTAGCTAGTAAAGAGTCTACTTATGGTATTCGATTAGAAGAAAAACTGGAAATGATAAAACAAAGAAATCAGGCTAAAAAGGAAATGATATATCAAACTAGGAAGGAAGCAAATGAAAGTGATGCGGCGAAAATGAGAGAACCTTTGTATGTTTCTAAAAGAGAATTGAAAGATAGTGTAATATACGAATCCCATCAGGAAACTAAAGAAGTAGTACAAGCACAGGAAGGTAGTGCTAGAAGTAGCCCGTATGAACTCAGTGATGCTAATCATTTGTCCCGCCGAGAACCAACTTATCAAACAAAAACAGAAGCTCAAAGCGGTATTGAGAAAGAGACATTTCAAGAAATAGATTTTTCCAAGCTCAGATTAACAGAATCAAAAACCGACGCAGAAAAGGAAAAATCGCTGAACGTAGAATCCACTGTACTCAAAGGCGAACCTTTATACGCTCCTCGTTTACATGGCAAGACTGAACACATATCAAATGCTTTAAAAACAACTACCTCTCCTGTACCTTATGAATCGACAACATCTATGGAAACTCACTATGCTTCGGAATGCAGCATGAACTTTGAGAATAAGCCTCAAAGTACCCCATACGCCTCCCAGGATTTAGACGACCGAACTCCTAAATCTGGTAGAACCGTAAAATTCTGCGAAAAGATTGTAGAAAAGAGTCCTGAGAGCAGTCAGGAAAATTCCGAGAATATGTCTACAAGTCAGAACGAAACGACTGTCATTAATAATCAGAACACAGTGGTGCAGGCATCCATGTCTGAAAGTGCATCAGAGAGTAAAGAGGAAGTAGAGCCGGATGGGCCGCACACTACTTGGGGAATATTTGACAGTGAAGGAGGTGTATTAGAAGATAGACAGTGGGGAGTTTCCCTGATCATTCCGCCTAAAGCTATTGCTCCTGGGATCAAGCAAAAGATCTACTTTACGGTGTCAGACCCGAGGCTGAGCCAGCGCGTGGGGGGGCCACCAATCGATATGGACAACGGTAAAGCTTTTTGTAATGAAGCACGCGCCTGTAGTCTAGAAAGCACTTATTAATTTGGCATTAACTTTTGTGAAGATAGAGGAGCAAGTAATTTGTGATTGTACAATGTTTAGTTAGTTATAATCGATATATACATATAATAATATATTGCATGGAATCTTGAGGCATGTGGGTTGTAGATATAGATAGACCTTTATGTACATAACATAAACCATTATCTGACAATTATTATCATTACATATAACATACTTAGAAGTCTTCATATATGTAACTATATTCATATTCTCACAACACTCCCTAATTTGTACAGCAATTGTACCACGTATTTTAGTGTATGTAGTGCTTGAGTAGATTTTATTTGTTTCATATAACTATATAGGTATTTGTTTAATATACTTACATCTATTTATTGGGTAAATCATATATCATTATCATTTATTTGTGCAGCTTCTACCACACAATACACTCGTACTTAGAGATTGAGGAGAGAAGACGACGCCTTTGCTACGTTCAACCAACCATATGATTGTATGTTTAACGAAAACTCCATATATTAACACACTGAACATTATTTCATTTCTATTTTCTCTGACCAAACATATTTTTTTCTTACTTTATGCAATTTAACTCTACATATTTTATTATTTTCGTATTGTGTGTTTTTTCATTTTGTTTTTGGTTCACGTCCATTGCTCGTTCTTATCGCTTGGCATGCCTAACATATGCATAAAACGTGTTGCGATTTGTGTTTGTGTGTTACGTGTACATTGTTATCTTTGATGTTATCTAATACGATTGCAGATTACCAAATTACTTATTTACTCTCGATTTTTTATAGATCTTCTGCTCAATTTTCTAGCACATCTTACTCTAATTCACTTATCCAACTAGCATATTTAATACACCCCAACAATCGTTTTACCGATTAAGCTTTGTTTTGAAATTATTGTCATAAGATACTAAAACAAATGCGTCATGACTGACAAATAATCTTTTAATCATGTAATCAATTCAATTCTTTCTTTAATGAGGGTTTCATCGATAATTTTTTCACCAGGTGACAGCACCGTGGCGAGAGGTCTAGCTGTCATGAATGTCATGATGCACTAATCATGTTTAATTATATGTGCTGCTGCACATATCTGCTGTTAAAAAAAACCTCTCCCCACGGTTCAGCCACCTGGTGATAAAAATTTATTGAAGAAGCATTCATTTTCGGTTGTTATTGTAAAAAGTTTTGAAGACGTTAACGGCTCTTCCGTCACAGGTGAAGCGATGCTATCCCCACTAGTGATGTGCGGTCCGCAAGGGCTGGTGTTCCTGCGGCCGGTGACGCTGCGGCTGCCGCACTGCGCCAACGCGGTGCCGTCCCTGGGCCTCACCATCAAGGCCACCGACACTGAGGCGCACCTCAGCACCGACTGGGACCAGATACACCTCCCCGCGACGACCACGCTCAACACTGTTGCCGTCAAAGTTGACCATTTCTAGAACGATATAGAGCTTTGCCTTATGTTGTTTATTCGTTAATGTTTTGAGCTCATTTGTGACAGGATTAAAATTGTTTAACGAAATATATATTACGCTCGATAGGATATTGTTATATACTTCAATATTTCGACCCAGTTTTGTCTAACGTAAAAGGGGTTGCAAAGATAATGTTCTTCCAAATTGTATCTAAATTCCCACCTTTAGGCCATAAGACCGCATTTTTCTTGACAGAGCATTGTTAAAGAGCTATTTTTTGTAAAAAAATAATAGAATATCATCTTATATTAAGTAATTTTAGGCTTCGAGAGCTTGGTCACACACGGTAATATGTATTGGTGCTCTAGCTATGCAATTCAATGTATAAACTATAAAACACAAATATATAAGAAAACACTGCGAATAACTAAAATATTCTTGCAAGACTAGATTGAAACAGTGCTTAAAACTTATGTTAAGAATAGTTTTTCACTTTAATTAAGTAAGTAATTAACTTTCGAATGGTTAATTTACGGTTTAAATATTGGTGATACTGATATTGAAATGAATGAATTCAAGGACTGGAATTGTGAAGCATTTCAATAAAAATTTAATTATGAATTTATCAATAACGTAAGATGCCTTACCATAACGTAGAACTACTATTGTAGGATGTAATAATGTTGATATTGTAATGTTATTATTTAATTTAATGCATCTGTATTTAGATATCAGAATGTTAGGATGTTTATCCGAATTGAAATTGTTTAAGTATTTTGACATTTCAAAACAGTAATGTGATTATTGCCTTTAAAGATTATCACGGAAAGGAAAATGAAATAATTGTTCAATCAGATTGTGTCAAATAATAAGGGGCTATGTAAGAACTGACTTTTATTGCCATTTTCCCTTCAATGATTTATGTCTTATTAGTTATTACATTGGAATTTGCGAAGTGAATCTATACCTAAGTTGTGGATTTTAGCGCTACTCTTATATTTCCTATTCGCCTTAATACCTGTATTGTATATTTTCTTGTTATTAACGATGAGTTTAAATTTGACTCTACAATAAATTTTATATCTACCGACTATTCCTTTCATTTATCTTCTAGTAGTATATAATTTTTGAACTTATAACTAACACTTTTTAGTTCATATTTGTTGTAGGTACCTACACTAGCATACCATGCGTACCATATATACCATGTGTCTTCAGTGGACAAATTTAAATAGTGTATGAACACCTCGTAAACAAAAACTTTATTGCCGCGATGAGATAATTCTTAATTAATGGAATTTAATTTGATATAAGAAGTAGTAAGAACTTGGTGGAAGTAACAATTTCTAACTTAGGTAGGTATTTGCACTTTGCACTTAAACTCTTTAAGTGGCCCTAAGCGGATGTTAAACTTAAATGACCTTAGGGTCCTATGTTGAAAAATAACAAATGTCACCTAGGCCAAGTATTAGATACTAGGGCAAGTATTAGGTATGCAATAAAGTGCCATCTAGTGTGAAAATCTCGATGTTCGCACGGCGATTATCCGAACGCGCGCAATGATTCTCATGTGTGTTAATGGCTATCTCGTACTGTGTGCAAATCGGACGTGTTTACACCATTATTTAGTGTATGTATCATTGTATACCTACACTTTGTTGAGCTAATCCTACGAGCGCGGAAAATGACGCTTCTCTCGAACATTTTAATATTTACACAGTAAAAACATTAAAGAATAACTATTGTGTGAACGAGTCGTAGTCTATTAGATTCACGTTTCTATGGACATGATGTTTTTAGGGTTCCATAGCCAAAATGGCAAAAACGGAACCTTATAGTATCGTCATGCCCGTCTGTCCGTACGTTCGTCCGTCCGTCTGTCTGTCCGTCCATCTGTCCGTATGTCACGGCCATTTTACTCGGGAAGTATAAGACGTATCTTTATTATCGCCGATGTCAATAGTCGTCCGTTAAAAATTATGAACCAGTCGACAGTCCTAGAAGTCTTTTATGACGATTCGCTATTATTATTTAGGTTATAAGGTATCCTGCCTTTTCGTCGAAAATTTTATTGCTACACTTGCCAACCAACTTTTCGCAGAAGTTTCATTTGGCCGAATAACTTTGACCAAATAAATTTCATTTCCCCGCCACATAGTTGGGAAATGAAACTTACCTACTAGGTTGGGTTAGGTTATGTAAGGTTAGGAAATGAAATTCGGCCAAATGAACTTCTGCGAAAAGTTGGTTGGCAAGTGAAATTCGGCAATACAATTTTCGGCGAAAAGGGAGAGGCGGATTACTTCGCCACCAGCCGTCAAAACAAATGCCACGTGTAGTTGCCACTGTCTCTACTTTTGGTCTTGCACTACTTTATGTGTCTTAGTAGTTCTTACTTAGTCTATGAGATTAATGCAGTGCAGAGTGCAGTGAAATCTTAACGGCCCGTGCTCGGGCTCGTGGGCACAAATGGCACAATGTCGCAAACAGTGTCAGGCGATGAGTGACGCGCAGTATCAATCGCAGTCACCCCTTAATACCTGCGCATCTTCGCGCCGTGCCGGACACTCGCGCGCAAAAGTGCATTGCATAGTTTAGTAAGATTTTATTAAGATGTCCTAATTGTAGGAAGAAGTCTCTAGTAAGATTCGGACATCTTAAAAAATACTATTATAAGCTCAATGATCTCAGTGCACAACATTGAATATTAAGGCAGAAGTAAAGGGTAGGAAAATTTCGTAGAGTGAGCTCCCATGCCGAGGTTTTCTCGAGGGAGTTTGAAAGAGCCCAGCATCGAGTACGTAACACCCCTGGAATTGCAGGCGTCCATAGGCTACGATGGCGGCTTACGATTAGGCAGACTGTATGCTTGTTGCCCATAGACGTGGCATAGAAAATGTTACCTTAAATACAAAAACAACTCTGAGTTTTTACTGATACCGAGAAAATCTTAACGCAGATGTCGCTGCTGCTGTAGGTACACTCCGTATACATGTTGCATTGTCCGATGTTTTAACTGATTGGAAATATCCTAATCAAACATACAGCTAACTGCTAGTCGGTAACATTGGTCATTCATTACACGGAACGGCTAAATTACGAACAATGGTTAAATTCCGGTTCGCGGCTGTACATGTGGCGGAAAAAATTATCACTCCAATTTTCGCAGTGGCCTCCATGGGAACAAGAGGAAAGTAGGTTTTTTTAATAAAGCATTGAAAAATCCCATGTTATTTTACAGTAATTGTCTTAAAACAGCATGAAATCACAAAAAGATTTGGAAAAGGTATCAGCTAGCAATGCACCAAGGAGAAGTTTCCAAAGTTGCGAAATTTTTCATACGGAATGTTCTCAGAACTTAAATTTTACGAACAATAAAAATTATTCAGGAAGTCGCTGGACACCGCCGTTATCAATTATTTTAACTGACCGTCTCATTTATGAGTTTATAAAAGTAATACTAACAATATTTTTTTGGTAATTCCCATAGGGAATGTTCTCATTGGAAATTTAATTTAAATTCTCGTGTAATTATCAGGAAGTTTTCGAGACTGTTACTGATTTTTTGAGAATGTTCTGCAACTTGTACCATTCTATCTGTACCTAAGTAATTTTGCCCAACAATGAACCACCTTTCTTATCGACTGTACCGGTGCATGATATGGGCATTACGCGCCGTTATTATTATTGAGGTAAAAGTTGAATGTGTCCTGCGTGTTGCAAGTTTTAGCTCTACTACACTTGCGGACCTTCGGTACGATGTTTGCTTAGTTTAGTAACTTATGACTAATTAAGTACTTATATTCTTACGCTTCGTCAAACAAAGCCGGTCTCTGAACCTTTTTAGGGTTCACTAGTCAACTGGGAACCCTTATAGTTTCGCCATGTCCGTCCGTCCGTCTGTCCGCGGTCTAGCTCAGTGACCGTTAGCACTAGAAATCTGAAATTTGGCATGAGTACCAACGTGCATTAAGCCCCCCCCGGTCTAACTTTTGAACAGATAGTAAAAAAAAATGGTAGTGAAACTTAATAGGTAATTACTTTGAATGAAAACTATAACTAATGAAATCGGTTGAGCCGTTTTTGAGTTACCACTCAAAAACCGCATAATGAAAGGACGTAAGTGCCGCGCAGTAAAATGACTTAATCACCACCAAATATCCCATAATAAATGACCTTTTGAAAGAAGGTTATATAATAGGCCGGCAACTAACGGAACCCGACACTGAGCATGGTGGCTAATGGCTTTATTACGCAGCTTTTACTAAACTTCCCGTAATTTTAAGTCCCAAAAATTGACCTTAGGTAAGTAAATGCCACCCAAGATCCAAACCGGATGTCATAGGTACTAAGTAGATACAAATTATTCCATGTCATTGTCATGATATGATCCCAGTTTTTTATCATACAATCAAAACGAGCTTTACACCTTTACCAGAGAGTCTACTTAGAGAATAGAAAGCTAAATGTGAAAAAGATAAGCTATAGGCATAGCGGTAGGCCTATTAAGGCTTGACAGGTTTTGATTACGGTAAGCTTTTAAATTAAGTTTCGGAATTAAGTTAGAAGCTTCAAATATCCTTCGGTATTTATGTAATGAGAAGTAAAAGTTGGTAGTGCTTTGCAATTATTGCTAAATGTTCATATTTAGTGTTAGTAAACCAACCAAAATAAGCGAATTTATTACAGCAAAGGATTATACGAGTATACATTATAAGCTTTACACCTCTCCTGTGGCTAATATACAAAGATATAAGAGCCATAAATCCTAATATTCTAGTTCTGATGAGCTTATTTTACCTACTTCATTTCATACTCCACTAAAAGGTTAACTGAAAAAAATTACTTAAAGGGATAAGCTTGCCTCTGTAATTTACATCTTCTTTTGTTAACTGTCTGTAGGTCTATAAGGTGACAAGACTGACAAGCAATGTCAGTTAAACGGATTTTAACGTACATTGAAAATATTATTTAGTTTGTATGAAAAGAGACAATCTAAAAAATACTTATTTTCAAAAAGTTGTTGAACATACGTTTTATTGTGAATTTATTGCTCATATCATATTACAGGAAACAACCTGTATATATACATTTGCTTTTAAAGGCCCAAAAATCGGGTCGACAATAAAATAATAAAAAAAAAAAACTAAAAAAAAAAAAAATCATTTATTTCGGACAATAAAATCCATAGTTATTTGTACATCAAATTAAAATTAAAATATCGTTAAATTAAAATTAAAGTTATAATACCATAAAATATACAATTAAAATAAATAAATAAAATTTAAATTTAAAATTAATTACACTTAAAATAACACTACAATATCCTTTCATTCTGCTTTTAGCAACATTAAGCAATGGAAGGCCTATTTTAGCTAATAAGGGACTTCAACTGCACCTTCCACGAGGCATCACGAGTAAACAGGCAACGCAAGGGCTACACACAGCGGAATTAATTTCATGTCACGCTGCCTTGTCACGAATAACTGCGAAGTGCAATCATTCTCTAGGTTGGTATGTAACTTAATAAAATTAATAGTCAAGTTATTACTATATTTTTAAAATCTATTACATATTTTTTGTATTTTAATAAAAATATTATAGGGGTAAAAACCAGGAACTCGGTTAAAAAAAGTAACGAAATATTTAAAGGCAAAAACTGCATAAAATATTTTATGTAAGTTTTTTTGGTTTATATGGTTACAATAATATTTATCGATTATCCACTGTTAATACATTAAAAATTGTATCGCACTAACATTAATTAAATATATATTTATACCTGAACTCAATAGGTAAACTATATATTTTTGTGTTGCTATGCCGACGGAATAGGGAATATTACGCAAAACTCTGCGTAGGGGGCGACACTAGCACATCCAGAGGGCCTACCACGAAACACGAAAATAAAAATTTCGTTACCTGGTTCTCTGTCACTCTTTCATACTCGAGCGATAGAGAGGCACATGTCAAAATTTCGATTCTCTCGTTTCACGATAGGCCCTTTGTAAACAAACCGCCTTGGTGCGCAAGTGACATATTTATTCGTTATAAATTATCTAGGAAAACTTGTAAAAAAACTGTTTAAGGCCTAGTATGTATTAAAAACTCTATGGTTTACCGGTGAGCTAGTGCTGCACTCTGGTGGCAGAATATTGCAGTAATATCCCCTATTAGCGCGAGTAGATAGTGACTAGCGTGACCTTTTTTAATCAAAATTATAATAATGGCAAAGGATATCACAGAGGCAATATCGTAACCAATGAGGTTAATCCGAGGTGCGATTATTGCTAGTTGAAAACTTTACCAATAATTATAATAATTCAGAGTTAAGCTAATGATTCTTTACATATCGAATTAAGCCGTCTGACTGTCTAGGAGTGAAATTCAATTCGTTGCGCTTTTTACGAAAACTTTAATGTACAATGAACGATAATGAGCTCGGTGCGTTATGAATAAATTAGGTGCTTATCTACCGCATACCTTTTACTTTGAGGTCACTTGGAAGAAGTTTTTTTTTAAATAGCTTCGGACAACTGAGAATTTGTTTGACAAGGACCAATTAAAGTAATATTTTTTTTTGTGGTTTTAATAGTATTTTATTGAGTAGTTCGTTTAGAAGAAACGTTAAAATCTCACGGGAAATAGTAACTTAGAATCAGTAAGTTTTAATCAGACTATTTTAAATACTAATTGTGCCAACGACATTATGTAAAAAATCTTATAAAAAAAGTCAAAATCTTAGCTAAGGGAATAGTCGTCTTAACATGTTAAGAGGCCCATTCCGAGCAGAAAGTAGTAAAAACAGGAAGAAGCTCCATCTAATTTGGCGACAGTAAAGTGGAGATCACATGTCTCAAATTTCAAAGTACCTATATAAACGTATACCTTACATCCAGTCAGTGTTACGCAGGTATACCCTTAAAAGTAAGGGAGTCTTTCAATAACAAATACGTTATTTCAAACCCCCCCAACAATACGATGACGAATAGATTAGCACACGTCACCACGTCAACCAGACTCCGTTACGCCTAGATTCGCGCACGACTCACTTAGCTGACCTATGAGCACAGCCTACTGGGCTATGACTCATTGTTCCAACAGGGTATTAATTTCTATGCATAATTATCTATAATTAGGGCACGTGTCATTATGACACCAAAGTCGAATTATCTCACCGAGAATTTAATTAACGTTCAACAATAGGGAATATTACGCAAAACTCTGCGTAGGGGGCGGCACTAGCACATCCAGAGGGCCTACCACGAAACACGAAAATAAAAATTTCGTTACCTGGTTCTCTGTCACTCTTTCATATTCGAGCGATAGAGAGGGACATGTCAAAATTTCGATTCTCTCATTTCACGATAGGCCCTTTGTAAACACAACGCCTTGGTGCGCAAATGACATATTTATTCGTTATAAATTATCTATGAAAACTTGTAAAAAAACTGTTTAAGGCCTAGTATGTATTAAAAACTCTATGGTTTACCGGTGTGCTAGTGCTGCATTCTGGTGGCAGAATATTGCAGTAATATCCCCTATTTGTCCCCTTTTTACATGTACCGTGGATAAAATGTGTTCCGTTACGTGTGTTGTTTTTTCTTTGTGTTAAAGTTTGTCTAAGGCACAATGAATACTCTAATATGCTACAAACACAAATCCAGTGTGAGATTCTCTATTTTTGACTGATTATGATTAGAGAGTGCCGATAATAGTCCTTCGTAAGACTTTTGGTACGTTTAATTACATACTTATCGGTGGTGAGAGGAGTATGGAACTCGAGTCCCACCGGCTTGCCTCATTTTCAGAACCTTGAAAACTTATCCTACATACCTACTAGGGCTTGCCTACGAATATTTTTAACCCGCCCCAGAAATACACACCTTTACTATTACCATGCTGTAGGTAGGTAGGTACCTGTATATTATGCACAAAAATACTCAGTACTTATTGAACAAAGATTTGACACACTCCATCATATTTACTACAATTCTCCGATCTTATCCCTTCAATTCCACAATTAAACAATAGATGCATATCGAGTGTAGCATCGGTTTTTTGCCTTCGCCGTACAATCGACTCAATAGTCAATGCTAGTGTGCCACATTGTGCTGCATAATGGGTAATGAACTTAAGTAATGTGGGATTACGTTGCGTGCCAATCAATAATCGCAACCAGCCGTCAGAAGTCAAGATCGCAAGTCCTTTTTTTCTTCAGTTTTTAGCTAGGGATACACGCACAGATGTGCCCGCCGGATTTCTCCGACGGATGCGCCCGGCGAAAAAATCCGTGCGTGTATGGCGCGAATTGGACATGGTTTTTTTTCTCTTTATTTTGGCACAAACAGTCATTACAAAAAATTACATATATGGCGTTACATTGGGTGTTGACAAAACAGTGCCGAAAAAGTTACAGTAATTATTGTTCAAATTTTGTTACAATGGACCTGAATTATTAAACATTTCTATGGACCCGCTAACAGGGAAGTAACATATGTAATTTATAGAATAATATGTATGATATATTAGATTTGTCTGCGGACACATCTGTATAGCGCCATACACGAGCGGATCTGTCCGCCGGGCATATCCGTCGGACAAATCCGGCGGGCAAATCTGTGCGTGAATCCTTAGCTATTGGTAATAGGTAAGCGCGTCGTGTTTTATGTACCTTTATATACAACCATATCAAGAATTCTGTATAACATGTTCGGAAAAGATAAGCTAAGGCCTATATTAAGAAACGAGAAAATAATGGTCTACCTGTATTATACGTCTGCAGTGTATGTAATCTAACCTACATAATTACCTAGGTAATAAAACTATCATTTCCTACGTTTCATAAAACCACACTCGTATTTGAATGCCCTTCGTTATGTAGCATTCACATAAACTATTACAATCATTTGCCATTTAATGTACGAGCAAGACCTTTGCTTCGTTTCGCTGGCTCGGTCGAGCACTCAGGCAGAATATGGATTGCTAGCAACGGCTTTCATTATATTAACATTACATTCGGACAAAAAACTAATGATATTAAACACTAATTAGCTTCGTTACACAGAAACATTTCTAAACGATACAAGGCGTTGCCGAAATTACATCACCTAGAAATTTGAGCTCACCTATGACACACGGACGGACAGACGTAGGAAATCTCACATTAAAGTATCATTTGCGTTTGCGCATCACAATTATACGTTGCCAATGGTAGGCCTAGAAAAATCATACGTGGTTTGAACATTGAAGGTCGAAGGATTCCGTAGATGCTATTGGGTATGTACAGTCAGCAGCAGAAGTAGCTAAGCGGGTGGGGTGTTCAAAATGACCTACACACGCTCTTATTCTCTTAACAATAAAGTCGTGTCCAGCTCATTTTAACACCCGCTAGTTACTTTTGCTGCTGACTGTATCTAAGGGGAAGGAAGATTATAACCCGTCTGGTTATCATTCTTAAAGTTATAATTATAAAATAAAGACTTATCTAGTTTTAATTGATCAGCCATTTACGGTTCAAACTATTTTCTTTTGTTTATTTTACTCTATGAAATGTCCAACCATCTGTCATCTCACCTTCCAACCCAAAGAAGGACCTAGGCCTTATTGGAATTAGGTCCGGTTTCCTCACGATGTTTTTCTTGATCATAAAGTGATTCGTAAATATCAAATGATATTTCCTACACAGGTAAGTTCTAACAATCCAGGTTTTAACCCGAGACCTCCGGATTGAAAGTCGGCCGTCTTACCGTCAGGCTACCAGCGCTTTAGTTGTCGCAAATCCCGATGGATCTATAAAAATTATCAAAATCAATTGTTTGCAATAATTCATTACAGTGAAAAATTTTCCGTAATCCCTTCTCATTAGAATCAAGTTCATGAGCTCTGCCATCATGCTCATGACCAACGCCTGACGTCTTATACAACTAGCCCCATTATTCGCGAGCTTTCGCGAGTAGGTCACTTGGTTCTAGAAATATGAACTTTTCGGCGTATTTATCTAATGAATATAGTTAGATAGTTATTTGCGATTCTGTGAGACCGTATTTCAATTATCCATTACATTTAGCTCCCGAATTCTTTAACACTCACGCAAAGTTCAAAAAGTTCGTTTGAGCGAGCAACCGTCGTTATGGTCTAAGAGCTGGCCACGTCAGATGTGACACAATAATGAGAGGTTTGTAATCAGTCCAGTTAGATTGCATAACCATCCTTATTGCTAGATCCGGGCATCTGGCAGCTTTTAATGGGTGGAGATCAGAGTGACAGACCAACAAAGTTTTTAAGTTGAAAAAAAGTAATACCGAAATAGGTAAAAACTGCTGAAGTTGTGTCATTTATAGAGAACAGGGCCTATATTTTAACATTAGAACAAAAAACATTGTGTATTATTGCGCAAACAAAAACAGTAGGCGAGTAACCAAAAATTACATTATACATCATTTGGCACTACTTCCCCCAAACGAAACTTTTGGATATTATATAATCTAATTAATTACATAATTTTTCATAATATTGGATCAAAACCAGAACTCTAGAATTTATTTTCGTCAAGTTATTTGCTTTCTTTTACCTCCACCACTTTACAGCTGCCAGATGTCCGGATCTAGAAATAAGAATAGTGTAGCAAACTAACTAGAGGGGTTTCGTTGCTCTCATTATTGTGTCATATCTGACGTGGCCAGCTCTCCGTCTATTAAGCGATAGTGCGTGCCAGTAGTGTGATATTTTTTCACCTATCGCATCTCTCTGATTATGCATTTGTTTCCATTTTTTTTCTAGAATATGTGTTATTGAATCTTCGTTGCATAATAACGCTATTTTAGTGTTACTCAGGTGTCTTATCTATCGTCTTCATGCACCAGCAATAAATTTATGAGCGTACGTAGGTATATTTAGTTATTAACCAGAACTGCCTGCGTAGCAATGTACAATTGCAATATTCAGTAACAATCTCGCAAATTTCCAGAAACTTACACGAGAATTTAAATTAGATTTCCAATGAGAACATTCCTTATGGGAATTATCAAAAAAATTATCTTAATTTTACAAACTCTTAAATGAGACGGTCAAAATAGTTAAAATAATTGATAACGGCGGTGTCTATCGACTTCCTGAATAATTTTTATTGGTCGTCAAATTTAAGTTGAAGCGCTGGTAGCCTTGCGGTAAGACGTCCGACGTCCGACTTTAAATCCGGAGGTCTCGGGTTCAAACCCTGGCTCGTACTTACCACTGAGTTTTTCGGAACTTATGTACGGAATATCATGAACTCTTCCGCAAGGGTCGGACCTCGGCGACCTTACCTAGTTTACGGTTTTAGAATTATTTAGGTTTATAGGTAGATTTTAAGTTTTCTTTTTATATATTTGTTGTATAATATTGTTATTTATAAATAAATAAATCCTTTTTTTAAATACTTAGGTAGTGGAATTCTACTATGAAGCAACTCCGAAATCTGCCAAAAAAAATGTTATCATTGTATCAACTAGTCATGCAACAGAAAAATTGATAATTTTAAAGTATTTGCTAAAACGTTACTATGTATACCTGTAACTAGAAAAGGCAATTTGATATTTACCAGTCGCATATCGGTGAAGGAAAACATCGTAAGGAAACCGGACCTAATCCCAAAAAGGCCTATATTTCCCCTCTGGGTTGGAAGGTCTGATGGCAGTCGCTTTCGTAAAAACTAGTGTCTATGCCAATTCATGGGATTAGGTTGTCAAGCGGACCCCAAAGCCGGGATGAACGCTAGGAAGAAGAAGGTCGTCAAATTTAAGTTCTGAGAACATTCCGTACGGAAAATTTCGCAACTTTGGAAACTTGTTAGTACTTTGCTAGCCTAGCGTGACTATTGGCAGGCTGATTTTTATTACATATTCATATAATTATAGGGGTTATCAAACATTAAATATAGTTCTACCGTGCCTGTAGGCGCAACGGTTACGGAGTCATATTCTCATGAAGCACCTAATGCAATCACCCTGTCATGACAGGTGCACCGTGACAGCTCGGATCGGACTGTATTAAAAAGGTTGTAAATAACGGCCGACCTCTGACCCGTGGTATCACTTACGGCCATATATTGCTCAAGAGGGTAATTATACTAGATAGAGTTTAAAACTTTGTTTGATCGAAACTATAATTTTGGCAATCTTCTGCAATGTTATAGCCAGTTTTTGATAGATTATACACTGACAAAAATAATCAGGGAACCTACTGAGATTACGGTAGGGTTTACTGAATAATCAGTACCTAAGCATAATATTATATAGTCCGTGGCTAAACTAATTATTCAGTAAACTTTACTGGGATTTCAGTAGGGATCACTGATTATTTTTTCAGTGTAGGTACGACTCTTTGGAGTGAAATAACAAATGTGACCATGAGTTAAATATATCATTCACAATATTTTTCTGACGGTAATGACTCACTTTGACAGACTTCGATACGTTAGTGTGTCCGCCGGATTTGTCCGACGGATATGCCCGGCGGACACACCCGCCCGTGTATGGCGCGAATTGGACAATGGACAGACAGCGGACAGACGTCTGGCGGACACATCCGTGTCCAATTCGCGCCATAAATAAATCACTATCACTACATAGTATAAAACAAAGTCGCTACCTGCCGTCTGTCCCTATGTGTGCTTAGATCTTTAAAACTACGCAACGGATTTTGATGCGGATTTTTTTTTAATAGATAGAGTGATCCAAGAGAAAGGTTTTTATGTATAATTGCAGCCGTGCGAAGCCGGGCGGGTCGCTAGTAATAAATAAATGTGTTTTTTCACTATTGTCTCATTACGTTAGGTGTAGTGCATGAATAAAAGCTCAACAACAGTCTTCATTCTATTCTCTTAAATTATTCCAGAAAAGGAGAGAAATAAGTATAGAGTAAATTCGAACAGCGTTTTCTTTATTTTAGTTTTTTCTAGTTTCCCTTATACCTTTTATAATTCTGTATTTTATGTTAGATATTTACGAGAATGACTACATTTTCTAATGATATTTATTTACCCTCAAATGGTGTTAGGTCTCAGTATAGAACCTATATATCATGAAATAGGTATCGTTAGGCTACGCACGCCAGTTACTTAATGATCTGAGAAGATTTAGAGCCTCTAGATATAACTTTCTTTTTATAATTCGTCACGATTTAGAGGGTACGTTTGAGTCTCATTATCTGGGTCGATTTTTTCATTGTTTAGTATAGACTTGTGGTTTTTAAGTGTTTTTACTAGTAAAAAGTAGGTATAACTATTTACATACGAAACCTTTATCAAATAAGAACGCAGCATTATTTTTTTAACAAAAGTAAAGTGGTTCAAATATCAAATGGGTGTAAAAATGCTTTATTAAACACGTAACAAAAATAAAATTACAATAACTAAACTAAACTAATATTAAAATAAACTAAATTAAAACTAAATACAACTATAAATATATAAAACTACCTAAAAGCTTACCTGAAATCCCAGTTACAAAAAGAATACCCCCTCCAAGAGGTCCCCCTGCGGCAGGGAACCCATAAAGCTGGCAATAAATATAGTTAAATATCAAAATATTTTAATATCAAATTAAAATTGTATAATTCACGAGGAAGACAGTATCTATATTATTTAATCTATTTACAAATCACATGAAAAAACACAAAAATTAAAATATATAAATTCTGCTTAAGCAAGGATCTTGTAAGCAAAGGTTGTTGCAAGTATGCGATCTTATTACATACTATCCTTATTAAATTAGAATCTCAGTAACGAGGGTCACGAGATCATCGCGTGCAGGGCGAGACGAACCATACGGGGCTGTGCCGGCTGCCATACAAATTATAACGGAAAGCAAAGTAATACCAGAGTCTATAGAGATATAGACGACCACAGCCTAAGAACTTTTTGAAGGTCACGTCACTTGCGCCCTCTGTCCGAAAGCCGCCTAAAGATACCGTAGCTATTAGTGTACTACTAGTACGCTATTTGTTACTAGGTGGAGTAGCAGTCCAGGTGACATTTCCTCATACATTTTCGGTATCTTTAGGCGGCTTTCGGACAGAGGGCGCAATTGACTTGATTTCAAAAAGTTCTTAGGCTGTGGTCGTCTATATTATATCTCTATAGTCTCTGGTGATACGAAAGGGCTTCTGGTCTACAAAGTACATTACAGCAGAGGCTGGGAAAATAGGGATTTCCGGCCAAGTAGGTATTACGGATAGGGATACGAGGCCGGGAATCCGTCTTCACGCCGAGGCATGTATAGTTCTTTTTTCAAAAAAATCCGTGGAAATAAGACCTAAAACCTAATACTTAAAGCCTAAAAGTCTATTGCACTCGTGGCCGGCGCCCGCGCGACAGCGACCGGCGGCGGGCGCCGGCTACTTCATACTACTTTGCAGGCCTAGGCCGTAACGAAAGCATTTCCGCGCATGTTTGAGAAAAATACTTTATGTGTTATTTATTTTTTTCTCAGCAAGTACCTAATTACGTTATTTTATCACAGATTTTATACGTGAATTATATATAATAAGCGCATTTCTTATTATAATTAAAACACATTCCACTCAAATAAAAACTACATATAAACTAAACTAATACTAAAACCTAAAACATACTTACAAATAAAAAAACATTGTGTGGTTTTATGAAACCACGATGCAAGTGAAACTTTACTATGTTAGCATGGCGCTCAGAAATTGGTGCCCAATTGGTTTGTCATGCTAGACGTACAGAGCTGGAATGACTTGCCAAATGTAATTCATGAAATATGTATAATCGAAATATGTTTCTAAAATTTAGAAAAAAATAATTCGTCCCACGGGGTTTGAACCCTCGCCCATTCGTTCGTAAGTCTCATGCCATACCACACAGTGCCTGCGCTGCAGTTACGCTGAGACGCGAAATATAGATTTGTATACCGCGGTTGACTGCCAACATGACATGAACCTTATTGCTTATGAAGTAAGCCTCGCCTTACTATAAACGAGAATCAGCGTTACATATGTAACGCATGTCGCGCAGAAGAGAGACTTTAAAATTCGAGGCGATGGAATAAAAGTTTCACTTTAAAAATGGGCTCCAGATCAGTACCACTCGGTAGGGTGCCCAGAAGGGTGGCGGCATTGCCGCGTTGGACGGCAATACCGATGCACTGGGCAAAGTATGCCCCAGCCCTGGTCACCCGTCGCATTAATAAGGCGCTTGGCTAGCTCGTTATAAATTTTGTGAGCTCCTGGTCCCCACGGCCCAAGCGTCTCCACCCCAAACGGCTCAAACATGTAACCACTGTCGATGTCTACATATTTGCGCCGCTTGAGGTGTTCAGCAGCATCGGCGGCAGCCGCGGCCCAGGCTGATGTCCCTGGGAGGTGAGACGGCGCGAAGGTATTGACTCATATGACACATACATTTTTCACTTACCTTTGTATGACCCTGCGGATACCATTGTTAAGGTTTTATTTAAATTAGGTACCATATTAAGATATAATATTGTTGTTTTATTTATTTACTATTCCTTTTCTCAAACGTATAATTGTGAAGTCGTTATAGTAAGTACTAAGTATTAAGTAATTATTTACATTGATAAACAATTAAACAGAACAATATGGCAAATATTTAAATTATTAATTTAGTTATTTTCGTAGTAGTTATTTGACCTTTTTCACGTACACTGATAATTAGATGAGAATATTTTCATGCGAAACTAATGTGGAATGTGTTTAATGATTCCCTGATACCCACCGTGAGATCTAATTCAATGATATTTTTCTGAAACTAAATAAGTACAGTCACCATCAGATATATTGGTCCGGCCAAGGTGGTCACAAATATCTGAACAACACTACTACTACCCCAGAGAAGAAATGCCTATCTATATCCTATATATATATATATAGTATATAGTGACATACGATAAAAAAAATCGTTAATTTTATGTTGCTTCTCAGTAATTTTAGATGAACTAGGTGATAATTTTATATTCCAGCGGAAATAGTGTTAATATTATTTAAATTAGGTAGTTATTGCGTCTTGACGTTTTATGTACGTTTATTTTCATAATAATCGGTTTTTGTGTTACACGTAAGACGTGAGGAATGTTTGGACGTAACACGCTTAATATTTTTCAGACTTGATACCTATTTCCCCCTATTGTTTTATTTTAACTGTTACGTTTTATTCAGTGGGCCGATCAATAAACATTTATAGCTTTTGGATAAACTTTTTTAGTTAAACGGCGTGTCATCAGGGTGGCAGAGCTAGGTTCAATACGTAAATCAACCCACTGGTCAAATCTCATCACATGTGTAATTATCGAGTACCTTAATTACTTCTAAATTGGTAAGTTCGTGTCAAGAATGGAGGTCAATTGTCCAATGTGTAACCAGTGTGATGCGCGATCGTGACCTTCCGTGCACCGTTGCGGAACTCCGTGAAGCTATTACGTAAATAATCAGCTTTTTTGACCAGTCATCAGAGTAAGTATGATAGATCTCTGTTTGGACTCTGCAGGACATTGCTTGAACACTTGAGCTAGAAAATCACCCACAGATCTGGAGCGTCGCGTCAATCGAATGTTTCCGACGCTGAGTTAGTCTTACTATTTAAACTAAGAATTTATTCAAACATAAGTAATTATAAAAATTAAAAGCTAACAATTACTATTATTTTTATTAAAAATCATTACAATCTTTGCGAATTATTATAACCCATTGGAAATTTTAAATTTATTGTGAACAATGTTACACTATACTTCGATTTTTTTCAAATCTTAGTGCGATTTTTGGGAAAACTTTTTTAAAATTCGCATTTTTGCATCTTATTGGCTTTCGCGTATCATTTACAGGAAAAAGTAGTCTCCTTTAGAATTTTCCCTTAAATGGCTGAAAAAAAAACATACATTAGCGAAATCGACCGTTGTATTTGTAATCTGAAAATTGTATAAAGAAGTATATTTATATGCACTTACAATATACATATGTTTCGTAAATCAATGAGGGAGATGTCTTTAAACCACCAACAAGAAATAAGCTCCGTCTTTCAAGGATACCAAGTAATGTCGAACGTCATTTTTCAAAGAAGACTCCGGATTAGTACAAATTGTACATAATTGTGTATATTTCCCATAAACGTTACTCTTAATAATGTAACATGAATTGCCTCAAGCCGTAACTTCATCACTCGTGTCAGTAGTCAGTACCATACCTACTTACCTTTATTAAAGTGCCGACTAAAATATTTTCCTTATTGCTATTATTTTAATAACATCGTGACTTTTTTAATTATTAAAGTTTTTAATTATTAAACAAACAATTTAATAATCTTAGGTTTAGTGTTTTAATGACGCCATGACGATAAATCTATATCCACGACGCGAAACATGAAGTAGATTAAGTTAGGAAAAGTCTCAGAAATCAAGCAGATCTAGGTTTCGATCTCGCCAGCACAGGACACACGTCATATTTGAGGTAGGTAAGTAAGTATCTGGGTATCATGTAATGTAAGTATATACATATAGTCTAAGATTTGATGTAAGTAAACATTTTTGACAAAAATATACTTCGTCGAGTTTCTTACCCTGAATCTTCTTCGGGTAGAGTTTTTTTTCTTAACTGACCTTATTTCTAAGTGATAGTTTTTGGATAATTATAAAAAATATAATTTTGCAGTACTTATGTAGTATTTATATTTTATATAAAATTTTATTGTATTGTGCCCAATTTGAGGAAAAAGGAACAATTGAAAGAATGTCAATGTTAATAGATTTTTTTAATGGTATATATTTATTATTTCAGGCAAAGTGGAGGCACTTAACACTTTTATCATTTTGTACGTAGTTATATTAATCCGAATAAATCTAGTAGGTCGGCACACTCTGATTGTAGTGCTTAAGAAATGCAGGCTAGGTTACCTAACCGAGCGACGTGATGCGCACTCCGTGATCGAGTTTAACTGCCCGAACTTTCCACAATATGGTTACACAGCTCGATTCAGGGCTGATTCACTTTTTTCAGTCAGAGTTGCATCGACAAAAAAAAGGTCATCAAACTTCTAGTTTTATCCCGATGAAGGAGGACTGAGGAGGGAGGAGGGTTGAAATCGGAAAATATAAAAAATATAGATATATTTACGACGACGATATATTTTAGACGAGGTAGAGTTGCCAACAGTAGGTCGTTGGCAACCCTACCTCTACCTCATCATCATCATCATCATCATCAGTAGTTCCCTCAAAGCTGAGGCTCGTGACATCATGTCCTGCTGTTGAAGATCAGGTTCCACCACAGGCTTCTATCCCTTGCTTCGTGCAGTTTTAATTGCATGCACGGAAAAAATAGTGTGTTAGCAAAGTACCAATTTGGCTCGGTTAAAATATTTTTGGTTATATACAACCAAGTCTTATTTAAATCACGCAATTAAGTTTTGTTAATTACAAACAAGCAATTATTGCTAACTATTCTTGGTTATTTTTACCAAGCACTTATTTAAATCCAAATAAGTGTCCTAGTAAATATAACCCTTCCCTGATTCCCTTATTTATTTTTAACTAATTTAATGGTGTAGTTTCACATACGTAAGTTAGCCAAGTTGACTTCTTTGATTTAAGCAACGAACTTTGCAGGCTCCATGCGAAGCGAGTCACTCGGTTGTAAATAGCAAAAACTTATTTATTTCTAGCCGTTTCATTTTCTCAGTGTGGATGCAGTAATCTGGGCACACCACCTTGCAGGGGGAGGGCCTCTAAGTCTCGTGCCTTCAACTTTTCTTGTCATGATAATTCTCTCCAAGCTATCCGCGGAGCGTCTTGATTGGTGTCCGAAGTATTTGAGTATGTGGTCCTGGCACGTCGTCAACAAATACCTCTACCTACCCTACCTTAATATATATGAATACAAGACGTGTATTGACGTCCAACATACGAAAGAACTCTTTTGCTTTTAACTGAAGGAGACGCTACAGCTATTCGTATTAGTAGTATTACTTTACTACCCTACCACGACTTTAAGAGTCGCCAGGACGCTCGCGTTCCCATACAAACTTAGTTCAGCTCTCATTTTAAAACGACATGCTTTAGAACCACAAAATTTGGCATAAGCATTCTAGTAGTACAGATCTAGGTCGGTAATTCGTTTTCATTGCTAAAAATTGTAATACAAAGAAAATACAGCCAGTTACCTACAGATTTACATACAAAACATATTTTTGCTATATTTTCTTTGTATTACAATTTTTAGCAACGAAAACGAATTACCGACCTAGATCTGTACTACTAGAATGCCCATGCCAAATTTCGTGGTTCCAAAGCATGTTGTTTTAAAATGAGAGCTGAACTACGTTTGTATGGGGACGCGAGTTCACGCGAGCGTCCTGGCGACTCTTAATTTAACCAAAGCGCCTAAGGTTCACAGATTGATTGAATCCGTGACCTAATATAACCCTTTATTGAATCTTTGACAAATGATGACGTGTATACACGTCAGCCCGCGGTTTCATCTTAATAGTGTGTCAGAATCTAATCCAATCTTGCGTTCGATGCTTACGTGATTGACAGGATGACAGCCTCTCCCATAAGTATCAATGGCCGATACACAAAAGCTGTATTAGATGCCGATTTGTTAATTCACGTTATGGTAATGCAATTTTTTTATAATAAGTAGGTACATACTGACCCTTTTATCCATAAACATCTCTCAGGCCTAAATAAGTAAAACGCAGCAAGCGTGATGGGCACCTTTGCGCCGGGAACGATGCGGGGTGGGTTATTTGAATAGTTTGATATAGGTATATGTTTAGTTTAATTTTTAATTTTATGCTTCATTTATAAACATTTATTAAAATAATTGGCAGGTACAAGTATATAAATAAATTACAAATATGACTTATAAATAAAACTTACTTATTTAAATAAACCTTAACCAAAAACTAGAATTAAATAAAATTAAAAAATATCAAAGAAATTGGGCCCCTTCGGCATGGTGCCGAGGATGCTGGCAGCATTTCCTCGCTGTATCGCAATACTTATGCGTTGCGCGAGGAAGCTGCCAGCTCTTCGGTCACCCGTAGAGTCAATGACTCTTTTGGCCAATGGCCAGTTTAATTTTAGGTTAAGATTTATTGTAAACTAGTTTTAGATTGTAAATTTATCCCTGAATCAGTTAGTCTACGTATTGTGTGTTTTTCACAAACACAACTATGAAAGAGACAGATAAGGACAAAACATAGATTAACTAAATGAGACCTGAGAGCATCCTGAGAGACATTTACGAATAAGGGGGTAATACTTTATCCGATTTGTTACTTAATATAGTATACGTTAACAAAAAACCTCTTTTGAATATACCTACATTTCATGAATAAGAAATACTGTATCTATGAGTAAGCAGATAGATAGCCATTGCTACAATTTAATTTAATCTTTTCCACATTCTCAACTGTTTTACTTTAGTAAGTTAATCGACAGTTGGGCGGGTTTTCGCATCATCTGTGTTATTAAAATGAAGGACTAATCAATTGTAGAGTCTGTCCGGAAAGAAAAGTGTCGTAGAATTTATGAGATCCCATATAAACCACGACACTATTCTTTCCGGACAGACTCTAACTTAAAAACATATGGATGCTAAGACACTGAAACAATGAAAACGAAAAATCATTCGTCAAAAGTGCAAAGACGAATGATTTTTGACTCAAAACCCTTGATAACGACGGGGCTTATTCGCGTGGACGATCGTCAGGCCAATCATATCGCCGTTATCAGTGTTAATACCATTGATGCGGCTTTCGGAGGCCGTTACGGTGTGTAAGCGAGACAGCGCTATGCACGTATACAGTCGTCCCATGTGAAAACACGTGACACACACGTCACAGTGTACATGAAGGGTACACGGAATGAACATGTCTAGTCACTTTGACAACATTTTGAGTTATATCGGTTTTAAAGTTTGGAACGATTCAATTAACCATACTTATATTCGTAACTAGATGGTTTTTATGAATTGAAAAGTGGATTAAAAATTCTAGCTGTTACAGAAGTTGTTGCTAATAGTTCATTGCAAGCTCTACAAGTTGTTACAAAAATCTCATTTTACGAAAAAAGGGACTAGACATGTTCTTTCCGTGTACGCTTCACATATCATGTACACTTTGTCACTGTGGGTGGGACAGTCTTATACGAATCGACCTAATTTGAAAGGAAGTAAGGCTCGTGTATCGTATGTTGGTAAATACTAGGCGACGATATATGTATAAATCAGGAAAAATAACTAACATTTGAACCAGTAACTTCCTGCTTTGTAGGCAGAGTCACTAGGTCACTACCGACTAGGCTAAGAGGCCACGGGAATATAGCTTTATATCTTCTTATATCGCCAATACCATCTAAATTCAATACAATTTTAGACAGTACCAAGCCACGGAGATCCAACGGCTGGTAGATAACAGATAATTATCGACAGTTGAAGCTCCGATGTCACTGATTGTTGATTGCAGACGTCCTCGTCCGATAATGGCATAGCTGGATGTCTGCGGTATACGAGCTTTCGGAGTGAAATTATCGATTAGTGCTACGCGGAAAGATTGCATTGTGTCAGCGGATTCTAGTTATCCGATTGGGAGGTCCAATATGGTCGAAAACAGGAGATTCAGGAGTAAGGAGGATACCTACAAACGCCAACCTATAATACTGGTATATAAGCAATCGTAAATTACACTTAATTTTAATTTTTGGCTGCGATAGTTGTGCACTTAATATACCTGTGATAAATAAATTATTAAGAGTCAAATACTGGGCCGTCAGATTGGAATACTGGAGTCATAAAGTATAAGTAGTATTGCTATACAAAGGGGAAATGCTGCCAGTATCTACGGTACCATGCCGCGGGGGATTTTTTTAATTTAGTGTTTTTTTATTTAAGATAGCTTTTAATTTATATTTAAGTTTTTGTTTATTATTGTACGTAGTTTTAACGCTTATATTTACCAAATAAAATAAAATAATCTATAAACATACATATACCTACTACATACACAGGGTGGATAAATAAAATAAAATACCAAGACTTCAAACTGTCTTATCATATGATTCATATACGTTATTTCATTATTAGCGATTTTAGTTTTCAAATCGTTAGCGGACTCTTAAAAACAAATGCAAGATTCTTTGCTGCACATGCACAACCAATACTTACTACTAACTATTGAGTTACAATGAGAACCCTCATAATTATAAACTATACTAATCATTTCAATACCATTACATCAAACACTCGCAGATAGTATAATAAAAACACCCAATTATTCTTTTCAAAACACTTTAATTACCGAAATTTCTCGGTCAAATATACATTTTGTGGTTAATTAGCACATTGTTCGTTCCTACAAAAGACTTCAACGAGATTCACAAAAAGTTTATCGCAAGTCTATCGAAAGGGTCAGATTAACTTCATTGATGATTTTACTCATTTAAAATTTGTATTTATTTCTCGTTATCAAAATAACTTTAAATTATAATCATTACAAAAACTATTTAAAACGGGATATTTACCATGTCAGTTTTTTATTGTGAGCTTCCGATATTTCGGCACAGTTGCATACGCCATTAACACGGAGTAACTGAAGTTGCTGCGAGTGTCAGTTGTGGTCTACCCACACACCATAGCGATCTACCCTCTTTCGAGTTCGCTTTTTGCTCACATGGTAAATATCCCGTTTTAAATAGTTTTTGTAATGTTTATGAATTATGACCATGTTAGCTTAAAATAATAATAATCATATTTATCTATTAGTCACGATTAGCTAGTCGAAGTCCTACCTTTCAGTAATTTTCAGCACTCTACTAGTTAATCGAAATGTCACAATAATTCATTTTATGTTAGTACAAAACTACACAAACATACTGCCCACCTAATAACTAATAAGCTGTCATATCATAGCCAAAATGGAATATGGAATGAAAACTTCAAAAATCGGTGCACTCGTTTTTTAAGCGCTTCCACTACTCCAGCTAGTCTCTATAACTTCTCTAGCTAAAACTTGTTGAAAATCCTCCCCTCGCGAAAAGCCTGTAGCCTTCACTACTGCCCAAGTGCGCGCGCACCCTCGTTGCTATAGCGACGCGCATATAAGCGTGCGCCGGCGCCGCTCCGCACAGTACGCGTCGCTAGCCCGTACGCACACGGTGAGTCTACCGAATTTTTTACAAGTGTTATTGGGGTTCGAGTGGTTTATGTGGATTTTGTGGATTTTGTTTTGATTATTTAGTTGAAATTGCGATTTACAAACGTTTAAGCTTCAATAAGCTAAAACTGTATTGTGAAGTTTTCAGAGGAGTTCAAATACTAATTTTGTAATCAATTTCCACTAAGGATATTTTTATCGTATTAAGTGAATTTACCAACGTTCTACTCACTTAATAATGTTAAACTTACAATAAGACATGAGTTGATGTGCTATTGAAAATGTCTGTAAAAAGCTTTGAAGCAAACATCCAAATACAGCGTGTAACAAAAATACTGGTGATCCGTTTAAGGGCATATTTGGTGTCGTATTGCGAGTAAGAAATTTTTTTTTTTATTGGACACGTCGTCTCAGCTAGCCAACCCTCCATACAAAACCAAAATTTTTTTTCGCAAAAAAAATCACCATTATTTTTGTTACGCCTTGTAAATATATACGCGAAACTATTATGCTCCAAAAGTAAAATAACTAGTGCATTATTTAATTGCCAAATACCAATTTCTGTCGTAAGAAATGGAATGGGTTTGAAATGGGTTTCAGATTAATATTTTCCCCAAATTTTGCAAAATATTAATCTGAAACCCATTTCATTCTCATAACAGTTACCTACAAGCTACAACTAAACATTCATTGAAAATTCATTCATGGAAATAATTGATTTTTCCCCCATAGCCGACAAACTATTGCCTAGCTCTTTCAAATCTCTCTCAACTGCTCAAAGGTTAACTGGAAGAAATCCCTTAAAGGGATAAGTTCGCCTTTGTACATATTTGCTGTGTTATATATTTCTGTTGTGTTTTCCTGTACAATAAAGTGTTTTACTACTACTACTACTACTATTATTCTCTCATCGTAGTAAGCCAATTAAAAAAGTAAGCTCTATGCTTTTTGTACGGATATTATTGACACCACGCCATGACCCAGTGGTGCAGTTACTACTGTAACCCGTATAAGTGTTACAACCCAGTCGTCTGTTTGAGTTTCTAATTTATTACCCAAAACATACGGTAATAAACCAGCCAAGTGCATGTCGGACCACGCATAATGGAGGGTCCCGTGCCTAACTACTAGCGAAAATATTAATACTATTGCGAGTTGAAATGCCTGTGACATACGGACGGACGGACAGACGGGCATGACGAAACTATAACGGTTCCGTTTTTGCCATTTTGGCTACGGAACCCTAAAAAGGAATCTACGGAAACTTTTTAAAATTGCAAATTTTTCAAATAGAAAAATTTTGGAAACTTTTCTTAATTTTTATTAAGTTTCAAATTTTCAGTTTCTGTAATCTAAATTTCTTATACCTAGTTTTGTAAAAAAATCTAGATTTTTCGGAACTTGCTGCAACCTGCAATCTGCAGCATCTACAACGACGCACATACTCGTAAACTAGTATCTCGTGAATATGATCTCGACCCAATTAAAACGCTCGTTACGTTTGGACACACGCCGGCAACATGTTCATCTCATTATATCACTTCCCTGGGAACATCACGGGTTGCCCAAACTTTTGATTGTGGAACTGGTGACATGTGACGAGCTACGCCATTTCTTTAGTAGTAATTTTACTACTGAGAAATATGGTACGTTGTCCAATCGTCAAAAAAAAGTTAGGTTAAAGAAAATGGTTTTTATGAAAAATTTTCTCCGTGTTACTATTTTTTAGAAGAAGTTTATGAATTTTTTTTTTTAAATATGATATCTCACTGGTCACTGGAGGCCGTGGTTACTTTTTTCTTTGTGAATGTATGAATATAATGGTTCTGATTCTATTTTTTTTGTTCAAATTTTAACTTTTTTACAAGCTTAGATTTAGTGTTCACTTTTACTTAGATGTCTGTCTTCAAATCATTATACTAACAACTGTCCCACTAATATGACGTCCGGTGAGAATCCAATGTTATGACAAAATAAAGCTAAAGCTATTTGAATGCCTGAGACCTAAGGTAGCCATATTTAAACTAAGCTCCATACTAAAAAAAACTCAACGAACTCAACCTCGTTAAAATGGACCACTAGGAGATTCCGACTAAATATAAAATAATATCTTGTAAATAGCAAGAAATACTCAAATCACTATAGGTGTGCCTTCTCCAGGATCCCATCATCAGATCCGGACCTAGTGACAATGGGACCAACTGTGAAGCCCCTTTCGAACAAAAAAACAATTTTCCAAATCGGTCCAGCCGTCTTCGAATAATCGGTGAACATACATAAAAAAAGCAAAAACAAAAATCCCGACGAATTGAGAACGTCCCCCTTCGAAATCTTGAAGTCGGTTGAAAAATAAGTACAGTCAGCATTAAAAGCTTAAAGTAAATTTTAATATTTCTTAACATGTCTATCTTTCTCATTTTCTCTCGAATATTTTGACCAACATCCGTAATGACCCATGATACCCCAGTCACGCGTCCATTATCGACTCCAGTTGATATGGAAATGTCCTGCAGCTCTGTCCGCTCTAAACGCATCGTTTACATGAGTATTTGGCCTAGATCAAACTGTATGGCAGGTGATTAGTGTTCAATACAACATAATGTTGGTACATCACAGTATTCCTATGATATATCTATAGAAGTATACATATAAGTACTTTAGTGATAGTTACTGGGGAATACATAGTTATTTAGATACAATTTTCCTGCCTATAGAAAAAACATTATTCTACATTTTTTTAATTTTTGTGGAAACTTTGATTATAACTTATTCCACATTATAAAAAAACACTAGTATATACAATGATTTTAGGACGATTGACGACAATTTCTTTTTTATTCAGTTATTCCCAAAATTGGAAAACGAGATTTTTTTCACAAAAAGTTAAATATAAAACTTAATATTACACAAGCAAATCTCCAAAATCGAAAACTGAAATCCAAATGGGAAATTGCAGCTTATCAAATAAGAGCTATTCGGGCTACGAATAAGTTGCAGTCAGGCAGGCGGACGAACATGGTTGGTTGTTGACAACGAAATCCTGAAAAAGAAATGTCTTAAACCAGATGCTCAACAGTACATTTTCATTGCATCCCTAAAAAAAAACAAATTCCAAATACAACCGACCGAAAAGTGGTAGGTTTTTGATAAAGTCAATTAAAATATAATTAACTGTAAGAGTATCGATATTACCCAAGTTACGAAAACTGTCGTATTGCATTACCCACGCCACACGCTGACAGACTGCTCGCGATTAGTGCTGCACGCAGTGCACGCGCATCGTGTCAAAGGTCAGCTACCAATCTACCTTCATACCGTCTTCCAATATATGCTGTGCTTTACCAAAAGGGACGGTACTGCGGCCTATGGTATTAAGGTACCTTTTAGTGAGAACGATGCATGTCACTTCATATCGTTTAGTGACTTTTTAGACGGTGGTGGTGGGCACTACTTTAGATTTAGAAACAAACCGCGATTTGGTCACTTTTAATTTTATGGATGTAAGTATACGAGGGAAGCCTGATAAATTCTCAGCCTAAGGCATTTAGTGAAATAATACCTTAAAATTTATATTTTTCTTTTAGAATATAGTCTTTTCTCAGCAAAATGCACTGAATAATTTCAGCACGCCGTATTTCAATAACGCAAAATAAAAAGTTTTCAATGTGCCTTAAAAAAAGGCCGACCCGATTTAATTTTTTGTCAGAAGTTTTTGCACATTAGCTTTTTTTTAATTTAAAGAATATAAATTGTTAGACCCCTAACCCAGTATAAAATACAGTTAAGAAATTGATCACAATCAAAATTATCGCGTCTTTATTTAACCCGTCAAGCGAAGCGGCTCAAGTTCATTTGCGGCAGCTACCAAGCAATATTTTTTTTTACATGAAAATATCAAAATAGATTTTTTGTGACTAGTCCTAAATGATCTATAACTCATGCTATAACTGCTTTATTTTTAAATTTTGCTAGACTATAAGATTTTTTTTCTGTTTTTCTACTTAATCACCCTAATGAGACCTCAGGGCGGAAACAATAATTACGACGCTTATGTCCTTTTCGAATTAAGCAAGTTTAATAAAACAACTTACTTGTCTGAAAGCTGAGAAACTGGAGAATATTAATCTACTAAACAAAATTTTCTAAAGGCTATGTTTCGTTTGTGAGACGAGATTAAAATATCAAAATAATTTAAAAACATGATGACATTTCGAAAGACATGATGATATTAACCGTCCATATTAAAATAACACAATAGGTTTTTGTCAAAATGGCAATCATAATTTTATTCATGTTGAGAAGAGTTTCTTAATGCGTGCTATTCGTTTTATTTGAAGTATTCTTTCACTTAATGCCTTAGGCTGAGTTGTATTCGTACTGATTTTCTAAGGCGATTATAGGATATAGGCGATATTCTTAGGCGCCACCGCATGCGGCGGCAAGCGTGACAACGCTATACATTCAGAGCGCTATCTCGCTCTCGCACCGGCGCCGCATCCGGAAACCGCAGTAGTGTGAAAGGCGCAATTTTCGCATTACATTCGTCAACATACATCGACTATTCAGTTAGAATCCATGTGGACATAAAAGTGTCACAGAACTCATTATTTATCATATCATATCAACCACGACATATTTCTATCCACACTACCTTCTGAAAACTAAAGTTCAATAATACATCGTTATACGTCCGAAATCTGTTTTCACTAGTGGCTTATGTCACCGCTACCTACGAGAGACGGCATCATATCGCAATCCGGGTATCATTCGATTAATTATAGCCCAGACTTAGTCCCTCGCATGACCGCCCGGAGCGCCTGTCCGTCTGCCAGGGTCCATCTGCCTCACTTTCTCTAATCTGGTTCACATCGTTACATAAAACGTATGAGAGGATCCCAACCGGCTGATTCTCAGACTAGTGTATACTATTATAATGACCTAAGGCTATATCGAAATAAAATGAATGGTGTTGTAGGTACACAATCATCTTGTCGCTTATATGTCGCTTATCACATAGTTAATGATCAGGGAATGAAGTTAACTTAGCAACTATTCTTATCAAATCATTCAAAGTTTTCATAAACTTTAAAGGATAGATTTCATCATCAATCAAAGTTTTCATAAACTTTAAAGGATAGATTTACTTACCAGTGGCGGACTGTCCATAGAACTCGATTCCCACCGGCTTTCCTTATTTTCAGCCGGTTGAGTACTTTAACAATAGCTCAAGATGAAAAGAAAGGCCAAAAAATCCCGAGCTTCCCTTATAATAATTTTGACCCGCCGCCACTAGTAGGTACAGTCAGCAGCAGAAGTAGCTAAGCGGGTAGGGTGTTCAAAATGACCTACACACGCTCTTATTCTCTTAATAATATAGTCATGTCCAGTTCATTTTGAACACCCTACCCGCTTAGCTACTTTTGCTGCTGACTATATGACACTGACGCACAAATGTCATATGATTTTCGAGTCTTCAAAGCTGCGGCGAACCATTCCATATGCTTACAAGTATTATCGTAGGATTCATAGGTATTATTGGAAAGTTATTTAGACCTTATTTTTTTGGTTTCAGGTATAGCTTAAGCTTTGTGAAGCAGCACCAACATGATGCTACGTTTGTCAACTTTTATTGGTAAGTATTTATATTATTTTTCTGTAATTACCAGTTTACTCCTTTCTTGCTAGCTCCAGAAGTAATTTACTCATTCCTTGTAGACCGTGCATAAATAATTCTATTAGATCTATTATAGTCTCGATATTCAGTTCAACACAATTATAAGTAGCTCTTACAAGTTTGACATCATCATCATCATCATATATTTAAGAGCCAGGCTCTTGTCGGTGGAGCAATTTCCATGCCTGTCTGTCATTTGCCTTCTCCTTTACAGCCTGATAGGACACGACGTTTATTTTTTCCTTTACTTGATCCATGTATGCTCTCCTTGGCTTTCCTGGTTTCCTTTCTGCCTCAACTCTACCTTTGTTTGACAATTAGTATTTACAGATTTCTTGATAAATACTATCAAGATATGCAAAATAGTTTATTAGCTAGAGATACAAGCACAGATAAGCCCGCCGGATTTGTCCGACGGATGTGCCCGGCGGACAAATCCGTGCGTGTATGGCGCGAATTGGACACGGATTTGTCTGCGGACACATCTGAATAGCGCCATACACGAACGGATCTGTCCGCCGGGCATATCCGTCGGACAAATCCGACGGGAACATCTGTGCTAGTATCCCTAGCTAATGTAACCAACCAAGATGAAATAAACTAAATTATTAACGTTACCCATAAAGTAAATACTTTAAATTTTATCCCGACTCTAGCTAAACGATCAATGTCAATCTATGTTCTGCTTATAGCTGTATGTAATATGTTGTTATAATAGCGATATTAATTACACTATCAGTTTCTCTTGTCAATCAAGCATCACGGTTGACCAGATTAATCGCAGCCTACGAGTACTCATACGACATGTCAAAGTTATATTCTTGTTGCGATTAAACGGTTCACACAAATACCGTACTTCTTGTTTTTTGCACTAGGCTCTTCTTGATTTTAATTATTTTTTACCCTGTCACTATTACCAATGACATCGGTAATTATTGTCCATGCGTTACGTGACTAGACGGTTGAATTTATCCTATTAACGATAAAAATGACAGCAACTGTCACTTAATACAGGCTTACACAACGCAATCCATCCACACCGTAGGCGTGAATTGAAGAATCATAGAGCTGCTGATGGTAATAAACAGACAAATGGGTGCGCTTTGTGGTAAACGGATGCTTAGTCCACATCGCACTCACTAATAATCACTTATATCAGAGACTATAGAGATATAGACGGCCACAGCCTAAGAACTTTTTGAAGCTCAAGTCAATTTCGCCCTCTGTCCGAAAGCCGCCTAAAGATACCGAAAATGTAAGAGGAAATGTCACCTGCACTGCTACTTCACCTGGTAGCTACTAGTGTACTACTAGTACGCAAAAAGTTCTTAGGCTGTGACCGTCTATATCTCTATAGTCTCTGCTTATATTATCACTTTTTTATTTTTGGTATTTTTGCATATCATAGTTACGTATTAAATGTACATATCCTCACTAAATTTTTAACGAAGAGCGTATGGCATATAATTTGCATAATTAATCATGTTACTTCTTCTTCTTCTTCTTTATATTTAAGAGCTGTGCTCTTGTCGGTGGAGCAATCTCCAACTCGTCCGGTCCTCTGCCAACTCCTTAACCTTTTGGTATGACACGACCTGAACCTTTTCTTTTATTTGGTTGAAATAATTTATTCTCGGTCTTCCTCTTCCTCTCTTTCCCTCTATTTTTCCTTCTATGATGTTCTTTAGGAGCATGTCGTGTCGTAGCAGATGTCCAATTAGTACTCCTCTTCTATTTTCTATTGTCGCTATTATATTTCTTTTCTCGTTAATCCTATCTAGAACCCTATCATTTGATATTTTTTCCGTCCAACTAATCCCTTCCATTCTCCGCCAACACCACATTTCGAAGCTTTCTAATCTTTCTCTCTCTCTTTGTGTCAGTGTCCACGTTTCGCAGGCGTATAAGGCGATGCTCCAGATGTAAGATTTAATAAAATGTTGTTACATGTTACTTAGTTGAGGCTAATTAGCGTGGACGCAGATCGTTTTTAGGGTTCCGTAGCCAAAATGGCAAAAACGGAACCCTTATAGTTTCGCCATGTCCGTCCGTCCGTCCGTCCGTCCGTCCGCGGTCTAGCTCAGTGACCGTTAGCACTAGAAAGCTGAAATTTGGTATGAATATGTGCGAAAAATATATTTTGTTAGGGTACCTCCCGTACACGTGAAGTGGGGGGCGAAATTTTTTTTCGTTCCAACCAAGTTGTGTGGGGTATCGTTGGATAGGTATTTTAAAAAGAATTAGGGTCTTCTAAAACAGTTGTTGGATAAAACTAATACTCTCGGAAATAATAGCTCCGAAAGTTTAAAACAGGGCGTCCCCCCCCAATCTAACTTTTGAATCGTGGGTCCCAAAATTTTGAAAAAATTCATGAAACTGAGGCCTAATGAGTACCTTCAATGAAAACTATTGAAATAAATCGGTTGAGCCGTTTTTGAGTTATCATTCAAAAACCCATAGTGAAAGGACGTAAGTAAAAATGACGTAAGCGCCGCCAAATTTCCCGTAAGAAACGACCTTTTGAATTAATGGTCTCAGTTTACGGAACCCTACACTAAGCATGGCCCGACATGCTCTTGGCCGGTTTTTAAAATTACCGTAACCCCGGATAAGACTTTCACGTCTGATATAATTAATATTGCATATTTAAAAAAAAACACATTATTTTTCTATGTTCGCTGCGAAGTTTTTGTTTTACAAGCTCGATGGCAAGCGATACCCGTCCCGTATTAATTGAAACTAGGTTTTATTTTAGCTTTCATTATACGGGACAATTTAAATCAAGCAGTTTTTGAAACAATTTTTATTTGTAGGTATAAGTTGAGTAATAACCCAACTTACACTCAATAACGTCTCCGGACCATTAGTAACGATATTTGATGCCATTATTAAAACACAATTTTTACTGGTTGGTTCAAATGACATAGGTTACCAACTTTAATCGCATTGGTTTAAGTAATTAGATGTAAGTTAATATTAAAAGTAATTTTCAATTAAAAGGGAATTAAATAGGTACCTAGTACCTATTTGCTAAACTAAGCAGTTTTATTTATTTATATTCTTTCTTTACCTTTGGCTTCTGAAGAAAATCAATTATAATTGTATTAATTTCCTTACGGTCTGAAAATGCTAGGACGAGAAAGCAATATCAATTATTTGTGTACACGAACCATGTAAATAATGTTGTCTAGATTACCCATAATGATAATGACGGACGGGTCAAGCCCATCGAAGAGCAACAACGCAACTTACGCTAGCAACTTATTAGGCAAGACTTTTTTCCAATTTTAAATTGATTTGAAATAATGACTAGCGATTGAAAGGTGGAACCTACTTATCATTTTATATCGTTTACAATGCATGAGCTCGGAAAGTGCTCTTTTTAAGGGTAATGTCGTGTATAGAAAGCGATTCTTTGCCGCACACGTGCGTCAAAGGATTTGCATAGTACTTTTCTGCACAACCGGCCGGCGCCCGCCGTAGAGTAGATATAATGTAAGTACTTAATATTAGGTAGATAGCCTCAACAGACAAACAGAAACCCATCATATCTATCGTAATTAATGTAGCATAGTGAATGGCGGTCTAAAAGCAACAACATAACTTTCATCCGTAATGCATAACATAACGTATAATCCCGTCTAAATAAAATAATTCGACAATTTGATGCCGTGGGTGTTAGTATTCTTAGAACTGTCCACTTTCTAGAATCAATTAAGAGACACGTTGATAAAGTGCTAAGCAATACTTTTTAATTAAATGCCTCTTTTTTAGGGGACAATTTGCGGGACGATTTTTGTGTAGTAAATAATGATTGAAGATAACAACAATACATTTACATTTATCATTAAAAAAATTAATTAATTTTTTAGGGTTCCGTAGCCAAAATGGCAAAAACGGAACCCTTATAGTTTAGCCATGTCCGTCCGTCCGTCCGTCCGTCCGCGGTCTAGCTCAGTGACCATTAGCACTAGAAAGCTGAAATTTGGTTTGAATATGTGCATTAACCAAGCCGACAAAACGGTAGAATAAAAACGCGAAAAATATATTTTGTTAGGGTACCTCCCGAACACGTGAAGTGGGGGGCGAATTTTTTTTTTGTTCCAACCAAGTTGTGTGGGGTATCGTTGGATAGGTCTTTTAAAAATAATTTGGGTCTTTTAAAACAGTTTTTGGATAAAACTAATACTCTCGGAAATAATAGCTCCGAAAGTTTAAAACAGTGCGTCCCCCCCCCCCCCATCTAACTTTTGAATCGTGGGTCTTAAAATTTTGAAAAAAATCATGAAACTGAGGCCTAATGAGTACCTTTGATGGAAACTTTATTGAAATAAATCGGGTGAGCCGTTTTTGAGTTATCATTCAAAAACCCATAAACATAACATAAACATAAATATTCTTTATTGCACACCTCAAATTAAAGAAACAGAGTATACACAAGTTACAAACAGAAAAGTAGAGGTAAAACAATTGGCGGTCTTATCGCTAAAAAGCGATCTCTTCCAGACAACCTTTGGGAAGCGGAAACCTTTGTAAATTAACAAATAAGTAGGTGTTGCAAAAGCAAATGCAAATCAACATTAATACACTTACACATATACAATAAATAAAATAAACTTACATAGGTCATATATATACATATATATTATATATACTCAATAAAATAAAATAAAATAAACACTACAGGCCACAGGTTGTAAAAACGGTTATAGGAGTTGCAGGATAAACGAATCATGGGAGAGACAAATAATGTTCCTTAAGTAGTTTCTTGAACACAGCAAGAGATTTAGCACTCCTCAAGTCTAAGGGTAAATTGTTCCTGCCTGAAAAGTGAAAGAACTATTATAAAATTTAGAAGAAGAAGACGGGACATTAAGTAGCAATTTTTGAGCAGATCTAGCCGAAAGCAAGTAACTAAAACGTTCTTTGAGGTAGCGGGGAGTTGCCGGGTGAAAAAGAATGGTGTACAAGAGAGACAATATGTGGGAGTTACGGCGAAGACGTATAGGAAGCCACTTGAGCTGGGAGCGGAAAATGGAAACACGATCATACTTGCGTAACCCAAATATGAAACGGATGCATATATTTTGAATGCGCTCAAGTTTATTCAGCTGATCTTCAGTGAGATCGATGTACGCAATATCGGCGTAGTCCAAAATAGGGAGAAGTAAACTCTGAGTGAGCGCAATTTTGGTGGGTATGGGAAGGAAATTCCGGAGTCTTCGTAAAGAACCAACAGCAGCAAACATCTTCCTACTAACTTCGCTAACTTGAGGAATCCAAGATAATGTTCGGTCCATAACAATGCCAAGGTTCTTTACTTGATGGGAATATGGAATATGGACACCATCAAAGCAGATAGGGGCCAGATTTTCAAAGTCAATCCTTGAGATAAGCATTGAACTGCCAATAATGATAGCCTGGGTTTTTGCCGGATTAACAAGAAGTCCAAAACTTCGGCTCCAGTTTAATATACTCACCAGGTCAGTATTTACTGTATTAATTACATATGGAAGATTGTCAATTTCACCCTGTGAATATATCTGAAGGTCGTCGGCATAAAGGTGATAGCGAGAAGTAAGTTTATGAGTAATTGAGTTAATGAATATTGAAAACAACAAAGGAGATAAGATAACACGCCACCCTGCGGAACACCGGCCAGCGTGTGACACCAATCAGAATAGGAATCATCCACCTTTATACGCTGCCCATAGTGAAAGGACGTAAGTAAAAATGACGTAAGCGCCGCCAGATTTCCCGTAAGTAACGACCTTTTGAATTAATGGTCTCAGTTTACGGAACCCTACACTGAGCATGGCCCCACATGCTCTTGGCCGGTTTTTTTAATTTAAAGTTACAAAAAAGTAGTGGCTAGGTTTATACAATCTTGCCTACTGTTTTGTATAGAATCTGGCCTACAGCCTGCGGGCCACACATCACCTATCGTTACGATTACCAATATACTCTCGTGCATCTCGCAATTCCGACTTCTGAAGTCAAAAAGGCCCAAGTCACTAGAAATCTTGCTCAGACATACGACTTTATGGAGTTGATGGGATGAGCGTCATTTGTGGAAAATGCACTGATTGTGTGTCTCATCTCACCTCTACAATTGACGCGTCTTTTCTCGGGACACCGGAATGCATCAAAGCACTCTATGCATAACACGTTTTAGAATAAACAGTACAACAATACTGGTGAATCAAATACTGTGTGGTGGAACAAAAATACTGGTGATCCGTTTAAGGGCTTAAATGGTATCGTATTCAAATTAAGAAAAAGTAGGAGAAAAATGTTTTGTACACGAAAATATATTTTTTTTGTATGGTACACGTCGTCACAGCTGGCCAACCCTCCATAGAAAAACGGAATTTTTTTGGCGAGAAAATTTATTTTTCTTACTTTTTCATAATTAGAATACGATACCAATTATGCTGTTAAAAGGATCACCAGTATCTTTGTTACACCTTGTATATGCCTTTAACCCTTTGACCGCTAAAGCCGTCAAATCACGTGCACGAAAAGTCGTGCCCTCAGCTCCAGGACGTGATATCACGTCCAAAATATAACCGGTTTGACTTGCGCGCTCGGGCGCGCTGGCGCTGCACGCTGGGGCACGATTTTTCCGTTCGATGCTTGGCGTTCAAAAGGTTAAGTCTTATAACTAGAAGGTACCTACGTAAACGGTTTACGTAGGTACCTTCTTCTAGACAAAATTAAACGTCATTTTGAATCTTTAAATGGCCGCTAGAAGTTTAAAGTAAATAGGAAAATGTACCTTCAAATAATCAACGGCTCATTGGTTCGACAATGCAGCATTCTAGGTTAAGTATTAGTACTAGAACCAACGGTATATTTGGAATCCCACGCTTGATGATGAAGAAGTGCAGTCTTCTGCACTTGGTCTAATGCATTTGTTATTTTTATTATACCTATTTTGCTAGTAAGTTAGAATCATCATGGTCTGACCATCCATCTTTTCTTTTTCCAAAGTTGCTAAAATTTTCCATACGGAATATAATATTAATAATATTCTCAGAAACTTCTCTCTTTTTTACGAACAATAAAAAATATTCATAAAGTCGCCGTTATCAATTATTTAACTGACCGCCTCATTAACGAGTTTATAAAAAGAATAATATTTTTTTTATAATTCCCATGGGGAATGTTTCACTGGAAATTTAATTTAAATTCTCGTGTAAGTTTCCGGAAATTTCCGAAAATATTACAGAATTTTTGAGAATGTTCTGCACCTTGTACATTGTCTAGGGCTCTGTCACTCTGTGAGATTAAACTGAAAAACTAAAAGGTACCTACTGTTTATTCCGCATACAAAAAATACGGACTTGCGCAGCAAAAAATGTTTTTATGAAATTTAGAAAGCAATAACGATTTAATAGTGAACTCAAACATTGCACTATAAATATTGAATAGTATTCCCCATTTTGTTTTTTTTGGAGAACTTAATGTCTTTAGTTACCTCGTGTCTCAAGTTACCTATCCCGTTTGACGTAATAAGAGCATATAAGAGTGACAACCATATCCGCCACAACTTTTTTTTATAAGTCATAGAAAACATCCATAAAATACTTCGTCAATATTATTAACCCATAGTGCAACGGTTGCGACCGCTCGTTCCTGTTGGCTGATTGTATACGAGCGCCGTGCGATGGGTTCAATCCAATCCGAAGCTGATTAATGAATATAGTTTTGCGACCTTAATAAGCAACTTCGCTAGTGCATCATGGGAATATGATTTCCTAAAATTGCGTAAGAGATACGTACTTTACGGAGGTCATTAAAAATAGCAATCTCAATAGTAGGTATCAATTACCCACAAGAAAACCAAACTTATTTTGTAAAGTTAACCACATATGAAAAAAAAATTCGAAAAAAAACGACTTGATTTAGTGGTGGAAGATTCTGTAATTTAAATTTTTCTCAAACCTTCGATTTTCTTTATCATTGCCAATCCCTTAGAATTTTTTTTTTCTATGTGTATAGTTGTAGTTCTGTTGTTAAGTCATGTGTGTTAGGTATATCGCACTCCGTTTTTTTATGTTTTCCATTAAAACCAATGATTTATGATTATTATGTGTCCGGATTTTCCTGCTGATTGATGATATGATTTTCTCTTTAAAGAATTTAATCAGTGAGTGATGTAATATTTAACCCCATAACTCTTCGTCGCATGGCATGGTTTCCAATCCATAAAGATTCCGGCACCCAAAGTTTTCCCGCTTATCTGTCGAAGATTGATTGAAATCCATAAGGTTTTCGGAAGAGCACAGGTGACATGCACTTCACACGCACAGATAACAAGTTCTTTTTTGTTCTTCATAATTATGAGGATGCAGATAAGTAGTTCTAAAGTTGGGTAGTTACGTAAGCGGATTTAAAATCGATAGGTACCTATGTTTCACAAAGTATTTATAGCTAGCAACTATCACCTAGCACTATTTATTTACAGAGATATTCGTATCTATAAATGTCATACAATTGATATGAATGCTTATATTTTTACCTTATGTATTAACTACAGTAGGTACTCACTTAATTTCATTGGGTAAATTTACTATTTTGGGTATTGCTTTCAAAATTCCAAATTTTGTGGCATCGCGTCAACGGTACCAACGACAGTTATTCCCAAATGTCAGAACATTCCCAATAATTCGGTTTCACTTGATTGTCTTAAAGGTCATCGTACAATGTCCAGTTGTCATTAGGGCCAATTTAGAGTTTAGGTACTTACGAATAAAACCATTAGTATTAACTGCATGTTTTAGTCGTTTAGATCGTGAATCGACTATTATTCGGTGATGGGAAATAGGTACCTTTGTTAATGATCCCACTTTGTGAATAAAGTTATTCTTCTCGTAACATCTAGGTATAGTATGTACCTACCTACCTAAAACAGTATTCATAAATTTAATTTAAAACAATACTTAGTTATCTATTGTCAAGCAGGTTATGTAGATTCGGATAACGGGTAAGGGAACTAAGCCCTTCAATTAAATTAGCAACGCCTCATTATAAATTTGTACTTATTGATAATGACGGGATATGATTCTTTAAAGTATTAAAATCATTTCCGTTAAGGTAACCTTCAGAAGCATGGAGTTCTAAAATAAATAGATAACTACCTAATTATTACCTCTACGAGTAATCATGTATTTTATTTCAATAAACTTATAACAGTTAAACAAACATACTACAGGTAGAGTCAGTATACAAGGTGGCCAAAAATACCTATCTAAATTCCTGTTGGCTGTAAGGTTTTGGGACGTTACCAATCCTCCCTAGTTTCTCCTCCCATTTTTTGGCCACGCTGTATAGTCACAGCCTAATAAAATATAGGAAATCAGATAAATTAACGAGTAAGTATATCGTTATCGTTGCATCCGACATGCAACATGCAGGTATACAATTATTTTGCGTTAAGTTGCAGCAGCAGGGTTGCGGACTCTAACAGTCCCAAAAACTGCCCAGTTACCTACCTACCTACCATAAAAAGATAAAAGCCTACCTACTAGCTGCCTACGCTCTTAAGGGAAACATGATTTAAAAGAAAATGCGTATAATGCAAAATCCAAAAAAAATTCATGTCATAAATTACATTAGAAAGGTAGTTTCATTTTTCAGTAAGAATATATTTCTCATGTATTCTCCTTGTGTGTATTAGTGTACTATTCACTAATATATTGATGTTATTTGACTAAGTCTTAAAGCTAAACATTTAATCACCCAATTATGTACAATTCTGCACAATTTACAAGCAGGCTTCATCCTCGTGACCAATTGAGCACCAACAAATAACATGACGTTCTGCACTTCTGCATTGCTTGGTTTCACAATAATTTGTACGTACCACAACATCAGTCATATACCTACAGCTAACTTGATGTTTGCATTGTAATGATAGGTACCTTATTGGGTGCAGTTCCACTCCAAACTTATCTTGAACTGTAAGTCTATTTAAAGTTTTCAATAATTCATATCTAATAACGAAACTAAAGCTATATATCGAGCGATTATTGATCGGAGTGGAATTTGCCTTTTCTCGTAGCACTGCCGGTTGATAACTGGATATCCTATGTTTCGTGCAAGCTTTCAGCGGTTATATATGCATCATAGTTTGTAAAAGAACACTGGGTTTTACGAGTAAATAGGCAGGTACGAATACTGGCGATGTTTCGATTTATAAGGCCAGGCCGCACACGCGACCGGCCGCCGCTGCGAGCGGCAAGACGAGCGGTGAGATCAAAATGTGTGCGGCCTAAGAAAATGTTATGCGTAGTAGACGATCGCATGTAGATAAAGCTTACCTAATTAAAGCGTATATGTTACGAGTACATGAAACTCATCACACCTATTCCCAGCCCTATCGCATCTCCCATTGCACACCAATTACTAAATCTAAATTACACAACAGTGACATAAACTGTAGCGGCAGACGAACATCTTCGCACGTTATCGAGGTATCGTGGACGACTTCTAAGGAAGCTCTGCGGTCCCAACCGCAGCTACCAATTAAAAATGATCTTTATAACCCGAGGGATAGAGACGTTGGGAATCCGGGTTGGTTACTTACCAACTGCAAAACGAAACTTGTGGTGCTTGAAGAGTGGCTTCCTAGTTTCGTTGTACTATTTCGTGACGATTCAGCACGAGACGCCTTCAGCGTAATAATTTAAAATGCCGTATGTTTATTTCATTTAAAATATACTTAAGTCTTTTCTGATGTACACGGTTCTTGTGTGGTGGCTTTCTGGTTGGTATCTAACGTTTGAAACGTTTCGTTTCCCCGTTCTATATTCTATCTAGAATAGTTAAACCGGGTAAAAATGCTTTAATAAACACGTAACAAAAATTAAATTAAAATAACTAAACTAAACTAATAGTTAAACCAGGTTTTTCATCGAATAAAGTCTCCAAAATAAGAAATTACGAGGTTTTACCTATCTACTTTAACTACTACTAAACGTACTTACAGATAACAGAAAATGAAAGCAATCCATTTATTGTAAGCTTCCCATTTCAGCAGTTTCCTGGTTGAACCAATAATTCCTGTACAAGCCGAGATCCGGTACCTGATCACAAAAAATAGCGCAGTAACTTATTCCCATCAGATCTCTAAACTAAACCTTGTAATATATAAATTATTACCAGTAGGTTAGTGCCAGTACCAAAAGTAAATTTAGAACAATTATGTAAGTAGATACCATGTAGATCCAAGAATCCTGTTTCACTATTTGATTATTAGGGTTCGCAAATACCGGATGTTTCCTGTAATAGCAGCAATGAATTAAAACGTAGATTTTACTCCTCAAACCAGACCATGTTTGTTCGGCGACTTTTAAAAATAACTTTATTCGAACACGCAATGTATTCCGAAATTGATTATGCCTGTATGGTGACAAACTGACAAGCAATGTCAATTAGACGGATTTTAACGTACATCGAGTTCATAATTGCATGGCCAATTTATCAATGAATTCATTCATAAATTGGATTATTGTTCTTGTTACAGGAAACGCCCTGTATTTACTTAAGTTACCTCGCCTTCACCCTATGAACTTATCACATAGATAAATTTAATGGACAAGATCGACTTATTACTAATGGGAGAGGGATAATATCACCACCAAATCTGAATTCTTGCAAGGCCCAGTAAAATAATTGTCAGTTACAAAGTTAAACTCAGACTAAAATTCGCAATACTGGCCACATCATCCTTCACAAGTTCTGTTCCAATGATTCAAGTCACCTTATTAATTTTAATGATTTTCCAAACCGGCATTCTAGGCGTTAAGAAACTAAATAACATATCTCCCGTGCCCTGAGCTAAATCATTAAACTTTGCCAAAGTAAACCCACCTTTAGATGTACAAGATAGAAGCTATGAAAGTTATTAAAGATTCACACTTAAGTTATATTTCGTCACAAGACAGTAAGAAATCGGTGAAAATCACTACCTTAGGACGTTCGTCGAATGGTCTTAATATTGCAATGGTATCTTCAGATGATTGACTATCTTGATATCGATCATGATATTTCTCAACTCGTCCCAGTGTTTTATGGGTGTTAACGTCCATTGAAATGGTGGTGTTAGAGGCTGCCTTTGACCTCGACCCGATGTGCGAACTATATGGACTATAACAGTAAAAAACAATGGTTAAACGACCAAGGATGACCCTTTCATAATAGTGGGATAGTACAACGAAACAATTAATGATAGCTTACGTAAAATAGTAATAGATATACACAGTCTTATTGTTCTAAATGATATAAACAATAGCAGCAGAGATGTGCATAATATAAACAATTCTTGATCAGCATTTTATAGCGCCTTGAATATTTAATAATATTTAACATTAATTTACTTACCTAACTGCTGCTTGATCTAATGACACTTTACATCAGAAGATAATTTGTGTTTTTGTCCTTCGTGGTTAATTTTATTATTCCAAATACCCAAAATGTTAATTAGTGTCAGAAATATGTCATCATAATTATAGCAATGCCTTATCGACGCAGATATTGTTTAAATTAAGATCATCCGTAACATAGATTAAATAAGCACCTACTTAAATAATCTTATTTTTAATTACCCAAATAGGCAAATCGTGATTTTTGTGTATAACGAACTTTTACATGTATTTCTCATACGTTTATACGCTGACTATTATAACAGCCATTTCAATATTAAGTTATGAAGAAGATGACGGAAATGGTTCTTTACCTTAGATAATTATTAAAATAACGCACTTAGTGGCTTGCGGTAGTTGCGGTAATGAAGATCCATGTAAGACACGCAAGGAAGGCCTATTTGTTGTTAAATTGTTTCTAGTCAAGGGCACATCAAAATCGTTCAGCCACATCACATGATAACACCCGATGACCCTCAAATTTACTTTACTTAAACTGTCTTTTAGCTATAACTACTTGTTTTGGGAAAGAAGAAAAAATCATAAATATTAAGAGTCCCAAAGTAAACAGATTGAATGAATGCCTCAATTAATACGTAGTTTTTTTTATCAATTATTTTGCAAAATTTGCAATGAGCTCCCATACTAATCGTAAAACAGTGTTTCTCTTAGACTGGCGCCGAAAAAGATAGGGATGGGATTTAGCTATTGCCATCCCTTTAATACATAGAACTATACTTATTATAGGATAAATAATTGCACAAGAGATACCTAACTGTGTATTTCAATAGATTTTGAGGTTGCCAAATTATGTCAATTCACTATTGCATTGATACATTAATGGACCTTTGTGCCAGCTTCAGCGGTTTTGAATGCACTCCCATACCACCTAATTCGTCATTATCGCGACATTGCACAACCGACACCAATGTCAAGTTTCCCAAGCTGGAACAATCAGCGATCGCTCCCAGCTTAGCAAATTGTCGTCACGTGACATGTAGAGGCCGATCCGAATTGCAAACTAAACGTCGTTGTTTATCTGGCTGCATCTATATTGCATGTTACCTTAACTTGAAATAAGCTACTTAAAAGTACTTATACATATAAATACATCATCCTAGCCTAATCAATAGTGACCTCCGAAGCTTTAAAGTCCCTGGACCCTTATTCGACATGCTAAACTGTGATACCTATGTGGATATCCATGCGAGATCAAATCTTGTTGTTTGAAACAATATTTTAGATTGTGTCATAGTGGTATCACCAACAATTCGGTTTCCATTTGTCGAATGGCCCACGCCTGCAAAAACCGGTAAGGGCATTTATTTGGGTTTAGGTATCACGAGGTCACGGGTGTTACTGATTTAGGAACGTTTCCTTTGTATGTATATAATATAAGTATGTAATATGTTTACATACCCTCGTAATATACGGCTTGAACTTCTATAACTCCTTCCATGAATGCATTAATTAGGCAGCATTACCGGATGCGTGACAAAGTACTTATTGTGCACTCGAATGGCGACCTAGCTATATAAACTACAAGGGAAGTAACGCAAGCCAAGCCCACTGAATAAAGTTCTTAACATCCAGACATAAATAACATAATGGTAGTTGCTTCATCGAAAACCCATTCATTTGCGTACACGAAACAACCATCATCTGATCCTATCAGTTAATAGAATGATTTTCTAGATTAGAAACTTACCTGAGTTTCAACAAATTAGGTGTTCCAAAATGAGCCATTTAGTTAGTAACTACGATGTGTAAATTACACTTACAAAAAAACTAAAAATAAGTAGGCAGATAAAATTGTAAATTTGGTAAAGCTTAGAAAACAAAATTGAATAGAGCATCAGATTAAATTAAGTACATCTTTGGTAATACAAAAGCCTAAATAAGTAAGCACCCGCCATCGGCGTTTCTTAATTTGGACAGCTTCAAATTGGTACGATGCAAATTTTCATAAACGGCTATTACGAAATCTAGGGCAAAGGATTGGTGGGAATCTGTAGCGGTTCATAAATATTCTCATAACTTGTCTTGTAACTATTGAATTATCACTTCTTACAGTACTTATTCAAGGGCAGAAAGAAATATAAAGTTAAAACTCACACGCCGCATTTTTTTAGATCGAAATCATAACAAGCATATTGTATTGTTAAACAACTATATTATTTTTACAAACAATTTACTAATTACGATTAATAATTGAGAGTAGGTACTTAAACGTTAAAACAAAAATAATGAGTCGTTAGGTCCTAAATTTTTTTTTCGAGAAACAGCCTTTAGAAATGTCGTTTTGGACTCCTAATTGAATGACAAATTGGGACTTATCTGGCTGTATCGTTAGTACAATTAATGATGAGCCGGTTCCCCGCAGCTTCGGCAATTTCCCGACTTTTGCGAAACACTCTCACGCGATGCCATCTCCTTCGTTCTATTGTCCAGACAACACTTAGACGCAAACTGATATTTAACTCTATTTACATTTCTTTACAGTTGAATATTATACGAACCATCTTACCGACAAATATAATAGAGCTATTGTCCATGATTTACTTGCAAGGGAATTTGAATTTTATATAAAAGTCTTTTGGATTGAATATTGTTTTTCTGCTGGTACAGTGCACGTGCTTATCGAGGTCGGTGGTTTAAAAATGTGTCTGAGAAACAAATGAAACAATCTCGCTGATGCGTGAACTTATATTTTTTTTCTAATTTTATTACTTACTTATTTTTACTATTCCTAATTTAAATATTTTATTGTTCAAATGGCACTGGTAGCCTGGTGGTAGGGCGTCCGACTTTCAATCCGGGGGTCGCTTTCCGGTGAAGGAAAACATCGTGCGAAAACCTGCATACATATGCGAAGAAATTCAAAGATGTATGTGAAATCCCCAACCTGCTCTGGGCCAGCATGGGGATAGCCCGATCCCTCTCGTATATGAGAGGAGGCCTGTGCCCAGCAGTGGGATGTACACTATTATTATATTATTTATTTATTATTTGTTCTATTTGAACAATCTAGTATAGTATCTTCCGTCAATCATCCCTCTGTTCATTCCAAATCCATGGATCAAAGCGATCACCTAGAACAAAGGAACTACTTATACTCGTAGAACTTAAGCAATATCTGCTTGCTGAAAAACGAGCCATCCCAGTTTCCCAATCATTTCAAACATTATAAATACTTCTTAGGTAAAAGTTGGTCAGATTAAGCTAAAGATTACAATAGTTATTATGCAACATATACATATAAAGAAAACCTAAAATTTACGTATAAAACGAAATAATTCTAATAAGTTTATTGCTAATGTAAGTGATTATGAGTTAAAATCGGTACCTACAGTTAGAGAGAGGTGTTAAGTATAATGAGATCCTACATTAATTATCATATCATTTTAATTTACTTTAAATATTATATTATGCTCAAACGATACGGGCCGTTTACTATTTAACTCGGTCGTTACGGACAATATAATGCGGAAGCAATTAAACATCTATATTAGACAAATATGCAGACGATCGTATTGTTACATTAAACACAATGACCATATTAAAGTTATTAGCAAAAACGTGCGATCCCGAAATGCATTGTAGGCGACGACTAATTCGTGGGAGATTATGACAATAGTTTAATTGTACGGACTGCGTACTGGGTACTAACCCGTTTAGCCTGGATACTTATAGATCAAGGTTTAGCTCAAAAACGTTAATTGTATAATATTGCGATGTTACGAATTAAGTAGGTACTCCTGTTTTAATGGAGCCCATTAACTTTAACAGCACGCAGCATTTTTACCGGTTCCTCGCAATTTTTTAATTTTCTTTATTTAAACTACTAAGTAAGTTCCTGACATTGGACACTAAATGAATGACATCATTATATTTTATATCTTTTCACACCACCTGCTCGACAATGCCAAAGTATGTATCATAAAAACCCCACCGAAAGCAAATCATTGTAGCCCTTGGCTTTAGCGGGGAATAATGTTACATTATAACCCGCCGGGTAATAATGTGATTTTACTTCTTATTGTTATGTCCTTAAAGTCTAATTTCGCAAAATCCGGACGGCGCCTCAGCTAATCCCCGCGAGCCGCGACGTCACACCGAACTGATTTGAAAATGGAACACATTTTAAATCCTAAAACAATAGGGGATATTACTGCAATGTTCTGCCACCAGAATTCAGCACTAGCACGCCGGTAAACCATAGAGTTCTTAATACATACTAGGCCTTAAACATTTTTTAACAAGTTTTCATAGATAATTTATAACGAATAAATATGGCATTTGTGCACCAAAGCGGTTTGATTACCATACCCCGGGGTTTTCGGTGCGGGAATGATTTCGTGTATTTCTAACTTTGTTTATTGTAAAGTAATTACCAAACTATGAATGAAACGTAGGTAGTAAGGTCCAAATGTTCTTAGAAATGTTAAATTAGTATCGTTTTTTACAGTTTTTACCTGTTATTTGGCTAGTGTATAACATTCCCGCGCCGAAAACCCCGGGGTATGTTGATTACAGAGGGCCTATCGTGAAACGAAAGAATCGAAATTTTGACTTTTGCCTCTCTATCGCTCTAATATGTAAGAGTGACAGAGAACCAGGTAACGAAACTTTTATTTTCGTGTTTCGGGGTAGGCCCTCTTGTTGTGCTAGTGCCGCCCGCTACGCAGAGTTTTGCGTAATATTCCCTATTGCCGCGAGTGTCATAAGAAGCTGCAGTATACGGAGAAAATTCTATTAAAGTAGAAGAAAAATTCTAATAATACGTACTAAACATCCATTTTTCCTTTTGATTTACTTTCATAAAATTCCGTTTCTAGTAGCCTTGGTTTTGTTATTGTCTCGCAAGAGGTAAGAAAAGTAGAGTATACTCCTTGGGGATAAAGCTGTTTTAGTCACGGGCGCGCTTAAATCTCTCACTGCACTCAGGACTCAGTCTTAATTCCCTCGCTACGCTCGGGAATTAACTCATAATCCCCTCGCTGCGCTCGGGAGTTAGGTCTAGAGTCCTTCGTTACATTCAGGATTCAATAGCGCGGCCGTGACATAAAACAGTGCTTTATCCCCTTGGTGTACAATCTACTATTAAATGTCTATTCAATTTACCTAATAAAGAAACTCAATGAAAAAAAACTTCGTTCTTAAAAGTGTAATGTGAGGCTGTATAGACAGGACATTTCGACAAAACATCAATTAATTAAATTATTATTAAATCAAGAGTTAACAATCTAAACAATCATACAATGTAAATATATATACGTCTGCAGTTGTTACTGCAGACGTATACGAGTATATAGTTCCAATTCAGTCTTTCATATATAAATGTCTAATGTGTATAATTTTCTCAGATTACCATCTTGTGACTTGCACATGACCCCATACATTCTTAAATAACATTATGTATTACATTGTCTCCTGCTAGATGGAAAGATTTGCTTTATCTCCGACAAAACGTGTCTTTTTACCGGCCCATTGAACCTAGACTGTGAATTGAATGAACCTATTGTGCTTAAATCTATTTTTTCTTGTTTCAGCGTTACTGGCTGTTACATTAGCCCAATCCGGCTACGAATACAACAAACCGAACCAGCCATTTGGCCAAGGAAGTACGCCGAACCGACCCGGCTTCCCTGGAACCAGTGGGACCTCGGGCGGCTACCCCAGCTCCCCGACTGCACCCTCTTCCCCCAGCGGACCTCAGCGTGAGGAGTACCCCAGCACTGGAGGCGGCTCTACCCCAGGCTTTCCTTCTGGTTCTCCTAGCTACCCTACCGGCGCTAGCCAAGGCTTTCCAGGCTCAAACCAACAACCCGGACAATCTGGGCAATCCAGACCGCAAGGCGGTTCCGGTTTCCAACCCACTTTCCCATCTGGTCCACAAAACGTTCCGGGACAGCCCGGCGCTGGACCCTCTGGAACTGATTTCGGCTCTGACACTGGCGCCTACGAGGGTGGAGACTACTCTGCGATCCCCGGTGAACCGGACAGGGACTACCCCATCCTTACCGAGATCCCTCAGACGTCCTTCCGATGCGATGCTCAAGCTTATCCGGGCTACTACGCCGATGTCGAAGCCCGCTGCCAAGTTTTCCACGTATGCGCTAACAACAGAACCTACGATTTCCTCTGCCCTAACGGAACCATCTTCTCCCAACAAGTCTTCGTCTGCGTTTGGTGGAATCAGTTCGACTGCAACTCTGCGCCTGGCCTATACGAGTTGAATGCTAATCTATATCAAGAATCCCCAAGACCAGGTTCCGCTCAACAAGACTATGCTCCGCAAGGCCCTTCGGCTTCTTACCCTGGTAGCATTGGCCCTCAGGGACCTTCCTCTTCGTACCCTGGTGCTAACACCCCTCAAGGTCCTTCGGCTTCGTATCCCGGTGCTAACACCCCTCAAGGTCCATCGGCTTCATATCCTGGTGGTAATACCCCGCAAGGTCCTTCGGCTTCTTATCCTGGTAGCAATACCCCTCAAGGTCCTTCAGCTTCCTATCCTGGCAGCAACGCTCCTCAAGGCACTCCTTCCTACCCCGGCAGTACCCCTCAAAGGCCTTCCTCATCCTTTCCCGGCACCCCGCAAGGGCCTTCGCCGACATACCCTGGTAGTTCTGGACCCCAAGGCCCTTCGTCCTCTTATCCCGGGAGCACGGGTCCATCTTCTGGTTTCCCAAGCTCTAGCAATCCGCAGGCACCCACATCATCCTACCCTGGTTCGCAGACTTCGTCAGGTTACCCTGGCTCTTCTTCTGGAAACTTCCAGGGGTATCCCTCGGGGACACCTACTGGTCCAAGCTTCCCCACCGGAGGAAACACTGGTAGACCACAAGGTCCTTCCAACGACAACTACCCAAAACCCCCCAACAGAGAGTACCTGCCACCTAGAAATTAAGCCATCCCAATGTACGAATAATACAAAATCTGAATAGAAAAGACTTGAAGCTGTTAAGTTACCTACTTTTAGCGTAGCGCGTTGTGATAACTATGAAAGTAGTAGTTGCCATAATGTTGTATTTGTAGCCAACCAGTATTTCATATATAAATGTCATTTGGCTTTGACAGGGCATTAAAGTTAGACAAACGATAAAGTTGGTGCTGCCTAATGTTCTAGCGTAAGTTTAGTATAAAACCTAACGGTAATTATCTCAGTAAGTTTATTTTTCCACCTTTCTTCCTTTTGTATTTTTGTTTTTATAATTAATATGTTCGACTATTTTATTTTATATTAATTTTAATAGTAACCAAATTGGACAGGCGAGTTGTGCCTAACTAAACTAAAGTTACCAAATCTAGTGTTCGTAAATATAAGGTAAATCATTAGTTTTAATTAAAAAGACCTGGCACTTAAAATATCATGAACACTATTTTAATAGTAGGTATGTGCAGTAAGTAACCCAAGTTTGTGTCTGGTCTTGCATTTTCCAAAAACTAAACATAGACACCCACAGTTGTCAACTTTTTTTAACTTTAAATATACTTGTGACTTGTGAGTGTGTCCGTAATAAGAGTTTTCGAAACAAAAAAAAATATGTATATGTCTATATATGTATAAAGCAAACTTCTATTAAATATGGCCATTAATGGCACAATAATAAAAGAGCCGTTAATAAAATCACATGCATATCTAATGACTAGATTAAGTATAAAATAGTGTATCATGTACCATTTCTAATTACATTACAGAAATACAAATTAAAAAGAATGCAAGCCGTTGGTGTTTTTATTCCGAATTATTAAGTATTTAAGTATTTTAAGTATATTTAATAAAGCTGAAGAGCGTCGAAGGTCTGACATGGAAGATATTTGAAAAAAAGTTGGCTGTTGATACTTAGAATTGATAACGGAACACGTTCCAACAGTTTTTAGAATTTTCGTCTGTTTGTCTGTTTATCTGTTTGTCTGTTTATTTGACCGCGCATCACGTGAAAACGGCTTAAAGGATTTTGATGCCATTTGGTACAGACATAGTTGAAGTCCCGGGAAAGGACATAGGATAGTTTTCATTCCGAAAATCAACCCAGGAGGGGGTGAAACGGGGGTTGAAAGTTTATATGGAAAATGTTTAACCGCTGAACCGATTTAGATGAAAAATTGTATAGAGATAATTTGAGTCCCGAGAAACGACATAAGATAATTTTTATCCCGAAAATCGACCCTAGAGGGGGTGAAAAGGGGGTTGGAAGTTTGTATGGGAAATCAATAACCGCGGAACGCTGGAAATCGTTTGAGCTCTGGGCAAGAATATACAATAATTGATATCCAGAAGTCATTCCTTAAGGGGGGATTACTAATTCCACGCAGACGAAGTCGCGGGCAAAAGCTAGTTAAGTATATTATTATAAAGTATTCTATTCATCAAGCTAACAAGGTATTTTTTTACGATAGCAACGCCATCTATATACGCATTGATCTGCTCGTATATCCACAATACATGTACATAAATTCTACTTATGCTGCTCCTGACAAAATATAGTACATACAATTTGTTGGTTTTTTTTAATGATGTTTCTTCCGTAACACTGTACAGTGACCACACGAGAATGTTGAGATACGCCACTAGACGTACGTAATTCAGCCGTGTTACCGACTAGCAGTCAGCTGGCAGCTAACATCGTTATTCATTACACGACCAAATTACGAACAATGGCAACTCGCTTATCAATCCCGTGTGGTGACCAGAGATGGGCAAAATGTAATCGAATAACGATTTACGATTAAGATTACACGAATTAATTGCGACAGACGATTGAAAACAACGATTGATCAATCTTAGTTGTATAGAGTGCAACTAATTTAGTTGCAACTAAATTAGTAGTTAATCGACTAATTAGTTAGACTATTTTCTCGCGACTAATGTTAGAAGCAAATTGAATAGCTCGGTATGGCTGTTGACAGACTGATTATGACATCTTAATTAACAGCTACTTGTCGTTACCAATACCAATATATCGTTATAATAATATTATGGTCCATAATATTACATTGTCATTCAAGCATTTCAAATAAAACGTGTATACATAATTTTAGGTATTTTTTTTTGTATTGCAAGATAAAAAATGCAAAAACGGGCTACTACGTAGTTTTAATATAGATTTAAGCGTGAAATTTAGTCGATTGAAACTAAAACTAATTTAGTTGTTAGTCGAACATTCTCAGAACTAATTTAATCGCAACTAAATTAATCGCGATTAAAAAATGACGATTGATATTTTTAATCGATTGATTAGTTGACTAAAAAATTAATCGATTAATGCCCATCTCTGGTGGTGACTGTATTTACGTTAAAGGTTACAGAAGATTTCTATATACAGCTGAAACTAAAAGATGTGGTTACTGGTTACCAGCGACATTCAAATACTAACCGCAAAGTTCTATTACGAGTATCGTAGGTCTCTGCGGCTCTAAGAGTCGGTATTCACTCGCGTCCATTATGCGGTTGCAGGATAGATTTCAAAGCACTAAAATATTATTTCCCATTGCTAAGACGTCTACCGAACAATCGAATATAAACAATCAACTTCAAACATCTAAATAAATGTAGGGTAAAAGTCCGAGTACTCGTCACCCTCCCAGTCTGTTATTTTTAAACTTGAGTCCTTCGAAATTATGATGACATCGGGGTTTTAACATGGTTTCAACTATTGGGCGATAGAGTATTAAGTATTATGACCGGAGCTCGGCCAGGGTGAGCTATTTACCTTAAATTTGACATTCCTTACGTCATATTATAAGGCAAATAGCTGACCCCGCCGAGTTCTGATTATGGCGTTTACCTTAGGCATAGAGTAACTTATATAGTAGAGCACCACAGCCTAAGAACTTTTTGAAGCTCAAGTCAATTGCGCCCTCTGTCCGAAAGCCCCCTAAAGTTACCGAAAAAGTAAGAGGAAATGTCACCTGCACTGCTACTCCACCTAGTATAGCTACTAGTGTACTACTACTCGTCGTACGCTATTACTTGAGCTTCAAAAAGTTCTTATAATATGGCCGTCAGTTATATCTTTAAGTCTATGCCTTAGGTAATACGTTTTTAAGGTCCGTAGGCACGCCTTGTCCGTCTATACCGCCTGTCTGTCTGTCTATATGCAGTTTACCTTATTAGGGTCACAACACACCTAGCGGAATTCCTCGCGGAATTAGCGGAAGTAGCGGAAATTTGTCTATGGTAGCAGATTTTTTATATGGAAGCCATAGACAAATTTCCGCTACCATAGACAAATTTCCGCTACTTCCGCTAATTCCGCGAGGAATTCCGCTAGGTCTGTTTTGACCCTTAATCGTTAGTGATATTTGGTACGAAGTACGTGTGGCGAAATTATAGACATGGTAATTTGGAAGCGCAATCTATAAACGAATACATATTACTTATTTATGTCAAATAATTATTTTCTGACGCCATCACAATAACATTAAATACCTACGTATATATTTAATTAAGCCGTTAGAACAACACTAGAGGATGCTTTTCTGACACTTGTATTACGTCGTGTTTTTGACGACGCTGAGGACTTTCGTTTATTTTTAAAAGACCGTGCCTCATTATTAAGTATACCCAAATACATCTGTATTTTGCTGTATTCCTCACAGTTTGGTAAAGGATTTCCTTCAATAACAATCCTGAGTAAACCTGTGCGCTGTGGAACTCTGTCTTGGTCCTTTTGATACGAGAGGACATTGATAATCTTCGACAAAGATGTGTAATCCAAATCGTTGTATCCAATATTTAATGAACACAACGTTAAGTTACCGGTAGAAAACCAACGACCATTCTTATACAATGTGTTAGAAGGGTCAGAAAAGTCTTCTGTCACCACTTTTTCGTCCAAATTTGTAATATTCACATTTGTCCTAGAGTCTATTGAAGATTTTTTCAACAAAGATGCTCTATATTTTTTATTTTTCTGTAATGATCCTTCGTCTTTTTTATTTTTTTCCTCTTCGGTGCTCAAATTAGTCGTACTTGTTGGAGATTTGGATATTTCTGCTCTCTTATTATAAAAATATCTCATCCTTCGAATCTTTTCTTTAATTTCGTCTGTAGTAAGAGGGAATTCTGATAAGGGTTCCAAAAGATATCCAGCTCCCACACTCGTAATACTATTGCCACACAGATTCAAATGCATCACATGACGATTGGTTCGCAGTGAATATCCTAATGCCTGAGCGCCTTTATCAGTTATTAAATTACAAGACAAACTGAGAATACGAAGGTTTTTAGATGCAGATCCATTGCATTCTAGTCTTTTAGCTAATTTCTCGCATATGATGTCATTGATTTTACATTTACTTAAAGAAATGCACCTTAACGTCGAAGCTTGGTCTAACAGTACGTAATAACTCCCTTGTGGCACAAAAGTATTATCGAGGCATATGTCCGTTAAATTAGAAAACGGTAACAATTTCGCAATTTCATCTATAACGCTGTAATCTAGACCTTTTCCTTTGCATGTGAATTTATTGAGCAGTTTATGATATGGAAGAGCGGCTGAGATGACTTCAATTAATATTCGGTATAACGGCAAAGGGCAGTCGTTTATTGCAATTTCTACCGCATGTCCGGCGCGATTGTAGTATATTGTCAATGGTATAGCATTTTCTACGTTAGTGACCGTCGTTTTTGTAGGAACCGTTGATATTGTGGGATAGGATTCTGTCTGGCCAATAGATACGGTGGTGGACACCCGTGAGATATGTGAACTACTCGTGAATCTGTTGCGACCCCGGGGATGTTCCTCTGAAAAGTCAAATAATAAGCTTAAGCCTTAATTAAATAGATAAGGCCAGTAGGTAGGTACCTAAGTCAGGGCAATTGCAACTACAAGGGCGAATACGACTATAGATGCACTCTCGTTCTGTCTGAGGTGAAATACACCCACGATAGATGAGCCTACCTTCATCCAGTAAATACAAACAGTTGGACATATACCTCCTCCTATAATATACAAAAGGTCCCTGCAAGGGGTTTTTGTGATCGTGGATGAACAAATGTCTTCAGCAAAAAAAAACTATGGAATTGAGGGGGCTGATTTGAATTTGTTAACCAGTGTGATTACACTGGTTAACAAATTAATGGCGTAGCTAGTAATATTTAACCTTTACATATTGTACATTATAATTTTAATCAAAAAAACTATCCTGAGTTGCTGTAAAAAATACTCAAATCACTACAGGTGTAAATATAATAGTTGAATAGTTCCCTCGATTTCTCCAGGAGGCAATGACAATGGGACCAGCTATCAAGTACCTATACCCTTTAAAAAAAAAAAGATCCCGACCAATTGAAAACCTCATCCTTCAAAATTTGAAGTCGGTTGAAAATAGGCCACTCACCCTGATAATCCTTTCTAACGAGCACAGTGTATTCCGGCTGCAAGTTCCTGCACGCCCACGGTATGTAGCGGTCCAATTCCAAGGGCGTAGGGTCGATTCGTACGGGGCTAGGGCTTCTTGTAGCGGGACTCCTTGATTTTGACCTCCGTCGCTCAGGCCGCTTCATAGTCTGAAAAATGGGTGTATTATTTAAATTAGATAATTTTACACAAAAGCAAGTAACACTTACTTAAAAATCCCGTCATTATGACTCATATGTGTTGCCATTGCACAGTTAGCAGCAAAAGTAGCTAAGCGGGTAGGGTGTTCAAAATGACCTGGACACGACTTTATTGTAAAGAGAATAAGAGCATGCTATGGTCATTTTGAACACCCTACCCGCTTAGATACTTCTGCTGCTGACTGTACCTATGTGCAATTGTTTTTTGTTCTTCTTAACAGGCAACAGCTCCTGTTAAGAAGAACAAAAAACAACGTAAATAATAAAAAAATTGATTGTAAAATTAATTAATTAACTGCAAAATGTAGTAAGTTAACCTACATACCTATCGTTATTTCGAAATTAATGATTCCTCGGATAAAAGTATTTGCGTAGGTACGAATACGAACCATTCGAACGGGGTACCTTATGGTCTCCCATTAGGGAACGTTACAATCGTGCACTTTTTTTATCAGTGTTAGCGAAGTCATCATTAATCATAAAAATAATGTTAATAAAATCAATAAAATTTCATCTTAAAACCAAAACGCCTTTTTTAACAATTTACCTAAATTCGACAGTATGATACACATACACACTGTATCGTTTTAATAAATTAAACATTACTTACGACTCCGAAATATCAAGGGATATACTACAAGTAGGTACTACAACGCATGAACGCACTTCAAAATAGCAAAGAGAATATAACACTACGTTAAGACAAAATAGTAAAGTTTGTCCCGCCTAGTTTTTGTATTCGAAATTTAAACACTGAAATGAGGTACAGAGCGCCATCTGTGACATTATCTAAAAACTATAGGCTGGGCTGCCAGTCACTCAAAATACGTTGTACTCCTTGCAACTCTTTAGTAAAATAATAGAATTAATTCAAACATTCTAAGTATGTAATAATTGTGATACGATAAACATTATTTATAATATAAATTCGGAAAAAATTTACATGGCTTAAACTTATTTTAAACTGTACGTAATTAGGCAGGTAACACTTGGTTTGATATGGCAATGCCCACTTGTGTATCTAATCTGTGAAGGGGCTGTCATGGGCTGATGTGTATTTTGTTGCATTCCTTTTACTGCGAACTGTAGATATTAATCATTTTGGATATTTTTAAATGAAACCCCGCGTTAAACAATTGGACAGTGCTTGCTATCTCATTAGTGTCGCTAAACAGTGGTCTGAACGAGCCACCTTGTTGTGGAGGGTGACATAATTCTTGTATTGCGTATCATGTAGTTATTGTGGTTTATTTTGTGGCTTGCAGCATCTATTTTCGACTCGAGAATCGTCCCTTAGGTTTGTATATTTATGTCATTTACTATAGCCGCTCATTGGTAACGTAATCATCTTATAATGTATGAAAAATAGTATTTAAAGTTTTAGGTAAAACAACTTTATACTTTAATGTCAAGGTTCACAAGTAGCTTACCCTTGATGTTTATTGAATATCATTCATATAACATGAATATCTGGTAAATCATGCTTATAGCAAATAAAAATTTTGATATCCTTAAAGTCCTTACACTATGCTACATATTATTTTATAAAATATACATAATAACATTAGATATTAATACATTTTGTATAATATGTAACTATTGATGTGTATATCAGTTATAGAATGCTTGTACGTATGGAATGTAAAAATGTTTTTTCCATGTTTCTGCAGAGGCATTGTTGTGTTGTTCACACAGATCTGATTTCCCCTCTTTTGTGGCTGATAGTGAAAGTGCACTGTGTAATTATAATTTATTTCGCAATTCATTAGCTTGTTGGTGATATGCTTTTCCTGTTAAGCGGGTACTGTGCAGATTATATTCATGATAAAAAGTTGTAATGTTGTTATAACAGAAACAATTAATTGTTTCAAGATAACACTTTAGTAAATTAGTTAATTATTTAGGCATTGTTTGATTGTGTTTAATGAATTTAATAAGTAAATGTATAGTTTTAGATTAAGGACATGCATTTTATGTATTAAAAAAAGAACTTCCTTAGAATAAAACTTAAATACCTAATAATAATGAATGCCTGGAAAAATAGATAACATCATCAGTACTTCTAACAATTGCTTATTTACAAAAACATGGTGCTGTCATAAAGTTGAGTAAACACACTGCCTTTAGCATAGCCAAATAAATTAACCGATTTGGTGCATGTTCCTTTTGCAAAAATTTTTGACTGAGGTGGCGAACAATTATTTCATGACACGCAGTAAGCATCCCAAATAAAATAAATAAATAAAATTATGAACCACAAAAGTTTAAATTCAATGTAAACCACATGTTGTAAAGTGAAAGACATAAGTGGTGTGGAACCGAGCTTATAATAAAATGACTATAAGAGTATAGAAACCTATAAAATGGGTATTGCAATTGCCTCTTGGCAGCTGGTCCTAAATAGTCAGATGTCTAAGTAGTTCTTTCAGTTCTTTGTGCACCATAAAAAACCTAAGCATAAGTCAGCCTACATGTCAGGACTCCCACTCACAGGGTATAAATTATAATTTAGTTAATTTATTCTAATTGTATTATTTTTTTACCATGGGATATATGCCATGCCCTTTATCCAACAGATGCCCAAATGACGTGATTCAAAATGAGCTGGCTGCGGACCCCGGTGTTCACGCGGCAACTCTCGCGCAGCCTCGACCCGCGGCACGACTACGAGCCCCAAGCGTGCTACAGCTCCTTCTGCAAGCACTGGCAACAGGCACACGAGATTATACTCAAATCGCAGGTGAATATGATTCAGATTGGTTCAGCACCAGGTATAAAAACCATACTCAAGTCAAGTAAATCTAATCATGAACCAAATTATCATAAAACCAAGGGTAGACCACTCTTTATACACCTATTTCTGACCTATAACATTGCTGATCTGTAAACCCTTTATCGAATAAAAATATAAGTATACTTTTTTTTGTTACAATATAATTATTTCTCACAGCCCCGCCAACTTCACGATGACGTGCTGGCCGTCGCCAATCACCTAGAACAGCTGTCAACATTACTGGAGCTAGAAGCACGGGCTCGCGAAGTTAGCACCTTGGCGACATCAGGGCCGTGTCTCGAACACTTGCTGGCGGAGAACCTGCTTGACAAGCTGTATGAATGGGGAAATTCTACGGGGATGTGAGTATATACTTATATTTGAACTGTACTGTAATCATTATTATTATCTTTGGCTTTGCGTTGTTATAGACGTTTATGGGCGGTAAGTGAGATTTGCGCCCATGGGCGCAGCGGCAAATCTCACTTCACACCCAGGAGAAGACGTAAAATTGTGTACACACCACGGGCGGTAATAAAGAAGATCGCTTGTTTATGGCCCTTACCTTCGGTTCGTGCCACAAATACCCGCGATCTGAACCGTTCTTTATTTTACCGCCCTAGGTGCGTAATGTACTATTCCATATTTTTTTTGCGTGTCAAAGCGCGAAGCATGTTCGATAGCTGCACATGTATGTAAGTATGAGGGGCAACTGCGAACATTACTGCCGCGCGCCTTGCTGATTCTTAATTACCTGATACTAAACTGATAGCCCGGTTGCACCCAACTGTCTGTTAACGTCATCGTCATCATTATTGTAATAAACGGGACTTAACCGCGTATATAATTTTTAAATTACCTTCGACGTTTCGAGGACGACATTGTCCCCGTGGTCGCGTGGTCGTGGTCGTGGTGGTGGTGGTGGTAGTGGTGCGTGGTCGTGGAAGGCAAGAATGAAGCGTCCAAATGTGTCCAGACAACCGGCATTTATGCCTTATGTAAAAGGGATAACGGATAAGATTGGTGTAGTACTTGAGAAGTACTCCATAAGGACCGTATACACACCGTTGTCTAAAATCGGGGAAAATCTAAGGTCACCGAAGGACGTTATACCTTTCCAGTCACCTGGCGTTTACAAGATCGATTGCAGTTGTGGTAGTTCCTACATAGGACAAACAAAGAGAACTATCGCAGAAAGAGTCAAGGAACATATAGCAGCTGTCAAAAATCGTCAGGTGAACAAGTCTGCCGTTGCTGAGCATTTGCTAGAGTCAGGACCGAACCATTGGATAGAGCTTCATAATCCTAAAATCCTTTCTACGGATCGTCGGTTTTATAGTAGAAAAGTTCGTGAAGCCATTGAAATCAAAAAACACTGTAATTTCAATCGGGACGATGGTTTTAGGATCTCATCTACATGGAATCCTGTCATTAGTAAATGTAGGCGTCAACGAATACCGCCGGTTCGAAAGCCGGACATTGTGAGTTTTGTGTGTCGACCGAGTGACATCCCTAGCGTTCAAGTTGATAATCAAGACCAAGTGCGGGTAGTTCGAAAAACTCGCGCGGCTAGAAGATGTTGATGTCAACTGGAGCCAGTCTTTCTTCGCGACCACGGGGACAATGTCGTCCTCGAAACGTCGAAGGTAATTTAAAAATTATATACGCGGTTAAGTCCCGTTTATTACAAATAATTATGAGTAAAAACCGTGAAAGTCTAAATCAGTGTCATCGTCATCGTTAAAAAATCTTGTATGAAAAGTTTGGCAGCTTTCTATGGGATGATAGCTCCGTCGCCATATTAAACGTTGATAAGTCCGTTAATTGTGCCTGATGCAACGTATACCCTAAGTATCCCATCTCCCATCTCTATTGAGCTGTTGTTATCAGAAATGTGAAAATGTTGAGGCAGACAAGTACTACTATCAGATATTTTTCATATGCTCCCGTAGTTTATAAGGTTTATTTTCGCATGATTCAGTATTCGTTGTTGTAATTCGAACCCTTGGAAGTGTTAAAACCAGTATGTTTAAGGTTAGGTTTCAGAAGTCCTAAAAGAGCGCCAAACCCAACTAAAAAACAAACAATGCTCCTTTTATGTTATAAGTAATCAGACAAATGATACGATTCGTGGAAATGTAATCATTAATCAACATCGTCCTAGTCCGTAATATTAGTAAGAGTCATAGTTCATGTCATCGTCACATGATTAAACGTATATCCACATTATCGTGCTGTGAGTCACTATCCGCTTTTAACATTTATTATTTTCGTATGGTATTCTTTTTTTTATACCACGACGGTGGCAAACAAGCATACGGCCCACCATCAGGGTAAGCAGACACCGTAGCCTGTGGACGCCTGCAACTCCAGGGGTGTCACATTCGCGTTGCCGACCCTTTACAATAAGGAGGATTCACTGTATTGACGGCTAAAGGAACAAGAGGGTCCCTCGTCGTCATCACACAGGATCCTGTTTAAGCTCTTGGGCAACCTTACTCACCAGCCGGATCACAATATTATGAATAGGGTCTAGTGCTATTTGGCTATGGTTCTGCTTAATATATGAGTAAAACTTTCGGTAAAATAACGTAATACATTGTAATTAGTTGGAATTGTAACGATCTTATAATACTTTTTCGGTTTTTATTAGGTTCCTTTTTAACCATGTTTGTTAAGGAACTCTAAACTCCTTTATCACGCAATACATGGTAGCTAAAACCAGTTGGATTGGAGCCGTGAACCCTTAAAGGTTTATTGAGCTGTTGTGTGTGTTGTGTTGTGCAAATGCTGATAAGAGGGTTTATCGTACGAGCGGAGCGTAAACGAAGCGAGTTCTTACAAACAACTCCTGGCTACTGGGACGTCTCGGCATTTCGATGGCTTTTTGATTTTGAGAGTTTGTTCGACGATAACGACGAACGAAAAGAGTTCGCTTATGCGCTGGATCGATCAATGTGTTGTGGACTTAGAATGCGAAGAAATCTTCATATGGGTATTGTTATATTGGTCAACTCGTTTGCAAGTAAATCGCGAGTTCTCAGTTCGAGGCGGAAGGCGGACTACTAGTGTTTACTAGCATATACCAATTACTTTACAAGGGGCATTTAAAAGGAACGGTTTTTTTTTATATAGTTTCATAAGTCATAACAATCTGAATCCCTATACCTAAATGTAGATATGTTTGTATTGTCGTTTATCACATGTCCTGTCATGACGTGTATGCACAGACAGACGCACATGTGTTGTGTTATGATTACATAATGTGTATGTTTCTCGCAGTAATGTTGAACGACCCTGAACGGCATTTGCACTATTATATCGGCTACGTCAAAATGAACTCAGTGTCAGTGTGTTGGAAGTTAATTATGGCATCTCAAAGGATAAACATAGCGCCGGTTAGCAGTATCCGTTATTCTCCCTTATTATAAAGCCTGAAATATACATACATATATGTATATTATCTACATAAAGGCTCCTCTATATGATGGACGCAGCTATGCGTTAGAGGGAGCTAACGATATTGCAATCTCGTTCCGTCATATAGCTTCGTCCCTATGATGGCCCATCATGTAGAGCAGCCATAAGGATGGATTGCGCTAACGCATATCTGCAAGTTTGCGTCTCATACAGTTGCGACCAACATATGAATCGGACTTAGCCTGAAGGCCAACCATGGTTGTCATTTTACCGCCTATCGCGTCATGCGTCACTTTCGCACTTACATAATTGTTAGAACGTGACAGCTATGGTGACAGGCGATAAAAACCCGACCATATTAGGCTAGCTCATGAACTTTGTAGTTTAGTTCAGCACGTGATATTCATACGTTCGAAGTCCATCGGTTAGGGCGAATTCATCTTATACTCTGCTCTACTATGTTTCCTATAAATTCATATCTAAATATATTTTTATATTTATAATAATTTAACTACAATTTAGAAAACAGATGCAGCAAAATGATTCCATTTCAGCTTGGTACCGAAACCACCAAGTGTTTACAGCAAGCAAAACAAAAACACATGTGGCTAAAAAAAGGCCGCCTTCTATATCACTAATAGGACAACATACGTACTCAGCTATTACATATGTAAACGTATGTGTCGTGCTACCGTTTTCCTGTTTGCAACTAAGTTACGGAAAGACAACATTAACATACGCATTTTCCTTATTGTGCGTACGTTAGAATTTCAAATTAGACTGAGTTTCGAATGGACTCTTGCACGCAAATACATATAAATTATGATGGAGTAATTTAATACAGTGGTAATAAAACAATGTTATTTTCAAATGTTTGTGTAAACACACACACGATATTTTGCTTTCTAATATTGCGATAAAAAATTGTATCTCTTATAAATCGCTTTGTGTCCTTGTATATGTAAATTTAATTAGGCATTTTTAACCCTTATTATTTTGACAAAACACGGGACTTAATCGCGTACACTTACTGAGATGAGGAAAATTAAAAGTAAGTGTACGCGATTAAGTCCCGTGTTTTGTCAAAATAATGAGTGAAAATCGTGTGAGTTTAAATCAGTACATTTTTAACCCTTGTTTTATATTTTGTAGGCACGAGGGGAAACTTTCCCAACAGTGGGACAATTTAAATAGGCTTAGAATATTTAAAAAAATGGTACAGCGTTCTACGATCAACATTAAAAAATAGCAAAAATAAGATCCCGACGAAATTGAAAACCTTCGACGAAATCTTGAAGTCGGTTGAAAAACACACAAACTGATCTATCCTCGTTGTTTACAAACAGACCGTAGTACGTATTCCTTACGATGTAATTGATATGCAACAAGCGATCGATAATTACTGCCCACTGAAGGCGCGTGTAAGACATGCATACATCTGATCGATACACATATTTGTTCTTGACATGCAAAAATCAACTCTTAAGTAAAACCTTAAGAACTATGTTTGTAATAGACAATGTGCTGAAGTATCAAAAGGTAAAAGTTCATCATGGTTAATAATCTGATTCAAACGAATTTGTACTTAAATTAATAGAGTTTAAAGTATCTAATTGAATGAAGGGCTTCTATCAGCTGGCGAATTGTCGTCAGTGTATGATCAGCCTCACGTACCTGTAATCAGGCGTGGGCTCATTATCACATTAAGGCGTTTGTTATCTAGCTATTAAATACTATACTAAATATATGTGTTAGTGCGAGAATTGATTGGTATTTATTAATCGGATTTCCGAATACATTTTTCTTTGTTCAGCATCTAAGTATTACATCTTTATACTTAAAGGGAAATGATAAAGTAAAGGGTAAATGGAAATGCAATCGTAAAAGTCTATCAATAAGTTACATTACTCTTCGTCTATAAAACGGGGCAACGGGGCCCTTAAATTGGATATAGTTTATTATATTATTAAGCCGCCTACGCTATAATAAGCCCCGGTTATTTTTACAGTTGATTAATCGCTATAGGGACTGTAGAAGCTAACTACATCATTTTCATACGCGTGTGTGGTGATTCACATTTCCGTAGCTACACCTGTAATATCCTAGAGACAATACACAACAATATTCTTGGGACATTTAACAATATTTATCTTAAGAATGTGTGTCAATGAGAGACCTTGCTTTGAATGAACAATGGAATGCACCTATCGCTATTTTCCTTTGTACTTGTACCTGTAAACTCTGTGTCATAACATATACATAACTCTTCTTCCTTCTAACGTTTGTCCCAACTTGTCTCTGCTTGATAACCAGAGCTCGGATTTTTCACGGCAAAACAAAACACTAGCGTAATTTAGCCAGTGCTTGAAATATTATTTTATCGATATTGATAATTCAGAACTAGAAGAAATAAAAGTCACCAAATAAAATTAATATGTAATAAAACTAATAAAAACATTTGTATAAAGTTACTATATATTAGAAACAGACGCAATTTCTTCTTCAAAATCTACGTCAGTACACACAGCAGCACAAGACATTTTATTTGGGTAATAGTGATAGGAGTAGATGATCATTATATTTTCAACATTCTCTGGGAGTAAACAGTTGCGTTTATCACTATAAATCCATTTATGTACACTAAATGTACGTTCAACTTCAGTTGACGTCAAGGGAGCAAATTTATAGAATTCATTATCAGTTCGGGTAATATTTTAGGTGTACCATCGAATAAAAAAAGAAAAAATGTACTGAGGCAATACCTGTCATATACTCTAGTAAGACTCGATAGGTGTCGATAAAATAATATTTCAAGCACTGGCTAAATTACGCTAGTGTTTTGTTTTGCCGTGAAAAATCCGAGCTCTGTTGATAACCTAAGACATAACTTATTAATCTTATTATTTATATGATACGATTTTTTTTTAAGTTTCCGCTCTTCACAAGGATGCCATAACCTGGAGTGTAAACATTGGTTGCAGTTTTTATGACAATACTGCAATAAAGAGGTTCATCATCATCATCATCTCAGCCATAAGACATCCACTGCTGAGCATAGGCCTCCCTTTTAAGGGAGGGGGGGTTTGCCATACGCGCCACGCTTGGCAGGCGGGTTGACGCTAGACGTAGCCAAAATGGCAAAAACGGAACCCTTATAGTTTCGCCATGTCCGTCCGTCCGTCCGTCCGCGGTCTAGCTCAGTGACCGTTAGCACTAGAAAGATGAAATTTGGTTTGAATATGTGCATTAACGAAGCCGACAAAACGGTAGAATAAAAACGCGAAAAAAATATATTTTGTTAGGGTACCTCCCGTACACGTGAAGTGGGGGGCGAAATTTTTTTTCGTTCCAACCAATTTGTGTGGGGTATCGTTGGATAGGTCTTTTAAAAAGAGGTCTTTAGGGTCTTCTACAACAGTTTTTGGATAAAACTAATACTCTCGGAAATAATAGCTCCGAAAGTTTAAAATACGGCGTCGTCGTCGTCGTCCCCCCCCCGCATCTAACTTTTGAATCGTGGGTCCAAAAATTTTGAAAAAATTCATGAAACTGAGGCCTAATGAGTACCTTCAATGAAAACTATATTGAAATAAATCGGTTTAGCCGTTTTTGAGTTATCATTCAAAAACCCATAGTGAAAGGACGTAAGTAAAAATGACGTAAGCGCCGCCAAATTTCCCGTAAGAAACGACCTTTTGAGTTAATGGTCTCAGTTTACGGAACCCTACACTGAGCATGGCCCGACATGCTCTTGGCCGGTTTTTTTTGTTTATTGTTGTTTAGGCTTTCGGAAGATGCTGCTGCCCATCTCCCGGTATATTCCCTTAGCAGATTCCTACTGCATCCACGGGACGATATGGTTCGATATGGTGGTCAGTACTACTTTATTAATATAACTGTGACAAGGATCTTTATCAGTATAAATGAACGAAATATCTCTCATTGGTATTCAATATCAATTAAATATTGCAACTATCTTATCGTGTCAATAGTCCTCTTTGTCGACTGCGTTTTTATTATTAAAATTGATCCATTGATATGCTACATTCTACCTTACATTAAATCAGGTATTGGCTGATTTTTTTATATGTTAATAGTGATGAATCACTTATGTTAGACCAGACTAGACTTTCCCACCTCAGATTCACACCGGGTCAATGTGAAGTAAAAAAAAACCACTATAATTCTTTATTTTTTTTTAGTTTCTAAAATTTTTTCTAACAACTTTTTGCCTAATATAAGTGTTTCATCACTATCAACATATAAAAAAACAGCCAATAATAATATAGAACCCCTTAACAACGGCCATATCCATGAAGTAAATAGAATTATCGTCCATTTGACCGGCTTTCTGTATCCAGAATTTAATTACTGCATTTTCTCGCATTTAGGTCACGCTATAAATGCAAACCGACCGTTTACTGTACAATGAAATCACGATATGAGATTTTCTATGGGACCTAGCATTTAAAATGTTAAACTGGGTACATGTTATATTTGCTGCTGCGTGGCCCCGGCTTTAGAATAGTGCCACCCCGTCTCTTCCCGCGGGTGTCGTGAGAACGCTGTGGTGATTTATTTAATTAATGGTCATCCGCATGGCGCCGATGCGGTTCGCCACCCATCACGTCTCGTTCTTCACGGGGGCGAGAAGTGGCTCACGGAGAGCCGTTTTGCTGCATTGATCGTAGCAAATGGAAATCCGTGATCTCTGCCTACCCCTTTTGGGATATAGGCGTGATTGTATGCCCTCAGCGCCAGCGCGCAAGGCAAACCGGTTATATTTTGGACGTGATACCACGTCCTGGCGCTGACGGCACGACTTTCCGTGCACGTGATATGATGGCTTTGGCGGTCAAAGGGTTAATTAGTCAAAGAACCCACGAAAGAATTACAATCTCGTGGGATTACCCACGTAAGTTTTCTTAGAAATATCATTCGTTCTAGTTCTTATCAGTAGGGCCGCGAGGTGTGTACCGGTGTGCAGTCGAGTTCTCCAATACCTGTACACACGTATGTTCAAAAACATGTGTACACAACTTTAAATCCGTAGAAATAAAGTTGTGTTCTTATATTTTTGGACGTCGGGGTGTCAAGAGAATTCGACTGTACATACAGACAAAATGTACACTCTTGTTTTATTCTCCAGGTGCCTAAATAAATAGCTCGATCTAACCTAATCCGTTTTTCATTTTATTGCAAAACTAGAAATATATCGAATAACCTAATTTGCCCAATCCAACTGTTACTTCCGTACTAAACTAAATAGAATCAGGTAGAAACTGTGGAATCGAACTGTCCTTTTGGTATCTTCATTGTTTTTGTCGTTATTTTTTTAATGGTCTGTAATAAAAGAATATTCCAATGTTTGCGATACGTGCAGCGAGCGTATGATGGACACGGTTGTCGCGTCATAATGACATGATAGAGTAAACGTCACTGTGTTATTATTATCACGTGTTAACCACACCCATCATATGGCTGTTGAAGTACGAAAATCATTAAAAATGAAAAATATTTATGACGAAATTATATTCCCGTCTCTCGCGAGCGACGTTTCTTGCGAAAAAGTAAGCAATCGGGTATTTGCGAAATGCCAAAACAACGACAATACTCTTGGTCAATAATAGTCAATATCTTCGTCAGTCTGAAGTCAAAGTGGCTGAAACTGATTGGTTTCTATGTATTTGTTGCAGGTACAAGAATGCCGTGCGCTCGGAGCAGCTCAAACTGTTCGGAAGTCTCGTCATTCACTACAGCTCACAGGTACCGTCGCCGTTAAATACCGGGTGTTTCCTGTAATAGGAGCAATAAATTAAAACGTATATTCTACTCCTCAAACCAGACAACGTTTGTTCAGCGACTTTTAAAAATAACTTATGGTTTGATTTTTAGGACACTTTAAAGTTTTTCCGAACACGCAATGTATTTCGACATTGACTATGTCTGTAGGGTGACAAGTGACAAGCAATGTGAAGTAGACGGATTTTAACGTAGATTGAAAATACTATTTAGTTTGTATGTAAAAGAGGCAATCTACAAAATACATCTTTTTTAAAAGTTGTTGAACAAAAGTCTTGTTGTTTGCGAAGTAGAATCTACGTTTTAATTTATTGCTCGTATTACAGGAAACACTCTGTATATCGGAGCGGCCAGGGTACTCAAAAATATCTGAACATGCACTTTATCGCCTTGAGAATAGAGGCGTTGTTCAGATATTTATGACCACCTTGGCCGCTCCGGTATATCTGATGGCGACTCTACCTACAATTACTTATTTCAGCGGCTTTACCTTGTATTAAATCTCTTCACTTGAATATTTGGGAAACTAATAAATAAAAAGAAATAACAGCGAGAATGCGTTGTGAGGAAAGTTTTTTAAGAACCAATCCTGGAGCTGCGCTGTGCGAGAATAATGAAGTGAAGTGATTCTATTGATTTTCAAAAACACTACTCTCAACACATCCTCGCTCATCTCTGGTGGAAACGCAGCCTATATATGACTTCGGGATACATTTAGTTCCATCTAGTACCAACTGACAATGAGACATACTAATCTTCTTCTTCTTCCTAGCGTTTATCCCGGCTTGGGGTCCGCTTGACAACCTAATCCCATGAATTGGCATAGACACTAGTTTTTACGAAAGCGACTGCCATCAGACCTTCCAACCCAGAGGGGAAACTAGGCCTTTTCGGGATTAGGTCCGGTTTCCTTACGATGTTTTCCTTCACCGAAAAGCGACTGGTAAATATCAAATGATATTCCGTACACAAGTTCCGAAAAACTCAGTGGTACGAGCCGCGGTTTGAACCCGAGACCTCCGGATTGAAAGTCGGACGTCTTACCGCAAGGCTATCAGCGCTTGTCAATGAGACATACTAATGGAGTTATCAATTAATAACCGCCAAGAAATTACACCATATAGCACCTTGTCCAATGTTAATTGACTGCTTGATCTTTGACACCGTTCTATCGCGTCTGCGTTTAAAACTACATACTACCACAGACTACACAGACACCTCATCATTAACCCTTTGACCGCCAAAGCTGTTGTATCACGCGCACGGAAAGTCGTGCCGTCAGCGCCATGACGTGATATCACGTCCAAAATATAACCGGTTTGCCTTGCGCGCTGTCGCTGAGGGCACGATTTTTCCGTCCGATGCTTGGCGTTCAAAAGGTTAAGCTTTTACAGGGAGCACGAGGTCATCACACATAAGTGCAATTTTATTCGTAAATTTCTACTATTCGAACAGCGCATCTCAATAGTATTCTACGCCAATTTGTAGTATAACAATCCAGGTTCACCCCTGTAACTTGATTTATGTGGATATTTTTAATTCACAAGAGTAATGATCAAAATCGTTAACTCAACTGAAATAAGCGGTCGCGCTCTTATGCAAAATGAGTACCGGAGCACCTGTGTGTGGTGACCTCGAGTTGTACTTATGATCTATCTAGTGGTTGAGGGTATCTGTGTCCCTGACAGACGTTAATGTCTCACGTTTATATAATTTTCAGATACTAGCAGCAGAGCCCTTCCTTAGACCACTTCTAAAACTCTTCAGTGGGCTGAGGAACGAACTAATACCGCTCGATCAGGAAAGTAAGTACTGTTACTTAATAACTAGTAGTCCGCCTCGAACTGAGAACTCGCGATTTACTTGCAAACAAGTTGATCAATATAACAAGACTCATGCAAAAAAACTTTTTCGCCTTCTACTTAAGTCTACATCCCCTTGATCGATCCAGCTCATAAACGAACTCTCAGTTTGTATGTATCTCTGCTACAATCTCAACAAATTTCATAAAGATCAGAAAAATGTTACTAAAGTTATCGTCGAACAAACTCTCAAAATCAAAAAGCCATCGAAATGCCGAGACGTCCCAGTAGTCAGAAGTTGTTTGTAAGAACTCGCTTCGCTTGCGCTCCGCTCGTTCGAAGATCTTGAAAGCACCAGCATGACGTGAAATGTAGGACTTTTAAGTTTTAGGTACAGTCGCGTTCCGTTGCGTCCAATAGACCAAAATGTGTGAAGCAAACCTTATTTGCATGGATATAAGGTCACGTACACATATTTTTGCTCAGTTGGTTGCGTTGATATCAACGAACTCAACTGTACCTGCCTACTGCCGAAAATACATTACTAATGCCATGGTAGTAATGCCATAGACACACTGATTTGGCGGCTCCACACAGACCGAGCAGCCTCGATTGCCGCGAGAAGCAGCTCGGCGCTGCCCGAGCTAGCTGCGCCACGGCCGAGGCTGCTCGCACGTTTGCCAGCTGAGGCGCGTTACACTGCTTGAGCTGTTTGATACGGAAATATCCTCGCGAGGCTACTCGGCCTGTATAGACCCGCCTATTAGACTTTTCATACCAACATTTCATGTAACATTCATAAACACCAAAGTATGGTTTCTAAAATGTATCTGCTTTATTTGCAGCCCAATTGGTGATGGTGTTGAACCACCTGTGCGTCGCCCTGATGCAGAACATCGAGTTCGTCGACCTGTTCTTCTTGACTAACCACACGCAAACCGAAGCTAAGCCTGAGTAAGTTGACTGGTAGAGAATGCCATTTGGCATTAAGTCCGCCAGTTGTACATTTTCACTTGTGCAATAAAGTTTAAATAAATAAAAGTAAAATAAATAAGTGCTCCCAAAATATCATGGCAGCAAATTGTACTCAGAAAAAATTAAATAAGAGACAAATTGTCGGTGTATCAGTCAGTTAAGTCATTGCATCGCCAACTATTTCAAACACATAATTTCATAGAATTTAGTCGTAATTTCCTGACGACGGAATGTTGATAATGGAATTCCCAATTTTTATCTACTTCAAGATTGTTTAGCTTCAGTGGAAAAAAATGGGGTCTGTTACAAACGACCCGCGTAAGTCGATTATTTCTTGGGACGACTGTAACCATTCTGCTCCTCTGCTTGTAATAAAAATAAATTTGTGGAAACGTGAAAAATAATGACGCGGTCAGCTGCCCCATTCTCAAGAATGAGAACGCCACGTGATAGCCTTTACCCATATAACTACCACAATTAACTGTCACACAGCTGTCCGGCTCCTAAATTGGCCTACTTATACTTTAACCCTTATACGTTTGATAATAGAGTGTAAACACGTTGTTGTATCGATAACCTCTAAGGCACGCGTAGTGGTTCAGTGATAACGACAGTTTAATTTCTGCGTGTCTAGAACAATGACATACTGAGCTAAACCATGTGTTTTACCGTTGTTCTGGTAATTATTTTTATCAACACATCCATTATGCTGATTTGTATTACATCAGATCATTTAGATGGTCGCGTCGGTAGTGTATTCTCATTATTGTTTTTACAACGGTATGCTGTTAAAAAAGCGCTGGTAGCCTTGCGGTGAGACGTCCGACTTTCAATCCGGAGGTCTCGGGTTCAAACCCCGGCTCGTAACTCTGAGTTTTTCGGAACTTATGTACGGAATATCATTTGATATTTACCAGTCGCTTTTCGGTGAAGGAAAACATCGTGAGGAAACCGGACCTAATTCCAAAAAGGCATAGTTTTCCCTCTGGGTTGTAAGGTCAGATGGTAGTCGCTTTCGTAAAAACTAGTGTCTACGCCAATTTATGGGATTAGGTTGTCAAGCGGACCCCAAGCCGGGATAAACGCTAGGAGGAAGAAGGAGGAAGAAGAAGACAACGGTATGCTGTCATCATTTGGCCCCCAGGTCCGAATCATGCTCACAGCGCTCAGAGCGCGCTTGCGGTCGGACCGAATCACGCTCATAGCGCTAACACGAAATGTCATGACGCCATTAATGACGTCATGGATGGCACTCACGGTGCTCACACTCCGAGGCGTAAGCATCTTGAGTACAAACGTCAAGTTGACGTTTTACATGTGCCAAGTGTGTTGACATGTGTCACTTAGGGTGGGTTGCACCACGCACAATTAACAGACTCATCAACGTTAAATATGGCGACGGAGCCGTCATCCCATAGAAAACTGTCAAACTTTTCATACAATTTTTTTTTTATGATGTTGTTGACGTCAACAGACGGTTTGGTGCAACCGGCCCTTAGGAGCCAAATCTGTTGACGTTGACATTAAGGCCGTTCCTCGATTCTGACAAACCACGCCCATCCGTTAGAGACACGTTTATGGCTCCCGTGCAAGAAAGAAAGAGATGCAGCGCTCTTGAGGATCAGAATTTTTGACCAAACTACGATAAATAAGCGAATCTATAAAGTTTTATCTAATTTTGTTTCTGTGACTTTTTAGATAAACCAGAAAACCATATTTTTTACTTAGTTATATTGCTTAATCTCTTATAGTTTACGTAAGCTAAGGAAAACAAGGGGAAAAAGGACCCAACTTCGGATTTTTTTTCTATCGAGGCAACTTTCAGCAATCGTGTTTCGGCTTGTGCCATAAACAAGAGTATATAGTCTAATAATATATATTCGAAAATGAGTTCAGTCCCTTTTCCCGTTTAGTCGATAGAGCGTTTGAAAAAACCTATAATTTTTCAAAGTAGCCCCTTAACAGCGGGTGTCACATGGTCCGAATCGCGCTCACAGTGCTCAGAGCGCTTACGGTGGTCCGAAACGAAGCACTGATTTGGACCTCCGCCAGCACTGTAAGCGTTGTGAGCACTATAATTTCATTCGGACTAGGGGGTGGAAAATACGTATGGTACAGTCGGCCAAAAATGTGGTCTACCACCCTACGGTTGAGGTTCGTTTGAACGCCATAAGACAACAAGGTCGTGCATGTTTTAAACTCCGTTAGAAAAGTCAACCTTAGCGATTGTTAGATCTCGCAGAAACTTGTCAAAACTAGTAGACCACTTTCTTGGCCCACTGTACTATCGTACAAAATTGTTTGCGATATCTACTTAGCTGGACGATGTGTTTGTTTACTGTTTTTCTTGTAATTCATTGTTAGTATTGTTACGATACGTCCATTATGCTTTATAATGTGGCATCATATCGACGGTCGCGTAATGCATAATGTCACTACTTTATTTACAATACAATCGGAATGCCGTAATATATTGGAAAATATTATATCGCCTGGCCATTATCGTACAGAACTGTTTACGATACTTATATATATCCATTTGTTAGCCCCGTTCGAGAAACTTTTACATAATGGACCATTACTGTGGAATGAGTTGTTATTTTATCGGTATTATACTCAATTGTTGGAAGCGACTAAAGAGTGAGAAATAATTGAAGCACATTTTTGCAAGTGTTATAGAGATGCTGTCTCATTCGTTAGGTAATGAATGACACTAATGACATCAAGATTCCTGCCTTAAGTGACCTTCTGTTCACATACATACATTTTCTTAGACAGTGACAATTATTCTAGAGTTTTGTGTACAACTGACCCGTTGTGTACATTATCTTTCATGCCTGTTACGTACTTAACTAACATTTATAATTGCAGGTTCATAATAGCCCGCCTCCTCCTAAAATTCGTTCACCGCGAGGGCGCAAAAGGCTCGGCAGCGCGCGACGCTCTACTCCTGTGCGCGAACATGTCTGCGCGCTGCCCGCAGCTGGCGCGGTGCATGCTGGAAGGTGACACGTGTCCAGTGCTCGCCACCGGTTAGTCAACCTTATGTCCATAGGAAATAAGCTGCTTATGCAGTAACCCCTTATGGTAATAAAATTTAAGCATACAAGCACCAACTAGCACATGAAGTATTGAAATCGTCCTGCTATTTCCCGCTACTTACGGGTGTTACGCTTCCTCCAACTTTCATATAACTAAACTAACTAACTATTTAGTTTAGTTATATGAAATAACTAACTATTTCATATAACTAAACTAAATAGTTAGTTAGTTTAGTTATATAAAAGTTCGAGGATCTTTCATATAACGTATAGGAATTTTCGACAGGTCTGAGTGGGCTGTACTCGCTGCTGCCGCGGACGCTGGCCGAGAGCGTGTACCGGCTGACGGCCGACGACGTCAACCAGGGCCACAAGCTGACGCTCTTCACCGACTCCGTGGAGTTCTGCAATGCTGTGGCGCAGGTCCGTTCATATTGTCGACAGGTCTGAGTGGGCTGTATTCGCTGCTACCGCGGACGCTGGCCGAGAGCGTGTACCGGCTGACGGCCGACGACGTCAACCAGGGCCACAAGCTGACGCTCTTCACCGACTCCGTGGAGTTCTGCAAATCAATGCTGTGGCGCAGGTCCGTTCATATGGTCGACAGGTCTGAGTGGGCTGTATTCGCTGCTACCGCGGACGCTGGCCGAGAGCGTGTACCGGCTGAAGGCCGACGACGTCAACCAGGGCCACAAGCTGACGCTCTTCACCGACTCCGTGGAGTTCTGCAAATCAATGCTGTGGCGCAGGTCCGTTCATATGGTCGACAGGTCTGAGTGGGCTGTATTCGCTGCTACCGCGGACGCTGGCCGAGAGCGTGTACCGGCTGACGGCCGACAACGTCAACCAGAGCCACAAGCTGACGCTCTTCACCGACTCCGTGGAGTTCTGCAATGCTGTGGCCCAGGTCCGTTCATATTGTCGACAGGTCTGAGCGGGCTGTACTCGCTGCTACCGCGGACGCTGGCCGAGAGCGTGTACCGGCTGACGGCCGACGACGTCATCCAGGGCCACAAGCTGACGCTCTTCACCGACTCCGTTGAGTTCTGCAATGCCGTGGCGCAGGTCCGTTCATTTGTCATATTAGCCCTTGTTATTACAATTAGTGTCGTACTTGAATATATATGGCGCTTACTCGAATTGAATATAACGTAGTCAGAGTCACGGACTTGATATGATTTTTATTTGTGCAGGTCGCGCACCCGTCCATAAGGAAGCAACTCCTCGACCTGCTGTACCAGGGCTTCCTGGTGCCCGTGGTGGGGCCGGCGCTGCTGCAGGTAAGCTCCACTCCTCGCCTGGGGGGTTGGGTTGAGTGACCTTCATCGCTTTATGTATAGGAGGGGTGTCTCTGTCTAGTCTCAACAATTCGTTATATCATTACTTCCTCGGTCAGCCAACGCGAATAGGCGTGTCTACGGCAGCTCTGCTAGTGTGGACGTGCCTCGCCCGAGACAAACGCACGCGCGGTCGCAATGCCTCGGCCGAGGCACGTCCACACTAGCCGAGCTGCCATAGACACGCCTATTTCGTACACGGCAATTTCCTCGCGAGGCGGTGCGCCAGGTGTAGCCACGCCTAATGGCTCATGGATAAGCTCCTAAGCAATATTCGACTTAAAAAACGTAAGCCAGCCGTTCCTGCATATTTAATATCATTATTTGCACATTTTTACTAACATTGGTTGGTAGTGCCTTTAAGGATTTAAGTCAGTCTTTCTATAGGATATATCTGTTGTGTAATAAACATTAATTCATTAAATAACTACGGGACTAGACAGGGGTGTAGATGATTGTTTATTTTATTACAAGCATACTACGTATTTAAAAATACAAAAAAAAAACAATCATTTTTTCATCCACAAAGTTGTTTTGTTTTTATATGTTCGTATTACTTGGTTAAATTGGGGAAAAAGAAAACATTACCAGCTCAGACTGTACAATTTTTTAAACGCATAAAAATTGTTCCATGGGTTTTCACTTTTATTTATTTATTTATCTATTTTGATTGATGTGTTCTGGGTTTGTTAAAGCAATATATGAGATATTATTAACTATCTTACATATCGTGTATATTAATTATAATTTAAACTCACAAGTAAAATAACAGCTGCACTGAAAAACGATTTGCACAATATTGACATTGGATAACAGAGTTGTACTAACGTTTTAGTGTTTATTTCAGTCGGACGAGGTGAAGTTTCTTGTGGATATTATGGGCGGTACCAATAATGTTGCCTTTGGTTTGATTATTCACTTGTGTTCAATGCTCAAATAAGTTCAATTTAAATTTGCTACTGTATTTTTCGTGGCATCGTCTGAGGCGATTACTGGAGATTTAAAAACCTATTTCCCGAACAGTATTAGAGTAATATTACAATAGGCTACTTTCCTGTGAAGTCAAATCAGCTACTCTTTAGGAAACGTCAAAACGATGTTATATGAAGTACATACGGGAGACTAATATTGTGACGTCGCAATACTGTATGATGAATACATCTCCTTTATAAAAGTTTTAATCATTATAAAATCAATTAAAACGCAAACACATGTTACACCTGGATTTTCCCGTGTGTTTTTGAAATTTTGATTTTATGAATGCAACGAAACAATTAAGAGTCGCCAGGACGCTCGCGTGAACTCGCGTCCCCATACAAACGTAGTTCAGCTCTCATTTTAAAACAACATGCTTTAGAACCACGAAATTTGGCATGGGCATTTTAGCAGTACAGATCTATGTCGGTAATTCGTTTTCGTTGCTAAAAATTGTAATACAAAGAAAACATAGCAAAAATAAGTATTGTATGTAAATCTGTATCTGGCTGTATTTTCTTTGTGTTACAATTTTTTGCAACGAAAACGAATTACCGACATAGATCTGTACTACTAGAATGCCCATGCCAAATTTCGTGGTTCTAAAGCATGTCGTTTTAAAATGAGAGCTAAACTACGTTTGTATGGGAACGCGAGCGTCCTGACGACTCTTAAATTTATCTACTGGAAAGTACCCTATTGGGTTGTCATGACATTTGTAACCCATACAGCTTAACAACTTTTACTACACCGTTCAAAATTGGAACTTCAAAAATTATTTACTCTTACCGGATGACACGGTATTTAGGGTGTTTTTTTGTCAGTTCAATAATATCACAATAGTATTCTTGTATATATCTTAGTTCTTTTATGTAGACAATCTCACTAAGATTATCTCACTCTCTTTAAACCTTGTATTATCTAATTGCCTGGCCACTAGTCACTCAAACATAGTAGTAGAACGTATTGGCGGCAACCTCCAAGATAAAACTAAGAAGAACTATCATATATACTGGAAAACCTTCTCCGCCACAAAAAGTTGGTGAATTCAAAAAATATGCGTGGTAGGTATTCGCGCCTTTTTTGTGACGGAGATGGGTGACTACTGATGTGGAGTTTGGGGGGTGGTATCACGAGTGGGCTTTCATTACTCGCACCATATAGTAACTTAGTAGAGCAGCACAGCCTAAGAACTATTTGACGCTCAAGTCAATTGCGCGATCTGTCCGAAAGCCCGCTAAAGATACCCAAAATGTAAGAGGAAATGTCACCTGCACTGCTACTTCACCTAGTAACAAATAGCGTACTAGTAGTACACTAGTAGCTGCTGGAGTAGCAGTGCAGGTGACATTTCCTCTTACATTTTGGGTATCTTTAGGGGGCTTTCGGACAGAGGGCGCAATTGACTTGAGCTTCAAAAAGTTGTTAGGCTGTGCTGCTCTACTATATAAGTTACTATATGATCGCACGGGATGGGACACGGTGTGGTCGTCGGCACTCGGCGGTTGAGAGACGGTACGCTAAACCTTATGCTTTGAGTGGTAAGGCTCCATTTTGCTTGCTTTTGTGTGATTTGTTAAGGGTTTATTTACATGTTTATATATGTGCACTGGTCTAATTTGATTTGATATGAAACGCAAAACAGAGAATTTAATGATGCACTCTCCAAAAAATATTTATGAGCTATGACAAACACAATCTCGCTAGGTAGGTTTATCGATTTTAGAATTCGAATTTATACTTTTAATTTTGCACGATTTGTGAAAAATTAATGTTTTATGTAGCATTGACTTCAAGATTCAAAATATTTATTTATTACAATAATGATGTACAACAATGTTAACATACAAAGTTGCAGCCAAAAAAAATACCACCCTCAATCAACCATACCATTATCTTAAACCATAGTCATAAGCGTCAGTTATGCCAAGTAAGACTTAGATGAATGAGAAGGCTTGTTTCCAAATAAATACTTTATTATAGAATTAAATAATTATTTCAATTTGGTCAAATATGGCTTCAATAGCAAGATTTCAATACGAAACAAAACTTCTTGAATCAATCTTGTTCATCCTTTACTATTACACGCAAAATTTGGCCGCTTAGTTCAATCAATGATATGATTTCTTTTATAACTAAAAATATGTACCTACCATCACTCAACCGCTGCACATTGTCGAGTATCCAAGCCCAACTAACACCCACCACGATCGTAGACGAAACCCGGGCCCTTGCAGAGTGGCGCTCCCGAGCAGGCGGCGGCCATGGCCTACCTCGAGCTGGTGCTGCGCTGCGCCACGCCGCGCGGCCTGCTGCGCGCCGTGCTGCACTTCCTGTTCACCTACGAGTATGATGGCGTGCGACTGATCGATGTGATGCTCAGGAGACTGGACGGGAACACTCAGGTTAGTGCACGTGACCGAGCAGGCGGCGGCCATGGCCTACCTCGAGTTGGTGCTGCGCTGCGCCACGCCGCGCGGCCTGCTGCGCGCCGTGCTGCACTTCCTGTTCACATACGAGTATGACGGCGTGCGGCTGATCGATGTGATGCTCAGGAGACTGGACGGGAACACTCAGGTTAGTGCACGTGACCGAGCAGGCGGCGGCCATGGCCTACCTCGAGCTGGTGCTGCGCTGCGCCACGCCGCGCGGCCTGCTGCGCGCCGTGCTGCACTTCCTGTTCACATACGAGTATGACGGCGTGCGGCTGATCGATGTGATGCTCAGGAGACTGGACGGGAACACTCAGGTTAGTGCACGTGGCCGAGCAGGCGGCGGCCATGGCCGACCTCGAGCTCGCGCTGACTTTTCTTGATGAAAATATATGTGAGTAGTATCTATCAGGGAGTTGCAAGACTAGATGTCTTGTTATAAGTCTCATTCTAGACGGACTATTAGCTTATCTTAAGTAGATATTTCTGATTTTTGATTTAATTTACGGATTAAAAGCAATTTGTGTTATCATTCTATCTTTTCGCAGTATATAAAACTGAAACTATATTTCACGCATTTTATTTTATTTTATTTATTACTCGTAAAAACTAACCTCCAAACCCTTATTTCAGCTCTCCCTAGTCTCCCTATCCCTAATGGAGACCCTCATCGACCTGAACTGCGAAGACGTCATGATTGAACTAGTCTACAAGTACCTCCTGAAAGGCCACCACCTACTCACCCACCGACCCACACCACCAGACCCGGATTCCTACAGGGAAGCCGCAGTGGCCTTTCTAAGCCTCAGCCCCCAATGCTGCTTCAGGCCTTTAAGTAGGACGAAGAATTGGGTGGACGAGCTGGCCGTGAGTGGGCGGAGGGTCTTGGACTTGAAGAGGGACGAGGAGAAAGTCAATGGTGTGCAGGATGGGATCGCTATGAACAGTTTGGTACAGGAAGTCAAGTTTAATTATGGGGTGAGTTTAAACTAAGTACTACCTATTAACTAGGTGGCAGTGGCGGCGCGTCCATAGAATGCGATACACACCGGGTACCTAGTTTTCAGGCACCTGAGTAGTTTTTTTTACAGCTTATGAAGACATTTTAAGCCAAATTAAGCTCCTGCTTAAGAAAAATGTTTTCCCACCGCCACTGCTAGGCGGTGAATTAGTTTTCGCTCTTACCATCTTCTTTCATGCACAAATTGTTCAGTTGTAAACGTACTTTGACGTTCCATGTATAAATTATTGTCTCTCAATACCTTGACTATATATGTACCTATCTATATATATAAGGTTACTGTATAAATAACATAAAACCAATATCTGGATGACCAAGGCTTAAAAAATGTTTTTTTATTATTATTTGTATTTCGTGTGCTATATAAAATTCTAGCTATGTTAATTCTTCATGTTCATAAAACAATAAAACACACGCGACATGTCTTAACACTTTCAGTGCCAAGCAGGGCTTGTAATCGGAATTTTTCTCCATAGTAAAAACCGGTATTTTTTTCGTTCTTTTCGTTACTGTTTTATATTCAATCGAAAAATCCTATAATATGAAGTGAAAACTTAAATACAATATTGGGTTTTACATAAAAACCATAAAATAATTAAATATATTGGATCATTTCGGACTTTTTTGCTTTAACCGGTTACAAGCCCTGGTGCCAAGGTCCTCAATCCTATACCAAATTAACCCAACTAGTGGGTTGTTTGTATTTAAGTGTTAATAAATTCATAAAATTCAAATGATCCATTATTTCCTTTCAGAACCCAAACGATACCCTATTCGGTAACTACCACGCGTACTTATGTGACGCTCGATTCGAAATCGTATCCCGCGCGCTCTCCTGCGCCCACTGGGGTTCCAAATACGACACCGTCGCGTTACCCAAGCCGGAGCCCAACAACAACACGAAAGAGACCAGAGACGAGCCCGTCCCCACGAAGGAGCAAGACAGTCTTATTTCCAACTGCACCAGCGGCTACGATACTTTAAAAACCAGCGATACTTCAGAAAAAGAACCGCACAGTTTAACCTCACTGAATGAAGCAGACGAACAAGATGTCAACGGGGACGGGAAAGACAGAGACAGCCTGATATCGACGGGCAGCGATAGTGATAAGAATGAGGAGTTTGTGGAGGACTCGTTTAGGATGTGCTTTTTGAAATTGGATAGAGATTATGAGGATGTGCCTGTGATTAAGAATTGGGTGGCGGGTGGCAGGGTCAGTCCAGCGTCACTTATTGGTAAGTACTCGCATTTAATGTTCATTGTTGATATGGTTCAACAATTATACTTGTACTAGATGAAAACCCGGCTTCGCTCGGGTAAAAAAAATGTTATGGATGTAAAAAAAAAATGTAAAAATATTATATGTAAAAAGAAAACCTGGTTTCCCGCAATCCAGGATTCCTAGGATTTCTAAAGTCCCGTAATACTGTACTACTAAGTCCTGTCACACCCAGGACCCTAAAATCCCGATTGATTCAATTCCCGGAATCCCTGGCTTATAATATCTTAGAATCACGGCCTCGCGCAGTTCCAAAATTACGATGTTATTAAGTTTCGGAATCCTGGACCGTTGGGACCCTACAATTCCAGCAAGCAGCATTTTCAGAATCCCGGTCTCCTAAAGTTCCGGAATTCCAGATCCCCCTATGTACACGTGCACAGCAACCTAAAATCGCTATTTCCATAATTCGGGGTTTAGTGATTCCCAGATTTATAAATTCCTGGACTCCTGGGACAGGAACTCAAAAAAATTTGAGCGACGCATTTTCGAAATCTAGGCTTTTTAAAATCTCGGAATCTTGCATCCCTAAAGTTCTAGATTCCTAAAATCCTAAAATTCCGGCGTCCGGCATTATACGAATCCCGGCTTTCTAATGTCACGAAACCCATCCAGATTTTTTGGAATTCAGAATTTATTTATTAATTAATTAAAGTATAAGAGATTCCGAGATTTTGAGACATAAGTTAGTCTCAATATCTCGGAATCTCTTATACCGGGACTCCCAGCATAAAATCGCAGCATAATTTCCCACATTCCCGAAATTCTGCATTTTAAGTCCCTAATCCAGAATATCAAAACTCCGGACTCTCGTGTCTCTTAATTCCGTCGGCCCGCATTTCTGGAATCCCGGCTTTCTAAAGACTCGTAACACCGGAATTCAAATATCTTGGTTTCCCGCATGGGTTTCTAAAACTCCGAATACCGAAATCCTAAAATTCCAAAACGTCGCACTCCTGGAATATCGGGAACTCGGCTTTTCCATCCAGGAAAGGGTTACCTAAAGTCCCGGCCTCCCAGGATCCTTGTATCTCGGTTTCTCGCATTCTCGAAATCCCTGGTTTTTCGGCTTTGTGCAGTTACATAAACCCGGTTTTTAAAAGTTCCAATATCCCGGTATTCTTAAGTTGCGGACTCCCAGGACCCTAAAATTCGGTTATCCCACATTTCAGGACCCCAGTTGTCTAAAATCACGGAAGCCCTTTGAAGCATTTCCGGAATCCTGGATTTTTAAAGTCCCGAATATCCCAGGATCCTGAAATCCCGGCTTTTGAAAATCCCGAGATTCAGTTCGTCCTACTTCCCTGGTGGCGGCCTCCTTTTAGGTATTAGGTAGCATGTAATAAAAAAGATATTTTTTTATTCAATTTAGGCACATAACAATGCACTTATGAACGTCAGAGAGACAAAAAGAAACTACTAATAATAATTTTAAACAAAAAAAAGATCCGATTTCACTTAGGGTCCGCTATTCCAAGAGGAAGCGGCCGAGTTGCTGTAAAAAAATAGTGAAATCACTATAGGTGTGCCTATAATAGTTGAAGAGTTCCCTCGATTTCTCCAGGACCCCATCATCAGATCTGGACCTGGTGACAATGGGACCAACTGTGAAGTATAGTCTTTCAAACAAAAAAAGAATTTTACAAATTGGTCTAGCCGTCTTCGAATAATCGGTGAATATACATAAAAAAAAGTAGCAAACAAAAACAAAGATTCCGACGAATTGATAACCCCCTCCTTCGAAATCTTGAAGTCGGTTGAAAAGAACCGACTTCAATTAGGATCCGCTATTCCAAGAGGAAGCAGCCGAGTTGCTGTAAAAAATAGTGAAATCACTATAGGTGTGCCTATAATAGTTTAAGAGTTCCCACGATTTCTCCAGGATCCCATCATCAGATCTGGACCTGGTAACAATGGGACCAACTGTGAAGTATACTCTTTCAAACAAAAATAGAATTTTCCAAATCGGTTCAGCCGTCTTCAAATAATCGGTGAACATACATAAAAGAAAATGAAAAAAAAAATATTACAAAGATCCCGACGAACTTAATAACTTACTCCTTCGAAATCTTGAAGTCGGTTGAAAAACTTGGAAACCACAAAAACAGGACACTGCTCACGCTGTTTTAGGCCTGGATCAGACATCAGTGAAAACCGCGCGGAACAACTTTCCATACATATCAGTATAACAGTGTTGTTAAACACACACACAATGAACGTGTGTTCATCTCTGCAATTTCATTAATTCTCAGTGGCAATGCGTGACATTTTTCTTAGTAAAGCCATAGTGGCCGGAGTAAAGTACCTGAGGTAGATGCAGTGCTGGACAAAATGGATCATACACCGACATAAAAAATAAACTTTCTATCATAACTTCTTTACATTTGAACTTAGCATCACAGATATATTAGAAAAATTTTAGCTTATTTCAAGGCATATAACTTACAGACAATAACATATCAATGATCGTACAATTATTTTTTACACGGGTATAAAATATGAATTGAACGCTAGAGATATACATTCTGGTCTTTTCTTTCAGTCATCGCCCATCTAAATATATATGAAATGATGAATATAGATGACCGAAAGAACAGTATGTATATCTCATACGTTCGTTGTGATTAATAAGCTCAAATAGATTTTATGGCTAACATAGTTACCCACAGTCAATCTGAGTAAGAATTTAAGGAAGTATTTGTAAAAATAAATAAAATATCAAATGTTATTCCAAATGACACCCATTTTGCATACTTTAGTAGACACACAGAAAAAGCTTGGGATAGATAAATACCTTCAGTTTTTAACTGTTTAAAATGTGAAATGTTTCTCCGAGATAAGCAAGATAAGTTTTATGTAAGTGCATATTGTCCAGCACTGTACGTTACATTTGTTAGGTGTTTATTTTAAGGCCTTCAGCTTTTGTCTTCAGAATTCCAATTGCACACACTATTTAATACTTATGACAACATTTGGCAATACAATTCATGTTTATTTTATAAGCATGTATGTGAATACCTAAGATAAAAAATGAGCATCCCTTAACCACAGCCTATTTCATTAAACTATGATTAATTTGTATTCATTTTAGAAATAACAAAACACAATTATGTTCTAAATGCCTCATGACAACGTAATATCCTTTAGAACATGAATGTATTGTAACGTGAAGTTTTTGATTTCTCTGCGATCAAATTTGACTTTCCGTCTTAGTAAATTCAATATAACACATAATTTTGTCATACTTACAGTAATTTTATTACAGTTAATTGCAGATTACCCTTTACATTTGTAAACAAACTTTTGTTGCGCTCGGCACTCAAATATCCGGCCTGAACTTTTTAGAAAATACATCATTTTGTACACTACACTCACGACCTTACGTTGACCATATTTACAATAGTAATAGTTCGAGACATATCTAGTTAAAATACGTAATTAAACAAAACCCGCGTATTCATTCATCCTGCTTTGCATAACATTTGACATATGACAATGACAATTATGACGAACCGTAGGTAGTACGTTCGAATACCTGCAAGCACCTTTACATTATTCCTCAAAACACTAAATAGCAATCACATATTTTAGGCGTTGACTGTTGATTATATTTTAGTGAAAAGTAATTCTACTTTCTTAAGAATAATATTTTGTAAGTAAGCCGTGTTTTATTACATTAATTCTCAACATTTATTTACCTTTTACCTCCTTTTGTTTGACCACATAACCTGTCCGACACGCAATGCACGTCGAACCTTTATGCGCTGAACACAAATATTGTTCACAATTTCCGAACGCACCCGTCACTTCACTGACAACCAACGAAAATGGCCGCCGGTGTCATGTCGTATGTCGTCAAAATAACACTTTTGAACGTAAAATACGCGACAATCCGAATTTTGCCGATATAAGTGTCCAATTCAAAAACTCTTTATTCTTTACGCTCTTTCGTTTGAGCATAGTCTCGTTCGATTTTTCCGTAGAGGCCCGCGAGATTATTAATATAGATATCGTATAATATTTATAAAAGCACAATCAGTTGCCGAATTGCATACCCAATTTATGAATGAATTCATTCATAATATGGTATCTATTTTAGCAGCAAGCCGAACAAAGAAAATACCAGTGTATACTAGAGTGTAACATTAGAACCAAGTTTGCCTAGGCCTGTGAATTTTTTTAACTAAGAAATTAGTTAACTAAGATTTAGACGGACCTATCGCGAATAATTTTGTTCGGGGTTTTCTACACAGGTTTCGACGTTTTCGCGAACATCTGACGTTTCGGCAAACGTCAACAGCAGTGTTATATATGGCAGTTTTTGCAGGGCCTCTCCTAAGCAGTCTCCTGAAGAAGGCCGCGTCGCTGCTGGAGTCGGACGTGCTGAGCAACTGCCTGGTGACGGCGCTGCTGGGCAAGCTGTGCGCGGCGCCCAGCGCGCTGCTGCCGGGCCTGCTGCTGCACACACACACGCACACGCAGCCCAACGTGCCTTCCCTCTACCAGGTTAATATCGAACGAGCGGAGAGTAAACGAAGTGAAGTTCATAAGACAATTTCAGACACAGAACAAAAACAGAACTGACAGCTGGCTACCTAGACGTCCGTGAATTTTGATGACTTTTTTTCATACCACAAATTGGAAACAGATTTCCATTAAAATGAAAAGCTGAACTATGAAGAACTCTGGAGGATTACGGGATTCGAACCCGCGTCTTTCGGATTGCCGGTCCGACGTGCTACCAATGACACCAGACGATACTCTATCCGTCACAGCGAATTTAACTTATATTAATTTAAATACTTTTTTTGATGTGTATAGGTGTTCCGCGATAGCTTTAGTAACGTTTTTCTGGTATTTATGTTTGTTGTGGTTGTAGCAGAGTTAATAATTTGAGAGTTCCTATATGAGGATCTTCATAAGGGTCCTATTGTACTGGTCAACTCATTCAACTCACTCATTAAATCGCGAGTTCTCAGTTCGAAGCTGACTACTAGTGTGACTCAGGTCGTTCGTCAGTGGACTCTTCGATCCTACCGATCGCACCAGTATATTTTTCAATAATATCAAATTATACTTTATTTTCTGACTTACTAAGCTAAACTACTTTTGTCGTAGATACTGAGCAAGCTGCGTGACGAGCTGGACGAGCTGACCAGCGGGCTGGACAACACGCCGGAGCTGGTGGACAAGGCGCGCGTGTTCCTGGTGCAGCGGGAGCTACTGCTGGTCAAGAGGGCGCCCAGCAACGAAGAAGGTACTCTTTCCACACTAATTACATACTGAGCGAGCTGCGTGACGAGCTGGACGAGCTGACCAGCGGGCTGGACAACACGCCGGAGCTGGTGGACAAGGCGCGCGTGTTCCTGGTGCAGCGGGAGCTACTGCTGGTCAAGAGGGCGCCCAGCAACGAAGAAGGTACTCTTTCCACACTAATTACATATAATGTTTAGAAATAAAGGAAAAAGTAGAAAAAATAATAACATTTATTTTTGATCCTACTTACATTTGACAATTGATTGAGAAATGCAGCCTTGCGAAGAGAACAGCTGGACGATGCACATACGAAAGAATTTGCGCTCAAGCTGAAACGTAGACTGCTCGTTTCACTCGCTTTTTTTATTCAATATTTGTTTTTGTTTTACCTATTAAGTCGCTCATATTCAATTGCGCTATTAAGGCTAGGCATGTTACGTCAACATCCCTACTCTCCGATAGAGTGTATACACATGTAACCACCATTTGTTTGTGTTGCAGGGCCCAACAACAGCAGTCCCCGCGTCGACGAGGCTCTGCGCCGCGGCGAGACGAAGCGGCGGAGCTTGAGCACCAGCTTCTCCAACATGTTCGGGCGGCGGTTGTCTGGTATGCCTGACTAATGAGCTTTACCTGCCATGATTTAAATAAATATAGGCAATATTGTTCGGTAGAAGCCTTGCTCTTTGTAAGGTGAAAGCTGTTCCTTACAAACAACACGTGGCGGCCGTGCCAGGATCCGGATCAGGTCCGTCTAACTAAAGAATAGCTACACGCCTTTTGAGACTAATTTTTTATAAGCTGTACACTTGTTTATAGATCGCCGCACAATAAGCTATCAATATTAAACACTGAACTACTAGAATGAGCAAAAAACTATACCCAAAACGTCCACGGTGCTCTGCGTCTTGAACAGGAACCGAGTCATGTCTAATAAAAAAAAATTGATGGATTTTGACAGCTGCTGTCAAAAAGATCTCTCGTCACAGTTGCGCCACCTGGGATTCAGGAAATCCTTATTAACTATACTGGCAAAACAAATTTCGCAGTAACAGTAGAAGAAAAAAATTACACCTACACGCTAACTTTGACTTAACGCTCTGGCAAAATTGATCGTAATTATTTAAAAACCGGTCAAGTATTTTTATTAGCCTAAATACTTGTTTTCAGACAAAAGGGTTCTTAATTTTGGGTGTCAAGGCGCTACTGCCATAAAAATTAATTAGAATCTATCTTTATCGACAACCGACACTACAGTTGCCTTTGGTGTGCGCACGTGACGTGACATATGGTAACTAAAGTATCCTTTCTGTTGACAGCCTCCCCATCGCAGCCGCACAGCATCCCGCACACCGCCAACTCGCCGGCCAAGCGGCCCGTGTTCACGCAGGAGGCCTACTGGGACCAGTCCATAGCCCTCCGCTCCATCCTCAACGCGGTGCTTCTCGACGAGTGGCTCAAGGAGCTGGCCGCGCTGTGCGAGGAACACGCGCTGAGGGTGGCGGCCGGACACTACGAAGATGACTCCTACTTGAGGACGGTCGGGTTATGACTGTTGGCCAAACGGGGAGTTAGGGATGTAGCTGTGAAAGATACGTCCGTATGATACAGAAAAAAACAGTATCTTTGCTTACTAGATGCGTTAAAGACACGTCCGTTTTATATTTGAAAAAAAAAGGTAGAAGTAACTATACGTTGTAAAAGAGAGACAGACTACATATCAGCATGATTGAACATTCTTATGCTGCTGCTGGTGATCATGCCTTCTGTCAATTATAGTTAATAGGGTACGTGTATTGTCACATTGCCCGGATATTTTAACCGGATAGAAATCGTGTGGAATTAGGATCGGAAAACAATCTTACTTCGCGAGAAATAAAGTTGATTTTTCGAAAGCGGTCTTAAGGGGCACGCGTCAAAAGCCGTTGAAAATACGTACCGTCTGTGAGCTTTAAGAAGAACCTTCGGGAAACCGCGATGACACACCAAGGTAATATTGCTGTTCCGCGTTTTCATGTGTCACTGTTGATTGATCGACGTCTCTTTCTAAAACCCGAAGATTCTTTTTAGCGCTCACGAACTGTATGAAGTTAGAGCACTGCACGTTTACGCAGAAAAGAAAAGTCGTACCTTTAATTCTAGGGTTTAATGGAATCTAACCATGAATATGTTTTGTAAAATAACAGGATTATCGAATTTAACGCTGTGCGTGCTCAAATGGATATTATGGTTAGAAATAAATTTAAATTAAGGTGAATTAAGGCACTTAAACATGTAAGCAGGAATATATGGGTTGTTGCATCACAGTCTGATTTTGTATATAGTTAGACTTAATGTCCGGTTATATTACAAAACGTACATAAGGTTTTTGCCTTTCCTTACACGGTACACAAAGCACTAGGAAAATATTCGATAATACATAAATTTATAAAATTGGATCGAAATCGCTTTAAATATTCGTATGTTTAATTCTATAACGATCAAACTTTTTATTTTTAACAATCAGTGATAATATTTACTTTGTTTTTATGCATTAATTATAGTGATACGTAATAATCACACCTAATTGTAAGTACCTACTTTTGCCGAGTAGTAAATGCCATGAAAGTAATTTTGAACTGTGATTTTGTGATGTTCAAAACTGGTTTATTTATTGTACATATAATCAGTATTTCGTAATTAACTTTAAAACAGTAGGCACGTGTGTGTTTTAACACTAATAACAGTTACATACTAATTGTAAGATTTATAATTGTTTCTTAAAACTTTTATTATCATGCCCTATGCTTTTTATTATATCAAAATGTTTTTATCTTTCATATTTTGACTTGCTTCGTTTTGTATAATTATTATGTTTTATTTTATAACTGAATTATTGGTTATTTTCGTGAAACGAACATTTTTATTGTGTGTTGTATTTGTTTCTTATAATTTTATAGTTTGACAGTATTTGTTGCGCAAAGTTTATGAATCTAGGACTTATGGGACCCTGGTCCTCGCCGAACGTCACGTCCTACTCCGTCCAACGGATACCAACATCTTTTATATAAGGTTATGTAAGCGCAAATTTATATATAAGTACATATTATTATATTATAGGGGTAACTTGTGTGAGTGTAAAAGGTCAGTTTATTTTTTTTGTAAGAATAAGTAGCCAATGAGCTCAAACTAAATTTGATACTAGCTCAGACACAAAAATTGTACCTTTATAAATGTTTGTCTTTGTTACTTTGGCACTTAATTATACAAGCAGCATCACAGATATCGTAAACTTCTGTTACCTAATTAATTCAACAACTTCAACATACTACATCACACACCTAGTTCATAAGCTTAAGCTCTTTTAAAGGAAAATGGACAGCAAATTGGCTCTCGCCTGTATTAGTTCAGATTTATTTTAACACAATAATGATGTTTTCTACTTGTGATGCTGACTGTACCTGTTAAATACGCTTGCCAATTACGAAACCTTAACCGATAGCGATATAACAACTTATCTCAACCATTGCAATAAATTAAAGAGAATCCGAATAAAACTGAATACAATAAAATAAATTTAAATATAAATTTGTTTTTTATTTCCATTTACCTTTGTATAGTAGGAAGGATTTAGGTCGGTATTTAAGTATTTGAATAACAATTTCAAGCAAGCTCAAAGTATCCTACGTGTTACAAATGCACCCTTTATGATGCTGTTCAGTATAGTCTTCTTAATTCTGAATTATTCCTGATTCATCACTACATAGTATAAAACAAAGTCGCTTCCTGCTGTCTGTCCCTATGTATGCTTAGATCTTTAAATCTATCTATCATCATGTAGAGCCAGCCAAGGCCGCAATTAGACTATCATTTATAAATGATCATTTATATATGACTCATTTATAAATGAAGAACCTATGATAGTGTAATAACAATAAATGATTCATAATGGATCATTTATTGTTATTACACTATCATAGGTTCTTCATTTATAAATGAGTCATATATAAATGATCATTTATAAATGATAGTCTAATTGCGGCCTAACACGTATTTAGAAGGCGCTGCTATCGTTTTAAAACTCAATCTCTTTGAATACATCATACACATTGAACACTTACAAAGTTGAAAAACAATGGAATCATTTTTATTTGCGGACCTTTAACTTCATTACATTTTTTTATAGAAAACCTGCGTCAAAGACATATATACTCTGCTTGCGTTTAGAATCATAGATAAAAAAAAATCACGACCTTGTTTAGACTCCAAACTCCAATGTACAAAACGGACTCAAAATTAAACTTGTCAAAATCATAGCTGTCAGTGTCACTGTCAGAGAAGTGACAAAACCAGGGTTGCCAACCGTACGAGAATTCTCGTACAAATACGAGATTTGTGGTCTTCTGTACGAGGTACGAGGACAGCATCGATCTCGTACACTTATGTACGAGATTTTGACTTTGGGGAAATTTTATATGCAGATTTTTTAAATGTGGACTTTCACTTTATACACAACTATACGCTGGCGTGATGTGATACATGAAAATTAGTAATTGGGTATGATTGTGTTGGGCAAAGCAAAGGGGCATATCGCTTCTAAAGCACAACCTGCACAATTAACAGTATTCTAGCCTAGGCGGAACCGTAATATAGTCACTGCTTACGAAGCTGGGTTCAAATCCTGGTAAGGGCATTTATTTGTGTATTAACAGGGCCGGCCCGTCCATATAGGCGAACTAGGCGATCGCCTAGGGCGCTCGTGTTAGGGGGGCGCCAAACGGCGGCATCGAAAAAAAATTATAGTAATGGAGGTCGTCAAGTAAACCGTTTGTCAATATTTTAAATTTTTGTATAACTGATAAATTGGTTACGTTGTCAACACACTCGGAGAAGTCGTTAGCATTAGCAGTGCAGCGTGTACAAATAAAATCTTTGGTACATAAGTCCAGTAATTTACATCTGTCCACTTGTTTGGCGCATCGTTGATGTACCCACATATGGCATTGTATCACACTGAACCCAATTAGTAGAACCTTCTGTCATCGACCCGCGCTCACAGTATAAACAGTTGACCATTACTTGGTTGTCTGGTGAGGGTATGTCTAGAGCTGGACACATATTGTGTATGGAAATGTTTCTCTCTAGTAATAGGTACAAGAAGATACATCACTGTACATTCTTTCAACGTAAATTCGTTACGTACCGTTAGCGGTTAAGTCATGTTCGAGTTATCCTTCTTTTTTAGGGTTCCGTAGCCAAAATGGCAAAAACGGAACCCTTATAGTTTCGCCATGTCCGTCCGTCCGTCCGTCCACGGTCTAGCTCAGTGACCGTTATAGCACTAGAAAGCTGAAATTTAGTTTGAATATGTACATTAACCAAGCCGACAAAATGGTAGAATAAAAACTGGAAAAATATATTTTGTTAGGGTACCTCCCGTACACGTGAAGTGGGGGGCGAATTTTTTTTTCGTTGCAACCCAGTTGTGTGGGGTATTATTGGATAGGTCTTCTAAAAAGAATTAGGGTGTTCTAAAACAGTTTTTGAATAAAACTAATATTTTCGTAACTAATAGCTCCGAAAGTTTAAAACAGCCCCCGTCCCCCCCCGTCCCCCCCATCTAACTTTTGAATCGAGGGTCCAAAAATTTTGAAAAAAATCATGACAGTCAGGCCGAATAAGTACCTTCAATGAAAACTATATTGAATGGCCCGACATGCTCTTGGCCGGTTTTTTTATATTAGTTTTTTTGATTGTAGGCACGAAGAAAACCCCCATTCTTCGTGGTTCGCGGCCCGACACGCACTTGGTCGGTTTTGGTTTTGCGTTATTTTTGTTACACGTCAATGGTCTATAGTTTACGAATAACATTGCTGTGATATACGGCCGGACGGACGGACAGACGGACATGACAAAACTATAACTATAAGGAAAATCGGCCAAGAGCATGTCGGGGCATGCTCAGTGTAGGGTTCCGTACTTGCCGGCCTGTTACAACTCATTAATTCAAAAGGTCGTTTCTTAAGGGAAATTTGGCGGCGCTTAAGTCATTTCACTTAAGACCTTTCACTATGGGTTTTTGAGCGATAACTCAAAAACGGCTCAACCGATTTAATTCAATATAGTTTTCATTGAAGGTACTTATTAGGCCTCACTTTCATGTTTTTTTTTCAAAATTTTTGACCCACGGTTCAAAAGTTAGATGGGGGGGGGGGGGGGCCTGTTTTAAACTTTCGGAGCTATTATTTAGGAAAATATTCGTTTCATCCAAAAACTGTTTTAGAAGATCCTAATTCTTTTTAAAAGACCTATCCAACGATACCCCACAAACACCTGGGTTGGAACGAAAAAAAAATTCGCCCCCCACTTCACGTGTACGGGAACAACATATATTTTTCCAGTTTTTATTCTACCGTTTTGTCGGCTTTGTTAATGCACATATTCAAACCAAATTTCAGCTTTCTATTGCTAACGGTCACTGAGCTAGGCCGCGGACGGACGGACGGACGGACATGGCGAAACTATAAGGGTTCCTAGTTGACTACGGAACCCTAAAAATGAAAGAAATTTTCTTTCGTTATAAGGTATTTCTCCTCCAGGCCCGTTATTTTTTCCACCCTGACATTCATCAAGAATTTCAGCTGGCTTGTGCTTGTAGTGACGTTTACTGGGCTAAGGAAGGACACGCAGACCGGTCTAGTAAAACTATAAGATTTTTAGTTATTTTGACTACGGAAACCTAAAAAGGCAGATGTCCATTACGAATAAAAACGATTTATTTCCTCTGGACGCAAATAAATGCGGGTGTCATCTTTACCCTTCATTCTTTACTATGGGGTGCAAATGTGGGTAAAGATAACCTATGGGGGTGTAAAAAGGGGGTATATTTTTATGTTGCACTAGATGGCAGTCTACAACGAGAAAGGCTGCAAGCGTGAATTGTAAGTTAGCACTTCCACTTAGTAAGTTAAAAAGTTAGCACTTTATATTGGCGTAAAATAACAGTTACCTACCTATTCATTTGAAAAAAAAATTGCGCGTTATTTTGTCACGAATTCTCTAAAGTGGGGCGCCATTTCAGTCTCTTGCCTAGGGCGCCGGGAATGCTCGGGCCGGCCCTGTGTATTAATCACAAAGTTCCTAAGTTATGGTGGATTCTGTGTACACAAATAAGTATTTCATTTATTTATATACCTGTTTGTATTGTTAGTAATGCATATCGTCGTTTAAAACATATAGTAAAAGCTTTGCTTATTTTGGTGTTAGATGCTAGGTTGATATATAGTGGCAAACTAGAAATATGTAACAACGGACTTTGGATCACTGGATTCCCATTTCCCAAATAGATTTAGATATGGCGTTTTTTTACTGGCAGAAGCAAACTCTTTGGCTCTAATTTAAAACTCTTTGGCTAATGCTAGACACTCTATAATATAAATATACTAAAGGCTCGATTCTGTTTGGCCCTATGGTTGACTACTAGAGAATACTTTGAGGCATTAAGGGGGTAGTAGTCACACACGAGCGTGATGCTTCTTTATTTGAGGAAATTTGTCTATGGTAGCTAAATATTTGTATTGAATGGAGGCCATAGAGATGGAGAGATGCATACAGATCAGGGGGGTGATTTTTGAGATTCGAGTGTGTAGTATTGGACTTTAGGCGCAACACTCAAGGACACCACACACCTGAGCTGAATTAAGAAAATTCATGGACAAATGCTTAAATTTGTCTATGGTTGCTTAAATTTGTCTTTGGTAGCTGATTATTTGTATGGAGGTCATAGACAAATTTAAGCATATTATGAATTTCTTAATTCAGCTCAGGTGTGTGGTGTAATTTACTTAGCGGAATTCACCTATCTATCATAATCAAAATTCTGCCGGACGGCGAAAATTTGTCTATGGTGACTGAATTTTTATATGGAGTCCAAAGACAAAATTCTGCCGTAAGGTGATTGATTCCAATTCAATTTCATGCGCTTTAGTGGTAAGCGCCATTGGGGTCTCCTTATAACGTATAAATAATATGAATTAAAAAAAATATGGCAACCACACATTAGAACGGAATACAGCTATTCATAGACAAAAGCGAAAATTTGTCTATGGTAGCGGAAATTTCTCTATGGCCTCCATAAAAAAATTCACCTACTAATCCTACCATAGACAAATTTCCAATGCTATAGACAAATGTCCACTTTTGTCTATGAATAGCTAATTTCTGGGCTAAATTCCGCTATAAAGTGAGGTGCTCCTCAAGTATTTTTTGGTTTTAGTATGTACGAGATTTGAAAGCCAAAATACGAGATTTTTAGCCGTGTGTGTACGAGAAAAAAAAATCTAAGGTTGGCAACCCTGGACAAAACGCTTATTTCGCGGAAGTCCCTCGTTCATTGCGTCACACGAAATGTAAAACAAAACAATTATTCAAATTATTGAGAGTGTAAAACTCAGTGTCACGGCGCAATAGTTCTACAAACTCTAAATATGTCTTCGTTTGTAAATCACAGAAATGAGGCGTCAGTGAGCGTGGACCAAACAAGCTCAAAAGAGACTGTAACTTACTACAGAATAACAGTTAAAGTTGGCGCTGTGCATTGGAACGTGTTACATCGCTACAATGACTTTGTAGAGCTCCACGAGAAGCTCGTCTCTAGCCACGGAGTTGCTAAGGAGTTATTGCCCCCAAAAAAAGTTATACGAAACAAGACACCAAAGTTTGTAGAACAAAGAAGGGAGGCATTGGACGCGTATTTGAAGAATGTTTTCAACTATTTGAAGTTGTCCATGCCGCCTGAATTCGCCCACTTCCTGGACATGCATTTATATGATATATTTTTCCTGCTGCAGGATTTGGCGAAGACATTGTTTTTAGAAGGAGACAAGTTATTAGAAAATGAGAAGTCACATAAATTCTCTCCAATGGAGGTTTGTTTACTTACATAATTTATATTCGCACTTTTTTTTACTTAGGCTTCGTTATTCTGGGGAGAAGCCTATCTTAAGGTAAGTGTCAAGTATACAGAATAGTAGACGGAAAAAATGCAGCAGGTAGGTATCATACATATGTTTCTATCAGTTGACTCAATAGCATTAGTCATTTGGTGTACAGTCTGTTACCTAACACCCACCTACAGTAATAAATTATTTGCATTATCCATGATGAAAGAATGTGAAAGAATCTATAGACATATTTTTCCTATTGGAATATTAACAAGAAGAGTCAGCTTCTTGATTTCATAATTCTTTTTTTTTTTTATCTTTATTTAATTTATAAAGGGGTTTTATCACACAGTGATTATGTCACCCATTTCATAATTCAGAAAATATTATTACAGTGGCAATAAATTATTAAAGTGGTAAAATGAGAATAAATGTGCAAAGGTATGTAAATAGTGATGCTATCATTAAAAAAAAAAACATATTTTTAGATAAATCAAGTTGATACACTAGTAAACTGTCTACATGTGTGTAGGGTTCCAAAAAAAGACACTATGAACCATTTATAATTAGATTTTTTAACCTCATTGCATGGCAATTGTATTAGCTGAGGCTGACTTTACATTTACAATGTTAATAATAATTTAACTAGTAATCCGCCTCAATTATTTTTTTGGTGTAATTGACCTAAACTTGTAATATGTTTCTTCTTCTTATGACCTCAGGAATATGTGGTAATTTTTTTCCGTTTCCTCGTGGGCACATTGTATATGCTACACTTTACTAAATATTTTTCTCAATCATTGTTCTAGTTGCATGCAATAAGTGAGCGTTTAAAAATGGCCTGCCCGCCTACAGAGAAACAGGACCAGATGTACGACTTCAGCCACATTCTGGACTACTGCTCGCACCTCCGGGCCCTGAACATCGAAGGCAGCTACGAGAAGCTAGGCACCAGCTCTATAGTCCCCAATGAACTGCAGTTTGACCTGATACCGTTCAAATCTCTGCAGGAGCTGACCATACTTGGAGTCCCTATGGGATGTATACAGAGTGTTGGTAAGTTTTTACACATTTCATGGGTAAATAATTTTGGAGCTGAAGACAGAGTTTGTATGGGAACAGAAGTGTTGTAGAATTACTTTGTTCCCATATTAACCACGACTCTTCTCTATCCGCACAAACTATACTTCAGAGTATAATATATGAATAGATTATTAGTCTATTGATCAAGGATGAGAGATCTTTGCTTCATACATTGATTTCAATAGGTATACTAATAAATGCAAATACATGTCACAGAGTCTTTAAATCTGTAGAAGTATTTTTTTTTTAGAAGTCGTAATGATTATAAGTCTATATTATTACCAGCTTTTCATCAATATTTTAGTCATTTATAGTGAATTTTCATTGTTAATAGTTTCTGTTATGTTTATACTCTTCAAACAAATTCTGAATGTAAATTTGTGCAGGTACCCTGCGAGACAGTCTAGTGAGCCTGTCGGTGCTGGTGGCTAGTGTGGTGTCCATGAATGAGTTCCTGCTGGTGGACATACTACATAAGGACCCCTCCAGCATTGCTGATACTGTGGTAAGTCACACTCGCCCATCGCCGGGTGACAACCGAAACTTAATATTTGCAGATAAACAATTAAACAAAACTCAACCTTGTTTTGTTACTAATGCGGTTAATTATGGCTATGGACTTGTGGTAGTAATTAGTGATGTATATTGTTTATTGTTTTATCAATATCATATTAGTTTTAGGGCGCTTGCATGACTGTAGAGCAGCATCTAGGCCATACGGGGCCCCTGGTCCGAATTGCGCTCACAGCGCTCAAAGCGCGTTTACGGTCGGACCGAATCACGCTCATGGCGCAAATACGAAATGAATGAAACTAAAATGAATGACGCTCACGGTGCTCACACTTCGAGGCGTAAGCACCTTGAGCACAAACGTCACGTTAACGTTTGAGCGAAATCTGTTGTCATTGACTGTCCAGGGGACCGAATCGCGCTCACAGTACTCAAACCGCTTACGGTGGTCCGAAACGAAACACCACTAACGCGACCTTGAGCGCGTTAACTGATTCGATCCGCCGTCAGCGCTGTCAGTGTTGTGAGCACTATAATTTCGATTCGGAACACGGTCGGGATGGGGGCATTCATAAATAACGTTGATGTTAACTAGATAATTTCTAAACCATGTTTGAAAAAGTCCGCATTATATTCGTAAGTCGAACACGGGAAGTGATTCACTTTACAGTAATCTATGACGTAAACGTGTTATTAAACACTGATAACAGAGCACGCGTTCATGAGTCCATTTATCGAGGACTAGGCTGATCTAAATAGGTCATGTCGGTATTCGTCTTCATTGACCATTAATGATTCTTATTGCTTGGAGATATGGACTACAAGTAGTTGAGTGTAGCTTGTACGATGCAATGCAGATTACGTTATCTTAGTGCGGTCGGCCTGGATAGTTACTCTATGCAAAATAAATGACACAGCAATACTATTGTGTAGGTGTAACGCGATTAACAGCTTTGATGGATTGTATTGTGGCTAATTTATTTTATTCACGTGTGTCAACAACGAGCTGGTTAATTGATATATAAGTACTAAGTTCGTCGTTATCGTAAATTTATATGCCATGCTATCGTCCACATTATAAACCTTATCTCAAAGGGATAACTAAGGTAGTTCTCAAAATGACCATTCTCTTCAGTATTTAAGAGCTATGCTCTTGTCGGTGGAGTAATCGCCACTCTTCTTTTTGCTGGGCCAGCCTTTTAACTCCCTCGTACGACACGACAGAAACTTTTTCTTTTATTTGGCTGAGATATGTGAGCCTGGGCCTTCCTCTGCCTCTTTTCCCCTCAATCTTGCCCTCCAGGATGTTTAAAAAGAATCTGTCGTGCCGTATCAAGTGGCCAACCATCTTGCCCCTTCTGTTAGCTATTGTGTCTAACAGGCATCTCTTCTCTCCTGCCATGCTCAAGACCTCTTCGTTCGTCTTCCTTTCTGTCCAGCTAATCCTTAGCATCCTCCGCCAACACCACATTTCAAAGGCCTCCAATCGCTCTCTGTCCCGTTGTGTTAGCGTCCACGTCTCACACGCATATAAAGCGATGCTCCAGATATACACCTTAACTAAGCGTTTTTTGACATTCTTCGAGATGTGTGCTTTGAGCAGGTGTTTTTTGCTATTGAATGCTTTTTTAGCCATTGCAATCCTCTGCTTGATGTCCGCCGTGCATCTGGAGTCATTGGTAATAATACTTCCTAGGTATTTGTATTGTTGGACTTGTTCTATTGCTGTGTTCTGTAGTAATATTGGATTGTGTAAAGATTGGTGTTTAGAGATGGTCAGAATTTTGGTTTTCTTACAGTTTATTTTGAGTCCGAATTGTGTGAAAATATCATTCATTTTTGAAACTAATAACTGTAGTTTGGAGTTAGTTTCGGCAAAAGCCGCAATGTCGTCAGCAAAATGACCATAGTGCGGGCATAATCTGATCCAGCCGCACCAATCCAGAAGATCTATTTAAAAAAATCCAAATATCTTTAATACTTACGTTCAATTCATTTTGCAATCGTTCTACCTAATTTGAACTTTAACCCTTTGAACGCCAAGAGCCACTAAAGTGGTCGTGTGCTGTCGTGCCTACCACGCCAACTACCACAAAAGTGGACATGGCAGACGCTGTCAAAGCAATTTCACTGTTGACAGATAAGGTTTAAATTCGTTTTTTACTAGTTGAGATGTTGGCGTGTATGCCACATTTTGATGGGTTGATTAAGGTTGAAATTGAATCAACATGAATGTGGTCGATAGATCTTATACTACGCCTGGAAAAGGGTTAGGTTAGGTTAGTCAAAGAGGCTGCGTCGCTAAGCGACAGCAGACAGCGAGAGATAGCAAGACGTCTCGCTTAATGAATTTCGACTGAATCGGCACGTTGTTTTTGGTTATATATACACTATTATAGTTAAGAGCTCTCCACTAAGTAGGCAACTAGGCATACTTGCAACAACTAAGCTATCAATTGGTCATGTTGTGAGGAACTCTCTTCTAAGCGGTGATCTTGGTGACCTACACAACTTGAACACTATATTACTGTATAAATTTATTTATTTATTTCATTACAGAAATGGAAGAAGCTGTCAGTAGTGAACTTCGCAAGCAACAACATAAAGGACATGGACTGGGCCATCAAACTTGTTCCGAAGCTGCAGCATCTCAGCCTGTCTTCCAACAAGCTCGCCGAGCTGTGCGACGTGTCCTGCCTCCACGAGCTGAGGGTTCTCAACCTGTCTATGAACAACTTTCAACTCTGCGAAAGCTGGCACTCGAAAATAGGTAACATAGTCAAAATAGACCTTTCACAAAACAAAGTAGAATCTCTACAAGGATTCTCCAGGCTATACTCCTTAGAAAGCCTCGATTTAAGCTGCAACTGCGTCACAGACGTCGAAGAGGTCCAGCATATCTGCAAGCTCCCCGTTTTAGAGTATCTATGGCTCACGGCTAACCCAGTAGCGTCAACTATAGATTATAGAGTTAAGGTTTTAGAGCAGTTCAATACGAGGATGGAGGAGATTTGCCTGGACAACGAGAGGGCCTCGGGGAAGGAGCTGGACACGGCCAGGGTACTGCAAGCTTTAAGGGTAGTGAAAGAGGGGAAAACCCCTAGCTTTCTGCAGAATAATAACACTACACATGGTTTAAATAGGAGTTGACACCTAGGTTTGTAAGTACAATACATGACTAGAAAATGTTGACGTTTATATTGTAATTGTTTTTAATGGATAGGCGGAAAGATAGGCGTGTTCACACCTGGCGCACCGCTTCGCGAGGAAATTGCCGCGCGAGGCAGCTCGGCTAGTGTGGACTTGCCTCGGCCGAGGCAAACGCACGCGCGCGGCCGCAATGCCTCGGGCGAGGCACCACAACACTAGCCAATTTCCTCGCGAGGCGGTGCGCCAGGTGTGGCCACGCCTAATCACAGTTAGGAATATTTGGATATTTTTTACAGTGTACATATAGTGTGCTCATTGACTTTGATATATGTTTGCAATGCTTTTAAAATGGATAATACTTTAATTAACGTTTGTAATTGGACTAAATTATAATTGTGTTTTTTTCTTTTTTATATATGTATAGAATAACGTCACATTTACCCTGACGCTAAATTAGTGTAAGAACGTAATCTTCAAGTTAACGTGCGTGATAATAGATAAATAAACATAATATTAAATATTATATGCTTGAGCACTACTAATGATAACTGATATAATCGTATAGGCGTCCGGTTCTTCATCCAATAGCCCATTAATCAGTCCATACTTTTCACTCAATAGCCTAGTACATTTTAGACTCCATTAATTCTCAATAGTCCTTACACCATGGCGGGTGCTGTCTCTGCGTGCGTCCCATGACACGGGTAGGGGCAGCATCCGCTTAGTGTACCCCTCACTTTTCATTAAATTGTCGAAAGGGCCTCTGCGCGTTGGCTTCGGCTCCGCATACGCCTCCCAAAGGTCCGAAACACCATTGTTCCGTGGTCGGGAAAGACATACAGTGATATAATCGCAAGATAATCAATACGATTCACGGACCTTGTCAAACATTGCTTTCAACATATTAAACAAATATTACTTAACACACTTTATTTCTGACACGTTAAAATTACTTTTTTTTAATTAGTTATTAAAAGCGAGCCAATAAGATTATTTTTATGTTAAGTTTAAATAAGGTTAACTTTTCCATTGCCACTTAATATATGGGCTTTTTTGTATAAAATGTATAATCGAATGTATGTGGAAGAGATATCTTAAAGGGATAAGCTCGCTTTTGTACACATTTACCTTAGTTCTTAATGTTCATGTACTTGTTTTGTGCAATAAAGTGTTTTACTACTACTACTATCGTTAAATACTAGGTAGTGAATGTCACCAGGCGCGGTCCCAGGGGGGGTCACATGAGACATGACCCCCCCCCCCCCCCCCCCCCCAAATCGTACATTTCATATTAAAAAAAATTTTTACTGACCCCCTCATAATTGGAAAAATCATTTCTGCATTAGTGTCCCCCCCCCCCCCCCCCAAAATTTTAGGCTGCGTCCGCGCCTGGATGTCACTTCACTACACATATATTGTAACTAAAGCAATTGAGTGAATTTGTAAGGAAAGGGTCAAATGTTGCCTTATTAGGAAACTAAATTACAATTGACTAATTTATTATTATTAAAACGTGAATGCAATTCTCGTACTTTTGTTCGGTTGATACCTTTTTTCGAAATATGCTTATCAATGCAATTACAGACTAGTTTACAGCGGGTACACTTTCTGCGCGTATTGTGGTGCTACATAGTGCTAGCGGTACACGCCGAAATTCAGTATAATGCTGCAAATGGTGTTAAAAGCATAAAAATCGGACCGATTGATCTTTAGGCCAAATGAATCGATTCGGCCCGTAGCAGTAAAAAAAAAAAAAAAACAGAGTGCAGTTATGACGTCATCTTTTTTTGTATGGAAAAAAAAATAATTTTGTTCTGAAAGTTATCGTGTGTGGTATCAAATGAAAGGGCTTTCTGAGCTAATTCCAAAAATATATCACATCATTACATTTCAGTCACATGTTTGAAATAAACATAAAAAACATTTTCAAAACATACCAAGTTTGGGCTCCTCGAGATACGACACCAAGCAATATTTTTTTGTAAAATATATCTCAAATGATACCTAATATCCTCATATCTAACCCCAAGAATGCAATTTTGAAAATAATTACATTTAGTATTTTTTTCTGATTTTTAATGTTTACAAAGTGCGTCGTATTACTCAATACGAGTACGAGTACCGTAATATCCTCCAACTTTGCCCCCAGGCGAAACTTTGCCCAACATTTTGAACAAATTCATTAATTTACGTAATTTTATAGTATGTATGTATGTATGTACTTTATTGCATATAAAAAAGTTTAACAATATTACAACAGTAAAATAAAAAATAAAAAAGATATGCACAAAGGCGAGCTTATCCCTAAAAGGGATCTCTTCCAGCCAACCCATAGTATAGTATTCTGGTGCGGGCAAGTGTTGATGTGAATCTCACAAAATGGGAAAGCATGGTGAGTAAAACCCATACTTATACTTATACCTGTATATAATAAGGCAATGGGGAAAGCCAGTGAAACATTATTGTAGAGGGTGCTCTTTTAGATTCCATACAATGAGGAAAAGAAACAAAAGATGAATGGTCCTTAACAATGTACGGGAACTATGTACAGTTAAAAGGCTTTTCTTATGCAATTGTTTCCCCATACCTTTTTGCTTCAGCATTTTCATTTTAGAGTATTGTGACAGTTGCCATTACTCTAGATTGTTTATATCGTAATTCGATTTCAAAAGGATAATGAATGAAGAAGTCTTGATGTGGGCAATGTTACGTTGTAATGTAACAACTAGTGATGGCCAACTTTGCCCAAGACAAAAAAAAATCTTAGGGCTATCGGCTTTTTGTATTAACCACTCGGCACAAAAAAAGGTGATTATTGTTTTTGAAATATATATATGACGTTTTGGAACTGTTTCTTTATTTTTTTAATGTAATTGTTGATGTGAAACCATAGTATTCAATATATACATAATTTTCTTTGGTCTGCCGATTTATTTGTAAACATTACTAAGATAGGTTCGTTATGATTTGTTTCTATTATAAATAATGAAATATAACTCATTTAATTATGTTTTATTTAATATACATACTAATGCCTGAAAAATAAAAACATGACTAAATTTAAAAAATTAAGTCAAATGAGACAACCCTTGTACTTTGGAATGCTTGTATGCACCTTGTACCGTAAAGATCAAAAACGCATACCTATCATTGCCCACCTAATTTGTACAAAAGTTCACGTACTTATCGCTGAACTAATTGAAGGGAATGATAGGATTACCCTAGAGATTTGCTGTAATTCTTGTTTCAATACTATAATCGACTTGAGCAATGTTGGGTAAAACTCGATATTACTTTACCCACCCTCAAGTTCGCAAAAAAATGGGATAAACTTAATTCGCTTTGAACTTAGAACCGGTGGTAGTTTCTTTTCTCTCTGACGTTCATAAGTGCATTGTAATGTGCCTAAATTGAAGAATAAATATCTTTTATCTTTTATCTTTAAGTAAGAAAAATCCTGATATGTGCAACCCGGGTTCCACGAGCTCACCTATCACGTTATATCAAAAGAACGTGTAAACAGAGTTTCATTACTCCGAGAATTATTAGATCCCACATTCGTAATAATGAAAAATTAAAAAAAAATACTTAGTGAAATTATTTTCAAAATTGCTTTCTTGGGGTTTGAAATGAGGATATCAGGTATCATTTAAGGTATGTTTTACAAAAAAATATTCAACCGTATCGTATTTGTAGGAGCCCAAACTTGGTATGTTTTGAAAATTATTTTTATTTTCATTTGAAACAAGTGACATAAATATAATGATATGATATATTTTTAGAATAGGCTCAAAAAGCCCTTTCATTTGATACCACACACGATAGGTTTCAGAACAAAATTTATTTTTTTTCCATACAAAAAAAAGATGACGTCATAACTGCACTCTGTTTTTTTTTTTTTTACTGCTTCGGGCCAAATCGATTAATTTGGCCTAAAGATCAATCGTTCCAATTTTCATGCTTTTAACACCGTTTGCAGCATGTTTAAGGCGTACCGCTAGTACTAACAGAGAAAAGTTACATTCTTACGAGGCTCAAAGTAACACATTTTTTCTTACGCAAGCCGGTGCTGAATTTGGCTTAAAATTTCTTCATGAGCTGTAGGAAAACTGCTCAGACACCTGAAACTTAGGCAAGCCGACGGGAACCGTGTTCTATGGATGCGCCGCCACTGATACGTATGAAAATGGCGATTCTAGACATTTCTTTGAAGGGTCTCTGCAAGACCCTTCCCTAGCAGCTGGCGCCCAACCCTCAAAATTGCCTTTGCAGTTGCCATGCATATTATACTTGTCATGACGGCGCCCTCTTGCACCGCCTTACGGTCACCCCTGGTTTCTGTTTTAGAGGATCACCTTTTACTATATCTGTATCGACCAATCAAATAAGCAATTATAGTATTATTAGTTTATTTTATAAAAGTTTCAGAAAAAAAACTAAAAACACAATGCAAGTAGTTTTTAAATCGTCGGTGTGAATCAGACTATGTGTAAATTAAAGCTAACGGTATGTAAATATTTACTAGATTTAAATGCACGGGGCACCAAAATGTAAGTATGGTAATCTTACAATACTCGTTTGAAACGCTTGATAATGATACGCATAACGATAACGCAGTTTAGAAAAAGGAATTTAAAAAAAACATGATCTTGGATGAGACTCCAGGGTACCAGCCTGGAGTTCCTACCCGCGGTAATGTTTTTACCCGCCACTCTACCAACTGAGTTACCGAGCCTTATAGATCAAGAGTAAGTGGTAGGCAACCCTACCTCATCGATTAGCAGAATTCGGCTTATGAATGGGAATGCACGATGGAAAGTTATGGAATTTAGTACTTGGTAGCCTGAGCTAAACTTGGAGCATTTTGTACAGTCAGCAAAAATATCATTATAAAATCTACCTCATCGAGCAGCAAATTGATCTTTATGACATTAGAAAGTACTAATCAACCTGGCTATAATAAATAATGGTAGCCGACCTTAAACCTGAAACGTTCGGTATTCAGCCAAGTTTTATGTTTTAGGAAAAAATCGGGTAATGCTAGTACGACGTGCAAATGAGTTCATGGGGTGGTAAATGCAGTTTTACGCCTCATAAGGCACTGCTTATCAACAAGTGCCAAAAAATAAGTTATTGCATTGCCCAAAACGGCCAAAACTGGCAACGTCAAGACTCTATCTTATTAAAAAATATTGAAATAATAAACTTAGTAGAAGATAAAACTCGTGTCATTCGAAAGAACGCACCATCTACCTATTACAGAAAACAAAATCCTAAAATGTCAGGTTTGCGTGATGCTACCACTTTTTCTTTCGATATGACTCGACGAGCACGATCAAATGTGCCACGTACCCGCTTGCTAGTGAATGAAGTAGTTTTTGTTAAATATAGGGCAATATTTTGCTGACTATACAAAACGCTCCAACTTTGGATCAGGCTACCAGGTACCAAAATACATAATATTTGACCATGCATTGCCCTACATAAGCCGAATTCTGCTACACGATGAGGAAGGGTTGCCTACCACCTACTCTTGATCTATTACCCGTTGGGTTGATTGGTGGGTGGGTTTGGTGGTTGGTTGAGTGGTTTATTTATTTTTAAACATTTTAAGTGATCGCTTCAAGGTAAAGTCTATTTAACGTGCACGAACTTTGTAAGAATTACCAGACAATTTATGAATAAGGAAATATGTATTAATTTTTAAGTATTATACTTGTGGTTATAATGTGTATTGTATATAGTGAAATGCTATATTTTATGAAGAATGGTTAATTTATAAATAAACGTATTTTAATGTTGTTCTCAAATTTAGTTTTTATTTCTACTATGTATTTTGACTATTCAAAATATTCAGACACCCTTAAAACAAGTATATTCTGTGTTAATAGAAAATAAAATTAACTTAGCAAATATGGCTTCATTTCTAGGCAAAAAAGAGCATTTGACACATGACAAAATATTATTAAAGAAATACATAAATTTTCCCTGAAATATAAGTACGTAGTTATATAACGGATATTTTTACTACAAAATACTAGAAATGAAAATAAATAACAAGGTTATATGTATAAATTGACAATTAACCATGGTTGATCTTTAAAAGTGTCTGATTGCGAAGCAATGAAGGTACCTAAATGTGTTTGTTTATATGATTTTAATTTTCTATTGGCCCCGAATTTAGGTACCTACTATGTCTACATCCTATTTCACCTCTAACCGGCGGGTTTGTGACAGTCAAGGATATTATATTATAGTAGTTACTTCATAGCATAGCTGCTGTATAATTATTTCAATTATGCTTCAGTGATCGTTTGTAGGATTGACATGAACCATAAATACCATAATACATATTGTAATGTGGGTTGTGATAACACTGACTTGTTTTATAGTCATTGTTCGATACCTTGCGATTAATCAAAGCAGACGCGAGCCGCTTTAATAATATTTATAAAATAAGTACAATAACATTTTATAAGTTCCCAGTGCCTCATAGGGTGTCAGGATTAATGTTTTGTTATTCTGTTCATAGTCAGTTGAATGTTTACAATCACGATGGTAGGTTGCGTATTTATTTTCTCGGCGCTGGTAGTGTTTTGCCAACCTATCAAAGGTGATGTGTGGCCTAAGCCCCAAAGTGAGAAAAGGGGCGATGTGGTACATTTAGTTAAGACCAATACTTTGAAATTCAAGGTAAGATGATTTTTGTTCTATTATTATATCACCACGGACGCATGAACAAGGAAGTTCTAGTGGAAGAAATATTTTTGGCCGCTATTTGTACATGTGTCTGTTTTATAAATTTGAAAGCAGATTTTCTAGCGATGTTACACAGACATGTTTTATCATAATCGGTTCAGCCGATTTGGGTGACGTGTTCTTAAAAACAGCTTCTGGCTACTGGGACGTCTCGGCATTTCGATGGCTTTTTCATTTTGATAGTTTGTTCGACGATAACTTTAGTAACGTTTTTCAGAGCTTTATGGAGAGTTCGTTTATGAGCTGGATCTATCAAGGGGATGTTGACTTAGAAGGGTCTTGTTATATTGGTACTCGTTTGTAGTCCTAGCGGTACGCCTAAAAACGATGCAAATGGTGTTAAAAGCATGAAAATTGGAACGATTGGTTTTTAGGCCATATGAATCAATTTGACCCACCGTAGCAGTAAAAAAAATAATAAAACCGAGAGGAGTTACATATGACGTCATCTTTTTTTTGTATGGGGAAAAAAAATTTTCTTCTGAAACCTACCCTATGTGGTATCAAATGAAAGGGCTTTGGAGCTGATTCTAAAAATATATCACATTATTACATTTTGATCACTTGTTTTAAATTAGAATAAAATTCATTTTCAAAACATACCAAGTTTGGGCTCCTGCAGATACGATACCGTCGAATATTTTTTTGTGAAATATACCTCAAATGATACTTAATATCCTCAAATGTAACCTCAAATGTAAATGGTAGGTTTCAGAAGAAAAAAAAATTTTCTCATACAAAAAAAAAAGATGACGTCATAACTCCTCTCGGTTTTTTTGTTTTTTTTACTGCTACGGGTCGAATTGATCCATATGGCCTAAAATCAATCATTCCGATTTTCATACTTTTAACACCATTTGCAGCATTTTACCGAATTTCGGGGTGTACCGCTAGCACTATTGCAAGTAAATCGCGAGTTCTCAGTTCGAGGCGAATTACTATACTCGCTCTCAACCAAAGTGACGAGTCAACGCATAAAACTCGACTTTTTTTAAATTTACTATATTCCCTAGTGATTATCTATCGACATTCCTTTCTGCGGGTTCACTACCTGTGGCCTGCACTGGGTCTCAGCTCACTCCGATGAATACAATGGGAAACTGATAACGCAAGCTGAGAGATTTTATTGCTCTAGTCGTCACTTTGATTGAGGGCGAGTATAGTGCCTAATAGTTCTTTATACCACCAGTATTTTTTTACCACCTTTGTTTAATTAGATTATTCGAGGACGGCTGGAAGCATTAGGAAAGTTATTTATTGTTTGAAACTATACACCGCGGGCCCTATAATAACTCAGGGTGTCCACTTTCTGGAAAGTCAGGGAAAGTCAGTGAAAAGTCAGGGAAGCTCGAAATGGCACTGGAAAGTCATGGAAAGTCAGGGAAATTATAATGAGGTCAGGGAAAAATATGGACCTGGAAAAAAAATTAAGGAATATAAAAAATAATGGAAAACAAAAGTTTTTTTTCTCTTGGTTATAGGTGAATCCAAAGAATTCATAGAATTACTTATAAGGCGTCATACCTTCTCTATTTAGAATATTTATTTTAAGGTTTAAAAAAATCTTAAACCTTCTCAGCGATTGCTAATGAGAAAGCCTTTGCTCAAGCTGACTAGTAACCCAGACTCATAGCATTGTATTTCAGTGTAGGAAGGATCTACAACATTATGATTTAATGTACCATAGTTAAATTTCTGCTTTTAGAATATGAAATATCATAAAAATCATACAGTTTTTTTACAGTGATGTGTTAGAGTTTCATAAAACAGTGAATATGACTAATGAAATGAGTTCAAAATATTGTACGTTTAATAAAGTATGACTCAATCTAAGAGTGAGTCCAGAGTTTGCATATTGAAGTCGTAGGCGATCATAATATCAGCATTCAGCGTATTAAATTTTAGACAATGTTGCCAAATATTTAAATTGAGGAATATGGGTGAGCGAGCCGTAGTGTCAAAAATCTTGAAACTAAAATCGGTTGACCACTAATTAAACATTAGAATAACTTGTACCAACATTAAATGCAGTCCTGAACTGAACAAAATCTGCCAAAACTCTTGCGACGGGGACAGGACTAAAATACAGCGTAACAAAATGTTCCCAGATAGCAAGATTGCTTTCAACAACTCTATAGGAAAGACAAATGTCGTGTATGTGACCAATCACGGAATAGCACACATGCTATGTCTGGATGTACAGAATTCGCGATTTAATTTACATTGATAAGGTGGCCTGAAAATGGACTATGCCTTGACAGATCTATAAAAGCATCAGGTTCGAGAATTTGCTTCTAATGAGCGAAAACAAAAAAACCTTACTGTAATGACAAATCCGTTACTAAAAGCTCCATTGGCAATCGTAGGATCTATTGTACATTTGCCATCAGATATATCAGAGCGGCCGAGGTGGTCACAAATATCTGAACAACGCCTCTATCGTCAAGGCAATAAAGTGTATGTTCAGATATTTGTGACCACTTTTGCCACTTCGATATATCTTATGGCGACTGTACCGCGTTTATACTTGTGTGGGAGTGACGAGGCGAATAAACCGGCGAATAGCGCGTGGACTGTCTATACATGTCGCGTCGGGGAGTTATACCCACAACTCACAGAGCCGAATATTTGAACAGACATTCGCGTTGGCACTCGTACGCGAATGGTTCGTAGAACGTTTCGACAAGCGTCTACTCAAATGCGAACATACAAGTGTAAACGTAGTACATATTTATTAAAAAAGATTACCAACCATTTTATATGGCTATTTCAAAGCAACAAACCTTTAGCGTCATTTGTACATGTTGCCATAATGGAGTTGCCATAAGATTTGATAAATAAATCTAATGGAGAACTTGTAAAGACGAAAATCTCGACGATTTGTTTCCTGAAGATATTATAACATCGATTTAAATAACTCCGAAAATGTACTTGTCACAGAACACTAACACAAGAGTTTCGAAGCTTAACGCATTAAATAAAATAAATAAAATTTATTAAATTCAATGAATAACTTCAGCTATTATTTAAAATTTGAAAAAAGGCCGATTCGTTTTGATTCGTACGCTGCACGCTGTGAGACATACGGAATCAATACAACATGCTGATATTGTGCTAGGAATATTGCGTGACTCTGGAAAAATTACAACGGAACGTGTACTTACAAAGGAAAGGTGACCAAGGTCTCTGGTGCCTAGGGCTGCGATGAAACCAGCGTCTTAAGCGTTCGCTGCAGTAGCCCTAACTCCTAGGCTAACGGGTTATTTTAAGTAGGAGTTTGTGACCCGGATGCGATGCAGAAGACGCTTGTTCGATCCCATTCCTGGTCACCAGACGCTTTTTATGACATACATATATTTAAGTTTATAATTTATATGCATAGTAACCAAAGAGCTCAAAGAGGACCCAGTGTGTTGGCGACGAGGGGCCCCTCTGGTTCCTTTAGCCGTCAACACAGTGAATCCTCCTGTTTTTAAAGGGTCGGCAACGCGCATGTGACACCTCTGGAGTTGCAGGCGTCCATAGGCTACGGTAGCTGCTTACAATGCATGCACTGGGTTTGCGGTGGCAAACAAGCATACGGCCCACCTGATGAGGTGGGCCGTATGCTTGTTTGCCACCGCCGTTGTATAAAAAATTTTGTAGCGTGTCCATATACTTAAAACTAACAATTCAAAATTGGTCTCTATACATATTTTTGTTCTGAAACTTGATTCGATTTTGTAAAAATTCAACAGACAGACACTCATAAGGATGCGCATATATTACGTTAAGTAATATTTACGTAAACACTGAAATGGAGACACGAAAAAAATGCGATACTAAAGTCTTGCGTATGGAAATTCGACTACCTTGAGCTAAAAATAGTAAAAATGTTTTTGTAGATGGACATTTTGGTCAGGGAAATTTCAAAAAATGGTCATGGAAAGTCAGGGAAAAGTCAGGGAATTTTTTGGGGGTTTATAGTGGACACCCTGTAACTAGAAAGATTTTGACAGTGTATCCCTGATCATATTTAGAGACTAAAATGACCTATAAGGCTATAAACTTTTTTGGAATACGCCTAGTTTCAGAGTTAATACCAATAAAAAAAATATAGGTATATATTACTTAGCGCAAAACAAAACGAATTTTTGATGACGTTGTTGCCACTATTAGGCATAGTTTACACATCCTTATTGACAGATATCAAAGTGCTAATGAACACTTTGCATAAAATAACTTTTTACGAATACATTCGTTTTCTTATTAATAAGTTTAATAACATTTACTTTTCATCTGCAAATAACATTTAAAAAAATTGGCGAAATTCACCTAAAGTTATATAATGTTTAAATTTTTTTCGGGTTATTCAAATCGAACGAATTCAATTCAAAAGGTATACTACGCGATTGTATTGGTCTTAGCAGACATGCGTTGTCGCGCGCGACTCCATACCAGTCGCGCCTGAAGTATGGAGAGTCGCGCCCCAACGTAAGTCATGCTAGACGTACAGGTCCTAAACCTCATTTTACAGGTAACTAAACATTCATGTGAAATATTAACGAAAGCTATCGAGCGAGCCAAGAAAACCGTCCACAAATTGTCTAATATCGCTAAGCGTAACTACAACCAGCTAGTCTGGGGTCAAATACCAACAAGTTTGGACACGGTTCACAAGGTCAATGTGGAGTTGACTAAACCGTGCGAGACGTACCCGTGGCTAGGAATGGACGAAAGTTGTAAGTATGTTGTGTATGTACCTAATGTACTCAAAAATATCTAAACATGCACTTTATTCCCTTGACAATAGAAGCCTTGTTCAGTTATGTTATGACCACCTTGGCCGCTCCGATATATCTGATGGCGAGATGTACGGTAGGTATACTATGTATCTATCTCGCAATATATTCACCAATAAGTATGAGTAAGTAGTCTCGATTCAGCGCAAAAATACCGTAGAAAATGATACTGCTTAGTTTGTAAAATGTCCTTTTTTATAATTTACCCAGCCCAAACGCGATGGAAGAACCCCTTAATTTTGGTAGGACTCGCCAGATCCTTATTTCTAGTGCCAGGATAAATTTACTATCCAAAAAATCGATAAGTGGAAGTAAACTAGCACAATCACAATCACCCTTCCTTCAAATAATTTCAGACAATCTTACTGTGTCAGCAACGGCGAGTGTCACTGGTCACTCGATATGGGGCGTGATGTACGGCCTAGAGAGTTTTCTACATCTGCTCTACCAATCAGATGATTACTCGTATAAGGTTAGTTTGTCTTACTTTTACTTATGAAGTTAAAATTTGTCATATTTATATTCCGACCAAAAAGAGTAGAAATTAAAAAGTGGCAACATCGTAGTGTCGTCCCGTTTTAAACCGACTGTAATTCATAGAAGAAGAAGGTTCTGCATTCGGCTTGGTGTTTTTTTTTTATGTATGTTCACCGATTACTCCGAGACCCGTGGTCCGCGTAATTCTTTTTTTGTTTGAAAGTATCTACATCCAAGGTGGTCCCAAATTAATATGGTGCTGTCCTGATGATGGGATCCATGAGGAATTGAGGGAACTCCTAAATTTTTAAAGGCATGTGTAAGGTGATTTGGGTGTTTTGTTAAGCAACTCAAGTATTCCCTCTTGAAAATCACAAATTTTATAGAGTGGACCTAATGATGAAGTCCACATATGATACGTGGAACTTTCCTTAGATAGAATGGGTGTATTATGAACTTTTTGATATATCTTTACCGATTATTCTGAGACTCGTTGTCCGATTTTGATAAATATATAACCACTAAAAATGGAAAAATAAAAACTTTTTACAAAAAAAAGATAAACCGACTTCTTAAAGGATAAAATTAATCATTATATTATTTATATGCGTTACCAACTAATATGTTTGAAGTCGGTGCCAAGCCAAAAATTACAAAACCTGTCAAATCAGCTTCTAGTGTGAACATCACAAAACATCGGTACCTACTAATAATGCAAAGGTGAATGTGATTTCATCTGTTACATTTTCATGTCTAAACGTCTTAGTAAGTATACTAATCCTATTTTTAATGAAATGCTACAACCATATACATATATACTCTGATACAAGTCAATAATCAGAAAAAGACGGCAAACAGAAAAAAAATGTAGACGCGTAAGATTGACCTTCCATAGAAAATTTGAATATCGTTCCTTTTTTACTGACATGGCGTGTGTACTGGGTGTATGTGAGTAAAGAAAAATTAATCTAGCCATTGAATTCCTTTACACTTCGGATGAAACCTTAGATGAAGAAGGATAAATAATTCAAACCGAACCACTGGCTTCGTTCGAGATACGGATAGTCCCAACAATGTGTTAACAAACATAGGACGCATGACTATACTTTCTGTACCTACTTGCCTAACAGTTAACGCATGGTCGAAGCAAATGTATACCTACGTGCGATTCATAGCGTATTAGATTAGTTATATAGTAAAAAGAACAATTCACTGAACACATAGCCTCGTTCGTATCAACTCTTCCAAATTTGGCTTGGCACCGACTTCAAACATATCAGTTGGTAACGCATATAAATAATACAATGATTAATTTTATCCTTTTTGAAGTCGGTTCATCTTTTTTTTGTAAAAAGTTTTTTTTTAGACTGATTTGAAAGACGACACTACCATGTAGTCACTAGTCACTTTTTAATTTCTACTCTTTTTGGTTGGAATATAAGTATGTACTTAGTAGCAGGGATGTCACGAATGTCGTTATTCTCACATTCGCGAATGCGAATGCGAATGCGAATATTCAGGATGCGAATGTCCGAATGCGAATGCGAATACGAATGTTACGGAGTAGATTCAAAAAAGTTAGTCTTGATTATAATTTTTATGCTTCCATAGTTCAAAAATACAGAACATGAAATGTGATGGAGTCTTAGCTATATTATTGATCAAAAAGAGTCAAGTGATACCGTCGTCTTCACTTCCAGTGTATGAGCAAGCATATGACCATCAGCCGGGTCAACGCGGTCAAAACAGGATGCGTTCTGCCAACATTCGCATTCGTAAAATATTCGCATCATTTGATGCGAATGCGAATGTTGATACGAATGTCAAAAATGATGCGAATATTCGCATTATACGAATGCGAATGCGAATATTCGTGACATCCCTACTTAGTAGGTACAAGACTATTTTAATAAAAAAAATCTTCATGGTTTTGTATTACTTAGGCTCGTAAAGGCCCCAGTAAACAGTGGTGAAGGATGGCCCAGTCTAACGGGACGCAAGCTACGCAGCTATACGACGGAATAAAATCGCAATATCGTTTGCTCCCTCTAACGCATAGCTGCACTTAGACTGGCTCATCCTTCACCACTGTGTAATGGGGCCTTAATGATAAAGTACCTTACACATCTCCGCACTCGCATCTAGTGTGGTTCCGACGACCTGTCAATACAAACCATTTTAGGATCTCCTCATAGAAGAAACGAAGATTCATGACTGGCCGCGTCACCCTCACCGCGGGCTATTGCTGGACACCTCCCGCCACTATCTGCGCGTCAGCAAGATCTTTACCATGCTGGACGCGATGGCGATGAATAAACTCAACGTGTTCCATTGGCATATCGTCGACGACCACTCGTTTCCGTATCAGAGCGAAATATTTCCAGAGTTAAGGTGAGATCCATAATTGTCATTTTGAGTTAAGATCATGTAATTCCATAAAAAAATAACTAACAAAAAATTCTGGCCCCCAAATTGTAAATATACCTACTTTATTTTTTATAAAGCAGTGTTGTGTTGTAGGTGCATTTCACGGAAAGTGTCGGGTACGTGACGCTACATTTTTACTTCTGGAAATGAGAAGAAGCTGATATTTGGCGTGATAACATTTGATAACTCGTCTTTAAGTTCGACGTTATATTCTACAGATTTATGCAGCTCTTTAAGGAAGCTGCCATACGCGTCACATCCTCGACAAAAGTAGACCTTTTCGTGGAATGCTCCTGTACCTATTTTATACAGCTATTAACACTTTACACTCTAGATATTTTTCAAATAAAAAATGTGCAACCATGGTACAACCCTAGTTCCGCTGGCACATTGTAAGTAGATAAAGTAGATGAGCACTCTAGTTCCCGAATCAAAGCGAGAAGTTTCCGGAGCTAAGTAGTCAAGTACCTAAATAGGAGCATTAGGGGCAGTATCAGAGACTATAGAGATATACACGGCCACAGCCTTAGAACTTTTTGAAGCTCAAGTCAATTGCGCCCTCTGTCCGAAAGCCCCAGAATGTATTACCCAGATAGATACTGCACTGTTACTGCACCTAGTAGCTACTAGTGTACTACTAGTATACTCGTTCAGAAAAATCCAGAGCTGTAAGAGATTAACGTCTTATCTATTGTGTTCCGACTGCCACCGCACGTGCCATGATGAAAAAAATGGTTTGGTTACACGTAAGCGTTGAATGAATTTCTACTATATAGACCACGCAATAAGATTCAATATGAACTAATACAAAAAAGCCCTAAGTTCTTTACGGTTGCATCCAGCGAAGGCGCAATCTAAGAATAAAACTAAAACTAGAGCAGCGTTGCCACGAAATGTTTTAATAGTTGACTTATTATTATTGTAATTATATTTACCCAATGTTTTATTTAAATCATGTTTATTATTTTCTTAATAAAGAAAAGTAAAGCGTATATCAATTCAAATGTTTCAATCAGAATCCGACCCTGTTTTTACCTGCGAGGTAAGAAACATTCCATTGGCCTCCTAAGAGCTGACTAGCCGGGCGCTCGTAGTACCTGTGCAAGGGCGCTCTCCGCATTACGCATATCTATTTGGGATCTCGATTTCAAGTTACGCTGGTCCCCGAGCGTTTGAGTCGCCTGCGCTGGATGCAACCGTAAAGAACTTAGGGCTTTTTTGTATTAGTTCATATTGAATCTTATTGCGTGGTCTATATAGTAGAAATTCATTCAACGCTTACGTGTAACCAAACCATTTTTTTCATCATGGCACGTGCGGTGGCAGTCCGAACACAATAGATAAGACGTTAATCTCTTACAGCTCTGGATTTTTCTGAACGAGTATACGCTATTTGTTACTAGGTGGAGTAGCAGTGCAGGTGATGTTTCCTCTTACATTTTCGGTATGTTTAGGGGGGATTACTGATGTATTACCAAAAATTATTTGCCAGATTTTCACTTCCCAAATAATGTTTCCCAAAAACATAAATACCAAATAGTCATTTCCCAACTAAATATTACGCAAACATTTTTTTGGCAACTCAACAATATGCAAATAAATGTTTCGGCAATTCCTTATTTTGACAATTTTCACTTTAAATTTCAATTCTTAACTAACCGAATGCATTAGTTGCCAAAACATACGAAACGCAAAACAAGTCATGGCAAACGTATCATTCAGCAAATATATTTTTAGCAAATGACCCGTTTGGTAATTTTTCATTTCACAAAATTTCATATGCCAAATCATCATTCTGTAAACTAATTTATCCCAAATCGTCATTATTTAGGCAAATTATTTTTTAAACAAAAATCCGTTTGGTAGTTTTTTCATGTTACAAAAAATCGTTAAATTTGAATTTATTGATGATTTCAAACAAATTACGGCATATAATAAGACAGTTAATGTTATTGTTTACTAGGATTGGCAGTCGCTTCGTAAAAACTAGTCAGAAATTAATTTCCGTGGGGTCGCGGTTCTAACCTAACCTAACCTACTTTTCTGACAGAAGTTCATTTCCGTGGGGTCGCGGTTCTAACCTAACCTAACCTACTTTTCTGACAGAAGTTCATTTCCGTGAGATCGCGGTTCTAACCTAACCTAACCTACTTTTCTGACAGAAGTTCATTTCCGTGGGGTCGAGGTTCTAACCTAACCTAACCTACTTTTCTGACAGAAGTTCATTTCCGTGGGGTCGCGGTTCTAGCCTAACCTAACCTACTTTTCTGACAGAAGTTCATTTCCGTGGGGTCGCAGTTCTAACCTAACCTAACCTACTTTTGTGACAAAAATTCATTTGCGTGGGGTCGCGATTCTAACCTAACCTAACCTACTTTTCTGACAGAAGTTCATTTCCGTGAGATCGCGGTTCTAACCTAACCTAACCTACTTTTCTGACAGAAGTTCATTTCCGTGGGGTCGCGGTTCTAACCTAACCTACTTCTCTGGCAAAAGTTCGTTTCGATGGGAGGTCACAGTTCTAATCTAACCTAACCTACTTTTCTGGCAGAAGTTCGCGGGCTTCTATTTCCGCTCTGAGAGGCAAAAGGTATCTAACAAACCTACATCGGTAATGGCAGGGACGTCTTCGTCTGCTTATGCCCGCCAACATGTCGACGAAGCCCCGCTTCGCGGGGTTCTATTTTCGCACTGAGGAACATATTCAAACTAACACCGGTATCTTATCGGTAACCTAACTTAACCTACTATTCTGTGGGGGTACTTTTCCTTTAACCTTAAGGAACAAAATATTATGTGAGCATTGGTTGGAGAGTGTTTGTTTTGTTACTGTCATTTATTTGCCAAAATAAAAGTTGCTTATTCAAGTACATTTGACAATCACTATTAGCTAGGGGATACACGTACAGATCTGCTCGCTGGATTTTTTCGATAAATATGCTGCAATAAACAATATTTGACTAAACTATGCTTTGGATATATATATCATTTGTCCACTGATTTATTTGACAAAATGAGGGTTGAGGAAACATTTTTTGTCCAACTAATACTTTTGATAAACATTTTTTGTCTTAAGATTTATTTGGATAAAATAATTTGTGTAATCATCTATTTGACAAAATTAAAATTGTGAAACATTTTTTGTCCAAGTGAAACATTTGGCAAAACATCAGTTGGTCTATTAAAAATTTGCTTGAGTAATAATTTGGGAAATGATCATTTGTCGAAATTTTAAATTGACAAATAAGTATATGGTAAACATTGGATTGACAAATGTGCGGTTGGGAAAGTTTGGTTGGGAAATGAAATTTGGTCAAAAATATTCTGGTCAAATGGCAGGATCCCGTTTAGGGGGCTTTCGGACAGAGGGCGCAATTGACTTGAGCTTCAAATCAAAAAGTTCTTAGGCTGTGCTGCTCTACTATACATATAAGTTACTCTATGGCAATATGTAGGCCCTCTATGCGGAGTATAACTATACAATTCACATGCTCTAAAGGTGCTCTTACACGGGCGATTTTTCGGGCAATTATTGCCCAAACTAAAGGTGCTTTTACACGGGCGATAAAAATTGCCGAATTGCCGCAATTTTGACGTCACGGCTATATCAAGCAATTTCAAGCAATACGAAATATTGCTCAATATGGCGCCATTCTTGCTCCACTTGATTGCCCCATTTGCAGCAATTCGGGAAACTAGGCAAATTGCCCAAATATTGCCCGTGAAAAGGCGCGTATTGCTCAATTAATTGCTCCATATTGCTCCATTAGTTTCGGCAACGTATCGCCGGGCAATAATTGCCCGAAAAATCGCCCGTGAGAGCACCTTATTGGAGCAATATGGAGCAATACGAGGCAATTTCTAGATATAGCGGCAATTATTTCGGCAATCATTGCTCCAGTCAGGTGCCTTTACACGGGCAATATTTGGGCAATTTGCCTATTTTCCCGAATTGCTGCATGTGGGGCAATTAAGTGGAGCAAGAATGGCGCCATACTGGAGCAATGATTGCTCCACATTGAGCAATATTTCGTATTGCTTGAAATTGCTTGATATGGCCGTGACGTCAAAGTTGCGGCAATTCGGCAATTTTTATCGCCCGTGTAAGAGCACCTTAAGAGGTATTACATTACCTAGAGTAACTACATGCACCTAGCTTAGTAGACTAATAAATAAGATACATAAGTAATCATGTTTTTTTATTAGCGGAAAAGGGGCCTATCACCGGTCAATGGTTTACACGAAAAAAGACATAAAGAAAATTGTAGAATACGCGAGAAACCGAGGAATTAGAGTAATACCAGAAATAGACGTTCCAGGTACATACGTATCCATATGTGTATTATTTAACTAAATAAGGTATAGATGAATTTTATTATCGAGAGCGTGGAATTGCATATGTAGTAGTATTGTTTGTGTACAGGCATTCTATATTTGAATTCGCACACAAAGAGGCACAACACGGTACAACCACTACATATGCAATTCCACGCTCTCGATAATTCAACTATATGTAATTTATCGTGTCTTTGGGAGCGTTCAACTAAAATGCCAGTTACTAACCTACGAGTAGATTACCTTACTAGAGCCCTTAGATTTTTCGGAGAATCGTAATTATCAGAGTTTATTTTTTCACCGTTAGGCCATACCCGGTCCTGGGGAAAGGCATACCCCCAGCTAATCACAAATATGCCCTGCGGAACCCTCGATCCGACCAACAACCTAACATACAAGGTCCTCGATCAATTGCTCGAGGAGGTGAGGAAGTGGTTCCCGGACAAGTACCTGCATCTTGGTGGAGATGAAGTTCATTATGAGTGCTGGTAAATAATATAAGGTACCTGAGTCGAATATGGCCAGCCCGAAAATATGACCACACCCCTACATGTCCAAAGCTATGGCACTATCTACAACTTTGTTTATACGCGTTAAAACGTCTATGTGTGAGTAATGCTCAGGCGTCGTCGCCATCTTCCGCGCGGCCCCGCTAAAACACAATGGCAGTCGAAGTGAAACCACGTATCACGGATACAAATATTTACTTGTAAGTTTCGATGATTTTTTTGTTTTTATTGACTTTTGAAAATATTTATTCGATTTTAGTCATTAGTAATCGTATTTTATATGTGTATGTTGATTTTCAAGCTTTCATTTGTATATTTTTGGTTTTGATCTTTTAAGTAAAATACGAGTATGATTGAAAATATGGCCACTCAGGCCATATTTTCGGCACCTAATGTCCATATTAACCTTATGAGTTTTTTTTAAATTTTTGGTATCTGCTGGCCATATTAACCATAGGTATTTTTCTCAGTGTTACTTTTTTTCCTTTTTTCTTTCAGAATATGGCTCCACGTTATGTTTCAAAACATATCCAAAGAAATTAGGCAGAGTCTGATATGAAATCAGCAATAGCAGCTGTTAAAAGTGGTGCCATGAAGGTTTTAGCTGCTGCCATTAGAGTTTTAATAAAATAAGTTACATAATTCCTAGATATTTTTGTTCAAAGTTGTTTTTTTTGTTGTTTTATTTGTTTAAACAAGTTGCTTCAATAAATTCATTTTATTTATAGCACTAAATTCCCTCACAAATAGAAATTATCTCAGAGTTCATTGGCCATATTCACGTACCCTCTCGGAAATATGGGCGGGCTAGCATATCTTACGTCGTTGTCGCCTGTCACTTCATACTTCGAGTCGCGCTTGAAGTATGGGGAGTCGCGAAACAACGTAAGATGTGCTGTCCGTGCAGTTCTTAGTTGTACAGCTGTAAAACCTTTTCACAATTTTGCAATACAAACGATCTACAAAATATCAAGTTAAAGTTATTTACACTTCTGTATTGTATCCCCTTAGGAGGGCAAACCCTAAAATTGTAAGCTACATGAAGCAGCACGGAATTCGGCGCGTGACCGAACTGCACAACTTGTTTATGGAACGGTTGAAACCATTCGTCTCGGACAGGAAGATCATCGTTTGGGAGGCAAGTTATAACAAAATCGATTCCAATTGTAAAGGAAAATCCGTCCCCGCAAGGGGAACGCACAGGTAGATTTCGCATCTTGTCCTTGTGGATGAATGGATAAGGGCACTGCATGGTACTGCAGGATACCAGTTCAAAGTTTTTTTTCCAATTTTTTTTTTAGTACGACGTACGACCTATGTGATATTTAACATGAATTTAACAGTAAAAGTCGGGCACAAGAATTTTGACCTGCTAAACAAGGCCAAAATCCGCACTTTCAGATTTTTTTTTTCATTTTTTGTTTTTTTTTTCGAAAACTACATTTTCCGACAGACATCGTTTTTGAATATTTTAGAGAAAAAAATGACCTTTTGATAAAAAATATTGCTGACATAAAATTATTCACCGTTTCGGAGTTATGAATTTTCTCCAGAAAAATTTAGGTTTTTTTTTAATTTCGACTAAAATTAACGATATTTTCTTAAAAATATGATTTAGGGAGTTATAGATATTCAGGTTCCACGCCATATAAAAGAAAAACGGATGGTATATTTTTCATAGGAAAAAAGTTATTTCCGAAAAACTGATTTCTTTGAACCAGTGGTCATTTTGGAATCTGGGGGTCACAACTAGACCTTCTGTAAAGATTTTTTTTCAAAATTCGATAGTGTCGAAGAAATGAATAGGTAGACTCGATTTTCGAAATCTACCTAAAATGCGTCAGATGCGGATCTTATTTATTACCTACTGGCTACTACATACGAGGTACAGTCAGCAGCAGAAGTTGCGTGGCAGAATGACCTTTACACGCTCTTATTGTCTTAACAACAAAGTCGTGACAAGCTCAATATATTATGACTATACCTCTACCTCTACCTCACCCGCTTCTACTTCTGCTGCTGACTGTACGTGGCACTGGTACTAGTTGCATCCAAAATATCGAAATGGGGTTGGCAACTTTCAACGGTTTGGCCAGATGGCGCCAGCATAGCTTGTACCTGTCACTAGTATTGTTGTATGGGATTTGGCTAAAAGGCCAGGCCATCCAGGTCAGAAAAAAAAAGAATTTGATTTTGATACAATTGGTAGGACTGAGAGGTGGGGGTTTTTCAAAATAAATTCCGTGACGTAATGGAATTCCACCGAGTAAAAAAAAATTTTTTTTAGAAATATCCTGTTTAATTAATTCTTCATCTCCTATATTCATAGAAAGTAAAGTAATATCTGTTTCATTGTGAATTGCTTAATATGGTAAATATAACACCTTGAACCTAAACACTACCACTCTGACGTTCCATTACGATACGAACTTTAAGTTTATTTTAATCAAAGTTCAGAGTGTTGTTTGCAAACCAGTGTTTATTAAATGAAATTTAAAACAAAAATATTCTTCTATAAATAAATAACATTTGCAACCCTAAGCGTTATAATAAAGTTATTTAACAAAATTTTTCCTTTACGTTACTTTTTGGTCTTCATCATAGCTTAACAATCATCGTAACTTACGACCTACTGAAAAAATACTATGAAAAGTTATATTTATCTCAATTGGCACATAATATTCTAACAAATGAGATCCAAATAGTATCAATTATTCTTAATTATTAATATAAATTCTTAAAAAATCAATCACAGCCACAGTAGGACAAAGTGACGTAATAGTATTTTGTGCAACAGTTACATAATGAGGGTTCTTAAGATTCGAGGGTCGAAGTTACAAAATGAGGCGAAGCCGAATTTTGTAAAAACAGACCCGAGAATTTTAAGAACCCTTATTATGTACCGTTGCACACAATAGTTTTTATACGAGTGCTTAAGCAAGCCGGTAAGAATTGAGTTCGACGAAAGCCGTGCACAACCTACTGCTTCTATGTAATCTCGTAACGTTCGATCTCCCGGTGGATTGTGCCGGCGGCGACACGCAATGCGGGGCCCGACAACAGTTTCACAATATTGTATGGAAATCCTTTCTGTGATTGTTATGGATGCTACAATATGCGACCATACAAGCTCTATCAAAAAGTATGCGCTAGTAGTTCCGCCACCACAATCTCAATTCGAGTATTACAGTCGCCGAGTATAAAAATGAATCATTCGTCACGTATAGGAACTACATGAAAGGTTTACATGCGTCAAAAATTGTTCACTTCTGTACTAAGTTTTCCACACGAAATTTACATGAATTGTATAATATTTAATATTATTTATATATAATAATAAAAGTATTTAGGTTTGCTTTTCAGTTTTTTTGCTTTTTTGTTTTTTCTCTTGTTCTCTCCACTTTTTTCTTCTTTGAACTTTTTCTTTTTCTGTAACATGTTTTATTTTTTTGGGTGTTTTTGTAGCCGCTTTAGCTCTTTATTCTTATGTTGCTCATACTTTTCAGCATCTTGTTTATTTTTTTCCCTGTAACGCTTCGCCCGCTCGGCAGACGTCAATGCCATGTCGATGTCGGTTATATTAAGAAAATGTTAGCTAAAGTTAAGCTAAGGAAATGTTGAAAACAGCCACCCTATTTACCAGCTAACACGTTATATTATATTATAAACTATACAATGTGTTTTTTTTAATTGGGCCAGTATGGGGATATCCTGAAGTATAGGAGATACAGGGAAACTGTCTTAAGAATCATTAGGTATTTTTTGAGAAAAAAAAATTGGTATGGTCAAAATTTTGGTCAAGTGTGAGTTGTCCCTAAAAATTAATAATTTTGAGGTCTCCATTCTTACGCGAGCACATTAAATTCAATTAAAAAAAAACAAATTTTTTTTTTGGATCAAACAGTATTTATTCTACCAACTATACCGATTTTTTTTCTCAAAAAATACCTAATGTTTCCTAAGACAGTTTCCCTGTATCTCCTATACTTCATGATTTCCCCATATTGGCCTACTTAAAAAAACACATTGTATATTGCAAACGTTACACGCAATTGAAACGATAGCTTTCAGTATTTCCCTAAAAAAGAACCTACGTTAGTTAAATATTCATATTCATTCATATTCATACCTTATTGCTAATATAAATCAAAATTACAAGTCAGATGATAAATGTTTTAAATTCGTTGCTAGTACTTTCGTTATTAAACGGCAATCCGTGCACTTAAAGTCAACCGGCATGTAAACCATGAATTTTTATTCCATACGTCACGTTTTTTGTCCCACTAGTACCTACAACACGTATCGTAGTGGACGTGACGTAAGTATGCTGGCAGTTAAATAATGTGAAATAATGCTTTGATTCCTTGCAATTAGGATTACCAGATACAAATTTCAAAAGGCCTGACAAAATTCCTGATTTTCGACCAAAATTCCTGACACGAGCTTGACCTCGCGGAACTCTATTGGCCTAGAACTAATAGGGATGATGACACATGTTGAATTATGCAGTAAGATTTAGTTGATAGGATGCAAAATAATCAATATATCCAAATAAAGTGAACATTTAAAAAATCGATTGAAATGGTGCAAAGATATCAGACTTCAAAATTTCAAAATTTTACGAATTTTTAAAGATCGAAATTTTAAAAACCAATGATATCATTCGATTTAAAAAAAAAGTGAAATAAATTGTATAGCAACCATATACATAAACGCAACATTTCACTGTAAAAATAGCAATTTCATAATTGTTCCAAACTTTAAACTTGGCAACTAAATATATAGCCGTGACGTCACGGCTTCGTATCATTTTGTTAGGAGCGTTTAGAGAAACAAATGCAAATCTCAGACTTTAAGTCTCATTTCTGTATTTTATGTTGATTTAACGCAATTGGCTCCATATAAACATTTGTTCCTCACAACAAGACGAATCGAACGATACCATGCATGAAAAAAAAAATCATCACGGTTGATTTAACGCAATTGGCTCCATATAAACATTTGTTCCTCACAACAAGACGAATCGAACGATACCATGCATGAAAAAAAAATTCATAACGCCTATTACCTAACGTTTGTTTGAGAACTAAAAACCTAATCAAGAAGTCCCGATGTTTTATGTTTATAATTTTTTATATCGTCAATACAGCTCATCCTTGGTAACTAATTATTGGTACGTTACAATACAAGCTGATAATGTCAATTTGATATTTGATAAATGAATGAGAAACCACTGATATTTTAAAAGTACTAGTAGATTTTACCTGGCGTACCTACAAAACCTGCTATAGACGCTATAGATAGTTAACGTTAAGTATTATAGGTAAATGCGAATAAAAGCGTCTCAATTATTTAAGTTTACTTTAAGTGTTTATTTTTTAAATTTAGCAAACGTTCTATGGTCGTAAAACTAAATTATTACAAAACATTTTTTTTTATTCAAATAATACTTCACAGTCTATTTGTCGAAAATACCTGACATTTCCCTTTTCCGGCCGCATTCCTGACATGTCAGGAAAATTCCTGACGTCTGGTCACCCTACTTGCAATTGGCCATTCTAATTTCTTTTTATACTCGGCGACTGTAATACTCGAATTGAGATTGTGGTGGCGGAACTACTAGCGCATACTTTTTGATAGAGCTTCTATGGTCGCATATTGTAGCATCCATAACAATCACAGAAAGGATTTCCATACAATATTGTGAAACTGTTGTCGGGCCCCATAGATTTAAGTCAAACTCACACAATTTTTCAAATGAAACTGACAACTAGCCTATAACCGCGAAGCACTTCGTTCATCGAATCGTCTATTTGCATCACTCTCTTTCGTATATGCAAGAGCGATAGAGACGGGACCATCGTTTTGTCGATTTTCGAACTTCGCGGTAGGCCCTCTATACCTAAATAACCATAGATATAGCACCCATAGATCTGAGGGCCTACCGCGAAGTTCGAAAATCGACAAAACGATGGTCCCGTCTCTATCGCTCTTGCATATACGAACGAGAGGGATGCCAATAGACGATTCGATGATCGAAGTGGTTCGCGGTTATAGGCCTGACACGGAACTAATAATACCAAGATTGAACGGAACGGGATAGTCTTATTACACTTTCCATAGATATGACAGAGAAGGCGCTATTATCGTTAGTCCTTATCATAGACTCACCCTTGTGATTATTGCTTACTTCCATAAGGGCCTAAGTACAATAGAAACGTTTATCACCCTCTACCGCTCTTTGAAGGGTAACAATGAAACCGACTAAATTATGTAGGCTAACTACAGTATGCTAAGGATTAGCTGGACAGAAAGGAAGACGAACGAAGAGGTCTTGAGCATGGCAGGAGAGAAGAGATGCCTGTTAGACACAATAGCTAACAGAAGGGGCAAGATGGTTGGCCACTTGATACGGCACGACAGATTCTTTTTAAACATCCTGGAGGGCAAGATTGAGGGGAAAAGAGGCAGAGGAAGGCCCAGGCTCACATATCTCAGCCAAATAAAAGAAAAAGTTTCTGTCGTGTCGTACGAGGGAGTTAAAAGGCTGGCCCAGCAAAAAGAAGAGTGGCGATTACTCCACCGACAAGAGCATAGCTCTTAAATACTGATGATGATGAACTACAGTATGCTATCAGCCATCTTGAAATGCGTTTCCAAATTAGTCGCGTTGTGTGTGTTCTATCCCTTACGGTGATACGGGTGTTTCAGCTCTATGAGATACTTGCTTTTTGTAAATAACGGTTAATATTAGGCTCAGAATGTTGCCAGCAATATAAAAACACCACTGTTTTGGTAGTTTTTTTGTTGTTTGACTGTAAACACACCGTTACGTAGTGGAATTTTCCACCACGTCGGTTTTGGAGGACAACAAATGAATTTAGATTTTACGAATATTTTACTCTAGTCGTTAGAAAATAAGGTTCATAACTTGTTAATGTTAATATGATAGATTCACACAACACCATGAAATAGACCTCAAAGGAGGCAGATTACGTTAAACTTCGGCTCAAAGTGAGAAAGGTGTACGTGGGACACCCCAAAATCTGCACTTTTTATGTGGTTTTTCTAGCAAAAAAAATACTTTTAGTAGGTTTTATAAAGATTAATTACCATAATCATACAATAAACGAGTTATTTTACCATTTTTGCAAACTAACATTATACGTTAGAACAATATTTAAGAGAGAAAATTTACTGCAAAGTCATGGGACAGCAGTATTTCAGTCAAATATTTATTTTGAAAAACCCCCAGGTACAAGCTATGCTGGTGCCATCTGTAAAGACTTTCGACCGGCCAACCCCATTGCACACCCGACCTATAGCTATTTTTAGATGAGCCCTCATCTAAAAATAAGTGGCGTAGATACATATCGATGTCAATAAGATTATTTTGAGGGTTCCGTAGTCAAAATGGCGAAAAAGGAATCCTTCATAGTTTCGTCATGTCTGCCTCTCCGTCAGTATATCACAGTCACAGACATATTTTTTGTAAAATGTACAGTCGACGTCAAAGATATGTTTACACTTTTGTATTGTTAAATATATCATTGTCGTCGGCTGTACAGCGTATATTGATGAGTTTTAACAAGTAGAAGTTTTAAGAAGTCCGTAGTCAACTAGGAATCCTTATAGTTTCGCCATATCTGTCTGTTCTGTCCGTCTCTCCCATCCGTGGCTTAGCTCATTGAACGTTAGTAGGTAACTAGGTACTGCAAAGCTAAAATTTGGTACAGTCAGCTGCAGAGAAAAGGACCCCCCTGCATACAAAGTTTATATGGCAGCGGGGGCCTCTTTCGTTGCAGCTGACCGTACCAAGTATCAATGCGTGTAGGTATTAACCACCAAGTATTCAGTATTTATCAGACAAGGTGGCGCAACAGAAATCCGTCGTGTCGCCAAAATAATGTACCTATGCTAGTCTTTAAGGTTGTCTATGGGCCACTAGTTGCCTGAAAATAAAAGTATTTCATTTCATTTCATTAATCACATATATATAAGTATTGTAAGTCAGGTTTCAAACGTATGATATCGTTGTCGATTAACTAATATTAGCACCGCCCACAACTTCTCTGCTTTGCCTTAAGGTTGACTGGTAGAGAATGCCTCTTGGCATTAAGTTCGCCTTTTGTACTATAAGACTTTCTTTTGTGCAATAAAGATTAAATAAATAAATAAATAAATCACGTTGACGAAACAGTAAAAGAAAGGACTAGGTAACTCGTGATTTTCGCGGTATGATTTATTATGACTTTTTTAAAAGCCTCAAACCAAGTTATATTAGATTGTAAACTCTAACAGTACTTGCAGCTCGCACGTACGTGGTATACATACTTATATTAGTTTCGATGGTTTCAGGAGGTGTTCGAGGAGGGACTTATCTTATCAAAAGACACAGTGGTACAAATCTGGTGGGAAAAAATGTCTGGGCAGGAATCACTAATGAACAGGGTACCTAAGTTTTCCCTTCAATTTTTACATAGGTACTACAAACAAGCATACACATATATTCCGACCAAAAAGTGTAGAAAATAAAAAGTCGAAACATCGTAGTGTCGTCTCTTTCAAATCAATCTAAGAAAACAAGACGACACTACAATGTTGCCACTTTTTAATTTCTACACTTTTTGGTCGGAATATACAGCTCGCCTGAACAATTGAATATAAAGTAACCCCCTTATTCATAAACGGCCACTAAAGTTAAGAGGCCTCTGATAATCGTTTGTCCCTTTCCGTCCAACCAATACGAGGGAAAGGGACAAACGATTATGAGCGATCTCTTAACTTTAGTGGCCGTTTATGAATAAGGGCATTAGTGTTTATAATTATAATATTTTTGCCCCAATTGTGCGGATTAATATTTTTGGCCGGTGAACCTTGCACAGGTGCTGAGTGCTGGCAAGAAAGCACTTTTCTCCTCGTCATGGTACCTTAACGACATCAACTCCGGTGGAGACTGGGAAAAGTTCTACGTCGACCCTCGGCGGAATATCACCAACAAAAAACTAGTGCACAACATGATCGGAGGGGAAGCTTGTATGTGGGGGGAGCACGTTGACAACACAAACGTTATACAAAGGTCAGTCTTAAACGGGTATTAGACATTGCAACCTGCAGACTGACTCTCCCTTACCCTCCTTCAGCTCCCTACGGGCCCTACCTTTAATTACACCTACCAACCTGACAGATTGGGCCCTGCAGGTTGCAATGTCTAATAGCCGTTTTAATTTATATTAAGCTCCTGTAGCAACTGGGGGGAGTTCTAACTGAAGTGATCGTTAGCAAAAGAGCGCTGGAGCCTGGTGTACGGCATGGTCGGAGAAGCTTTTATACAGGGTGTAACAAAAATACTGGTGATCCGTTTAAGGGCATATTTGGTATCGTATTGCGAGTAGGAAAAAGTAGGAGAAAAATTTTTTGGACGCGAAAAAAAAAATTTTTCTTAGGTTTTCACAATAAGAATACGATACCAATTATGCCCTTAAAATGATCACCAGTATTTTTGTTACCTACACCTTATATGTACGTATGTATTGCACTTCCACCCGGCGCTCTAGCTGCTGTACTTATTTTGCCTAAGTAGGTAACAAGGATGACGGCTGGTAGCTAGGGATACCGAACCGTTACTCCCCAACAACTTCGCTTCAGACTGCACTTCAGGGCTTATTGATATTATTGTTTCTCTTTTTCATAATTGACTTCCTTGTCATTTCATCGGTGAGAATACATCCTATCCATTACGCAGAGGTTCTTTAGAAAATTTGCTCAATATTATCAACTTGTGGACAGGGTGTGGCCTCGAGCCTGCGGCATCGCCGAGCGCCTTTGGTCGGAAGCGGAGCGCGACTTCGGCAAGGGCTATGAGGACACAGAGAGCATGGTTGACGTGCGGCGCCGCATCGAGGAGCAGGCGTGCCGCATGCAGCGCCGCGGCGTGCCCGCGCAGCCGCCCAACGGGCCCGGCTTCTGTGTCGTGTGACCAGAGGACTACAGTCAGCACGCAGAAGTCACACCGAGAAGAGTTCTAATAAAATAAAAACTTTTTACAAAAAAAGATAACCTACTTCAAAAATTATAAAATGAATAATTATATTATTTATATGCGCTACCAACTGATATGTTTGAAGTCGGTGCCAAGCCAAATTTAGACGAGTTAATACGAACGAGGCGATGTGTTTACTGTATATCTAATAAATACGGTATGGATTGCACGTAGGTATACATTCGTTTCTACCATTGCGCTAACTGTTAGGTAAGTAGGTACCGAAAGTATAATCTTGATGCGTCTTATGTTTGTTAACACACTATTCGGACTAACCGTACCTCGAACGAAACCCGTGGTTCGGTTATTTGAACTATTTATCCTTCTTCATAAGGTTGAATTCGAAATATTAAGGAATTGAATGGCTAGATTAATTTTTCTATACTCAGAATACTCAGATACACCCAGTACATTCGCCGTGTCAGTGAAAAAAGACACGATATTCAAATTTTCGATGGAACGAATCTTACACGTCTACATTTTTTTTAAATTTCTGCCTGTTTCTGATTATTGACAAAGTAGATGTGTATTATCAGAGTATAAATATATGGCTGTCACATTTTATCGAAATTGGATTAGTAGTTTAGACATGAAAATGTAACGGAAAGAAATCACAGTCACCTTTGCGTTATTAGTACCGATGTTTTGTGATGTTCACACTTGAAGCTGATTTGACAGGTTTTGTAATTTTTGGCTTGGCACCGACTGCAAATCGGCGGCATATCAGTTGGTAGCGCATATAAATAATATAATGATTCATTTTATCCTTTTTGAAGTCGGTTATCTTCTTTTGTAAAAAGTTTTTATTTTTCCATTTTTAGTGGTTATATATTTATCCTACATTTAAAAAAATATTCATCATTATCATCAAATCAATCATCATCATCAGGTCCACTCCATCAAATTTGGTGATTTTCGTGAGGAAATGCTTGAGTTGCTTGAGAAAACACACAAATCACCATACATGTGCCTTTAAAAATTTAGGAGATCCCTCAATTCCTCATGGATCCCATCATCAGAACAGCACCAGATTAATATGGGACCACCTAGGATGTAGATCCTTTCAAACAAAAAAAGAATTACTCAAATCGGACCACGGGTCTCGGTCGGTGAACATACATAAAAAAAACACCAAACCGAATGCAGAACCTCCTTCTTCCATGGAATTGAAGTCGGTTAAAAAGCTAAAGAGAGTCAAGCTTAAGCACATGCTTTTGGCTGAGTTGTAAACTGTTACCTATTAAAAAAATCTAAATACAGTACAGTCGCCATACAATATTTACCTGTTCAAATCAAATCACTGTAATAAAACCCTGATAACTGCGAGGCTTTTAAATAACAGTTTTTACAATATTACAGAATACATGGCGCACAAAGAGTAAAATAAATAGTCGCTAAGCTATATCTAAGCTGTTGTTTTCCTTTGATATTGATGTTCTAACTAAATGTTAAAATTTGATCCTGAAACTTTGTAATTCAATATGTGGATCAGGGATGTTGCGAATATTCGCATTCGCATTCGTATAATGCAAATATTCGCATCATTTTTGACATTCGTATCAACATTCGCATTCGCATGAAATGATGCGAATATTTTCCGAATGCGAATGTAGGCAGAACGCATCCTGTTTTGACCGCGCTGACCCGGCCGATGGTCATATGCTTGCTCATACAAGTCATACACAGGAAGTGGAAACGGCGGTATCACTTTTGATCTCTATCTCCTTTTGATCAATAATAAGTATAGGACTCCATCACATATCATATTTTGTATTTATGAACTATGGGAGCATAAAAATGATAAGCAAGATTAACTTTTTTCAATCTACTCCGTAACATTCGTATTCGCATTCGCATTCGGACATTCGCGTCCTGAATATTCGCATTCGCGAATGTGAGAAAAACGACATTCGTGACATCCCTGATGTAGATGGTGGCAAAGTAATATCCATTCCCTTCGCTTCTGATGCTTTGGCGGCTTGGCACGCTCTCATCGCGGGTGCGCCGAAAACCCGATCGTAGGGTCGCCACACACCTAGCGGTTTTCCTCGCGGAATTACCGGAGGTAGCGGAAATTTGTCTATGGTAGCGGAAATTTGTCTATGGTAGCAGATTATTTGTATGGAAGCCATAGACAAATATCCGCTACCATAGACAAATTAAGCATTTTGTCTATGAATTTCCGCTACTTCCGGTAATTCCGCGAGGAAAACCGCTAGGTATGTGGTGACCCTTAATGGGCTCTGGGACTGGGAAGATGTATGACTCTAGTTATTGTGTGACTTTTACCAGATTCCAGGATCTTGGTCTATGTCGTACCACGGTCGTACCCTACACTAGACTATAAAGCAGGATCGTTACAGGTATTACTGAAAATCAAAATAGCTCATTACTTTCGCAATGTTTACGTGATATTCTGAAATGTAAAGGTAGGTAAACGTAATAAAAATAAATTATCAGATTATCCGAAAAATATTCTACAGAGATACCAAAATAAATACCGGTTGATTTGTATGAAAATATTACCGGTATTCGAATCACTATTCTAGCATAGTGGCTATACATACATGGCTATACGGACATGTGTTCATCTACGGGTTCCTTTATCTTAGGCAATTATCACACTGGCGCCGCAACCGCATGCGGTGGCAGTGTGCAAGCGTGATAGCATACATAGCGGTATCTCGCTCGCGCACTGGCGCCGCATGCGTAAGCCGCAGCAGTGTGAGAGCCGCCTTATGGCCACAATACTGGCGCGCGATTTCGAGGAGAACCGTCTAGGTAGATGCAACGAAATCAATCGACGGAACAAAAACCGCAATGTATTAAAAATCGCAGGTGACTAGTCGTTTACGTCTTTAGAGAGCCTTAGGTTAAGATGGTCACATTTGTTATGAAAATTCTTCTACTTGGCAACCCTATTTTTTGACAGTTGCTTTTTGAAGCAAGAGGCTACAAACTTAACGTCGACATGTCAAGGTCCTTATTGCTTGTAATATAAGGTGTATTTTGTCCTATGTTATAACACTACCTATTTTTGTGGTCATTGTATTGTTGTGTTGTGTGTGACATCACAGCTGTGATGAATAAAATGAAGTAAACACGTGAGCCGCTTGAATAACATGAATTATACGTAATAATAACAATAACGATAACATTAGCCCACTAGTGATGCATTTCATTTCCTCGTTAGGATAAATGGTTGTACATTCAGTCGTGTATTTGCCACGATGACGGTGGGTTGTGTTCTAATGCTATCAGCATTGGTAGTGTTCTGCCAAGCTATCGCGCCGGGACCTAGATATCGCCCTACAAAAGGTGAAGTATGGCCTAAGCCTCAATATGATGTACGGGAACCAGTGGTATATTTGGTTAACAACAATACATTGCAATTTAAGGTAAGATTCATTCCTTATTTACAACTTACTTTACTTACCTTTTTTAGTTCTTTACCTATTTTAAATATAAAAAAGTTAATTATACAGGGTGCTCGCTAGGAAACCGTATAATTTTGCCAGCGTATTCCTGAGGTCATAATAAGTAATAAATGTTATATGAATTTAGGTATGTCGAATTCGCCAAAAAATATTTTTTTTTTGCTTTCATTTTTTGTTTTTCAATGCTTTTGAACATAAAAAAAAATTATGTCATTGGTAAAACTATTGGCTAAAATAAATTGGTGCATTTTTATTCGTAAAAAATGGTTTACGCAAACTATTCCTTGGCATTTTGATATCTGACAATGTGGATGTCTAGACTAGATCCCATAAAGAATGAAATCACCATCAAAAAAACGTTTTACAATAAAAAATATTTTTTTGTTTAATTGGCAGTAACTCTGAAACTAGGCGAAATCCAGAAAAGTTTATATGACATTTTAGTCTTCAATTATGATCAGGAATCTCTTCTCTTCTTTTCATCCTTTTACCCACTGCTGGGGTGTAGGGCTCGAATTAAATTCTTCCACTGGCTTCGGTCCAGTGCGGTCTGGGACACCTCCTCCCAATATGATCAGGAATACGCTGGCAAAATTATATTCAGCTTGCTCACAGAGGCAGCAGGATTAGTAGGTGTGACCCATTGTTCATTATTTCCTGTTTGTTATCCTAAAGTCATATGGTTTACTTTTGTGGTGTAAATGAATCAATCAACTTTTTATAGCGCCTGGTTGCTATGGTTACGTCCCTTGGACAACCAAAGATTTTCTATGAAATAGTATGAGGATGTCCCTCGGACAACGGGGACAGAGTAAACAACATTAAAAAGTTGATTCGCCCAAATCGATTTTTACTCTCGACGAAACAGAGATGTAATTTATACCTACACCATCCAGTAAGACTGCTACAAGAATGATTACAGAAAAATATCTTGTGTTTAACCCATTATTACAGATAACAAAAAGGTCATGTAAAATATTAACAAAGGCTATTGAGCGCGCCAAGAAAACCATACACAAATTTTCTAAAATCGCTAAGTATAGTTACAACCAGCAAATATGGGACAAGACCAGTGCTTTAACCATGGTCCATGTGGAGTTGACTAACCCGTGCGAGATGTACCCGTGGCATGGAATGATCGAAAGTTGTAAGTTTTTTATCTTATTATTTAATAATCATAAAAAAATTACAAATCTAAAAGTTTGCAGTGCTCCACAAAACTACATTTAATTTGACTGTGTGGAGGCAGGTCAGTCAGGTATCTGTATAAAAGTAAGTGCAGTGAAGATACTGAAGAACACATTACTTAAAGGCCCGTTTACACATTGATTTGTTACAAAACATAAGTAGACAATGTTTGAACTCGCACTAAATGTGTGACGAGGCCCATGATTAAAACTTGCGAAGATCTGCCTCTGCTCTATCCGCCCAATGATACTTAGGATCACCGACTGGGCGACAGGCTGGCGTCCAGTCGTCCACATACCCCATCCAGGTAGGCAAACCGTGGCTCGCGAGTCGCATGTGTCTCCTGTGCCTCTTCGAGTTCCCCTCAAAAAATGTTTTGAATCAAATATTACAGTAAAAAAACATAAAACAAACAACTGCAGCTCTATGAGCTTCCAAAAATTCCATATTTGCATCCATTAGGCTCTTTGTCAAAAGTTTACCGACCCCCTATCCTACCAGCTGAAGAACCAGAACCAAATTGAATAGGGGACAGGGTATTCCGATAAAAACGCAATGTAAATTAAAATTTCAAAACTTTGCACGACCTCTTCTCTTTTTATATGGTTTACCAACTATTCATTGCGAAATAAGTAGTGCTGTTTTTTCCCAACGCTTTCTTCTGAGTTAAGTTCTGAGCTTCTGAGTTAATCTCACCGAAATACTTAAGGTGCTCTTACACGAGCGATAAAAATTGCCGAAGCAATTTCAAGCAATTCGAAATATTGCCCATGCTCCACTATGGTGCCATTCTTGCTCCACTCAATTGCCCCATATGCAGCAATTCGGGAAACTAGGCAAATTGCCCAAATATTGCCCGTGTAAAGGCACCCGAGTGTAGCAATGATTGCCGAAATAATTGCCGCAATATCTAGAAATTGCCTCGTATTGCTCAATTAATTGCTCCATATTGCTCCATTCGTTTCGGCATCGTATCGCCGGGCAATAATTGCCCGAAAAATCGCCCGTGTAAGAGCACCTTTACAAATAGTTACGTATAATTTCAGACGATCTCACGGTATCTGACACGGCGAGTATCACCAGCCCCTCGATATGGGGCGTCCTGCACGGCCTGGAGACCTTTCTACACTTGCTCTACCAATGTGATGATTATAACGTTAGTTTGCCCTATGAACAATTTGCTTTATTTATGTAGTTATTTAAAAATAAAAATAAGTACAAATGGCAAACTTAATGCATTGTAGGTAGTATAAAACTTTTTTCTGCTGGACTGGCCACTTGCGCGCTTTGTAATACATGAATCCTCACAAAAAGTTTAATACAGGTCCTAGTGTGACCTCTCTTGTACAACGCGAGCATCACCACGTAACAATACTTCTTCAAAAATGCATTTGCTGTGATTTTGACGTTAACCTGGACACATTATTATAGAAACTCCTCATACAAGGTACGAGAATACGCGACTTTCCACGCCACCCTCACCGCGGGCTGCTGCTGGACACCTCCCGCCACTATCTGCGCGTCAACAGGATCTTAAACATGCTGGACGCGATGGCGATGAATAAACTCAACGTGTTCCATTGGCACATCGTCGACGACCACTCGTTTCCATATCAGAGCGAAGTATTTCCAGAGTTAAGGTACGATCTGTTATACAAACGCTAATTAAGGGATTATTTATACATAAATTTCCTTACATAGTTACCCGTTTTGTTCGCCTGGAGTGTAGAAAACTACTGTTCTTCGGGCTGCTGTCATTATTAGTTACCTAACCGTGAGCAAATTCTTGATAAGTACAATTAGGTACTCGTCGTAATAAACGTTCTACTCGTAGTTACTGTGTCAGAGCGAACAGTTCCCGAAGCGGAGGTTTAAATAGGATCACTATACGGATCCACTAAACGGAATAAGTACCTACGTCTCGAAATTTTAACGCAATTTACTTACGTGCGCTAAGTACTTGCATACACTTAATTTACACTAGGTTACTAAAACGTCAGTAAAAAAATATTCTTAATTTTTAGCGAAAATGGAGCGTATCATCAGTCAATGGTCTATACGAGAGATGATATAGAGAAAATTGTAGAATATGCGAGAAACCGCGGAATTAGAGTAATACCAGAGATAGACGTTCCAGGTATGTATCTTTATGCACGTATAAGACTCAAAGTGCATTTGCCGTGATCTTAAGTCTGGGTGCATGTTACGTTAACACTTATATTTATTGTTTTGACAGTTTTTTTTATTTTATTTTGCCATCAGACCATGTCCGGTCCTGGGGACTGGCATTCCCCCTGATACTCACGCCTTGCTACACCGGCAAAAAAATAACGTCCCTCGGACCCCTCGATCCGACCAACAACCTAACATACAAGTTTGTCGGTCAATTGTTGGAGGAGGTGAGGGATTGGTTCCCGGACAAGTACTTGCATCTTGGTGGAGATGAAGTTGATTATAAGTGCTGGTAAGTTATACTTATCTGTCTCCTGCCTGAATCAATATTTGAGATATTTCTCAATTTCCATAATGCTTTGTGCAATTTTGAATTTGAATCCGTAGACTTTGTTTAGAGCTCCATTAGCGTTAAGATATTTATAAATACTTGTGTGTCCCTTCAGGATATCAAACCTTCAAATACTACGCTACATGTTGCGGCACAACATGTCATCCTGGATGGACCTCCACGCGTTGTTTATGAAGCGGGTGACGCCTCTCGTCGGGGACAGGAACATCATTGTTTGGGAAGCAAGTTACAATTAAATTACTCTTCTACTAGGGTTTCGAAACCGGGTCCGAATTATACGAACAATCCGTCAGATTCCGATCCTGATAATTGTACAGTCGACGTCAAATATATGTTTACACTTTTGGACCTTATTACAAAGGAGTAAGGTGCAAAAGTGTAAACATATTTTTGACATCGACCGTACATATAGTTAGGTTGGTTCAGCAAGCCCTACCGTCCTCGGCATAGCTGTAAGAGGATAGTATATTATTTGAATTCATCCGCCGTACGTTTCGTGCGCCTTTTTTGCCTAAAATTGTCAAAGCATGATGCACATTTCGAAGACAATAAGTTTTGATGTAAATATTGGAAATGTTGTTGTTAGCGTGACGCAGCAACGTTGCTATTAATATGATAAGCTATAGGCATAAATCACTAGAAAACTGATTGGATGATTCTACCTACATGAAAATGTATGACTAATGATTAACCCTCATTCGTTTCAGGAGGTGTTCGATGCAAAAGTACCCTTATCAAATGACACGGTGGTACAGATCTGGTTGGACGCATGGGAAAATAAAATGAACGAGGTGAATTTTCGTTTCAGACTTTTCGTAGTTTTCCTTATTTTTATATATCACCAAGCAAGCATGCAGCTCGTATGGTGGTAAGCGGTGGTTATCTCTTACAGCAGGTGAAACATGTATAAAATATGTGTATTCTCATCTGTGACCATAGGCTCACGTGGGGCGGGCACAGATGGGAACGAATCCTTCGCATCTCTGTTCGCGAGGACAGAAGAGAAGGAATCGTTTTCATTTCCTGCCTCAAGTCTGTCACGAGGTGTTTGGATAGTTATTGTAAGAAACAATGCAATGGCGTCAGCCATTAATCTGCATTTATGGAATCGACGCAGTGTCGGAGTATTATTATTTGAATTTTGCTGGTTGTTTATAAAACTCCGAAAGCATTGAATCTGTATAAACCTATTGTCTAGTTTTGTTTTTTCGCAATACCCAAATATTCTTTTTATTGTGTTGTAGAATAAAGGGTGTTTGTGTTTGTTTTTATCTTTATTTTAGAACGCGACTATTACCGTGTACAGGTGCTGGAAGCTGGCAAGAAAGTGCTGTTCTCCTCAGAGTGGTACCTCTCTGTTCTCGACTCTGGTGGGGACTGGGAGAAGTTCTACTTCTCCGACCCTCGGCAGAGCATCAGGAACAGAACTCTGGTGCGCAACATGGTCGGTGGTGAAGCATGCATGTGGGGGGAGTACGTTGACAACACTAACGTCATACAAAGGTCAGTGTTACCATATTACGCTCGTCTGTTCTCAGCTTCGGTAGTGACTCGCAGGCAGGGGTCTCAAAACCCATCTATTAGATTAATATTTTCGATAAGGTAACCCTAATGATAGGGTAACCCTAATGATAGGGTTACCTTTTTGAACACGGTATTGTGGTTTCCCTGTCGAATGTCTTAGCAATAAAGATTAGAATAGCTTGATAGGGAAATATCATTCGGAGTTTTGATTTCAGTAAGAGCTTACCTTTGGGTAAGTCAACGATGTGCTTACCAAATTGATAAGGGTTTTTACAAACAACCCTACGAGATACCAGATTATTATTGTTTCTCCTTTGAAGAGATTTCCATCCTGGTCATTCCATGGGATTGCGAGGGATACAGATCCAAGACGCAACAGCTCTTAGGAAAATTTATTATAAAATAAAATACTTACTTATATTAAAATTAGAATAATTTTGTGGCCAGAGTGTGGCCGCGAGCCTGCGGCATCGCCGAGCGCCTGTGGTCGGAAGCGGAGCGCGACTCCCGCTTGACGTACGAGCCCACAGAGAGCATGGAGCACGTGCGGCGCCGCATCGAGGAGCAGGCGTGCCGCATGCAGCGCCGCGGCGTGCAGGCGCAGCCGCCCAACGGGCCCGGCTTCTGTCTCGTGTGATCTCCATAGTAAGGGAGGATTTGGATTCACTCGAGCGTGTCAGATTAACCTTTGAACGCCAATCAGACGAAAAAATCGTGCCCTCGGCACCAGCGCGCTCGAGCGCGTAAGGCAAACCGGTTATATTTTGGACGTGATATCACGTCCTGGCGTTGAGAGCACGACTCCGGGCGCATGATTTGACGGCTTTGGCGGTCAAAGGGCTAAGATATGAGTTATTATCATGCAACTTGACCGAATCCACAATTCACCGATCAATTCTTTAACTGTCCAAAAACCCACCAGCATACTCGTAGATGGCTACAAGTGGTGGATGGAGGTCTCCCTCGAGTTTCAATATCTGACGCGCTCGAGCAAGTACATGTTACCTTTTGTTTGTTTAAAATCTTTGAGAGCCTATAGAAGCTTTTAGCAACGCGAAGCAACAGCGGACAGCAAGAGTGAGCGAGACGTCCAGCCTTATGAGTTTCGGCGTTTGGAAAGTTGCTTTTAGTATATATTATACTAAGCAACGATCCAAAAGTCGAAACTCATAATGTCTGTTGTCACTACGCGTAGCGTTTTTACTTTACCATACCATAGGTACCGGCACGATGCTTTTGTCTCTATTATAACTAGTCTCATTTGTACAAACAAAAAAATTGAACAGTCAGCAGCAGAAGTGGCTAAGCGGGTGTTACCTATACACGCTCTTATTCTCTTAAGGTGCGGGCTTACACGGGCGATTTTTCGGGCAATTATTGTCCGGCGACACGGTGCCGAAACTAATGGAGCAAAATGGAGCAATTAATTGAGCCATACGAGGCCATTTCTAGATACAGCGGCAATTATTTCGGCAATCATTGCTCCATTCAGGTGCCTTTACACGGGCAATATTTGGGCAATATTGCCTAGTTTCCCGAATTGCTGCATATGGGGCAATTAAGTGGAGCAAGAATGGCGCCATACTGGAGCAATGATTGCTCCACATTGAGCAATATTTCGTATTGCTTGAAATTGCTTGATATGGCCGTCAAAATTGCGGCAATTCGGCAATTTTTATCGCCCGCGCACCTTTAACCTTTTCCACGCCAAAGACGTATATATCGGCACCACAGGTCCAACGCCAAAGACCGATATATCGGTCACCGACCACAGAGCAAAATAGACCTACATGCACACGCATAAAGTTTAACTTCATTTTTGACATTTAGATGTCGTGGCGTCTGAGTGGTAGGTTTTGCGCATGACATGGCGTCGAAAAGGTTAACAACAAAGTCGTGTCCAGCTCATTTTGAACACCCTACCCGCTTAGTTACTTTTGCTGCTGACTGAACAACGTAATTTAAATTAGGCATTAGTAATATATGATAATAATAAATATCTCATTTGTTTCAAGTTGTTTTATTTTCCCCTTAGAGCGTCACAAATAAACTGTCTTGAGACATTGCGGCACTACAGTTGGGATTCCATTACCGTCAACTTTTGTAATGTGCTAACCTGATTTATTTATTAGATTTATACATATATTGGCATCCACCCTTAAATGAAAGTTATACACCATAATTAACCGCCAAGCATTAGACAGAAAAATCGTGCCCTCAGCGCCGCGCGCGCAAGGCAACTCGCATATATTTTGGACGTGATATAGTACGGGCGGCGGCCGTAGGATCTGCTACGTAACGTGATACAAAGATAAGCCCCATGGCACATATTCATAAAAGTGATGCTGAGTTCCGGAAAAATAAAAGAAAATTGAATTGGCCGAAAGCACAAAAAAGTATCATTTCCGGTTTAAAAAATGGATGGTATTTACCTACGGTATTTGATACTGAGATGATTATTGTGGCAACAAAGAGTCATTTGTATTTAGGAACAGAAAAACCCAGTCTGCCAGTTTCTGCATGGCCGGAAGTGCCCGGCAGACTTGAACCAGTCTGCCGGGCACTTCCGGCCATCCAGGAACTGGCAGACTGGGTTTTTCTATACCTAAAAATAAATTACTATTTGTTGCCACAAGTGTCATCTTTGTAAATGACGTAGGTAAATTACATTCATTTTTTAAACCGGAAGTGATACTTTTTCGTGCTTTCATGGGGCTTATCTTTGTTTCATGTTACGTAGCAGATCCTACGACCGCCGCCCGTACTAATATGCTGAGGGTACGACTTTTCGTGCGTGTGATTGGACGTTTTTGGCGGTCAAAGGGTTAACGCAAAGTAATGGAACCAGTATTCGTCAACATTAATTTATTAATATGACTCGCACAAAAGTATACAACATATTCTACAATAGAAATAAGCTTCTAAAAGTAAACAATGCATGTGATGCTACGAAATGATCCTTAACAAGTGTTAACTTAACTTATATATGTAATTAATTTATTCCTTAACTCATTGTTTTAAATGAGACATTATCAAAAATACCAACACTCGTTCATAATACCGGAAGCAGTCTTTCCTTTTCAATGCATACACACTGTCTTATTGGTTATTGCTTTAATCGTAACTATATTTTGAAACAAAAAAACGGCACCATAATAGGCTATTTTCCTATGAAGTCAAATCAGCTACTCTTTAGGAAACGTCAAAACGATTTGTTATAATGAAGTTTAAACGGGAGACTAATATTGTGACGTCATAATTCTATATGATGAATACATCTCCTTTATAAAAGTTTTAACCATTATAAAATCATTTAAAACTTAAAAACATGCTACACCTGGATTTTCCCGTGTATTTTTGAAAATTAGATTTTATGAATGCAGCGAAACAATTAAGTTTATCTACTGGAAAGTACCCTATTTTAAACAAAAAAAGAACCGACTTCACTTAGGATCCGCTATTCCAAGAGGAAGTGGCTGAGTTACTGTAAAAAATAGTAGCCTATATGCGTCCCACTGCTGGGCACAGGCCTCTCATACACGAGAGGGCAGGCTATAGCCCCCACGCTGGCCCAAAGCGGGTTGGGGACTTAACATACACCTTTGAATTACTCAGCGGATGCAGGTTTCCTCACGATGCTTTCCTTCACCGAATAGCGAACCTTCTACGAGTACCTAGTATAAATTATATTTTTTAAACGGTCGTCAATTAACGTCGGTGGCGTCAGAGGCTCGATTTGCCGATACCGTGATTTGCGGTCAAAAGCTTAAATGAGGCTTGTAAGACGTTTATAAATACGGAGGTTAGTCTTGAACACTGACGAATAATGTAAATTTGAGGGGCTACTTTGAAAAATCATAGGTTTTTTCAAACGCTCTAGTGACTAAACGGGTAAAGGGACTGAATTTATTTTCGAATATATATTACTAGACTATATACTCTTGTTTTTGGCACAAGCCGAAACACGATTGCTGAAAGTTGCCTCGATAGAAAAAAAATCCGAAGTTGGGTCCTTTTTCCCCTTATTTTTCTTAGCATACGTAAACTATAAGAGATTAAGCAATATAACTAAGTAAAACATATGATATTCTGGTTTATCTAAAAAGTCACAGAAGCAAAACTAGACAAAACTATAGATTCGCTTATTTATCGTAGTTGGGTCAAAAAGTCTGATCCTTAAGAGCGCTGCATCTCTTTCTTTCGTGCACGGGAGCCATAAACGGGTCTCTAACGGATGGGCGTCGCTTGTCCGAATCGAAGAACGGCCTTAAAAAAAGTTATTAACGTGTTTTGGTGAATCGAAAACGGTCTGTTGCAGCAATTGCCCCTCATAGTTTAGTCTATGATTTTGAGACCTGCGAAGCGAATGCACTTAATGTAAATCCAAGCCTCCATACGAAGTCACTGGGTCCTATCGTCGCACCTTTGCGTCACATCAAACAGCTATTTACCTTGGGTAACTCTCGTAATTAAGGAATCAATTACAAAAATAAGACAAATTAGGTTTTCAAAAGCTCTAATAGAGTTGAAGAAACTTTAGTAGAGTTTAATAACTTCTCATATACAGTTGAACCTTGATATGAGGATTCGAATATAACTGGGCTCATTTCCGTAAACATATTCAGATTTGTCTGTATTCTCGAGTATTTTCTTTTAAACTCCCAATTTTTTTTTATACAACATCGGTGGCAAACAAGCATACGGCCCACATGATGGAAAGCAGCTACCGTAGCCTATGGACGCCTGCAACTCCACAGGTGTCGCATGCGCGTTGCAGACCCTTTAAAAATCCTCCCAATTTGCCATCAAAAGAAAACAATCCTTACTGAGGACAGCCCCAGATCTTTTAAAACATCTGAACATAGGTTCAGATGATTTAATAAGATCTAGGAGGTTACCGATTTTATAAAATATGACATTCGAACCAGCAACATACGAAACCCGCCCCTACACACTGTTAATGGACAACACAAATTAATACAGTCGCAGCTTGGTTTATCAACATAACACGCTGACTAGGGCAGATGCCCCGGTTGTGGCCACTGTGCCGGTTTAGGCCATTTTCAAGAGAGAGTAAAATATAGCGGAACAGATGGCATTGTCATCTTTCATATATCAGTTGTCATTCAGTTGTCAGGAGTCATGGAAAAAAGTTGCCAGAACTGGCTCCAGGGCCCCTTTTTGACGTTTCATCAAAGAAAATAATAAGATCTTATGTCAGAATCTTTACATCGCAGAATATAGCAATATATTTTCAATGACGCAGTATATAAAGAATGTCATAATTCCTTAATAAAGCAAAATGGTGGACGTCTGAACAGACAAACTATTCTTAAAGTGACCAAAACCGGGGCATCTGCCCTATTTCTAAATCAAAATTATAGCTGCGACTTGAAATGCATAAAAAATACTTAAATACACCTTACATACTTATATCTAAAAATGAATTACTCTTTGTAATTATTAATTTCAACCTTATGTTGTAAAACATAAAATTGAAATTAAACAGTCTGTAAATTTATTATTATTTTTGCTATTTAAGTTATAAGTAACTTTCCGACATTTAACACTTCTTATGTATGATATTCAGACAGACGTATATAAAATAACTTCAGTAAATTACTGACCAAATTACATCCAAATTGAATACATTGTCAACATTGTTAGAAATATGATGAGTAATTGATTCATGTATTTAATTCTGTAATTGTGATATAAATGCATTGCGTCCTTATTTTTTAAATTTATTATTTCAGTTTACTTATTTTCCTCCTTAGGCTCGGCTTTTTACAATACATTTATTATTATTATTTGTAAAAATGTATGTCAAAATGTATGTTTTCAGATATTCAATAAAGTAAGTCACAGTTCTTTGACTGCGCCACTTACAGCTACCTACCATCCGTTCACTATCTCCAAATGACCACAATTAACTAACATAAACTACTAGTAGTAATTTTAACATATCCGAATCTTACAACAACCTCCTACAATTCCAATTATTTACAATTCTTTCTTCCTACCATTCGGACATCTTAAAAAAATCTTACTATAAGACACATTTTGATAGCGAAGATTTTTGATAAATTAAACGACACTTGAATCGGTTCCACCGTTTGAGACTTACAATTCCATAGATAAATAGTTAATAAATTTAAACTTTCGTGAGACATATTAACATCATAAAATAACACGGTTACACTCACGGCACTTTAGTCACGTCTTGCGACATGCTTCGGAGAGCCTAGGTCTCCATCTTCAAGCACTAGGAGTGCTACTTGAACCGGCCCGTGGCGCTTGAAGATGGAGACCTAGGCTCTCCGAAACATGTCGCAAGACGTGACTAAAGTGCCGTGAGTGTAACCGTGTTATTTTATAATATAAATAGTTAAACTTATAATACCAAGGGATATCGGTTATTGAAAAGTGCTTGCGGCAGGTTTTACGCCAGTTCAAGTAATCATTCGAAATTCAACTGTAGGTAGGTAGGTAGCAGTGGTAGTGTCCATAGAACTCGATTCCCACCGGCTTCCCTTATTTTCAGCTGGTTGAGTACTTTTACAGCTCATGGGGAAAAGGAAGGCCAAATTTAGCCCCGGCTTCCCTTAGAAGTACTCTGACGCACCGCCACTGGTAGGTAGGTTGATGGAGTGAGGACGGGTCAGGCGACGACGGGGGCGGCGGGCAGGGTGAAGTGGAAGGCCTCCTCCGTGTGCTGGTAGAGGGGCGCCCGCGCGCGCACGCCACTGGCCGTGGGCCGCCGCGACGGCTCCGGGCTTAGCATCAGCTTTAGCACTTCCACCTGATAACAATTTTACTTTGGATATACATTTTAATTCCAATGGCTTACATATCAGAACTATAATCCCAATAAGGCTTAGTTTCTCCGTTGGATTCAAATGGTAGCCGTATTAATAAAAATCAGTGCCTGCGTCAATAGCCGTGTCTACGCCTGACGCACCGCCTCGCGAGGAAATTGCCGCAGCCGGCAGCTCGGCTAGTGTGGTGGTGCCTCGGCCGAGACAAACGCACGCGCGGCCGCAATGCCTCGGGCGAGGCACGTCCACACTAGCCGAGCTGCCAATTTTCACAGCTAGACCTCTCGCCACGTTGCTGCCACCTGGTGAAAAAATCGTTCAGGAAACTCATTCGTAGTCAAGCCAAGCTCTCATAGGAAACCATGGTACAATGCCGGTACTACGATGAAAATGCATACCTCACCTCGCTAGGACACTCGGCGGTGAAGTCGGCAGGATAGCGCGCGGCCCTCAGAGCGGTCAGCTTCGCGACTCGCTCGGACTCAGTGTCGAACGGCTGCAGCAGCTCGAACAAGATCACGCCGAGCGAGTAGATGTCCACCTTGTAGCTGTACGGGAGACATGTATAGGTGTTGTGTCGGTCACCTCGCTAGGACATTCGGCGGTGAAGTCGGCAGGATAGCGCGCGGCCCTCAGAGCGGTCAGCTTCGCGACTCGCTCGGACTCCGTGTCGAACGGCTGCAGCAGCTCGAACATGAACAAGATCAAGCCGAGCGAGTAGATGTCCACCTTGTAGCTGTACGGGAGACATGTATAGCTGTAGTATCGCTCACCTCGCTAGGACATTCGGCGGTGAAGTCGGCAGGATAGCGCGCGGCCCTCAGAGCGGTCAGCTTCGCGATTCGCTCGGACTCCGTGTCGAACGGCTGCAGCAGCTCGAACATGAACAAGACCACGCCGAGCGAGTAGATGTCCACCTTGTAGCTGTACGGGAGACATGTATAGCTGTAGTATCGCTCACCTCGCTAGGACATTCGGCGGTGAAGTCGGCAGGATAGCGCGCGGCCCTCAGAGCGGTCAGCTTCGCGACTCGCTCGGACTCCGTGTCGAACGGCTGCAGCAGCTCGAACATGAACAAGATCACGCCGAGCGAGTAGATGTCCACCTTGTAGCTGTACGGGAGACATGTATAGCTGTAGTATCGCTCACCTCGCTAGGACACTCGGCGGTGAAGTCGGCAGGATAGCGCGCGGCCCTCAGAGCGGTCAGCTTCGCGACTCGCTCGGACTCTGTGTCGAACGGCTGCAGCAGCTCGAACAGGATCACGCCGAGCGAGTAGATGTCCACCTTGTAGCTGTACGGCCGCCCCGCTAGTTGCTCGGGAGACATGTATAGGTGGGTGCCTAAAACATGTTACGTAAACCACTCAAAACAGGGCTCCTAATAGGTACAAATAGTTTTTATAAAACCATGTTACGATTTCATTGTTAGTATTTTTGTAACCATATTTTGTTGGAAAGAGAGGCAAACAGCGATACTGTAATTTACAGTTTTATAAAAGGTGACCCACATGTTGTGTTGATAATAGTTATGAAGACATGAAAAAAATTTATAGGAATGTCATTCTCATTACTGACTAGTATGTACATAAAAATATTTTTCTGTTTTTAGCCATTTTCAGGACTTTTAATACGAATCAATTCCGAAACAGCACAGAAATCTAATGAAAGACATTGTTTTGTCCGTCAGATGTGGAATTATTGCTCACAATGACGCGAATAATATGTTACTAGGTTTCAGATCTCTACGGCTGAGAATGTTTGTAATACCCCTATGCAGCTATGCAGAGGCATAGCTTTACTAACAAGGAAGTACAAGTAAGTATAAGTGGGAACCTTTCCTTGTGAGTAAAAAAGTGGTAACTTACCAACTTTATACGTATGTCTAGCATACACGTCCATCTCCTCAGGCGGCGAACCGTCCGACGAACTGTCGCCCATCGTGGTGACGAGGCCGAAGTCGCCGACCTTCACGCGGCCGTCGGGCGCGAACAATATGTTGCTAGGCTTGAGATCCCGGTGGATGAGGCCGGCTAGGTGCACGTACTCCACCGCTGAGACTATTTGGCTGAAGAGGGTTTTTATCTAAAAAGAAATATCATTGTTATCCAAAATTGACGCGTGTAAAATTTGACAGAATGCTAGAACAAATTTGAATAAACTTTGGGTTACAATTTGGTGCCGTGACCAGGATACATTGTGTGGTTAGATTTAGATGTAGATTATTAACATATATAATAAGCTCCTATCGGTTTTATTTGAATTTTTTTGCAATACATAAAGCTAATTAAATATAGCTTATAACATGTGTACAGTGTAAGAAAAAAAACGTGTCTTGTACCTGACAGCTAAATTAAATGCACCTGTAGGGTCCCATATTGTAGGCTGTCATTCGTTGTCAAAAGTAAACGTTTGACATTTCAGTAACATCAAAACATGTGGCGCCGATAATAATCGGCGACGATAATAATAATAATAAATATATTACACTTTTCCCCTTAATCAAATTCTATTACTTTTGATAAAACTTTCTAATTAGGCACAGATGACTCACTTTATCGGCCCTAGACTCCCTGGTCCTGTTCTGTCTAAGCCAGTCGTGCAAGCTGTCCCTCATGCACAGCTGCATCTGTATGTAGAGGTACATCTTTGACGCTGCCAGTGGCGTTTCGCTCTCTCGTACCACCATGTCGAGCGACCAGTGTCGCGTGTGACCCTTCTGTGGATGCAACGGAATGGACAATGGTTAGTTTAAGTCTTTATCTACAATATCATATAATCTCAGTTCGCATGATTTGCCAGCCAATCACAGGCTTTCTAAATAAACAATTGAAAAAAAATGGCAGTTATGATAACAAGATTGGAATAAATTATTCTACGATGCTACTCAGTGTTGGTTGATGCCGAGAAAAGAGATGTTAATTCCATTTGCTTGATTCTGGGCGTCTATGCGATATTCATAAAAGTAATTTGGCTTTAATTATTCTCATTTGTTGCCTACTTCATCGGTACGAACACAAATAATATTTTAAAAGCATACATTAAATAGGAAGCCGTAATAGCTCGCTTGTAACTCACCTTTTTCTTCTTAGCCGTACTACTATTACTTGTACTCTTCACATAGCTTTCGCACTCTTTCACCCTCTCCAACCTCTTGTCTATGGAGCTATCTTTCCTCGCCTCTGAGGCCTTGCTGACTTCGTCCTCATTCGCGAACACTATGAACGAATCTTCGTGAGATTTGGGGGGCGAGTGGGGTAACGTTGGTGTCTGTCCTGTTGGTTGCTCGTCGAATATTATGCTGAATGAATCGTTACAGCTTAGCGATCTGGGAAAAACAATACATTTTTCGTACCGATATCGTTATTTTAGAGCAATACGAATGTGGATAAACGTGCAAAGATATGCGCAGGTGGCGACCGCAAAGCAACAAATATCTCTTGGGTTGGAATTATCAAATCCATACAGTCTATGGTAGACCTCAGAAAAGCACTAAATTTGTGGTCCATGAAATTTAGGTTTGTTCAAGTTTAAATTTATTGTTAATTTCCGAACATAGAAAACATTTATTTATTTTATTTATTTAAACTTTATTGCACAAATTGCACCATAAAAAGAGTACAAACGGCGACGTTAATGCCAAAAGGCATTCTCTACCAGTTAACCGTCGGGCCAAACAGAGATTAAAAGAAGGTAATAGGTGCGGGAGATTATTACTAACAGTATAATCAAACATCGAAGGCTCGTGGTATCTCATTTGACGTTTATCCACAGACTACACAGACACCTCATCATTAAGCTTGTACAGGGAGCACGAGGTCACCACACATAAGCGCAATTTTATTCGTAAATTTCTACGATTCGAACAGCACATCTCAATAGCATTCTACACCAATTTGTAGTATAACAATCCAGGTTCACCCCTGTAACTAGATTTTTGTGGATATTTTTAATTCACATGAGTTATGATCAAAGTCTTTAACTCAACTAAAATAAGCGGTCGCGCTCTCATACAAAATTAGTACGGGAGCACCTATGTGTGGTGACCCCGAATTGTACTTATGATCTATCTAGTGGTTGAGGTTATCTGTGCGTTTATCACAGACTAGTGATGTAGCCAAGTCGATAAAGGACCCAAATTAAAAAAAAGATTGTTTTCAATTCAACCATTTAATATGTGACATTCGTGATACACAATTAATATTTGTTCTAAATTGTAAGAAGTTATTCTACGTCTTCTACCTGTAAAAATCCACTTGGTGTACGAAAATGATGTCTCAACTTCGACTGACGTAATGGGTAAGAAAAACATTCTTCTGTAATGTTGCAGTGTATTTTTTTAATGTTTTCCTTGATTTCAACTTCCTTGTTTTGTAACAAGTTATTGATATGTTTTATTGTTCTATATCCTGGATTTTTTGATAACACTATTTTTAGTTTTTGGTAAACCAGTTTACCTTTTGGGTGCAGTCTAAGTAACGAAAATAATTTTTCAATTTTAAAAACGATTTCCAAAGACTCGTTTAGCTTACTCATTGGTTATTTTATCGTATCGAAAATACCGCATGAAAAACGTTGTGTCGCATCACTATGCTACCTGAGATGCCACGAGCCTTCGATGTTTGATTATAATGCATTGGACTCATTCATCACGCCTTACGGTCAACACTGGTTAACTCAGATGCCGTTTGTTTTGATAAATGCACCTTTTGTAGTAGGAGCAAACGAATTTGAAAACTCTGGTTGGATGATTAACATAATTTGAAGTTGCCTATTTGTTTTTCATAACGCCAAACGTGTTTCTAGCAAAATAGAGAAAGAGCGCTGCTTCTCATAGTAAAAAGTGTCCACGCAGACAGTATTGTTATAGTGGAGTATGACGCTGCCCGTGCCCTTACCTTAGCCAGGAGACTATACGTATACGTGTAGTCCTGACACTCCTGATATGGCCAACGTGTTTAGATCACTGGTGACATAGCTCACCTGTTTCTCTTAGCGGAGAGTTGCTTCTCAAAGTCTAAGGCGTCGATGCAGTCGTCTAAAGTCTTGTGCAGGTTGAGTTTGACGCTGTCCTCGCGCCGTTTGACCGGCGTGGGCGACTCCACCGTGTAGTCCTCTGACATCTCCACGGACACGTTCAGTTCTCTGCTAGCAAAAACTTATATCAATTTTAGAGCAATGCAAATCAAAACTACCACACCTTAAGATATGAACCTTGATATCCTAAAAAGTACGGTCGTTAGGGTTAGTCACATATTTTTTCTGTTTTGAAACCAGCACGACTTATATGGAGCTTTGTACCAAAGTGTGCCTTGCAAACTCGACTCTTTGAATATTCCTTAAATAACGTGCCGATTTTTGGCCTGATAATATTCTATGACAAGACTGATTCAGCAGTGTCAAACTAAAAATCCACTTTCGAAGCATCTCTTTATTAAACGAGCGGAGCGGAAGGGAAGCGAGTTCTTACAAACAAGTTCTGGCTACTGGGACGTCACGGCATTTCGATGGATTTTTGACTTTAAGAGTTTGCTCGGCGATAACTTGAGTAGCGTTTTATCGATCTTTATGAAATTTGTTGAGGTTGTAGCAGAGATACATATAATTTGAGAGTTGATATACGAGCAGGACGAAAAAAATCATCAAATGAGTCTTGTTATATTGGTCAGCTTGTTTGCAAGTGAATCGCGAGTTTTTGAGTTCGAGGCGGACTACTAGTAATATTTACAGTTACCGTTTCCATAGGGCGTCCCGCTGCTCCTGCCAGTTGGGCGGCGGCTCCTCCACCCACGAGTTGAAGTAGCGCACGATGTTCTCGTGCTCGAGCTTGGCGAGCGCGCGGACCTCGCGCAGTACTCGCTCGCGTTTGGACTCCCTGGAACGAACGAATATAATTATGTTATTTTGGAGCAAAAATTACGCCAAGTGCGTGTGGGATCATGCATAAATTGCGTAATGGAGTGCTCAGTATCTTAAAATTGGGGAACATTTTGCATAATGACGTAACTGCCGGCACTTACCCCATTTTGGAATGGAAGTTTTTTGGAGCTAAAAAACTGCTAAGCCCATTAAAAAAGTAAAAGACGTTGGTATACTAGATGTGTTCTTTTTTGCATGTGTTTCGGACCTTGGCTTCAGAAGTTCATAAAATTACAATGTTTTAGACAATTTAGACTTTCGGGGCGATTACTTCGGAAGGTATTAGCTCAATTAAAATAGTAGTTTATGTAACTGTTACGTAATAGTGGTCCTTAAAACACGAGTAGGGTTTTATGAAACGAACGAAGTAAGTAAGTAAGTAAAAGTAAGTGTTTTCATAATAAGATCACACGAGTGTTTTAAGGCCTAATTACGTACAGTTGCATACACTGCTTTATCTACACACACATTATAAACCCTAAATGATGATTGAATGACTGCCATTGCACGGATTTACCGCCATCGCCATGGCCAACTCGATTGTTCTGGCGGTCGGGGGGCGTGCCGGCGGTCGGAGGGGCGCGTGCCGGCGAACGGGGAGCAGGCCGGATTTTCATAACGAAATCGAATTTTTGATTATTATTTGATAATAATAACATCGTTACAGATAAGACATTTGTTCTAACTTATAACAAAACAGTCTATTTTTATGGTGGTCATAACGTGCGGTTTTTGAACGCATCATGGAGGGTTTATGATATGGGTGTAGATAAATGGTATTAGAAAGCTACCTCCTGGGCAGAGTGATCCTCTTGACGGCGTACGAGCAGTGGTCGATGTTGTTGCGCGCCTCGAACACGACGCCGAAGCCGCCCTGCCCCAGGCAGCGCAGCGGCGTGAAGTCGTGCTCGTAGCGGCCGCAGTACGCCGCCTCCGTCGACGGCGGGCGGTCGTAGTGCCGCTCTATCACTACCACCTCCTACAAATAACTTATATTTCAATAAATCAAACGTATTTGAACCAGTAAGAAAATTTATGTTAACCTTTTGACCGCCACAGTCAACTGTGGCCGACATCAAAAAGTCGTGCCATGGACGCCAACGACGGCTACAACCGACAGCTTTGCTAATTCAATAGGGACCTACGCGGAATTCCGCAAAGTTCCATTTCCCTTAAACAATGCGCTTGCGGGGCGTCAGTGACGCATCATTTTTGTTCAGCGCTTGGCGTTCAAAAGGTTAAAACTTGGTTTAGGAGGAGCGAAGACAGTTTTCCTGTCATTTCTAGTTTCGGTTATTCTCTCAGGTTGCCATCATTTCTCATAGTCTAACCGACAAGAGTAGTAAACGCGACCAGATGTGTCACTCACCTGGTTGACAGGCATGGGAGTGTGCGGCCGGAACTTGGGCGCGAAGAACCTCGGCCAGATCATGAGGTTCATCAACAGCGCGGAGCTGACGGCGATCAGCAGCACCTAGGTTAAAATCATTTCATCATCATTAGTAGGAGAAAATGTTGGTTATGTCTAAATATGAAACAGTTTCGGGTTGTGTAATGTATGTAGATAGATATTAAAGCATTGAAGGTAAGACTTTTATGTAGATTATATTCTGAAAACCCCTACACCGCTCTTTTTAAAAGTTTTGTTTATGTTGTAAACCATACCTCCTTCCACCAGAACTAGAACCAGAATCGTCGTTCACAACGGGTGGGGGGTCGGGGAAGTCTTCCGTCACTTGCACCGCTTGGTCGCAGGTTCGATGCTGACTACAGTATACACATGACAACCAGTGAGCGACATACCTCCTTCCACCAGAACCAGAGCGACGACACGTGCACATGTATGTGGTGGTGGTCACCGTCGTTGATGACGGGCGGGGGGTCGGGGAAGTCTTCCGTCACTTGCACCGCTTGGTCGCAGGTTCGATGCTGACTACAGTATACACATGACAACCAGTGAGTGACATACCTCCTTCCACCAGAACCAGAGCGACGACACGTGCACATGTATGTGGTGGTGGTCACCGTCGTTGATGACGGGCGGGGGGTCGGGGAAGTCTTCCGTCACTTGCACCGCTTGGTCGCAGGTTCGATGCTGACTACAGTATACACATGACAACCAGTGAGCGACATACCTCCTTCCACCAGAACCAGAGCGACGACACGTGCACATGTATGTGGTGGTGGTCACCGTCGTTGATGACGGGCGGGGGGTCGGGGAAGTCTTCCGTCACTTGCACCGCTTGGTCGCAGGTTCGATGCTGACTACAGTATACACATGACAACCAGTGAGCGACATACCTCCTTCCACCAGAACCAGAGCGACGACACGTGCACATGTATGTGGTGGTGGTCACCGTCGTTGATGACGGGCGGGGGGTCGGGGAAGTCTTCCGTCACTTGCACCGCTTGGTCGCAGGTTCGATGCTGACTACAGTATACACATGACAACCAGTGAGCGACATACCTCCTTCCACCAGAACCAGAGCGACGACACGTGCACATGTATGTGGTGGTGGTCACCGTCGTTGATGACGGGCGGGGGGTCGGGGAAGTCTTCCGTCACTTGCACCGCTTGGTCGCAGGTCTCTTGCAGGTAGAGGAAGAAACCGTGGTTCGCTGGAAAGGGATAGGCTATTAGAACAAGCAATATCATAATCATCATCTCAGCCATAAGACGACCACTGCTGAACATAGGCCTCCCCTTTGGACCATATGATCATTAAAGGGGGGGTTTGCCATACGCGCCACGCTTGGCAGGCGACAACAACAAGCAATATAGGTGTAGCATATGTGGGTTAACAAATGGACACGCAAACCTAAGTGCGAGAGTTAAACATTCGTCGTCGTAATATTGTCTACGGTTGCCGCGATAGTTATTCATGAAATAAAACAACTTTGAACGGATTATATCGCGTATACTGAATTTAATTACATCCCGACGTTTCGAACACTTTACAGCGTTCGTGGTCACGGGTTGACTGAGGAAAACATATTCACCCCCATCTCAAATTACAATGTGCAAAAAACTACCCACATGTATAACATTAAACATAAACAATAAAGGTGAGTGTACATGCCAGAAGGGCCAATAAAGGTAGTCCTACAATAGCTAATTATACAATTTTAATGAATTAATTTTAAAAGGTAGCAATCAAACTGTTAAATTAAGAAAATTAAGAGATTTAAATTATTTCACAAAATAGAACAAAATATGTTTGGCGATTATCACACTGGCGACGGATCCGCATGCGGCGCCGGTGCGCGAGCGAGATAGCGCTATACACATGCAGAACGCTGTCTCGCTCGCGCACCGGCGCCGCATGCGGATCCGCAGCAGTGTTATAATTATAACCGCCTTAACCCTATCCAACGCTATGGCCTCACAGTCGTGTGTCCTGCTTGCTCTTTGATCAAATGAACCACTGGATCCCAAGCTGGTGGTAAACGAACGCTGTAAAGTGTTCGAAACGTCGGGATGTAATTAAATTCAGTATACGCGATATAATCCGTTCAAAGTTGTTTTATTTCATTCGTCGTCGTCTTTCATATCCGTAAACAAAAAAACTAGTGATTATTTAATTGAAACCATATAATAAAGAAATTTCCAGTGCCACAGAAAAAGCGGCTAGTGGAGCCTAGCGAGTAGTGATTGTAATTATATGTTCAATGGTTTATTGTAAAGCAGTTTGTTGTAGTGAGACGAGACCATGATTTTTTAGTTTCCAAACTAAACCTTAATATAAAGGCGTAGAGTCGTATTTAAACTCACTCGTCTGTGGTGCTGTGTACAGGGTGATGAGCGACAGCGTGTTGGTCGGAGGGTCCTTTACTGAGAGCGCGGTATCGCCGCCATTGATAAGAGGCCGCGATTGTTTCAACTTCCAAACTAAACCTTAACATAAAGGCGTAGAGTCGTATTCAAACTCACTCGTCTGTGGTGCTGTGTACAGGGTGATGAGCGACAGCGTGTTGGTCGGAGGGTCCTTTACTGAGAGCGCGGTATCGCCGCCATTAATAATAGGCCGCGATTGTTTCAACTTCCAAACTAAACCTTAACATAAAGGCGTAGAGTCGTATTTAAACTCACTCGTCTGCGGTGCTGTGTACAGGGTGATGAGCGACAGCGTGTTGGTCGGAGGGTCCTGTACTGAGAGCGCGGTATAGCCGCCGTTAATAATAGGCCGCGATTGTTTCAACTTCCAAACTAAACCTTAACATAAAGGCGTAGAGTCGTATTCAAACTCACTCGTCTGTGGTGCTGTGTACAGGGTGATGAGCGACAGCGTGTTGGTAGGAGGGTCTTGTACTGAGAGCGCAGTGTCGCCGCCATTGATAAGAGGCCGCGATTGTTTCAACTTCCAAACTAAACCTTAACATAAAGGCGTAGAGTCGTATTTAAACTCACCCGTCTGAGGTGCTGTGTACAGGGTGATGAGCGACAGCGTGTTGGTCGGAGGGTCCTTTACTGAGAGCGCGGTATCGCCGCCATTAATAATAGGCCGCGATTGTTTCAACTTCCAAACTAAACCTTAACATAAAGGCGTAGAGTCGTATTTAAACTCACTCGTCTGCGGGGCTGTGTACAGGGTGATGAGCGACAGCGTGTTGGTCGGAGGGTCCTTTACTGAGAGCGCGGTATCGCCGCCATTAATAAGAGGCCGCGATTGTTTCAACTTCCAAACTAAACCTTAACAAAAAGGCGTAGAGTCGTATTCAAACTCACTCGTCTGTGGTGCTGTGTACAGGGTGATGAGCGACAGCGTGTTGGTCGGAGGGTCCTGTACTGAGAGCGCGGTATCGCCGCCATTAATAATAGGCCGCGATTGTTTCAACTTCCAAACTAAACCTTAACATAAAGGCGTAGAGTCGTATTTAAACTCACTCGTCTGAGGTGCTGTGTACAGGGTGATGAGCGACAGCGTGTTGGTCGGAGGGTATTGTACTGAGAGCGCAGTGTCGCCGCCATTAATCAGAGGCCGCGATTGTTTCAACTTCCAAACTAAACCTTAACATAAAGGCGTAGAGTCGTATTTAAACTCACTCGTCTGTGGTGCTGTGTACAGGGTGATGAGCGACAGCGTGTTGGTCGGAGGGACCTGTACTGAGAGCGCGGCATCGCCGCCATTAATAATAGGCCGCGATTGTTTCAACTTCCAAACTAAACCTTAACATAAAGGCGTAGAGTCGTATTTAAACTCACTCGTCTGAGGTGCTGTGTACAGGGTGATGAGCGACAGCGTGTTGGTCGGAGGGTCTTGTACTGAGAGCGCAGTGTCGCCGCCATTGATAAGTGGCCGCGATTGTTTCAACTTCCACGGTATGGGCGAGGCCGATATGGAGCTGTCTAGTTTCTGCGCGTAGAGCTGACTCTCTTGGATGTATAGCTATGGCCGTAGGACAGATTCAAATTAAAAATAAACTAGTTAATAGTTGAAAATACCACTAATTGGAAACATTTACAATGAAAAAAATAAGTGTGAAGAGTTCTGGAACATCACGGGATTCGAACCCACGTCCTTCGGATTGCCGGTCCGAGGTGCTTCCAATTGCACCAGACGATCCTCTATCCATCAAAGCCCAGGGGTGAAACTAAGTCTTATTGGGATTAGGTCTGGTTCATTACGACGTTTTCCTTCACAACAAAATCAATAGAAGAACAGAAAAAAATTGCTCCATTCAATAAAACTATTTGTGCCTTCCTACACATATGTAAATGTATTCTTGTACAAGGGGATCATCCATTAATTACGTCACACCAATTTCATGATTTTTTGACCCCTCCCTCCCCCCTTGTCACACTTCGTCACAATTAATTGCACCCTCCCCCCTTAGTGTGACGTCACATTTAGATTTTTAGTTTAGGAAGGCGTTGTAAAATTAGCCTTATCGCCTTAGTAATACATTCGTTATTTCGAAAACAATAAATCGTTAAACGCGGCCAGAAAAATAGTATCATATTTATAGGGAACTAAAGTATTCAAACAAATCCGAGTATGTAGAAAATTAGTTTAGTACAATGTTTGTTAACAATTGACATTACTTTTTTAAAACTTAGATTTTGTAAAAAAATTGTATGTGAGGATTGTGAGGTCACAAACATGTAACTCCTCCCTCCCCCCTGCCACGATATGTCACATTTTGTGGACCCCCTCCCCCCCATTGAGGTGTGATGTAATTAATGGATGATCCCAAGGCACGAACATTCGGTGCGTTTACTTCAAAACAGAGGAAGTAAACAGTAAGGCACCTGTGTGCGATGCGTCCCAATGTATAGTTGTGGTGGTAAGGCGCCATCATCGGTCAGGGCTCTGGTACATTCCCAGAGCACGTCGATGGTCTTCAAAGAGCCCGCTTGGAGGCGCCACATGCCTGCTACTGGTGCTTCCAACTGTAAACCGTAAATACAATACAATTTTAATGAATCAAAAGGGCAATGAGTGTTTCCCGGGATCCAGGAGGCCGCACTGTGACGAGAAGTATTTCTGACAGCAGCTGTCATAATCCACCAATCGGACCTTTCGCCATGTCAATGTGCTTTTGGATAATCGTTTGAGCTCAAGATGGCGGCGGCGTCTTTAGAGTAGTTCTTTGTTTTTTGCTCATTTACGTAGTTCAGTGTGTAATATTGATAGCTTATTGTGTGGTGATCTAACGAACAAGTGGCAGCTAATGAAGAATTAGTCTCAAAACGCGCGTAACCACGCTTTAGTCGAACGAACGGTTATCCGGGGTCTCGGCCGCCCACGTGGTTGTAGGGAGGCTATCACCTTACAATCAGCAAGGCCTTTACCGAACAACGTTGCCTATATTTTATTATATATTAATAAAAAAGTGTGAAACGTCGTCATTGGCAGAATTCCCATTGCTATATGACATATGACAAAGGGAGAAAGCCATTACATATAAATAAATAAAAAATGTGCTTTTGGTGCGGCATTGCCGTGGCTGGAGTCGAGCAGTCCTGAATGTTTGGTTGGTATTCTGTACACACCTGCTGCTGCCACAGATATTCGGACTCGCCGGGCCGCGCGACGCCGACTGTGCCCTCCGGCATAGCGACACGTACTGCAACTGGTCCCGCCCCGGCAGAGGCTGGACCCAAGCAGTCTGGGCTGGCGGATAAGGCGAGTTGGTGCTCTGCTACGCTGAAGTTCCATCTGTGACAAATATGAACATGAATGTGAATGTGACAAAAACAGGTAAATTACTCTAGGAAAATTATTTGGGTATTTTCGACACCTAGGGAGTCAGTATTAATTTGACGAGGAACAAAACATTCAGCGCGAACATCCATGAATACAACTACGAAGTTAGTTTTTCAAGTTAATCCATACTCCGTGCCTTATGTTCTCACAATACTCGAGTGACACAGGTGGAGAAGAAAAGTATGTCCACGTAAAACAAACGTTACAAATAGAGATGGGCCGACTAGTCGCCGACTAGTCGGGAAAGCCGACTATTCGGCATCATTTGTAGTCGGCCATTAGTCGGCGACTAGTCGGCAAAAAATACCGAATATTCGGCACTTTAATACCTACAGGAAAATAAGAACTTAGCAGAAGTTTAACCCTTATTTTTAGTTATGAAATTTAAATCGTATAAGTAGTGTTTGTTATCTTTTTGCCATCAAACACGCCGTCGCCAGCGCCGGTTCGTAAACAAAACTGGTCAAAACATGAACGCGTGATAGACAATGGCACGGCTGACGAAGCGAAACGAGCGTTTCCGATTGCATCCGAACCTAGCCAAAACCTACGATCGGCATTGCCGACTAGTCGGCCGATTAATCGGCAATTTGAAAACCGATTAGTCGGCCGATTGTGTAGTCGGCAAAAAGCCTAATCGGCCCATCTCTAGTTACAAACGTTAGCGTGATTTAGCATTGCTCCGTACGAAACAGCGCCATCTCTCGTGCAATGTAGACTACTTACTTCTCCTGGCCGGAGCGCGGGTCGAGCGCGCGCACAGTATTGGCATGCCGCCGCAGCACTAGCACGTGCCGCCCGGCGCCGGTCGCCTGCTGCTCGCTACTGCAGCCCCCTGAACCACACTCGTACAGCACGCTGCCCGTCGACGTATCTATACCTTGCCAGAGAGTTTCTTTTGCGCCTGTGAAAATATAAAATATAAATACATTGTATTTTTATCTAGTTACTGATCAATGTAACCTACTTTTAGTTTCCGATCCATTTAATTTATCTGACCCGTCTAGGCGAATATCGTTGTTGGCTATGTGCGAGACTGTAACCGCGCGCTCGGCCAACAAAAGTTAAAAAAAAGTGAAATGTCTGTGGATGATTATTATGAAATTATTCAATCGAGAAATCTTTATAGCCAGAAAGTGCGCTATCATCGCTTTCAGTTCCCTATCACGCATTTTTCACGTAATACGGGAAAAAACTACACAAGTTCATCTGTCAGAGGGCTATGACCCTATGACTAATGGGGACCAAGCATTAGGTATAGGTACCATATGTACCACTAGCGGCGGGTTAAAATTATTTGTAGCGACGCCGGAGCTAAAACAGCCTGCCTTTTCTCAATGGGTCATAGTAAAACTACTGGCTGAAATTTAGGCAAGCCGGTACAAAACAAGTTCATTGGACACTCCGTCATGATTTGTACCTATATTTGTTCCATTAGTATGCTTGTGTATGAAAAACCTTGAACGCATAGTTTACCTACCGAAAGGTATAACTTTCGCTCGACTATGAGTCAGCACAGATTTTTGCTTGCTTGATTTGTTTTCCCAGAATTAGTCATTGCCGTAGCGCGTCTGCTAACCAGTTTATACACGCTTACTGTGTGCATTCAACCGAAAATATACAGTAAACTGAAGGTTTAAGGTCTAATTTCCTATGCATTCTTGTAGTGCCTATTTTGTTGTGTATTGATAACGTTTTTGTGATATAATGGTGTTTGCATAATACGTATAAATACCTACATAGTAATCTTTTCAGAAGCCTTAGTAAATAAATCAATCTTCCTTTCCATTGAAATCCGTTAATCTTCAATCAGCACTTCACCTTGACCATAATTATTAACGGCCATCAAAAGAAAAATAATTAATAGTAATATTGGTAGGAACTGCCATCTCGTTCTAGCGAATGCCTAGTTGCCTTGCCTCCCGCTCTTTAGGGTCGCAAGTAGAACCTAGAGTTCTAAGTAAATTGCGACGTTTTCCGCGTAGTTTTAAATTCAAGGTATTATTACATCTGCAATACATTTTTTGCAACTAATAACTTTCTTTGTACAGAAGCGTAAGGTTAGCAACGCATTGCAGTTGTGTAAACATATCTTTGACGTCAACTAAGTGGCGTAAAAGGGTGGGAGAGTGGGTAAAAAAACGCAATTAGTCTACGACCCATAGGGTGCCTAGTCCTAGGAGCTGTAAACTCAAGAGGGCTATCAATAATATTAAGGAAAGCCTCAGATTGTATAGCTACGCCACTGCATTGCCTGGGTATACCTATCTGCATGGTTCAGACCTATCTTGTACAAATAAAAAAAAAACAGTTGCAAGCTAAGCACTTGTAGAGCGATAATTAAAACAATAACAAACAGTTCGCTATATGCCATTTGACCATCCATTAAATGTGGACGAATTTAGCGAAAGGTCCCATTTTTTGGTCCGTGCACATAGAGACTTCATTTTTTCACTAATATAATAGCGTAATTTAAATACAAATAACTTCATATCGACAAATTTGGACCTCTTTCCTTACACTGACACAAATATGCAATTACCCACAGTAATACTTGACTTGAGGCAATAAAACAGTCGTAGGTATGTATATTAAACGAATGTTCACGTCAAGAAGTAACTTGGAATTGTAATTAGTTACGTAATGCAGTCAGCGTCATATATATCGCATCAGCTAGAGTAGCCAAATAGTTCGTCACACCATATAAAATAAAATACATGGTGTGACGAACTATTTAATGATCACTTTGGCTGTTACAATATATTTGACGCTGACTGTACAATTATGAGGATAACACACCACAAAAAAGTGACGCAGCTCACAATGATATCTGTAACGACCGTGTATACTAATATATAGGTACATATATACCTATGAAACATGAAAGGATTAAAAGGTAACTTAAAAGACTTACATCATTTGGCATATTACGAGTATTTATATCCATTAGATACTAGCATACCAAATTGATTCCTCATACTAACTTCCAACCTCCCTTTTCACCTCCTTAAGAGATGATTTCGAATAGAAACTATCCTATGTCCCTGGGACTATTATATTAGCATACCAAATTTCAGCGCGGTCGCAGGCGAAAATTTTGGGGGGGGACACTAAGGTAGATTTTTTTTTCAAATTTTTGAGGGGGTCTGTAAAAAAAATTTTCTATTAGAAATGTAGGATTTTGGGACCGCGCCTGTACTAGGCGACGATATATATAATAGATAGATATAGATAAATACTTAAATACATAGAAAACATCCATAACTCAGGAACAAATATCTGTGATAAACACACAAATAAATGCCCTGAACAGGATTCGGACCCGGGACCTCCTGCTTCATAGGCAGGGTCACTACCAACTTGGCTAGGAGGCCGTTTAGGCTTAACAAAGACATACATATATTATTTACATCTTTCTGTCAAGTTTATCAAGCTGAATCACGTCATGTAACTTGCCCACAATTGATAAACAATTAAAAACTCATGTCAGTGGATTACTCTTATCAATAAGACGTGATAAGAAAGTATAGTTTAGTATGTTTACTTAGAGAATACATGGCATGATGTATGGCTGTATCAAAAATATAAATAAACATGAGGAGATAACTTTAAAACTCAATAACGATAATCAAGTGAAATCAAATAAAATAATTTAATAAATAAATACAATCATGTTGGCCACTGGCCGCTGTATGACTCTCGAACCTAATCTGACCTTACTTTTTCTTTTTTTTGACCTTACTTTTTCTCTTTTTTTTATGAAACTATTAGCAAACTAGCAGATGAGCCACCTGATGGGAAGCGGTCAACGCCGCCCATGGACATAAGTAACATCAAGGGAGCCGCTTATGCGTTGTCGACCTTTGAGAGCCCTGTACGCCCGCTTCTTGAAGAACCCTTAGATACTTAGTTAATTAGTCATCATCATCATCCTAGCGTTTATCCCGGTTTGGGGTCCGCTTGACAACCTAATCCCATGAATTGGCGTAGACACTAGTTTTTACGAAAGCGACTGCCATCTGACCTTCCAACCCAGAGGGGAAACTAGGCCTTTTTGGGATTAGATCCGGTTTCCTTACGATGTTTTCCTTCATCGAAAAGCGACTGGTAAATATCAAATGATATTTCGTACATAAGTTCCGAAAAACTCAGTGGTACGCGCCGGGGTTTGAACCCGAGACCTCCGGATTGAAAGTCGGACGTCTTACCGCAAGGCTACCAGCGCTCTCTAAGCACATCCCTATATGATATTACATACTATACAAACTGTTGACCTCAGCATCTTCTTAATTTGCAATATAAAAATTGTAACTAGTTGGTAGTGACCCTGCCTATGAAGCAGGAGGTCCCGGGTTCGAATCCTGGTCAGGGCATTTATTTGTGTGCTTGTCACAGATATTTGTTCTAGAGTTATGGATGTTCTCTTTGTATTTAAGTATTTATCTATATCTATCTATTATATATCCGTACAAGGCGGGAAGAAGTTGACAAGTCACGGCGAAAAGTTGATGAAATTTGAACTCAAAAAAAAAATTCATAAGGTTCAAATTTCTTCAATTTTATATCTCGAGTTATCAACTTCTTCCCGCCTTGTACGGATAAATCGCCCCCCCCCCCCCATTTATCTATATCTATCTATTGTATATATATCGTCGCCTAGGTTGATTTGTGTAAGATTGTCCTAATATTTATTTATTTATTTAACTTACCAGCTATCACTAGATCATCGGAGTATTTGAAAGAGGATGACAGTAGCTGATCTGCATCAAAGGGCAGAGGCTCAATGTTGTCTCCGCTGAGACTGTACAGGGTGCCTCGGAGAGACGGGACCAGGCGCACCCACTTGCCTCCCGCTGTGAGCTAAAAAGGTTAAAATATGTTAATATGAATAATTTTTAATATGCCTACCTAAATATTCTTCTAAAATAGAAGTAGCCTCATAAGAGTCGCAGCAGCGTTTGATACTTGAAACCTGATTTAATATCTACAGCCTATATTTTTGGAAGCAGATATAATTATTGCAGGCAAAATAACAATGCCAACAACAATGCTCTGTGAAATTTCCAATATGATAGTCAACCAAGTGTGAACCAGGTCTATAATTTTCCATTAAATTTTAAAATTTAAGATAGAAAATTATTTTCTTTATACTGCAAATACCAGTTTAAGAATAAATTAGACAAACATACATCTACCTGTTAATGATAACTGTCATAATGATTACTGCCTGCTTAGTAAATAATAAATACTTAAGAATTAGAAGGCATGCATAGCAGTAATAAAAACTAATGAATAAGTAAGTCTAGTCATTTCTACTAATAAATTCCAGAGATAAAATAATTTGAAGTGCCCTTACTTCAACATGATGTAAGTTAGATGACAGAAGCGGCTGAGTCTCAATTTCCCAAGCCTTGGATCCATCGGCTGTTGAGAATGCTGTGAGCTTGCCGTCCAGGGTGCTCACTATCATTAAGCTGCAAACATGACTGATATTAGAACATTTGATCCTTCTCTTTAGAACAAGTTAAGCGTGTGCCAGACGGCATACAACAAGTCCCTCCGACAGAGCGACCGGCCGTGTAGACAGTTGTTGCCAACAAAATTGTATGAACCACCAACCAAAGTTAGGGTGGCCTTGGACCGTCGGTAGCCTTGTTGGCAACTGTCTAGATGTTACTTTAATTGGGTAAATTAACAAAACTGAATGTTAAACAATATATGAAATTTAAAAAAAAATATGAATTTCAATGCCATTTGGTGATGCAGTCATATAAATTAAAGCTATAATATAATGTACAAAGCAAATAATGATGAGTTAAGTAATTCACAAACTTGATATTTATTTGTTGGGGATAAATGGTATAATAATTATATTTCCAACTTTAACTTCGTAATTAATTTAAGAAAGTTCCAAGCTAGATTAACTGATTATTTCAGTAAACCATCAATGTTAAAACAAGCCAAATAACCAAAATAAACGCTAATTAAATATATCGTAAAGTTTGTTTACAAAATTGGAATAATGATTTCAGCTCTTATTTACAAATAACTACAGGTGTAAACATGTCAGCGAGCCGGTAAATAATGTAAATATGTGTTACTTACTCATTTTTGTCTGTATTTACATTGTGAGGGTTACAAAACGGTAATTCATGAACAGTGTCTTCGGCTCGAAATGAACTTACAACGCATGTAAGAACGAATGCGGCCTTCAGAGCTATAACCTTCCAATACCAATCCGACATTTTACCAGTGTAAAACTATTTTCGGACATTTCAAACTGGAAAGATAGTTATTTTTTTATTATTACGAAACTTTCAATAATATTACAGCCCTCGCTTCAAGGCTCTTGCAAAAACTGTCATTTTTTCACTAGAAAAATACTCTTTAAAATAAATGAATAGACTCAACCAATAGAAACAAACTTTACCTAACTATAATTGGTAGAAATTATGTTTGACATGTCAACGGATGTTGGAAAAAACACGCAAAAGCAAGTCCGAGCACGTCCACGTAATTGACGTAAACTGTCACTGAAGTACCAACCAGCATGAAGTTTAAAAAACTCAAATATTGAAAAAACATTTTATAAAATTACACTGTATTCACTTGTGATAAAGTCTAAATTGAAACCACAAAGTCACAAATCTGACGGGAAAATGGTCAAATTGTAGCAGGATATAGACAATAGACAAATCGTTCGGAATTTTTTCTATTGGAAAGAGTTATTTATGTACACATAGAAAATTATTATCTGGCTGGCAAAAAAATGCGTCAGTAATAAGCTATACTTATCCTTTTTTCAGTAGCGAGGGTACTAGAGTAAGAAAGAGGCAGTATGATTCTCTCCGTCTATGCTTGAAGTAAAACAAACCCGGCTAAACTATACATGTAATTTCTTGATTACACATTTTTATTTTGTTTAAATGGTAATGGAAAAATATTCTAAAAAATATATTGAATCTTTATAAAATTTCAATTCCGTAAAAAGTATGATGTGTTGCGTGTTTATGAACAGACATAATGTTTCAGAACGTAAATATTTTGACATTCAAGTTGTCGTACGTTTTCCACGCTCGACTATTTTTGTGAGGATTTGTAATCATTATTGTTTTGGGAGCCACGAGGACCGGTGCCTTGGATAAGATAAAACAGCTGGCTAGTCTTATTCTGCATTTAACGACTACCTACATTAGCACTAACGGATAATTAATTTGAATCGCGAAGACACTTCACCACATCAAGATGACTCTTGGGCCGTACAACAGACACCAATCCGACAGGAAAAAGTAAGATTTCTATAAATATCGTGAATTATTGAATATAGTTTAACAGTTTTTCCAGGTATTTACAGATTTATTTTATTATAGGCAAGCAGCCTTGGCCGCGGCATTTCCTCAAGGCATCAAATGCCAGAAGTGCCTCGAGTTCGGTCACTGGAGTTACGAGTGCAAAGGGAAACGCAAGATCCTCGTTCGTCCGTCGCGCACCCAGGTCATGAAGAAGAATTTGAAGGCTAAGGAGTCAAAGCAGGAACCACAATGCAGGTAAGAGACAATTTGTTGGCAATGGTACTTTTCAGGTCATCCACCTCTTCTATTCTTCTATTTATAGGCAATGTTTGCGTGGCTAACAAATGCAAATTACAGTAATAGAACACCGGTACCTATAAAAAACGGTTGGGTTCAAATTCAAACAAATTTAAAACTACCCTCAAATAAGTAAATTGTGACTTCAGTCCACAGATAACCTCAACCACTAGATAGATCGTAAGTACAACTTGGGGTCACCACACATAGGTGCTCCCGTACTCATTTTGTATGAGAGTGCGACCGCTTATTTCAGTTGAGTTACCGTTTTTGATCATTACTCATGTGAATTAAAAATATCCACAAAAATCTGGTTACAGGGGTGATACTGGATTGTTATACTACAAATTGGTGCAGAATACTATTGAGATGTGCTGTTCGAATCATAGAAATTTACGAATAAAATTGCGCTTATGTGTGGTGACCTCGCGCTCCCTGTAAAAGCTTAATGATGAGGTGTCTGTGTAGTCTGTGCTTCAGTCAAATGAGTGTATCACTTGATAATATTAGGATTTATTACAAATTGAGTTAAAAGAAAAGATTAAATAATTGTGTTAGTGTTGTGGATAAACCCCTACCCCCTTATTCATAAACGTCTACTAAAGTTAAGAGGCCTCTGATAATTGTTTGTCCCTTTCCGTCCAACCTTTATGAGGGAAAGGGACAAACGATTATCAGCGATCTCAACTTAATGGCCGTTTATGGATAAGGGTATTAGTGTGCATATGCAAACTGTAAAACTTTCTCCATGGCCCAAAGTAATATCACTTATTTTTTTATAGTGGTGGAAGTTGCAAAATTCCAAGCAAGAAAAAGAAGCGCAGCAACTCCAGCTGCTCCGACTGTTCTGACTGCTCAGACAACAGCTCCTCAGGCTCCTCCGACTCCAGCTCCAGCTCCGGGTCCTCGGACAGCGACAGCAGTGACTCGGAGAGTGACAGTGACAGCAGCGACTCGGGCTCGGGGAGTGATTAAGCTCATGGTAATTGTAGGACCTTCTCACAGTAAGAGTAACATTAATTTCTACATGAGTTGGGTAAGAATGGTGTATAGTGTCAATTTTCTGTAGGTTTTTAAAGAAATTAACTGTAGTGATGTGGCATATTACAACTACCCTAATTTAAAAAATTATAAATAGAATAACACTAAAAACGATTACTGTGAGACAGGAGTCTTACAAGCAGTAAACAATGCTGGTCATTTTATTTAAAAGATTATTTTTGTATCAAAGATGATTTAGACAATGTTTTTTATTGGTCCCATCTTCCTGGTTTCATGCCAGTGCCTACTCCTTTTCGTCTTTACGACAGCATGCCAGCAACTTGCATTGTCTAAATCAACTTTACTTGATTGATTACTTGTACTTTTTGTGTGATTTGATTTTATTTAATTCTTTATAATGCTAGACTTAGGTTTTATGAATGTGTAGTTTCTTACTTGCGATGTCTGAATTGCTAATAAACAATTAAATTGTAACTTCAGTGAGTTAGTTTGTGCGATGAAATTGTTGAAACATTGAAATTTGTTTATTGGTGATGAGGGTAATTTTATAAAAAGGATTTTAACTTATTAGAGTAAGATGAGTGGAGATGCTAAGCTTGGGTCAGCTAAAATATTTGCATGGGTAATTTTAAAGATTTTGATTAGGTCAAAGGCCAAACTGTTTAGACATTGAATAGTACACCAGTCCATTGTATATTGAATTACCCATGTGAGTTTGTAGATGCATTCATAGTTTATTCAAATTGTCTGATTAAGATCTATACTGGCGTAGGATGATAGGATATTATAGTGATAGAATAAAAATATAATCTTATTTTCTGTGTAATGCTGTACCTATCAATCTAAGTTAAGATTTTACAATATTACTCATGACATGTAATGTTAGTGTTCTATTGTTCCCATGCTTTGTACTATATTTGCAGTGAAGTAAGTTAGAAGTTCCTCCGTAGTAGAGTACATGTTTAGAATATCTGTATTGTATGTATGCATATTTTATAAGACTTGTACGATCAAATAAATGTCTTCAAGTTATTATTACAAATTTATTTTAATTGTTTCTATAGTCGACTCATGAATTTTGATAAAAAAGTAAATTAAATAATTGATGGATGGTATTATGTGGTTTTATTTGGATAAGCTTGGAAAGCTAGAGGATGCATAATTGTATTGTGTGGTAAAATCAAACCGATGTTTGATCTTACTGTGATAATGCACAAAGAATCATCTGCCATATCCTTTTTGAGGCCAACAACGGATATATCCGTCATAAGATACCAAGCATTTAAGGGGCTACTTTGAAAAATTATAGGTTTTTTGAAACGCTCTACAGACTAAACGGGAAAAGGGATTGAATTTATTTTCGAATATATATTATTAGACTATATACTCTTGTTTTTGGCACAAGCCGAAACACGATTGCTGAAAGTTGCCTCGATAGAATAAAATTCCATAATTTTGTCAGCTTACGTAAACTATAAGAGATTAAGCAATATAACTTAGTAAAAAAGATGGTATTCTGGTTTATCTAAAAAGTCACAGAAACAAAATTAAACAAAACTTTATAGATTCGCTTATTTATCGTAGTTTGGGCAAAAAGTCTGATCCTTAAGAGCGCTGCATCTCTTTCTTTCGTGCACGGGACCCATAAACGTGTCTCTAACGGGTGGGCGTGGCTTGTCCGAATCGAGGAACGGCCTTAATTCTAAACTCATTATTGGTGTGGCGTATACATGAATGAGTGCATTGACATCTTTCATGGCGTTGAAAAAGGTATATATTACAGACAATTTAATGATAATGAATGATGAGGTGAGAAAAACATGATTTGACCCTATTTTGAATCCAGAATCATTCGATGATTTTTTATTATGGATGGGTTATTCTCTTCTTAACATACGGAGCACACTTCAAAATTGACTGTGCGAGTTATTCTTGCAATCGAATGTGGTCAACTTTCATTTGAATTATCTGTTATCCTACATTGTAAAATACAGGAATCAATACTTACTAGGACAAATAAATGTCATATTTTGCGTGTAATTGTGGGTAGGTACCCAAACTGTAAATGTACGTAACAACGTAATCGTACGTTAAAACGCGCCAAGTGCTTCCAATTTTTGCGAAGGTTTTTAAATATTTTGATTGTACAGTCAGCATCAATAATATGTATACGAATTTGAGTCTTATCCCATAGACATAAGTGGCGAAATGTTTACATATTTTTGATGCTGACTGTACCTACTTGGCGTTTATTGGCACAGCGCACAATCAGCGCTCTATTATGATTTTGTAAATGACTGCAACGGCGGATCCCGTGTGGTGGTACTCGGCAACCGTGTGAGCGACTGAGTGGGATACACTCAGCAACCCTACTACTAGCACCACTTCAAAAATATTCAAAATAACACCCATCGTTATACAAGTAAGCCCTGTTTCTTTTTGTATTTGAGTTTTCTTTAACCTTTTGAACGCCAGGCATCGGACGGAAAAATCGTGCCCTCAGCGCCAGCCCGCGCGAGCGCGCAAGGCAAACCGGTTATATTTTGGACGTGATATTACGTTCTGGCGCTGACGGCACGACTTTCCGTTTCCGTGCACGTGATATGATGGCTTTGGCGGTCAAAGGGTTAAATCTCAAGATCTTAGTTCGGGGAATCAAAAAATGAGATACTTAGTTTTAATTACTGGTAAAGCTAAAGGGGCAAAGACACTGCAACACTGTATACAAAATAGTTTATTGAACAAAATGGTCAAAAAAGGTAAAAGACAGATCCTTTTGTACTATAAAGTAAGGCACTTATAACTATCTTATTTTAAAGCAATACAACCTTAAAATCTACAAATTACAACGAGGTGGGTAATAGTTTTATTTATTATGTCCTGCATAAATGAAGAATAAATAAACAGTGTATTGAAAAACTGTGTATGATTAACTATGGAGTAATAAAGATTTAATAACATATTGTGATGAATAGAAATCATAAAATAAATTTCGTACCTAATTCAAAAGTATTCAATACATCCGTCGTGTTATTTTTATGGAAAGATTAATTACTGACATTTATAATGCTTACACATATAAATGTATTTAGCCGTGGGGTGCCCGGCCTTAGAATTGTCCCCCACCATATCGTCCCGTGGTTGAAGTAGGAGTCTGCTAAGGGAATATACCTGGAGATGGGCAGCAGCATCTTCCGAAAGCCTACAAACAATAACCAAAAAATCTGCGCGCGCCAACCCGCCTGCCAAGCGTGGCGCGTATGGCAAACCCCTCCTTTAATGATAAAGGGGAGGCCTATGTTCAGCAGTGGACGTTTTATGGCTGAGATGAGAATGATGATGGTGATAAAATCAGCTGTACGAAAAAATAGTTTAACTCACAAAACTATTACAAGTAAAAGCCGTTTGCTTAACTAAATACAACAAATGTTTCAAAAACGGCAATCTTGTGCGTTTCAGGAGTTTCCAGGCATGAGAGACAAACAACACAATAGTTAAAGCAATGGCGCGTAGTTACAGTATCAGAGAGGCAACCGGATGGCTCGCTGTATTTAAGCTCCCTATGTGTTGTGGAACCTCCCTGTGTCACCCGAATTGACCCACGTTGGACCCGCTATACTATTTTTCTGACGGCTTTCAACTCTTGACGGGTCGATAACCGACCACCAGGTGTGAATGGCCATTTGCATGCTCGTTCTTGATCACATACAAATACTGGATACTGGGATGTGAAAGGGGAGGAGGATGAAAAACAAAGTCCAACGTGGGTCAGTTCGGGTTGCACAGGGTGGTTCCACAGCACATAGGGAGCTTAAATACCGCGAGCTATCGGGTTGCCTCGTGGACACTGAAACTACGTGTCATCGCTCTGAATAGTCTGAATACAACAAATGGATATCTATTGATTGCATAAATGAAAACAATTTATGAAATAAAACAACTTCGCAAACAGCGTTAGAAACGTAGGGATGTAATTTAATCCGGTTAAATTTACGCGATATAATCCGGTTAAAGTTGTTTTATTTCATGAATAACTATCGCGGTAACCGTAAACAACATTATGAAAATAATAAATAATAACTTTTACTGGCCAACATGAATCTTACAGAATGTAATCTACGCCTCAGCAGGCGCCTCAGGCAGCATGTGAATGATCGTAGCTGAAGCTGTTCATCTTGAAGATCCGGCTATCATAGAACGGATTCAGGTCCGTGATGTTGATCTGTCTCGCTCGGAGATCTCGATGGTGGACTGGGAGTGGTTGTGCAGACCGCGCATATAGGCCAGCTGGTCCATGGTCAGTTGCCGCAGGATGTAGTATAGGAGCTCGCTGTGGTCCTTGTAGGAGAGGTATTTTACACTACGCCTCAGCAGGTGCCTCAGGCAGCATGTGAATGATCACCTTTCTCTTTTGATCGTAGCTGAAGCTGTTCATCTTGAAGATCCGGCTATCGTAGAACGGCTTCAGGTCCGTGATGTTGATCTGTCTCGCTCGCTCGAGGAGGTCTCGCTCGGAGATCTCGATGGTGGACTGGGAGTGGTTGTGGAGGCCGCGCATGTAGGCCAGCTGGTCCATGGTCAGTTGACGGAGGATGTAGTAGAGGAGCTCGCTGTGGTCCTTCTTGTAGGAGAGGTATTTTTGGAATGTCTGGAATGAATAGGGATCAGTTTAGTGTGTTGTATTTTAAAATTGGATAATATTCGTACTATCTGGGTAATTGCAAGCCCCAGACGTGCGTGGAGTGAATAGGGGATATTACTGCAAAGTTCTGCCACCAGAGTGCAGCACTAGCAGACCGGTAAACCATAGAGTTCTTAATACATACTAGGCCTTAAACAGTTTTTACAAGTTTTCATAGATAATTTATAACGAATAAATATGTCATTTGTGCACCAAGGCGGTTTGTTTACAAAGGGCCTATCGTGAAACGAGAGAATCGAAATTTTGACATGTGCCTCTCTATCGCTCGAATATGAAAGAGTGACAGAGAACCAGGTAACGAAATTTTTATTTTCGTGTTTCGTGGTAGGCCCTCTGTATGTGCTAGTGCCGCTCCCTGCGCAGTTTTGCGTAATATTCCCTATTGGCGTGAATTAAGAGCGCGAAGTGTCAATGTCAAGTTTAAGTTTCTAATATTAGCCTGCAGATTTGAAAAGTGGTGGTAGCATACCTGCCGCATGGCGCGCATGACGCTGTACTTCTGCGTGTCGACGAAGCTCTCGAGCATGGTGCGGATGGCCATGTTGACGTCCTCCTCGTTCACCTGCGCGCGCAGGTGCATGCGTGCGTGCGCCTCGCTCATGCGGATCACTGCCAGATTCATATTGTCAATAAATCTTTATAATCAAATCTCGTTTGGGTAAGTGTAACTTGGCAGGGGCACTACCGTGCCACTAAACAAGCATAAAGTTTAGATGATAAAAACCTCAATGGATTACGATAAGCATGAGAATTCCAATATCTAAATAAATAAGACATAAATATTTACAGCAGGATATACACCATGCGGTTGAATGACGAAATTCACATCATACTAAAGTATATCTCGTAAAGATTTTTTGCGTTCTGTTATTAAGTAGTTATTTCGGCGATCGATAACTTACCGGATTCGATGTGTCTCACGGTGATGGGTAAGCTGCCGGTGGCGAGAGATTCTTGACGCAGTTGACTGTACATCTTTGCCACTTTATCTTGATCCATGTTCTAGAAAATAGCGATGTAAAATAAGTACTGAAAATACTTGATAACATAATGAAAATGAGAAATGGAGACGAAGTTTGTTTAGATTAATCGGTGTTGGCAATAAAGGCAACGCTGGGCCATTCACCAGCACAATGGACTGACTACGCAAAGGCGAGGAGCCATCTCAAAATCTCTACGATGTGGTGAAGAAAGCGATGGACCGGAATCGATGGCGAGAGTGTTCATGCCCGCACAAAGTCCCCGAAATCCACCAATATAGGGCAGATGCCCCTATTGTGGCCACTGTGCCGGTTTTGGCCATTTTCAAATCTATTAAGGTATAGACAAATTTACAGTCTATGGTTTATGGTTAATATAAGAGTAAAATATGGCAGTACAGATGGCACTGTTATTTGTCATCTATAAGTTGTCATTCAGCTGTCAGGGGCTATGGAAAAAAGTGGCCAAAACCGGCTCCTGGACCCGTTTCTGACATTTCATTAAAGAAAAGAAATAGATCTAACGTAAGAATCTTAACACGGGAGATTCATATAAATATAGTAATATATTTTCACTGACTTAGTACAAAAATAGTGTCATAATTCCTTATTGACACAAAATTACGGACGTCTGAACAGACAAACTCTCCTTAAAGTGGCCAAAACCGGGGCATCTGCCCTATTTAATTATTCAACTCGGCCATTTCCTCTTGGAATAGCGGATCCTAAGTGAAGTCGGTTCTTATTTTGTTAATTTTTTTTTTAAATGATTACCTGCAGTTTGGGTCGCACGTTCTCCCTGGCGTACACGATGTACTTCTTGAGCAAGTCCTGCGACAGCGCGAAGTCCGGGTCGGCCACCTCCGTCTCTTCAATGGGCTGCCCGCGCTGAGTTGGGTGATGGCGGATGTGGGACGATACTACGAATCTACAGACAAAAACTTGGTGAAAAACTATATTTGGACAGGTTTTGCTAGTGTGTAAAATATTTAGCTTTAGATGCAGATAAAATGCGTCTTTATATTTTATATAGAACTATTACTTAATTTAATTTGACTATGTGTATATTTTGTGGATTTTGGCTGCTGAGTTGCCAGATCACTCGAAGACCATGTGTTAGAACCCTGTTTTGAACCAAGGACATTCTATGAACTTATAAATGTGTGAGTCTAGTAGCAAAGGTCCCACTTGGTCGATATGGATTAATTAGTACTTCCTAAAACTACGTAGTTACTGAAAGAATTGTCCATGTATCGACAAGGTGGGCCCTTTCACTAAACTCGTCCACAAATATTTAGCTTCATCTCACGGTTTGATAGTCAGAAAGGTAACAGCTTGCTAACGGCGGACCCAAAACCTAGATGCACTTATTTGGACAAAGTGGTGTAAAGAAAAAGTATCATATCAAAAGGGGGGGTAAACCTGGCGCAGGATAGTTATACTCCAACGACAAAATAATGATAGATACAATCGGAAAATGGAATGGTATAGCCCTACCAGAAATATATGAGTATTGTCAGGAGGGCGCTTTTTCTCAATGTATATGGTGACAGTTCAGTTTAGTATGAAAAATTGAGTTCCAATAAAGTTCCGCAATATGGCGCGTGCTCATATACTTCTGGTAGGGCTTTAGCTTCGTAGATAGTGTCCTATCTGACGTGGCCGGCTCTCCGTCTAAAAGAGCTAAAATGAGGTGGAAATTACTTGGCGAGGTGCGCGTCACGCATCGGCTCCGGTTCGTCGCGCACGACGCACAGCACGTCGAACCGCGACAGGATCGGCTCCGACAGGTTCACCCTGAGAACGTCAGGTGACGTGGCTAAGATGAGGTACTTACTTGGCGAGGTGCGCGTCACGCATCGGCTCCGGTTCGTCGCGCACGACGCACAGCACGTCGAACCGCGACAGGATCGGCTCCGACAGGTTCACCCTGAGAACGTCAGGTGACGTGGCTAAGATGAGGTACTTACTTGGCGAGGTGCGCGTCACGCATCGGCTCCGGTTCGTCGCGCACGACGCACAGCACGTCGAACCGCGACAGGATCGGCTCCGACAGGTTCACCCTGAGAACGTCAGGTGACGTGGCTAAGATGAGGTACTTACTTGGCGAGGTGCGCGTCACGCATCGGCTCCGGTTCGTCGCGCACGACGCACAGCACGTCGAACCGCGACAGGATCGGCTCCGACAGGTTCACCCTGAGAACGTCAGGTGACGTGGCTAAGATGAGGTACTTACTTGGCGAGGTGCGCGTCACGCATCGGCTCCGGTTCGTCGCGCACGACGCACAGCACGTCGAACCGCGACAGGATCGGCTCCGACAGGTTGACGTTCTCGGTGAACGTCAGGGACGCGTCGTAGCGCCCGCCGATGGGGTTCGACGCCGCTATTATTGAACATCTGCGAAGAGTTAAGCAAGGCCCCATTAACCCAATATTTCTTTTTAGTAAAAATATCTATTATTTACAATACTAATATTTTAGTGAAAATGCTTCTTTTGCATAGAAATGCAACCTTATTTGTTTGCTTTATTTTATTCTTCTATTGACGCCGAATATATGATTTTAACTGTACGGGACAGCGACATCTGGCGTGACCTTCGTGAACCAAACGAAATTTAGTCATTACCCCGTGCCGTATAGTAAACGTCCTAAATCGTGGATATTAGGATATTGTTTAGTTTAGATATCTGATTTACAAGGAGCCAGAGTACAGGCCCTGAATCGCGCAATTAAGACTTTGATTATTATAACATTTATAACACCAAACTCGGGGCAAGAATCACCCTAGATTTTTCCTGAAACGATTACCCCAAATTCGTAAAAAATGTTGTTCAGTTTACAAATTACACGCCCGATTGCGTTATTCCGTGTGATAAAAATCCTGATTAGCGCTTCTAATTTCCTGAAATAAAGACCGCAGACTTGTGTATACTTTGTTCAGAGTTCGCGAATCTCGCACTAGGGCGCCTTGGCTACGTTGGCCGCCATCACACATGTGTTTTAAAGCGAATAAATGGTTGCCGTTCCTCAATTAGAGCTGAGCGTTTTTTTCAATAAGCGTTTCGAATAACACTTTTTCGTACAGTAACGGAAAAACTGTTTTGTTGTGAGAACAAAAACAGTTTTTATAAAAACGATCCTACAGTCGCACGTACTCGGTACTCGTAAGTCACACGCAACGACGTAACGGCCGCAATGCAAAACTACACTACACTCAAAACTCAAAAACTATAACCTATAACAGTTTTATTTGTTTTGGCGGAAACGGGATAGATGTTAGATGTTTCGTTCGGTGACGACGGTGACGCACTGGGAGACTAGTTATTTTTGAAACTGTTTTTCAAAACAGTTTTGAGGTAGAAAAAAACAGTTACGTTTCGTTTCGCCTAAAACTCGTAACGACCCAGCTCTATCCTCAATCCACCAACGGAGCGGCAGCCGACCTTTACGAGACTTCATTATATATCGCCCTTAACCACTTTTCAAGTTATCGCCTGGGACGCGATTGGTTATGAAATTTGTTCCTGGCTTACGGTCCATTACCAGATAGTACCTTTGTATTGAATAGAGGAGCAAAGTCTAAGAACTTTTTGAGGCCCCAAGTCTGATGCGACATGTGAACGAGCAATAAATTTGATAAACGGTTGGTTCCCCCCTACATCATGCGGCAGCTTTGCTCTTCAGACGTCGCATTAAGGTGCTCTTACACGGGCGATTTTTCGGGCAATTATTGCCCGGCGATACGTTGCCGAAACTAATGGAGCAATATGGAGCAATTAATTGAGCAATACGAGGCAATTTCTAGATATTGCGGCAATTATTTCGGCAATCATTTCCCGTATTGCTCCATTCATTTCCGTGTTGCTCTGTATTGCCGACTACAATTGCCGGTATATCCAGACGATTGGAAAATTCAAGGCAATTTGTATTTCTATCCCGTACGCACATATATGCATGTCCCATTCTTTTTCTAGTAGGGCGAGCGCGGTCCAGGTGTAGGGGGAGGGAAAACGGCCTGTTACAATAAATCTGTTCAAAAGGTCGTTTATTAAGGAATATTTTGCGGCGCTTACGTCATTTTACTATGTGTTTTTGAGTTATAACTCAAAAACGGCTCAACCGATTCTATTCAAAATAGTTTTCATTGAAAGTACTAATTAAGCCTCACATTCGTGAATTATACGGATTTTTTGAACCCACGGTTCAAAAGTTAGATGGGGGGGGGGGGGGGGGGGGGGGCGCCCTGTTTTATACTTTAATTAAACCCTAAGAACTTGATACCCATTTGGGCTTTATACTTATATTTCCACTGAATCCAGAAATTTCAGCTATTAATCTCTAACCATTCACGAGATATTGACCTCCGAAAATCACTATTTTTACCACTGACTGACTGGCTCACTGGTCCACTGACTCATCATCAAAACTATTGACTACATCCAGATGACCTAGAAAGTTGTGGCATCCAGTTAGGCATTCGTGTCATTCGTGTGTAAACAACAGGAAGAATCTAAAAACTTGTTTCTGAAAATTAGTTCTCTTCCTGCAAGATATGAACGCATCTATTTCTCTTTATTAAGTCATTATTTTAAATGCACTGCAAGCTTCCGCAGCTAGAATTACCTCCTCCATAGTTCAGAGAGATTCTGATTTTGGGGCGAGTGCGGTGCGATCTGAGTGCAAGGGGGGGAAACGACGCGGTCGTATTGCTCCACTGTATTTCTCGTGTATGAACGTATTGCCTAGTTTCCCGAGTTGCTGCTATATGGGGCAATTCGAATGGAGCCAGAATGGCGCCATACTGGAGCAATAATTGCCCCATATTGAGCAATATTTCGAATTGCTTGAAATTGCTCGATATGGCCGTGACGTCAAAATTGCGGCAATTCGGCAATTTTTATCGCCCGTATAAGAGCACCTTTAGACTTGGAGCCTAAAATGTGCTCCTCTATTCAATACATACCCCTCTGCCATTACTAAAGGTTGGCAGTCAGCTATCTTAATAGCGCGATCTATCGTGGGATTTGTAAACTAAGCAACATTTCTGAGTTCGGGCAGTCATTTCAGGGAAAATCTTAATAGCGCGATTCAGGATTTGTGCCACACGGAACAGCGCCATCTCGCGTGATGTTTGTAAAGTGAACTACCTGGCGTGCAAGGAAGTGACGATGCCAGCCTTGGATATAGAGATGGACTGCTGCTCCATGGCCTCGTGGATGGAGGTGCGGTCCTGGTCGTTCATCTTGTCGAACTCGTCGATGAGGCACACGCCGCGGTCCGCCAGGACAAGAGCGCCCGCCTCAAGCGTCCAGTCCCTGGGAAATATAGACGTGTTTATGAGTCATAGCTAGTACAGTCCGCGAGCCCTAAAAAAACCTACGGGTTTTAGAAAGAGACGTCGGATGTCCAGTAACAGTGACACATGAAAAAGCAGAACAGCAATATTATCTTCGTGGGTCATCGCCTCACAGCTTACCTTGTCGTGGGGTTCTTTCTCACATAAGCTGTCAAACCAACGGCGCTAGCGCCTTGGCCGGTTGTGAATACTGCTCTGGGAGCAATCTGCAACAAAAACAATTGGTTGCAACAAAAACACAGTTGAATTTCACTTGGATATTTAGGCGCTAAGTACGCTTCAACGACGCTTCGTGTGCAGACTTCTTTGCACATATACAGTTGTATATAGTTTGGCCAGAGTTTGTTTCACTTCAAGCATAGACAGGGAGAGCTTTTTGGTTTGCCAGACTATACGTCCTCGTACCGCTCTCGCCTAACGCGCGTCTAACGATACGGTTACTCAACGCTTACGCTACGCAGCCGTGTGCCTTTTCCTCCTGCCGCCCACAATGAAACCGAGGGCCGTATCCTCTTGCCACCCATAAAGAAAAAATTGTGAAACGGAATTTTGGTCTGTATTTAAAATACAATGCATTCATTGTAATGGGATTCCCATTGGAATGAGATACCTTTTTATAGGTCTTGGCGGCTAGAGGTTATACTTGATCTTATGGGAATATAGTTTAATGCGAGTTGCGACATAACTCTAGGGATCGGATAGCGGTATTTTCCCAATACAGTAATAGTGAGTCTTCGTTCTTTGGTTTATTATTAAATGTTTAATTAGAGAATTCGTGAGAGAGTCTAATAATACGGAGACATTACGTACGATCAATATTGAGTCTTAAAGAGCGCAGAATAATTAAAGATATTGGGTTATTTCAGGGTTTATGTCCCTTATCATAAGAGATAAAAAAAAATACCTTTTCTGTGTACTTGAGGAACTGCGATTTTGCTGTACCAGGATCACCGCAGATTAGAACATTGATGTCGCCTCTCACTTTGTGCTTTTCACCTGTTGAAAAATAAAGGTTTTTGCATACATTTACTATGAAGCTCCCATTATTGAGTTAGTTTTTTGGAACTTTTGGTTACATCCAGAATCCTGATCATTTTTACGATTAGAATTTTTTTGATGTCCGAATGATAGGGAGAACCGGCGGAGCGTCCATAGAACTCAATTTCCACCGGCTTGCCTAATTTTCAGCCAGTAAACGTAACTACTTTTATTAAATCAGAACAGGTATATCAAATCTGCCTTCCCTAGAAGTATTTGCCGCGCCGTCCACTGATAGGAAGAGTTTTTTAATTGCATTTGGACATCTCAAAATAAGTACTTTACTCACCTGGATTCTTAGATTCGCCGCCGAACAGCGCCAACGCGAGGCCCCTCTTGATATAATCGTGTCCGTATATGCTGGGCGCCATGCTCTGCCTATCCGCTCCCCGATACGCGGGTCCTTCGACAGTTTCACAATATTGGCCACGTCCTCGTCCGTCAGCGACTCCACGATGTGCTTGCAATCTTTCACCACTATGTAGTTGGCGATGATCACTGTTGCTAGTACTGTACTCACCTGGATTCTTGGATTCGCCGCCGAACAGCGCCAACGCGAGTCCCCGCTTGATATAATCGTGTCCGTATATGCTGGGCGCCATGCTCTGCACTATCCGCTCCCCGATACGCGGGTCCTTCGACAGTTTCACAATATTGGCCACGTCCTCGTCGGTCAGCGACTCCACGATGTGCTTGCAGTCTTACACCACTATGTAGTTGGCGATGATCACTGTTGCGAGTACTCTACTTACCTGGATTCTTGGATTCGCCGCCGAACAGCGCCAACGCGAGTCCCCGCTTGATATAATCGTGTCCGTATATGCTGGGCGCCATGCTCTGCACTATCCGCTCCCCGATACGCGGGTCCTTCGACAGTTTCACAATATTGGCCACGTCCTCGTCGGTCAGCGACTCCACGATGTGCTTGCAGTCTTTCACCACTATGTAGTTGGCGATGATCACTGTTGCGAATACTGGGAAGCCCTAGGATGTTACAAAGGTAAGATATAGAAAGGGCATATCAATAGAAATAACATTTTGAACAGATCCACTTAGTTACCTAACAATCACATACATAATAATCACGTAATCAGCAGCATCATTTCCTCGCGAGGCTGTGCGCCTGGTCTGGACGGGCCTATCAGCTAACAGTATGTACTTATTGGAGTAAGAGATGAGGCCAGGAACAATGGCATATAATATGGAGAATTGCTGTTAAGGCTCCGTCAGACTGCTGCGTTTTGTAAGCGGCGCGTGCAGTCACAGCCCGCCAGCGCTGCGCTCACGACACGCGCGCATCGCTCTCTCAAGGGGCAGTTATATCTTGTCGACTCTGTCGGCGCGGGCGCGGCGTTGCGGCGGGACACTTCCAACGCGCTCCGCTTCCACTTCGGAGCCTAATGTTTTAGGATTTGGGAATGTTTTAGGATGCTATAGCAATAAAATTAAGGTTTAATGGACTGTAGGCTAAAAATTCTTTTAAATGAGTTATACACACTTTTATACTAGATCCTAATACGAATTCTCGGAACAAGTAAATCTACAACTAAAGTGCACAAATCACATACCTTGCAATCCAAAGGTGGTGAGGAAGTAGGCTAGCTTTTAAGGGATTTTCGGTGCAGGTTAAACGTGCGGCCGTCTTACCGTATTACCCTTTCACCTGGATTCGCCTAGGAGCTAAGCCTTGCACTCGCTACACTTCACATGTGATTTGCACTGATGTTAAACTATTTTATACTCGATTAAGGCACGGAAGCGACATTTAAACGCACTACTACTAGCACTTAAAAGTGGCATAGAAAAAGGAGTCCTAATATATCCCCATTTGTCGAAGAGTGCCGAGCAAATGTTGACTATATCTCTGAATACAAACATAACTTTCATATTACCTGTTCAGTGTTCAATGATCCATCATAGTTATTTGTGTAAATCCCCGTCAAGTCCACTTCGTCTCCGGGCTTGCAACGATCACACAGGTCAGCCAACAGTATGCAGTCCTTGGAGCGAGGAATGCGGCCGGCTGGGATGCGGCCCGGGGACTCTTGGATGGTCACCTTCTGGTAGTTTCTGTATACTGTTTGTTCCATGTTTACCTGTGGGAAAACAGTCTGGCTAACCAAAAACCGCAGTAACAGAAGAAATAAGCTATACTCATCCCTTTCTCAGTGGTGAGGGTACTAGCGTCAGAAAAAGACAGTATGATTCTCTGTCATTGCTTGAAGTGTGACAATCAGTGGCCAAATTATAGTTATAAATATAAAAGAGCGTGTTTGTAGGGCGAAGTGTCTAAGCCAGGGGTTTTCAAAATATGCGCCGCGGCGCCCTGGTGCGCCGTCGAAAGTACAGAGGGGCGCCATGAGGTAATCCTCCTCAACGTACTATACCATACCTGTCTATTTCATAGAGCGCTGCGAAAAAATTTTATACTAGGAAGTGCGCTGCGGACTGGGAAAGATTGAAAATCCCTGATCTAGCCTATGCTCCAAATACTACTGATTTTCCTTAACGAAAGCTTTACCAGCAGCCACTGATATTTCCAGTGCACAGTGCACCTTACACATTGAAATGGCGTTGAAATCGTACCTCTGTGTGCATTTACATAAGGTTTAAAGTAGAAAGTAACGTGCTACATCGGCACCCGATTTGCTTGGAAACAAATAGTGTTCTTACCATAAACGGCCCTGCGCTCTGACACTCCGGGCAAGACCCGGGCTTCACTTCAGAGTTCTGTGACTGCACAAACGGCCCCAGGATGTACCCACAGCGGTTACAGTCATACTTTACAACTGACAACTGTGGCAGTACACCGGTGGTCGCAGTGATGACACCAACAGTCCGGACCAACTGGTTTAGATGAAGCTTGCGGAAGGTTCGGAGTTCCTCTGAAAGAGAAGCATTTCATGTTGATTGTCAATTTTATTTTCTGAACTCTCTTCGGATTTTGGTTTTGAAAGTGAAATTGCCGCAATTGGCAGTATTTTTCCTGATTGGAAGAAATGGGTGGGAGCACGGTGGATCCCCACAGGTACAGTCGACGTCAAAGATATCTTTACACTTTTAGCCCCTATTACAAAGGAATAAGGTGCAAAAGTATAAACATATATTTGACGTCGACTGTACAATGGCAAGATTGGAGATAATAAATAGCTATTTTTTTATCAGCATCTTCACTTTCAAGCTCTTGGTAGTTGGTAGGCGAACATGAAAGAACCTAGATAAGTTTTAGTATTAGGAGAATTTTCATTTTAAGGGTATAAAGCCTGATTGAAAGTAGGTTTTTATTTTTTTACCTAATGCTTAATTTAGAAAACCAAATAATATAATATATTAAAAATAGATAAAATTTACTATGAAATGAATGAATGAAATGAAAAATCATTATTTTCAGGCAACTAGTGGCCCATAGATAAATACCTTAAAAACTAACATACATACTATGCTATCCTTCTTAATAGCTACCTATGATCATTGCATTGGTTTCGGAATTAAGGCCATTCAAATAAAGTGTTCCACTGTCGACCACCTGACCCTATACCGAAACCTCGAGACTGCACTGATAATTAATAAATACTTTACTGATTACCATATAAACATCGGTTCAGCCAAATACGAGACACATATACATAACATAAACATACAAACCTGCGAACTTCCTTTTTTTGAAGTCGGTTAAACAAGCGAGCTTAATATTTTGTTTGCTGACTGCGCAGTCTGCGACGTCGACTTTATCTTGTAGGTATGTGAAAGGTGACCAATTTTAGAAGTGCGCACTATTGCCTATTGCGCACACGTGGGATTTTTTAACGTGTTACGGCCACTGCTTCATTCGTTCGCGTCATAATTCTGTTGAATTCATGTATTGCTATTTCATATTTATGCGCAATGGGTAAACGAGAGGGAAGCTTGAAATTGTCTAACAAGTAGTTTATGATTGTTTTTTATGTAAAAAAAAAACACAATTTTGCCTTTCATCTCAATTAATACATGCCTACCGGCGACTCTGGTATTCGTCTTTTAATCCACATCCCTGAAGTGAGTCTTCTTCCGCGCACCCGCGCAAAAATCATAGGTCATGGCCAAAAATAATGTAAAATATCATTTATGTCTATCATACGAAAAAAGAGCGCAAATTACGAAACTAATTGAATTGATTGAAAAAAAAAAACAAATTGATCAACATTAAAAATGGTCGCGCAGCTGTGATCCTACAGAGTACTATCAAACCTTTTTCATGCAAACAAATGTTACCTATGACGATGATGTCTGTTAAGACGGTTAATGCAACCGTCAAGTCATACCAATGAGAGGCAAGTCCTATATCCGCACGTGTATCTCCGACGTGACTGTCTCGTAGCTGGGGAACATCTGCAGCACCACGTCCTTGGCCACCTCGTAGAAGATCTGCAACACCTGGAACGGCACCTGGGGCAGCACGTGAGGACCTGGAGGCGACTAGATTGATCATACCTATAAGAGGCAAGTCCGATATCCGCACGTGTATCTCCGACGTGACTCTCTCGTAGCTGGGGAACATCTGCAGCACCACGTCGTTGGCCACCTCGTCGAAGATCTGCAACACCTGGAACGGCACCTGGGACAGTATGTGAGAACCTGGAGGCGACTATCACTTGATCATACCTATAAGAGGCAAGTCCGATATCCGCACGTGTATCTCCGACGTGACTCTCTCGTAGCTGGGGAACATCTGCAGCACCACGTCCTTGGCCACCTCGTCAAAGATCTGGAGCATCTGGAAGGGCGCCTCGGGCAGGAAGTACGCGAGGACCTGGAGCCAAATATGACTTGGTAAAACAGAGTAAATGTGACAAATAATTAGCTAAAATGGTGATTACAAGAGTGAAGGTCATGGACGTTGTTTAATTAAAACTTACGTGAGAAATACTATGTGTAATGTTTACGGTTTGCCTCAAGTTTATAAGTGGCGGTCACGGACCGGTTATACTAGCACTATTAGGCTCTCTGAAACAAATCGCGCGCAGTGAATAACTAACATTGAGTGAAACTGTAAATCATATGATGACAGATGGACCCAAAGAGCTATAAAGTGGCCTGGGCCTAAAGGTACCAGAAGAGGCAAGCCCTGTGCCAGATGGGTAAATGAAATAGCAACAGTTGCAGGAAGATATTGGCTACAGATTGTTAAGGATAGAATGTAATGGAACACCTTGAAGGAGGCTCTTACCTGAAAGGGGTCCACACAGGATAATTAATAATATTAAATAATTACTGTAAAAAAGAAAAAAAAATGTATGTGTGGAATCAAATAAAGCTTAAATAAATAGTGCACTACTAGACTATAAAAGCAAATACAGGTATATACTATACCTGTTCACGCCGGGCAAGCACATCAAACTCTACGTGGAAGGAAGCCTGATTGTGTTCACACATGCGGCGTATGCGCTCCTTGTACACATACTGGCCCTTGCTGTTTGTGAATGTGCGGAGGAAGTTCTTAAACCTGTAACAACACACACATTTTATTGATTAACCCTTTGACCGCCAAAGCCGTCAAATCACGCGCACGGAAAGTCGTGCCCTCAGCGCCAGGATGTGATATCACGTCCAAAATATAACCGGTTTGCCTTACGCGCTCGCGCACGCTGGTGCTGAGGGCACAATTTTTTTGTCCGATGCTTGGCGTTCAAAAGGTTGAGAAGATAGATATTGAAAATAAAAACTTCTTTTTGTATTTTACGCAATGATCGTCGTACCATGTGGTGTACTCATACTAGAGCAGGGGTTGCCAAGTTTTTACCCTATGGGAGTCAAAATCGGGCATCGTACGGGTCGCGGTGCAGACTTTATCCAGTTTGACTTTGGAGCTGCTCGCCCCCCCTTGGAGCACCCCCCTGGGCTTGTCGCCCCACTGGTTGGGAAACCCTTTATAGCAATAGACAGTACTTGCTTCTTAAAAATTGATATTAGTTCTGTGGTTACCTGTTAGCAATCTCAGTCCTGGGCCCCAGCATGGACACCCACTCCTTGGTGGTGTACCCCTTGGTGTCTTCCAGATTCTCGATGGACTCGATGCCCTCCTCAACCTGTTCGTCGGCGCCGGTGGCTGCCTTCTCGGCGGCGCGGCGACGCTTCGCGCGTGGGGCGTCTCCGCTCTCTTCATCAGATTCATCTAAATATTTAAAAAAACGAGGTTAATCAAATGTCTCTAATAATCTGTCTCTAGATTGTAGTAGTTAATCATTCAGAAAGTGAAAGAATGAAGGCTGTTTCATACTTATAATGTGGGATGAAGGAACCATGTTTATGGAAATATTTAACTGTTTTAATTCTGATCACAGCGGTCAAAGGGCATCTTTTATAAAGCCAATTCAGGAAATTCCACAAACTATAACATATAGACCCATTACTGGTTATCGTTTGGAATTATTCAAAAAAGAAATTCAAAATCATCTCTCCACACTGCCTTATTCACATTTTTATGAGTCAAATAATTTGTATGAAGATTTGTTTAGTATGATTCTTTGTCAATTTAATAAACATTTCAAACTGAGAACTATTAGTGGGTCAAAAACTAAAGCTAAAGCAAAGTTTAGTGAATGGGCTACTGTAGGTATTCATAAAAGTAGAAAGAGGCTTTATGAACTTTATGGAGAGAGAGAAGTGAACAAAACTTCAGATTTTCTGGACTATGTAAAAAACTATTCAAAAATTTTCAAGAAGGTGTGTTTAACTGCTAAGGCGAACTATACTAGTGCAAAAATAAAAATGTCGGACAACAAGGTGAAAACAGTGTGGAATATTATTAATAAGGAAGCTGGTAAATGTAAATCACGCGATTGTCAAGTCAACATTGTCTCGGAGGAACAACAGGTCATGTCAAATGACGATGTTGCCTCGGCATTCGAAGATTATTTTTCTAACATAGCATTAAATACCACAAAATGCCTACAATCATCTTCGTCTCAAGCTCATTCCTTACTTTGCGCTAATATTAAGAAATGTAATACGATCTTTGAATTTGACCTAGTGGATTCCGAAAAAATTGTAAAGTCATTCAAATCACTAAATTTAAAGAAAACTGAGGACTTATGGGGAATATCAGTTGTAGTCATCAGCAATATCATAGACGACATAGCGCCTTACTTAGCCATCATTTATAACAATTCAGTTTCACAAGGTGTTTTTCCAGATCTAATGAAATGTAGTAAAGTCATACCTCTATTTAAATCGGGTGATTCTAGTGATCTAAATAATTTCCGACCGATATCGATACTTCCTGTACTAAGTAAAGTCTTTGAAAAGATAATGTTAAATGATCTACTGGGGCACTTCAACAGACATGGACTGCTTACAAGCAATCAGTTTGGTTTCACAAAGGGACGTTCCACAACCGACGCTGCTGCAGAACTCATTAAACATATTTTCAATGCTTGGCGAGACAAACGTTATGATGCAATTGGTATATTCTGTGACCTTTCAAAAGCTTTTGATTGTGTAGATCATAGAACGCTCATTCTTAAATTAGAACACTATGGTCTTTCAGAAAATGCCCTGAGTCTCATGTCTTCTTACCTTAGCAATAGAACACAAACAGTTGTTGTAAATAAAACCCAGTCTAAAGGGACTTTAGTAAAATTAGGAGTGCCACAGGGTTCCATTCTGGGCCCATTCCTGTTTTTGGTTTATATAAATGATTTACCTTGTGTAGTACAAAACCTTTGTGGTATGATTTTGTTTGCCGATGATACATCTTTAATTTTCAAAGTTGAACGGCAATCCAATGATTTATCTGTAATTAACAATACACTAGCTGGCGTACTAAACTGGTTTACTACTAACAATCTGTTACTTAATGCTAAGAAAACTAAATGTATTCGATTTGTTTTGCCAAACGTGGCACCAATGGACACAAATATAGTTATAAATGGTGAATGTTTAGATATAGTAGATAAAACTGTGTTCCTTGGTTCAACGTTGGACAAAAATTTACAATGGAGTCCTCATATAAAAAAACTCGCTCTTAGACTAAGTTCAGCCGCTCATGCCGTTAGAAAAATTAGACAACTGACTAATATTGAGACAGCTCGCTTAGTTTATTATAGTTATTTTCATAGTGTAATGTCATATGGAATTCTGGTTTGGGGCAAAGCAGCTGACATACAGACTATTTTTGTTTTACAGAAAAGAGCCATTCGCTTTATGTATAACTTAAAGGCAGGTACATCAATTAGAGAATTATTTAAAAAAATTAATATTTTAACTCTTGCGTCCCAATATATCTATGATAATATTATTTTTGTTGTAAAGAATATACACACATTCAAGAAGAATTCTGACATCCACAGCTATAACACTAGAAATAAAAACAAGCTTGCTACCAGACGATGTCGTGTCCGCAAAGCATATAAGTCATTTTTTGGCCAGGGTATTCATATTTATAACAAGTTACCCGTCGATGTTTTGAATCTATCATTTCCCGCTCTTAAGAAATACTTGAAAAAAACTTTAATGTCAAAGGGTTATTACAGGGTCGAGGACTATATGACAGACATATATGCATGGCCCAAACCAGAATCTATAAAATCATCTAACATTTAGAGGACACAGTTCAAGTAAGAAAGAATATCAAACGTATTGCGAAGCGGTCAGATTTGGATTTTATTTTTATTTTTCATTTTAATTACACAATAGGCAGGTACATGTCTGTCTCTCAAGCTGTTTTGATATGCCTTCTTGAAGAACTACGCATTATTGTATATAGTATCTTTAATGTATTTGTAGTACTGTTTTGAAAAAATAAGTCCCGCCGAGTTTCTTGCCGGTAATAAGTAATACTTCTCGGGTCAGAGGTGTAGGGTTAGAACCGGTGGTAGTTTCTTTTCTCTCTGACGTTCATAAGTGCATTGTAATGTGCCTAAATTGAAGAATAAATATCTTTTATCTTATCTTTTATCTTTTATCTTTTATCAGAGACTATAGAGATATAGACCGCCACAGCTTAAGAACTTTTTTAAAAGCTCAAGTTAATTGCACCCTCTGTCCGAAAGCCCCCTAAGCTACTAGTCTACTACTACGCTATTTGTTACTAGGTGGAGTAGCAGTGCAGGTGACATTTCCTCTTACATTTTAGGTATCTTTAGGTGGCTTTCGGACAGAGGGCGCATTTGACTTAAGCTTCAAAAAGTTCTCAGGCTGTAGCGGTATATATCTCTATAGTCTCTGGTGTTATCCTACCTAATTTATTTGTCTTACATACCTTATTGAAGCCTTGTTAGACCTTGGAAAAAAAAGAAATTAAGAAGAACCTTGAAAATAAACAAACACAGCATAGATGTAAGGTTTCTGCTTTTCCATAATCCAGCCAGCTAATCTTTAATGTGGCCAGCTATCAGGCTGCAGATTTAACACCAGTAACCACTCGCCATACAGCTGCTAGCTGACAGTTGGGTTTTGATTCTCTTTTAAAGCAATTTAATAAGATTATTAAATAGCTGTGTCTACACCTCTGGCATTACCTCGCGAGGAAATAGCCGCGCGAGGCGGTGCGTCACGTGTGGACACGGCTACTGGCTAAAAAATGGTTATAATGGTATGCTTTGCTTTTGTGGGCGCCTGGGAGACCGTAGTTTTCAAGATTGTCCAAATTTCAGAGGAGATATTTGAAAAAATTGATCATTCATTCTCACCATAAAGCAAGCCTCTGTCATCTCTTCTCCTGCCCTCCTCCCTGTCCCTACGTCGGAGCTCCTGCTCTGCCGCCCGCCGGTCTTCAATAGACATCGCGTCATAGTTTTCATCATCCAGGTCTGCATTATCATATCGATCCAAGCCTGGCATGGGGCGGTAGTCCCTAGAGTGTGGTAAAATATGGTTTGATTGTGAAGAATGCAACTATAAGACTACAGGAATACTATACACAATATATAATACTATACAAATAGTTGATAGTTGAAAATTTTCAGACATCTAGAGGCATATTTTTTTTACATGTGTTACCTAACCTGTCATTATGGTTCAATTACTGAATAAGACCTAGTCAAGCCCCAGGGTCCGAGGAACACACTTTCCATCCAAGCTCATCCTTCAAATACAATTTTAATAAATAGTTGGTGCTCCTTTCACATGTTTAGGATCGCAGCCTTTTTCCATACCTTTACAAAATTAGGTAAACATTTTTCATTAGTGATTGTATTCAGTCAGAGAATTTTAGTGTGCATTTAAGTGCATACCATCTATTTTGAAAAATATATGTTGTTGTTAGATTTGTTTACAAACTATTTGACTCACGCCTCCATGTTGTCGTTGAACAGCTCCTCTCCATCTTCCTCTTCCTCCTCGAGCGGGTTGTCGCCGAGCATGGCGCCCTCATCCTCGAACATCTCGTAGTCGCGCGCCGGCGACGTCATGCGAGACCGGGCTCCATCGCGGTCCGACGGCGTGTCTGGGGCCGGGGAACTCTACACAAACCCATAAAAACGCCATCAAACACCAAAAAACCGAGCCATTGTCTGGTGACCAAGCACCGTGAAAATAAGACACGATTTATGAAGATTTAGACTAATATAACGTACTACAAATGTCTTACCATTGTGTCTTTAGCTAAATATACACTAATTAAACGTAAACCACTAAAACTTAACACAAATTCAAGATAAATTCAACAAAACAACCGGAAAACACGATGCCATTCAACAACAAACAGGTTAAAACATAGAATGTCAAAATGCGCGCGAAATATCAGTTTTTATGTTTGAGGCTCACGTTTAAACCGTTGTTTTTTTAAAGAATTGTGTTGTGAATGTCGGTTTTAAAAGAGGCTGAAATAATTTATCTACTCAAGGCGCTCCCCACACTTCTCGGAATTTAGTACATCGTAGTCACAAATCCGTTGATGGCAGAAAAATCCACCTTCCAGCTGAAGGGTCGCCACACACCTAGCGGTTTTCCTCGCGGAATTACCGGAAGTAGCGGAAATTTGTCTATGGTAGCGGAAATTTGTCTATGGTAGCCATAGACAAATTACCGGAAGTAGAGGAAATTCATAGACAAAATGCTTAATTTGTCTATGAATTTCCGCTACTTCCGGTAATTCCGCGAGGAAAACCGCTAGATGTGTGGCGACCCGAATAGTTGCAGAAAGTAGAAGGGTCGCCACACACCTAGCGGTTTTCCTCGCGGAATTACCGGAAGTAGCGGAAATTTGTCTATGGTAGCAGATTTTTTGTGTGGAAGCCATAGACAAATTTCCGCTACCATAGACAAATTAAGCATTTTGTCTATGAATTTCCGCTACTTCCGGTAATACCGCGAGGAAAACCGCTAGGTATGTGGTGACCCGAAGAGCTTCGTACAAAATCACACGAGTTAAAGCGGTATTACCTCAAAGCAAGTATTAACTAGAGCCCGCACACGTGTACCCCCGTATGGGATAGATATATAGATGCCCATAATCACTTCTACAGCATAAAACAGAACAATTTACCAATCTTTTCCTTAGCCGACACAACTTTCTAGGAAAACTAACAGCTTTTCTCGTAGCAATCACAGAAATTCTTGAAGATATCGCGCATTATATCTGTTTGTTACCCTCCACTGCTAGAAGTAACGCGTGGAGGGTAATAGAAACTATGACAAGGACCAACGATAATAGCACCTCTCTGCCGTATCTATTGAAAGTGTAATAAGACCATCCCGTTCTATCTTGGTATTATTAGTTCCGTGTCAGATCTATGGATGGTATATCTATGGGTATTACACATTAGACATGTAACGAATATTCTCATTCGCATTCGCATTCGCGAATATTCGCATGTTTTTAGATATTCGCATTCGCATTCGCATTCGCACAATTGAATGCGAATATTTTGCGAATATTTTAGCACCTTATTTTTGCCGAAAACGGAAGAAAGTATCTCACTATCTACCGCTATATCGGTTGGCTTACATTTAAAACCCTGCAATAGATAGATAGCGCTCTGCATGTATATAGCGCTGTCTCGCTCGCGCACCAGTGCCGCATGCGGATCCGTCGCCAGTGTGATAATCGCCTAAAAGCGGTATTACACATTGCAACCTGCAGGGCCCAACCTGTCAGGTTGGTAGGTGTAATTGAAGGTAGGGCCTGTAGGGAGCTGAAGGAGGGTTAGGAAGAGGCAGGGTACACAACAGATTGGGCCCTGCAGGTTGCAATGTGTAATACCGCTTTAAGATACGCCGCCCGGTTATGAACTGCGTCAATAAAATGTTACCGCAATACAAGCAAAATGTGGTGAAATTACGAAATGTATGAAAACCCAAATATTCGCATTCGCATTCGCATTCGCGAATATTAATTACAAATATTCGCATTCGCATTCGCATTCGCGAATGTTCCAAAACCGACATTCGTTACATGTCTATTACACATTGCAACCTGCAGGGCCCAATCTGTTGTGTACCCTGCCTCTTCCTACCCTCCTTCAGCTCCCTACGGGCCCTACCTTCAATTACACCTTCCAACCTGACAGATTGGGCCCTGCAGGTTGCAATGTGTAATACCGCTTTTAGGGTCACCACATACCTAGCGGTTTTCCTCGCGGAATTACCGGAAGTAGCGGAAATTCATAGACAAAATGCTTAATTTGTCTATGGTAGTGGAAATTTGTCTATGGCTTCCATACAAAAAATCTGCTACCATAGACAAATTTCCGCTACCGTAGGGTCGCCACATACCTAGCGGTTTTCCTCGCGGAATTACCGGAAGTAGCGGAAATTCATAGACAAATTAAGCATTTTGTCTATGAATTTCCGCTACTTCCGGTAATTTGTCTATGGCTTCCATACAAAAAATCTGCTACCATAGACAAATTTCCGCTACCATAGACAAATTTCCGCTACTTCCGGTAATTCCGCGAGGAAAACCGCTAGGTGTGTGGCGACCCAAAAATCTGCTACCATAGACAAATTTCCGCTACTTCCGGTGATTCCGCGAGGAAAACCGCTAGGTGTGTGGCAACCCTACTTCCGGTAATTCCGCGAGGAAAACCGCTATGTGTGTGGCGACCCTAACTGCGAAACACTTCGTTCATCGAATCGTCTATTTGCATCACTCTCTTTCGTATTTGCAAGAGCGATAGAGACGGGACCATCGTTTTGTCGATATTCGAACTTCGCGGTAGGCCCTCTGACCACAAAATCAAATTGTTATTAAAATAAAATTTCAGAAAAGCTTCGAAAACAGAAATTATTAATCTAAATGTTTATGTTAATATCATGATATCGTTAATATATAAATGACATAAATACACCTTAATAGAATGGACCCTAACCTAGGGTGACCAGACGTCAGGAATTTTCCTGACATGTCAGGAATTTTGGACATATGTCAGGAATGCGGCCGGAACAGGAAAATGTCAGGAATTTTGACAAATAGAGAAAATTGTATATACTGTAAACTTTTATTTGAATAAAAAATAAATATTATGTAAAAATGTAGTTTTACGAGCATAGAACTTTTTAGTTGCTGGTGTAGCCATAAAAATACGGCTTTTCATGAACAAGAGATTTCTCTCGTCATGATTGTTCCTTAGGACCCAAGGATGGATTTGAGAAGTGGAGCCACCAAGATTTTTGATGTAAATTTTTAGGGGGGCAGGCTCTCAACTTTATCTTGATATCAACATCAGTTAAGCTACTTGGCCAAGTTTGGTATCGTCATATGAATCGGTATCATTCTGAGACCGATCAAAAACATCTAAAACAAACATATAGTATCGGGACTTTTTGATTAGGTTTTTAGTAGTCGTAATAGTAAAACACTTTGTACAAAGGCTAACATCTTCCAAGCAATTGAGAGAGAATAGTTTTCAACCCCCCCCCCGCTGCAACGTAATAAAATAAAACAAGCTCGTGTCAGGAATTTTGACCCAAAATCAGGAATTTTGTCAGGCCTTTTGAAATTTGTATCTGGTCACCCTACCCTAACCTAAAAATATGGCATGTCATTGATGTCATGTCAATCCGTCTTTCAAAAGGTCATTAAATTCATTAATGTCGTAATAATATATTTAATGAATTTCCATACTTAAATTATGGATTTAATTTAGTTTCAATGCTTTAATATAAAGAACTAGCTGATACGTCACCCTTACAATAAATATGGCAAAATATATAGCTCAAATTATAGTGCTGGGTGCTCAAGTAGTTGGTCGGGCTTTTGCAAGAGCTTTGAAACAAGAAATCGCAGCGTCTCAAGAAGCCGCGAAGAGAGCTGGTGGCGGGGAAGCCGGTGCCCGAAGAGCGGCAGCTAATGCGTCCACCGGACTTACATTAGAAGAAGCTATGCAAATTTTGAACATAGATAAACTAGACCCAGAAAAAGTGAAAAAGAACTATGAACATTTGTTTACGGTAAACGATAAAGCGAAAGGGGGTTCCTTCTACTTACAATCCAAAATTGTTAGAGCTAAGGAGAGAATAGAAACAGAATTGAAACAGAAGCAACCTGATCCAGACCCGAGTAAAACCAAAGACACATCCTAAGGGTGTTAGTGTAGTTAACACTTTCGCAACCGCGTAGCGCTACGCCCTACGCTCGTAGCGTGTAGCCAGATATTCCTCGTATGTAGCGCGTAGTAGCTACGAACAGAGAACCCGACTGTCGGGTTCTCGGTGCTGAATGTGTTAACTTAGACAGAGTAGTTTAGAACACTTGTTTGTTTTGTAAAATATTTTATTGCATATAAATGGATACCACAATAGTGACTAGAGTACATCAGTCTTCATTACAATGCTGATTATGTAGATATATAAAATTCATGTCCATTCTCATAATGCTACTCGCAAACAACTAGCATTAATAGAAATCAATAAATTTTCCTAACCATATGATTAAAACGTTTTACTTGTTTTATTTATCTAAAACTTAACTTATGGATATGTAAAAATATTACCTAGGGAATTAAATGCATAATAACTATTTGTGTATATAAAAAGATATTCATTCATAAATTAAAATATGACTAGAAAAATTAAATATATCTCAAAAATTTTAGATATTAATAACATAGCAGTCTATAACTAATAATGGAAAAGTAAAATAAATATATTATTTTATATTACTGTCAATATACTTACAATTATTGTAAATCTTGCTTAACATAGAATACATCAGTCAACTTACATAATAAATATGGCAGTATAAATTTTTCAGCAACTGTTCAGAAAGTCACATACACTCCAAACCAAATCTCAAAGCTAGCCATAAATTAAAATCCATGAAGCCTGAGACAAGTTAAAAAACTTTGGCTTTATATCAACCCATTAGCTCTTAAATAGGCATCTCTTTCTCTTTTACAATACACAATTATGTGTAAGGCGAGTATCACACTGGCGACAGATCCGCATGCGGTGCCAGTGTCATACTGATAATCGCCTACATATAGCTTACATTCCTACTATAAAATGACATGTGCAAAGCATTAACTATGCTAAAGCCCTTTTCAGACATGTGGAGTTTGTTGAATCTGATTTCTATCAAGACATACACCATTTGTAAATATTATACAAAGTAAGAAACTGTCTGTAGCAGTATTGGATTATTTAAGTCTGAAGAGGGCCTCAAGTTTTAATTTATGGCTTAACATCCATAAGTATGACAACCTCATAAGGGCTGCACTCCGACATACCCAAAGAGTTACAGAGCCACCCATAAAAACCTTTCTCAAAATCACAAACATCCTTCCACCAATTAGCGCCACTGAACGTCAGCTGCACAATACCTGCATACAAGCCGAGACCTACAGTAAAAATCACTATCAAAAATGGATAAGACAATATCACTATTGGGGCCAACATCGCTTTCTTCACCCAATACAGATCCTCAGTAACATGAGTAAAGATATTGTACCAAGTCATTGTGCCCATGTAAAATGAGTACAGTGCGGATACACAAGCCACAAATGGTATACATAGAAGACTGAACAGAAAAATGTGAGGGCCATTGTATACTGAGCATTTGGATATGTCCATCTTATTGTATTCTTCTGCTACAATGGCAGCTTCAATGATTTCAAGTTCTTCTCGTGAAATATTGAGTTTGACATCAACATTTTGACCTTTCTTCTTTCCTCTTTTTATTGTTCCTGTCATGGTCAAGTAGGATTCTCTGGAATAGTCTGTCAGAGAGCAGTCCGGTGTAGATCCTTCTGACTCTATGCGCAAGGCTGTGATCTCTGTATCAGTATTCTCAGCTTCAATTATTTCTTGCACAATGTTGACTCGCTTTTTCCTTTTGGCACTATTTTTGAGACTGTCTGTGAGTGGACCCATTTCAAAGCTATTTTCCGACTGTGTTTGAGACATGCTGTTGGGAGTGGCTGAGGAACTCTCATTGTGTTCATTTAGAAACTTGCAGCTTTTCTGTATGTCATCATTAGCCTCTCTGAGATCATCATGGCTAGAACATGCATCTGAAGAATTCTCATAAATAGGAGACAAGTCAATGATTTCTCGGCTATTCATCATTGAGAGGGCTTGGTAGCCATTTTTCTGAGAGTTCTGTGACTTTTGAGGTTCTGGCTCTAGGGTGGAGTCATTGATATCCTCATCATTGACATCAGTGATGATGGGCAGATTGATTTTCATGTTGGACTTCAGTCCTTCCATTGTGGAGTGTATGATTCCATTAACAACATGTTCTGTGACTGGTGAAAGGCCATTCTTGTATTTGGTTGGCAAATCAGTCTCAGCTCCCTGTTTAAGCAAAAAAAACGCATTACTGTAAAATAATCATATGAAACTTGAAATGGGTATATTTAACGTTGGTGAGTATAGACTTAACAATATAAATAATCAATTAATAATAACAAAAAAATAAGTTTTACTTCCTGATAAAAATAACTAATTATTAAAAAGTCGACAAGCGACGACTCTAACGCCTAAGAACTAGAAACAGCTTCTAATATCATTCTAATTGGTTATAGGCTAGTCTAGCTCAATAATCTAGTTTACTTTACTACAAATAAGTAAACATTCGTGCCGTTTATCTGAAATTACGAACCTGGACAGCAATTATGTGGTCTACATGACCGGTTATCGAATTTTGTTTTTTGCCATTGCGTTTCTTCGGTAATATAAACATAGGTTGCTCCACTTTAGCCATTTTCAATTATAGTATACGTGACTATTGTCGTTGTAAGTCAAAATTCACTATTAAATCTAATAAAAGCTATGAAACAATCACAAACAAACATTAGTACAATGGAGAAAAACTATTGAATCGTATTGAATATTGAATTCTTTTAGCGTGTACTATTTGAGCTACTAATGAAAATTTGAAAGGTCTAAAATGATTTATTTGTCATTTATTAAAAATTCAAAGCACTTATTTATTACAATAATCTCATATCATATTTAACATATATTTTAACAGTTCAGTTTCTAAAATTGTAAAGTCAATGATAACACAAAATCTCGGAATATCAAAAGCGTTGGTTTTTTCCTTGCCTCGAACGTATTTTATTTGTTTTGACATTTGCTGAGGCTGAAAGTATCTTAAATTCGCCGAAGAATTTTTTTATATTCTATTTGGATTAACTTGGACACTTGATAAATTTTAAAAGAAAGTAATATTTATACAAAATGCTTAAGGTTTGTAAATAGCTTAGCTGCGGTATAAATCAGGCTGCGCATAATAGTTCAAAAAAATTAAATTCTTAACCTCACTTCGTAATTTTCAGGGTATGGTTAGTTTAGTTACCGGGGGTGCCTCTGGTCTGGGTAAAGCTACAGTCGAGAGGTTCATAAACCATGGCGGAAGAGTGATAATCCTTGATGTCCAAGCCTCAAGAGCAGAGCAAGTGGCTAAACAATTTGGCAGTGAAGTTATAGCTTCCCCAGGTTGTGTACGTATTTTATTAATTTATGTTGGAAACTAAATCTAAATAGGACTATTCTATTAAGGACAAGTAATTTTCATACTTTCAAATCATTATTTTATATTTATGTTAATTTGTTTGTTGTTGTTCATATTAATAATATTTTTAAACTTAAAACTGAATAGGGTAATCTGTCCTAAAGTCTGCAAACCCTTCTAATATTATCCACCACAAAATATAAAAAGGTAGGTATCATTAAGAACGATTGCAGATATACTATATGTCGACTCTTTTTAGATTACCTCCGAGGATGATGTGAAGAAAGCCCTGCAGCTGGCCAAGGAGAAGTTTGGGCGTTTAGACACACTAGTAAACTGCGCAGGTCATGTCGCCACACACCAGATATACAACTTTAATAAGGACAAACCATGTGACTTGGAAGGTTTTCAGAAATGTGTAAATGTAAGTTTTTTCAAGAAAGTAACTAATGTAAAAAAATACGTTGGTTCTTGTAGTATACTGTATAGCGTCTGAACTATAAATAAAAGTATAAAATAAAAGATTTAAAAATATAAAATTCATGGTGGAGAGTATGGATGGTAGAAGGTAAGGATGACAATCTCTATGTTACAAAAGTGTCAATCAAAAGGTGTTAAATTGATGGCACCACAATACTGCCGTGCTAGTCTAAAAAGCCGTATCTTCTATAGAGCTTCATAGTAAGATACGGCTTTTTAGACTAGCACGGCAGAATAGCTATAGAATAAATATTATGGTAGTGCATATGCACAGCACTTCACTCCGTCAATAGCTGCTAAGCTACTATAGCTATACTAGCACCACCTGGAGAGATTTGGAACTATTATTTACTATTTACAGCTGGACACTTTCGACCGTTCTCCTATAAGATATACTTATCCTCCTTATACCATCCATAGTAGAGAGTTTAACAAGAGTGTAATGTATATGCTATTTTTTTTCTTGATTTGATTTAGTTTGACTTATTGTCACACAGCACCATTCTAACATTCTCAGAAAAATCAAAGGTATAGTGTAGCTTTCATAAGCTCAAGGGTCATGCTGGTATCATTTTCATTACAATAATTAAATGTCTATAAAACATTCAATAAAATAATTAAATACAACTTATAATAAATAATTTCAGGTAAACACAATAGGCACATTCAATGTGACCCGGCTAGCCGTGGGACTCATGGGTCAGAACAAGCCGAATGAGCAGGGACAGAGAGGGGTGGTTGTCAACACCGCGTCCACAATAGCATATGAAGGTGATATAGGTGAGCCTCATGATGTGATTCTACCATATGGTAAACAAGGATAAACACGGGAAACTAAGCAAAGCTAGTGCCATAATCGTAAAAAAATATCTTATAAACTTATATAGATGTCATATATAAAGGAAAAAGTGACTTAGGCCTCCGGTGCCCGAGGACCAAGGTGCATCAAACCAGTGTCTTCTGCATTCACGGCAGACACCTTAACCAACTTGGCATCTTGCAACATCACAAACATCTTGTTGGTTGTGGTGATAATGTCAAATCCATACAGTGTCTGGAACAGAGTAGAGAGAGACCACAAGTAAATGCTGCCTTTAAAATTATATTTAGTTAGGGAACGTACCCAATCTACGTGACCAGTTTAGGGGGGGGGGGAGGGGGGTCGTCAAAATACTACTCTAGGTCACAGTGTCTTAGGTCCAAAAACTGAAAAAAATGGGTCACGTAGTTTGGATACGTTCCCTTAGCTTGTTCATAAGAATTATAAGAGATCAAGAGATCTGTTCTTAGTAGTCTATTTTTAGTATACCAACTTTTCAAAACATGTTGGAAAAGTGTTAAAGATTCGTTAAATAAGTTTAAAATGCAAATTTTTAATATTCTAAATTGACCTGGAAGAAATATTTACACTTCCTAGCTTTTTGAAAGGTACTTCTTAGCAAGATTCTTAGGCTGTGTGAACAACACTGATGGAAGCTCTATAAGTGGTTTTGTTCTTAAAAAGTTTTATTTTTTATTTAATAGGCCAGGCAGCCATCGCGGCATCCACAGCAGCCATTGTGGGCATGACGTTACCTATAGCCAGGGATCTGGCGCCAAGAGGAATCAGGGTGGTCACTATTGCTGCTGGTGAGTTATTAAAAACAGAAATTAATTGTTATATACGCTTCCTAGAGCTGTAAATGCTAAAAATTTAAAAATAATCGAATCACTATAAAGATTGTTATTGGGAGAGTGATCACTCATACAGATTGTATTTAGTTTACGAATCGCACGCTAGATGGCGCTGTATCGAAAACTCTGAATCACGCTTAAAAAATCCTAGTATAATGATAATGACGCCATGTTCGGGTCGCCACACACCTAGCGGTTTTCCTCGCGGAATTACCGGAAGTAGCGGAAATTCATAGACAAAATGCTTAATTTGTCTATGGTAGCGGAAATTTGTCTATGGCTTCCATACAAAAAATCTGCTACCGTAATTCCGTGAGGAAAACCGCTAGGTGTGTGGCGACCCTTCTTAGTTTTTTTAGTTTACAATACCCACGCTAGAGGGCGCTGTTCCGTGTAGTAAAAATTCTAAATCACGCTGCTAACATTTTTCTTGGTTTAATTCCAAGAACCCCAGATTTCGTTTAGTTTTATTTACAAACCGCTCGCTAGATGGCGCTGCTCAGTGCACTAACTAATACTGAATCGCGCTATTTTTCATGACTAATGATGGACTAATGAGCACAGAGTATTATATAAGTTACTCTATGCTAATGAGTAATGACATGACCCAGACACTAAAAGCAAGGATTTAGCTAGAGACCGCATACGCGACCCACCCTAAAGGACAGAATACACGCAACGCGACTGATTTTAAAACACGTTTCAAGATGGCTGTTAGCATACCGTAACTAACCTACATAATTTAGTCGGTTTCATTGTTACCCTTCAAAGATCGGTGGAAGGTGATAAACGTTTCTATTGTACTTAGGGCCTTTTGATAAGGACCAACGATAATAGCGCCTTTTCTGTCATATCTATGGAAAGTGTAATAAGACCATCCCGTTCAATCTTGGTATTATTATCTCCGTGTCAGGTCTATGGGTGGTACCTATGTCTATGCCCAGACATAACCCAGACCTGCGCAAAGTGTTTGTTAGTTTTCGAATTTCACGCAAGATGGCGCTGTTCCGTTCCGTGTGGTAACAATTTTTAAAGATCAAGTTTACTCGTATACTAACCCAAATTATAATAAACAGCTTCTTTACTTTTTTACCAACAGGTATTTTCGACACACCTCTTGTCTCATATTTACCTGAGAAAATGGTAGAGTTCCTCAAACGCATGACGCCCTTCCCTTCAAGGTTGGGCAAGCCGGAAGAATTCGCACACCTCGTCTCGAGTATCGTAGAGAACCCAATGTTGAACGGAGAGGTCATAAGATTAGACGGAGCGCAAAGGTGGTTTCCTCTTTAACATTAAGCCAAAGATAGTGTTAAGTTTGTAGAAATAAATATTGTAGTTATTATACTTGTGTTTTCCTTTTAGGACACGCGTTTTATACCTAAAACTCGCGTTTCCTGATCCTGATCACTGTCTCCCTCCTTTGCAGTGTTTATTGGTACGTGTATATATTTTTTTAAATTTACTGATAAAGAAATGAAATGAACTGAAAATCGGAAAAGCGCGAGTCGGATTGGCGCTACGAAGGGTATAAAAATTAACACGAGCTAGGTACCCTAGGGTAGGTAAAGGCGACATTAGGGTGTTTTAGGTACTACCTACCTACCTAGGTACCTATGTCAAGTCTAGTATAGTTGCGATCAGATGTATCAGAGCAGCCAAGGTGGTCACGATTGTCACGAATATCTGAACGACACCTTTATTTTCAAGTCGATAAAGTCCATGTTCAAATATGTTTGAGTACCTTGTCCGCTCTGATTCTGCATCCGACTAGTGTACTACTAATACGCTATTCGTTACTAGGTGAAGTAGCAGTGCAGGTGACATTTCCTCTTACATTTTGGGCATCTTTAGCGGGCTTTCACGCAGATGGCGCGATTGACTTGAGCTTCAAATAGTTCTTAGGCTGTGCTGCGCTACTATATAAGTTACTCTATGATTGTACTATGCGTCCGTTCTAGCCACAATATGAAAACCTAGTGTCTACTTAAACCTTTAATTTATTAACATAGCTTTAAGTCCCCACATATTATCGCTATCTGGTCCGCAGTATATGCTAACCAATCATATAAGTCGTGCCATTTAACTTTATGTTAAGTAGGCAGTTTAATCTCAAACGATCTCAATGTAATAAGGCATTAAGTCACATGGCTATGGGCTGTGGTTTCCCGTCGTATAGAGTACGGTATACTGGACAATAAATGATATACTAGGTAGGTAATTTGCATAAAAATGTCATATACCTATCACTTGGTTTCCCTATTATTCTGTGCAAATTGGATTGCTACAAAAGATCTTGCACCCACATACTTGTAAACAAATAGGTATGCGAAAATTGGGACTCATATTACCAAAATAGATTTTAAAATTTTACTTACGTAAGTTGGGACGCGGTTAAAGATTTATTTATTTATTTATTCAAACAATTCGTTACACAGCATTACAGTAAAAACCAAGGCACTGCGAACTACAAAACAAAACATACAGGGTGTCCCAGAAATCGACGTCAAGCCGTGAATGGATGATAGACCAAGTTATAACAGTTATCAGAAAAATACAAAAAAAAAATCTATCACGTTCTTCAAAAATTATGGTCACTTTAAAAATTTACTAGAAGTTAAGAGACCAGGGCGTGAATATTCTAGTAAATTTTTAAAGTGACCATAATTTTTGAAGAACATGTGATATATATATATTTTTTTCTGATAACTGTTATAACTTGGTCTATCATCCATTCACGGCTTGACGTCGATTTCTGGGACACCCTGTATAAAATAACTTAAGACTAGTTTGATCTAGGCGACGTAACTTCGTGGCTCCTTTGCGTCGTCTGATCTGGCAACACACACAAGATATACACTCGGTTATAATGGTACAGAATGAGAGATAAATATTACTTAAAATACAATGTACCTCAATCCAGCACATAAGCTCGTAGGTTTACGTAAGTACTAAGTAGGTAAACTTACAAGTGTAAGTTTTTGAGACGCGGGCGAATCTGACAATTTAAACGCTGAATAAAACGAAGAAATTATGTTTTAATAACAACAGCGATAGTAATTTAAAATGATGATTATTTATCCTATTCATTTCATGCGTAAATAATGGTGACAAACTTGTGTGGGATTATATTTGAGCTTAAATTATTTGAATTCGAGCGCTCGAAAGTCATAAATCAGCCCCCTGGACTTAGGAAAAGAGCTTTTTCGTTCGTTTGTCCGGAAAGAAAATATTTATTTGGGAGCTCATACATTTTACAACACTCCTCTTTCCGGACACTCTTTTCTTAGTCTTCCGAGCGTATATACGGAAATTTAAAATATTCACATTCGCATTCATATAATACGAATATTCGCATCATTTTTGACATTCGTATCAACATTCGCATTCGCATGAAATGATGCGAATATTTTCCGAATGCGAATGTGGGCAGAACGCATCCTATTTTGACCGCGCTGACCCGGCCGATGGTTATATGCTTGCTCATACACAGGAACTGAAAATGATGATTATTTATCCTATTCATTTCATGCGTAAATAATGGTGACAAACTTTTGTGTGGGATTATATTTGAGCTTAAATTATTTGAATTCGAGCGCTCGAAAGTCATAAATCAGCCCCCTGGACTTAGGAAAAGAGCTTTTTCGTTCGTTTGTCCGGAAAGAAAATATTTATTTGGGAGCTCATACATTTTACAACACTCCTCTTTCCGGACACTCTTTTCTTAGTCTTCCGAGCGTATATACGGAAATTTAAAATATTCACATTCGCATTCATATAATACGAATATTCGCATCATTTTTGACATTCGTATCAACATTCGCATTCGCATGAAATGATGCGAATATTTTCCGAATGCGAATGTGGGCAGAACGCATCCTATTTTGACCGCGCTGACCCGGCCGATGGTTATATGCTTGCTCATACACAGGAACTGAAAACGACGTTATCACTTGTCTTGTCTCTTTTTGATCAATAATATAGGACTCCATCACATATCATGTTCCGTATTTATGAACTATGGAAGCATAACAATGATAAGCAAGATTAACTTTTTTGAATCTACTCCGCAACATTCGTATTAGACGTGTGCGCCGATTAAAAAATGATCGGCGGCGGCGTTTGCCAAAAAATCGGCGGCGGCGGCGTGTTTTCGGCGTGAAATCGGCGTGACCTTGACTGTCAGCTTATGTATATAAAAAACAAAGTAAATCGTTTTATTTTTTGACAAACTGTTTAATTTAAAGTGGTACGGATTGCTGGTGATTTGGCATACGTTTTTTTTGTAAAAGTTGGAAAAAATAAACAACAACATAAAATAGTAAAACTCGGTTTTGCTGACACCAATACTTTCCTAAACGCAACTGGTTTACGCCAATTGATTTTACGTGTACCACTCTGAATATGGCTGACATGATCAGTGTTCCGCCGGTACAAAACTACATTTACATTATGCCTCTTAGAGGTATTAATTAATATTCTAATCTAATGACATTGTTAAGGAAAATCACTAATAGGTGTGCTTAACGCTTGCTGAAATTTCTTGAACAGATACACTCTCGTGAATGTTACTACAGTGGTTGCGCGATTCTGTCAATCAATCTGCGAGTCAATCGAGTCTTACGGTTGAGAGATGTAGGAGCGGCCTAATAACAGCTTGTTTTAATTCCGTTGATACACTTGAAAGGTTTCTGGATTCCCTGGAGTTTTTGCCTCCAGAAGTCCATCCATGGTTGTCATTTTATCACCTATCGCGTCATGCGTCACTTTCGCACTTACATACTTGTTAGAACGTGACAGCTATGGTGACAGGCGATAAAAACCCGACCATATTAGGGTAGCAGGTTATGTTTCCTATATCTGATGATAAAAGATGTCTTTATATTTGTGCAAATGGAATTTAACCGCGTATAATTAGAATCTTTCTTCGGAACCACGGAACAATGTCGTCCTCGAAACGTCGAAGGTAATTTTAAAATTACAAACATTATATAGTAATTATATTTAAACGTGAAAGTTTAACCCAGAACGCGAAGAACAAGCGTGTTCTGATAAGTTATTTATATTGATTTGCAATCGTATTGAACCTCTAAACCAGAAATAAGATGTGATACGGTATTCCTATTGCCTGTCTGAGTTATGAACTGGCATTCCGTTTTTTAACACAAATCCCTGAATTACAGGTCCAGTGAATTTAAACGGCTGCCCTTTGGCATGCACTATTGGATTTAGCTGTGTGCTGTGAACGAAGATCATGAAATCATATTTTCAGGGATTGATATAAGGTTTTGTAGGAGATTTGGATTTTAAACCGGACTATAGTAAATGATATACTATGTGGGAAGCATATATCTCTTTTAACCTGGTAAAGGGTTAAATCAGTAAGAAGGTGTCTTCTTACAGTTCTCACTGCCTCGATTACTAAGATGCGAATTCATGCTATTTGTTGAAATCTATTTTTTTATCGTTCGCCAGTTTCGCCACTTCATTTGACTCTCTTTTTGCGCTGTTAATAAGAACATGAATAACCTACATCTTGTCTTCTTTAATCATATTGGGTAGTGGTGTATTCTTCAGCATATTCTCCAAAACTAGCCCACAACACAAGACGACAATCGTCATTACGTGCACTATACTGGGTTAAATTAGTCTGCTTGTCAAATATGGTTTGTGAAACACGTTATTATAAGGAGCACTGTTAATAGCGAATTGTTTAAAAATATCAATTTGGCTGCTTTAATTACAGTCAAGGCCACGCCGATTTCACGCCGATTATTAGTCGGCGGCGGCGGCGTGGCTAAAAAGCCCGGCGGCGGCGGCGCGCCGGCGCGGCGCACACGTCTAATTCGTATTCGCATTCGCATTCGGACATTCGCATCCTGAATATTCGCATTCGCATTCCCGAATGTGAGAAAAACGACATTCGTGACATCCCTGATTTAAACCCAGAGCGAACCACACGTTACTGGGATTAATCCGGTTTTCAGGTGACGTTTTCCATAACATATGCTGGTAAATATCAAATAATTCGTAATTCGTACTTACAGAAGTGTCAATAATACTTTTTCGTACATAGGTATATGTTTCAAAACTTTTCGATGCAAACTGAGTTTCGAACCGACGCCCACTGCCGTCGCTTTTCAGGTACGCACTTTTCTAGAACGAAATATTTTTTATCGGTAATATTTCTAATGTGATGTAGGTATGTTATATTAAGACTACTTTAATGTATAAGGTCACGGACTACACTAACTTTCTAACTCGTTTATTTATCTTCGCAAGATTTTTTTACTTATTCCCCTCGCTACTGCAATTTGGAGTCAGAAAACCGATTATCTGTCGCTACAATGTTTCACTACTACCTATTCCATGACCTATACTGCTATGCACGTAAGAACTATTTCAAGACCGCCGTAACTCAAGTAATCTGCTTCAATAAATCTATACATAGGCCTGTTTGATTTTAAGCTAGGTCGTCAATTAGGTAGCTATTTGCTGTAATTTGTAGTTCCCGGTCGTCGCATACATGGGGACATGTGTTTTTCCTATTTTGTACTAACGCAATAGATGTGATAGCTTATCAGTACTTTAAGTCTACGTGTTATATAAACTAGCACTGTAGCTGATTCATTTAGTAGTGACATTCCTTAATAAAATGTTATGTAGGTAAGTACATAGGTATAACAATGTTTGCTATTTTCGATAGGTAACTGTACGTGTTAAAAACACGCAGGAAAACAAGATGTATTTCTGCTGCGCCTGAAAGTCAAAGATCTGGACACTGTGATTGTGATTTTTATTGATTGTGATATTTGTGATCGTAATAAGGATTCCTCATAATTTCAAAGCTGCCTGTAAAATTTCCTAGTTTAATTTAATCACCTGGCTCAAAATTTGCGACCCAACGACCATTATAATAAAATAGTATTTATACAATCATGACATAATTAAGAGCTTTTCAGTCGAGTACCGTGTTTACGCCACGAAGCATACTGGCGATGATACAATATGCGACCATAAAAGCTCTATCGAAAAGTATGCGCTAGTAGTTCCGTCTACACAATCTCAATTCAAGTATTACAGTCGACGAGTATAAAATAGTTATTTGTTATACAAGGGGTGAAAGTTGTATTTTACGTGCGAGTGTTATTTGAAACACGAGCTAGCGAAAGGATTCTATTATTGACCACGAGCGAAGCGAGTGGTTCAAAAATAGAATCCTGAGCGTAGCGAGTGCTTTAATACACGAGACGTAAAATAACTTTCACCCGTGTATAACACAAAACTTTTCACCTCACTACAGCGAGGAAAATAAGAAAAAGGGTGCATTTTGCTCGGTTTCCCGTAATTCCTCAGGTGTTTAATACTTCTTCATCACTCGAATCACTAATTTTTAACAAAACAACCTAGAAAAACATGCGAATATTTAACGTTGATATGATGGATGAATTGAAATGAAAAGTTTTGACGTAAAAGGTTTTATTAAATGTCAGATGCGTTTTGTTCGTACGTAGACTTATTCGGCTGTCAGAACAATTTATCCGTTTTTACAAAAAGAATGAAGATTAATGTTGAATGCTGATATTTATGAATTAAAATAAAGTTGTAAGACTGTATTAAGTGTTTTTACTCGATGCAATTCATTAATTGCGATGTTAAAAATTCTGCACTTTTAACGTTTTACGTTTTGTTAGCTGTCAAATGTCACTTAAGCCACTTGTCACTTATGTCAAAACTCTTTCACCACATGTGGATAAAAAGCGATTTTCACAATAGATATTAAACAAACAAAAAGGGCTTTCCGAGCTAGTGAGGTGAAAAAGGTTTTGAAACGAGTCAAGGTACTGTTGATGGCGTGTATGTAGACCCGTGTAAAAAAGTAAGACGCTCTTTATAATGTTTATGGGCATTGATTAAATACTGGGAACGGAGACTCTCCGGGAGAGCTGAACTTTACTGTAAAAGGTGGTTATAAACTAGTTTATAGATGCCCCCTATACCTATAAGGTAAAAGGCATACCCTATACCTTTTACCTTCAGTAAAACTAGACCTATTCGTAGCATAGCATATAAAGGTTGAGTACCCCAAAAATGGGGCACACAAAAGGACAAATAAAAAAAATTACAAGGTCAACTGTAGCGAATTACCTATTGAATATAGTTGCAAATTTACTCTTTATTTATAATAATACTCGAATTGAATTCAGTTCAACTTCAGAATGGAACGAATCATACAAACTTTTGGTAACCAGGACACGTGACACTTTGCCCGACATTATTATCGTATATTTTAGTGGCACAATACCCTGTTATTCGATGATTAGCTGCTAATATACCTCTAACAGGATATTTTTTGTGGAATAACTTTTAGTATAGACAAATCATTTCGATTTGCCTTAGTTTAGGCTGATCCGCGAATAGTACCCTACAGGCACTGTCAGCGACTCAATTATGATCCTACCCCTCAGATACTGCTATAGAGAAGTGACTACTTACTAATGCCACCAAAACAGTAACAATGAGCTGTGGCTTCAGATCATAAGTTCTAATCGTTCTCAACGATCTATTTATATTACATTTCTTTGATCATTCTTCCTCTCGTATGTAAATTATCGCCTACTCATGCCATGATTATCAATACCTAGCTAGACCTATAAATAATGAGGACACTAAGCATTATTTTTAGCTCATAATCTTTAAGAATATATTATTAAGTCATTACACGCAAAGTTTTTTTATTTGATATTAGTTTAAATTTGTTTTTGTGCAGGTTCAATCATCATTCATTGAACGCACTCAAACTTTGGTCAAAATTATTTTACATCATTTCTGCGCCACGTTTTGAACAAAATAAATTTGGTTTAGCATCTCCCTTGGCAGCAAATACAGCATTGTAAGCTCCTAATTTAAGTTGACTTCACTTTTTTGTGTAAGTTTGCGATTTTTGTATCTTTTTGCAAAATAAACCGAGAAAGGTCTCGATTTTACATAAGAAAGCTGTACTGCCACATGCTTCGCTTTTTGCCGTTACTTAATATCTCTTTATTTATTTTTTCGGCTATCATCCTGTTAAATAGCCCCTCTGCAATATTTTAATACCAAATAGGCAACTTATTTTAGGCTATAGACGTTTTTTTGCACATCTTTATAACCACCACGATTTTTCTAAGGGTTTTCGTGCAAATTGACTTCAGTCCTTTAATGTTTAGAGCTCATTTTCATGAAAACCAATTATAGATTTAATAACTATGGTCATACTTTTTATTGGTAATGTTGTAGCGATTATAATTTTAGTACACAAAAAAATCTATACTGCCCAAGTTAAGAAGCATAACAATAAATGTATGCCCCGATTTTGGGGTACTCAACCTTTACGCAAACGTAACGTCACGAGTATGAAACTGGTCACAATGTATGGAGGTTATACTTAAAAAGACCTGATTTAATTGCTTGTGAGTGTAATTTGTTAGTATAATCAAATACCTGTTTTATTATTTATTATGGAAATAGGCTAGAATATATATAAATAGACAGGTTACTAGGCACAGTCAACTGCGATAATGGTTCACCCTGTTTTCGCATAATCATTGTGGTAATAATTATATTGTTCATAATCTATGTGATCATAATTTGCTGTAACCATAAACTGTTTTGGCATACTTATGTTGATTGTTGTTACATTGTGCTACGAAAACTCATACATTTTGGGTATCTTTAGCTTGCTCTCATTCAGAATGGCGGTAAAGACTTGGAGCCTCAAAAAAGTCTTAGACTGTGGTCGCCTATTATACCTATCCAATCTATAGTCTCTGATTTTATGCAGGTATAAATATATTACCTATGCAAATATTAACCTTTGAATGCCTGTTTCCGGGAGCTATATTGTGATTATTAAGTAATAAGTAGCAATCGTAAATATTAGCTAACCCAAGGGAAGCTCTAAGGTCAAAGGCGCATTCCTATGATCCTACCGGGTTGGCATATCTACCCATGTGGACTCCGATTTATTAAATCCAAGGGTATCTTTCACATTTTATAATAGGCGCTTCACACATATTCAGCTATTATAGATATCATGGAAAAAAAAAGACTGAAAAGTGTCTATGGTAGCTGAATTTTTGTATTGACAGACAATCTTCAGACGGATATCCGATTTTCAGCTGATTTTTGTCTATGGTACCGTCACCATCATATATATCGGAGCGGCCAAGGTACTCAAAAATATCTGAACATGCACTTTATCGCTTTGACAATAGAAGTGATGTTCAGATATTTGTGACCACCTTGGCTGCTCCGATATATCTGATGGTGACTGTACCTAGCTGAATTTCGCTAAATGTGTGGACCTCTTTAAACTGCCGTATTCAATCCAAACACAAACCCGAAGATTCAAAAGCATCACAAAAGCCATCAGCGCCATCTGTCACCGGACCCGTAAAGCCGTTTTGATACCATAAACGATACCATATTTATTTCCATTGGTTTGTCTTGCATGCTTGTTTATCAGAATTATCAGGTATTTATTCAATCTAAGCAAAATATCGCGGCTGAACAGTATTTTGACTTCATACAATTATATTAAATAATAAGTTTTGTGTTTAAAATTCATACAATTAATTAAAATTTCCACTGATTCATGAACCATTCGATATTTATTCGATAAAAGATTACTACATTTATGACTTAGAATAATATTTATATGTAGGTATTATGGAATGGAGCCGGTTGTATCCCATTGTTGAGCAATTTTCCACTGACCTAGATTTTATGCTGTTTTGACCACTAACTCAAAAGTCTAGTTCATCCAATCATCACGGTTAAATTCTGGCAGTTAAAATAAAAATCTGTAGATAAGTTACTTTAAAATGCCACTTAGATACCTAATAAAGATTAGTGTGTCTACGTTTTGTTATAGAGGGGAAAATATAAAAACCCTTCAAAAATGGCGAAGTGACACATATTTTCACAGGAAAATGTGAGTAAGAATCCAATTATGTTCAGTCAACTCTATGAAGCATTGATGGAAAGATTTGTTAAATAATTTTCTAAGTTATCGAGTTTAGGGCCGATGAAAAACTTATGAGTTAGCTTAAACACGAAGGTTCCCAAAATTATTGGAGGAAATTGGAAATGGACGGTTATTTTTTGTGAATGCGTAATTGCGTAGGTATATTTGGAGGTTTGTAAGAAGTTAAAGTACGTACGTATCATCTTTACATTGCGATTTATAGCTTTATTCGATGTCAGAATGACAGTCGCAGTCGCAACGGGGAGTCGCGGGAAATTCATGTCACCCGTCAAAAACAAAATAGTATTAAAACATCATATAAATTGCTGCAATTTAGGACTCATTTTTAACTCAATTTTAACGCATTAAGATTCATAATGCTGTGTAGTTTCTGAAAGAATGGTTTTGAATAGCCCACGAATAGCCATGAGGTTTATTGAGATGTCGGAGATTTGGTGTCGCTCAAATACTCGTAATTCAGCTACGAAATAAAAAAAGAAGAAAACCAACTGGACTTCTGCTCTGATTTGGTCTGGACAAAACTTATGTTCTGATTTTTTCCGACTCGATAATGACGTTTGAACTTTTTCTACCTGTTCTGATTTTTTAGTAAAATATAATTTGTATTGGGCAGATAGGTTCACAACTTCACAATGGAGCAGATCGAGATGCTATTTCACCTTTTGATTGGAGAAAACCATAGATAAATAATGATTAGAACTATATATAATATAAGTAGTTTCGGAAAGGATAGCTCTGAAAGTTCAAAACAGGGCGTCTACCCATCTAACTTTTGAATCGCGGGCCTAAAATAAAAATAAAAATGGTAGGTGTGAGGTGAGGTGTGAGATCTGATAAGTACTTTCAATGAAAACTATATTGCATTGCATAAAATCGGAAAAGAGACATAGTATATAGCACATAGCCCGGATTTTAATCGGATGTCCCAGTGGCAGAACATTTTATATGAAGCTGTTCCCACTTACACGACACAATTTTGTATGAGGCGCCGACACCCTATCAAAAATCGGGCCCGACGTCCGACAAGTGGGAACGGGGGGTAGGTAACAGATCGGTAACTACGGAACCCTGCACTGAGCATGGTCCGATATGCTCTTGCCTGTTTTTTTTAAACTGTTGAACTGGAGTTCGATTTTTGAATCTCATCGGGTGACTTATTTCGTACTAAATAGTCATCGGCTGCATACAAAAAAAAGTCACCGGTGAGATTCAAAAATCGAACTCCTGGATATGAAATGTATAGGCAACAGAAGGTACGGATTAACGCTATTTGAGTATCCATAATAGGTTAAGTAGTCACGATACGTAATCGTACGTAGTCGTAGTGTAAGTATAATTACTTGTTTATCTTACAATAACGCTGGGTAACAAGCTAATGATATCAAGTTAATGCAATTTAATAGTCAGATATTTTATAGATCGTGAAGGAAAAGCCTTAAACGAAAAAACGGCGTTTAAAGCCGTCATTTCGGTTAGTCGTTAACTTATTTGATGACGCAATATTTTGCTAGAATCGCAATTACTAAAGAAGTTAGCTGGAGTTATCTCTTTCTGAATACTTAATTTTATGAGCATTTTATACTCAAGGTAACTATAATGGTTTGAATAATCAAAGGAGCTTTATCTGATAATGGGAATTTGTCGTTTACTTTAAATATTTTAAAACCAAGGCTAGATTTTTAGGGCGTGTTTAAGTACACCAAAATGCATAGATAGCATTGCTTTGATAATTGAACGAGCGGAGCGAAGCGAAGCCAGTTCTTACAAACAACTTCTGGGTACTGGGACGTATGGGCATTTCGATGGCTTTTTGATTTTGAGAGTTTGTTCGACGATAACTTTAGTAACGTTTTTCTGATCTTCATGAAATTTGACGGGGTTATAGCACTGATACATATAATTTGAGAGTTCGTATATGAGCAGGATCGATCAAGGGGTCATGGAGCTAGAAGGCGCGAAAAAATCATCATATAGGTCTTGTTATGTTGGTCATCACGTTTGATAGGAAATCGCGAGTTCCCAGTTTGAAGCAGACTACTAGTTTATACAGTTGGTATTGTTGATATGTAAAAAAACAATTCTTACAGCAATCTACGTTTCTGTAGTTTTTCACTACTTCTGAGCCTCTAGTATGAGTCAGGTCATAAATTTTGCGTATCTGTCCTCACACCTTCAAGTATAAACGGGCTTCGAATCGTTTCCCTCACGTTAGTCACGTTTTCCATCAGTTTCGACAGCAAGAAATACAAAAGCTCTATGGCAGCACAGTTTATTTTCGATAGGTTTTATTAAAACGGTACCATGAGACACAAATTTGACTTACGTCACCGAAAATTACTGTATCGACTGTAGAAAACTCTTTCACTACCAAATTCTATAGTGAGATGTCAATGAGATGTCAAAACATGGTGAAAACGGTGAAATACATTCGTATTTATTGTGTGATATAGTGTTAGTTGACGAAATAATATCGACAAAGCCTTATTTTAAGTAAAAATTGTTAAGAAGACTGCACAGTTGAATAACTGGAACTAGAAAAAGAAACCGTAAAATTCAAGCCGATATGTGAAACTGACACTTCCACATCAATACCTACTTCAGTAAGAATAATTTTAGAAAAGAAATCTAGACACAAGAAAGAGACTGCGGAATATATGTAAGATTTATTAATTAACAGACAATGAAATTGATTTAAATCGACATAAAAATACCAACCTATCTCTAACCTCAAAATGAATACAAAAGGTAAGTTGTTAAAATTTGATGTCATATTCAATTTCACATTCAATTTCCAATCATAATAGCTTCAATGAAACTGTGAAAAATAACCAATAATGTTGAAACATCTTTTACAGGTTCTTGTGCAAGTTGTGCATCATTAATATATGATTGATTCAAGGCATACCTACCATTTTCCCCAGAAAAGTGTATTGTTTTATATTCAAGACAAGAAGTGACAACTGAGTTACACGCCGGGGTCTTCGAATTATTGCATCAAAACCCAATACAATACTTTGACTTCATTAAAATCCAGATTTATACAGGGCACTTTGAAATTATAATGTACATAGATAGTTATATTAAAGATTTATTTATTGTTAAACAGCCTTTTATAGTAACACTTTCACAAACTAGAATCTTATAACTACCTACCTATTAACAATTACATGTAGCTGATAAATAGAAATAAAGCGGTATGGGCATACCGCTCGCGTCGTGTTATAAAAACCGGTGGCCAGCAGCAATGGCTTCCCCTGTGCGTTTCTTAGTGTTTTCTTAGTAATAGTGTTCCCCTGGTCGTGAGGCCGTGGGGCTCCGGGCCTCTTGATTCACGGATCAAATACCTCGACGCCAACGACAGCTACGACAGCTATATATGTTTCATAGGTGGTAAATAAATGAAAACCTTCGCCAACATGTCGTAGCGCAAGGCTTATTTTTTAGTTTGTCAGCAACGTCCTGAAAGCCCGGCAGATATATTCTTGTGATCATACAATAAACCTTAAAAATAAGGAAAAAACCTATGATCACTGAAAGTCGAACTGACATTGACAAAATAACCAAATAAATTAAGCATCACCTAACACTTTACATATGGACGTAATAGTTCTACGACGTTTTAAACTAGAAGTGTTATTTGTACTTTTTCAGATTTCAGATTTGGCTTTCTTTATATCTACGACGAAATAAATATATGGACGGATGGGCGGAGTCCTCACAGTTATCGCTCTCCGCCTCCTTCCTTGGCTTTGAATATGACAAAATACCTATACATATATACTACATGATTTCTCTGTTTGAAAAAAAGTTGGGATTGCGATGTTTTGATTGACTAAAATAACATTTCAAGCAATAAAAGTCATGCACGCTTTTACTAAAATAAATAGCTTACTATCATAGCTTGTAAGTATTTCCCGGCTACATGAACCGTAAGCCAGAAACTATCCAATCCATGACCAATCGCGTCCCATCAGCTGCCGTATTCTAATTTCAAAATACATAAACAATTCATTAAAATTAATGATTTATCGCAAACATAACTCCATCACACAGCAAATATTTAACTAATAATGAAGTTGTAATATTGGAGTTTTATTGGATTTTGAATAATTTTCAAGCAAATTTTGATCGTCTGATTCAGACGTTTCAGGCGCTGAAAAATCGTTACCCGGCTGTATCGAGGTAAAAAGACCGTCAGCTGTGCTGAGGCCCTAAAGATCATATATATATAATTATGGAACACTAACACTGATATATATATTCATATGACTAGTTGAGGGTCTATTCAGTGCGATACAGCCAGCGGATGATTTTTTTAGGGTTCCGTAGTCAACTAGGAACCCTTATAATGTAGTTTCGCCATGTCCGTCCGTCCGTCCGCGGTCTAGCTCAGTGACCGTTGGCACTAGAAAGGTGAAATTTGGTTTGAATATGTGCATTAACCAAGCCAACAATAGTAGAATAAAAACTGGAAAAATATATTTTGTTAGGGTACCTCCCGTACACGTGAAGTGGGGGGCGAATTTTTTTTTTCATTCCAACCCAGTTGTGTGGGGTATCGTTGGATAGGTCTTTTAAAAAGAATTAGGGTCTTTTGAAAGAGTTTTTGGAGAAAACTAATATTTTCGCAAATAATAGCTCCGAAATTTTAAAACACTCCCCCCCCATCTAACTTTTGACCGTGGGTTCAAAAATTTTGAAAAAATTCATGAAAGAGAAGCCTAGCAATTAACTTCAATGAAAACTATATTGAATTAAATCGGTAGAGCCGTTTTTGAGTTATCACTCTAAAAACCTATTAAAATGACGTAAGCACCGCCAAATTTCCCGTAAGAAACGACCTTTAGAATTAATGAATTGTAACGGGCCTGCGACTACGGAACCCTACACTGATCATGACCCGACATGCCCTTGGCCGGTTTTTTAAACAAACAGTTGACAATGAATATGCATTAAGGTCTAATACAGAATCCTATTTATCCGTAATTTCTTTAAACACATGATACCACTATTAGTCAGAGAAAATATAAATACATACAATTTATACTTTAGTTTAACATTATTTCGAAGGACAATAAGACTAGTGGTTCTGTGAACCGTAGACTTCGGAGAACATAAAAAACGCGACAGCAAACTTCCCCCCTTTTCCCCCCATTTTCCCCCCAATCAAAAAAATGCCTCATCAATTTTTGGAAAATAAATCAAGGAACGTACATGTCAAGTTTCATCAAAATCGGACGAAAAATGCGAACTCTAGACCGACACTAACCAACCAACCAACCAATACACACACATCAATCTGCCAAATTGTCGTACCAGTGAAAACGGAGACGTTCGTCGCCTCGCTACGCTCGGCTCCTCAGTCAAAGAATATACTAGTATTAAATATTTTTTTATATTTGTAATAGCATATTTAGTTTTATGTAGTTTACTACATAAAACTAATTTCTATTAGTAAGCATATGTAACACCCACAAAAAGTGGGTACATTTTTACGAGTTCCATGCGAGTTATTATTCACTGCTCATTTTATTTTCCTGGAGTTCCAATCCTTCAGAAAGAAGGTTCTATAGGTACTTACTAAACTGAAGCAAGTACTGTCAAAAATACCAACACTTAATGTAAAATTGACTGTGTTAATATTAGATTTAGGATTATTTTAGCTCGACGAAGTTTAAGTAGGAAAGGAGATAGAGGTACACTGGAGCAAGGGCCTGACACCACAGAGTAAATAATAGTATAATACAGAGAGACCTCTGTATTGTCACGAATCATGTTGTCCCTTCTTAACGCATGACAAGTTCTCTTTCGCACTTATGCAAACGTATCGGATACGTCGTGTCAAACTCAATTTTTTTGACAGATTTACTTTGAGTTGTACCGGTGTACCCCCCTGCTGACACGCTTTTATTTGACATTGAAAGAGAAAGATAGCCTAATTGCGATTCCTACAAGAGGAAATAGAAAAGAGTATCATGTTTTGTCCTTATCACCGACCGGACTTTTGTTCATGGTCGGGTTATGGCACACTTCATACTTTGATCTACTCAAGTCATAGATATACCACCCATAGATCTGACACGGAACTAATAATACCAAGATAGAACGGGATGGTCTTATTACACTTTCGATAGACATGGCAGAGAGGTGCTATTTTCGTTGGTCCTTGTCATAGTTTCTATTACCCTCCACGCGTTACTTCTAGCAGTGGAGGGTAACAAACAGATATAATGCGCGATTTCTTCAAGAATTTCTGTGATTGGTACGAGAAAAGCTGTTAGTTTTCCTAGAAAGTTGTGTCGGCTAAGGAAAAAATTGGTAAATTGTTCTGTTTTATGCTGTAGAAGTGATTATGGGCATCTATATATCTATCCCTTACGGGGGTACACGTGTGCGGGCTCTAGTTAATGCTTGCTTTGAGACTCAAGTGAACAACACAAATTGGTCGTATTATGACGAAAAGTAAACAAAGGTTTTGTCGAATAATTACTTATTAATTACTTGTTTCTAGCACATGAGCGGCCAAATAACAGATGTGTGGTGCTTGTTTGTGCTTTAAACAATGGTGGGATGTTTGTGTTCTGTATATTTGTCTGCATTCTGCAAAAGCCGAACCGATCAAAAAGAAGCTAATGTTACATTTCATGCGTAAGTACAAGTTTTCTGTATTTTGATCACTTATTTCCTTCTAAAATTTCACAAGAACCAAGTTGCTGAGTTAAATCATTAGTTGTATCATAAAAAAACTTGATAAAACACGAAAAATCTATAAATGATTTTCAAAACAACTTCGTGACTTTTGACATGCAAACCGGTCAAATTGCGTAGTACAGATATATTAGACAGCCAGCTTAGTATTATACAAGTCCAATAAATTGGTCGGATTATAGGGTTGCCTACAAGAAGAAAAAAAAAACCCTAAAAATTTCCCCATATATAGGGGTATTTCAAGCAATTTGATATTTGCAGATTTCCAACGGACGAAGAAACTTGCAAAATTTAGATTCCTGCACGGAAGTGTTGGCGCTCGTCACGCTGTTCGTTGTGTCCGGGTGTGAGGAACTAGCTCCTGTTCGTGTCGCGGTGTTCGCAAGTGCGATGCTTAGAATTTTTAATATTTGTTCTTGTTGCGCTTGTTGAACGCTCAAAAACTGCGCGAATTGTACGGCGTCTATCTCATCGCCAATAAAATAAACTCAATTTATTTACATGTATCGCTGTAATTCATTGACAATAAAATTAATGACATATTAGACGTTGTTATTATTTGAAGGGTTTCTAAAACTAAAGACTTAAAAAGAGGTTGGATATTACAGATACTAGCTTGTGTGAATCTGTATAAAGATGTTCGGATCATTTTATTCTTGTTTTAATCATTAGTCCTCGTGATTCTTAACGCAAATTACCCAAAACTTGACGATTTCAAAAAAGTCATTTGTACACCCTCTTATACTCGTAAGCGTAAATTGGCAAATTGCATTCAAAGCCAAATTATGCAAATAAAACATTTAAATCGTCAATAATGAAAAGTAATGTTTTAATTTCAACAAACCAATTGTGCAACACCGAAATGCAGCATTCTATTGACTCGAGAGCTCGAGACTAATTATTTTCGCGATTATTTATGTTATGATCCTATGCCAAAATGGCGACTCACACATTGCAGTCACTACGGAGTCAAGTACTTGCAACGGTTTCGACGACATTTTAGTGGAATTTTTTTTGCTACCCTGGCAACCCCATATTTGTGCACAGTATGACGTCATGATAGTCTTTCTCATACCACCGGCCAAGACCAAGTCGGGCCATGCTCAGTGTAGGGTTCCGTAAACAAAGACAATTAATTCAAAAGGTCGTTTCTTACGGGAAATTTGGCGGCGCTTACGTCATTTTTACTTACGACCTTTCACTATGGGTTTTTGAGTGATAACTCAAAAACGGCTAAACCGATTTATTTCAATATAGTTTTCATTGAAGGTACTCATTAGGCCTCAGGTTCATGATTTTTTTCAAAATTTTAGGGCTAACGATTCAAAAGTTAGATGGGGAGGGGGGGGGGGACGGACGGACGGACGGACGGACATGGCGAAACTATAAGGGTTCCGTTTTTGCCATTTTGGCTACGGAACCCTAAAAAGTACTTAAATTTAATATATTTGTACCACGAAGTTATAATGACTGGTACTCGTTCGACTTAGGAAGTAAAACCTTTTTGGTTTACGTACAATCTGTTTCGGTCTTTGATTATTAAACCAACCGGATGCGACACGCGCTCTCATTTCTACCGGAAAAAGTCTGCCGTTTGTTTGTTGCGGGGGAGGGGAACGTGAAATGTATGCGAAACGTCAAAATAGCCACGTCAAATAAACTTCAGTCCATACAATGAGTATGACCACTGGTCATACATTTTTGGCAGAGCAGAACGCCTGTCTATGGACTGACGTTTATCTGACGTGGCTATTTTCACGTTTTGCATACATTTGACGTTCCCCTCCCCCGCAAAAATCGGCAGACTTTTTTTGTATAGACAATGACAGGTATGGCCGGTCCGGTTGGTTTAATAGTCAAAGGGTGTGAAGGATGTGAAGCTTATTGTCATGTCACGTCACTTTGTAAACGATTGAAATTTACATTAACGATTTTCCGTTCGCGAATAGCGTAAAGGATAATTTGACTCATGGTATGGCAGTAATTTTTAGTTCTATAAGTGACCGCTAGAGGCTCTGCACAAAATCACCATACAAATAATTGACGGATACGTGACCGTCTCCCGAGTTGGGCTTATTTGGGTGACTCGTGGTCGAGCCTCTGAGCCAGCATGTTAGTGAAAATGGCACTGTCAACAGCTTTCATAAAGCAATGTCGAATAACGCTCTTGGCGCTATCGTTGACACTGTATCGATGTTCTCATTAATGTTTATGAATAGACAGCTATACAAGGTGTAACAAAAATACTGCATGGTGATCCTTTTAACAGCATAATTGGTATCGTATTCTCATTATGAAAAGGCAAGAAAAAAAAATTTCCTCGCCAAAAAAAATTTTGATTTTGTATGAAGGGTTGGCCAGCTGAAACGACGTGTCCCATACAAAACAAAATTTTTTTTCGGTTCAAAATTTTTTTTCTCCTACTTTTTCTTACTGATAATACGATACCAATTGAGCCCTTAAACGGATCACCAGTATTTTTGTTACATCCTGTATATACTATATAAGGTATAATATTGCATAATCAAATTCATTAACATTCTATAAGCTGTCATGCATGGGTTCTAGGAACGAGTTCGCGGGCCTCGGGTGTAGTGGAACCAAGGACTCTCTTCTTTAGGCTCCACTCTCCCATAAACGTATCTTATACCCTTGTTACACCTACCGAGTACAGTGGCGAGTCAGTACTCTCGACCGAGTACTCGCAAGGTGTAAACACATCGCCGAGTACTGGGCCGGGCCATTTTACTCTCTCGGCCGAGTGGCATTTTGCTGTCTCGCCACTGTACTCGTTAGGTGTATCCAGGCCTTTAAGGCCTAATAATTAACTGCTTAAAAAAATCTTACCTATGTTCTGTCCCCATCAAATATATTGGAGCGGCCAGGGTACTCCAAAATATCTCAACATGCACTTTATCGCCTTGACAATAGAGGCGTTGTTCAGATATTTGAACCCGATGGTACCTCTGATAACTAATTCCACGATAAATAGTATATAATATGTGTTATGCGGATTCAGATTTCATCGAGATTTATTTATCCGTTATTGCGTGAACGAATAACAATTATTCATTCACCTTTGTAGAAAAGCCACGAAAATCAATTGAAGCCTGCACAAATTAATGTTTCAGGAGCTCATGATCTTAAAACTGTTTTTCTTTGCTAACATTTAGTCTAAATAAACTTAAATGGGCATATTTGAAATACGCAAATCTTAATAAAACGAAGGTACTCTGTATGTTTTTTTACAAACAGGCACGTAGTCTTTTCTTACAGAGTTCGAGTTAGTTCTTACTTAGTTTGACTTTTGTAACATAGTTTGAGTCGTTAGTGTCTGAGAACTTTGTCCAGTAAGTGATCTGTGAGTATAATTTATTCATTACAGACTGGATAAATGCTTGCAATTATTCAAATAGTAGGGATTTAATTAAAAAGTGAAGATAGCCGTACGGCTGGAGATTGACTTGCGTAAAGACAATGATTTATTCAAGAGCTGACCGCTATGCCGTTTGACTTTCTGCGTGCTTCTGCTAATCCGCTGTGTCATACAAATGCTTTAGGTTACGGATCGGCATATTTGTGATGGCTGCTCTACATGATAGGCCATCATAGGGACACAGCAATACGATGGAACGAGATCGCAATATCGTTAGCTCCCTTTAACGCATAGCTGCGTCCCTATAATTGCCCATCATCACAGAGTAAATAATAGTATAACAGAGAGACCTCTGTAATGTCACGTAACGTCACGAAGCATGTTGTCCCTTCTTAACGCATGACAAGTTCTTTTTCACCTCACTAGCTCGGAAAGCCCTTTTTGTTTGTTTAATATCTATTGTGAAAATCGCTTTTTATCCACATGTGGTGAAAGAGTTTTGACATAAGTGACAAGTGGCTTAAGTGACATTTGACAGCTAACAAAACGTAAAACGTTAAAAGTGCAGAATTTTTAACATCGCAATTAATGAATTGCATCGAGTAAAAACACTTAATACAGTCTTACAACTTTATTTTAATTCATAAATATCAGCATTCAACATTAATCTTCATTCTTTTTGTAAAAACGGATAAATTGTTCTGACAGCCGAATAAGTCTACGTACGAACAAAACGCATCTGACATTTAATAAAACCTTTTACGTCAAAACTTTTCATTTCAATTCATCCATCATATCAACGTTAAATATTCGCATGTTTTTCTAGGTTGTTTTGTTAAAAATTAGTGATTCGAGTGATGAAGAAGTATTAAACACCTGAGGAATTACGGGAAACCGAGCAAAATGTACCCTTTTTCTTATTTTCCTCGCTGTAGTGAGGTGAAAAGTTTTGTGTTATACACGGGTGAAAGTTATTTTACGTCTCGTGTATTAAAGCACTCGCTACGCTCAGGATTCTATTTTTGAACCACTCGCTTCGCTCGTGGTCAATAATAGAATCCTTTCGCTAGCTCGTGTTTCAAATAACACTCGCACGTAAAATACAACTTTCACCCCTTGTATAACAAATAACTATTTCGCACTTATGCAAACGTATCGGATACGTTGTACCCCCCTGCCATCATGCAGAGTAGCCATGAGAAGAACCTTCCGCATTAGGTTTGACAGGTTATAAGAAACATAAATAGCAGCAAAGGTCGATTTCAATTATCAAATAACTCATAAATTATTATTTTTTGGTTTTTGCCATTGCAGTTATTTAGAGCCTCCTGCGTCTTTTGACCTACAATTGACTGATTTTTGGTTGACGGTGGTGCTGGTAGACCAATGAGTTTATGGGGCAGAGTGACATTAGTTTTTAGTTTTATATTTATTTTTTACCATTGATAGTTGTGAGTATTGATTGTTTAGACTTATCAATATATCAATATCGTAATGAGGTTTTTATACAAGTTTTAAGTCACTGACAAAAGATTGAATTCTGTTTGTGTGGCTGCCGTTTTCTAGAGAGTTGTTTTAAGGTGCGTAAAATAATGTGTTACCTTTAGGCCTATGACCATTGATAATCGTGAGTATTGATTGTTTAGCAGCCATTCTCAAAGTGTGGGGGCTCCGCGAGAATACTTCTAAAATTGACAAAAAAAACCAGCTCTTTCTGTCCATAATAATTTATTTTTGAATTTTGGGGCTCCGTCAAATATTTCGCTTTCGAAAAGGGTTCCGTCACCAAAAAGTTTGAGAACCGCTGGTTTAGATTTATACCAAAGTCATATTGAGGTTCTTATACCAGCTTTAAGTCATTGAAATTGTGTGGCTGCCGTTTTCTAGACGGTTGTTTAAAGGTGCGTAAAATAATGTGTTAGCTTTAGACCTATGCCATTCTGAGCTAACGAAGGCATCTTTCATATTTCTGCTAGAACCGATCGTGTTAATGAGGTTTGTTGTTTTCTCCATAATTTGTCGGGGAAATACGCAAGGGTGCGTATAAAGTCTGAGATAGATGGCATTTGAAAGCGCCACGGCAGACCCGAGGGCCTACCGCGAAGTTCGAAAATCGACAAAACGTTGGTCCCGTCTCTATCGCTCTTGCATATAGATGAGAAAGAGAGTGATGCAAATAAACGATTCGATGAACGAAGTGCTTCGCGGTTATAGGCCAGGTGGCCGCGCCGCGCCACTACCATTCTATGTTCAGAATTATTTGTAAGATTTGTGTTGGTTTGGGTCATTAAAATTCGTAATCATTTTAGTAATTTCAATACATAGCCGCATTATGAACTACTTTTATACGAGCTCGCTCAGGTCTCATAGATAGGATAAATATCTAGGTCCATGGGGTCCCAGCGCACACAAGTTTTTTTGCAGAAATCGCAAAGCGTCTGGTTGATGTAACTGGTGACCGAAGAGCTGGCGGTTTCCTCGCACAGCGTAGTCAGCGTATCAGCATTGCGATACAACGAGGAAATGCCGCCAGCATCCTTGGTACAATGCCGCAAGGGCCTAGTTTAGATTTGAGCTAGTTATTAATTTAGTTTAGTATTTGTACTGTAGTACCTCTGTATATTTAGTTATGTAAATAAATGTTTTAAATGGATAAATATATAATCACAACATTGATAATTGAACAATTATTACGAATTAATATTATACACCCGATATCTCCGTGAATCGTGAACCGATTTTGATTTTTTTTAAATATACCTAAATTTGTTGATATTGGGCAAACCAATTCAATACGACATAAGCCTCAGATAAAGGTGAAATAAGTCAGGTCAACTGATAATCTTTTTATTTGATGTCTGTAGATATTTAAGTAATTGTGCCATTTGGTTACTTTGGGATTTCAATTGGGTGAAATTTCTAAATAAAATAGAAATATCTTTATTCGTGACAATAGGTAACAAAACAACAAATAAATTACAGATACACACAAGAACAAATAAATTACAAATAATACAGACACAGTCTGTGCGGAAAGAGAAAGCCCCGCAGAATGTATGAGTTCCTATTATTTAACCGCGAAATCTCTCTCCTCCCGCACAAACCCAACAAAAAAAAAGACTAACGTATATACTTTAGCTTGGGTAGGTATATCTCACCTTAAGTGGATTTATTTATTTATTGTATGGCTACACGTCACTGGATATAGAGAGGCATTTCTTCTTTCAGGTGGTCATGTAGTGGATTTAATTAGGTATTCTAACTGTGGCCTAATCAGGCCTGTCTTGAATTCGCCACGATAGAGACGGATGCCTTCTTGATCTTCGATTACTAGTGATAATAACTGTCATCATTAACCGGGTTTGTCATTACATGCGGCATTATGTAGGAAAAAACCACGGAAAAACTGCGGTCCTTAAGGGATGTTTGGAATGTCTACGCCGCGCCGTGTGGTCTTCTCTCATTACACAGGAATCGCGCTCGAAACAGTATGGCAATATGCTTAGAGCATTCAACTAGCCGGAGCGGCCAATGACAGGCGTACCCTCTGCCGAAAACATAATATGACCATTGGTCATATTTATTGTATAGACTGACGTTTATCTGACGTGGCTATTTGTACGTTTCGTACTAATAGCGTACATATTTGACGTTCCCCTCCCCCGCAAAACATTTTTGTGTAGAAAATGTCAGACATGGCTATGGGTAGCCGGGTGGAATAATTTATGGCAGTATCGCACCTATTCTCCGGTCATATGTTTAAAGAACAGGGTTTTAATTGATTAAATTTAAAGCCAACGGGTTGGGTGGGGCACAGCGAAATGTCATCAACTCAAAACTCAGGCTTTTTGCTTCCTATATGATAATACCAAACTTTGGTGAAGAAGTTTTCACGAAAGCGGTGTTGTCATGCAATGAACTTAGGCAATTAAGTAACTCAGCGTGACTCTAAATAATATCTTATCATGGAATCCCAGATTTGTCTCTGTGGCTTGGTATGTGAGCTTTGGTTTGAATTATTAATAGAGTGGATCGAACTGACAGGTCCCTCGCATAGAAAGCCGTTTGCAAATGCTGTCAAATTACTCCACTGAATTAAGAATTCTACTTTACGTAGAACAGGGATACTAAAGCTAGCAATACTGAGTATTATCTGGTAACTGGGTCTGAATTTGAGTCAGGCCACCAGTACCTATTTACTACCGGTGAGGCGCCATATAGCAACATTGTTGCCAAAACCAATGCCTTCCATTATATACTTTAACAATTTAATATTACGGCTCAAAGTCATCTGGATCATGGATTATACGAAATTTCCCTGCGATCAGTATTGGTCTCCTAACTTTCTAAAAGAGTTCCGTATACGTAAACTTAACTAATTATTGCTAGTGGCGTTTGAATACTATACCAATACCAGATTAGGGTTTACTCGATACCATGTTTAAGGGTCATATTGTTTCTGATTCCAAATAAAGGTAACCGTTCCTTTATACATACATGCATTATAATCATGGTACAATCGAGCGTCTTGTAGCAAACCAAATACATTATAAAAGTATGTAATGGTTATGGCCCTATCGAATTTCCTATACGTAGGTATAAGTAATGTGTGTTATTAAATCAAATACAAACTTTGAAAACATTGAAAAAACCAATTGAGTGGAATGCACCACTTTAAAAACACGTAAAAATAATAAAGTAATGTGTGGATGAGTCAGCATAAAGGTCAAATTATTACGGCAGTTCCATATTTTGGCATTAAAAAGTCCATGCAGATAGCTGGGCGGGCTTTAAAAGTCACTCGGCGTTTTGCGATTTTTTTTTAATATGTATTTGGCCAAATTACTAAGACAGCGCTCACAGCATTCATCAATCCCGTGACCAAATACCGTGTGTTACATAAGTAGGTACTACTCTGCATTTGGGTACCTTCACGAATACCTACCAATGTGGAGCACTACTATTCCTTTCAGTTATTTCTTTTAAGGTTTAAATACACAACTACACATGTCTTAAAAAACATCTAAAACAAACAGTTATCCCTTTGATCCTTATCTCGAAATTTCCCAAACGTACTGCCTACCAAACATGCCTCCAAATGATTAACTAGGTATAATACATCGGCGCATACAAAGACCTTATCTTGATCAGTATCAATAGACATATGTATGTATTTATTACAACGTAAGTACATCCATATAATAACCGAAAACTTTAAAAGAGATTCCACGGGAACCCCATACTGTGCCGCAAGGTTAACAATTCACTTGTAGTAGTCGTTAAGTCTAAGGAATAAGGTCGGTTAGGATGAAGGTTGGATGTAGAAAATATTTGGTGAAATTGTGGGTAACCATCAATCATAAGTGACGCAGGACAGTTTCTAAACCTTTTGTGGTTTTCGGCTGGGTTTAATGGATCGAGCCCACTTGTTGGTTTGTTGCGTAACTCTTTTGTCAGATTTTTATGGCGTAGGTAGCTACTTTTGCTTTTCGAGGGTCTTTGAAGTTAAAAGTTTAGGGATCTGAGGCTGTGTTCTATTTATGAGACGATGACCTAAATAAAGGTGCTTCTTTCGGGGCGCGTATTTTCCGGTTAGATAGAAGCGCTTGATCTAACATTAAATTTGTCGAAACATAATTACTCGATTAAAAGTTTTGTAGATCAAACAAACCCTTCTTTGATTAAACTACTATACGACAACAGTATGTAGTCGACAACAAATTAAGCACCTACTTCCTTTGCCATAAGGTGCAAAAGTGAAAGCATCTTGGATGTCGATTCTACAAACGTCTATTAATTACGTCGTCATGATTGGAAACCGCGATACAGCACGTATTCGTTTCGTTAAAACTTATATGCCGTCGTGCACATCATATTGCTCGTGCACGAAACCATCTCAGGGGCTTTTCAAGTAACTTCATAAGCATTAAATAAATATATTTTGGCGATATCACCGCCTCCTTCCTAGTGGAAGCAGTAGAAAATGCCACAGTCATGGGCACCTTTGCGCCGGGAACGGCAGGGAGCGGGTTGTTTAAGATTTTAAAAAAATGCACATACATATATTATAAGTAATCAATGAAAAAAGTGGTTCATACTTATGTATCGAAAGTTAGGAAAAGTCTGCATAAAAGGTGGAATTTTAATATCTGGTCAGGAAACGAACACGCAACGCAACGCAACTGAGTTATGACTTTTCAGGTCATATAAATTGACTTTTCAAAGTTTTTAACAACGAAAACAGTTTAAAATTCAAAAAAATTCATATGTTCGCAGCAAATTCCGTCATGCTAATTTAGCCAGTAATGGTCACCACGTAACTACATATCATCGAACAACTCACGACCGAGTAACTCACGGACTTACTGCTACTTACATATGATTTTGGACTCCGATTAGCTATAGTTATTATAGATCTGGAGGTCCTAATAAAATGGTTAGCCGAGACGAGTGCTTGGTAAGTGGGAAAAGAGAAACAGCCACACGCGGTGCCGCGACTAATTTACAGCCTAATTGTGACGACAATTACACGCTTTTCGAAGGAAACGCTCGTTCTCAGTTCTCGGCTCGATTCGACCAACTAATTATTAAAATATACGCAAAATGCCGAGCATTTGAGTATGTTATGTGTTTCGAGAATTGCTTAAAAGTGGACCTTTCGGTATAAATATTTTTAGTACCTGCTATGAATGATGCCGCGGGAACGAATGACTTGTGGTTTTGAAAATTATTTATTTGGTAACATATTTGTAAAATAGAACACATACGTGTCATCTGCCTTCTATCCGATGATGTTGATATCGCTGCTGTTCACAAATAAGCGTTAAATTATAAAGCATATTTCCTATTTTTTCCGCGTTGATAGTTTTTTTAAAGAACGTGCGGATGGCCAATTCGACTTGGAAAATTACAAAGCCTTTTCTCCAGGATAATTTTTGTAGGAAGGGAATGGAAAAATGTAAAATAATTATGTTCTTAATTTGAAGCAAGGTTTAAAGTTAGAGCTTTAAAATTTGGAAGCGTGTACAGTCAACGTCAAAGATATGTTTACACTTTTGGACATTACTGTTCTAAAAATGTAAACATGTCTTTGACGGCGACTGTTCTTGTAAATAATTAGATTAAATTGATTCTAAATTCGGACAAATCCAAGCTAGAGCTGAAACTAAGCGAATTGTAGCTTAATTACCCAACCTGGGTGCGGATAAAATATAGTACAGTATGTTGTAATAAAACACGTTCCTTCAGTTGTATATTTATTTTTATACTGACAGATTTGTTTAACAGAACAACCATAGTAACTAAGAATAGGATGATGTAGGAAGGTTAGTCTATGCTATATGAGCTGAATCCTACCTATTTCTAACACTCCCACTAGGTAGGATAGAGCAGAGAACACAACACAATGTTAGACACAAACAAATAAACGTTTAAAATAAAAAATAGTGACTTCCACTGTAGCTTTCCACAGTTGTTCCATTATAAGGAAAATTAAAATGCCCTCCCACTGAGTGGCAATGTTCACACCAATATTTTATTTTTGAAAATTACAAATTTGTCTTTTGGCAGGGGTTTCGTCAAACCATCTGCAAGTTGGTCATTCGTGTTGACATATGTGACTGTTATATCTCCAGCCTCGTACCGTTCACGTACGTAGTGATATCGTACGTCAATGTGTTTGGTGCGCTTGTGAAACTCTGGGTTTTTAACAAGTTTTATAGCGCTCTGGTTGTCAACGTGTATATTCACAGGTTTTCCCTTTAAACTGTCATCAATTTGGGTCAGAAATTGTCGAATCCACATGGCTTCCTTTGTAGCATCACATAAAGCCATGTACTCTGATTCTGTAGTTGAAAGCGCGACTGAGGGCTGTCGACGGCTGCTCCAAGTAATTGGCCCGCCATTCATCAGAAACAGGTACCCTGTCGTCGATCTTCTAGATTCTGGGTCTGTAGCATAATCAGCGTCAGTGAACCCAATAAGGTGTTCTACACCACTGCCACTGTACAGTAAACCAAGTTGTGGAGTACCTGCTAGGTAGCGCATTATTCTCTTTACAAGATGCCAGTGTGATGCAGTATAGTTTGCTAAAAATCTACTAGCAACTCCCACAGCATAAGAAATATCAGGTCTAGTGGTAGTTGCGAGGTATATCAGACACCCGACAGCTTCTCTATATGGTATATTCTTGTCAATATCGTCGCAGATTGCAACTGTATTGTTTTCGATTGGGGTGCTCGCTGACTTAGCATCACTCATGTTAAACCGTTTTAACATATTTTTCACGTAGCTACCTTGATGAATAAGTATAGTACCGTTTTCGTTATTCCTCCGTATTTCGAGCCCAACAAAGTGTTTCGGGGTTTCTTCGACAGTTATTTCAAATTCCTTTTTGAAAAGATTAAGGAATAATGCAAGTGTACATTTTTTCTTAGAAAACAAAAGTCCATCATCGACGTACATTATTAGTATGACTTTTTCATGATCTAGTAGTCCCACATAGACACACGTGTCGGCTTGTATACTTTCAAAACCAATTTTCTTTAAGAATTCATCAAGTTTTCGATTCCAGCACCTTGGTGCCTGTTTAAGTCCATAGAGAGAACGTTTTAATTTACATACTTTATTCATTTCTACGTCAAGTCCTTGTGGTGGCAGCATATATATTTCTTCGTCTAAATTTCCGTGTAAAAACGCCGTCTTCACATCGAACTGTGTCATTTCATACTTTTTGTCAGCACAAACTGCAAGTAAAATTCTTATTGAGTCGTACCTGGTCGTTGGGGAAAAAGTCTCATAGTAGTCAATTCCGGGCTTCTGGTCAAAACCTCTTGCAACAAGCCGTGCTTTATAGCGTAAAACTGATCCATCTGGATTTAGTTTCATTTTAAATACCCACTTGGACGTTATTGGTTTCTTTCCGTCTGGTAGCTCTGTAATTTCCCAGGTTTTATTTTGGTTTAATGATTTTAGCTCTTCTTGTATAGCACATTTCCATTTATCTACTTCAACGCTTTTCATTGCCTCTTCATATGTACTTGGTTCTTCAGAGGTAATATTCGCTTCATATCGAGTTGGTGCTTTAAGGGTCTCTCTAGGTCTTAACATTCTTGCCTCAGTTACGTTTTCTCCAGGTGTTGCTTGTTCACAATCAAAGAAAGTGTCTGTTTGGTTACGACCTTCGCTCGTTGAGGCTTGTTCGGTGCTATTATTGCCTTCCATTTGAACCGCGTTTCGGTTTTCGATTAAATGATTCTGCTCAACGTTATCGTGTATTATAAATTGTAATGGTACATCATGATTTCCTCCCTCACCGGAGAATGACGATTCATTGAAGAGAACATTATGCGAAATATGTACTTTCTTGGCAATAGGGTCATAAAGTCGATAGTTGGTCGAATTCCCGTCATAACCAACAAATACTAACTTTTTGCTCTTCGCGTCAAGTTTTCGTCTTAACTGGTTTGGTACATGCATGTATGCGTCACAACCAAAAATTTTTGTATGATTCAAATACGCTTTCTCTCCCGTCCACTCCTGATAAGGAGTTGAATTAGGCGTTTGTTTTGTTGGAGTTCTGTTTAGCACGTATATGGCACAATTGACAGCTTCGGCCCAAAGATAATTGGGGCGCTTAGAATTTTGAAGCATCGTCCGCGCTGATTCCATAATAGTCCTCATGTCGCGTTCAGCACGTGGATTTTGTTCTGGTGTGTATGGTGCGGTTGTTTCCATAGATATTCCAAAGTTACTTAAAAATGCTTTAAATTCAGTATTGCAGTATTCTCCGCCACAGTCAGTGTGTAATACTCTAATAGGACGTCCAAATTTATTATGAATTAATCGCAACAATTCCTTGAAGTTTTCCAAGACATCACTCTTGTGTTTTATGAAGAATACAACTCGATACCCTGTACACGCGTCTTTGAACAAGACAAAGTATTTAAAACCAGAAATCGACGGTGTCGATATAGGCCCGCATACGTCTGAGTAAATAACTTCACCGGGTCTACAGACCCTCTTCTCTGTATCTAATTTTGCATGAAATGGGAGCCGATGTTGCTTTCCATAGGCACATGCCTCACAAAAAAAATCTTTAAAATCATTTTGAGAAATTCCTTGTAATGCTCCATTGTTTATCAATATTTTCAAATAGTTAATGTTTATATGTGCGAGTCTGTCATGCCAAAGTTTCAAACTACTGTCAGATGTGACAGTATTGGCATCGCCAGTCAGAATTTCATGCACAGCGGTTTTAAACAGTAGTCTGTACAGGTTGTTAGGTTGTTTGTGTGCATAGGCCACTAACCTTTTTTCGGCGTCCAATATATATGCATGCCATTTATCTTTATTAATAGAATAGCCTTTTTCTGTTAAAAGGCCTTCAGAAAACAAGTTTTTCTTTAAATTCGGGATATACAGTACATCATTTATTTCAGATTCATACCACCGATTGTTAAGCATCTTCTTGATATAGACGGTTCCTACTCCTTTAACGGTCAGCTCTGAATCGTCTCCGAGTCGCACTGATGTGGTTGAAGACTCTTCGAGTTTCTTGAAAAAGTCCAGTCTGCTGGTCATGTGGGAAGAAGCCCCGCTATCTAAGTACCAGATATCATTGTCATTGGCTTCGAAATGTTGTGTAAAGGTTTTAACCATGAATGCAGAATACGTCATATTTGCTCCCGAGTTTGTTTTGTTAAGACTTCTTTTTCGCGAGAAGCAATTTTTCGCTATATGCCCTGGCTTTTGGCAAAAATAACAAATTGGGGGTTTTGCATAAGGTCTTCTTTCAGGATATGCGTTCCTACTAACAGTGGCCAAGGCAATAGGATCAGCAGGGTCATTATTGCCAAGGCTAGATTCTTCGTCCAAAAGCCTTGAGGTTAAATTAGCTATAGTTTGTTTCGAAGCATCCATCGATAGCCATGCTTGTCTCACGTTCCTATACTTTGTTGGAAGGCTGCTAAGTATTTTCGTAATAATTGCCGCGTCACTTATGTTGTCTCCGGCTTCTTTTATTTGTTTGGCCAGTGATTCAACTTTTGAGATGTGTTGAGCAATGCCATCTTGTTCTTTCATCTTATAAGTGTAAAATCGTTCGTGGAGAGTCATTTTATTAAACTCAGATTTCTGAGCGTAGATGGTATCGAATTTTTCTATTATCTGTCTCGCTGATGTGCAATTTTCAATAAGAACCATCTGTTCATATGTCAGAGATGATGTGATGATAAACATTGCGGCCGCATCTTGCCGCTCTCGCTGGTCCGCTGCCGCAGTGGCCTCCCCAGCATCGCCAGCGCTGGTACTTGCGCCAGCCGATCCACTTCCTCCACTTTCTATAAAATGCCCCAATCCTTTCGCTTTTAAAGCATATTTCAACTGAAACTTCCATTGTAGGTAGTTTTCTGCACTGAACTTCTGCAGCATGCCAATACCACTTATTTCTTTATCCATTATTTTATAGGTGCACGCCCATAACCGTTGTAATAAAACACGTTCCTTCAGTTGTATATTTATTTTTATACTGACAGATTTGTTTAACAGAACAACCATAGTAACTAAGAATAGGATGATGTAGGAAGGTTAGTCTATGCTATATGAGCTGAATCCTACCTATTTCTAACACAGTAGTTGCCACAACATAACGGAATTTGCATATACATCTGACCGATTTGCTCACTTCGCTTTCACTTAGCTCTTTATGCCGAACATTGGTGATAAATATATCTCTATAGCTTTTATCTGGAGCCCATGGTTTGATTGAGGCTGTAAACTGCACGAGATATATATCTTTTAGATATTTATCACGATCGTAATATCTCGTTTTATTCGCTTGGGTTGAGTAATATGGATCAAGTGGATGCCATATTAGATTTCAATTACTTGTAATAAAATTTCTGATTGCGGGGTTTATTTATAACACATGATGTTCATGTATATTTAATTTCTGCTTTAATTAGTGTCCTGTCCCTTTGCATTTAATGGGCATATAAAATAAAGTATTATAGAATGTAACCTTTAAGTTTTAGTAAGCGTTGAATGTGTCTTAATACATTGGTGCCACAAAAACTCTAATCATGAGTTTGTTCTCTTCAGTATAATATTTACAGCAGGATATTTCTGTGGAACTGGCTAATCAAATCATCATCCTATTATCAGCCAAAACACGCCTACTTCTGGATCAAAAAACACTGGAAATTGGTGCATTTTTTGTGAACATTACAACATCGACGAGGGAGTTCATACGCTCGCCGCCGACAACAGCGTCAAAATCTGAGCGATAAAGCTGTGTCGCCTGTGTCCTACGTGAGCGAATCAGCGCTTATATAAGCGAAGCAACGCTAAAAAAACAGTCGATAGCGATTGAAGTACCCTACGTAGCTTCGCGTTTGCGTGTTGTAAGCTACGTAGAACACTTCAGTCGCTCTCGACTGTTTTTTTTTCTTTGATTCGCTCACATACATAGGACACAGCGTATTGTTGGAGCGTTTTTTTGTGAAACAAGTTTGACTGCACTTTTTCGGGGGCGGATTCTTCTTGTTCCTATCGCAATATTTTAATAGCAAAAGCATGAGTCCTATTTTAAGTAAAAAGTTCGTCCATAAACGCATGACTGTTGGCTTGTCGCCGCGCCCGTGTGTCACGTATTGTTGCCGACACGTGGCCATTTCACGACAGTTTGTTGCACAACATGCACAATTGCACTTTCATAATAATAGAATAGCCTCGTAAACGCTGCTTTTAATGCGGTTTAAATTATTAATTGTGCCGATGCCGGTACAACTGTGATTGTTGTTTGAAATATCTACGGTTGTTTTGATGTCGACAATACTGCCTTGGGCGGTTATTCAATTTATCTAACCGTATGTTCGGTCGGGTTTCGTGTTATCTGATAGCGATATCACGACATTCTCTATCACTCCAATTCACCATATGATTTTTAGAACCGAATTAGAAGAAATGTAAGTTGGTATTATATTTCATTGATACAAAAACTTCCAATTTGAGGTTTCTTTGCGGAAAAAATTAGGTAACTAGGGTTATTGCGGTAGAACTGTCTTTTACATAAATAGGATGGATGGAATGAATTCTACGGTAGGTAATTTACTTTCCGCATAAACTCTATATAGAAACGAAACATTAGAAACCAATACACAGCAGGTTGGCTCTTTGGTTTACCGTGAGACGGTCACTTTCGTGTCGAATTACAATAAAAAAAACTAAAATAGTATTCCTATGAACAGTTCGTGAGCTTTAAGAAGAACCTTCGGGAATCGGCGATGACACACGAAGGTAATATTGCTGTCCTGCTTTTTCACCTGTCATGTTGATTGATACCCGACGTCTCTTTCTAAAACCTGAAGGTTCTTCTGAGAGCTCACGGACTGTAGCTTTGTTATAGGCGACTATTTGATAGAATTATAACGTTAATAATGCTATCAAATAGTTGCCTGCTTGTGCCACAGCAGTGTCCACGTTGCAGGGCCGGTGTTATGCAACAGTTGCATAAGACAATGTCGCAGGCGGCACAACAAAGCTCTGTCTATTTCGTCACGTGTATAACTAAACTTAGAATACTCTCTGCAGCCTTGTCGGTAGGGAATGCTAGCTAGAGGTTCTGGGTTTGAACCCCGGTGAGGGTATTTATTTGTGTGTTTGTCACGAATTTGTTTCCATGTTATGGCTTATTCATAAACGTACTTCAAACGTCATCTAGTTAAATTATGTTTTGTCTGCTTTTAACATCTAAGTGTCAGATAAGGACAAACGCCTATTTAGTTAAATGACGTTTGAAATATGTTTATGTGTAAGCGGATTACTATTTCATATAAGTATATGAGTAAGTTTTAACCCATACTATTAGTACAGCCGCCATTAAATATATCGGAGAGGCCAAGGTACTCAAAAATATCTGAGCATGCACTTTATCGCCTTGACAATGAGACAGGCGTAGTTCAGATATTTGTGACCACCGTGGCCGCTCCGATATATCTGATGGCGACTGTACAAGATTGACTATACTTTGGAACTAGGTCAATCCGTGTAAGATGATCCCTAAATATTATGTTATATCCGCTTTCAATAAAAGGGATGCGGTCCTTTTTTAACGGTTCACTCAAACGTCGTCAATATACTCTAAACAATAAACAATCGTACTAACATACAGTCAGCCGAAAAAGTAGCTAAGCGGAAAGGGTGTTCAAAATGAGCTGGACACGACTTCATTGTTAAGGGAACAGTAGCGTGTGTAGATCATTTTGAAGACCCTATCCGCTTAGCTACTTCTGCTGCTGACTGTACAAGTTGGTGTACGGGGAACGGGGTAATCATGTAGCTGACTGTACCTACAGTTGCATAAGACCATGCTGGCGCCGGCGGCTCAGTAAAGCTGTCTATTTGACCATATGGCTATAACTAAACATATATTTCAATTCAATCAGCTTTCAATCGAAGCTGGTAGACGGAGAGCTGGCCACGTCAGATATGACACAATAATGAGAGCAACGAAACCCCTCTAGTTAGTTTGCTATACTATGCTTATTTCTAGATCCGGACATCTGGCAGCTGTAAAGTGGTGAAGGTAAAAGAAAGCAAATAACTTGAAGAACATAAATTCTAGAGTTCTGGTTTTGATCCAATATTATGAAAAATTATGTAATTAATTAGATTATATAATATCCAAAAGTTTCGTTCGGGGGAAGTAGTGCCAAATGATGTAATTTTTGGTTACTTGCCTACTGTTTTTGTTTGCGCAAAAATACACAATGTTTTTTGTTCTAATGTTAAAATATAGACAATGACACAATTACATTTCTCTATAGTTCTCTATAAATGACACAATTACAGCAGCTTTTACCAATTTCGGTATTACTTTTTTTCAACTTAAAAACTTTGTTGATCTGTCACTCTGATCTCCACCCATTAAAAGCTACCAGATGCCCGGATCTAGCAATAAGGATGGTTATGCAATCTAACTGGACTGATTACAAACTCTCATTATTGTGTCACATCTGACGTGGCCAGCTCTTAGACCATGGGATGACAGCGTGTTCTTTATGGGCCATTCAGAGATTTAGGTTCTATTTATAGAAATCTGTTCCTGAAAGTTAACTACATTTATGAAGTAAATTATAACAATGATTACTAATTTTTATGAAAAGTCTGAAACCTTCTGAAATAGTATTTTTTGACAATGCACAATATCAGTAGACATAACTTCACGTGTATTCGTATTTTTTTTTCTATCGATCTAATTTTAGAATAAAGATTATTTTTTCACGGTTTTATTCAATGTAGAATAATTCACGTGAGTTCTTCTTGTACCTCTCAACGTGATTTTTTCGCGACCGCCTTTCGGACTTCGCGTGATTTGTGCATAAGAGGCTGACAACATCTCATCTGAATTTATTTAAACAGTTTTTTTAGCTATAAGTACTTGTTTTGGGATAGTAAAAAAAATATGTTAATATTCATTACATTTAGAAGGAATTTGTTAATTCCGATACACGATTGGACGAAATCGGCTCGATAGGAAATAATTCCTAAGTTACATCTTAAAATTAGCTTTAAACAGTTGTATGTCTTTAGTGTCTTGACTTATACGTCTGTAATTAAGGATAAAATTCCACCATACCAATACTAAACACTTTATTATTTTACATTTCTCAATTAATGCGTAGTTTTTTGTAATTCATCATTTTGCATGCAATGAGCTCCTATACTATAATCGTAACAGATTGTTTCTTTTTCACTCACGCTAAAAAAGATAGAGATGGAATTTAACTAATGAAATGAAATGAAATACTTTTATTTCAGGTAACTAGCATAGACAAATACCTTAAAGACTAGCATACATAACATATTTTCAACTAAAACTATTATTTTGGTGACACGAAGGTTTTCTGTTGTGTCACCTGTTCCGGTGTAGTATTTGGCAACGTCCCTCGGAACCGCCGAAATACTACACCCTTCGGCCAGAAGCCCGCGCTCTCGATGGTCTGCAGCAGCAGGCCTGGATCCAGGATTTTGTTCAGGGGGTGGCACTTCCTTCACAAAAAATCTTGCGGTCCGCCCGTATGCCCCCCATAAGTAGTATGCAAAACTTGCGTGTCAGGGGGGGGCAATTACCCCTGTTGCCCCTCTCGTTCCCCCCCTGTGCAGCAGCGAACCCTGTCATCCCCATAAGCTCCAAAAGTGAGCCCCATCGCTTCCACATGGCTCGTCGGCTGCCCGAATACACATAGTCCTGATGAGCAATGATGGCCGCCGACTCCGGCTAATTAGCGCCCGTCCTAAACAAACGGAGACATGTATGCGTCTGTAGACCGGTCCTGACTGTACAACTTATGGAATGAGTTATTTTCAACTTTACAATGGTTTTAAGGGGCTACTTTGAAAAATTATAGGTTTTTTCAAACGCTCTATTGGCTAAACGGGAAAAGGGATTGAATTTATTTTCGAATATATATTATTACACTATATACTCTTGTTTATGGCACAAGCCGAAACACGATTGCTGAAAGTTGCCTCGATAGAAAAAAAATCCGAAGTTGGGTCCTTTTTCCCCTTATTTTTCTCAGCTTACGTAAACTATAAGAGATTAAGCAATATAACTAAGTAAAAAATATGGTATTCTGGTTTATCTAAAAAGTCACAGAAACAAAATTAGACAAAACTTTATAGATTCGCTTATTTATCGTAGTTTAGTCAAAAAGTCTGATTATTATGAGCGCTGCATCTCTTTCTTTCTTGCACGGCAGCCATAAACGTGTCTCTTACGGATGGGCGTGGCTTGTCCGAATCGAGGAACGGCCTTAAGGTTTAACTCAAGTATTTTTGTTACTATGCGTGACATTTTTCTCGGACTCAGTGCTTGATAGAGGCTAACCTTTCGAAAGATGTGACGCGTAGTGACTAAAACTAAGAACAAATCAAATTAGATTTTATACTCGTCGACTGTATTACTTAAGATTGTGTAGACGGAACTACTAGCGCATACTTTTGGATATAATATAGCTTTTATGGTTGCATATTTAATTGTGGCATCACCAGCGATGCTAGAAAGGATTTCGTACAATATTGTAGCACTGTTGCCGGAACCCGCCCTGCGCCGCCCACCGCGTATATTCCGCCGGGAGATTGAAGAGGCAGCGCTCAGGTCTTTCGTCGAACTCAATTCTTACCGGCTTGCCTATATTGAGCACTCGTAGAAAAAGTATTGTATAAAATAGTGACATAATCAAGCTTTTCAATCTCGTACAGGCCACTCAGCAAACTTCGTACCCTAAACACGGTACTCAATATTATTATACTATTATTGAATATGTTTCATTTGCGGTTTTGTAATGGTATGGTATGTTTCGTTGGCCTAAGTTGTATTTCATATTACAAGTTGTGTTTATTCACAAATACACGAAATATTTTTTGTCCCGAACATTACTTATTTTTTAATTTCGGTTTATTATTTATTTGAAATATATTAAAAATGTTGAGTGATTTCAATGGGTACCTAGTTGACGCTTTGGGCTACTTAAATTAGAATTGAAAGCATTTTTGTAACAATGTCTCTATCAATTGTGGGAGAACAACTCCGTCACGCTCAATATAAAAGACATAAACGCGCGCCTTCTTATTTGTATACAAATTGTTATATTATAATATTTATAATATAATTAGCGTTATTTAGTGGTAACATTAAATGTTATACCCTAAGAGAATGGTATCAGCATGTAGAAGTACAAACGAGACAAGAAATGAGGATGTTTTTATAAGACTACGTTAAAATTTCCGTCTCTTTCTTATGGGTGATTCTTTTGAAAGTACAACAGCTTCTTTATAAATCTAATCACACTTGTTTAAAAAGTCTGGCATTCCACGCAGGCGTCGCAAAAATTATAGTACTTAGTTAATTACTAATTCCCTACAACCTAACCCTTGGCTTCGCTCGTGGTTTCGTAATTTTGCTGTAGACGAAAAAAATTTAATGTAAGTAGTGTAAGTACACTTACATACTGCTAATTACGTAATTAGCAGCGTAATAAAATAATCGAAGTTATTAAATATAAATATCTCAGGTAGGTAATTAAAATAAGTACTTAATGGCATATATAAGCGTTAGAAAATAAACAGTTCCCTTTACAGCTTTGAGTATAGGGATTGCAGGAATTTATATTCATGTTATTTTGTAATAAAACTGTAATTTAAACAATTTTTAACTGGCAAATCTTTATGTTCACTAATTGGGTATATAATATGATTCATAGGTAATATAATGGGTACAAATAATATAATGTGAATGGAACGTAATAGAAATCCACTTGTATTGCCCAGCAGTTAAGACATATTTATCTGCATAATTATTATTTTTTAAATATATGGGAGTTTATAAACATGTTACACTTTTAACAACTTGAGCTTTGTCTTTGAAAATAAAAAAAATAACAATTTACAAACTTAAATTTTAAGCAATATATTTTAAAATACATTTTCCGTCATCCGCGTCACCATCTCCGTAATTTCACTAAATCTTAATTTAAACCCGCGATCCAACGCGGCAACGCACTAAGCGCGATGGGCACTTTGCGCCGGGAGCGGCTCGAAATGAGCTCGGTTTATAATGTTTTATTATTTTTTAAGTTTAGAAGTATTTTATGTTTAAGTTAGATTTAGATATACTTATTTAAACCCTATTCCTAACGTGGTAAAGTTCATTTACCTCAAAAGCCTTAGCTTCTTTGGCAGATGACAAAGTCTTCTTCATTCTACGCACGCGAATTTGAACAATATCTGAAGAAGTATAAAGCACCTTTTTGTTTAAAGTGTACTTATAATCGGTTAGAGTTAAGGGAATATTTTAATTAGGTTAACGATGCCAATGCGCCTGCGCAGCGTGACGTCACGTCTAGTGACGTACCGCTTCCGGGAATAGTATTCCCGTTTATGAATCTTGTCTTGAAATATCCATAAAGGCATTCCACGGAAAAGTCCACCATTGTCCCGTGCGAACACGGATTTTCTGAATATTGGTAGGTTTTGAAGTTCCTTTTTCTGCGACAATTGAATTAAATTATGGTCAGAATTATAACAGTCCAATTAATATTGCAATGATAACTCTAATGAGAGGGATACACACGCACTTGTACGGAAAAGCACGTGCAATTATGGGTACTCCATGAAAGAAAATATTAGGATATATAAATTAATAATATCAGGGATTATACAAAGATATCAAATAATTCCGGGAACTTCCTATTTTCCACAAACACACTAATGTTTTAGAAGAAAACAACTTATTTACGATGATAATATTAAATGACTTAGAGTTTCTAAAAACTGTGCTTCATCTGAACTCCAACTAAAAGAAAACCCACTTTCTGTTTTCACATTGTACAGTCGCCATCAAATATATCCAAGGCCAAGGTACTCAAAAATATCTGAACATGCACTTTATCGCCTTGACAATACAAGTGTTGTTCAGATATTTGTGACCAACTTGGCCGCTCCGATATATCTGATGGCGACTGTAAAGAAAAATCCCGGAAATCGAAAAGTATACCCGAGATCGGGAGAATTCCCGCATCACATCACTAGTCACGTCGAAGCACACTTTGCACTGAGAAAGGGTAATAAAAATCGCTGGAATGCTCACAAAGGAAAGGAGAAAAGGTGGAAACTTCATACAATACCCAACGCCATCACACTCTTGCCAAGTAGGGCACTTTACTACTCTTATTAGTCAAGATGGCGGCCAGTCAAAAATATTTTTAAGGTAAATCGGAGCTGGTTTGGATTTCGCCATGTGGTAGTATCTCCTTCTGACTAACTTTTCGAACGAGCGGAGTGTAAGCGAAGCGAGTTCTTACAAACAACTTCTGACTACTGGGACGTCTCGGCTTTTCGATGGCTATTTGATTTTGAAAGTTTGTTCGACGATAACGTTTTCTTGATCTTTATGAAACTTGTTGGGGTTATAGCAGAGATACATATATTACAAAAACTACTTAAAACGGGATATTTACCATGTGAGTTTTTTGTTGTGAGCTTCCGATATTTCGGCACAGTTGCATGCGCCATTATCACGGAGTAACTGAAGTTGCTGCGAGTGTCAGTTGTGGTCTACCCACACACCATAGCGATCTACCCTCTTTCGAGTTCGCTTTTTTCGTCCGTTGTCACTGCTACTACTACCGTCCGCATTCTCACTTGGAACTCGATCACGGTTACGACACACTACACTTACGGTATCAACTCGCGCGGTTTTTACCGAAATAGACTGTTTTGGTTTTGAGAACTTACGGATCACTGGATGCCAGACACTTGACAAATGAAAGCCATCATCCCGGTTGAAATTCTTATATTTAAGAATTTCGATGGCCTCCTTAACCATCCTGGGTATGTAGTGTCTTTCAGTCGAGAGTATCTGAGGGTTGTGCAACTCAATCCATGTTAGCTTAAAAGCATATATTGAGATACATATAATTTGAGAGTTCGTATATAAGTTGGATCGATCAAGGGATTATGGAGCTAGAAGGCGTGAAAAAATCATCACAGTGGTCTTGTTTGCAAGTAAATCGCGAGTTCTCTTCGAGGCGGACTACAACTTATTTTAAAAAGATTTTTAGTAAGTTAAATAAAATAAAGTGGTATCTACGTATTGCCACCTACATTATAAATCCTTACATAAATAAACAAATCAAACCTAACATATTTTTGCATTCCACGCGCGTCTATCTCTCTCTAATCTATGGGAAAGTTATTCCTGGAATGGACGATAAGGGACTTCCTTCGGTATCGTCGTCTTGCTTTTACTCTTGGTTTGTTGTGGGTGAGAAAGAGATGTAGTTATCAAAGAATGTCCCATACTACATTTATATTATTTATCGAAAGTTACCGATGAATCGCCCGATGTGGGATGACTTTTTAAAATATTGTCTGTGGTTTTGCTTGTTTAAGCGCTGGATAAGGACGCTATCTCATACAATTAAATTTAATATTTCTACAATAGTTCTAATTTAAAGCATCTTCATTTTCATTTTAATCATTTAAATCAAATCATGCTATATCATTGTGTAAAAAGTTGCTCCTCAAGGATGATTTTATTATTTAAAACTTTTTCATAAATATTTATAACGTGTAGTTAACAGTATCCATGGATCTTATCTCTGTCGTTTCATGATTCTCAAAAGCAAAAAAAACCTTATTTTCTATGTTATTTTCCTCATAAAATAAATAATGAATTGTTCCTGTCATAACCTTTTGAGAAATCGAAATCTGCCTTTGGTAGGTTTTTGGCGAGACACATGAATGTGTCGATTGAAACCTGAAAGTCGTGCTCTAAATTAAAGCTTACTTTAAAAATGCTAGTAGAACCACTAAAGGTTAAAAATTCTGAAATGGCGTTAAAATTAGTTTGTTATGTAGAGGCGTCCGTAGGCTGTGGTAGCTCCTTACCATCAGGCGGTTTACCACCGCTGTAGAAAAAAAAATTAAGACAGTGGCATTTCTTTTAAAGCGGTATTACACATTGCAACCTGCAGGGCCCAATCTGTCAGGTTGGTAAGTGTAATTAAAGGTAGGGCCTGTAGGGAGCTGAAGGAGGGGAAGGGAGAGGCAGGGTACACAACAGATTGGGCCCTGCAGGTTGCAATGTGTAATACCGCTTTTAACTAACAGAGGCACGATAACTTTTTGAAGATGAGTTTAGTAAACAAGTGTGCGGCTGCCGGTATGTAATGGCCCCGGCTAAGGGCCTCTGATTTAATGCGTAGGAGGCTGAAGGCGTAATTTAATTTCTGACGTTTCTGTATAATTGTTAAGTGGCGTTGTAAAAACATTTACTTTATAGCCGTCGTCAATAAAATTTGGTTAAAGAGCGCTTGCGCTTCTAGCGTTAACTGAGTTGTAAAACGAGAAAAGAAATAATACGAGATTAAACTGAGATTTAGACATGGGTGGGTAAATTTTTGTCTTAGGCAAGCCGGTGCATTTAGCTTAAAGTTTCTTCATGAGTTGTAGGAAAAACTGCTCAGGCGCCTGAAACTTAGGCAAGCCGACGGGAATCGTGTTCTATGGACACGCTGCCTCTGGAATCTAGTCTAGGAGTAGACTATCGGATTAAGGCATAAGTATTGTTTTTTTAACGATTTCTGTTGTTAAATATGACGGGTCTATTATATCTTAGTTCTCGTTGTGACATTAATCTTTTTTCTATTTGATTTTGTAAATTAATTGACTGAGGAGCCGAGCGTAGCGAGGCGACGAACGTCTCCGTTTTCACTAGTACGACGATTTAGCAGATTGATGTGTGTGTATTGTTTGGTTGGTTGGTTGGTCAGTGTCGGTCTAGAGGTCGCGTTTTTCATCTGATTCCGATGAAACTTGGCATGTACGTTCCTTGATTTATTTGCCAAAAATTGTCGAGCCATTTTTTCGATTAGGGGGAAAATGATGGGGAAAAGAAATAGAAAGAAGAAGAAATAGAAATCATTTATTCGTGGCAAACGGGTATTAATTCTAATAAAATAAAACAGGTAAAGAATAAAAACACAAAAACGAATTATAAAATAAACTAATCTAGCATTCATGAAGTAACACACTATAAGCCACGAAATGGTCACGACGAAAGCGACGAAGCCACGAAAAGGGGGGAAGTTTGCTGTCGCGTTATTTATGGACGGATTTCAATCATTTTCGGGTAAAAGGTCAAGCCCACACTTCCTCAGAGGTTGTTGTACAAAAAAGTTTCGAAGGAGGGTGAAAGGGGGGGGGGGGGGGAAGGCGGGAAATGCTCCGAAGTCTACGGTTCACAGAACTACTACTTTATTAGTTGGTTTAAGTTAGATCTTATTGTACCTACCTAGTTTAAGGATGATTTCTATTTGTATTGTATTGACATGTATTTGAATTAAATAAATACTAGCAGGTAATTCATTTTTCAAAATGTATGTAGCCATGTAGCCTGAGTGTGTTAATGTTATTTAAAAACATCCCGAACTGCGAAAAATATCCTTAGTGAGATGAGACTAGCGGCTAAGTGCACAAAGCTTTTAATAATGTTCTTTATAACACCTAAAAGTAGTCCCATTTCGTATTCACAAAAGTGAAAGGCCGTAAGTGCACTTTAATCAACACACATTATGTCGTTTTTGGTTGGAACTGTTGGAAGCGGAAGAATAATAAAGCTGCGGTCATGGACTTATTCCATGCGGGTGTTATGATTAAGAGGATGATAAGAGCTAAATTCCCTCCCTATCTTTTTCAGCGCGAGTGAAAGAGAAACACTGCGTTACGATTAGTATGGGAGCTCATTGCAAATTTTGCAAAATGATTAATAAAAAAAAAACTATGCATTAATTGAGAAATTTAAGGCAACGAAGTTTTTAGTATTAGTGTGGTGGAATGTTGTCCTTAATTACAGACATATAAGCCAAGAAACTAAAGACGTGCGATTGTTTTAAGCTAATTTTAGATGTAACTTTGGAATTATTTTCTATCGAGCCGATTTCGTCCAATCGTGTATTGGAATTAACCAAGTTCTTTTAAATATAATGAATATTAACATATATTTTTTTTACTTTTCCAAAACAAGTAGTTATAGCTATATGACTGTTTAAGTAAAGTCAATTTGAAGGTCATCGGGTCTTGTCAGCCTCTTAAGAGTGCTATAACAGTCGCAAACTGTACAGTTCCTTGCATAGGCATGGTATTTATAAAACTCAAAAATACTAGGTAGGTATTTAGATTTTCTTTTCACGTGACAAGTAGGAATGATTTTCATTTTTTTTCTGTACATTTTAAATTTATTGTTTTTCCATACGGTATTCCACCGATTTAAATTTTTCTACTCTACAGGATCAAGCGAATTGTTTTCGAAGTCAATAGTAAGGACAAACACTGCTTAGCTATTAGTCAGTCAGTTAAAAAAATAATACCAGTATTCAATATCATTGTGGGTAGATATTTATAATATATATGCAACTATATCCGGCCTATTCAACAACAATTTTCGTATTCGGCCGAATACCGGATATATATGTAGCTGCTACTATCCGGCTGGAAACCGGATAATAAAATGACACATATTCAAGTTTAAAACTGGGTGAATAGCTTGTAAGCCACCAAATCCGTTACTTACTTATCAATTACTAATATTAGTTTATTACGTAATGTGATTCATCCATTCAATAAAGGGCATAACTAGGTGGCTTACAATTTCTTCAACAAGTTACAACCTAGACGGAGTGCCACCCGCGTGCTCGAATTAGTAGGTAACACTTAATACCCTATCCGGCTATCCGGCCAACCGGTCCGCCGATTATCCGGTATCTGGTTGTTGTTGCATCTTTTCTTTAGTGTGTAAAGACAGAATTATAACGACGGTATCTCTGCGAAGCTGACTGTACACATCAAAGTACAGTTTGAATGTGACCGCTGGGAACATGCTCGAGTGATATGTCGCATGCGTGGAACCGGCTGCTATGTATGCCAAGTACCAAGTTATTTTACTACCATTGTTTTTGGTAGATTTTTGGAGTCACATTAACTATTGCATAGTCAAACCATACAGGGTGTTTACAAACAGACAATGAGGAAACATCAGAAACTTTTAAAATAACTTTTACCTTTAAGGATACAAAGACTAATTTGAAGATATGAAAAAGTGATTTTAAATGTAACAAAAAAAAAATCCATTCCTGTAAAATTAAGATACAAATCGAAATATTGTAAATATTGGTCGCTTGAACGTTGAACTCCTCCCTATACAGGATGTTTTTTCAATAACTAGCCATATTGTGCGAGGTAATTTGGTAGGCCATGCTAAAAATTTTTTAGCTTTTTCATACATTTCAGCCGATTTGTATGGGGATGCCAATTTTTTTTTGATATTTCGGGGTTGGTCCAATAGAAAAAGTTGTTCAGTATTACTTACCCTAATCACCTCTTATTGAAATAACACTCTGTACTATAAAAAAATCTGTGAATCAGCTACATATGCTCGTGGCAGCTGTATTTTTTATTTTATTTTTTGATCTTAGTAACTATAATTGTTAGTAAAAGTTGTAAAACCCTTAGTTAGCCGTATGATGTAACGTAAGAGGTTTTATTTAAATCGTCAGTTAACAAATTACAGCTTTTCTCTGGGACAACCTCATATTGGTTTGATGACTATTATTATATAAGTTGACTACCTCAGTATTGTCTCATCGAGTGATCAACTTCATCGTATAATATGTATAAATACAAACAAGTTCTAAAATATAAATTCGATTGGTTCGACAAAAATATATCAACAGGTCCTTATTTATATGGTCGTGTATATATATTTTTATACGATTAATTGCATCGATATTTCAGAACTAGACTGTTCATACTAAGATTTTGTTTAGAATGTCCAGATCTTAGTATTATGAATATTATGATCTCTTAAATAATATTCAGACATTTTAAAAATCTCTTACGATACGTTATTGTTGTTTCTAATCGATGATTATATTTGTTATACCTATTTACCTACTAAAAGTACTAAAAACTCTTAATTTCCCCGAATAGGTGGTAATGTTAACAACCCAGTTAGCAGTTAGTTTAGTTAGTTACACAGTGTGGAATTTTACATCAAAATCGGACATGCCAATAACCGGAAGTAGTTTATGACACTAATAGATAGCTTTAGGAGTGTTCGACGTAATAGCAAGGTCTGTGTCCGGAAATTAATGATAATTTTTAAGAAATCCATACTAATGTGCCGACTTTTAATTTTTTCTAAAAGTGAAATTCTTAATTTTCTCCAAATGCTTTAATTACTGGCTTGAACTTTAGTGCTTATCGTCAGTATATTTATACACAGTATTTAGGTTTCAAATATCAATGTTTCAAAGCCTTAAATAACAAAGATATTGTACTTTATGTAAAAAAACATAATATCTCTCTTATTACCTTTTGATACTGTAAGCGGAGTTAGTTTCAAGAAAAACATATTATTTTACTTATTTAAAAAATCATATCAAAAATTCAATAATTATGGTCTCTGGACTTGGAAGTTATTAAAGTTCTAAGTTTTTCTGATAATTCTGATCTTTAGGGTTGTCACACGACATTGAGTTTAATAAAACAGAAATCGAATTGCAGTCAAATTTATAATTACTGTAAAATTACCTTACTATGCTCCGGTCATCCAACTGATTATTATTAGTAGGTTAGGTAGTCTGTAATTGGACCCCATACATAGATCAAGGTCTTTCGGTACAACATCACTAAGTACTCCAACTATTGAGAATTATTGGCGGAGTCAACATTAGATATAATTGATAAAAGTTATCTCTACATAAAATAGCATAGTCTGATCCAATTTTACAAGATTTTATTTATAGTACGGGCGGGGACCGTAACATTTGCTACGTTACGTGATACAAAGATAAACCCCATGGCATATGTTCATAAAAGTGATGCTAAGTACCGAAAAAATAGTTTTGAAAAATAGAATGGCTGAAAGCACCAAAAAGTACCACTTAAAATGGATGGCATTTACCTACGGCATTGGATATAAAGATGACACTTGTGGCAACAAATACTTAGTAATTTATTTTTGGGTACAGAAAAACCCAGTCTGCTAGTTCCTGCATGGCCGGAAGTGTCCGCAGACTACTTTAAAAGTAACGAATTTGACTACAAATTTACATCAACGCGCGTTTGAGTGTATCACTAACTATTAACACGCCGTAAAAAACACGCGGTAAATGCGCCAGTGACGCAAACAAACTGCTGGAATGAAAAACTCAGTGTGCATAGGCAAGGTAAAAGTGTTTTCTCAAAAATGTCCCGCAAGGTTGACTTTTACGGTTTAATATCAGGCGGTGAAGTGCTTCGTTTATGGTCAGTTAAAAATTTAAAAAGTTACGGAAATTGCAGTCTCGATTTCGATCCGTAAAATTCCAATACAAATTCCATTATTGGAGGTACATACTTTTTTTTAAGTAGTAACGGCTATAGAACTAGGTGGAACAGTTCCTAAACAGCCAAAATAGAGAACGAGTTACAATTATTTATAATGTTGGTACCGCGTGTTTTTAGCTGTCTCAAATAGATTGGCGTTGTTCGGCAGAAAAATACACTTCTATTGAATATTAAAAAAAAGTAAAAGCCGGTAGAGCAAATGTTTTTACTTTTTCTATGAAAATTTTATAAGTAGCTAACGAAGTAAACGAAATACTTATAGTAGTAATAGTGAAAGTATTTATTTCAAGAAAATGAGTTCCACTTCATGTGACGAGAATATGGAATATACGCCTCCAGAATTAAGAGCAGAGGCGAATTCTGCAATGTATAACTTGTTTCCAGCGAAATCTAAGGACAAAATTTATTTCGATTGACATACCTACTTATTTTTATTTTCTTGCACCATTTTTGAGAAAAGCACTATATTTGACTCGGCGTGAAGAGCCATTGCCGGCTTCGTATTAACTTAAACGGACTCCCGTTCCGGTCGTCCGTTTAAACATAATACTCAGCCCGCAATGGGCTACTTCACCTCCTCGACAATAATGTACTAATCCTACAAGCTAACGCGTGAAGAAACAAGTCAAAACTTTTCCCAAATTATTAGGTACCTACTATGCATGCACATGCTTGAAATAAACGCAATTTTCCCATACAGTTTTTAAAGGAAAAGTGGGTGAGGATTAGTCTTTTACATACATAGATAAGTTCTCTTCTGATACCAGAATAACCCTGATACCTGGGGGGTGATTTTTGAGATTCGAGTACTTGAAAGTAACATTTACAATTCAGAATAAAACGATGAAATTATGTTTTAAAAATAAAAGCGATAGGAATTTAAAATCATGATTATTTAAACTATTAATTTCATGCGAAAAAATTGGCGGTAAGCTTTTGTGTGCGATTATTTTCTAGCTTAAACTTTTTGAATTCGGGCGCTCGAAAGTCAAAAATTGGCCCCTGTATGAAAGTTTTCTAGAATTTGAATTACTTCGTCCATGTCACTTTTTTCTACTTTAAATTAATAGGTATACCTACAGAAATTTTATAGGTAGGTAACACAAGGATAATTTTTCAATTTCTGAGTTATCTAGCTGATTCCAATAGGCTCAATACACGAATTATGATGGTTAACATCGCGTTTTAAAGGAGGTACCTTTTATGTAGCAATAAAATGTTACGTGGTAACTTTGCTATGTTAGATAAATCAGGCGCTTTACCAAGTAGCAGCCCTAACACAATTTTTTATATTCCTTTAAATTCTAAATCCATTCATTAACGTTATTCAAATTAATAATATCGGATACATGTGGTATAAAGAAGATCTGTAGATGAGAAATAATTCCGCACACCTTTGGAATGTTATTTAAAAAAATAAAATAGTTAGACTACTAAATTGCAAATTTCTCAGATCTAAACAACTTTTTAAGGATATTTTTGATTTTAGAATTAACAGTCAGAACAGATATAACGTTTAGTATTACAAGAAAGTTTATACAGGCACGTATTCATAAAATATTAACACTTCTATGGTTTTTCTGGAGTTTCTGAAAGCAAACTTAAAAGTATGATTTCTCGAAAACTATAAGGAATTAACAAGTGGGGATTACATATTTGTATTTAGTATTCATTGAGCTTTATACTACGCCATTATTTGACCCATGTCCGATTTTGATGTAAAATTCCACACTGTGAGTTACCATAAAAAAATCTGTTGAGATTTAAAACAGCCGCTGTTCCATCTTGTAATGTTTACCCAATATGCCAGTAGATGGCGCTGAACTATCGGGTAGAAGGCGCTATCGAGATTTTTATACGCCACATATATAGGTTCAAAAGATCATTGAATATTTGAGTTGGGTCCGTATCTACATGGGTCCGTATCTACACAGTGGAGCAGTTAATGAGGTTATGAGCTGCCATAATTCATATCCTTGTCTTGGGGGGGGTGAATATTTGAGTTTTATTATTATTAAGTTAAAGTTAACAAGAGCACGAAGTACATTCAGGTTGTTAAAATTTGATATCAACATGATATTAATCAGTATGTACGTGGCTGGTACAGTCGCCATCAAATATATCTGAGCGTCCACGGTACTCAAAAATATCTGAACAAGTAGGTATTATACCGTATCGCCTATACAATAAATGCGTTGTTCAGATATTTGTGACCACCTTGGCCACTCCGATATATCTTCTCATGGCGACTGTAAGCACATTAATTGTTAGTAGAACGTTCCCAGTTTAATTTAATAATTACGTATACATATATTAAATTTTTGAGCTTGTTGTTTTGACAACCCAGCTGACCGACTTGACTGAGTCCAGCAACACGGCGACCAATCAGCCCACTATCCCCGTAGCTAACGATACCCACCAGTCGCCAACCCGACCGCGTTAAAAACACATTTTTCCCCACCACACTACTCCCACAAAACCTCTCTTGAAACCCACCGGCTATTACCTAAACGACCGTATTTCTTATCGTTAATAATTCCTCAGTAAAACCACTTCGAGTTCTGCAAATCTTAAATAGAGTTTAAGAAATCCGGTTATCTCTTTCTTTTTTATGGCGCGCGGATCGTGCGAGCGAGAGCGGAAAGCTCGAGTCTTGCTAGCGGGACATCGACCAGCAGCTTTCAGAAAAACTTAGATGAGATGCGGTGCGTTGCAACTCGGAAATTATTTTTAAAAGCTTTCTATTGACGTACTTTGCAACAGTTGCTTCGGTTTTATATTACTTTTTATCTACATTATTCACACTCAAAATTATTTGTAGCAAATTAAATAAATCAGAAGGGTTAATTTATTATGAAACTTACACCTTGTTTTTTTTCTTCTATTGGACTTTAGGCAATATTTCCTGTAGCCACCACCTGGTTTTCATCGCTCCGATCTCTCCCGAAAAAAAAAATTCAGGCAATTAGTGGCCCATAGATAAATACCTTAAAACATATTATAACCTCAAACTATCCTAAGTGTCTTTTACGTCTATTAAACCGGCCACCGACTATCAGTCGGCCTGCAGTCCGCCTGACGATCTCGGCCTCTCAGTTAGAACAAAAATTTGCCAGCTCCGAACAACTGACAGGCCGATATCGTCATTATCGTCAGGCGGACTGCAGGCGGACTGATTGTCGGTGGCCGCCCTTACCACCATCGTCGACCTAAAAACAATTCAAGCTACAACGCCACACAACTGCCGCTACTTGCCCCGTGGACATCCACAAAAACCGTGCAGCGTGCCCATGTGTGCGCGCATACCAACGCACACACACACACAGCCGCGCCGCATACCGAGGCGCGCGGGCGCAGCGCTCGCTGCGTTTTGCATCGAAGCCTCAGTTCCAAAGCTACTTTTAGGGTCATCAAACGCTTTATAACGTCAAACTGTTATACATAACCCTAATTCTGATTTTAAAAACAAAACGTGGAAGTGAGGTTTTAAGTGTGTGACGGTTTTAAGTAAAAAGGTTGTTTAAGTTTGTGGTTAAGTGAAGTGTTGGAATAGTGGTGAGATCAGTGATGGCAGGGTTGGTGTGGGGTTGAAAGATGTGGAAGGACACTTTCTACGTGAAATCTGTTAGGAAAAAGGAGACCAGTAAATAGGTAAGTGAGTTTTTGAATAAAACTTTAAGAAATTCCTTGATTAAATATTTTGACTTGATCACTTAAAAATAATCAAGTGGAAAATATACTAAATAAAAACAGTATTTATACCACATAAGCATAGAATAACACGGACTCCGATTAAGTCGTCATTTGGCCAAATCTGGTCTAAAATTTTAACAGAGCTTTTTTCACTACTTTGGTGGAATTGAAGCAAATTTGTTGCCTTATAGGATAGGACTTGCAGGCGTCCATAGGCTACGGTAGCTGCTTACAATGAGCAGGTTTGTATATGGTTCCTAATTTTAGGAAGTACAGTCATCTGCAATAATATTTTGGATAAAATATTTGACACACTCTTACCTTATGGCTCTACAAATTGTGTCGAATATTTTTGCGCTTCGTATTGTGAAATTATTGCAGATAATAACCTAAGTATAGGTACCTACTGTAACCATAGCATAGTACTTACATCATGTGTTGTAATATTTACATACATACACTATCTCATCGCAACCCCATCAGCATCAGAAATACGTAAAAGCTTTAGATAAATCAAAGTGTTGTAATATTTTGCCTGCATTTTTTTTAATGCACTTATGATGTTCATATAAGTATACTGATACATACATAGTATACCAAATTGACGCCTTAATGAAATAAAATATTTGTTCAATACGTCTAACTTATTAGTAAGTAGGTACCATCATTAATAAGCTAGGCGTATTGAACAAATATTTTTTTAAATTAATAGGTACCTACGTCGTTGTCAGATTTACAATTTGCTTAGATGTCATTTTGACGACAAAAGAATATCAAATTGATATCCGTAACAAATCATAGTTTTAAAATTAGAATACCGCTCTTAGCCGAAGCATGAACATGTGTCAACCTGTCTTGCAATGTCTTCGTCGTGTGTTGCTCTTGAGTGCATTCAAATAATGCATCGCATACTCGTTGCATACCTGAGTGGCGGTGCGTGAATAATATTTGTAGGCAAGCCTAAGCTAATATGGCTTCACTCTTCTCCGTAATCTGAAGGGAAGTTACATAAGCACTTACTAATTAGGGAAGCCGGTGGGAATCGGGTTCTGTGGAGCCGCCGTCACTGCTACTTAGTTACTATTAAGTATACTAACTTCATATCTATACGAGTATCATCTATTTGCAGGGTTCGAAATTATCCAGATAATTATGATCATTGATAGTTATCGCGATAATTATCAGAGAATTATCCGATAATTATGGGATAATTATCCCCGGTATGGGTACTTTCTCTTATATATAGTTCAACAAATGGTGTCGAATTTCGAGAATGATATTTTTTTTGTACGTTTGCCTTTACAAATTTTGGGTTATTATCAAATCGATAATTATCGGACATAAAAATCAAGATAATTATCGCGATAATTATCAAGATGACTTTCATTGATAATTATCTTTTCATACCCTGTCTATTTGTGCTTGTAGGTTCTTGATGCGAGCGCCTGGCAGCGATTTATCTGTGGAAATTGCAAAGGAGTCGTAAAATCAAAATTAGAATCACATACATTTTATTCGAGTCATAAAGACGAATTTTATCAACAACTCGTTCATGATACTTAGTTGTTTTGACGCTACAGTGGAACACATGACACAAACTTAACCCACATCTCCCAATAAACGTAGGTACTTACTCGTACATTACGTTTAAAATCAAACCCATATTTAGAATAGCCTAGTCAAATAAAAAAATAAGCTCAGGTCCAGAGTTTTCTAAATTGCATATATGCAATCTTCACTTGGTTTTACAAATCTTTCCTGACCTGCTGCCACTCTGGTTTTCCAAGTCCTTAAATGGGTATCAGAAGCAAGAAGCACACATTAAATCCTTCACGTCTTTAGTTAGTTTTTTTTAGATTGATAAATTCAGGTAGATATATTTTTATCAGTTTTTACGAATCATCTGCGCTTGGCATCACGAATCCATTTTTCCTCCCGTAATTCCGGAAAATCCTCATCATCATCATCAAATGGGGTTGGCGCGCGCAGTTTTTTTTTGTTTATTGTTATTTAGGCTTTCGGAAGATGCTGCTGCCCATCTCCCGGTATAGTCCCTTAGCAGACTCCTACTGCAACCACGGGACGATATGTTGGGGGACAATTCTAAGGCCGGGCACCCCACGGCGAACCCTAACCCCGGAAAACCCTAAATCTACTGAAACTAACTATACTGTCAGGACAGTTTTTGCTTTTACCGAATTTTCTCAAAGAAAATATGACATTCGACATAATGATACAATAACGTAAAAGGTCTAGAACAAAAGACTGCCTTTACACTGAAACATTCTATATTCTAGATAAATAAGGGCGTAAGTCTGTTATAAATGAAGTCGCACTTGGACTTTTTTACGAAATGGGATTGCGACTATTGCGAGTTAAACGGACACGTGCGGTTAGGGTGTCCGGTCTAATAATGAAACCTAACTCAGCTGTCTATCCTTAAATTAAATCAATGGTCATGTAGCGGCTGCGGGCAAAGGCAAAAGCAAAAGTTATTCTTGGAATATTGTTGAATTTTTTGAAGAGCTTAGGTTACCTACATATTAATGCCTACACGGAAAACAAATCCTCTTGGTCAAGACAATATTGTTTCGTATATAGGTTGAAACGATTTGCCCAGAAAGTGGTCTTGATTCAAGTAAATGTCTTTATTCAAGTAAACTATGGATTGGGCTAAAGATATTTAGTTCAAGACAATATTTACTCATGTTTAAACAATAATATTCTCGCATTGGTATTCTTGGCTGAAGATATCTTTTTTTTCGTGTACATATATGTACGTTTAATGTTTAAAAAAAAGGAAGAAGTATTATAACTACGTTCTTTCGGACCTAAATAGTTTCTCGAGTCTGGATATTGCCTGAAAATAAAAGTATTTCATTTCATTGCACTTTGCTAGATTTTCCTCAAATTCTGAGAGTCGCCCGGAAAGCTTCTGAGCTATCAACTGCGACTCAATTATCTATAAATAAATTATTCTAGGTACCTTACCTAGGTGTAGGTGATTTTATAAGATGTACATAACTATAGCTATATTCAGTGATATCTATTCATTACCCAAAAAACAACATAAAATTGAGGAACCCAAGATATAGACTTTTATAAAATCCTTGGGCAGCTCTTAATGTATGTAATGCTGTAGCTATGTCATGTACAGTCGCCATCAGATATATCGGAGCGGTCAAGGTGGTCACAAATACCTGAACAACGCGTCTATTGTCAGGGCTATAAAGTGCATGTGCAGTACATTTTTGAGTACCCTGGCCGCTCCGATATATTTGATGGCGACTGTGCCTACTACAACACCCTACACCTGCCTGTGATTACATAAAAACGATTATAGAAGGGAAAATAGCAAAACGAAGAGGCCGAGGAAGACCAAGACGTGCATTTCTAGACCAAGCCAAAGAAAAAGAGTTAAAATCATTAGCGGATAACAGGACAGAATGGCGATTACTCCACCGACAAGAGCAAGGCTCTTAAAAATTATGATGATGTGCCTACTAAGCATTTGTCCTTTTAACGGAAATAACGAAATATACGTTTCGAAATACATAGAAATCTACTCCAGGGCTACATGATACACTATTTTCCTATGGTATTAGTTTATTTAGTGACTCAGATCCGGTATATCCCGCTAGCTCACATTTCGACCACATAATGGCATGTCAAACGGGTCTGGCGCGAAACTCGTATTGAGACTTCGGAAATAAAGGTAAATTAATTATTTGAAATCGCGATAGACGCGGTTGACAGTCCATTTTCTCGCTAGAGCCTAAGGCAAAGGATTGGCCTTAAACAAGCGATGTCAAGCTTTCTTAAGTACAGTCGCCATCAAATATATATGAGCGGCCACGGTAGTCAAAAATATCTGAACAAGCACCTTATCGCCTTGACAATAAAGGTGTTGTTCAGATATTTGTGCATGACCACCTTGGCCGCTCCGATATATCTGATGGCGACTGTAGTTACAAAATTGTATGCCTTTTCCACGATAACTTATATAGTACTACATATAATATCCATTCCACGTTCTGATTGAATTGTTTTCTCAGTTTCAATCTTTAGCATATGCTTTAAGAGTCCGGTAGTGATTTGTGAACGTATCAATCAATCATTAATTTATTTGTAAAAATAGGTATTAGGTAATTGGGAAACAATGGTGGTATAAAGTATTTGTAAATCGCAGTTGATGAAATAACACGCATAAATTGCATTTGTTAAGATACTAGTCTTGCAAAAAAAAACTTTCGGGTATAATGTCACTTCCTTAGTAACTAACAACTAAGCAATAACATAAATTCTTATAGAGCTCGTTTTGTGAGGAAGTTAATTTGTGCTAATTTAAAGCCTGATTTTTACTTGATTATAAATAAATTGTGGTTTATTCTTACATTTTTATTTTCATGAAATATATTTATGCATACCCAAAAATAGCACCAGCTTTCAGCTTTTTTTCTTAAACTCTACATAAGCTCTAGCTAAACATATTTTTCCTAAAAAATATATAAAAATAAGCACAAAGAAGTGTTTCACTTATTCCTTAGACGACTAATTCCCCAACGTATTTGTATAGTTTTTTTTATATGTTAACATAATTGTAACCATCACATTTAAAATTAAACGTTCTTTCAGAATATAAAGACCAAAACTCGTAGAAATCCTGTCAGTTATTGCAAAATAGTATTTAAAAGTTTTGCGAACGCGACAAAAAAGTTTCCGGACTCTTAACAAGCACGGGCATAAATAAGGCTGAGTCTCCACCAATCAATCAAATTGAATAAGAACATGTAAATTAAGTGATTATGTTGGTTCTTAACAAACATTCATCGCGAAGCATCCTCGTTTTCTGATAGAAACGCTGCCTTATGCATTGCTTTGATCGTCTTTTATTTATCATAACATTTCTCAACTGTATTTTCTCTATGTCTCAATGGATAATGGTCTGAACGATGAACGCTCTAAGGCATCGCTTTATTGACGTATCAAAGCAACTCCATATTTGGCTCATAAAGTGAAAGAATGGGAATAATAGAACGGACAATGGGATTGAGGATACAACTCGCGGGGTAAGATGGGAATTATCTAGCCAACTTAACAATGCCACCACGTCATTCAAATTGAAGCCTTATATACAAGCGAACAAGAATGTTACTAACAAAATTGACACAAGAGTTATGGCTAGCTGTAGCCAAGTGATAAATATTTATTGAAACCTTTTTACATATCCTGAGGGGTTTCAGGGCGAGTTTTATTTTTGAGAATGTTTATGCGAATTAAGTTAGCAAGTTTCGTGTCCTTAGGCCTTTATTCGTTGTAACTTTGACACTAAAAACTACCTACACAACGAGAGCAATACTAAATCCACTATAGAAGGACTTCTGTTTGAAACGAAAGTATAGACGTCTTCGGAAATTGATAGCTTATTGTGCGGCGATCTAATAAAAAAATGTGCAGCTAATGAAGAATTAGTCTCAAAACGCGTGTAACTCAACGTGTTGTTTGTAAGGAACAGCTATATTAATCACCTTACAAAGAGCTAGGCTTCGAACAACTTTACCTATATTTATGCTCCTGTTGCCCATCCCCTGTATCCGCGCTTGCTCATAACTCTCTTTTATTCAGTATGGTCATATGAAACAGGATTAAAATTAACTTTCACATTGAGGCTTCATGGATGAGCATCCGCCAAAATGGGGTCAATGCTATTTACTGCCTTTATCCAAACCAGAATGCCTATACACTTAATTTGTACTTAATCTTTAAATAAAATAAGTAGATTCACGCAGTACATAAAACAAACAAACATAAAAGCTGTTTTTTCTACCTCCCTGAATACATTAGAATTTAACAGATAACGTGGGTTGGCATTCATTACTAAACGTAAAAGCGCTTAAAGAAAACATTATTTTCTCACCGCAAAACTAGTTTCGCACATTTCAGACTCTAAATAGCCTGATTACGCTAAACATGACAGTCACCAAATAAATAAACGTCAGAATCACTTAATACAACCGGACATCTGGCTGGCTCTCATCATTGTATTCAAAGTGCTTTTTGCTTCCAATAAACATGTATTGTCTGCATTGACAGGAAAGACTAACTTTGCTGCGTGAAAAAAATGCGTTAGAGAGATACGTTGGCAACAATTTCCTTCTATTACTTGTTATTGTATTTAAATAGGAAATTATTCTAATAAGACTTTAGATACCTACATATTCATACGTATCTGTACTCTCTGGTTGTAAAAGAAATCTACATACTCGTATATACCCTGTTTTAATTAAATGTTTTTCTTTGAATAGTCTGAATAAATACCTAGGTAGTTACTTGCTACTAATAATACCTACATAAGCCTAAACTAATTTAAACTAGTAGTCGGCAAATTTCATAAAGATCAGAAAAACGTTACTTACTAAAGTTATCGTCGGTCAACCTTTCAAAATCAAAAAGCCATCGCCATCAGCCATTCAGTTCGATAAGTTAAAAAAACTTCGTTCAAGAAAATGACATAACGGTAACGACACATCGGAAGACGAAAATTAGAACATCAATAAGGTTCCCAAAATTTACATAAATAAGTGATCATTATGTTTTATACTTCCGATCCGAGGCAGTATCACTGGCAAAAGTGTGTTAATGTTTAGAAACCTTGCAAGCAATATTTATCATTTCGTTCACAGGGTTATCTGATACGGTTTCAATATCCAACAAGACGAATATTTGAGTTTTATTCAGTCAGATCTGATTGAGGAAATGACACCGAGAAAGTGATGACATCGTATTACGCAACTTTATAAGCTTCTAACTTCCGTTTTGTATTTTAGACCTGTCTATCAATATGTAATTAATGAATAATATATGTTTGGATGTATAGGTTTTTGGGTTGAAGGTAAACATAAAGAGTTTGTATTCAGTTGCCTTTGGGATTCACCTGTTACGGTTTTCTAGGGTTACCCATAACTTGAAAGCAAAATAATATATTAGAGCTCTGTTAATAAAGGTGATGGTAGCAGCTGCCAATCAAAGCACGTCGTACCTCAGGGTACAGTGGTTGGACGCAACTACTACATACTCAAGCCATATGACTTTGTAATTCTGAGTTCGACATTGCACAGAAGACGCGTTTTAATAGCAGGAAGTAAGAGTTAAAGCCAGGCGGTCTAGACACCGTACTCACCAGATCAAAAAGGAGGTAAGAGCATTACGATTTAAAAACCCACCATTCCTTTCATATTAAGAGAGAATCGCCCTGTATCGTCAGAGTTTACAAAAGGGTGTAAGAAGCTGTGACCACCTAGACGCATGTGTTGTTATGGAGCGAACGGCGGTTATTATCTAGTTCGATCGACAGATAAAGTGACAAAGTGATAAAACACGTTTTGCTTCATAAATGGGGCTAGAAACAGATAAAATGAACTAATAACTGAACTAACGAAGCCGTTTAATATGTATACGTCAAAAATGAATAACTTAGTTCTGGACGTTTTTAATAACGGTGTTCATATTACTGGTACAGTATATCTGATCTGACCCTTATGAACCAGTTGCTCGAGGTTAGTCAATCCATTGTTTGTTCATCCGCGGGCCGAAGTAGGTCGGCATGTGGTACAAGTTTGTCGCTATTCGCTTTTCGCTCTCGTAGATTCCAGATTCCAGTGCAGTTTTTTGCAATTAATAGAGTTTTGATTAACTCCTTCTACAATCACGCCATATGCTAGTAGATACTAAAACCGAAGCTATTTTAAGCTAACATGGTCATTAGTATTACAAAAAACTATTTAAAACGAGATATTTACCACGTGTGCTTGTTTTTGTGAGTTTCCGATATTTCGGCACAGTTACATGCGCCATATCACGGAGTAAGTAACAGTGGTAAATATCCCGAAACCGAAGTATTGCTTTGTGTCGGACATATAAACTAGTATTTTAATGTAGTAAATGCAGATTTAAATTAATCTGTAATTTCTGGCTTTTTACAATGTTTAATAGGTCCTATATACTAAGACTAAGTTAAGGCACGTTTATGAAATCGAAACCGCACGCTAAGCTTCAATTTGTCCGCAACCGCTAATGAAATGCTTATTTAACATTAATCTAGAAATCGACATTTCACTTCAGGTTTCTCTTCATACAGTACGTGACGGGAATTATAGGCCAAGAGCTTACAGTAACGAGTACTTCAATTAATTCATGTGTAGTGTTTTAAATTTATGTTGACTAGAAGTGCTACTTCTGGTTTATAGCTGGTAATCTAAGGATTAAATATAATATTAGAGGGGTTGACGGGATTCTATCGGTAACATACCGATGTGAACTTAAGTAGTTTAAAAAGGATATTGGAGTTATCATTAAAGTTTTATACATTTAGGAGTATCACTGAGATCTAAGTCTCACAGAACAAATCAGATATTCTGATATTTTTCAAAATTTTCAACATAGAAGTCTTACAATGTTGAGTTAATTAAATTTCTATCAATTTATGATTGTGTCAACACAATACTTTCTAACTTATTTCCAACCATCGTGAGCTATGTATGCTCTCAGCAGCAAGTAAGTTCATGTAAAATGTTTGTACAACTTACAGGCCAAATCACTCTGGCAGGAGATTAAGGCTAGTCAATTTGCCAACAGGTTGCTACTGGAGCAACCTGGGAGAAAGTATCTACAACCTTCAATTAGTGATTTGTTATGCCTGTAGAGCGAATGAACGCTGATCCGCTTTTAATTGTAAAACACCTTCATTAAAACGATCAGTCTCTTCTACTATTAGGCTGGTACACACAGAGTATTGGGTTGATCTTTTGATTCTCTTTACAGATGCAAGTAGCGGCATACAAAACAAACTACCTACTAATAAAAATTTCATCAATATACGCTTTACAGTTTATGAGTAAAATGTCTGTGACATACGCACGAACAGATGGACGTAACATTTCGGAGAATCATTCGTAACAAAACTATAAGTGTACCGTTTCTGCCATTTTGGTTACGGAACCCAAACGACACTGTTTAAGTAACTAATTTAATTGAGTAGATAGAATGTAGCATCCACAGATAGGGAGAAAGTAGACAAAAAACAATCTTTATCAAAAACAACCGACTCCATAAAAAAACGATGGTGTCATGATCTTTATCGGCAGTTTCAGTTTACTAATCGGTGTTTTCTAAGATCAAATCACTGCAGGTTTGCCTATAATATTTTAAAGCTCTCTTGATTGCTGCAAGGTCCTCATTAGATTATTAAACAATGACATTGGAGCAAACCTGTAAAAACTTCTTCCACCAAAACACCTAAGTATTTCCAAATCAGCCATATTGTTTAGAAATAAAGGACTCGAAGAATGAGAATGAGGAGAATGGAAGATAATGAACAATTGCCAATCGACAATTTTGTTATTATCGGCATAAATAGTTATTTGTTATACAAGGGGTGAAAGTTGTATTTTACGTGCGAGTGTTATTTGAAACACGAGCTAGCGAAAGGATTCTATTATTGACCACGAGCGAAGCGAGTGGTTCAAAAATAGAATCCTGAGCGTAGCGAGTGCTTTAATACACGAGACGTAAAATAACTTTCACCCGTGTATAACACAAAACTTTTCACCTCACTACAGCGAGGAAAATAAGAAAAAGGGTGCATTTTGCTCGGTTTCCCGTAATTCCTCAGGTGTTTAATACTTCTTCATCACTCGAATCACTAATTTTTAACAAAACAACCTAGAAAAACATGCGAATATTTAACGTTGATATGATGGATGAATTGAAATGAAAAGTTTTGACGTAAAAGGTTTTATTAAATGTCAGATGCGTTTTGTTCGTACGTAGACTTATTCGGCTGTCAGAACAATTTATCCGTTTTTACAAAAAGAATGAAGATTAATGTTGAATGCTGATATTTATGAATTAAAATAAAGTTGTAAGACTGTATTAAGTGTTTTTACTCGATGCAATTCATTAATTGCGATGTTAAAAATTCTGCACTTTTAACGTTTTACGTTTTGTTAGCTGTCAAATGTCACTTAAGCCACTTGTCACTTATGTCAAAACTCTTTCACCACATGTGGATAAAAAGCGATTTTCACAATAGATATTAAACAAACAAAAAGGGCTTTCCGAGCTAGTGAGGTGAAAAGTAACATGCATTATAAGTGTCTAGTACTAATATCTATTTAAGAAATATCGTTAAAGTCCCAATAAACCCATCGGTTTGAACCGCACGCCACCGCTTCTATTTCCCACATAGACTTTTACTTCATTAAAAGCCTGTGATGTCTCGTTCGCCTAGATCGTGTGCACGCGTCTTTAGAGAGCTGGGTGCATAAACAAACGCGTCAGATGCGAGATAAATGGCGGACATGTTTAGATCAATTGAAGTGGATATTGGTAGCCTAATGAATATGGGGAGAAATGCTACTGCTTAATATGCGGATTCGCTTTCCCCGTTTAAGGCTGGGCCCGTTTAAGGTCCCTGTTAGGATTTGTTAAACTTCGATTTTAAATATTGATGTTTCAGTTAATAGAACTGAAAGAACAAATCAAATTATTTTTAATGAATATTTTGATTTGTTTATTCTAAGACAAAGCAAACAAAGCAAAGGCAAAGGCATTTACAAAGATTGCATATACACGGGAAAATTCGACCGGTGCTTTCGTGGCCAGGTGGCGAAGTTGGTTAACGCGTCTGCCGCGAATGCAGAAGACGCTGGTTCGAATCCAGCCTTGGGTACCGGAGGCGTTGGTCACTTTTTCCTTTGTATATGACATCTATACAAGTTTATAATTGATGTTTCAGTTGTTTGCTAAAAATAATTGTCTTTATGTAAGATGTAACAAAAATGCTGGTGTTCCTTTTAAGTATAATTATGTAAACCCTAAGAAAAAAATTTTCGCTCGAAAAAAAAACATTTTGTATGGAGGGTTAGCCGGCTGGGACCACCTGTACAATAAAAAAATAATTTAGAAGCGAAATTTTTTTACCTACTTTTTCTTAGTCACAATACGATACTAATTGTGCCCTGAAACGGCTCACCAGTACATTTGTTACATCCTGTTCTGTAAATGCCATGTAGAAAGAAAAATTCAATTATTTTAATCGTCGTTGATTGTAACGTTTAGTTCTTAACAGTTTATTTTTCCAGATTGGTCTTGCTATATCTTTCTTTATATTCTTAAGTGTTTTTTCGAAATTAATAGTCTTGTAGTCTAAATATATTCTAATCTAATTGTAGTCTAATATTTAAGTCGTGATCAACTACTGCTCGGTTTCATGCAGTTTTGCTTTCTCCATTTAAGACTGCAAGGTTTTAGTGCGGTTAATGTGTTTGCAGGTTTTGCGAAATGTGTGAAATGAACTAATTCCTATTCAGAGTGCTAGAGCTAAGTCTGTATACGAGTTCTGTTTATGTAAGTAGTATTACCTATTTGCCTCGCCTTTATAATTAATTTCCATGTGGTTAATGAGTGCAAACGATTGTAAATAAGTGTGAAATTGACTCAATTAAACATAACAATTTCATAGAAAGCTATGTAGCGTAGTTCTGATCCAGCGTTCTGCAGCATTCCAGTTTTCTACTTTCTGAGTTTTAATTTGCCTTTGAGTTTTTGACAGTTTTATCATATAATAAAAGATAACGAGATTAAGAAGCGGGCATGTAAATGCGAAACAAATGACGCTAGATGGGCAGTTCGATGTTTGAATAAAACTTTTGTAAAAGGTCACATTCCGCGTGCATTTGGTTTAGGTACACTAAAACTAGCTGAAATAGTTGTAGCCGTGCTTGTAAAGACGCGGTCTCAAATAGGGACTTTTACTCTAAACAATGTATAACCAGTGCACAATTCTGGTTTGAAACGTACTTTCAGATGCGCCGAACATTACCGTGTAAGGCGTGTAGGCCGTTAATGCTTACAAAGGGTTTGTTGAAGGTGTGACTAGATTAGACGTGAAAATGCCTAGAGCATAAGCACTGGCTAGCGAAGGTCGAGAGTACCGTTATCGACCATCTTTCTTTTTATCTAACTGTTGGAGTGAGATCACAGGCTTAGCGCCACATGTACTTATATGTTATCTGATATAAGTAATCCTTATTACTATGTGCCATAAGGTCGGCCTAGAGCTTTGCTGATACTCGCAGCCATATGTGTAAATTAAACAGTAATGAACCTGTTAAGTGACTTTGTCGTGATGATATGGGATTTTAACGTCCTCATAAGGAGCATTCCACCAGACTCTTGATATCTCTGAGAATGCTGAGAATGTTAGGAGTTTTTTGGTAAATAATTGTAAATTCAAGTGTTATTTGTATTAACGATATTTTTTTATGCAATTCACACTTATTCAGATGGGTAACGTTTGTAAGCAACATTATTGGAATGTTCCATACATACATAGATACAACAAGCAATGCACCAAGGAGAAGTTCCCAAAGTTGCGAAATTATACATACGGAATGTTCTCTGACTTAGGCGATTATCACACTGGCGACGGATCCGCATGCGGCGCCGGTGCGCGAGCGAGACAGCGCTCTGCATGTGTATAGTGTGTGTGTGTGTATCCGCAGCAGTGTGATAACCGCCTTAAGTTTTACGAACAATAAAAAATATTCAGGAAGTGCTGCACACTGGCGTTATCAATTATTTTAACTGACTGTCTCATTTACGAGTTTATAAAAATAATATCAGTAATATATTTTTTGATAATTCCCACAGGAAATAAATATTCTCATTGGAAATTAAATTTAAGTTTTCGTGTAAGTTTCCGGAAATTTCTGAGAATGTTACTAAATTTTTGAGAATGTTCTGCAACTTTTCTGTTTACAACTGGGTTAGTTTGTACAAAGTTTAATTTTGACCTTACCGTTAGGTATCGAAAAATAAATCAGTCGGCAACGCGACGTGCATCACGGCGATACGGGCCGTTTAAAATAGCACTCCAGTGCTTTAAGATGGAGACCTAAGTCTCTCCGAAACATGTCGCGCGAAGTGACTAAAGTGCCGCGAGTGTAGCAGTTTTATTTTATAACATCGAAAGATACTTTTGTAAGTAGAATTTCACTTTTGTTAAATCAATAACAATTGCAGTAATGGAACCATTTTGGGTTAAAGTTAACACCCCATAATATTAAACAGCCCAATTCCGAAAAGCACGGATACTCGGACGATGGGGATCGCGTGTCTTCCATCATTTCGCAACTCACGCCATCTCGTGGGAACTTCGGAATCAGTTCACGTAACTTGTTTATTGTCAGTATTTTGACTGTACTAGTAAACTTAATTTCGATATGTAATATCTCTGATACGAATACGTTAGAGGTTGATATTGAACTCGAGTGATAACTAAATAATGAGGTCTTATATCCTCTATTTATTAAATGAAATGAAATATGTTTATTTCAGGCAACTAGTGGCCCATAGATAAATCCCATAAAGACTAGCATACATAACATATTATAAATTAAAAATTTAAAACTATTATCTAACTTAAATTACTGTCTTCGGGGAAGCATACGACCAATACAATAAGCGCTAGTAATACAATAACACCTGCAACTACAAAGATGTCAAATTATGTGTTGCCGTTTCTTTAGAAACATATAGAACCCATGTGTGAAAATTTAAATTTAATTACTATAACAGCTACATACTTGTTACTTATTTGTTGTCCAAATATTCGCCTTATATCTCTTAAATGAACATCGCAAACGCCTGAATTCAATAATCAAATTTGCAGCCGGGGATGTTAATTTTCAACCCTTTCCCTGTAATCTAAAAAAATAACGCCCATGCCCAAGTGGCAGTACAATATGTGATGGGTAACTGACAAATACTTCTTTTGATTGCTTCCGCCAAGTTAAAATACTGTTTCTGTTTGAACCGTGATTGATATCTTAGAACCGATTAGCTAACGTGATTTATATATTTAGCTTCAGATCTGATATGCTGATTCGGCTTAGTCACGACCACTGCCGATGGATAAACAATGGAAGAAAGCACTGTTTTATTGTTATTGCAACCCGTGTACAGCGCCATAAATATGTATACACAATTTAACCTTACCCTAGTGAAGAAGTGTAGACTTATTTGTGAGTGTAGTGCGGCTTTGTTTGATTTGAACTTTGGTAAACTTTGCGGATCAATATCAATCGACATGTTTAACTAAGTGTTGGTTAATAGACAGAACGATATAGAATCGTAGTATATACTCTAGTAACAACACAATAACAAGAGCATTGTCCACAGCCTATGACCAAATAAGTATAGACGGAGTCCTGAGTAGCAGTACTTATCAGTCATCAGTTATTCAGTTTATTGCTTTCGTAGGTACATTCAAAATTGAAGGGATGTTTACAAAAACAACATAACTCACTACACTGGTTGACATCTGAAACAATTAACAATGTTTTAAAAAAGGTGTCAACCGCTCTAAGCAGTTATGTTATTTTTGTAAACATCCCTTCAATTCTATTCAAAGTTACCATAATTTGCAGAGTATCCCACATTTACGCGGTAAGTATCACAAGTTCCCACAAATGTGCCTTTAAATGATAATAAATATGTCAAAATGGCAAATAAAGGTAAACGTTCCTTAAATCTGTTTATATTTAGCATTTTGTATAAAATTTAACTACAACCGTTGCAGAAACAAAAGTCGACAGATAACCATAATTTAACACTAAGAGCGTCATAAAATATACAAAGTATCAACTTATCAGCTTTTGTACCTAAAGCTTAAAGCTCAAATTCGAACATTTTAGTTTCTATGATGATAATTAAACTTCACATAGACGTTAAAAATGTTAGCAAAAATGTCGCAAATCACTTTGACGTTAAAACTGTCCGATAAATGAAGGTAAATGTCTCGAGATATCCAGTTTCGCGGTTACTCGAGCTTTTAGAGCCGCGATTACAAGCCAGCCGGGGTGATAAATATGTATGGCGCTGTTGCAGAGAACGTTATGGGGCAGAAACTTGACTTCACGCTCGTAAACCTTTGAAAATCCATTGTAACAAATTTAAACAAAATCGACTGATAATACTTACACCGTAATACTAGTCCATTTACTTGATAGACATGCAATTTACATATAAACTTTTCATGACAAACATCAAGAATTTCATTTTTTTAAGGTTATGTGCAGTCACTTTATTTATAGTAAATGTTCGAAGATCCGGAAACTAGCACCAAAGTTATTTAAATAATAAAACAGTCGCGTTTCCAAGAGACTGATAGATAGAACATAGCCTAACAAAGAGTAATAAGGTAAGGTAACATAAAATTAATAGAACATACTATGTATAAATTATATTTTTGAAATTTAATTGTCATGGAGTTCCACTAGTCAATTTGGAGTAAATTTCCAAATTTACCCCAAAAGGATGTAAAAAGGGGTTGAAAAGTTTTAACGACTTTTACGGGACAAAGTCTTTTTATTCACACTTGCTCATGAAGCATAGCATTCCATGCAGGTGCAGAGGGAGTTACAGTAATAGCTTATTCCCGCTGGAGTCACATACTTTTTGATACCTTATTCAACATGTTTGTCATAAATCTTAACTTTTTTCTTCGCAAGTGTGACGAAAAATATATCGTCTGATTTGGAGAATAAGAATATTGCATGGCTCTCGAGGTTATATACATTCGCTTTTGCAATTTTTGCTCAATGTTATAGTATACATAGTATAAATGATTGTTCTATGTGCGTGTCGTAGCATATATTCTCATCAGCCAGTCGACATTCTGCTATCACGTTGTCTGTGTCCAGAGTTTATGTCCATCGTGAACGGGATTGGACGATTAGAAGAGTAAAACGCGACTGCGAAATGATTTTACTGTTTTGTTTCCGCCATGTTGGATTCAATGAGGGTTTCAGGGGGGTGATTTTTGAGATTCGAGCACTCGAAAGTGACATTTAAAACTTTGAATAAAACGATGAAATTATGTTTTAAAAATAAAAGCGATAGATTATTAAAATAATGATTATTTAAACTATTAATTCCATGCGAAAAAATTGTCTACAAACTTCTGTGTGCGATTATTTTCGAGCTTGAATTTTTTGAATTCGATCGTCCGGCTGTCAAAAATCGGCCCCCAGGAATCTTTGAATTACTCATAATAATGATACTCTACTATAAAGTCATAATATACTCATAATATTAAGGCTTAGGACAGGGGCGGCAGAATTTTAGATTTTTTTTAATTTACCTGTGGCCGATTATATGAGGATTGGAATACGAATTGGTCATCATCACCAGTGTACATATACAAGGTGTTTTTTCAATAACTAGCCATATTGTGCAAGGTGATTTGGTAGGCCATACTAAACAACTTTTATTATGGGACCAACTCCGAAATCACAAAAAGTTTTTTGGCTGTTTCATACATTTCGGCCGATCAACCAGCGACGTTTTCTATGGGGACGCCATTTTTTTGGGATATATTGGTCCCATAATAAAAGTTGTTCAGTATCGATAATCGATTATGTATCATGTAGTTTGTATTGTACCTTACGTTACCTACTGTATGGAGTGCAGCCAGTCGATGCCCCTGAAAAACGTACTGCTTTCAGTCACCATCAGGCATTGGGCAAGACGGCGGGCGGCCTGGATACAATCAGTAATTGACTGTAGGTACTACCTACTAAATCTTAAACTATTCAACCAACCGAACCGGCCATGTCTGTCATTTTCTATACAAAAAAAGTCTGCCGATTTTTGCGGGGAGGGGAACGTCAAATGTATGCGAAACGTCAAAATAGCCAAGTCAGATAAACGTCAGTCCATACAATGAGTATGACCACTGGTCATATATTTTCGGCAGAGGGGAACGGCTGTCAATGGCCGCTCCGGTTGGTTAAATGCTCTAAGTACTAAATAGACAAGTGATAGTGTGATGCCTTCAAATTAACACTGCCGGCAGTCTTTGATCCGAACCTTAGATGCGAAACCGACGCAATCCGTAATGAAATGAAGAATCCAATGGCGCTTGAAATAGGTTCTTGGTGTTAACAGCTAGTTGAACATTTATGTCACCCATTAAAGTTAAACTCATTACGATTGTCGGCTTTTGTTGATTTGTTACTCTTTGAACCTTAACGGTAAATTCTGAATTACATTTTCTGACAGTTAAAGAAACCGTCTTTAAGGTAAAATCCACAATTCCACGGACTGATTTGACAGCTCCTGGCATACAAAGCGATTGTCAAATGTATGAAAAGAGCTGTCAAATCAGTCCGTGGATTTATGAATTCTACCTTAGTTGCAAGGGCTGTCATGGTCGCATTTCCACTCTGCTCGACGGTGTGGGGGATAATTGAGGCAAAGATGAGCCTACCAAGCTTGAAACTATATAGGAAATAAGAAAAGTATATTGACATTCGGTCTTTTTATCATTTTATCATTCTCATAAATATTAATTCCTCCGCGTAAGTTGCATCGTGCTTAATTAATAAATTACGTATATTTTTTAATTTCTACGTTGTGGCGCTAGCCAGCTCAATTTATGTCCATTTATCTACAAAATTGATAACAGATTTGTCTGATGGCTAAAAACGAAAAAAAGGGACATTTATTGGGACACACTACATGAGTAGTGAATAAGTCATAAAATACACACTTCCCGGAGATGTCGGATAAGGAAACTTTTAATTTTACGATCGCCACCAAAACTATCGAACGTGTCTATAAAAATGACATTGGTCATAAAATTTTATCTACTTACTTAATAGGTACAGTCACCTGCAATAGTATCTTTCTCGATGAAGGCCGTAATATCTGACACAATCTTATTTGTAGGGCCATAATAAGAGCGTGTCTGTACGATACTGAACCGGTGAACTCCATCTTAGGGTCAAAACAGACCTAGCGGAATTCCTCGCGGAATAAAGCCAATTCATAGACAAAATGCTTAATTTTGTCTATGGTAGCGGAAATTTGTCCATGGTAGCGGAAATTTGTCTATGGCTTCCATACAAAAAATCAGCTACCATAGACAAATTTCCGCTACCATAGACCAAATTAAGCATTTTGTCTATGAATTTGCTTAATTCCGCGAGGAATTCCGCTAGGTCTGTTTTGACCCTTAGGCTCTGTCTTCACTTTCCATCATGTGAGAGTAGGGTCAGTCTCATAATAAAAATAAAGGTCAACTATTGCAGGTGACTGTACAGTCGACTAGAGGCGTATTTACTTTTAGACCTTATTGCAACGCAATAAGGTAAAAAATGGATTTGTAGCCGACTGTACATCCGCGTACAAAATCTTGTACTAACAATATTAAAAAAAGATAAAACAGTAATATTCCAGTCTGCGTTGTGTGAGAAATCTTTTAAACATACGAGTATATTAAGTTACTGGGAAAGTAGTTTCAATAATAGGCATGTAAGTAATAATGTTAATTGTCTTCTTTCAGGTAATAACTTCATCGGTTGGAGTCCAACCCTTGCACCATATTAAGATAACGATAAGTGCAAACTACTACCAGTGCTACTTTCTGCTGAGGAACTTGTAGGCACAGTTTTGTTTTGAGCAGTATAAGTAGGCGCAGTTTTATCATAGGCATCAAGGTTTGTTAAGTTAACAGTAGGTACTCGAGATCCCATCTGCCATTCTATCCTTTACTAGCCCCTTCGGACTGAAAGTCCCGATACGTGCTATATTTCCACCAGCTCCAGTGAATGTACTTATAATTTTTATGACTTCCAAGCAAAGCTCGTTGACAAACCAGTGCAGTGATAATCTGCTAACCGGCAGTATAGTGAGGTATTGAAATGTATGAGAAAGTGGTTCAATTAAGGTCAGCTTAAGTCTATTGCGGTGTCACATCATTACGCCGGACGCACGCCGTAAATATAATAAACAGTTCTTTAATGAAAGCATCAACATATTATTATGTTTAACTCTCTTTTAATTTCCTGACATAAAAAAGAAGCGTTTTAGTTGAATTAGAATCTTAGTAAAGGTACAGTGTGGTACAGTTTCAAATGAGATTTACCGAAAATATGACTCTTGAAAATTTGTCTTATCACTGACTAAAGTCGAATAAAACAGACCGAGAAACTGTTGTACGACTCGTTCTTACAGCTCTATTTTGGAAGCATTTTTTGGACTGATTGTGTATCTCATTATGTTGCAATGTCGTACCGAAGTGTTATATATTGGTGGTCAATACGTTAAAAAAAATCTACTAATATGAAGACAGATAATCTTACGTATTATTCCTAACTAGGTATTCTTGTAAAATTGTATTGTTGTAAGGTTATGAAGTTCAAAGACTGGTCTCCATGTTTTTACTGCGTTGGACGGGTTTCACGCGAGACCTCTTCCGCGAGAAGTCATTAGCGTAAAGTTTTATGTAATGGGACGTAAACAGCCTAATATAGATTAATATTTTTACGATAAGTACACACGTGACTAGCTCCTGACATGCAGTAGAATATGGTGTTAGAGTGATATATACGTATTATGTATAAGAGACACCATTCCAAAGAACTTTAGATAGTTCAGACCTCGACCTGTCTCCTGTCTGGCTTGTTATATTTATCGAAGTACCCAGTCGCTATAGTTTCTGGGTAATAAGGAAGTGTTATACATATGAATACTTCGTCAGAACCCAAACACTGTTTTTATACGCATTGATAGCTAGGTAAAAATATCATTTTATTTAAATGCTAGAAGATCAGGGGGGTGATTTTTGAGATTCGAGCGTTCGAATCTGACATTTAAAACTCTGTCTAAAACGATGAAATGGTGTTCTAAAAATAACAGTGTTAGGAATTTAAAATTTTGGTTAATTAAACTATTAAGTTTAATGTGAAAATAATAGCGACAAACTATTGTGTGCGATTATTTTCGAGCTTAAAATTCTTGAATTCATGCGTTCGGATCTCAAAAATTGCCCCCCTGAGTGTCCTAGTGGTAATACATGTCATCTTTAAACTTAAGTTATTTGCAACGAAGGTGACAGCTGGGTGTCAACTACGGGCATCACTGTATCAAGCACTAGAACGTTTACTTTAGAGATTTCTAAACACGAGCACTCAGCGCTATATGTAGTTCTCGTAACCGTTAATTGCTCTACCCATGCTCTACCAGAGTACCAGACGTATTGTTCGGGGCTTTTGCCGCCGGCCATTTTGCGGGAACATGACCCACGGGTCACCTTTACATAATACAAAGTTATCGCAATATTGGATAGGCAAATAGAAGATAATAACCAAATGATAAGGGTTAAGCAATATCGCAAGCCTAAAAACAGGACAGTGAAACTATAAGGTTTTATACCAAAAAACTTACCTCTCTGTACCTATTTTCCTATAAATATGAAACCGTGTTAACTGGAGGTATATTAGCTTCGATATCGTGGATATTACACCCTATGTAGGAAGCGTTTTCTTTACCTGCTTGAAGACGGCTGAGAATGGAAATGCCATCTCCCTGCAGGGTGATCCTCATGAAAGTGGTACTGCTTTCGAAATAAAAACACATTGTTTTTTTTATACTACGATGATGGAAAACAAGCATACTGCCCGCCTGATGGTAATAAGCGGCTACCGTAGCCCATAGGAGCCTGCTGACCCTTTAATATAAAACAGGATTCACTGTGTTGACGGCTCAAGGGACAAGAGGGCCTCCATTGTCAACACACTGCTTCTTTTTCGAGCTCTCTGGTGACCTTACTTACTGGACACAACGCTATAAGTAGTGTTGTTTGGTTTCCTTTAAGGTGGGTTTAAGTTACTACTTTTCCAACCATCTTCTTCAATATAGATCTTCTTATTTTTAAAAGAGTTACTTCATCCTTTTGGATGAAATTAAATCGAAATGATATACAAATTAGTTAAATTGGCATTAGCATTGAAGCTACGTCGACACTTCAAATTGAGCCGTTTTTTTATGGATGCTAGAAGGTATAAGGATGACAATCTCTTTGTTACAAAAGTGTCCGTCATAAAGCATAAAGCGTTAAATTGGTGGCGCCAGCGCACTTCACTCCGTCAATAGCTGCTAAGTTGCTATAATTATACTAGCGCCACTCGAAGAGATTTGGAACTATTTTCGACAGTTCTCCGTTCAGATATGTACTTATCCTCCAATACCATACATACGTTTTTCCTTGTAGTTGTAGTGCAATTTGGAATGCAGTGGAGTCTGCCGTCAGAAATGGAATTTAAACGTAACCGTTAATACCTGCTGAGGTATAAGGATGACAATCTCTTTGTTACAAAAGTGTCCGTCATAAAACATAAAGCGTTAAATTGGTGGCGCCACAATAGCTCTAGAATATATATTAGCGCATATGCAGCGCACTTCACTCCGTCAATAGCTGCTAAGTTGCTATAATTATACTAGCGCCACTCGAAGAGATTTGGAACTATTTTCGACCGTTCTCCGTTCAGATACTTATCCTCCAATACCATCCATACGTTTTACCTTGTAGTTGTAGTGCAATTTGGAATGCAGTGGAGTCTGCCGTCAGAAATGGAATTTAAACGTAACCGTTAATACCTGCTGACGTATTGTTCGAGCATTAGTGCCGCCGGCCATTTGGCGGGAATGTGACCCGCGGGTCACACCTTTCCAACGACCGACTACAAAGTTACCGCCAGTTTTTCACTATCGCAATCATTATCTTTTACTGTTTGTGTGAATTGTCTTTTAGGTTACAAGCAACAGTATCTAATTTCAAATAAGGACTTGCCTACATATTTCTAGTTACCTCGCCCAGTTGCATACATAGGTACCGGCTTCCATAATCTTGGGACATTTTAACACTTCTTCTACTATTGATGGCGAAAAGGAGAGCCAATTTAGTTCTGGCTTACTTTATTTATGTCGGGCCACCACTGATGTACAGTCGCCATCAAATATGTATATCGGAGCAGTCAAGGTGGTCACAAATATCTTGACAACACCTCTATGGTCAAGGCGATAAAGTGTATGTTCAGATATCTTTGAGTACCTTGGCCGCTCCGATATATTTGATGGCATTTGTACCTTATGTATGATAATTTGAGATAACTCTGTAGCTCACAGTACCCTGTAAACTGTAAAGATGCTAAGATGTAGAGAAGCTTCTATTTTTAGTTGATTTACATCCAACTTTCACATGGAGAAAATAAAGTCATGTACGTGCACTATTATCGTCACATGTAATACAACAAGTTAGTGCACGATAATGATTATATTCGTAGTGCAGTCATAATAAATAGCGCGGTGTCCGTTGCAAAAAAGGAGACTCGTGATCGCCCTTAATCGGTCCCCGGCTGTATCTACATCTAGTGGGGGCTTAAAATGCTGCGTGTGGCGACTAGGAGTGTGGAGTCGCTATCAAATATATCGGAGCAGTCTCAAAGTACTCAAAGTATCTGAGCATGCACTTTATTGCCTGACAATATGTAGAGGCGTTGTTCAGATATTTGTGACTACCTTGGCCGCTCCGATATATTTGTTGGCGATTATACATGCCTACTAGATAAAAAAAATGTGGTTTTATCTTTATTTTACTAAGATTTTTTTTTTCTACCCAAAAACAACGTTTGTTGAGGTTGTCGCATCCTTTTAAGTTGAAAACTTGTGTGCTCACTCTCTCATACCTACAGGGTTTAGGTATGCGAAGATACACACTGCTTTATCGACTTATAATAAAGTAGAATAGCTGCAAAAAGTAGCGTTTTATAAGCACATTGACTCAGATAGTTATTTAATTTTGTAGTCTGGTTAAATAAAAAAGAAATACATAGATATATATGACTTGACAATATTAATAGGAACAATAAAATGATCGTTCTTACACAACGTTTGAAGTTCCTAATATATTCGGAAAAGGGCCTAAGCAGCTTAACAATTTAAAATTTAAATTTTCGCACGGCATGAAATATGAACCTAAAATGTAAAATATTTTTTTTATTGACACTAGGTAAACATAGTATTCGAAATGCGAATGCCCAATAGTTCACACCTTGCTGGTACCTATATTGCTAATTATGAAAGGTGCTACTTGTGGGACAGTGACGAACACGGACGTATACATATACACACACACACACACACACACACTATCAATAATGTCGTGCAACATTTTATCCGTCCGGCTCGATACCACGATTTTCCTGCGGCAAAACTGTAGCAAAACGCTAAGATATTTTTTAATCGTAATGTGTTTTATACTCGCCAGGAGCACCGGCCATGTCCGATGGGACCAAATTAATGTGGTAAGGTTGTGGGGCCGTGTGGCCTATGTTTATGGTTACTAACTATATATAAGGAGAAATCTACTTACATGGGTATTTTTACGACAAGAAGCCTTAAGTTAAGACATATCCTGATTAATAGAATGGTAAGCTACAAAGTTAAACTACTCACAATAATGTACATTGTATGTTTGTCTGGTATGTACACTTTATATGCGTAGAGTCTGTCCAGAAAGAATAGTGTCGTATTAGCCTTCATATAAACCACGACACTTTTCTTTCCGGACAAACTCTAGGTGTTATGCATTCTCATTTTAATCTCTAGCGACCCACCATAAAAGAAAGATTGGAAGTGAAATTTGAACCAAAAGCGTTAGAAAATAGAATTGAACTTCTTATGTTTCGAAATCGACGAAACAAAACAAAAGCAACTCTGTACCAATTAAAATATAATCGAATTATCATTGAAGATATTTTGTACTAATATTAGCACTTTGAACCTCAGGAGGTTAAATATCAAAGTGTCCACTTAAGTTTGTATTACAAAATTTTATTGACGTGTCGCCTAAAAAACTAATGGCCCTAATTGACAGTCCTCCCCCGAAATAATACCAGCATTCTGCGAAATTTCGCCATATTACAAGCTTTCATGATACGAGGTTCAAGAGTGCTCCACGTTTATCTTGGTAGAATTCTAGATTTCAATTACTAGTAGACAAGCGAGATAGCCGCTATCTTGTTGACAACGCACGTTGCTTTTTACATGTGTTGCATATGCAAAAGTCTAGGAATGAGACTCGTTTTAGCTTTGTCCATGATATCTAATTAAAATAGTACAAGCTTTTTTTATATGAAAGTCGGTTCGTCGATAATAACATTAATAACTCGTAAGATCTGTGTCAAAAGAAAAGTAAATAAAGGTAAACAAACCCATTTTATCTTCATTGTATCGCAAGAAGGCACTTTTAAGGAACAACTATTGTTTCATTGCCAATTTATACACATAAACTTGTTTTAGTAAAAATATCCGGTACCTAATCACTTATATTTCAGTGAAAATGAATATCTTTAATAATATTTTGTCATGTGTTGCATTTTCTTAATGTTTTTTTAATCTTGATATCATAATTTGGTATTACGAACGGCATAAACGCGGCCTTTTATGACAAGAAACACTAGGGCTTAGGTAGCAATACTACATATCATCATCATCATCATCTCAGCCATAAACCGTCCACTGCTGAACATAGGCCTCCCCTTTAAGGGGTTTTACTACATATACTTACTAGATATTTATAATATATATGTCTCGTTAAAAACCCTCCGTTTATCTTTTTCTCAAAGAGGATTTGATATGTAAATATGTAGGTCCCTACTCGTGCCCTTATCTAGGCTTTACCTTGTCAAACGCCAAGGGATCCGGATTACATAAAGAAATAAGCTGATTCTCATGGATCCTGGGAATTATATTTTTCAGCTGTTGCTGTGGAATTGTAGATATCACCATCTAATGAGCGTTTCTCAAAATTTTTGCCACTTTTGTTGACTCAAATTTTTTTGGTAAGTTTTATGTTTTTCCTGATCAGAATCACGAGCTGATCCGATTTATGCAATAAAAAAAGATATCCCATAAAACTCCATACATTTTTTGATTTTTTTTACTTTTTCTATTGTGTTACCTCCATAGAAAACATGTGGCAAAGGGTGACACAAGAGGAAAAAAATTTTTGGGCCATATTTTTTTCTTGCATAAATCGAATCAGCTCGCGATTCTGACTAGAGAAAACATAAAACTTACCAAAAAATAAAAAGTCGAGAAAAGTGGCAAAAATAAAAAGAAAAAAGCTCTAATAAGTATATTTACTCATGTACTCGTAGATACTTAAATAAATGTCGCGTAGCAGCAGTAACAACAATCGTTTATTAACACTCAATTTAAACGTTATCATTATCACATAATGTACCTAATGAGCGAGGCACTTTATGTACATAATAATTATCGTCAGGTGACAAGCAAAACTCACTAAGTAGTATGTACCACAAGTTCATAGCCATAATGAACCATACTAGCAAGATAAAAAGGTTGATTTTCGTTTAATTTTTTTTGTAACTAGTGAGTTTTGCTTGTCACCAAAGTTGTCACCTGATGATATTAGACTTCGTAAAAGTATAAGCGACAAAAAAGCATAAGATCTCCTGGATTGAGGATGGTTCACGCTGTTCCGTTCCGCGTCCTACACGACACTTCCAACACACAACAAGTGTTGGAAGTGTCGTATAGGAAGCGAAACGGAACACCGTGAACCATCCTTTAGAGCAATTCATATTATTTTCACACGATTAATGTTTTTGTCACGAATGTCACGATCTATGCAATATCGCCTAGTTATCCCATTACAATTTAAAAGCTTGCTACAAATGTTAACCCTTCGCTTACTAGACACGATATTTGCATAGAAATTGATTGAAACTGCGCCGATATGAATAAGTGATAGTCGTTAACAATATTGTAGCTGTAGTGCCTATATTTTATAGACATTTTGACATTTACAACTGGTATTAACTTGGTGTCGACCTAGTTTCCTTAATAGATATATTTTATAAGTGGTTAATTTGATAAGTCAGTATATGGCTTATAATTTATAACATTTGACTTACCTACAAATTAAAACGAATCGACTTGGTAAAAGGGAGAAGACCCCCACTCTGAGTCGCGTCTGGTGCAAAGGCTGTATGTATAGCTATCCAGTGCGGTAATACCGCGAGCGTTATGGGCACTTTTGCATCGGAAACGACAAGGAATGATAGCAATGATTATTCTTGGTTAGCGTGTGTTTGACAAATTAAAATGTAAGTACAGTCCGTGAGCTCTAAAAAGAACCTTCGGGTTTTAGAAACACGTCGGGTATCAATCAACAGTGACACATGAAAATGCAGAACAGCAATATTACCTTCGTGTGTCATCGCCGATTCCCGAAGGTTCTTCTTAAAGCTCACGGACTGTAATACATAATACCTCTATAACTGGCAAACTCTTTTTGATTCATAACAGAATTTTGAAGGATAATTAACTAACGCCCACTGTGAAAAGTTAAGTTTAAAGCAATAATATTGGAAAATGATTTATTTATACAGTGTGTTTCTGTAATAGGAGCAATAAATTAAAACGTAGATTCTACTCCTCAAACCAGGAAACGTGTGTTCAGCGACTTTTAAAAATAACGTATGGTTTGATTTTTAGGACACTTTAAAGTTTTTTCGAACACGCAATGTATTCCGAAATTGACTATGTCTGTAGGGTGACAAGCAATGTCAATTAGACGGATTTTAACGTTCATTGAAAATACTATTTAGTTTGTATGAAAAAGAGACAATCTACAAAATACATATTTTTTTAAAGTTGCTGAACAAAAGTTTTGTAGTTTGAGGAGTAGAATCTATGTTTTAATTTATTGCTCCTATTACAGAAACACACTGTATTATTAACTAAAGAGACAAAGAACGATGAAATATACGAGGATAATTTAGGTGTATGTTAATTATTTAAGACCCACCTCTCCTTATTAAAAATAGCACATAATAAATAATATCTTTTGCTTAGTTAGATATTGTTTTTATCGATTAATAAATTAAGTAGATATATTTCGTCACTATTTCATAATATTAATACTAAGACAAGCTTTTCAGGGCCACCGAGTAAGGTTATTACTTGTTATAGAATTAATACTTTGTATACATCAAACACAGTATAAACCTAAGTACCTAGTGAGACCTTGTTGACGGCGCCAATGTCGCCCACGCGTGTTAACCCAGCCTTTCAAAACATAATGCATGAAAACATAGCCAATTCAATAAATTGATGCAAATAAAACTATATTTTTCTTACTTAGTCTTGTACAGTCGTCATCAAATCTATCGGAGCGGTTACGGTACTCAAAATATCTGAACAATTAAGGCGTTGTTTAGATATTTATGACGACCTTGGCCGCTCCGATATATCTGATGGCGACTGTACACCTATATACTTAATGTAGGTACTTTGTAAATTTTTAATTTGAATATGAAGGTATAAACGGTGCCCAAAAGGCACCCAAAAGAAACATACATTTTGTAAATTTTTTTGCAAATTAACATGTTAATAGCAATGTTAATTATTTAAGCAAATAACATAATTATTTGTTCTTCGATTTATATATTTTTTGGATTTATACCAAAGGGTAATATAATATAAAATTACCTTTATAACGTGTGGGTACTTTAACTTTTATGAAATGGAAGTCTAGGCTTACAATTTTGTTTAAAGGCCAGCTACCTTAATATCTACAAATTATCAGCCTCAATAAAACCTTCATAATTAGTATATAAAGTGTTTAATTGAATAAGATAGCGTTTAACTAAAATCTGCGCTCTGATCTAAGTTTCAAGGCGCCGGCGCAGCGATTAGTTGGCGTAATTAAGTTCCACGGCTGTTTCCCATTCCTCACCGACTAGTTGTCTCGGGTTAGCCAGTATAACCATATGTACCGTGTCTAAAGAATCCTTAACACTACGCAATTAGGTAAGTTGGGTAAACATACAAAGATACATATTAATTTAAGCAATCTCGAAATTAAACGTACCGTCGGGTTCATAATTGCATGGCCAATTTATCAATGAATTAATTCATAAATTGCCCATGCATTTTTGAACCCGATGGTACCTAATAAAATATGCTGAATAACTGAGGATGAACTTATTTTTCATAATTTTATAACAAAATCATACCTAAATATGTAGAATGCAGATGAGATACGAGTAAAACCTAGTAGGTAGTAGAAACCTACATTGACGCTTCCTGTAATGTTTATATATATCCTTTGGCTAGGTAAAGACCTACCTACGTAACACTAAATTGTACTTATAAGTCTTTAGTGTTACGTAGACAGACAGTCAGCAGCAGAAGTAGCTAAGCGGTATAGGTGTTCAAAATGAACTGGTCACGACGTTATTGTTAAGACAATAAGAGCGCTTGTAGGTTATTTTGTACACCTCACCCGCTTAGCTACTTCTGCTGCTGACTGTACAACCTGGTTGCCCGGAGGCAATTGTTTGGTAAATGTTGAGAATATAGCCGGTATTCGTAGGCTGGGAGCTATGCGAATTGGCACGCTGTACCGATACATTATACTTCATTCTAAACAAATTTTCACGCCTACCGACTGTACTCATTAATTACTTATGTAGCTATAAGCTATTATAGGTAGTCACGAAACCGGATTGTTGAGCCACTGGCCATTGTTTGTAATTTAGCTGTGTTGTGAATGAACGATTTTACCGACTAGCTGTCAACTGTCAATTATTTCGTTCATCGGTTATTTATTATTACACGGGTAAATTACGAACAATGGAAAGTGGCTCAACAATCCAGGCCTATAACCGCGAAGCACTTCGTTCATCGAATCGTCTATTTGCATCACTCTCTTTCGTATATGTAAGAGCGATAGAGACGGGTCCATCGTTTTGTCGATTTTCGCACTTTGTAGTAATTTGGACATTTTATTTGTGTTTTTGACAATTAATCATAAATGAAAATTTTATTGTTTCAGGTACGTTAAAAGGAAGTTGGTATTCATGAATTTCAAGGGGCCTTTCAAGATGGAAGGTATAAAAATAACAACAAATTAATTATCAGCTATGTATGTCGTTTAAACTAAACTTACTTTTTAGTAATTGAAAATACTTTATATATTACGACAGTTCAGTACACAAATTAAAATTAGGGGCAGTCAACAGGCGGTCTACTAAAACTTAAAAGAAAAAAAAAAAGATAAAAGATATTTATTCTTCAATTTAGGCACATTACAATGCACTTATGAACGTCAGAGAGAAAAGAAACTACCACCGGTTCTAACCCTACACCTCTGACCCGAGAAGTATTACTTATTACCGGCAAGAAACTCGGCGGGACTTATTTTTTCATAACAGTACTACAAATACATTAAAGATACTATATACAATAATGCGTAGTACTTCAAGAAAGCATATCAAAACAGCTTGAGAGACAGACATGTACCTGCCTATTGTGTAATTAAAATGAAAAATAAAAATAAAATCCAAATCTGACTGCTTCGCAATACGTTTGATATTCTTTCTTACTTGAACTGTGTCCTCTAAATGTTAGATGATTTTATAGATTCTGGTTTGGGCCATGGATATATGTCTGTCATATAGTCCTCGACCCTGTAATAACCCTTTGACATTAAAGTTTTTTTCAAGTATTTCTTAAGAGCGGGAAATGATAGATTCAAAACATCGACGGGTAACTTGTTATAAATATGAATACCCTGGCCAAAAAATGACTTATATGCTTTGCGGACACGACATCGTCTGATAGCAAGCTTGTTTTTAATTCTAGTGTTATAGCTGTGGATGTCAGAATTCTTCTTGAATGTGTGTATATTCTTTACAACAAAAATAATATTATCATAGATATATTGGGACGCAAGAGTTAAAATATTAATTTCTTTAAATAATTCTCTAATTTATGTACCTGCCTTTAAGTTACTTATACAGAAAGCGAATGGCTCTTTTCTGTAAAACAAAAATAGTCTGTATGTCAGCTGCTTTGCCCCAAACCAGAATTCCATATGACATTACACTATGAAAATAACTATAATAAACTAAGCGAGCTGTCTCAATATTAGTCAGTCGTCTAATTTTTCTAACGGCATGAGCGGCTGAACTTAGTCTAAGAGCGAGTATTTTTATATGAGGACTCCATTGTAAATTTTTGTCCAACGTTGAACCAAGGAACACAGTTTTATCTACTATATCTAAACATTCACCATTTATAACTATATTAGTGTCCATTGGTGCCAAGTAAGTTTCAAATCGGTAGGTGTACACAACTGACATGCCTTAACCTAAGTTTAATTGTTTAGCGCCTTTATATATTTACGTACATATTCGTACATACGCTTCTCAGCCACCGTTCTCAATCTTTAATCTAAAGGCACTTGCTCGTTAAAAAAGACTCTAACCCAACACATTAAGAGCTTTTTAAAGAGCATGCCCCAAATCAACACCTGTCAGGTTAAATGTCGCACGCGCGACTTTTCAAATGGTACCGGAGTGCGAAAGAGCACCAGCATTAATTTGTCACGTCGGATTCAAGTCTAAATAAGGCAGAAAACCGCTCGATGTTGTAAAATCTCAATTGTAAGTATTCTATGCCAATCGAGGTAGTATTGCGATATTAGCGATACCTTATCGATTGAATCACTAGACAATACTACTACAATGCGTTTTATTTAGAACAAGTTTAGCCAGTTGTCACGATTTGGCGTTTATATACTAGTACCTACTTCATTTAATAGTTTAAACGGGGTGGTTCTCAAGGTCTCGCCAATTAGCTACTCAATATTTACGATTTACGAGAGTTGAATAATGTCTACAGTTAGGTAGTAGTATACATATCGTCGCTGCGCGTGCAAAAGTCGCCATGTGTTTTTAACCTACTTTACAGGAGACACAAAAAACCATTTTTTTCGATACTGCTTTGACATAAGTACATGAATATTTTTTTGGTAAAAATAAGCACTCTTTTACATACTTTACGTTTGTTCTGGAAAAATAATCGTGTTTAAATAAATCAAAATAAATACATGTTGATAAATCTGGCACATAGCGATTTTTGTTTGAGTCATAATAATCTCTATGTGTCTTGCCATCACATAGCTATATTAAATTATTTAGGAGCGTATTCAATTTGTATGCGTTATTGTCACATAGTTATTTTATGAAATGATATTAGGTATTTAAAAAAACCAGAAAGTTATGGTTAGACAAATAGTTATAATGAAAAATCAGTAAGTACGATCAATCTTCGGATTTTCTTGTTACTTTCATTACCTATCTCTTTCGATAGTTAGAACGAATCCGTAGCTAAAAGGTATTTTTTTATCAAATAGAAACATCTCCTTCCAGACACGTTTTCAATACGTTCTGGCCTGGCAAATAATAATTAAATCCGAAAGACTTTTAGTGTATACGTACGAAAGGATTTTTTTGCCGTAATATTGTATATGTTTGGTAAGTACCTACTTGAATCACCCTATTGAATTATTATTTGAACAGCATTATTCAACATTTCTAGAAACGGTCAAGCCATAAAGGCTAACGTCAAACCCTTCTGGTATCCTGCCTTTTCGCCGAAAGTTGTATTACCGAATTTCACTTATCAACCAACTTTTCGCAGAAGTTACTTACTAGGTTGGGTTAGGTTAGTTGGATTATGTTAAGTTGGGAAATGAAATTCGGCCAAATGAAACTTCTGCGAAAAGTTGGTTGGCAAGTGAAATTCGGCAATATAATTTTCGGCGAAAAGGCAGAGAACCCTTCCTACTCTTTCGAGGAAGCAGAGACGTTCTACGTACTACCAGGAGATATCAACTCAGACCAAACCCAGCTCAGGCATAGGTATATACTTTTCAACTCAAAAATATACAGGCACGAGACAGCTAAATATTGTTTGGGAGGTCGATTGATTGTCTGAGTAGTATGCCCCACTTTAAAAACATGCAATTAATAATTATGCATTGTTTGGGAGGGTTGTCGACTGGATTATCACCTTCGCCCCCAAATATCAAGGGCATAACGCTAGACAGATCCCTGACTATAATATCATACTGCCTTTATACAAAACAGAAAGTGGCGGCAACAAATAACATCATTTTTGGGATCACTGACACCAGATGGGTTTTACCTCTACATACCCTCAGCATTACCGCACTTGCGTCAAGTTTCTCGGTTGCAGAGTATGCATGCCCAGTGAAAAATAATTCTGCACACGTGAACCAGATAGATATACTGCTTTCAACGAAGCCTGTAAACTAATCACCGGATGCATTAAACTTACCAAATGCGATCATCATTACCAAATGAGCGGAATAGCTCCTCCTCACATACATAAAGACTTGACACAACGGTAGAACGCGAAAAGAAACGGCAAGATTCTCGACATCCAACGGTGGCGTAGAAGTCTCTAAACAGACTAAGGTTGAGAGTTGGCCGATTACAAGGCAATCTTCTTAAATAGGGAATCAGCCCGGAACACAGAGATGCAAAATGACGACCTTCAAACAACGCAACATAGTGATGCAATGTTCCCTGTACGAGTATCCAAGTATGTGTACTATAGAATACTTCATGAAAGCTACTTCCCGGAGATAAGAGGTGGCAAAGCATTTAACCATAATTGGTAAAAAATAATTAGGTTTAAAGTTTTGATCCTGTCATTTAACTATTTAGTGTATGGTTTGGATAAATAAGTTCAAGAAAATTACATTTTAATCTTAATAAAATTAAAAAATGTGATTTACCATTCACTTACACCTTAAACTGCTACGAGTAACAAACACTTTTAAACGTAGACCCACAGCAACTATATGGTCAAAGTACCCTTTTATTTACCAAAATAATTCGATTGAACTGCCAGTGATGGCATTAATGGTTTACTAGAAAACATGTTTATTTTACTTGAAGGTAGATACAAGCAGATACAAGTGTAACATGCGGTAGATTGAATATAGGTACTATAGAAAAATCTCGCTATGTATCGTAAAACAACGTCTCGCGTCGCGTCTACGAACATAATAGCGATCCAAACTAGTACAAAAATATCGCTATGTGCAAAATGCTACATAGCGGGTGAACATTTCTGGTTAATTTATGCGAAAAATATCGCTATGTGTCAAGAATCACATATCAGGCGCATTCTAAAAATGGTTTTTATGGCGACCGAAAATCGTTATGTGATTTATTTCACTTAGCGATTATAGTAGGCGCATTCAATGTATGGACATCACATAGCTAGATTTGTCAAATCCTGAAATACTGAAATTAGCCTGACAGGATTTTCGTAGCATATGTGTACTGAAATAAGGATCATAATGGCATTAAAAACCAAAAATCGTCAAAATTCACATAGCGACTTTTGCACGCGCAGCGACGAATTATGTATAGTATGCTAGGAGTCTTAATATATGTAAATTGCAAGTAAAATACAATTTGATATGGGTAGAAATCAATTAGTCATTGCCGAACTAGGGATTGAAATTTGGCTTCGCAGTACTAGAAATATTTTCAGTCGCATAAGTTAAGGCTGTTCGAAAATCGAATTCGTTATCGCTCTTGCATATTCGAAAGAGAGTGATGCAAATAGAATATTCGACGAACGAAGTGGTTCGTGGTTATAGGACTAGGTGATTTGATATACCTTAAAGGGATTAGTTCGCCTTTGTACTTATTATTTGCTGTATCTATGTAGTATTTATTTACTTACTTTAGAAACTCATTCAGCCTATTCGTCTTTTGATAATTTATGTGACCTAACAAAATTCAATATTGACGACGTAGGCGGTTGCTTTTAAATACGTAAGTCACAGATTTAATATAAATGATGTCCCTTCAATTGAATTTGTTAGTTGTAGTGAAAGTAACTTCAATTATATATATTTAGTTACAAAGCTTTTTATCTAAAAACGGCCAAACCTTCAAACAGAAAGTGTTTCGCAAGCTCGTTTCCCATAAATGGAGACGTATTAAGTGTCCATGATTTATTTAAATAAATAAGCCGCCATCAGCGTATCCACTTAGAGAACACAAGTTTTATCGTGCGCCTGAGTTTGATGTATGGGACAGGCTGACTGACATGCTGGGGCTTAGAAAATTGCGGAGGTGCCGCTTTCATAGTTTATGTTAATATACATTTTGTGATAAACTGAAAAAAAAACTTTGGATTACCTATTTGTGACAATACGTTTCGACTTAATATCAAACAGTAAAAAAATATAATCACATAACTTCACATTTTTTTCCTTCAGGAAACACTTTGCACGTAGATAACATCTGCCTAGATACAGCGAAGCAAAATCTAATTAAAATTTAAAAAAAATGTATTTAAGTGTATATTTGAATACCATTTGAAAAACACTACATCCCTAAAAGGTTCATTGATTTAGAAATGTGAGTTGAGCTGTGTCTTATTCGAGAGACTAAATAAGTATAATATAATCAGTCTTTTTAGAACAATAAACCATTTCTCATAAACATTTATATTAGTCTTGTAATAAATCCCTTAGTTAGGAACTAAAAAGAAATATATTTATTTCAAAGAACCCTTTCTAGATGACCCAATACCTGTCATCCTCTTTGACCCTGTTTGACAAGTAGTTGCTAGAAACATCTTAAGATTTCCTCTAAACTCTAAGACTAAATGACTAAATGTCCGTCGTCTATAAAGATCCTTGTCGTGACAGTATATATGAGCCCCGGCCGCGATAACATCGAAGAAACTAATTTAAACTACATGATACAAGCGTAGATATAACCATCTAATTATTAAAAAACCAGTAGCGACGACGATTACCAGTGAACATCGATCGTTAAGGAGAGGCTTTCCCTTAAAATTGTTGACGAATTCGTCCGCTTAGCCAGTTACTTGATATATATCTTTCATTGAACATTGCTTAGGTATACGGAGAGAAAATTTTACTAGTAACCAGTAAAAAATAGTGAGTCCCAGGACAAACAAACGTTTACTAAAAACAAGGAAGCATTTACTAAAAACAAGTAAACTTTACTTGTTTTTAGAAAACGTTAATTGTTTTTAGTAAACGTTTACTTGTCCTGGGAATTACTATTTTTTACTTGTTTCTAGTAAAATTTTCAAGCATGTAGCTACATTAGAGAAGCAGTGTGGCGTATTTTGTATATTTCATATACAAGGCGTAACAAAAATGCTGGTGATCCTTTTAAGGGCATAATTGGTATCATATTCTAATTATGAAAAGCTAAAAATAAAATAATTATCTTGCTAAAAAATGGTTTTGTCTGGAGGGTTGGCCGGCAGGATTGATTCTTTTTTTTGCGCTACATTAAATCTTCTCCTATACTACTTTTTGGTACTCGTAATCTTCTTCTTCCTAGCGTTTATCCCGGCTTGGGGTCCGCTTGACAACCTAATTCCATGAATTGGCATAGACACTAGTTTTTACGAAAGCGACTGCCATCAGACCTTCCAACCCAGAGGGGAAACTAGGCCTTTTTTGGGATTAGGTCCGGTTTCCTTACGATGTTTTCCTTCACCGAAAAGCGACTGGTAAATATCAAATGATATTCCGTACATAAGTTCCGAAAAACTCAGTGGTACGAGCCGGGGTTTGAACCCGAGACCTCCGGATTGAAAGTCGGACGTCTTACCGCAAGGCTACCAGCGCTTCTTTTGGTACTCGTAATACAATACCAATTAACGGATCACCAGTATTTTTGTTACACCCTGTATGTATTGTCTTCGTCATCATCGATCTAAATTCATAAACAGGCTAAGAATTAAAGAAGTTTAGGATGTTTACTAAATATGAGAACCAGCGGGTAGAGTGTCGCCTTAACCGGCGCAGCACCTGCCGCCCGCGACATATTTCGGCGCCCGGCATCTGCCGCCACATCCGCTGCCCTGTAATTTATCATTTAATTCATTTAACTGAAATTATGCAGCTTCGAGGAATTCCTGATCGGCTAATAGGCTACATGGCTATTGGTAAATGTGGGAAAAGCTATAAGCAGTAAAAACATAGCAAGCCCAGAAGCTCCTTGAAGCCGGATCAAGTCAATGTGGTTAAGATGATTACCAATTTTCCTTTTTTGGTTTTGTAAATTTGCACAAGTTAACAGACTTTACTTCATTTCTAAAGAGATCTTTTTTAACAATTGCGACGCCTATATTTGCAGCATTGTGTTACATATATATGAATACAATTTTAAAGTTATGTTACAAAGTAATTAAGTGTAAGTTTACAAAGTGAAATATGCTGTTGAATTTATATTTTTTTTGTGAAACAGAGGTTCAATTTAAATTAGCAGATATCTTAATGAGGGTCTCCCAGCATTTGTCTCCGTTTCCGCATTTACGGGTAGTATACTAATATGTAATTTTTTACCGTATAGATATTGAAGATTTTGCGCACACTGAAGTAGATTTTGTAGCTCACAGAAATATCTTGATTGAAATTGAATAATAAAGAGAAACGCGAATAAGTTCAAGCGTAAATATTTACAGCTTATAGAATCAGTAGTTAATAGGACAAATAGTTTCATAACTCTGTGTCACCTCCACTACCTTCCATTACCGCCCATGAGACCGCGTACTATCAACCACCCACGCCTTATTTTGAAGACTTGCCGTGTCTCTATAAATATTAAAATTATTCCCGATAATTACTGCTAAGCTTTAATTCAAATTAGTGTACTATTTATTTACAAGCAAAATACACGTCGAACAAGAGATTAATTTAATAGGTACGTGTAAACTTACACACTCTTGTTTTGAGACGGAAACTTTCAAATAGATATGTTAGAGTTCTTCTCTCTGAGCGCGCATCCTCTTTTAATAATAGTTTTGCATGAAATGAGTAAAGATAATAAATAACACTTGTATATATTATTAATTTACCTGTAGCATTTATGTTTATGTGTAAGAATTATCAAACAGTAAAAAAGGGGTATTACCGTCTGTACCCGTGTTCCGAATGTATCTATTTTATGTACACGACAAGACAACCAGACCATGAAATTAACTCCAACTTAAATTACACGAGTATAACGAGTAGCACTCGCCACTGCCAAGCGGCAATTTAGATGTTCGACATGGTTGACAAACGACACGCAAAATATTACCAGATTACCAAGTATAACATATAACGGTTGGTAATAAAAATATTTTGAGCAGTTTTTACGACACCATCTCACGGGTCTTGTAATATATTATATTAAACAAACACTTGTCCGACTGTCACTTGTTAAAAGTAACGGTGCTGCTACTAAATCTGCGGAGGCGCCGTTCGGTTGAGAACAGGTTCGTATGTTTTCAAACAATTCTTTGCTTCCGCTTCTGGACCGCGCTCGGGTTTATGTCGACCAAATTGTTTAGGGATACATTTAGCGGTATTCGACATTTGTATATATTTAGAGACTATTTGTGGCATTTTCAGACAAAAGGTACATCATTGTCGGTTGTAAATAGAGTTTATTTTTAAATGAATTTATTGTGGCTGTAAGTAACGCCTTATTGGCGAACGACAATGATGCACCTTTTACTTGAAAACGCAACATTTGTTTATTTGGGTTCATCTAGCTACAGAGCTATCACATTTCGTCAGGTGACAAGCAAAACTCACTAAGTACTACCACAAGTTCATAGCCATAATGAACCATACTGGCAACATAACATGGATTCTCGTTTTTTTTTTGTAATTATTGAGTTTTGCTTGCCACCTGACGATTTGTAGTAGGTGTCACGGGATCTCAAATATTAGGACTGGATTGGGATTTACAAGTGCTTGACAGTTCTGAACTTATTGGAATTCCTAACTTATTATAAAGTTTGGAGCTCGTTCGTGCTCAAAATTAAGCAATGGCTTTTGCTCATTATGGTTATGCACGCATGTAACGTTCCGCGTCCTACACGACACTTTAAACATTACATTTTGTATAGAAACTTTATATTTATTCTAGAAGTTTCCTGAACTGTGATGTCTGAAATTAATGGGTTTAAAACATTTTTTAGAGATAAGAAGTAAGTAGATGTTGAAACAGCCACCACCACCATTGGACCACCTTTCTTAATTTCACTGCTCGGGTTCATAAAAGGTAACGGCATTTTATAATAAAATCGCCAATGGTTGCCATCGTTACTTGCTGGGCATGATGTCCTCGGATGTCGTAAAAGGCGACCATAACGGTGATTTTCCGTAGTCATAATGAGCCCACAGTGCTGGATCAACGATATCAGTGACATTTTCTTGAGTCAAAAGTATTTTACCTTGTATAAAATGCGTTTTTCCCCACCGCTTTCAGGGGATAAAGAGCGCGTTTCCGAGGTGAAATTAACGATTAGTATATCCTATATAATTTTGGCACATGTACTCGTAATTATGATTATCAACAGGTTATCAAAGTGATCGATTACCAACAGGTTACCTACTCTTCTTAGGATAATTGATAGCGCCATATTTTAAAGCCAATTTAATATTTTCCTGTAAACAATCGTTAACTCTTCCAATATGTGAATGATTTAAAGTTTACCGCTAATTTGAAATAGTTTCAAGTAAGTACTAAGCAATTATTCACAGACAGCTTGTAAGCCTAACAATTCATGCAATCAAACGGAATAATGGTCCGCAATTAACAAGCTCGCTAGACTTTTATCTTCAGAATTTCACACGCATTTTCACATAAATTACGTCACCTTTGTCTAATAAGATACTGAGCTAAATTGGAAATGGTTGTATCACTTCATCTCATAAAGGCAGTCAAGATATGTTGGACCATTGTCGTTAAAGCTGGACGTTGATTTATAGTTTGCTAGTGTTTTTGCGTTGGAAGCGGCCGAGTTAAGTTCTCAGGTGAACTAGTGTATCGATAACTTAAGTTCCGTCACAAATAAGCTTTGCTTGAGAGTCTTGTGATACTTACACACTTTGGAGTACATATATACGAGTGTCTTCTTCTGCGTTGCGCTGTATCAAGTTGCGATTATCATTTTGGGGATAACCATCATTTGCTGCTGCTGAGAAAGTCCAGCTTGTGTTAATCCCAAGTTCTGAGATATACGTGTAATAGATATGCATTTATATTAGCTAGTTTGTATGCACTATCGACTCTATAAAATTTGGAATGACATCACTACGATATCAGTTCTGTCGCTAAATATGAAACGCTCGTTATTTATAAAATGTCTGTTACGTTCTGTGCCTTCTCAACTGTCATGCGGGCGAACGAGACAGATTGAGAAGTAAATCTGCGTTTGCTCTATTTATAGTCGAACAGTGTCGTTGTAAATTAGTCAATATCTATTAACATTATAGTAAATGAATAAGGTGTGTTCTGATGCTAGGATCATTAATCAATACGCGTTTGATGTTGAAAGGTATGTTGGGTAATTGGTGTCTATAGAAGGCTGTCAACTGGGAGTCATTATTTGGAGTAATTGATAGTTTACGGTAAGTTGATCATAATTCTGCACGATCGGAAACATAAAATAGTAAATTACTGTTATGATCGTTAATTTGTGCTATATAAGATGTACCCATTTAGAGGAGACAATGCACTTGAAAAATTTGGAGGTACGGGATTTTTGGAAATATTTTTACATTGTGAAAAATATAATATGGTAGTATATAGGCACCTACATATCAGGGCACGTTTACCTAAATCTTCTCTCACCAAGAGCTACTTCCCGCCGAGGAGTACAATATTTCGAAGTACTAAAGCAAATGCAAAGTGGCAAACCCTACATAGTCAACTCTTTAATTAAAATTATTTAATTAAATATGTTTCTCAAAAGTACGAGTACCTCCTGGAAACTCGCATCAAAACTTTGGAAAAAAATGATCCCTACTGACTTGGGGTGGGGTGACATTGCTGATCTCTTCCAGGCTTTACTTGGCAGTATGGAAAAATATTTGAAACCACAGAGCATCTAGGCCAATTAAGCCAGACCTCAGAAACTATATTTACCTATATGCAGGTATGTAAACACAAACCTGCCTACATCAAATTCAAAAACAATAGAGATACGAAAGGAATTTAGAGCGGTGACATTGAGATAGTGTTCCTGTACCCGTCTATCGCAGCTCACGGAATCTAGCCCATTTATGTAGCTTGCTTAGGTTTAGGACCGAATTCCGTGCCTTCACTAGCTTGATCGCTAGAAACGGCGCCTAGGTGACGCCAGTTAACAATGAAACTACATTTAGTATATAAATGATAAACAAATACTGACTTTATCAAAAGAGTGATAGAGACGGATTTGTCTTGTGTCGGCTTTAAATTTATAAGCCTAATATTGATTAGTAGGATTAAGGTTACGAAATATGTTTAAACTGATGGCCTGCCACTGACGCTGATATGAAGTAAACTGTTGGAAATAAAAAGTTTAAAATCATAAACTGTACTTAAAATTAATCTCTGGACATTTAATTAATGAAGCGTGTCAATACATTGTGTGCTTAAGAGTTAAGAATGTTTAAAAAATGATTTGAGATATTTTGATAAAATATTTTTATGGTTAATTTACGCAAATCTCTATTTAAAACTTTCTATTCTGCATTTGTTCAAGATTACGAGGTACTAGTAGAAGATAGGTACATACTTGTGTAAAAAGGTATCATTTATACATAATGAAATAGATATTTTCGCTCACAGTTTGTCCGTATTCAAGAATAAGGTTCGACAAATTTTGTTTAATAGACAATCTATACATATAATAAACGCGTAAGGAGAAAAAAAATGTACATTGAAGATATTTGAGAAAATCTAATTTAGGGGGTCTTAGAAACGTTGACTGAATACATTTTAGTGATTTTTGGAATTTTTGTCTGTCTGTCTGTGAGTTTGTTCGCGATGTACGCCAAAACTACTGAACAGAATTTCATGAAATTGTGTATTATAGTAGTTTATACCCCGAGGTAACATATAGGGTAGTTTTTATTCCGCTTATTTAAAAACATTTTTTTCCAATTCAAGCAAGTCTGTTTGGAAAGAGAACTGCCGTGGTTTATATGGAAGCTCATACATTCTACGACACTTCTCTTTTCGAACAAGTCAATTTCGTTGTGAATGTTGAAAGTAACCGGAAATATAATTGTCATCGAATAAAGGATGATGCACGGTGTTCCAGACCGTCTCCCACACGACAATTCCGAGACTTCGTTTTGTATAGAAAAGCGTCACATGCTCCTAGGAGGTCACCAGTTTGTGTAGTTAAGTGTCGGAAGTGTCGTGTCGGAGACGGTCCGGAACACCGTGCATAATTCTTAATATGTACCTTCAATTTGTGAGATATTTTATTCTATAAATTAAATTATCTACTTATCTGGTTCATTCCTAGCCCTGGGCAGCGGAGGCCTAGGCCACTTTTTTCTTTATATATGATATCTATATAAGATCATAAATTCATAATTTATCATTGTAGTAGTGTAGCAACATAAAATAAACAATTTATTCTTCATTCTTGACCGTTGAGTTTTGTCCGGTCCCGTCCATGCTGCTGAAGAAATTCTCGCTACGATGTTCCGTGCCTGAGCTCTATGCTGTACCTACCTGGCATTAGGCACTCGCATACATTGACAAGACACTTAAAGGATTAAGTTTTGTCCAGTCCCTTTCATGCTGCTGCTGAACCAGTTCTCGCTGCGACTTTCCGTGCCTGAGCCCTATACGAACATAATTGGCATTTGGCCTTCCCATGGTGTACTGCCTTTTTGCCGGATAATGTTTCGTCAAACTTCATTTAGCAACCAACTTTTCATCGAAGTTTAATTTCGCAAACCAATCCTTGGCATAATTTTACTTTGTAATTTTTTTATTTCGCTAAATTTTTATATTGCAAAATTTTATTACGTCAAATTTTATATAGTACTTAAATAATAATTAATAATAATTGTGTAGCAAATGATTTTCTAAGGCAAATAACATATTGTCAAAGTTTATGTGGTAAATAATTGTGTAGCAATTAGTGCTGTTAGATATAGGTAGGTTAGGGTTTTTTTATGACCCTATAAACAAAACTGCTCCCAGAGATAGGTAGGTTAGGGTTATTTTTTTTGATGACCCTAAAAACAAAACTGCTCCCAGAGATAGGTAGGTTAGGGTTATTTTTTTTGATGACCCTAAAAACAAAACTGCTCCCAGAGATAGGTAGGTTAGGGTTATTTTTTTATGACCCTATAAACAAAACTGCTCCCAGAGATAGGTAGGTTAGGGTAATTTTTTTTGATGACCCTAAAAACAAAACTGCTCCCAGACATAGGTAGGTTAGGGTTATTTTTTTTGATGACCCTAAAAACAAAACTGCTCCCAGACATAGGTAGGTTAGGGTAATTTTTTTTGATGCCCCTAAAAACAAAACTGCTCCCAGAGATAGGTAGGTTAGGGTTATTTTTTTTTTGATTACCCTAAAAACAAAACTGCTCCCAGACATAGGTAGGTTAGGGTTATTTTTTTTGATGACCCTAAAAACAAAACTGCTCCCAGAGATAGGTAGGTTAGGGTTATTTTTTTTTGATGACCCTAAAAACAAAACTGCTCCCAGAGATAGGTAGGTTAGGGTTATTTTTTTTTGATGACCCTAAAAACAAAACTGCTCCCAGAGATAGATAGGTTAGGGTTATTTTTTTTGATGATCCTAAAAACAAAACTGCTCCCAGAGATAGGTAGGTTAGGGTTATTTTTTTTTGATGACCCTAAAAACAAAACTGCTCCCAGAGATAGGTAGGTTAGGGTAATTTTTTTAATGACTCTAAAAACAAAAGTGCTCCCAGAGATAGGTAGATTAGGGTTATTTTTTATGGCCCTAAAAACGAAGCTGCTCCCAGAGATAGGTCGGTTAGGGTTATTTTTTTTATGACCCTAAAAACAGATGGAGCATGCTTATTTTGGCATGTTTTATTGGATACATTAATAAAAATTAAAAGGAGATTCTTATCCGTAGATAATTTGGCCGAGATGAAAATAATGTATGCCAATCAATACGTTTGACGAAAGCATAATTGACATCTTTAAAAAATCAGAAATGATATGAGTGCGAAACGTTGAGTTGGGAAAAAATAATTTGACCAAATAAAAATATGGGATACGTAGTTCGGGGAGTTAAGAATTTGCTAAATAATTTTCGTCGAAATATTAGTAAACCCTTTCCATACATTATATTACCAATACACTTGAGTTTATATCCGGCTCTGTCATGCTGCTGCTGAAAAAAATCCCGCTACGACGTTCCGTGCATGGACACTATAATGCGGTGCTTGATGGCATTTGGCCTTCTCATACATTCCCTTACATAATTAGTCAATGTTACTCTGCGTCCGTAGGAAATACCTTAGACAACCCTACACGTGATCCCTGGACGGTGCTAAAAGAGTAACAAACTTGGCAGCTGCACTGTCCCATCTGGACCTCGCAGCACTCATTGGATTTTATTCATCATCTGCTTTTCTACTACTACTATCCGAGAGCAGAAATACCTATCTATATCCAGTGACATGTAGCCATACGATAAATAAATAATTAGCAAAAAAAATGTGCTATTTAACGTGTAGAAAGCATAAGTTTTAGAGTATTGGGCTGGAAATAGTGAAATTACCAAACCGCCTAAACACACGCGGGCGAAGCCGCGGGCACAGCTAGTAAGAAATAAGCGATTATGGGTACATTGTTAGCAGAAATCTCTTTAGTATGTTTAGATATTTTAGTTACGTATAGTACACAGTTAAATAATTTTGTATTATTTTAGATTCATTTGTAAATGTTTATGTGGTAATATAGGAAACTCTAGGCCTAATTTACTTCTATTTTTGGATAACTGTTTTTGTACATGGCTGTTTGTTTTCTAAGAAAAAAAATGTATTTAACCGCTGGCGTTTTAGGGTACCGTATTTTTAGTTTTAAGTTAGTTTGTTACACACCAATTCGTTTATCATAAATTCTAGTTTCCCTTAAAAACTTGCAATTTGCAGTTCTTACAAAATAAAATAAAAAAACACGTACTTTACTTATGTGCATTACCAATCCCGAATGGTTACCATACCAAGCTCCTAGCAGGAGGGCTCTCAACCGTATTATTATGTTTACATAACCTTACATAAACATGTCTAAATATTTACGGCTCTTTCCTTTCTAAGGCCCCAAGGGGGTTACACACCGCCGCGGGTGCCAGTGATTAGGCGGCCCGATATTGGCTACCAAACATGGTAACGCTGTAAAACGGGGTCTTAGGTTACCTATTGTATTTTATACTCCGTTATACCAATAACGAATGATTTCTAAAATGATTACTTTATAATGAATAGACCGGAGCGTAATTTTGTTCGCCACCTGAAGTTTCATTACAAATAGCGTGAATATTATGTGTGTGGATTTAATACTTAATATCACAACAAATTATGCCAAATATCGTGTAGGAGAATATTACGAAAGCGGACTTTGCAGAAATGTATGAGGAAAGGAGAAAGTGAAAAATGTTTGAGACTGGGAGAACTTACTAAATAAATATGAAGTTTACATGTTATATACTTATGCCTTTCTAAATTACCTTCAGAATATTCTTAATGAGTAAGTTAGCAGGTAAATCATAAAATAACGTAACTTACCCAATTACGGTGTAAATCAGAGGCAGTGAAATGGGCAGAAACTGGCACTAACGCCACTAACTAAGGATAGCAGGTGAAATCCAATCAAAGTTCCGATATCAAAGGGAATGGCCGGACGGTTTAGTGTGCTCATAATTCGATCCTGGTTTACATACCGGGTGCAGTCGACGTCAAAGATATGCTTACACTTGTGAATCTTATTCCTGTGTACACGGTGCAAAAGTATAAACATATCTTTGACGTCGACAGTATTACCTATACCTAAATACGGGAACCGCGCGGAGCTTACTTACACGAAGAACGCCACAGAATCCTAAATCAAGATTTGTGGTACATTAGCCTAGCGTGACATATTTATTATGAGCTCGCAAATTTCGTACGCAATGATTACTCTTTGTAACAATAGTTACCAACGTACAAAATAAATATTATGATTTTTTACTGATAAATTAAATACATTTTTGAAACACTCGAGCACTTTATTTACTAAAAGACGGGCGGACGTTTAAACTTAGATTGAAAAAATTATAGAGGATACCTAAGTAGTAGACTCCTTAGATTTGTAAAACTATAAAAATAAAAGAGGCGATATCAATTAATTATAAGAACAATTAATTATATGAAAATATAAGTAACAAAACAAAAACAGACTTGAAATCTGATCGTAACAATTTTTTCCATAAATACATATATCTCCGATCACACCCATCCTGTAAATAGTAATAAGGAAATGACTGCATTCACTAAATGCTTATCCATAAATCGGATCTGACATCGTAGAACCCAATAAAGAGATAGCGCAAGTCTGACTGAGTCATTAGGGAACCAGTTCTGACTCGCGAATCACGGTCTCCCATATGGGTCTAATTTATAGAATTCATTAATCCACATGAATATATACGTAGCTAATTTCGAGCATTAAGCTGCGTTTCCACCGAGGATATGTTTATTAAGAACCAGTCCTATAGCTGTGTGCGAGGATAAACAAATTAAGTGATTTTATTGGTTTTCAAAAACACTACTCGTAACACGTACATCGCTCGCTTACTCGCTTCGCTTATTTCTGGTGGAAACGCAGCCTTAGTAATTTTGTGCTAAAAAGTATGTCTGGAATCTTAAATGGACCCACAATAGTCCTAATGATAAACGATAATGTCTTTGCCTGTCTGTCACCTTGCCAACATATTAGGTATTTATAGATTCGTATATTTTTGGTTTAAAATCATGCTTAAATTTTTTTAACCATCTAATGTGATTGACACTGGAACCAAATAAAAACGGTTTGTTCTAACCGAGAAACTGCTGTACGAATCGTTCTTACAGCACTATTTTGTGGCCATTTTTTGGGCTGATAGTGTATTCCGTTCTTTATTACACATCGGTGGTTCTAACTCTGCATACGTAACGTAACTTTATCTCTAATGCATCCTAATAGGGTGTAGGCTCAATGTAGATATTTAGCTTTTCGTAACTAGACCAAGAATGTGGCCAATCCCAGCCGTCCGATATGACAGGAGTATGATATCGCAATTCATTTTACGTCATGTTGAGAAGGTGTCAAATCGACTTTGAGAGTTTTTTGATTACAATAGCAGGGTTTTGTCTCAGTACAAATGCAAAAAAATTGTGCGCATCGAGAAAAAGTTGTGAATTTTTGACCATAGATAGAGTGAGCAAAAATGAATATTTTTTAGTATCGGCGGTCTGTAAAATTTTTGGACCTTCACGTCAAAATCAGGGGTCCCGTGCAATATGTTATTACTCTCTGGTTAAGACTGCTAGGGGTTTTTTGGTATCGTTTCCGTGTAAAACAGACATGCAGAATTCATTTCTGATATTAAAAATGTAAAATTTCGTATTAAAAAAAAGTTGTGCCGCGAGGAAAAACACAATTTTATTTTTATTTTTTTAGAACGTCATATAACTAATATATATCCTTTATTTCAAATAATAAAAAATATTATAAAGAAGCATATTTAATATAGATTATAGAAACATATACATTGTATACACCTTTAATACTAAAAACTTCTGGTATTTTTTTTTACTTAAGTTGAGTAACGGAAAACAGACGTCGCGTCGTTTGAATTGTGACGGTTTATGTTAAAGTTAAGGAGGAAAAATATGTTTTTATTTATTGTATTTATTTATTTCTGCATTTTGTGAAGTTATTATGAATAAAATTTACTAATAACAAGCAATACATGCATTTTAAGGTCAATACGCTACGGATGTTCACGTTCACATTGATTATCGATACTTACTATGGAGAAAACATATACACCACGAAGGAAACATTTTTTTTCGCGTAGTTTTTGTATACTATAAGCCTAAAAATTTTATATATTTAGAAACTACATTAAATATGCTCCTTTATAATATTTTTTATTATCAGAAAATAAAAGATATATATTAGTTATATGACGTTCTAAAAAAAATAAAAAAATGTGTTTTTCCTCGCCACACAACTTTTTTTTTAATAAGAAATTTTACATTTTTAATATTACAAATGAATTCCGCATGTCTGTTTTACACGGAAATGATACCACACAACCCCTAGCAGCCTTAACCATAGAGTAATAACGTATTTCACAGGACCCCTGATTTTGACGTGAAGGTCCAAAAATTTTACGGACCTCCAATACTAAAAAATATTTATCGTGGGCCATTCTATCTATGGTCAAAAATTCACAACTTTTTCTCGATGCGCACAATTTTTACAAATTCGAGCTCTGCTACAAATGTAGTGCACAAATGTATGTCTGAGACTGATAAGTGATAAGTAATTTCAAGTAACTACATGAAGCAATCTGATCATTCTGGGATAAAGATTGGCATGCGAAATGTTTTTATTACGCGTCACTTAGTAAGTGTCAATTCTAAGATTTAATACACATTATGATTGTCATTCCGTCTTAGCTTATTCTAGATGGGCCTGATGCGAATTCAAATTGAATTCATTCCAATATATGTACACATAATAATTATACGATTATAAACACTTAAAATATTTGGCCTGAATAAATAAACAAATGTTTAGTTTGCAGCAGGACTGTAATGTTTACCTCCAAGTCTCCAGGCTCCAGTAAAGAAACTACTTACGGGTTCTTACTGTACTGGTAAAAACACCGTTTTCTAGCCCTACATTTTTTTGTAGAATTTTTGTTATTAAAGCTAGGTGGTCAAATGCGATAAAAATTAAAACTGGGCACATTTTTCATTCTGTGGACCCATAGTATTTACCATCGACGATTTTTATTTTACGATTAGTACAGTCACCATCAGATATATCGGAGCGGCCAAGGTATCTGGTATAGGTATCTGAACAACACCTCTATTGTCAATGCTATAAAGTGCATGTTCAGATATTTTTGATTACAGTGGCCGCTCCGAGATATACCCTGCCTATGAAGCATTTATTTGTGTGCTTATTTCATTATTATTTGTTCCTGAGTTATGGATGTTTTCTATGTATTAAAGTATTTATCTATATCTATCTATTATATATATCGTCGCCTACGAGTAGTACCCACAACACAAGCCTCATTGAGCTTACTGTGGGACTAGGTTGATTTGTGTAAGATTGTCCTAATGAAATTTTATTGTTTATTTATTATGGCTACTGTACAGTGCTATTGCAATAGATATCTGTTCCTCGTCGAGGACTTCTAGGCGGTAGAGAAGTAGTATTCGAGCGTCTTAAAATACTTAGTCTAAGAAAATACGAATAAATTTAATATCAGTTCAAAGGTCTACTCGTCATATGGGCCATTCATGCATGCACAATTGCGCATTGTACAAAGAAGGCCGCCGGAAGGAAAAAGGGCGGCTTGTTGTAAGGCATGCTATTAATAACTAAAATTGTGATAAAACAGTTCTGAGGCGCAGCTAATAGACTTGGCAGTTAAGACACCTACTTTGTAGTTATTGAAAGGAATATGAAAATCAAACTTGCGTCTAATTCATTGTAAAATATTGTTGATGATGATGATGATGAAAAGATTAAGTGATTTTTTTTTCACATCCCAATTATGTTATGTTATGTTACACTTACCAATAGGTTTAGTATAATGTGTACTAAGCTTATAACGCAGACCACTTCGCTGGATAGGCCATAACGCTCTCACCTCTTTATGATAATGTACTCTTCGCCACTTTACCTTCGCTCTCGACCCCGCTCCTACTTTATTACCTGTGTCCATATATAGGGGTTGAGGGTTTACTGCGGTCGAGGAATTTTTATACTTTGCGTCTCCGATCTAGGGCTAGGGCCCCAATTTTCGGACTCGATTTAAGGGGCTGTTAGGTGGGCGTGATAGGTATTGAATTTGCTTACACAAACAATACCCAACCCATTTTTTGCCATCGTTGATGTTTCATTTAAAAAATTTCAAGACATTTATAAAATCTCAAGCTCACTGAAGACGAAGAATTTTATAATATTATATCCGCTGAACTGTAAACTTTGTGCTTGGTACGGGTTTTTACAATACATCTTTACTGCAGAATAATGGATAATTGATAGCGATCTAATGCTAAACGGAGTACTTAAATTAACGAGGCAGTAAACCAGCTAAGAGCAAAGTAAAACTAAAGAATTCCGTCTGGAACAGAAAACTGAAGATTACCCGTTTAATCAAACAAAAGACAAGATTTTAGCATTTATATTCTTAAGTTAAATGAGATGTAAATAACTTGTCTTCGCCGTGGCTAATTCTATCCTTTGTCGAAAGTATCTCAAATTGTAGTCTTTGCACATTGATGAATGTGCAAAGACTACAATTTGAGATACTTTCCATCCAATTTTATAGAATATTCCTGAAGTATAAGCTGTACGAGACAACTTTCTGGAGACCCGCAATGAAAGTAACCTGTAATCTATAAAAATAATTATTAAAAGATGTAGTCAAACTGGAATCTAAGATTTCAAGCGAAGATATAAAGAACCACTATCATCACCACAGGGCGAACTAGTTTTGCGTAAACAATTTCCATAGAAAAATCATAGTGATCTTTTTGTAATAGCATTTTCCCAAGGAACCTGCTGTTATGTTAATGAATTCCGTAAAAGGCGTAATTGCATCATTGTGTCGACTGATAACGTTGGGAGATTATGTAATTTCCTATATAATTAGTTATGACACTAACATTGTATTCATGTTTACATAGTAAGTAGTACAGTCAGCAGCAAACCAGTTAAACGAATGACGTCTTCAAAATTGACATGATTTATTTGATCAATATCAAGAGAATTAAGCCTAATCACCCACTAAGCCTCTTCTGCTGCTGACTGTACGCTTTGTAATATTTGAAGTGAAGCCGTATACATATACAACAATCACAATACCTACAACATATTGCTGATTTCGGGGTAAGCCAGAAAAATGCACGATTCGATTCAGGTAAATGAGCCGAGCATAGGAGACTTACATGCTGTATTGAGGTATTTTTTTTACAATATTTCCAATAAAATACGGCCATCGTAGTAAATTAATCTGTAGTGACGCGGATTATGAAACTGGGGAAATTTGAACCGAGGTTCGAATCCCGGTGAGATTTATTTGTAAATATATGTCTCAAAGTACCTTTAGTACAACTTTTTGCTTAGTCTGGGGCTTAAAATTTGGGTAACGTTTCCCAAATATTTATTTTATTAATGTATTAATTTAAATGTCACAGATGAGCGAGCTGAACAATCAGACAAACGAAATAGAGCCTTAGAATAAATAACTCTAAAAATATTTTTCCATAACGCATCGGTACCTATATTTGAAGAAAATTACGATTTTTTATCTCCATATCTTTCGCTTTTACTAAAGGTAATCGAGTCTAAAAGCGATACAGCATTAATAGAAAGTATAGAAACCTTGTCAATATGATAGTGTTGACATTGGCGGTTGCAAGCTCTTACTTACTTTCTCGACTTTATTATCCTAAGAATGGAGCTGAATCTTGTGTTCTTGATTCGTGGCAGGCCACGCACAAACCTGGAGCCCCCATCCAAGACTTCTAAATATATATCCAATTACGGTAGATTTCCAAGAAAAGCAGATGTATAATTCAAGTAGCCATGTTACAGCTGTCACCTTGTCGAGTCGAAAGTTACCCTCTCATTATCTCAACTTTAACAAAACTAATAGCTCACCGAAGGAAGCCCACTAACTGCTCGATAGGGGAAATAATTCGTGTATAGCTGAATTTTGGTGAAGTTGTAGATAAAGATGTCTTACACAACATACTAAAAGTACTCAAGGATAGGGGTGCCGCTAACGGGGAGAGGGGGGTGTAAAGGTCCCCTTTTTTGGCTTTTCGTAAATAACTCAGTAGCGGTGGCTCATACAAAAAAATGTTCTTCTACTTAATTAATCCACAAATGATTTTCTACAGAAAAGGTTCTTTACACTTTTTTGCTGAGATCAATGTATAATGAGATTTCGAGGAAATACGATAATCACTTTTAGAAACTTTCGGAGCTATTATTTACGAAACGATGAGTTTTGTCTAAAAATTGTTTTAGAAAACCCTTATTTATATGACGGAGGGACAAGGCAGCGGCTTGACGCAGAGCTACGCCAAACACATCATAACTGCTAAAATTGATGTCCGTGAAGTTGACCGCCCCAAATCCAATATCCGTAAATTACGTATCTATATCGTTAGTTCATCGTTAGTTCACGTTTGTTCAGTATTTTAAATCGTAAGGACCCGACTCCAACATCGATTTTTTTAAAAAACAAAATGGGGCGGTCAACTTCACGCTACCGCCCCAAAACTGATTTTTCGGTTTCTGTCGATGGCCATCGGTAGATATTCGTTAGTTCACGCGAATTCTCAAAGAAATTTCGTAAGGACCCGATTCGGTATATATTTTTTTTTTTTTTAAAGTGGGGCGGCTAACTTCACGCTACCGCCCCGAAACGGATTTTACAGTTTCTATCGATGGCAATCGGTAGATATTCGTTAGTTTATGCTAATTCTCAAAGAAATTTCGTAAGGACCCGATTCGGTATATTTTTTTTTATTTTTCAAAGTGGGGCGGCTAACTTCACGTTACCGCCCCGAAACGGATTTTACAGTTTCTATCGATGGCAATCGGTAGATATTCGTTAGTTCACGCGAATACACAAAGAAATTTCGTAAGGACCCGACTGGAAATGTTTTTTTTGAATAATTCTTAAAATGGCCGGTCAGACGAATTCAGGTAAAGTGTCACGGTGTTCTCTTGAGATCCTACCGAATTCAATGCGTCAACTATCCTCTTCGGAGCACGGCGACTCAATAAGGATACGTTTATTATGCGCAAACTAACATACATACCTCCAATACATGCAATAACTTTTCTTTAGAAAATATACGGGGGCGGTTGTCTTCACGCACATCATACCAACCAAACTATAAACAAATAGTCCTAACTGGCTACAGGAACTGATCAAACAAGGTGTATTATTGTTTGTTCAGGCATTTTAGACGTAAGGACCCGAATACTTTGACTAGAAAAAAATAATTTCTAAAATGCGTAACGTCCATTTGAGGTAGTCAGATAAAGTGTCACATATGGTGCTCTCTTGAGATCCTAACGAATCCAGTGCGTCAACTATCCTCTTCGGAGCACGGCGACTCAACAAGGATACGTTTATCATGGGCAAACTAACATACATACCTCCAATACATGCGATAACTTTTCTATAGAAAATATACTGGGGCGGCTGTCTTCACGCACATCATACCACCCAAACTATACACAACTCGTCATAACTGGCTACAGGAACTGATCAAACAAGGTGTTTTATTGTTTGTTCAGACATTTTGGACGTAAGGACCCGAATACTTTGGCTAGAAAAAAATAGTTTCTAAAATGCGTAACGTTTATTTTAGGTATTCAGATAAAGTATCACATATGGTGCTCTCTTGAGATCCTAACGAATTCAATGCGTCAACTATCCTCTTCGGAGCACGGCGACTCAATAAGGATACGTTTATTATGCGCAAACTAACATACATACCTCCAATACATGCAATAACTTTTCTTTAGAAAATATACGGAGGCGGTTGTCTTCACGCACATCATATAAACCAAACTATACACTAATCATCCTAACTGGCTACGGGAACTGATCAAACAAGGTGTTTTATTGTTTGTTCAGGCATTTTGGACGTAAGGACCCGAATACTTTGACTAGAAAAAAATAATTTCTAAAATGCGTAACGTCCATTTGAGGTATTAAGATAAAGTGTCACATTTGGTGCTCCCGTGAGATCCTAACGATTTCAATGCGTCAACTATCCTCTTCGGAGCACGGCGAATCAATAAGGATACGTTTATCATGGGCAAACTAACATACATACCGCCAAAACATGCGACAACCTTTCTATAGAAAATATACTGGGGCGGCTGTCTTCACGCACATCATTCCACCCAAACTATAAACAAATCGTCATAACTGGCTACAGGAACTGATCAAACAAGGTGTTTTATTGTTTGTTCAGACATTTTGGACGTAAGGACCCGAATACATTGGCTAGAAAAAAATAATTTCTAAAATGCGTAACGTTTATTTTAGGTATTCAGATAAAGTATCACATATGGTGCTCTCTTGAGATCCTAACGAATTCAATGCGTCAACTATCCTCTTCGGAGCACGGCGACTCAATAAGGATACGTTTATTATGCGCAAACTAACATACATACCTCCAATACATGCAATAACTTTTCTTTAGAAAATATACGGAGGCGGTTGTCTTCACGCACATCATATAAACCAAACTATACACTAATCATCCTAACTGGCTACGGGAACTGATCAAACAAGGTGTTTTATTGTTTGTTCAGGCATTTTGGACGTAAGGACCCGAATACTTTGACTAGAAAAAAATAATTTCTAAAATGCGTAACGTCCATTTGAGGTATTAAGATAAAGTGTCACATTTGGTGCTCCCGTGAGATCCTAACGATTTCAATGCGTCAACTATCCTCTTCGGAGCACGGCGAATCAATAAGGATACGTTTATCATGGGCAAACTAACATACATACCGCCAAAACATGCGACAACCTTTCTATAGAAAATATACTGGGGCGGCTGTCTTCACGCACATCATTCCACCCAAACTATAAACAAATCGTCATAACTGGCTACAGGAACTGATCAAACAAGGTGTTTTATTGTTTGTTCAGACATTTTGGACGTAAGGACCCGAATACATTGGCTAGAAAAAAATAATTTCTAAAATGCGTAACGTTTATTTTAGGTATTCAGATAAAGTAACACATATGGTGCTCTCTTGAGATCCTAACGAATTCAATGCGTCAACTATCCTCTTCGGAGCACGGCGACTCAATAAAGATACGTTTATTATGCGCAAACTAACATACATACCTCCAATACATGCAATAACTTTTCTTTAGAAAATATACGGAGGCGGTTGTCTTCACGCACATCATATTAACCAAACTATACACTAATCATCCTAACTGGCTACGGGAACTGATCAAACAAGGTGTTTTATTGTTTGTTCAGGCATTTTGGACGTAAGGACACGAATACTTTGACTAGAAAAAAATAATTTCTAAAATGCGTAACGTCCTTTTTGGGTATTAAGATAAAGTGTCACATTTGGTGCTCCCGTGAGATCCTAACGATTTCAATGCGTCAACTATCCTCTTCGGAGCACGGCGAATCAATAAGGATACGTTTATCATGGGCAAACTAACATACATACCGCCAAAACATGCGACAACCTTTCTATAGAAAATATACTGGGGCGGCTGTCTTCACGCACATCATTCCACCCAAACTATACACAAATCGTAATAACTGGCTACAAGAACTGATTAAACAAGGTGTTTTATTGTTTGTTCAGACATTTTGGACGTAAGGACCCGAATACTTTGGCAAGAAAAAAATAATTCTAAAATGCGTTAAGACCATTTGAGGTATTAAGATAATGTGTCACATTTGGTGCTCCCGTGAGATCCTAACGATTTCAATGCGTCAACTATCCTCTTCGGAGCACGGCGAATCAATAAAGATACGTTTATCATGGGCAAACTAACATACATACCGCCAAAACATGCGACAACTTTTCTATAGAAAACATACTGGGGCGGCTATCTTCACGCACATCATACCACCCAAACTATACACAAATCGTCATAACTGGCTACAGGAACTGATCAAACAAGGTGTTTTATTGTTTGTTCAGACATTTTGGACGTAAGGACCCGAATACTTTGGCTAGAAAAAATAATTTCTAAAATGCGTAACGTTTATTTTAGGTATTCAGATAAAGTATCACATATGGTGCTCTCTTGAGATCCTAACGAATCCAAAGCGTCAACTATCCTCTTCGGAGCACGGCGACTCAACAAGGATACGTTTATCATAGGCAAACTAACATACATACCGCCAAAACATGCGACAAACTTTCTTTAGAAAATATACTGGGGCGGCTGTCTTCACGCACATCATACCACCCAAACTATACACAAAACGTCATAACTGGCTACAGGAACTGATCAAACAAGGTGTTTCATTGTTTGTTCAGGCATTTTAGACGTAAGGACCCGAATACTTTGACTAGAAAAAAATAATTTCTAAAATGCGTAAGGTCCATTTGAGGTAGTCAGATAAAGTGTCACATATGGTGCTCTATTGAGATCCTAACAAATCCAGTGCGTCAACTATCCTCTTCGGAGCACGGCGACTCAATAAGGATACGTTTATCATGGGCAAACTAACATACATACCGCCAAAACATGCGACAACTTTTCTATAGAAAACATACTGGGGCGGCTGTCTTCACGCACATCATACCACCCAAACTATACACAAATCGTCATAACTGGCTACAGGAACTGATCAAACAAGGTGTTTTATTGTTTGTTCAGACATTTTGGACGTAAGGACCCGAATACTTTAGCTAGAAAAAAATAATTTCTAAAATGCGTAACGTCCATTTGAGGTATTCAGATAAAGTGCCACATATGTTGCTCCCGTGAGATCCTAACGAATTCAATGCGTCGAACATCCTCTTCGAAGCACGGCGAATCAACAAGGATACGTTTATCATGGGCAAACTAACATACATACTGCCAAAACATGCGACAACTTTTCTATAGAAAACATACTGGGGCGGCTGTCTTCACGCACATCATTCCACCCAAACTATACACAAATCGTCATAACTGGCTACAGGAACTGATCAAACAAGGTGTTTTATTGTTTGTTCAGGCATTTTGGACGTAAGGACCCGAATACTTTGGCTAGAAAAAAATAATTTCTAAAATGCGTAACGTCCATTTGAGGTATTCAGATAAAGTGTCACATATGTTGCTCCCGTGAGATCCTAACGAATTCAATGCGTAAACTATCCTCTTCGGAGTACGGCGACTCAATAAGGATACGTTTATTATGCGCAAACTAACATACATACCTCCAATACATGCGATAACTTTTCTTTAGAAAATATACGGGGGCGGTTGTCTTCACGCACATCATACCAACCAAACTATACACTAATCATCCTAACTGGCCACGGGAACTGATCAAACAAGGTGTTTTATTGTTTGTTCAGGCATTTTGGACGTAAGGACCCGAATACTTTGGCTAGAAAAAAATAATTTCTAAAATGCGTAACGTCCATTTGAGGTATTAAGATAAAGTGTCACATTTGGTGCTCCCGTGAGATCCTAACGATTTCAATGCGTCAGCTATCCTCTTCGGAGCACGGCGAATCAATAAGGATACGTTTATCATGGGCAAACTAACATACATACCGCCAAAACATGCGACAACCTTTCTATAGAATATATACTGGGGCGGCTGTCTTCACGCACATCATTCCACCCAAACTATACACAAATCGTCATAACTGGCTACAAGAACTGATTAAACAAGGTGTTTTATTGTTTGTTCAGACATTTTGGACGTAAGGACCCGAATACTTTGGCAAGAAAAAAAATAATTCTAAAATGCGTTACGACCATTTGAGGTATTAAGATAATGTGTCACATTTGGTGCTCCCGTGAGATCCTAACGATTTCAATGCGTCAACTATCCTCTTCGGAGCACGGGGATCAATAAGGATACGTTTATCATGGGCAAACTAACATACATACCGCCAAAACATGCGACAACTTTTCTATAGAAAACATACTGGGGCGGCTGTCTTCACGCACATCATACCACCCAAACTATACACAAATCGTCATAACTGGCTACAGGAACTGATCAAACAAGGTGTTTTATTGTTTGTTCAGACATTTTGGACGTAAGGACCCGAATACTTTGGCTAGAAAAAAATAATTTCTAAAATGCGTAACGTCCATTTGAGGTATTCAGATTAAGTGCCACATATGTTGCTCCCGTGAGATCCTAACGAATTCAATGCGTCGAACATCCTTTTCGAAGCACGGCGAATCAACAAGGATACTTTTATCATTGGCAAACTAACATACATACCGCCAAAACATGCGACAACTTTTCTATAGAAAATATACTGGGGCGGCTGTCTTCACGCACATCATTCCACCCAAACTATACACAAATCGTCATAACTGGCTACAGGAACTGATCAAACAAGGTGTTTTATTGTTTGTTCAGACATTCTGGACGTAAGGACCCGAATACTTTGGCTAGAAAAAAATAATTTCTAAAATGCGTAACGTCCATTTGAGGTATTCAGATAAAGTGTCACATATATTGCTCCCGTGAGATCCTAACGAATTCAATGCGTCAACTATCCTCTTCGGAGCACGGCGAATCAATAAGGATACGTTTATCATGGGCAAACTAACATACATACCGCCAAAACATGCGACAACCTTTCTATAGAATATATACTGGGGCGGCTGTCTTCACGCACATCATTCCACCCAAACTATACACAAATCGTCATAACTGGCTACAGGAACTGATCAAACAAGGTGTTTTATTGTTTGTTCAGACATTCTGGACGTAAGGACCCGAATACTTTGGCTAGAAAAAAATAATTTCTAAAATGCGTAACGTCCATTTGAGGTAAAAAAGATAAAAAAAAAGATAAAAGATATTTATTCTTCAATTTAGGCACATTACAATGCACTTATGAACGTCAGAGAGAAAAGAAACTACCACCGGTTCTAACCCTACACCTCTGACCCGAGAAGTATTACTTATTACCGGCAAGAAACTCGGCGGGACTTATTTTTTCAAAACAGTACTACAAATACATTAAAGATACTATATACAATAATGCGTAGTTCTTCAAGAAGGCATATCAAAACAGCTTGAGAGACAAACATGTACCTGCCTATTGTGTAATTAAAATGAAAAATAAAAATAAAATCCAAATCTGACTGCTTCGCAATACGTTTGATATTCTTTCTTACTTGAACTGTGTCCTCTAAATGTTAGATGATTTTATAGATTCTGGTTTGTAGGAGTCTGGTTCGGAGGTATTCAGATAAAGTGTCACATTTGGTGCTCCCGTGAGATCCTAACGATTCCAATGCGTCAGCTATCCTCTTCGGAGCACGGCGAATCAATAAGGATACGTTTATCATGGGCAAACTAACATACATACCGCCAAAACATGCGACAACCTTTCTATAGAATATATACTGGGGCGGCTGTCTTCACGCACATCATTCCACCCAAACTATACACAAATCGTCATAACTGGCTACAAGAACTGATTAAACAAGGTGTTTTATTGTTTGTTCAGACATTTTGGACGTAAGGACCCGAATACTTTGGCAAGAAAAAAAATAATTCTAAAATGCGTTACGACCATTTGAGGTATTAAGATAATGTGTCACATTTGGTGCTCCCGTGAGATCCTAACGATTTCAATGCGTCAACTATCCTCTTCGGAGCACGGGATCAATAAGGATACGTTTATCATGGGCAAACTAACATACATACCGCCAAAACATGCGACAACTTTTCTATAGAAAACATACTGGGGCGGCTGTCTTCACGCACATCATACCACCCAAACTATACACAAATCGTCATAACTGGCTACAGGAACTGATCTAACAAGGTGTTTTATTGTTTGTTCAGACATTTTGGACGTAAGGACCCGAATACTTTGGCTAGAAAAAAATAATTTCTAAAATGCGTAACGTCCATTTGAGGTATTCAGATTAAGTGCCACATATGTTGCTCCCGTGAGATCCTAACGAATTCAATGCGTCGAACATCCTCTTCGAAGCACGGCGAATCAACAAGGATACTTTTATCATTGGCAAACTAACATACATACCGCCAAAACATGCGACAACTTTTCTATAGAAAATATACTGGGGCGGCTGTCTTCACGCACATCATTCCACCCAAACTATACACAAATCGTCATAACTGGCTACAGGAACTGATCAAACAAGGTGTTTTATTGTTTGTTCAGACATTCTGGACGTAAGGACCCGAATACTTTGGCTAGAAAAAAATAATTTCTAAAATGCGTAACGTCCATTTGAGGTATTCAGATAAAGTGTCACATATGTTGCTCCCGTGAGATCCTAACGAATTCAATGCGTCAACTATCCTCTTCGGAGCACGGCGAATCAATAAGGATACGTTTATCATGGGCAAACTAACATACATACCGCCAAAACATGCGACAACCTTTCTATAGAATATATACTGGGGCAGCTGTCTTCACGCACATCATTCCACCCAAACTATACACAAATCGTCATAACTGGCTACAGGAACTGATCAAACAAGGTGTTTTATTGTTTGTTCAGACATTCTGGACGTAAGGACCCGAATACTTTGGCTAGAAAAAAATAATTTCTAAAATGCGTAACGTCCATTTGAGGTATTCAGATAAAGTGTCACATATGTTGCTCCCGTGAGATCCTAACGAATTCAATGCGTCAACTATCCTCTTCGGAGCACGGCGAATCAATAAGGATACGTTTATCATGGGCAAACTAACATACATACCGCCAAAACATGCGACAACCTTTCTATAGAATATGTACTGGGGCGGCTGTCTTCACGCACATCATACCACCCAAACTATACACAAATCGTCATAACTGGCTACAGGAACTGATCAAACAAGGTGTTTTATTGTTTGTTCAGACATTTTGGACGTAAGGACCCGAATACTTTGGCTAGAAAAAAATAATTTCTAAAATGCGTAACGTTTATTTTAGGAATTCAGATAAAGTATCACATATGGTGCTCTCTTGAGATCCTAACGAATCCAAAGCGTCAACTATCCTCTTCGGAGCACGGCGACTCAACAAGGATACGTTTATCATGGGCAAACTAACATACATACCGCCAAAACACGCGACAAACTTTCTTTAGAAAATATACTGGGGCGGCTGTTTTCACGCACATCATACCACCCAAACTATACACAAAACGTCATAACTTGCTACAGGATCTGATCAAACAAGGTGTTTCATTGTTTGTTCAGACATTTTGGACGTAAGGACCCGAATACTTTGGCTAGAAAAAAATTAGTTCTAAAATGCGTAACGTTTATTTTAGGTATTCAGATAAAGTATCACATATGGTGCTCTCTTGAGATCCTAACGAATCCAATGCGTCAACTATCCTCTTCGGAGCACGGCGACTCAATAAGGATACGTTTATCATGGGCAAACTAACATATATACCGCCAAAACATGCGACAAACTTTCTATAGAAAATATACTGGGGCGGCTGTCTTCACGCACATCATACCACCCAAACTATACACAAATCGTCATAACTGGCTACAGGAACTGATCAAACAAGGTGTTTTATTGTTTGTTTAGACATTTTGGACGTAAGGACCCGAATACATTGGCAAGAAAAAAATAATTTCTAAAATGCGTAACGTTTATTTTAGGTATTCAGATAAAGTATCACATATGGTGCTCTCTTGAGATCCTAACGAATTCAATGCGTCAACTAGCCTCTTCGGAGCACGGCGACTCAATAAGGATACGTTTATTATGCGCAAACTAACATACATACCTCCAATACATGCAATAACTTTTCTTTAGAAAATATACGGAGGCGGTTGTCTTCACGCACATCATACCAACCAAACTATACACTAATCATCCTAACTGGCCACGGGAACTGATCAAACAAGGTGTTTTATTGTTTGTTCAGGCATTTCGGACGTAAGGACCCGAATACTTTGACTAGAAAAAAATAATTTCTAAAATGCGTAACGTCCATTTGAGGTAGTAAGATAGAGTGTCACATTTGGTGCTCCCGTGAGATCCTAACGATTTCAATGCGTCAACTATCCTCTTCGGAGCACGGCGAATCAATAAGGATACGTTTATCATGAACAAACTAACATACATACCGCCAAAACATGCGACAACCTTTCTATAGAATATATACTGGGGCGGCTGTCTTCACGCACATCATTCCACCCAAACTATACACAAATCGTCATAACTGGCTACAAGAACTGATTAAACAAGGTGTTTTATTGTTTGTTCAGACATTTTGGACGTAAGGACCCGAATACTTTGGCAAGAAAAAAAAATTATTCTAAAATGCGTTAAGACCATTTGAGGTATTAAGATAATGTGTCACATTTGGCGCTCCCGTGAGATCCTAACGATTTCAATGCGTCAACTATCCTCTTCGGAGCACGGCGAATCAATAAGGATACGTTTATCATGGGCAAACTAACATACATACCGCCAAAACATGCGACAACTTTTCTATAGAAAACATACTGGGGCGGCTGTCTTCACGCACATCATACCACCACACAAATCGTCATAACTGGCTACAGAAACTGATCAAACAAGGTGTTTTATTGTTTGTTCAGACATTTTGGACGTAAGGACCCGAATACTTTGGCTAGAAAAAAATAATTTCTAAAATGCTTAACGTTTATTTTAGGTATTCAGATAAAGTATCACATATGGTGCTCTCTTGAGATCCTAACGAATTCAATGCGTCAACTATCCTCTTCGGAGCACGGCGACTCAATAAGGATACGTTTATCATGGGCAAACTAACATACATACCGCCAAAACATGCGACAACTTTTCTATAGAAAACATACTGGGGCGGCTGTCTTCACGCACATCATACAACCCAAACTATACACAAATCGTCATAACTGGCTACAGGAACTGATCAAACAAGGTGTTTTATTGTATGTTCAGACATTTTGGACGTAAGGACCCGAATACTTTAGCTAGAAAAAAATTTTTCTAAAATGCGTAACGTCCATTTGAGGTATTCAGATAAAGTGTCACATAGCTGTTGGTTCTCCATGAAATAAATAAATAAATAAATAAATAAATAAATATGTTGCTCCCGTGGGATCCTAACGAATTCAATGCGTCGAACATCCTCTTCGAAGCACGGCGAATCAACAAGGATACGTTTATCATGGGCAAACTAACATACATACCGCCAAAACATGCGACAACTTTTCTATAGAAAACATACTGGGGCGGCTGTCTTCACGCACATCATTCCACCCCAACTATACACAAATCGTCATAACTGGCTACAGGAACTGATCAAACAAGGTGTTTTATTGTTTGTTCAGGCCTTTTTGACTTAAGGACCCAAATACTTTGGCTAGAAAATAATTATTTCTCAAATGCGTAACGTCCATTTGAGGTATTCAGATAAAGTGTCACATATGGTGCTCCCGTGAGATCCTAACGAATTCAATGCGTCAACTATCCTCTTCGGAGCACGGTGAATCAATAAGAATACGTTTATCATGGGCAAACTAACATATATACCTCCAATACTTGCGATAACTTTTCTATATAAAACATACTGGGGCGGCTATCTTCACGCACATCATACCGCCCAAACTATACACAAATCGTCCTAACTGGCTACAGGAACTGATCAAACAAGGTGTTTTATTGTTTGTTCAAGCATTTTGGACGTAAGGACCCGAATACTTTGACTAGAAAAAAATTATTTCTAAAATGCGTAACGTCCATTTGAGGTAGTCAGATAAAGTGTCACATATGATTGCTCTCTTGAGATCCTAACGAATTCAATGCGTCAACTATCGTCTTCGGAGCACGGTGAATCAATAAGGATACGTTTATCATGGGCAAACTAACAAACATACCGCCAAAACAATAAAGTTTCTAAAATAACATTTGAAAATCGCGTAGGGCACGAATACATGTAATGTTCGAGAGGTATCATCCCAATAAATATTGCTATGAGATACAATATTTTTAGTGTTTTCAGCAGCTTGCTCTTTATGTTAACAGAATCCATCAGTTCCTATCTTCTAGACCTAAACTGAAAAAGTTCTAGAGGGTTAACTTCATAGACAGTCTGACGCTCAAATAATCGCGAAATCTCAGACTAATGCTAGCATCCCGGCGAATATAGATCTTAGATGCAGCATCTCAGCCGTTCTAGAAAGCCAGTAGTCTGTCACTCCACAACAGCACCAGTTCTACCATCCAGAACGAAATTTCAGAGAGTTTTGATGCACAGAAGTTCGACAGTTGTTGAAAATTCCTACAAATGCAATGTTTATCATTCGACATACCAGAAAACATGACCCCTAGGTCTAACATCTCGGGCGTTTTAGGTTGCTAGCTTCCTTACTCACGTCTAAACGAAGGTTCTTACTTCTAGAAAGTGTTATCATAAAGTTTCTAAAATAACCTTTGAAAACCGCGTAACGCACGAATACATGTAATGTTCGAGAGGTATCATCCCAAAAAATATTGCACTGAGATACAATATTTTTAGTGTTCTCGACAGCTAGCTCTCTAAGTCAACAGAAAACTACAGTCCCTATTTTCTAGACCTAAACTGAAAGAGTTCTAGAGGATTAACTTCATAGACAGTCCGATGCTCAAATAATCGAAATATCTAAAGACTATAATGTTAGCATACCCGCGAATATAGATCTTAATCTCGAAACTGTAATTCGAGGCCAAAAAAGTTACTACAATGTTGCCACTGCAGTAAAATGTTTGTACAATGGTATATTCCCTTTTTTATTAAAAACACGCTAAGATAATTTATTTGTTGGTAATTTCAATCCTATAATTTAAAGAAGTAATTGTATTTACTTATTTTACATAAATAAAAGACGCCCTTAGAAAAAGTTAAACATCCGTGATTTTTGGTTGCAAAGCTGGTATTACACTTGTATTACTTTGGGTATTCATAACATTTGGTACAATAATTTACGACTAAGTTAAGAACTACATCAAGTCAAAAACGAAACCTTATCGTGTTTAATATGTTCGTTAGAATTGTCTCCGTGTTAGTTTACTGTTGAAAGTAGAGTACAGTCGGCGACAAAAGTTCATACCTACCTTTTTTTTACAAAAACCTTATTTTAATAGATTAAGCTCCCATTGCATGAAACCTTACCTCACACGGTGGCAGAGCAGACACATACTACAGCGATAGATAATACTTAGGAGCACTGGACTATAGTAGGTTGCCATGGCCTAGCCTGGAAGAACATAGTTTTTTTTAAATTTTAAAACCTCAATTTTTACCAAAATTTACGTCATAAGGTGGCAGATCGAAACCTTTACCCATCGAAAGAGACCCCTTTGGTGACCTGAACCCGCATAGGTTGCCAGCCCCAAACCTGGTAGATTTCAAGGTCAGCCATATTTTATGAGGCCAAAAAATGGGGTAATTTACCTCATCAGGTGGCAAGCTGAAATTGATGCAGATCGATAGCCCTAGGCGTGCCATTAACGAATATATAGGGTTGCCTGCCATCAGCCTGGTAGTTTTTCTGGTCAGCCTCCTCAAAGTATCGATTTAGTAACTTGGACCAACGAGAAATTCATGTACAGATGCTAACATTCGAGGAATATTTTGATGCAAACCGTGATATTTAATTAAAATCTACATATTGACAGTCTTGCACTTCATACTTGTTGAAATAATAGGGTAAATGAACCAATTCTGGTCATTTCTTACTAATTATATAGGTGACTACCGGAAAACCTAGACTGCGGGTAATATTGAGGACGCCGCGACAGTAAATCATCAGTGTGTGAGGTAAAATTGGTTCCTCACCTCATTTCCGCAGTCTCCTATTTCTGCTTCCCATAAATATGCTCAATCTGTGGGTGAAAAAACACCCTGACTTGTGCACTTCGACTACTGGGCGAGGTCATAATATATACTACCGACGCCTACTAGATCACTCTCTACTACTAGAGGGTAAGCCTCTTTCATGCGCATAGACTAAAGGGCACCTATTCCTTGGAAATAGGCTGCGCCCACGCATCTACCTAGACGGCATTCCTGCCTTCACGTGGGATGTGGGAGGACTTGACACTCAACCAATGGGCTTATGGGGGAATTGTATCTACCCCGACGCTGCCAGTCCCCGAGATACCCCACTCACCCATGCGCAATGGACTACCGGGGTTGCCACAATACCCGCATATGGGCGGTACTTCTTCCCATCACTACCGCTATCTAAAAAGGGGGCCCTAAGAGAGTGGTCACTTCACCCGCAGATGAACGTGCATCGCTTCTGCACCCGTGTACAATAATAGGCGCATAAACTAAGGGACACTAGATATTTTTTATTTTATTTTATTTTATTTTATTTGGGATGCTTACTGCCTAATTAATATACATAGGTTAATAAACTTATCAACTAGATGCAAATTACAAGCTTCCACATATATTCATCGCGAGACTATGGTCCGGGCCCAAAAAACTTAACTTTCGATAAACCAGCTAATGTGATCACCGTAAATCCGTGCGCCACTTACTGCCCCAGATTCACTCTGTTATTGTAGGGAGACAGCCAACCTTCACTAAGTCGTACGCATATACATAGGATAAAAGGTAACGACAGGGCATGCTACTAATAATACCAAGATCGAACGGGATTGTCTTATTACACTTTCAAGGTCTTATTCACTTTTATAGAGATATACAGAGAAGGTGCTATTATCGTTGTTTCTTGTCATAGTCTCATATTCTTATTACCCTCCATGCTATTACTTCTAGCAGTGGAGGGTCACAAACAGATGTGATTCGCAATTTCTTTGAAAATTACTGTATTTGCTACGACAAAACCTGATATTATTCTTTGAAGGTTATTATTAATTAAGTGTTGCATAACTGAGCACTCAGGTTGTTTAGGCTGTCACGTATTCTGCTCAGTAATGTTGCCATTTTTTTTACGTAAGTTTGAGTTGAAGCTGTCTACTCGCGCTTCGGCAAACATGGTGGATGCACTGCAGAAACGTGCCAACCCCAACAGCGCCCTGAATGTGTTATTGTACTGGACGCGCAGAGAGCTGAGCGACCGCTGCGTACAGTTCGCCCACAGTGCACTCAAGTACAGCGAAGTGCAATATGCTCTAAAGAGCGTTATTTTGGCTGCATCCGTACACCGAGCGAATCTCCGGGCCAGCATGTTCACCCGGGCTGCCGTAATGTCGGCTAAGGAAAACAATAGTTAGATTGTTCTGTGTTGTGCTGTAGAAGTTATCGTCTATGTCCCTATCCCTTACGTGGGTACGCACGTGAGGTCTCTAGTTAAATTCTTGCTTTGAGGTGGTACTTCAAAACGACCTCTTTAATAATGATAATACGAATGCTACTGCCATGGCTGATTTCTGGCGTAGTATCTGGTCGGCGCCCGTTGAACACACGGAGGGCGAATGGATGAGCGTTGTCGAACGTGAGTGCGAGTCTATCGAACCTATGGGGGCTATTACCATCAGCCCCGATGACGTAAGTTGTGCAATCCGTACGGCTCAGAACTGGAAAAGTCCTGGCCCGGATGGATTGCACAACTTCTGGCTAAAATGGTTTCGATGCTCGCACTCGCGGCTGGCAACGCAATTTCAGCAAGCCCTTGAACTTGGCTCTCTCCCGCCCTCCTTAACAACTGGTGTAACCTTTCTGCTCTATAAGTCCGGTAGTACCACGGAAGCGAAGAACTATCGACCCATCACGTGCTTGCCTACACTCTACAAGCTCCTTACATCCATTTTGAGAGCAAAAATAAACGCGCATATGGTCGCAAATAACATTTTGGCCTCCGCTCAAAATGGATGTAGGGTTGGGTCCCGTGGTACTAAAGAGCTTCTCCTCATAGACATGACCATTTGCCAACGAGACCGGCGGAACAGGGGAGCCCTCTTTGCTGCTTGGATTGACTACAAGAAGGCCTATGATTCGGTGCCTCATTCATGGCTGGAGAGGATCTTAGAGCTGTATAAAGTTGATGCAGCTTTAAGATCCTTCCTTGGCGCGTGTATGAGGCAGTGGACCACAGTCCTTCGTCAACCAGGAGGCGGGGATGACCCCCCTGGCCCGCAGGACTTTATAAGGATCGAGCGAGGAATATTTCAGGGCGACAGTCTGAGTCCCCTGTGGTTCTGCCTAGCTCTAAATCCGCTCAGCACCCTGCTGAAGGATTCGGGGCTAGGTTGTCGGCTTCGGAGAGAGGGTGAAGTCATATCTCACCTTCTGTACATGGATGATCTCAAATTATTTGCACCAAATAACCGGGACTTGTTGGAGCTACTGAAAACCACTGAAGTCTTCAGTAGTTCCATCCAGATGGAGTTTGGTGTTGATAAATGTGCGGTTATGCATGTACAGCGGGGGAAAGTAGTAAATTCAACAAATTTACAGCTTTCTGAGACAATGACGTTCAGATCTATCTCTGAATCAGAAACCTACAAATACCTTGGTATGTCACAGTCGTTGGGTATTGAGGATACGGGGATTAAACGGGCGTTGAGGGAGCGCTTCTTCGGTCGGCTGACAAAAGTACTCAATAGTCTTTTGTCAGGTGGCAACAAGGTGCGCGCCTTCAACGCCTGGGTGATGCCCCTACTCACATACTCCTTTGGCATATTACCTTCGTAGCAATTGTAACTATTGTATTGTTGTTGTTGTGTTGTATGACCAGGAGGTCATATGATTATCCAACGAGGAAAAGAAATACTCGAGGTGACTCGAATGTCTATATAGATGGTTAGGGTTTGCACGACGGATCTGAAATGTATTGGAAGATCCGTGGATCCGGATAATTTTATACATTTCGGATTCGAATTGCAAACCCTACGGATGGTAACTGCGCGGGCCCGGACCATAGTCTCGCGATGGATATCTAGTGCCCCTTAGTCTATGCGCTTAGTATCGTACGCGGGTGTAGGGCGATCTGCGGGTGAAGTGACTGCTCTCTTAGGGCCCCCTTCTTGGATAGGGGTAGAGGGTATGATGGCAGCCCCGGTAGTCTATTGCACATGGGTGACTAGTGTGGTACCTCGGGGACAGGCAGCGTGGGGGTAGCTATAAATCCTCCATAAGCCCATTGGTTGAGTGTCAAGTCCTCCCAAAGCCCTCGTGAAGGCAGAAATGCCTTCTGGGTAGATGCGCGGGCGCGGCCTATCTCCAGGGGATAGGCGCCCTAGTCTACGCGCATGAAGGAGGCTTACCCTCCAGTAGTAGAGAGTGATCTAGTAGGCATCGGTAGTATATATTATGACCTCGCCCAGTAGTCGAAGTGCACAAGTCAGGGTGTTTTTTCACCCACAGATTGAGCATATTTATGGGAAGCAGAAATAGGAGACTGCGGAAATGAGGTGAGGAACCAATTTTACCTCACACACTGATGATTTACTGTCGCGGCGTCCTCAATATTACCCGCAGTCTAGGTTTTCCGGTAGTCACCTATATAATTAGTAAGAAATGACCAGAATTGGTTCATTTACCCTATTATTTCAACAAGTATGAGGTGCAAGACTGTCAATATGTAGACTTTAATTAAATATCACGGTTTGCATCAAAATATTCCTCGAATGTTAGCATCTGTACATGAATTTCTCGTTGGTCCAAGTTACTAAATCGATACTTTGAGGAGGCTGACCAGAAAAACTACCAGGCTGATGGCAGGCAACCCTATATATTCGTGAATGGCACGCCTAGGGCTATCGATCTGCATCAATTTCAGCTTGCCACCTGATGAGGTAAATTACCCCATTTTTTGGCCTCATAAAATATGGCTGACCTTGAAATCTACCAGGTTTGGGGCTGGCAACCTATGCGGGTTCAGGTCACCAAAGGGGTCTCTTTCGATGGGTAAAGGTTTCGATCTGCCACCTTATGATGTAAATTTTGGTAAAAATTGAGGTTTTAAAATTAAAAAAAAAACTATGTTCTTCCAGGCTAGGCCATGGCAACCTACTATAGTCCAGTGCTCCTAAGTATTATCTATCGCTGTAGTATGTGTCTGCTCTGCCACCGTGTGAGGTAAGGTTTCATGCAATGGGAGCTTAATCTATAACTAGTAGCCCGCTTCGAACCGAGAACTCGTGATTTACATGCAAACGAGTGGACCAATATAACAAGACACTTTATGATGATTTTTTCGCGCCTTCTAAGTTCCATAACGCCTTGATCAATTTGGTCATATTTGAATACTCAAATTATATTATTTATCTATGCTGCATCCCCAAGAAATTTTATAAAGTTATCGTGGAACAATTATTTAAAATCAAAAATCTATCGAAATGCAGAGACGTCTAGGTAGCCAGCTGACAATTCCGTTGTATCCGTACGTCTGTAAGTACTTCACTTCGCTTACGCTCCACTCTTTAGATAATGTCACAGAATAAATAATATGATAATGTTGGCCAATATAAAGCAGCATATTATAAAAAGGTTGTCGAAACCTGAAAAAATTACTTGACAGTGACATAAGCGACAATGATGGTTATGACACTGACGTATCTGTCGTAGATTTTTTGGCCTTGAATTCCAGTTTCGAGAATAGATACAGCATCTCAGCCGTTATAGATAGCCAGTAGTCTCTCACTTCACAACAGCACCAGTTCTACCATCCAGGACGAAATTTCAGAGAGTCTTGATACACAGAATTTCGATAGTTGTTGAAAAATCCAATAAATGTAATGTTTATCATTCGGCATATGTGAAAATTCATCTCTGAGGTCTTACATCGTAGACGTTTTAGGGTTGTTAGCTTCCTAGTCTCGTAAAAATAACAGTTCTTTCTTCTAGAAGAAGATTAAAAAAAGTTTTTAATATAAAGTACAAAAAACGCCTATAACACGAAAACAAGCTATGTTCGAGAGGTAACATCCCCGTCAGTATTGCTGTCAGATCCAGTGTTTCAAGTGAAATCTTTAGCTTACTCCATTTTTTAATAGAGAATCAACAGTGTCTATATTCTAGATGGAAACTAGATGACTTCTAGAAGGTAAACATCAAAGATAATCTAACGCATAGATTCCCAAACTTTTTTGACCGACCACCCACTTAGCAGGAAACAATTTTTTCAGCGCCCCCCAATATATAAAACCGGTCAAGTGCGAGTCGGACTCGCGCCCTAAGGGTTCTGTTCGTAAATTATATAACTAGTAGTCCGCCTCGAACTGAGAACTCGCCATTTACTTGCAAACGAGTTGACCAATATAACAAGGCCCTAAGGAGGATTTTTTTCTCCTTCCAGCATAACCACTTGATCGATCCTGCTCATATACGAACTCTCAAATTTTATGTTCCTCTGCTACAGCCCCAACAAATTTCATTAAGATCAGAAAATCGTTACTAAAGTTATCGTCGGACAAACTATCTGAATCAAAAAGCCATCCAAATGCCGAGACGTCCCAGTAGCCAGGTGACAGTTGGGTCTGGAGTTGTTGGAAGAACTCACTTCGCTTACGCTCCGCGAGTTCGATGATTATCTACCAAATTTCAACTCAATCGGTTCAATAGATTCGGAGCTGTATCACTACTCTTCACTTTTAACTGACACTTCCGTAGTCCACAAGCAGTAACACATAAATACTTCCCGAAGATCACACGGCATTGAAATACCAAAAGTAAGGTAAGAAAAACAAATATACTTAAATATACTTACCAAAATAATAATATGGCATGTATTCAAGGATACATGCCATATTTTGATTTTCAACAATAATAAAGTAACTAGTTACGCAAAAAAAGAATACTTTTTTGTCGTTATTGAGTAGCCCGTTAATTGTCATCATAAATAGTTAGGGAGGCGAGGTAGCTAAATGGCGTAATTCAACGGCGCCGTCGAGACCTATCAAAATCGAAAGATAAAATAATTTCGAAAAGAAAAGCTCGTATGGCAAAAACCATTTTAGCGGTGGGTTTGGCGTGTACGGTTTTTCAAAAATGTTAAAAAAAACAGTTACTTGGGCATTCTCGAGCGCGTCAGATATTCATACTACGTATGCCCCGAGTGCCTCTGATAACAACGGTATACTAATCTGCCGGTTTGCGTGGTGGGGGTAGGCATATAAAGTAGTCAAAAATGCAAAAAAAAAAAATTACTCGAGCGCGTCAGATTTTCGGAAGGGGTGTTAAGTAGGCCCCAAGGAAGCTCCCTTTAAAAAAACTGACGATTTCGGCGTGACGATAAGTTACGATGAAATTTTGAAAATGCAAAAAAAAAAAGTTTTTTTGAAATACTCGAGCGCGTCAGATTTTCATAGGGGAGGTTTATCTCGGTATCCTGAAAGCATATTTTTTTAATCTGACAAAAATGTTGGTGGGTTCTCTTAATCTGACCGGGAGTTTGAGTTTTTATGATGCTTCAAGTCAAAAAGTTTTAACTTTGGACAAAAATGTAAAGAGACCTTTTTTGTGTAAAATAAAATTACCTTTTTTGTTTATTTAAACTCTTTTTTTGTAAAATGTATCGTTCGCGACTTATATGCCGTAACGCGTTCTTAGGAAGACGAAATGGCTCCTCCACACTTCCGGTCATGCGGAAACCGGCAGATTTTGTATTTTTAGTAAGTTTTAGATTATATTCTTCAAAACAAAATAAAAAAAAATCGCGCTCGAGAATGCCGGATTAAAGTTTTTTTTTTACAAGTTCGCGACCCTATAACTCGGCGGCGTCAAGGACTTATCGTCAGATTAGTTAAATTTAGTCTTTAAACACTAAAATCAACCCCCAATATCTTAATCTGATGCGCTCGAGTATTTCAGACTATCCATTTTTTTTTACTAATCTGATCGTCTATCCTAGGCGCGCGTCACTACATATAGAGCTAAATACTTTACAAGGTTGTTCTATTAGGTCTAAGGTATCTCTCATATCTTAAACTGCCACGCTCGAGTATTGCAGAAAATTCCCCTATTCGCCTCCCTAACTAAAAGTAATGACGGTACGTATTGTTACGACTAGGAGCCAAAATACTCGTACTTGAAGTACACATGAAGTACATCGTACAAGGTCCAAGTGTGTACAGAAGAACATACTCGTAATGCAATATTAATAGTTTATCAATGACTTTAAAGTATTTATTTATTGTTTATTCATAAATAAGCCAGGGCCCCACGTGGACAATTTCAGCGCCCCCCAATTTATTGTAAAGGCTTTACCGCCCCCCGGGGGGCGGTATGGACCACTTTGGGAATCTATGATCTAACGCTTAAATAATGGCAAGATCCTGAGATTACAATGCTTGCATACCCGCGAATATAGATCTTTGACCGAGCATCTCAGCAGTTCTTGATAGCCAGTATTCTAGTTCACCGAAATAGCACGAGTTATAATATCTAGAACGAAATTTAAAAGAGTTCTAGCTGTCAGAAGTTTGATAATCGTTAACAATTCCAGTTAATGCAATTTCTTACACATTTGGCATACCAGAAAAAATAACTCTAAAGTTTAATGTTATGGGCGTTTCAGGTTGCTAGCATTCTTATACACGTAAAAATAACAGGGCTTACTTCTAGAAGAAGTTTTCGTAAATATTTTGATGTAAACTACAAAAATGGTCTATAACACGAAAACATGCAAGGTTCGAGAGGTATCATCCCAAAAACTATTGCGCAGACATCCATAGTCTTTTGTAGATTAGATAACTAGCTCTCTTAATTAATAGGAAACCATCTGTTCTAACCTTCCAGGTCGAAACTAGAAGACTTCTAGAAGATAAACTTCAAATATAGTTTTGACGCTAAAATAATAGCAAAGTCCTGAGATCAGACCGTTTGCATCCCTATTAATATAGACCTGAGCCCCAGCATCTCACCAGTTCTAGATAGCTAGTAGTCTATTACACCATAAGAGCACCAGTTTTAACATCTAAAGACTGTATACGTTAAAATCCGGCCACGCATGGTATGGTACATCTTTTTATTGAATGTGCATATTCAACCAACACTTCTAATTAATAATTTGGGGTTATCACTTATCAAGCTACATAATAAAATTGAAAACATAATATAAACGTTACGTTGTCTATGAGTTTGATCACTATATATTCCACAGTGCCTATATTTTGTTGTCCACAGTGTTCTGGCAGTGTTTACCAAATTTTCCTGTTAAAAATAGTTTTTTATTATAAATAAGATAAATCAAATAATACCTTATTAAATTCTCTTTTCAACATAGCTAACATTTTTCTAAGTGTATTTAGATTGAAATAGTTCGGAGGTGTTCTAACTTTGGTGAGTTTGACTTTTTGACAAAAAAATGGCTGCCATATAAAAATTACTTTCAGTGCTTCGAGTAGAAAGTTTTCCTGACTACCTCAAGTAGAATAGAGTTTCAAAACATTTTTTTTTGTAAGATGACATTCTATTGACCATAAAACCGGTTGTGAAAATATAAATACAATTGTGGTATTGTAGCAGGAAGCGAGTGAAGATTATCAAAAAACGCTGGACAAAACATTAAAGATATGATGGAATACCTTCAGTAAAAACTGAGACAAGCCCATACAATTGTAATATGATTATATTTTTATTATATATTACTATGTTAGGGTGCTTCAAAAAGTATGAAAAAAAAATTTTTTTTATTATTCTTTAGGGGCACCCTCTCATATGTTTTTGATTGTTAAGAAACTTACACAGTATTTTTTTTGGATTTTTTCTAAATGATTTAGGGGTCGCTACCCGAGGTGAAAGTTTTAGGTTTTTACAAAAAAATACGTATTTATAAATAATCTTTTATTATTATTTTTTTATTGTATTTATACTAAACTATGAATAACTTTACTTAATGAAGGTCTGTAAAACATGAAATAATTACAATAAAACATATATAACGTCGAACATGGCAATGGGTACATGTCGAATTATTGCATTAAAGTAGACTTTTTTGTATTAGGAAATTTACGTCGGTATTCTTTAACCGTCAAAAGTAAAAATTGCTTCTGTTCCTCATTTGTCGTGTGAAGACGATTATATTCCTCCATCAGAGCTACTCCTCTTTCAGCTAAGTCATTGACAACTTTAATTGAATAAACATGAGCTTTACATTTGTTGTAGTTGTCATCATTTTTCCACGACTTCACATCTTTCTTCAAGAAATCACATGAAACGGCCAATGTATCGAAAAAAGACAGTGTTTGGTTGGTTACAAAATCTTCCAAGTTTTTTGCTAAAATTAGATCTTGATCAAGAGTTGCTCGCTTTGAAGAAACACCTAGACTTTGTTTTTTGAGAGCAGTGACCATCTTTTGTTTCGTTTCAAATGAAACTGCGTCGTCAAAGAAAGCAAAAGCCACAAGCTCTTCGGATAAGTACCAGAGATGCCCTAACATTTTTTTCATAGCAACTTTTGCAAGTGGTGCGTTTATTTTTTGGTACGCCACCAAATCCTTCAAAAGCTCTAAATCATTATTTGGGGCAGACCAAGCACAAGGAGCTTGAAACCAGTACTTTCCGTAGATGCGAATAGTAAAAACGCAAACATCTGTAATGCCTTTCAGTTATTTTTTGGTCATTTTGAATTGATCTCTGAACATATACATTTTTAAAGAGTAGATTGCTTTAGCCATCCATCTTGCCCGGTGTAGTCCTGCGGGTGTTCTAAAGGATACTTCTTTATCATGTGTTCCTCCCAAGAAATATATAATGAGGTACAACAGCTCTTTGTAGTCGTCTCGGGGCTGAAATTGTTGTAATTGGTGAGTAGCAAAAGAAATCATTGTTGTGTCTAGATCTTCAACTAACTTTGATGTTTCAGGATCAGTAAAAACTGGCTTAAACTCTTCTTGATTAATTTGAGCCCAACGTTTTTGAAACCTTTTAAATATTTGGATTTCAGGCCCGCTAGAAACACCAAGAGCTAAAACCACAACTGCTTCAAGAACAATCTCAAAAATATGGTGTCTACATGCAAGCCATAGTACATTTTTCTCCAGTTTTTGCTCCAATAAGGTGCAGGCTCCTTGAATACGTCCTGTGTTTGAAGCAGTTGTATCAAAAGCCATAGATTTAATTTTATCACACAAGCTCCATGACATCAATGTTTCGAAAATAGCAGAAGCCATTGCCTTCCCTGTTCCATTTGGTAATTTTGGTACGGCTAAAAGCTGATCTATTCCCTGACCTGATACAAGAATGGGTAGTCGTTCGACAATCTCTCGCCCTGTTATATCTTCTAGCATTTTGCCATCCCAGTGGACAGTAAGTGGAACTTCTGGCTTAAATTCGTTTTTTAACGACTCTGCTATTTTTTGGCGTCGTTGGCTTCGTTGACGTCGAATGGAAGATGAACTGACGTTATAGTTCGCAACATCGCAACCCACGCTACTAAGAGTAGATGTCAACACAATAGCAGCTTTTCGGTCGCTTAATTTGGCCACATCGAGGCTCGATGCTAAACGATCGTCAATTAATTGTTTCCGTCTTAGTGGTCGTTTTTGTTGTGGTATTCATGAAGATGGTCCTGGTGGTGAAGGTTTTTGGTGGTCTGTCTCTTCTCTGTCACTATCGTCTAAAGAACTAGAAGATGAAGACATTAACTTACACTTTTCAGTCAGCTGTTTTATACTTTCGTATTGTTTCTTTTTTCTGTTCTCTAACTTTTCGTTTTCTTCTAACTTCTTCGCTTGCTGTTTTTGAAAATCTCTATCCACGCCACAAATTTGTCCTATACGTCCCTTTTTTCTCTGAGCAAGAAGAAATTGTTTGTCTTCTTCGATAACAATAGTCGTTAACGCGTCGGCATGGGCAATATCGAAAAGCCATTCCAATTTTTTCTTCCATGTTTTTTCCTTGTTTTCTAATACAAGTGACCGTTTTGCTTTGTTTTCTTTATTTTTCTTTAATCTTTGCCACTCCGAAAAATATTGTAATACTTTGGCTATTACATGTTTTTTTAGTCTGGTGGGAATACTTGCTTTTTCCCATATTTGTAATACATCGCAGGCAGTGTGTTTTGCGGAGTCTTTATTATTTAATTTCTCTATAATTTTATAATAGAAAAATGAACTCATTACCTCTTTAACAGACGGTAGTTTTGATTGAGGTAATGTTGGTGCCAGCTGCCCAATTAGCCATATATCTGTATTTTTTCTTGTTCTAATATCACTTTTACCAGCACTAGACGCCATTGTATGCCACTGTATGTATGTAGTCACTTGTTGGAGTGAAAATAATGGTATTATACATATACATCGACTTGCAATACCAAACACACGTCAATACGCTCAGAACGTTTAACACACTGGTACTCCGTATTCTTAGGTATTTAAATAAACGCAAACAACCAATTTGTGAGTTTTAGCGTAGAATATAACATTAATTGCTTAACTAACCAAATCTCTGAACTTCTATGTCACTGAACTTGACTAATGTGATTTTATGTATTATACCCTCAATTAGCTTCAAAAGTCATTTGAGGGTAGATTTACTAGATTTATTTATGTTTGTTTAAATGCCGACAAATGCAAACTATAGATTGAAAAAACTACTGATGGCATAACAGAGTGTATTAGAATCACAAATGGCTTATTTAGGAGGTATTTAGTAACATGATTGTAGTGACATGAGCAGAAACAAATATGCGATTTTTTAAAAGATTTGATCGCTGGTAGCGACCCGTAAATGTTGTTTAATGGAGAAATAAAAAAATACGTGTTAGTTTTTTTTGCGATTGGAAGCATTTAAGTCTATGCCCCGTTAAAAAATATCATTTTGATTTTTTTGAAGCACCCTAACTATGATTACAGATTATTTATAAAAAAGAACTGCTTGAAAATGTGTATCCGAAAGGGAGATGTACCAGATCATGCGTGGCCGGATTTTAACGTATACAGTCTTTAGAACGAAATTTCAGAGAGTCTTGATACCCAGATGTTCGACAGTTGTTGAAAAATCCAATAAATGCAATGTTTATCACTCGGCATACCAGAAAATATGACTCTTGGGTCTAACATCTCGGGCGTTTTAGGTTGCTAGCTTCCTTACTCACGTCTAAACGAAGGTTCTTACTTCTAGAAAGTTGTTATCATAAAGTTTCTTTAATACACTTTGAAACTCGCGTAATCCACGAAATATTGCTCTGAGATACAATATTTTTAGTTTCTTGGACAGTTAGCCCTCTAAGTCATCAGAAAACCTACAGTTCCTATCTTCTAGACCTAACTGAAAGAGTTCTAGAGGATTAACTTCATAGACAGTCCGATGCTCAAATAATCGCAATATCTAGGACTATAATGTTAGCATCCCCGCGAATATAGATCTTAGACGCAGCATCTCAGCCGTTCTAGATAGCCAGTAGTCTATTACACAATAAGAGCACCAGTTCTAACATCTAGAACGAAAATTCAAAGAGTTTTGGCTGTCAGAAGTTCGATAATCGTTAAAACTTCCGATAAATGCAATGTTTAAAACTCTGCATACATGAAAATTTATCTCTGAGTTCTTACATCGTAGGCATTTTAGGGTTGTTAGCTTCCTAATTCTCGTAAAAATAAAGAATTTCTAGAAGAAGATTTAAAAAAGTTTTTAATATAAACTACAAAAACCGCCTATAACACGAAAACACGTTATGTTCGAGAAGTAACATCCCCGTCAGTATTACTCTCAGATCCAGTGTCTCAAGTGAAATCATTAGCTTACCCTCTTTTTTAATAGAAAACCAACAGTTCCGATCTTCTAGATGGAAACTAGATGACTTGTATAAGCCAAACTTCAAAGATAATCTAACGCTAAAATAATGGCAAGCTCCTGAGATTACAATGCTTGCATACCCGCGAATATAGATCTTTGACCCAGCAACATTGCATTTCGTCGGTGCGACAAAAAAAAATCGCTATGTGTTTTTGACCTACTTTTCAGGAGACAAAAAAAACTGCTTATTTAAATGATTGTAGATTTTTTGTTGCGTTTGTATTTTTTTTATAATAGGGTAAGGTATTTTACATATTTCGTATAAAAAAAATAAACAGTTTATTTTATAGAAGTACGATATATTATTTAAAAACCAGAATTTTGTCACATAGCGAGTTTAATTTGGTTCGTTTAAAATCGTTACGTGCAAATTTGACACATAGCGATTATTTTGTAGCATGCATTCGGATACATGTCGGGTTTTGAAATAAAATAAATGTTTTTTTTTGTAATCAACTTTATAATTTTAAAGTAATTTTAGTTAGTAATTGCACTTAATTGTCAACTTTTTTAACTCAATACAGTACTACGTATCGTTAGTGTCAAATTAAACGCAAAATATATTATTATACATGGGTATACTAACACTTAAAAAATAATAAAACACGCACAAATCTGCCGGCCGAATCTGTCTGGCAGATATGCCTGGCGGGCACATTCCTCACTATAATATGTTACTATACAGATCTGTTATCAGACACCACTGTGTGCAATTCATGTCAGACATTGACGGTTCTGGCCGCCAGTCAGATCTGACGGATAGATCTGTGCGTGTATCCTAGGCTATTAAATCAGGTGAGGATTGTAAATATTATGTATAAACTATAATGGAGTAAGTAACTTGGTTTTAATTACATATATACTTAATATACTTTATGCTTTTATTTTTTAAACATTAAGATTGTCGTAAAAGGGGTGATAATCTTGATGCATATATTTTTTTAAGGATTGCAGGCTACTGTATTTGGCTGGATAAATTTTTGGACGAGTATCATATAATGGTACCGGTTCATTAGCTTCGTGTTGTTCAGGTCTGCGTTGTGGCAATAGCTGAAATGTATCAGTGTGTCGCAGTTTATATTTGACAACGCCATCCTTATACAGTATACTTCTTATATCGATCACTGTTGGATCACCGATCCGTTTACCAGGCCTGATGCTTATGAAATTACCTGGCACAGTTTCATAATTTTTAAAAAACGTGTAATCTAAATAATTGATGATATACGGTTGAGTCGGCCTTGCCTTTCCCATACGGGAAACGTAGTCAGTTGGTGCATAAATTGGGGGCTTAAATTGTCTTTCTAAAGTTGAATGGACACTGTCAACTTCCATCATAGTGTGACCTTTTTCCAGTATTATTTGCTCAATATCTATTTTTAACGAAGACGACGCATTGGACAAAGCACTGCTCAAAACTTTGTTTCTGTTTTGGGAAGAACAGCCGTCAGATATGAGGTACACTTTTTTATAAGCAGTGCAGTGCTCATTTAAAAAATGAACAATACAGCTCGTTATGTTGTTAGCGGTCACACCACCTTCTCCCTCATGCCATACATATAGATATACATTTTTATCATTTTTCACATAAAACGTATAGTTGTGTATCGCTAGTTTCTGTTTATAATACTGCTCAGATACAAGAAGTTTAGGGCTGAGAAGGACACTCTGCATGTCCATGGTGACTACGAGAACTGTTGAAGATGCTTCGTTTGCTGCTTTTTCCTTAGCTTCTCTGGCTTCATTTTTTTTAATTATGTGGATATCATAGGATTCTTTGGAGATATTACCTTCTTTGTAGCTTACGCATGTATCGCACTGGTCTTTTCTAGGCTTATAAATAGAAATTTTATGGCTCTCTAGCTTTTTTTTTTTCTTTTTTTTTTTTTTTTATTGTTTTGTATTTTTCTTTGTGTACAATAAAGTGCTACTACTACTACTACTACTACTTTTCAATAAATACTTTACTTGTGACAGCATTCAAATTATTCTCTGTACACCACTGTTTATATACGTTATGCATGTGGGTTTTAGACTGAAACGTATCCTCAACATATGTCCTACTACTGTCTCCTCTGCAATAATGGCTAGGCACAACAGGCACTTGTTCAAGCCACAGGTCTACAGATCTAGATTTAGGGACTTTCGGTGTTGATGTTTGAACACATCTATCAATTTTACGTATTTTGGAGGTATTTGGGGTGGAATCAGTGTTGTTTATAGTTCTTATCCATTCCTGGAACACATCTTTCTTCAGATCGAAGGTACCTAGCTAAAAATAATGTCTTGCAAACTCGTATCTTGACTCCAGTTTCATTTGGCAAATAGCAGTCGAAGCCGTACACCTTTTTTGGGCTAGTACTTTCTTGAATTGTATCAGGTCGGCGTTTTAAGGTACTTCTTATTTGTACTAAGCCATTTATATACGATTTTTTTGCATCCCACGATGGAAGTTGCCAAAAATATTCAAAAAGGTCGTTTCGAATTTCATCATTTATAGCCGCACAAAGAAAACTTCGATCAGATTTTTGTTCTGAGCCATGTGTACAAAGCTTGTCAGACATTTTTCGATTTTTCTTAACAACATCGGTACTATATACTCTTGATGTAGACGGATCTCTCTGTCTTTTTTTACCCTTGTATATTTGCCCAACAAGCCGCAATTGACGATTTTCGCGTGTTTGTGATGGAAGTGTCGATGGATCTATAATTTCATTAGTTTTTTCAGTTGTTTGCCTTATGCTTGTGCTAATCTTGTCGAAAGTACCTGTTTCATGGTTCAACACATATGTGACATTTTCCTCGGCAGTTCCGTTATCCAAAATTATTTACTACTGAGCAACTGTTCTGTTCACTAAGATCTAATAGGGTACCTGTAGTTTCGGTTGCTGATATTTCTGCGTCACGATCGATATTTATGTCATTATGCTGACTATCAAAAAGCATAGAAGTGAGTGTAGGATTACTAAGAGAGTTATTCTCAAGCCACGCCGCCGGTACACTTAAATTACATTCATTTGTAACATTTTTTTCCTGATGAATCAGTGTAAAAAATTGCTCATCACCGTCATTAATATTTCCAATCTTTTGTATGGAATTAAAAGATATATCTGTTAGAGTCTCGCCACCTGAGCCGTTTACTAGATCATTAAACCCATGGGTAGGTGACGTTTCATAAACCCGAACTGGGCGAACAGGACTCGATAACATTTCCATGCTATTATAGTCATCTGAAAATAACATATTTAAGCCAATAACTTCTTCACCACTTGTGTTCCTTCTTGTTGAGCGCTGACTTTCATTTAATACTGTTTTATCGTTATTTATCCCGCATAACGCAACTAATTTCTTTCCTCTTAAAAATTTGTTTGACGCCATGTCTATAAAAATAAATAGTAGATTGTACAACAAGTGCATAAAACGCACCATTTTAGTACGAGCGTAAAATGGGTTTTATGGACGAGTTATACACTCTACTTTTTACTTCGATTGTGAGGAAATAAAAAGAATAGGAATTTCTTTCATAAGAAGTTTCACTTTATGCTGGGTATAGGCGGACTAAAACTCAATTTTATGCACAAGTGCATAAAAAATTGACTTCTTCTAAGGCTATTTTGACAATGGCAATTTTTTATGCACTTGTGCATAAAATTGAGTTTTAGTCCGCCTATACCCAGCATAAAGTGAAACTTTACGAGCATGAGAAGTAAAAACAAATTTTAATTGTTTTTATAATTTAAAAAGGAGGTGCTAGTACTCAGGTATATAATTATATCGTTAAAAAATAAGTCCAGTGTATATTTAGGTACAAACAACAATACTTTTAATTTACCATCGATAGACCTTATGCCGATGCAATAGGGATAACAAATGGTCAATTAACAAAGGTACATTGGTACGTTTAAAATTTAGTTACGAGTAGTTACTAGGTAAGTACCTAAATTATGATTAAATAATCATATTATCATTCCTGATTCAATAAATACCTATTACATACAAAATATCATAGAAAAACAAAACTAGTAGTATCAAAGTTATATTTACTTGATTGATAAGTATCTCAAATCTACTCAATTTAAACCAAGATAGTGTAATTATTATAATAAGTAGGTAGGTCAAAAGTTATTATGTTAAAAGTACGATATTACATACCATTGTACTTAGAATTAGTTAGATGTTGTCTTGAAAAGATAACAAAGCAGATTTTGAATAGAAATAACATTAACAACAATTTACTTACTTGAAAATTCAGAATATTTATGCACTTATTAAGAGTAATTCTTAAAAAATTGTGTTAAGGTCGGGTAGTTCACTCCACAAATATTCGCCAAGTGCACTAAATTGCTCCTTGCCCTATGCGGAAACCGGGTAGTTTAATTTCGCTATGTGCTAAAACGCACATAACGATTTATTTTGTCCAAATCTTGTTCCGCGTGCACATAGCGGAATTAGTTTTTTTCAGAACCAATAAAGATATCAAAAAACTGTTTTGTGGGTCGATGGAGCATTAAAAAAGGAATTAAATTATGAAATAAAATAAAAAAACATAAAAAAACACATAGCGATTTTTTTAGTCGCACCGACGATATATTGGATTTTTCAACAACTGTCGAACATCTGGGTATCAAGACTCTCTGAAATTTCGTTCTTGATGATAAAACTGGTGCTCTTATGGTGTAATAGACTACTGGCTATCTTGAACTGCTGAGATGCTGGGGCTCAGGTCTATATTAATAGGGATGCAAACGGTCTGATCTCAGGACTTTGCTATTATTTTAGCGTCAAGACTATATTTGAAGTTTATCCTCTAGAAGTCTTCTAGTTTCGATCTGGAAGGTTACAACTGATGGTTTCCTATTAATTAAGAGAGCTAGTTATCTAATATACAATAGTATTTTATACAATAGTGACATAATAGCTTCGTGGCCTAAACGCGGTACTCGACTGAAAAGCTTAATTATGTCACTATTGTATACAATACTTTTTCTACGAGTATTAAGTAAGAATTGAATTTCTTTCATTCTTTCCAAATTTTTCCCAATCAAACGTCAAACACTATTTTTCAAACCGGAAGTAATTGTATTGGCCTATTCGGTGGTACAGACACTACCGAAAAGAGATATACATATGGTTGTGTGCGTAGTAGAAAGAGATGCATAGAATAAATTGTGTCTAAAGTTACTTCCAAGATGTCGGTGTAGTTGTGATTGGTCTTTTTATAATCCAATCACAACGTAGAAGCAAGTTTTAGTAGAAGAAAATTTGAAAGATTAAGTACGTTTGGAAATTATAAAGTTGAGTCTGTCCGAAAAGAAAAGTGTCGTACAGTACAATGTATGAGCTCCCATATAAACCATGACACTTTTCTTTCCGGACAAACTCTACACATTTTACCGAAATGTGAATGAAATTCTCTTTTCAAAATTATTTTAGTTTAGGGGCGGGTTGTTTAATAAATCTATTAAATGATCCCGGAAGTGCCATAGACTATCCAACATTTAAATGTGTAAGGTTTAAATCTGGTCTATAAAGTCCCAATACACAGATTAAAGTCGACGAGTAGAAAAAGACTACTTATGGATCTCTGAGTATTCGTTTTTGGGATGATACCTCTCGAACCTTGCATGTTTTCGAGTTATAGACCATTTTTGTAGTTTACATCAAAATATTTACGAAAACTTCTTCTAGAAGTAAGCCCTGTTATTTTTACGTGTATAAGAATGCTAGCAACCTGAAACGCCCATAACATTAAACTTTAGAGTTATTTTTTCTGGTATGTCGAGTGTAAGAAATTGCATTAACTGGAATTATTAACTATTATCAAACTTCTGACAGCTACAACTCTTTGAAATTTCGTTCTAGATATTATAACTGGTGCTATTTTGGTGTACTAGAATATTGGCTATCTAGAACTGTTGAGATGCTGGGTCAAAGATCTACATTCGTGGAGATGCAAGCATTGTAATCTCAGGATCTTGCCATTATTTAAGCGTTAGATTATTTTTGATGTTTACCTTCTAGAAGTCATCTAGTTTCCACCTAGAAGATAGACACTGTTGGTTTTCTATTAAAAAAGGGAGTAAGCTAAAGATTTCAGTTGAGACACTGGATCTGACAGCAATACTGACGGGATGTTATCTCTCGAACATAGCTTGTTTTCGTGTTATAGGCGTTTTTTGTACTTTATATTAAAAACTTTTTAAATCTTCTTCTAGAAGTAAGAACTGTTATTTTTACGAGAACTAGGAAGCTAACAACCCTAAAACGTCTACAATGTAAGACCTCAGAGATGAATTTTCACATATGCAGAGTGATAAACATTGCATTTATTGGATTTTTCAACAACTATCGAACTTCTGTGTATCAAGACTCTCTGAAATTTCGTCCTGGATGGTAGAACTGGTGCTGTTGTGGAGTGAGGGACTACTGGCTATCTAGAACGGCTGAGATGCTGTATCTAAAATCTATATTCGCGGGGATGCTAACATTATAGTCTTTAGATATTTCGATTATTTGAGCATCGGACTGTCTATGAAGTTAATCAATCCTCTAGAACTCTTTCAGTTTAGGTCTAGAAGATAGGAACTGATGGTTTTCTGTTGACTTAGAGAGCTAGCTGTCGAGAACACTAAAAATATTGTATCTCAGAGCAATATTTTTTGGTGATACCTCTCGAACATTAGGTACATGTATTCGTGCATTACGCGATTTTCAAATGTTATTTTAGAAACTTTATGATAACACTTTCTAGAAGCAAGAACTTTCGTTTAGACGTGAGTAAGGAAGTTAGCAACCTAAAACGCCAGAGATGTTAGACCTAAGAGTCATATGCCAGAATTGCAATCTCAGGACTGAGATTATTTCAGAATCTGATTATTTTCGACATTTATCCTCTAAAACGTTCGTAAAATTCGTTCTAGAAGATAGCACTGGGAGTTTTTTTCGCTAAGTTTATGTTTAGGTAGCTAGCTCTCCATAAAGGTCTCCAACTCTTTGAAAACGCACGGGTGCTCGCATAATTTGCACATTTTAAATACAAGATATGAATTGAAATATTTTTCTAAAAGATAGTTAAGGTTAACTTCCTTAATTATTTCAACTATATAGAAATAGCCTTGCCGGAATATGAACTTACTTATAAAACTAAAAGCCTTGAAGTTAATAAGTTCAGAACCGACTGATATTGCATTTGGGATTGGTGAGAGAAAATTGTATGTTGGTTATAACAAGCATCACTGGCATCAGCGGGCTTATTACCACGAACTACGAAAATAGAAATTTCGTTAACTCCGTTGTTAATAATTTTGATACCAGATAAAACATGTAACACTCAAAAAAGATTTATTTATACACACTTTTATTGAAGATTTTACTTATTAGATATCATTGTAATTTAAAACTAGGAAGTGGTAGAAATTTACGTACAAGATTAGATGCATATAAAACTACGGAGTGAACTAAATAAAAGTGTGTAAAAAGGGTAACTTTTAAAATTAAACCATTAAAACAAAATAGTTTAAGTTTATCATTTCGTAGTAATTATCTACAGTTATCACTGCGGAGAGCTGAAACGTGCGAGCTAATAAAATACACCCAAATTACAATTTACAGTAGGTGTAACCGGAACTTTTAAATAGTTCCTTCGATTTCTCAAGGATCTTAAAATAAAAATTGACCTAATGAGAATGAGATATGTAAATAACAAGTGTGAGTTAGCATGTTATGTCACGTTCGTTCAGATCTCTTAGGATCTTAAGAGAGCACCATATGTGACACTTTATCTGACTACCTCAAATGGACGTTACGCATTTTAGAAATTATTTTTTTCTAGCCAAAGTATTTGGGTCCTTACGTCCAAAATGCCTGAACAAACAATAAAAGACCTTGTTTGATCAGTTCCTGTAGCCAGTTAGGACGATTTGTGTATAGTTTGGGCGGTATGGTGTGCGTGAAGATAGCCGCCCCAGTATGTTTTCTATAGAAAAGTTGTCGCATGTATTGGAGGTATGTATGTTAGTTTGCCCATGATAAACGTATCCTTATTGATTCGCCGTGCTCCGAAGAGGATAGTTGACGCATTGAATTCGTTAGGATCTCACGGGAGCACCACATGTGGCACTTAATCTGAATACCTCGAATGGACGTTAAGCATTTTAGATATTATTTTTTTCTAGCCAAAGTATTCGGGTCCTTACGTCCAAAATGTCTGAACAAACAATAAAACACCGTGTTTGATCAGTTCCTGTAGCCAGTTAGGACGATTTGTGTATAGTTTGGGCGGTATGATGTGCGTGAAGATAGCCGCCCCAGTATGTTTTATATAGAAAAGTTATCGCATGTTTTGGCGGTATATATGTTAGTTTGCCCATGATAAACGTGTCCTTATTGATTCACCGTGCCCCGAAGAGGATAGTTGACGCACTGAATTCGTTAGGATCTCACGGGAGCACCATATGTGGCACTTTATCTGACTACCTCAAATGGACGTTACGCATTTTAGAAAATATTTTTTTCTAGCCAAAGTATTCGGGTCCTTACGTCCAAAATGTCTCAACAAAGAATAAAACACCGTGTTTGATCAGTTCCTGTAGCCAGTTAGGACGATTTGTGTATAGTTTGGTTGGTATGATGTGCGTGAAGACAACCGCCCCCGTATATTTTCTAAAGAAAAGTTATCGCATGTATTGGAGGTATGTATGTTAGTTTGCGCATAATAAACGTATCCTTATTGAGTCGCCGTGCTCCGAAGAGGATAGTTGACGCACTGGATTCGTTAGGATCTCAAGAGAGCACCATATGTGACACTTTATCTGACTACCTCAAATGGACGTTATGCATTTTAGAAATTTTTTTTTTCTAGTCAAAGTATTCGGGTCCTTACGTCTAAAATGCCTGAACAAACAATAATACACCTTGTTTGATCAGTTCCTGTAGCCAGTTAGGACTATTTGTGTATAGTTTGGTTGGTATGATGTGCGTGAAGACAACCGCCCCCGTATATTTTCTAAAGAAAAGGTATTGCATGTATTGGAGGTATGTATGTTAGTTTGCGCATAATAAACGTATCCTTATTGAGTCGCCGTGCTCCGAAGAGGATAGTTTACGCATTGAATTCGTTAGGATCTCACGGGAGCAACATATGTGACACTTTATCTGAATACCTCAAATGGACGTTACGCATTTTAGAAATTATTTTTTTCTAGCCAAAGTATTCGGGTCCTTACGTCCAAAATGTCTGAACAAACAATAAAACACCTTGTTTAATCAGTTCCTGTAGCCAGTTATGACGATTTGTGTATAGTTTGGGTGGAATGATGTGCGTGAAGACAGCAGCCCCAGTATATTTTCTATAGAAAAGTTGTCGCATGTTTTGGCGGTATGTATGTTAGTTTGCCCATAATAAACGTATCCTTGTTGATTCGCCGTGCTTCGAAGAGGATGTTTGACGCATTGAATTCGTTAGGATCTCACGGGAGCAACATATGTGGCACTTTATCTGAATACCTCAAATGGACGTTACGCATTTTAGAAATTATTTTTTTCTAGCCAAAGTATTCGGGTCCTTACGACCAAAATATCTGAACAAACAATAAAACACCTTGTTTGATCAGTTCCTGTGGCCAGTTAGGACTATTTGTGTATAGTTTGGGTTGTATGATGTGCGTGAAGACAGCCGCCCCAGTATGTTTTCTATAGAAAAGTTATCGCATGTATTGGAGGTATGTATGTTAGTTTGCCCATGATAAACGTATCCTTATTGATTCGCCGTGCTCCGAAGAGGATAGTTGACGCATTGAAATCGTTAGGATCTCACGGGAGCACCAAATGTGACACTTTATCTTAATACCTCAAATGGACGTTACGCATTTTAGAAATTATTTTTTTCTAGCCAAAGTATTCGGGTCCTTACGTCCAAAATGTCTGAACAAACAATAAAACACCTTGTTTGATCAGTTCCTGTAGCCAGTTATGACGATTTGTGTATAGTTTGGGTGGTATGATGTGCGTGAAGACAGCCGCCCCAGTATGTTTTCTATAGAAAAGTTGTCGCATGTTTTGGCGGTATGTATGTTAGTTTGCCCATGATAAACTTATCCTTATTGATTCGCCGTGCTCCGAAGAGGATAGTTGACGCATTGAAATCGTTAGGATCTCACGGGAGCACCAAATGTGACACTTTATCTTAATACCTCAAATGGACGTTACGCATTTTAGAAATTATTTTTTTCTAGCCAAAGTATTCGGGTCCTTACGTCCAAAATATCTGAACAAACAATAAAACACCTTGTTTGATCAGTTCCTGTAGCCAGTTATGACGATTTGTGTATAGTTTGGGTGGTATGATGTGCGTGAAGACAGCCGCCCCAGTATGTTTTCTATAGAAAAGTTGTCGCATGTTTTGGCGGTATGTATGTTAGTTTGCCCATGATAAACGTATCCTTATTGATTCGCCGTGCTCCGAAGAGGATAGTTGACGCATTGAAATCGTTAGGATCTCACGGGAGCACCAAATGTGACACTTTATCTTAATACCTCAAATGGACGTTACGCATTTTAGAAATTATTTTTTTCTAGTCAAAGTATTCGGGTCCTTACGTCCAAAATGCCTGAACAAACAATAAAACACCTTGTTTGATCAGTTCCCGTAGCCAGTTAGGATGATAAGTGTATAGTTTGGTTGGTATGATGTGCGTGAAGACAACCGCCTCCGCATATTTTCTAAAGAAAAGTTATTGCATGAATTGGAGGTATGTATGTTAGTTTGCGCATAATAAACGTATCCTTATTGAGTCGCCGTGCTCCGAAGAGGCTAGTTGACGCATTGAATTCGTTAGGATCTCAAGAGAGCACCATATGTGATACTTTATCTGAATACCTAAAATAAACGTTACGCATTTTAGAAATTATTTTTTTCTAGCCAAAGTATTCGGGTCCTTACGTCCAAAATGTCTGAACAAACAATAAAACACCTTGTTTGATCAGTTCCTGTAGCCAGTTATGACGATTTGTGTATAGTTTGGGTGGTATGATGTGCGTGGAGACAGCCGCCCCAGGATGTTTTCTATAGAAAAGTTATCGCATGTATTGGAGGTATGTATGTTAGTTTGCCCATGATAAACGTATCCTTATTGATTCGCCGTGCTCCGAAGAGGATAGTTGACGCATTGAAATCGTTAGGATCTCACGGGAGCACCAAATGTGACACTTTATCTTAATACCTCAAATGGACGTTACGCATTTTAGAAATTATTTTTTTCTAGCCAAAGTATTCGGGTCCTTACGTCCAAAATATCTGAACAAACAATAAAACACCTTGTTTGATCAGTTCCTGTAGCCAGTTATGACGATTTGTGTATAGTTTGGGTGGTATGATGTGCGTGAAGACAGCCGCCCCAGTATGTTTTCTATAGAAAAGTTGTCGCATGTTTTGGCGGTATGTATGTTAGTTTGCCCATGATAAACGTATCCTTATTGATTCGCCGTGCTCCGAAGAGGATAGTTGACGCATTGAAATCGTTAGGATCTCACGGGAGCACCAAATGTGACACTTTATCTTAATACCTCAAATGGACGTTACGCATTTTAGAAATTATTTTTTTCTAGTCAAAGTATTCGGGTCCTTACGTCCAAAATGCCTGAACCAACAATAAAACACCTTGTTTGATCAGTTCCCGTTGCCAGTTAGGATGATTAGTGTATAGTTTGGTTGGTATGATGTGCGTGAAGACAACCGCCTCCGTACATTTTCTAAAGAAAAGTTATTGCATGTATTGGAGGTATGTATGTTAGTTTGCGCATAATAAACGTATCCTTATTGAGTCGCCGCGCTCCGAAGAGGCTAGTTGACGCATTGAATTCGTTAGGATCTCAAGAGAGCACCATATGTGATACTTTATCTGAATACCTAAAATAAACGTTACGCATTTTAGAAATTATTTTTTTCTAGCCAAAGTATTCGGGTCCTTACGTCCAAAATGTCTGAACAAACAATAAAACACCTTGTTTGATCAGTTCCTGTAGCCAGTTATGACGATTTGTGTATAGTTTGGGTGGTATGTTGTGCGTGAAGACAGCCGCCCCAGTATGTTTTCTATAGAAAAGTTATCGCATGTATTGGAGGTATGTATGTTAGTTTGCCCATGATAAACGTATCCTTGTTGAGTCGCCGTGCTCCGAAGAGGATAGTTGACGCACTGGATTCGTTAGGATCTCAAGAGAGCACCATATGTGACACTTTATCTGACTACCTCAAATGGACGTTACGCATTTTAGAAATTATTTTTTTCTAGTCAAAGTATTCGGGTCCTTACGTCTAAAATGCCTGAACAAACAATAAAACACCTTGTTTGATCAGTTCCTGTAGCCAGTTATGACGATTTGTGTATAGTTTGGGTGGAATGATGTGCGTGAAGACAGCAGCCCCAGTATATTTTCTATAGAAAAGTTGTCGCATGTTTTGGCGGTATGTATGTTAGTTTGCCCATAATAAACGTATCCTTGTTGATTCGCCGTGCTTCGAAGAGGATGTTTGACGCATTGAATTCGTTAGGATCTCACGGGAGCAACATATGTGGCACTTTATCTGAATACCTCAAATGGACGTTACGCATTTTAGAAATTATTTTTTTCTAGCCAAAGTATTCGGGTCCTTACGACCAAAATATCTGAACAAACAATAAAACACCTTGTTTGATCAGTTCCTGTGGCCAGTTAGGACTATTTGTGTATAGTTTGGGTTGTATGATGTGCGTGAAGACAGCCGCCCCAGTATGTTTTCTATAGAAAAGTTATCACATGTATTGGAGGTATGTATGTTAGTTTGCCCATGATAAACGTATCCTTATTGATTCGCCGTGCTCCGAAGAGGATAGTTGACGCATTGAAATCGTTAGGATCTCACGGGAGCACCAAATGTGACACTTTATCTTAATACCTCAAATGGACGTTACGCATTTTAGAAATTATTTTTTTCTAGCCAAAGTATTCGGGTCCTTACGTCCAAAATGTCTGAACAAACAATAAAACACCTTGTTTGATCAGTTCCTGTAGCCAGTTATGACGATTTGTGTATAGTTTGGGTGGTATGATGTGCGTGAAGACAGCCGCCCCAGTATGTTTTCTATAGAAAAGTTGTCGCATGTTTTGGCGGTATGTATGTTAGTTTGCCCATGATAAACTTATCCTTATTGATTCGCCGTGCTCCGAAGAGGATAGTTGACGCATTGAAATCGTTAGGATCTCACGGGAGCACCAAATGTGACACTTTATCTTAATACCTCAAATGGACGTTACGCATTTTAGAAATTATTTTTTTCTAGTCAAAGTATTCGGGTCCTTACGTCCAAAATGCCTGAACAAACAATAAAACACCTTGTTTGATCAGTTCCCGTAGCCAGTTAGGATGATAAGTGTATAGTTTGGTTGGTATGATGTGCGTGAAGACAACCGCCTCCGCATATTTTCTAAAGAAAAGTTATTGCATGAATTGGAGGTATGTATGTTAGTTTGCGCATAATAAACGTATCCTTATTGAGTCGCCGTGCTCCGAAGAGGCTAGTTGACGCATTGAATTCGTTAGGATCTCAAGAGAGCACCATATGTGATACTTTATCTGAATACCTAAAATAAACGTTACGCATTTTAGAAATTATTTTTTTCTAGCCAAAGTATTCGGGTCCTTACGTCCAAAATGTCTGAACAAACAATAAAACACCTTGTTTGATCAGTTCCTGTAGCCAGTTATGACGATTTGTGTATAGTTTGGGTGGTATGATGTGCGTGGAGACAGCCGCCCCAGGATGTTTTCTATAGAAAAGTTATCGCATGTATTGGAGGTATGTATGTTAGTTTGCCCATGATAAACGTATCCTTATTGATTCGCCGTGCTCCGAAGAGGATAGTTGACGCATTGAAATCGTTAGGATCTCACGGGAGCACCAAATGTGACACTTTATCTTAATACCTCAAATGGACGTTACGCATTTTAGAAATTATTTTTTTCTAGCCAAAGTATTCGGGTCCTTACGTCCAAAATATCTGAACAAACAATAAAACACCTTGTTTGATCAGTTCCTGTAGCCAGTTATGACGATTTGTGTATAGTTTGGGTGGTATGATGTGCGTGAAGACAGCCGCCCCAGTATGTTTTCTATAGAAAAGTTGTCGCATGTTTTGGCGGTATGTATGTTAGTTTGCCCATGATAAACGTATCCTTATTGATTCGCCGTGCTCCGAAGAGGATAGTTGACGCATTGAAATCGTTAGGATCTCACGGGAGCACCAAATGTGACACTTTATCTTAATACCTCAAATGGACGTTACGCATTTTAGAAATTATTTTTTTCTAGTCAAAGTATTCGGGTCCTTACGTCCAAAATGCCTGAACCAACAATAAAACACCTTGTTTGATCAGTTCCCGTTGCCAGTTAGGATGATTAGTGTATAGTTTGGTTGGTATGATGTGCGTGAAGACAACCGCTTCCGTACATTTTCTAAAGAAAAGTTATTGCATGTATTGGAGGTATGTATGTTAGTTTGCGCATAATAAACGTATCCTTATTGAGTCGCCGCGCTCCGAAGAGGCTAGTTGACGCATTGAATTCGTTAGGATCTCAAGAGAGCACCATATGTGATACTTTATCTGAATACCTAAAATAAACGTTACGCATTTTAGAAATTATTTTTTTCTAGCCAAAGTATTCGGGTCCTTACGTCCAAAATGTCTGAACAAACAATAAAACACCTTTTTTGATCAGTTCCTGTAGCCAGTTATGACGATTTGTGTATAGTTTGGGTGGTATGTTGTGCGTGAAGACAGCCGCCCCAGTATGTTTTCTATAGAAAAGTTATCGCATGTATTGGAGGTATGTATGTTAGTTTGCCCATGATAAACGTATCCTTGTTGAGTCGCCGTGCTCCGAAGAGGATAGTTGACGCACTGGATTCGTTAGGATCTCAAGAGAGCACCATATGTGACACTTTATCTGACTACCTCAAATGGACGTTACGCATTTTAGAAATTATTTTTTTCTAGTCAAAGTATTCGGGTCCTTACGTCTAAAATGCCTGAACAAACAATAAAACACCTTGTTTGATCAGTTCCTGTAGCCAGTTATGACGTTTTGTGTATAGTTTGGGTGGTATGATGTGCGTGAAGACAGCCGCCCCAGTATATTTTCTAAAGAAAGTTTGTCGCATGTTTTGGCGGTATGTATGTTACTTTGCCCATGATAAACGTATCCTTGTTGAGTCGCCGTGCTCCGAAGAGGATAGTTGACGCTTTGGATTCGTTAGGATCTCAAGAGAGCACCATATGTGATACTTTATCTGAATACCTAAAATAAACGTTACGCATTTTAGAAATTATTTTTTTCTAGCCAAAGTATTCGGGTCCTTACGTCCAAAATGTCTGAACAAACAATAAAACACCTTGTTTGATCAGTTCCTGTAGCCAGTTATGACGATTTGTGTATAGTTTGGGTGGTATGATGTGCGTGAAGACAGCCGCCCCAGTATGTTTTCTATAGAAAAGTTGTCGCATGTTTTGGCGGTATGTACGTTAGTTTGCCCATGATAAACGTATCCTTATTGATTTGCCGTGCTCCGAAGAGGATAGTTGACGCATTGAAATCGTTAGGATCTCATGGGAGCACCAAATGTGACACATTATCTTAATACCTCAAATGGTCTTAACGCATTTTAGAATTATTTTTTTTCTTGCCAAAGTATTCGGGTCCTTACGTCCAAAATGTCTGAACAAACAATAAAACACCTTGTTTAATCAGTTCTTGTAGCCAGTTATTACGATTTGTGTATAGTTTGGGTGGAATGATGTGCGTGAAGACAGCCGCCCCAGTATATTTTCTATAGAAAGGTTGTCGCATGTTTTGGCGGTATGTATGTTAGTTTGCCCATGATAAACGTATCCTTATTGATTCGCCGTGCTCCGAAGAGGATAGTTGACGCATTGAAATCGTTAGGATCTCACGGGAGCACCAAATATGACACTTTATCTTAATACCTCAAATGGACGTTACGCATTTTAGAAATTATTTTTTCTAGCCAAAGTATTCGGGTCCTTACGTCCAAAATGTCTGAACAAACAATAAAACACCTTGTTTGATCAGTTCCTGTAGCCAGTTATGACGATTTGTGTATAGTTTGGGTGGTATGTTGTGCGTGAAGACAGCCGCCCCAGTATGTTTTCTATAGAAAAGTTATCGCATGTATTGGAGGTATGTATGTTAGTTTGCCCATGATAAACGTTACCTTGTTGAGTCGCCGTGCTCCGAAGAGGATAGTTGACGCACTGGATTCGTTAGGATCTCAAGAGAGCACCATATGTGACACTTTATCTGACTACCTCAAATGGACGTTACGCATTTTAGAAATTATTTTTTTCTAGTCAAAGTATTCGGGTCCTTACGTCTAAAATGCCTGAACAAACAATAAAACACCTTGTTTGATCAGTTCCTGTAGCCAGTTATGACGTTTTGTGTATAGTTTGGGTGGTATGATGTGCGTGAAGACAGCCGCCCCAGTATATTTTCTAAAGAAAGTTTGTCGCATGTTTTGGCGGTATGTATGTTAGTTTGCCCATGATAAACGTATCCTTGTTGAGTCGCCGTGCTCCGAAGAGGATAGTTGACGCTTTGGATTCGTTAGGATCTCAAGAGAGCACCATATGTGATACTTTATCTGAATACCTAAAATAAACGTTACGCATTTTAGAAATTATTTTTTTCTAGCCAAAGTATTCGGGTCCTTACGTCCAAAATGTCTGAACAAACAATAAAACACCTTGTTTGATCAGTTCCTGTAGCCAGTTATGACGATTTGTGTATAGTTTGGGTGGTATGATGTGCGTGAAGACAGCCGCCCCAGTATGTTTTCTATAGAAAAGTTGTCGCATGTTTTGGCGGTATGTACGTTAGTTTGCCCATGATAAACGTATCCTTATTGATTTGCCGTGCTCCGAAGAGGATAGTTGACGCATTGAAATCGTTAGGATCTCACGGGAGCACCAAATGTGACACATTATCTTAATACCTCAAATGGTCTTAACGCATTTTAGAATTATTTTTTTTCTTGCCAAAGTATTCGGGTCCTTACGTCCAAAATGTCTGAACAAACAATAAAACACCTTGTTTAATCAGTTCTTGTAGCCAGTTATTACGATTTGTGTATAGTTTGGGTGGAATGATGTGCGTGAAGACAGCCGCCCCAGTATATTTTCTATAGAAAGGTTGTCGCATGTTTTGGCGGTATGTATGTTAGTTTGCCCATGATAAACGTATCCTTATTGATTCGCCGTGCTCCGAAGAGGATAGTTGACGCATTGAAATCGTTAGGATCTCACGGGAGCACCAAATGTGACACTTTATCTTAATACCTCAAATGGACGTTACGCATTTTAGAAATTATTTTTTCTAGCCAAAGTATTCGGGTCCTTACGTCCAAAATGTCTGAACAAACAATAAAACACCTTGTTTGATCAGTTCCTGTAGCCAGTTATGACGATTTGTGTATAGTTTGGGTGGTATGATGTGCGTGAAGACAGCCGCCCCAGGATATTTTCTATAGAAAAGTTGTCGCATGTTTTGGCGGTATGTATGTTAGTTTGCCCATGATAAACGTATCCTTATTGAGTCGCCGTGCTCCGAAGAGGATAGTTGACGCATTGAATTCGATAGGATCTCAATAGAGCACCATATGTGACACTTTATCTGACTACCTCAAATGGACGTTACGCATTTTAGAAATTATTTTTTTCTAGTCAAAGTATTCGGGTCCTTACGTCTAAAATGCCTGAACAAACAATAAAACACCTTGTTTGATCAGTTCCTGTAGCCAGTTATGACGATTTGTGTATAGTTTGGGTGGTATGATGTGCGTGAAGACAGCCGCCCCAGTATATTTTCTATAGAAAGGTTGTCGCATGTTTTGGCGGTATGTATGTTTGTTTGCCCATGATAAACGTATCCTTATTGAGTCGCCGTGCTCCGAAGAGGAAAGTTGACGCATTGAATTCGTTAGGATCTCAAGAGAGCACCATATGTGATACTTTATCTTAATACCTAAAATAAACGTTACGCATTTTAGAAATTATTTTTTTCTAGCCAAAGTATTCGGGTCCTTACGTCCAAAATGTCTGAACAAACAATAAAACACCTTGTTTGATCAGTTCCTGTAGCCAGTTATGACGATTTGTGTATAGTTTGGGTGGTATGATGTGCGTGAAGACAGCCGCCCCAGTATGTTTTCTATAGAAAAGTTGTCGCATGTTTTGGCGGTATGTATGTTAGTTTGCCCATGATAAACGTATCCTTATTGATTCGCCGTGCTCCGAAGAGGATAGTTGATGCATTGAAATCGTTAGGATCTCACGGGAGCACCAAATGTGACACTTTATCTTAATACCTCAAATGGACGTTACGCATTTTAGAAATTATTTTTTTCTAGTCAAAGTATTCGGGTCCTTACGTCCAAAATGCCTGAACAAACAATAAAAAACCTTGTTTGATCAGTTCCCGTAGCCAGTTAGGATGATTAGTGTATAGTTTGGTTGGTATGATGTGCGTGAAGACAACCGCCTCCGTATATTTTCTAAAGAAAAGTTATTGCATGTATTGGAGGTATGTATGTTAGTTTGCGCATAATAAACGTATCCTTATTGAGTCGCCGTGCTCCGAAGAGGCTAGTTGACGCATTGAATTCGTTAGGATCTCAAGAGAGCACCATATGTGATACTTTATCTGAATACCTAAAATAAACGTTACGCATTTTAGAAATTATTTTTTTCTAGCCAAAGTATTCGGGTCCTTACGTCCAAAATGTCTGAACAAACAATAAAACACCTTGTTTGATCAGTTCCTGTAGCCAGTTGTGACGATTTGTGTATAGTTTGGGTGGTATGTTGTGCGTGAAGACAGCCGCCCCAGTATGTTTTCTATAGAAAAGTTATCGCATGTATTGGAGGTATGTATGTTAGTTTGCCCATGATAAACGTATCCTTGTTGAGTCGCCGTGCTCCGAAGAGGATAGTTGACGCACTGGATTCGTTAGGATCTCAAGAGAGCACCATATGTGACACTTTATCTGACTACCTCAAATGGACGTTACGCATTTTAGAAATTATTTTTTTCTAGTCAAAGTATTCGGGTCCTTACGTCTAAAATGCCTGAACAAACAATAAAACACCTTGTTTGATCAGTTCCTGTAGCCAGTTATGACGTTTTGTGTATAGTTTGGGTGGTATGATGTGCGTGAAGACAGCCGCCCCAGTATATTTTCTAAAGAAAGTTTGTCGCATGTTTTGGCGGTATGTATGTTAGTTTGCCTATGATAAACGTATCCTTGTTGAGTCGCCGTGCTCCGAAGAGGATAGTTGACGCTTTGGATTCGTTAGGATCTCAAGAGAGCACCATATGTGATACTTTATCTGAATACCTAAAATAAACGTTACGCATTTTAGAAATTATTTTTTTCTAGCCAAAGTATTCGGGTCCTTACGTCCAAAATGTCTGAACAAACAATAAAACACCTTGTTTGATCAGTTTCTGTAGCCAGTTATGACGATTTGTGTATAGTTTGGGTGGTATGATGTGCGTGAAGACAGCCGCCCCAGTATGTTTTCTATAGAAAAGTTGTCGCATGTTTTGGCGGTATGTATGTTAGTTTGCCCATGATAAACGTATCCTTATTGATTCGCCGTGCTCCGAAGAGGATAGTTGACGCATTGAAATCGTTAGGATCTCACGGGAGCACCAAATGTGACACATTATCTTAATACCTCAAATGGTCTTAACGCATTTTAGAATTATTTTTTTCTTGCCAAAGTATTCGGGTCCTTACGTCCAAAATGTCTGAACAAACAATAAAACACCTTGTTTAATCAGTTCTTGTAGCCAGTTATTACGATTTGTGTATAGTTTGGGTGGAATGATGTGCGTGAAGACAGCCGCCCCAGTTTATTTTCTATAGAAAGGTTGTCGCATGTTTTGGCGGTATGTATGTTAGTTTGCCCATGATAAACGTATCCTTATTGATTCGCCGTGCTCCGAAGAGGATAGTTGACGCATTGAAATCGTTAGGATCTCACGGGAGCACCAAATGTGACACTTTATCTTAATACCTCAAATGGACGTTACGCATTTTAGAAATTATTTTTTTCTAGTCAAAGTATTTGGGTCCTTACGTCCAAAATGCCTGAACAAACAATAAAACACCTTGTTTGATCAGTTCCCGTAGCCAGTTAGGATGATTAGTGTATAGTTTGGTTTATATGATGTGCGTGAAGACAACCGCCTCCGTATATTTTCTAAAGAAAAGTTATTGCATGTATTGGAGGTATGTATGTTAGTTTGCGCATAATAAACGTATCCTTATTGAGTCGCCGTGCTCCGAAGATGATAGTTGACGCATTGAATTCGTTAGGATCTCAAGAGAGCACCATATGTGATACTTTATCTGAATACCTAAAATAAACGTTACGCATTTTAGAAACTATTTTTTTCTAGCCAAAGTATTCGGGTCCTTACGTCCAAAATGTCTGAACAAACAATAAAACACCTTGTTTGATCAGTTCCTGTAGCCAGTTATTACGATTTGTGTATAGTTTGGGTGGTATGATGTGCGTGAAGACAGCCGCCCCAGTATGTTTTCTATAGAAAAGTTATCGCATGTATTGGAGGTATGTATGTTAGTTTGCCCATGATAAACGTATCCTTGTTGAGTCGCCGTGCTCCGAAGAGGATAGTTGACGCACTGGATTCGTTAGGATCTCAAGAGAGCACCATATGTGACACTTTATCTGACTACCTCAAATGGACGTTACGCATTTTAGAAATTATTTTTTTCTAGTCAAAGTATTCGGGTCCTTACGTCTAAAATGCCTGAACAAACAATAATACACCTTGTTTGATCAGTTCCTGTAGCCAGTTAGGACTATTTGTTTATAGTTTGGTTGGTATGATGTGCGTGAAGACAACCGCCCCCGTATATTTTCTAAAGAAAAGTTATTGCATGTATTGGAGGTATGTATGTTAGTTTGCGCATAATAAACGTATCCTTATTGAGTCGCCGTGCTCCGAAGAGGATAGTTGACGCATTGAATTCGGTAGGATCTCAAGAGAACACCGTGACACTTTACCTGAATTCGTCTGACCGACCATTTTAAGAATTATTAAAAAAAAACATTTCCAGTCGGGTCCTTACGAAATTTCTTTGTGTATTCGCGTGAACTAACGAATATCTACCGATTGCCATCGATAGAAACTGTAAAATCCTTTTCGGGGCGGTAACGTGAAGTTAGCCGCCCCACTTTGAAAAATAAAAAAAAATATACCGAATCGGGTCCTTACGAAATTTCTTTGAGAATTAGCATAAACTAACGAATATCTACCGATTGCCATCGATAGAAACTGTAAAATCCGTTTCGGGGCGGTAGCGTGAAGTTAGCCGCCCCACTTTAAAAAATAAAAAAAAATATACCGAATCGGGTCCTTACGAAATTTCTTTGAGAATTCGCGTGAACTAACGAATATCTACCGATGGCCATCGACAGAAACCGAAAAATCAGTTTTGGGGCGGTAGCGTGAAGTTGACCGCCCCATTTTGTTTTTTTAAAAAATCGATGTTGGAGTCGGGTCCTTACGATTTAAAATACTGAACAAACGTGAACTAACGATGAACTAACGATATAGATACGTAATTTACGGATATTGGATTTGGGGCGGTCAACTTCACGGACATCTAAAATTGTGTTATCTTGTTATAATGTGTTACCTTTGCCGATCTAGTAACGAGTATGGAAAACGACGAGCTAAAATGCTTGGGAGTGGTCTTAGTTTGGTCCGTGCAGGTAGTCATTAAAAGTAACGTTTAGACTTACCCACTTTTAAAGTAAGAAATGCGTCGGTAGTCAATAAAACTCACGTTTAGATTCACCCACCTGGGGACAGCATAAAAGCATTGAGCTGGGTATCTGAGCATTCATTAATCCTTAGACAGCCGAGCAGTCAACATCGGCATAGTTGTGACTTGTTGTACAGGAACGGGTGGCATTTCGTGTAGCACGGACGCAAGCTAGGAACTCTCCTCGTTTTCACATTTCAAGTGTTTAACAGCCTTTGTGATTTGAATTCAGTACAGTTATTAAACCAGTGCTTATGTTTTATTTCGTTACCATGCGTCCGTGTGTAAGACGTTAGGTTAGGTTATCCTGATAGTGTCAGTTTTGAGTTCCAAATCACCCCTAAACCACCCTTCTGCCTTGCCCTCGGCGGTCCTCGACGACATCAGAAGCTGGGATCTTCGACTTTACGTCCCGCATACGCAACTCTGGATTGTTTCGTCAACTAGACACTTGGTACTAGTAAGATCACGTGCCGTCCTCTCGATGAACAAACTTGGTGAGTCATGCTCATTTTGTTGTTTTGTGCAAATTAGTGTGTTTACAATTTGTAATTTTGACAGTCCGTGAAAATTTATGGAGTATTTTTTTTTAAATTAGGAATAAAACTAAAGCTTGATTTTTAAGATCCCTTCTTTCAAATACATGGTTTGATTATGAGACGAGTTGGTTTAATAATGAGACCACATATCGTAGAACGTTGTCAAGTAAACAATTTTCGATCAAATATTGCCTTTTACTAAATTGTAGCAATAAAATGGAGTCCTATTCGAGCATACCGTGCAAACATGTGCTACGCGTGTGAAAATTTATGTTACAGAGTGCTGCAATGGATAATTAGCGGCTACTGGTATGGTGGGGCCTTGAAGGGAGTTCACCTGCAGCCTGAGCCTCCACAACGAGCGGATGTCAGCAACAAGGAAGCTACGCAGTAGCTTCAGTGAATTGGAGAAAAAAAAGGGACAGGTTTCGTTCCAGTTACTTTATATATTGAGCCAGAGAATGATAACTAAAGCACAAAATGAACTTTATTTAAATTCTTTATTGGTTAAAATTCTTTATTAATAAACAATAGTCAGCGCCATTAGCAAATTAGCAATCCAGTCCGTAAAGTGTCACGTGTTTAATAAATATTATTTCTTAAAATCTGGGAGACATCGTGGTCGATTACAATGATTACAATCGTGTGTTGTATTGTTGGTTGGTTCAAACTGGTTTGAATTGGATTTAATAAGAGATACATTTTTTTATAAAGTTCCCTTTACATTACAAACCGTATTTTGTTTTCACTGTGGACGTGAAGCTGGTGTTTCGACATACTTTGTTATTCGAGATATTACGTCGATATTTAGTCAAATTTTGTAAGACCTTATGTACCACATTTTGAGCAAATAAATATTTGTATTTGTATTTGTATTTTGAAACATACTCTAATTTACCCTTAATAAATAATGTTCAATAATTAACATTCAAACACCAGGGTTCTTTTGTTATGTTATGATGACAACTGATGCTACACAAATTTCATGTTTCCAGTCTTCGTATCCGGATGGCGCGCCAGGAGCAGCGGTGACTGGTGTCAATGCTAGCTTTGCTTTGGTGCACAGACGGCGCCACGCGTGAAGTTCAGTTGTCAACCCGGTGAGCAGTTCTCATTTTGTTGGGATTTTTGAGCCTTTGTTATGAATTCTTGATGAAGTAGAAAACGATTGAGTGTAATTTTGATTTAAAAAAGTCCTACAGTTAATTAATATATTAGGTATGAAATCAGGAGTTGCGGATTTATTTACTGTTCTTTTTAAATATTGAGTTGGATTTGGTAGTGACGAATTAGTAATGCCAAAAGTAATCTTTTTATCGTGATTTTTAAGTTTCTAGCAACAATGTAAGGAAGTTACGAATTCAGGCAGGAATCAGGATTTACTGAAAATTTAGCTCGTGAAAGTTTGTGACCAGCCGGTCTTGTACCGTAGTAAGGCTGTCAGAGAAGGTACCGCACGAATCGTTCTTGCGATACTATTGTGGGGTAATTTTTTAGGCTGATTTTGTATCCCTAGTATTATTTAATTGGTGTTTTTAAGTCTTACTCAGCGTAACAGTGTTTTATTTGATTCATACCTACTCGGGGGATGGCCATGGAGTTCGGTCGCCCTTGATTTTTCGTGTCGGTCGTTCTTAAGAGCTGTCCATGTTTTGTTCGGTCGCTCTTGAGGTTCGTGTCGGTCTTTCTTAAGAGCTGTCCATGTTTTGTTCGGTCGCTCTTGAGGTTCGTGTCGGTCGTTCTTAAGAGCTGTCCATGTTTTGTTCGGTCGCTCTTGAGGTTCGTGTCGGTCGTTCTTAAGAGCTGTCCATGTTTTGTTCGGTCGCTCTTGAGGACTGTCCATGGAGAATTCGGTCATTCCTTAAGAATTGTCCAGGAATGTCGGTCGTCCTCTGGCTGTCCATGGGGTTCGGTCGCCATTGAGGATTGTCCATGGAGTTCGGTCGTCCTTGAGGACTGTCCATGAATATCGGTTGTTCTCCGGATTTGTCCATGTATTTTGAGAACTGACCAGAAAAGTGGGTCGTTCCTGGGCTCATGCCTTGGGACTGTCCAGCAAGACAAGAATTTAGTCATTTTAATGTTATCATTAGAGCAAAGAGTTTGAGAGAAAAAATGGATGGATGTTTGTACCTAAAACATATCGCCCAAAAAAAAAAATGTCGTGAATTATAACAAAAAAAAACGAAAAAAAAAAACTTAATTTTTCATTAATGAAATATTTCTTTAGAATTTGATGTAGGTATGTTTTATTCTAATCTTGGTTCATCCAAAAACTTCAGTTTTCTCTTAACGCTTGCAATTAGTTTTTGTACATCAAGATCTGTGATAAGTTTCGAAGTTTCATTCCACATTCGTTTGAAATTATCAACGTGTCAGTAGCAATTAAGTTTTAACTTTTAAAAGGTTTTGATTGATACGAGCCCAGTATTTTGCAATAGGTGGTACTGGTTACTCAGGGCTGTTCGGAGGATTTTGGTGTATTTCCACATACTCGATGTTATTGGATTTTACCACTTGGATTTCTTCGTGTAGTTTGCACCGTGGCCAGATCAGGCCAAAACAGAACGGGCTTATTATGACTCCTTCTGAATAGCAGCAATCGATTTTTCATCGCCATTTACAGTTCCTTTAGAAAAACATGGAATACTTAACTACATTTGCCACATGAACAGATCGCCTGGCATACGAAAACCTTCTCCGCGCAAATTTATCTGTTTTAGTCATCTTATACTCGTCACTAACAGTTTTCTTGTCGGTCCCAGTATAAAAATGATGTCCAGGTAGTGATTGAGGTCAAGCTAGCAACATGTTTCATCGTACATAACAGTTTTTTTTAGAATAAAAATTTATTTGCAATTAATTTTGTATTAAGTAGAACGTCTGCTACACTGAGATAAAATTACAAGTAAAATATTAATAGTAAGTGGACTTTGGTGAATCCCAGGACAAGAGGAGATTATACTAACGGTTATAAACGTTTTGTATTTCGGATACTATGGAATTATTTAGACTTCCTTGGAGTTAGTATTGATTTCTATTGCCTAGAAAGGAAATGTCAAATTGATGGTTTGATATTCCCGTCTTTTAGATGTCGGGTTTTTGATTCGAACAATTTTTTTTCTCCGTGTAACAATAGCACAATGTTCAGTGTGTCTCGCCTGAGGCAGTGGATTTTTCTACTTTTCATTTATTTCTAAACAAGAGTTTTCTTGATCTGGTTTTAGCTTCAGTTTGTTTCTTGCATTTCTGTTGGGTACTTTAGCTTGTTTATAGGATTTGATTGACTGTTTTTTTTTCCTTCACCCGTTGCACCGTTGATTTCGGTCACTTCCAGGCTTTCTACTTACGTATACCGCCGGCTTCTCTAAACCTTATTAAACACCCTTTGAACAGTTTTGATAAACTTATGAACATTGCCACATTTTTCACAGAACTACCCCAATTTCCAACGTATTTGTGTACAAATGTTTTTTTTCATGTAGTTTTTCCTGGGCCGACGACATTTTTGAAATGTAACGATAAGTTTTTTTTCTTGGCAAATGAAAAAATACCAGCCCTGTTCTATACTGTTATAGTATGTTGAAACCCTTTTTATTGAAAACGAATTTATAACGACCGCAAATATAAGGGTCATTTTTTTGCCGGGATGCTTTATTAGATTTTGAATTTATTGGTTACATCAGTGTCAGTTTTTAATTTTATTTTTGTATTGCTGTTGTAAGTTACCTATAACTTAAAAGACATTACTTTATGGCACGGCCAACTTTATTGGATTATTTTTACTTTCATGGTCAGGTTGGCCGAGCAAATGAGAACTTTTACTTTTGAGTCTTTTCTCCTTGCAGATTACTCACACTGGGACGTGTGAGATGTCAGGACAGCCGTGACGGAGGGACAAGGCAGCGGCTTGACGCAGAGCTACGCCACACACATCATAACTGCTAAAATTGTGTTATCTTGTTATAATGTGTTACCTTTGCCGATCTAGTAACGAGTATGGAAAACGACGAGCTAAAATGCTTGGGAGTGGTCTTAGTTTGGTCCGTGCAGGTAGTCATTAAAAGTAACGTTTAGACTTACCCACTTTTAAAGTAAGAAATGCGTCGGTAGTCAATAAAACTCACGTTTAGATTCACCCACCTGGGGACAGCATAAAAGCATTGAGCTGGGTATCTGAGCATTCATTAATCCTTAGACAGCCGAGCAGTCAACATCGGCATAGTTGTGACTTGTTGTACAGGAACGGGTGGCATTTCGTGTAGCACGGACGCAAGCTAGGAACTCTCCTCGTTTTCACATTTCAAGTGTTTAACAGCCTTTGTGATTTGAATTCAGTACAGTTATTAAACCAGTGCTTATGTTTTATTTCGTTACCATGCGTCCGTGTGTAAGACGTTAGGTTAGGTTATCCTGATAGTGTCAGTTTTGAGTTCCAAATCACCCCTAAACCACCCTTCTGCCTTGCCCTCGGCGGTCCTCGACGACATATATTAAAAGACCTATCCAACGACACCCCACACATTAGGGGTGGATTAATAAACAGAATTTACTCCCCACTTCATGTGTTCGAGAGGTACCCTAAAAAATAATCTTTTTTCAGATTTTGTTTTAAAACTTTGTTTGCGTGTTCAAAACACATACTCATACGAAGTTTAAATATTCTAGTACTAACCATCACTGCGCAAAGCCGTGAACGGACAGACTGGGACAAACGGACAGCGAAACTATAAGGGTAGGAAGTTGATTGCAGGCGTCCATAGGCTATGGGAACTGCTTACCATCAGACAGGTCGTATGCTTGTTTGCCACCGTCGTGGCATAAAAAATAAAAAGTAAAAAAATACCCTCTTCAACCTGCTCAGTGATGGTTAGTACTTGAATATTTAAACTTCGTATGAGTATGTGTTTTGAACACGCAGACAAAGTTTTAAAACAAAATCTGAAAAAAGATTATTTTTTAGGGTACCTCCCGAACACATGAAGTGGGGGGTAAATTCTGTATTTTAATCCACGCCTAATGTGTGGGGTGTCGTTGGATAGGTCTTTTAATATAAATATGGGTTTTCTAAAACAATTTTTAGACAATACTCATAGTTTCGTAAATAATAGCTCCGAAAGTTTCTAAAAGTGATTATCGTATTTCCTCGAAATCTCATTATACATTGATCTCAGCAAAAAAGTGTAAAGAACCTTTTCTGTAGAAAATCATTTGTGGATTAATTAAGTAGAAGAACATTTTTTCGTATGAGCCACCGCTACTGAGTTATTTACGAAAAGCCAAAAAAATGGACCTTTACACCCCCCTCTCCCCGTTAGCGGCACCCCTATCCATGAGTACTTTTAGTATGTTGTGTAAGACACCTTTATCTACAACTTCACCAAAATTCAGCTATACACGAATTATTTCCCCTATCGAGCAGTTAGTGGGCTTCCTTCGGTGAGCTATAAGACAATATCACAAATTATAATTGAACCTTGTTGAATAGGGCCCCGGTTATCAGCGTGCAATATCAAGGCGCCGGCGATAGAGTGGGCGGTGGCACAATGGAATGTCGGTACTTACTTGATTTCACGCTGCATTTTAAATGCTGGTTTAGTATGGAAAATAGCTCGAATAATCGAATAGCCTAGGAAAGATGAGTGAGTAAAGATTATGGTAAAATATGGATATATCTGTCCATTGGCGTAATTCAGAGTCATACGAGTAGGTGCAACGGCTTCAGTATATTAAAATGTCGTGGAGAAATTGGGGTAATCGTACAAAAAGGCGTGGTTTTCCTTTGTGACGCGGAAGAGACGAAACGAATAGAACACAATACAAAGAGCTCACAAAAATTCCCTACAAGTTATATCAGGAAATTTAAATTAGAATGATTGTAAAACTTGTTACAGTAAAGCTTAGAAACTGTTTTTATTTGATTATGGCATTGCGCCAAAAAGGCAAAGGCAACCAATTAAGGCCATTCTTTGATTCGGACAAGCCACGCCCATCATTGGCGTATCTAGAGATATTTTCCAGGGGGGGCCTGGCCCCTGTCTTATTCAGATACATTGGGAGCCCTATGGCTATAGTCGGCAGCGTCGAGTCTAATTTTACAGTAATACCGTAAATCGATGTACAGTTTAGCCATTTGGCACACGCATACTAGAGGTCAAAAAAAATTTTTTGATCCGCAGTTCCTAAAAAAAAATTCGCTTAGGAGGGTGCTGATTCATCATTTTTTTGGTACGGGAAAATTTTTTTTTTTTCAAAATCCTATCGTATGTGGTATCATGTGAAAGGGCTAATAGAGGCGGTTCTAAAAATATACCACATCATTATATTTCATCATCATTTAAAAAAAAACAACAATAATTTTCAAAACATACCAAGTTTGGGCTCCCCCAGATACGATATGGCTGGTTTTTTTTTGGTACTATATATCAAAAATTATACTAAATACCCTCATATCTAACCCCAAGAAAGCAATTTTGAAAATAATTTCATTTAGTTTTTTTTTTAATTTTTCAATATTATCAAGTAACGCAGTACAAAATGTACTGGAGTAGGACTCTAGTAGAACTCTACTTGTGGAGGTGAGCCCGAGGAGGGGGTAGGAAAAGAAGGTCCCGTTTTTTGGTTTTTTGCTTACATCTTGCGCCATAGACAATTTTGTTGTAGTACATAATTAAAGCTGATAAAATTATCTACAACTATTATGAATTCACTTTTTACCTAACACTAATGGTTGTCCAGATATGAGCTCCGAAAAACGGACGATTTTGTAACGTGGGGGGTATTCTCCACAATTCTTGTCATACTAACTGGAAAAAGTTTATCTGGATAAAAAGCCACCCTAGACATTTTATAAAGAATTAAATTATCGCAAACGCATATAAATAATATAATGATTAATTTTATCCTTTTTGAAGTCGGTTTATCTTTTTTTGTAAAAAGTTTTTATTTTTCCATTTTTAGTGGTTATATATTTATCAAAATCGGTAAAGATACATAAAAAAGTTCATAATACACCCATTCTATCTAAGGAAAGGTCCACGTATCATATGTGGACTTCATCATCAGGTCCACTGCATCGAAATGGTGGTTTTCGTGAGAAAATACTTTAGTTGCTTAAGAAAACAACCAAATCAACATACATGAGCCTTTAAAAATTGAGGAGTTCTCTCAATTCCTCACGGATTCCATCATCAGAACACCACCAGATTAATGTGGGACCATATTCGAGATAGTTCCTATCAAACAAAAAAAAAGGAATTGTCCAAATCGAACCACAGGTCTCGGAGTAATCGCTGAGCATCCTACATAAAAAAAACTTCATCGTTATCACGAAAACAATCATCATAAATCAGGTCCACTCCATCAAATTGGTGGTTTTCGTGAGAAAATGCTTGAGTAGCTTAAGAATACACCCAAATCACTATACACTTGCCTTTAAAAATTGAGGAGTTCCCTCAATTGCTCATGAATCCCTTCATCATAACAGCACCAGATAAATGTGCGACCATCTTCAAGGTAGTTCCTTTCAAACAAAAATATAAATATTAAAATTGGACCACGGGTCTCGGAGTAATCGCTGATCATCCTGCGTAAAAAAAATCTTCATCATTATCATCAAAACAATCATCATCATCAGGTCCACTGTCCACTGCATCTAAATGGTGGTTTTCGTGAGAAAATCATCAAAATTCAAAAATCATCAAATTATCATCAAAACAATCATCATTGTCAGGACTCCACTCCATCAAATTGGTGGTTTTCGTGAGAAAATGCTTGAGTAGCTTAAGAAAACACCCAAATCACTATACATGTGCCTTTAAAAATTGAGGAGTTCCCTCAATTCCTCATGGATTCCATCATCAGAACAGTACCATATTAATATGGGACCACCTTGGATGTAGATCCTTTCAAACAAAAAAAGAATTACTCAAATCGGACAATGGGTCTCGGAGTAATCGGTGAACATACATAAAAAAAATAACACCAAATCGAATGCAGAACCTCCTTCCTCAATGGAATTGAAGTCGGTTAAAAATCCCCCACTTTACAAAATCGTCCGTTTTTCGGAGCTCATATCAGGACAACCATTAGTGTTAGGTAAAAAGTGTATTCATAAGAGTTGTAGATAATTTTATCAGCTTTAATTATGTGCTACATCAAAATTGTCTATGACTCATGGTTTTAAAGATATAAGCAAAAAACCAAAAAACGGGACCTTCTTTGCCTCCCCCCTCCTCGGGCTCACCTCCGGGGGCCGGGGACTTTTAGCATGCTAGTCTCTTAACTAGTCTTAATAAAGTTCCAAAGTCAAAATTTCTGCTTTCCACTTTTCCAGCTAGAATCATTCGTTCACCACACTATGAATAACTCGGCCATTTTTGATTTTACAGTAAAACCGAGAGTACAAAAATTATATAAAATTTGATTCTCTACAAGTTTAGTCCTCACAATTTTTCTTCTACGATCGATATTTTGGAAATTAAATTTGAAAAAAGCGACAAGTTCAAAATATTTTCATCGTCTCGTTTATATTCAACTTTACGGCATAAATGAAGAGGACTAAACTTGTAGAGATTCAAATTCTGAACGATTTTGGTTCTCACCTTTTTTCCCCAAAATATCGATCCTAGAAGAAAAATTGTGGGAACCAAACTTATAGAGAATCAAATTTCCTACAATTTTTGTTCTCACGGTTTTACTGTAAAATCAAAAATGGCCGAGTTATTTAAGAGAAACCGTTTTTTGAATATACGCAGGAGCCTGATTCAGTCTACTTTTTGAATTTACACTCCCAGTGACCCCCCCCGAGGGACATACGAAAAAAAATCCAAGAACTGATTATTCACGGGTCAAAATATATAATGAGTGAACTAATAGGTAATAGTGAATTGTCGGTTCTAGGACTTAATAGGTCATTTATTTTGTGATATTTTTTTTGTGCCCAGCCTAGAATTTCAAATCGGTAACCTATCATCTTGGGGTGGGCACCAGGCTATTCTGGGGTGGGCACGGCCCACCCGGCCCCCCCTCTATATACGCCTATGACGCCCATCCGTTAGAGACACGTTTATGGCTCCCGTGCACGAAAGAAAGAGATGCAGCGCTCTTAAGCATCAGACTTTTTGAACAAACTACGATAAATAAGCGAATCTATAAAGTTTTGTCTAATTTTGCTTCTGTGACTTTTTAGATAAACCAGAATACCATAATTTTTAATCAGTTATATTGCTCAATCTCTTATAGTTTACGTAAGCTAAGAAAAATAAGGGAAAAAAGGACCCAACTTCGGATTTTTTTTCTATCGAGGCAACTTTCAGCAATCGTGTTTCGGCTTGTGCCAAAAACATATACCCTTGTTTTTGGCACAAGCCGTAGTCTAATAATATATATTCGAAAATAAATTCAGTCCCTTTTCCCGTTTAGTCACTAGAGCGATTGAAAAAACCTATAATTTTTCAAAGTAGCGCCTTAAAGACCAGAAATTAGTTATCATATATATAACTATGTTCAAAGAATAATCCATTATTCAGTATCTACACTCAATTTACACTCACATACAACACATATTGGTCCATATAGAGATTACTAGGATATAAATATCAGATAAAAACTTACTATAGAGTAGACCTTTGATTATTAAACCAACCGGATGCGAGACGCGCTCTCATTTCTATCGGAAAAAGTCTGCCGTTTTTTGCGGCGGAGGGGAACGTAAAATGTATGCGAAACGTCAAAATAGCCACGTCAAATAAACGTCAGTCCATACAATGAGTATGACCACTGGTCATACTCATTCGGCAGAGGGGAACGCCTGTCAATGGCTACTCCGCTTGGTGTAAAGCTCTAAGGAGTAGACCATTAAAATTAGTAAGCAAGTAATTTCATCATTGACAGCCGTGTCATACAAGACATGTTGCACCTGCTATATGTATACACAAGAACCTGCAAAAACCTGCGGAATCCAGTTAGACCAGCTACAAAATAAATACCTATTTGTACCATGCATTTTCTATATTTTCAAATTAAACTTTATCTATATAATTATAAAGGTGTTATTAGCTTGTAGTGGATGCTCCAATATTCTATGTATCGTATGACAGTGAGCACAGTTAAATTGTAATGAGCAGTATTTCAAGCTCGTAAAGTGAGCAAAGGTAAGTTTGTAAACATAAGGGAGTCTTTACAAGCTTAGTGTTCTGGCCCATTCAGAAGTGTGAAAATGGATATTATAAAACTTGTGGGCTCATTGAGAAAACTTAAATATGATATCATGCATTATGATACTATCTTAGTATTGATAACGTTAATAAATATGATAGCAGCGAATTGATTACGCAGCTTGCCGCTGTATGAGCTTTAGCACGACACGTTAATTAAGATGTACAGAAATGAATTGGTATAATATGACTGTGTTAGGTTTCTAAGTCTATAAAATTCTTTATTGATTTAGAAACCTAACAATATTTCAAAATATTTTCCGTTTGACAATTAATTTATAAGAATCAGACATACTTACGAATAAACTTTGGACTTGTACACAAATGAAAATGCACACATACATTACGTGGATATGTAACTACTAAGTAGTAAGTATCAGAATATTATCCGACTTATAAGTCGCTGTTAATAAAATCGTATTTTAGCAAATAATACTCTAAATGTACCACGTACCAGGCTGTCCCATAATGACCCACTTCTGGGCAACATGTCATGACATGTTTGTGATGTTTGTTGTTGTTGTACACTATTTTATAGCCCATTTATTTTAATATTATAAAACGGACAAGCGTTAATGACGTTTCAAGAGTCATGTTAATAATAAAGAAACTTGTTGTTGTTCCGTGGTCGGGAAAGACATACAAAGAAACTTAATCCTACGCTTTCAGTTAAAATACTGTATATTGACGGCACCGTGACAGACGCGACATGTCGAATGACAAACTAGTTTGATTTATACGTCCATTGTGAGGTTTAATACTGCAATAAGGTCAACGATGGTATGGGACCGCAATTATACTGCTTTATAAACATGAAGCTGTTGAAAAACTTGCGCAATTTATAGACATGTTTTAACAGACAAACTATACCCAACGGTTATACCAATGTATACCTTATCCCTTTCAAATAAGGTTGGCTAATGGTCACTGGCTGTGTCAGCGATTATTTAGGTTCGCCATCGTATCTATTAAGGCATTCAACAGTCAATCTTAGAGCATTTAACCAACCGGAGCGGCCATTGACAGATATTCCCTCTGCCGAAAATATATGACCAGTAGCAAAGAGAATTAAGTACCTAGAGTGTTCTCTCCATACATGGCTAAATGCGTATATATAATAAGTTTTAAGCGAGCTTTGCTAAAAGTTGTTATTCAAAAGATTACAGCTTAACACGTATTACGATTTAAGTGTGTTTAAAACTTAGTAAAAATGAGTTTAACCATACCTCCCATACGACTAATTATTTAATTAGTAGTTTTGCTATGTATGGAGTTAGCAATCTATCTACTCATTTATCTATGCCAGTAGTCATGCTCATTGTATGGACTGACGTTTATCTGACGTGGCTAATTTGACGTTACGCATACATTTGACGTTTAGCTCCCCCGCAAAAATCGGTAGACTTTTTTTATATAGAAAATGACAGACATGGCCGGTCCGGTTGGTTGAATAGTCTAAGGTTTCAATTGACAGTTAGGATTACGCTTATTTTCCTTTGTTTTCAAGTTTTACTGAAAAGTCAAGTAAAACAAGGGCTTTATGGGATCTTCACGCTACTAAGAGGATTAGTTTAATAAAGACGGGTCTCGTAGTAAATAGACGGATTCCGATAAATAAACTCGTAAGCTGAAGATATCAAAGATCTGGGCTAATAAACAGCTTGATACTTATCTTCTATACTTAGCTTCATCATCATCATCTCAGCCATAAGACATCCACTGCTAAACATAGGCCTCCCTGCACGCGCCACGCTTGGCAGGCGAGTTGGCGCGCGCAATTTTATTTTGTTTATTGTTGTTTAGGCTTTCGGAAGATGCTGCTGCCCATATCCCGGTATATTCCTTTAGCAGACTCCTACTGCAACCACGGGACGATATGGTGGGGGACAATTCTAAGGACGGGCACCCCACGGCAACTAAAACGTATTAGACAACAATCTACATAAAATTTCCTATAAGCTGGATGTAGTTTTCTTGTTTAATCTTTGACCTTTAGCGAATTCAATTACCTACCTATTAACCTCTAGAGATCATTTAAAGTCCGCCATAATGCCTCGTTGGTCCGTTAATGTTAATTATTCACACCCTTAACTCTAATTGTAGGATTGTTAGTAATTTATACTGTTAATTAACGCGATGGCATGTCTTGTGATAGACACAGCTGTCGGTACTTTCTAGATTTGCGTCTGAGCCAGGGTTTCACAGCTTTCCTTTGGCGCTAAAATTCCGGATGTGCGTAGCTGCCACGTTTACATCACATTACAGTTCCTGTAAACCCAGGATATCTGCGACCTCCGATTACGAATACATTTTGCGGATATAGAGGCCTTCGTTATACTGGTTTCTTTGAGGCGATGCGTGAGTGAGAGTGACAATTTGCCAGTCGTTAAAAGACACTTTAAGTCTAAATTAATTGTAGGAAAATGATGGTTTGCATAATGACTTGTTGGCTAAGTTGGTCTAGCTTTAAATTACAGGTATAACAGTAGGCAAATTAGTTTTAAGATTGCTTAAAAAAAATTGAAATTAGTAGATGTTTTTTAATACTCAGCATCCATGTAATTGAAGCTCTTCGCTACTTGTTAACATAATACTCGTTTCATGTAAGTTGACCTTCTGAAAGAAATAACGTTTTATTAAGGACAGCTATCAATTATTCATCTATTATTTCCACAAAGTAAATTGTTTATTATAACTTCTATCAGTTTAGTCAGTTCTCAGAAAGAGAACAAGTATTGTGTTTTACATCTAAGTACAAAAATATAATTTATTGTTATGAAAGAAGACAGAGGGTTTTTATTATATCTTGCTATCCCAAGTTTCGGGTTTTAAAACTAACAATGCTGTTAATATCCAACTGCCTTAGGATAATGACAAAAAAAATATAATTAGTAGAATAATTCACATTTCCTCATATAATGCCTGCCGGTAGAAATGCAGTGTGGCGAATCGCGTTAATCTCAACTTAAACTAAAGGTACTTATGTTGTTCCAGGGTCTCGCGATGTCCAGCTGCTCCGGCCCCGGCGTGTGCGGCGGCGCGCGCCGGCGGCCCCCTCCGCCGCCCGAGCCGGCTTTGTCCCTCGCCGCTGACTTAAGTGAACTCAGCTTAGACCAGGGCTACCACACGTTGGCTGACTGCGGGCCGCCGAGGCGAAGACGAGATAATACGTTGAGTGACGCTATTTGGCTGAAGATACTATCACATTTAGAGGTGAGTTTTGAATATTGAGCATTGCCTAGCAATCGAGCTGAGTGCTAAGCTTAGACCAGCATAGCTAGCAGATCATAAGTTGTCTAGAAGCGTTATAAAAGTCATTCTCGCCGCTGCTCTGAGCCGACTGAATTTAGCTTAGGGCTAACACATGTTGGCTGATTGCGGACCGCCCAAGAGAAGACGGGACGGGATACGTTGAGTGACGCTATTTGGCTGAAGATACGGTCACATTTAGCTTGAAATCGGGGTTGAAATTATTGAGCTTTTGTACGGCCGAAGACGCGGGCGGGGGCTAGAAAAATACAAAAAAAGTTATTGCTGCTGATTACACACCATACGTATATAAATTATCAAAGCTTGGCATGTATTCAAAATAAATTTCAAATTGCGCACGAATTTGCTTCTGAAATTTAGTAGAAATTTAACTCGTAAAAATGTTACGGTTTCCATATCAGTGCACTCTAGTTTTTAACCAACGCCAATAAAATTTCAGGTATCAGACCTCTGTCGCATGTCGCGTGTGTGTCGACGCTGGGCGCGACTGATCTCACGGCTGACCGCCAGGCCTGAGGTGTGGAAGAAGATCAGAGCCGCTGGACCGTTGGAGGTGGCCGCTCGATGCGCGGGCGCGAGGGCGGGCCCTTGCGTCAATGGAGTCAGGGAATGGCGGGCGAAGAACTCTGTGGTAAGCGTTGTGATATTTTGAAACGAATGTGTCAGCATTGGGCCTGGAAGTTAAGAGCCGGGTAGGCGAAGGTGGTAAATATGCAGCAGAGCCTGGTCCCTGGAATCCAGAAGTATCATGCGAAGAATTCTGTGGTAAGCTTGCTGATTGAAGCCAGCGTTTCTTGCCTAAGACGACCTAAGACTAGAACCGTACTGGTGCTCAAAGGATTAGGTATGAGCTATTATTCCTTGGAGTCCAAGTAGATCTATTGCATATGTATGAATTTGCGTTTAACATCTTGCAAAATAAAATATTGATACTACACAAACAGATGATTGATGTGTCAATAAAAGTTTTCCGTTTCTCCTGCTTTTGTTTGTTGGGCTGTTATAGCTTTATGGTAGTTGTGTACTATTTATTAACTTCAAAATTTTGTATTACAGGTGACAGCAGCTGGCGCTCAGCTCCTGGCCGCTACGTTCAGAAATTTGACGCATTTAGCAGTCACCGGCTCAAGTAGTATGGATGCGCGAGCGCTGGCGCCGCTCATCACCGACCTGGTGGACTTGAGGCATATTGACCTTACCGGTAAATATCCTTCTCATCTGTTCTTAGCTCTTGGCATCACAGTCAGTAAATCTGACGCATTTAGCGATCAACGGCTCAAGAAATTTGATATTAAATCTGTTGTATTATTTTATCTTATCCAGCTCTTTGAATATAATTATTTAACCGATGCTTACCTATTCAAAAAGTGATTCTTAGCGTTGAAACGTGAACTGCCAGTGCGTTGCCAAGGTAATTGCCTACGCGTTAATTGTGTACTTACGCAAAGTACTCAGTCATTACAGAACAGGACACTCCGCGGGAGTATCCCTTTATATTTATTCTGTAGGCCATAAAAGCTGTTTAGACGGTATCCTAGTATAAACCTTCACCTGTTGAAGGGACGTGACAGGCATATTAGCGTGTAATAGGTATGTAATAGCATCCGTCCAATTTGTCATAGTGTAAATATTAACACCAATATGCTGAGTCGATAAAATGGAGATATACGCACACAAGACATGTACGTTATGGGAAAATATAAGATGTAGAACCAAATCATTAGTCAAATACCATGTTTGACATAAAATTAGTAGAAGTACAGGTATAGGTCGTTTAAAATTAATAAACTTTGATTGCTATGAACCCATTTAAATTCATTTCTTTACGTTGGTATTTGAAAGCGGATTTTCTAGTGAGTTTTCTTCGACATATTTTATCAAAATCGGTTCAGCCGTTTCAGCGGTCGTCATATTTTTAATATTGAAATGCAGTTATGTCTTAAACAATGATTTAACTAGAACTAGTGCGATTCGCTTCACATTATAAGAGACACGATTTATTATACTACGATGAAAAATGCGGATTGTGATAACTTCAAAAAACATACCGTCAAACTTTGCCGGCGATGCTCAAATTTGCCTGGCTTGAAAAACATGTCTTTCTGTACCAATAAGCTATTTATATCTTATTCCTGTGATGGCCGCCTTTCTCCCATCTCATGAATAAAATATAAACAGGTGTTTGGTGAAGAAAACCATGTTTTTCAAGCCAGGTAAAGTTGCGCTTCGTAGGCAAAGTTGCAGCACTTGACGGTACACAATAACAACTTTTCTGTTCAAAGTAGCCTTATAAAAATGAATACCACTTCTTAATGACTTGAAATTACCTTCTTAAGAAATGTTGTAAGTGTTAGGTAATGTCCCCGTTTCTGGCGAAAATTGGTTAACGAGAATGGATTTTCACATTTCAGCGCGCGGAGCTTTAGTCATTATTTAAATGGCACAGCACTTTATTTTACATTATTAAAATTCTAAGAATAGGTATACAAATAATAAAAAATATAGCTAATTTATTGATGTAATTAAAATAAGAAATCATAACGAGACTTGGGGAAGGTCAAGGGTAAGATAAGATAAAAGTATAAGAGCGAGTCTTCCTACCCCGAACGAACGATATATGGAAAAAGCATTTTTAAAGCACTCCAGATTACGATTAATGTCTCCTTTGTTATGGCATACGTTTACAGCCCCATGAATCGTTATATGACTTCTGTTTCTTTATTGCTTTATTCTGAATGCCAAGTGCCGATGCTAAGTACTTTCCGTATTAAGACTGACGCCTTACGTGTTATATTGTTTCTTGGTCAGTCATAACTAAGTACTAAAGCGCTTGTTATAGTTTGGTCATTTTCTTCGTTTATGCCACATTTTACTTGGGTCAGAACATTGGTCTTCTTCGTTGCCTTGAATATTATGTGACTTTAGAATCTGTGAACATATGGAGCCTTCAGTAAGAGTATAACATTGAATCAAGGCAGAAGAGAGAAGGAGATCAAGTTGTCCATATCCACACTGAGATGGCAAATGGTCAGCAGTTTGTCTATTGGCTGAAAGTATAATTACCCAAAACATGAAATGATGGTGAATAACAATATGGATAGTTGACTTTTTCTTTATTGTCCCCTTGTTAATGCTATATCGCGCTATATCGCTCTGAGTCCAGAAAATGAAGTGTTGTTATGTAGTATGTATGATTGTTCACAGGCTGCCCATCCGTGGACTGGCCGGAGTGGGCATGGCTAGAAGGCCGACTAGCCACCCGCCGGCCACCGGTGGAGTACATAGACCTCACAGATTGTGGAGCAGTCACTGACGCTGGTCTGTGTGCGTTGCTGCACACATGTCCTTCACTGCAGTACCTCTATCTGCGGAGATGTACCCTAGTCACAGGTAACTTTCAGTAGTCTGGTTGGAATATGCTGGAACACAGGTAGCTCAAAGGCCGACTAGCCATCCGCCGACGGGTGGTGTAGTACCTGTTATTTCGGCATCATTTTCACAAGTTTACACGTCATTGACATTATAACTATAAAACTTTCGTGAGACTCTAACATATTAAACTGTTATTAGACTGGCTGGAATGAGCGGGCTTTTACAGTCGATTTCGTGAATTTTGACGACCTGACAATGTGTATATTTTTAAATTATCTATTACTCCAGTTCAATATACGACTATTTAAACATGCTGTACATTATCGTAATCGCATGTTTGTGCGGAATGCGACGTTAACTTTAAACCTTTATCATTTGGACTAAGCCAAACGAAGGAAATGCATGAAATTAAAAGTTCTCGGCGGCTCTTTATTGCATTTCAGCCATACAAACATGTCTCGTACCGTAAAATGTGTGAGGCCTAGAGGATCATTGCAAGTAAAGTCACACACATGACACACACTTATTCTTATTTGTATTGCCATAAGAGCGTATCATATATTTTTGTAGGTTTTTAAAAGTACAGTCGACGTCAAAGATATGTCTACACTTTTGCACCTTATTACAAAGTCATAGGGTGCAAAAGTGTAAAGGATTTTAAAGAACAGTGTAGCGACACAGCGTAACAGTCAAATTCAGAATGAACTTTGATAAAATAACAAACAAATCATAAGAATCTTCATTCTTCACCTAAAGAGTATCCAATGTTTTGTTTTTACCGCTCCCTGTTTCCTGAAATATATTGTTATTGTAGTAATTAACATTACGTACACCTAATTAGTTGAAAAGCTACCATTACAATACATTTCCGTGGCGCTTTTTATGGCTGTATATGTGAATTTATTAATGTTGTATTGGTGTTTGCATTCATGAGTTTGGCCATAAAATGTTATTGCGATGTATCTGATAGAAACATAACTTACCATGCGATAAAAATCAGGGATTATTTTTCACGTGTGTGTTTTCGGGTACTTTTACGATATCAATAGCTTTCCTCTGTGGTGTTAACAGCAAAAACTAGGCAGTGGAAACACACTACTCTGGTCTAATTCAATCTGGGACTTTCCAAAATAAAATATTAGTATATTATTGTCAAAAGTAAGTAATTGTTTTCGTTTTCACTGGTACGACGATTTGGCAGATTGATGTGTGTGTATTGGTTGGTTGGTTGGTTGGTCAGTATCGGTCTAGGGGTCGCATTTTTCATCCGATTTCGATGAAACTTGGCATGTACGTTCCTTAATTTATATGCCAAAAATTGTCGAGCCATTTTTTGGATTGGGGGAAAAATGAGGGGGAAAAGGGGGGAAGTTTGCTGTCGCGTTATTTATGGCCGGAATTCAATCATTTTCGGGTAAAAGTTCAAGCCCACACTTCCTCAGAGGTTGTTGTAAAAAAAAAGTTTCGAGGGAGGGTGAAAGGGGGGAAAAAGGGTGGAAATGCTCCGAAGTCTACGGTTCACAGAACTACTAGTCATAACTCATATAACACTAAATTACGTATTATCTATTTACCTACCGAAAACCACAATCAAATTGACTTAGCCGGCTTGGAGATAAATGTAACATTTATTGAAAAAAAAAACATTTTTTTTCAAAAAAAAATTCATCAATTTAGGCTTTGAAATCTATTATTATCATCGAATATTGAAGCTATTATATTATTCTTTGATTTAATCACCCAGTAATTTAAATGTACTCAATATACTCGTATAGATGTATTTATTTTACGGTAGGTCCGTTAATATTTAACCATAAAACAAAACAATAGCGAATTTCAGTTTCCAAACTCTGCCCTACTGGGAAACTATTGATACCGTCTATTAGATTTCGCATTCGTTATATGGCATAAAGCACATTCACCAGCCCGCTTTACCAATTAACGCAAAGTATGTGGTACTATCCGTCTTGTTGCATTCACGTTTCTATGACTTCTTTACAGATAACTAGTATGATTACTCTTTTCTCTATTTCTTTATTCCTCGTAAGCTACTCTCGTATATATTTAGTTTTCCATGATCATCATCATAATTTTAAGAAGAAGAATTGTACAACATTTGTCTCCCTATTGTTATAGTTTAAATTTTATACAATGATAATTTATTAGAGTGAGATCATTGAACTGACAAAAAAGGAAATTACTTACCCACAAAAGTAACATAGAAAAAGGTTTCTGGCGATCTCCTGTATCGAAGAGAGTTCTCTGCAAGTATAATATGTATGAATTTAATGTGTGAGAAGGCTAAGGGCGTTGTTTATTATTGTTAATTCTATATATATTTTTTGTGGATTAGATCCTTTTCCCTAAATTATGTCCTAGACGAAGCGGCGTAGTAGGTGTTATAAATAAGCATGTATGTATAGTACTTGCCCTTTAAGTGTGGAATACAGAACGTCTTTTACGATCTATCTACTTAAAGTGATCTGTGGACGTACCGTTTTACGGAATTTGAGTTGAAGTCCAACCTTTGTCCAAGCCCAGGCAAATTTTAAACTAGATGCATATTATGCAGAATTTCAGTATAATTTGAAACTTTGTTACGGCTTTACGAGGAGTTCATGTTTAATCAGAAAAGGAAAAGTATTTACGAGTTTTGCATTTAGTATGGCCAGTACCTCCTGCGGCACTCAAATTTGAAAGCCGTAAATTGCAGTTTTTTTCCCTAAAACAAGCCTGTCGGTTCCTAAGAATAAATTCAGTTTTTACTTATAGGTACACGGGAAAAAAAGCTTCCGGGATATTCTCAATCCAAGACATTATTATTTTCTTGAAAATATTTCCTCGTGACATGTATTTATTTCCTTTACCAAAAATATGATTCTTCGCTTAATAAAACAACGTTTTCTTAAAATAGAAATACAAAAATGTATTGTTTCAAGAGTATATTGAGTAAATGAGAGAGATTGTACTTTAATCAAACAAGTATTATCTTAGGTAAAAGATAACTAGAAAATCTGTAAGAATATATTCGCTTCGTTATATTTAAAACTTTAATTTATTTTCGTTAAAGGAAATAAATGCTTGTCACGAAGAAATATTTTCAACATAATATATATAATAATGTCTTACATTGAGAATATCCCGGAAGCTTTTTTTCCGTGTAGTGTCTAATTCCTTTACTATAGGTACTCCATTTTGTGTTTTACCATCATGTAGTATAAAACAACTAAATATTATGTAAACTAAAATAATGATCTTTCAGATGGGGGCGTCCGGTGGATCCCTTCATACTGTGCGCTCAAAGAGCTCAGTGTGTCCGACTGTACCGGCGTCACGGACTTCGGCCTCTACGAGCTAGCGAAGCTCGGCCCCGCGCTGCGATACCTTTCTGTGGCCAAGTGTACTCAGGCAAGTATTACTACTTATTGTGTGCCTGGCTGTACCAGCGTCAAGGATATTCAACGCTCGGCCTCGAGCCACACATTGGCTTATCCGGCCGATATGCCCGGCGGACAAATTGCTCGGCGGTATGGCGCTATTTAGATGTGACCGCAGACAAATCCGTGTCCGATTCGCGTCATATACGGACGGATCTGTCCGCCGGGCATATCCGTCGGGCACATTTGTGCGTGTATCCCTAGCTGGTACTTTAATGTGTTAGTGAGAATAATGCCTTCTATCCTATTAATTGTATGTCTGCCTACAACGAAAACTCTTTCCTACATGCGTACCAGGTAAGTGGTATGCGATATATATGAACGAATATCTCGGCTCCAAATAAATGACGTCATCAATAAAGTAGACAGCTCTGGGGAACTTCCCTTGCGCACATTAGAGCGATGACTCGATGAAACTGATAACATAGGAGTATGAAACCATTAACCTTTATTTTGATAGTAACGGATTGGGAAACAAATGAAAAAAAAAAGATAAACAGATTTAAAATAGCATATCATATCAGCACGCAGATAATAAAGTTGACTTTTAATTCGACCATCACAAAAAAATTTCAGTAGCACACGAGCTCGATTTTTGAGCTGATACGGGTGGGTAAGCCGCGGCCATAACCAGCGCCGGCCCGAGCCCTCGATCAGGGTAGAGCGAAATCGGGTTTTGGCGCCCTTCGTTGAAGCTTTTTACCCAAAGCGTTAGAGAAATAGGGTAAAGTCATAAATGAACTTTTGAGCTATTACCCCCACTTTAATAGTATTTCTTTATGTATGTTATAATTATAACCAATTTTAAACAAGTTTTTAATATGATTTGGCATATAATCTAGTTTAGAATAAGCTATTCCAAACCCTCTTAGAACTGGACAATATTCTTATAAGAATGTTTGTGCCAAAATAGGCAAATTCGCCCAGAATATGAACAAAGTGCCCTGATTATGAACGGTTTGATTCAAAAGATGAACCAGTATAAAAGCAAAATCAAGTAACCAAAAACGAATGATTTGACGCACAAGCAAAATTAGGAAATCGGGTTGATTTAGCTTTGTGCAATAATTGAAGTAAATAAAGGTATTTCAACTGTTTCAATTTAAAATGGTTTCAACTTTTTCGAATTTAATAAACACTGAATTTAGTTAGATCAAGCTTTCAGCACGGTATTCATGATTTTAAGTAAAAAAAAAACGCGCAAAATTAATGTTTTGGAATGCAGCCTAAAATATGAACTAGTAAATTCTCGTTGTTGTTAGGTGAACAGTCCAGTTTCCATATTAAAGTAAACCCCGTGATAATATCAATGGTATAAAAAAGTTTTTTTCATCTTTTAGTCATAAAATCAAGGAACAGGAAAACCGGCCAAGTGCGAGTCGGACTCGCGCATGAAGGGTTCCGTACCATTATTTATGAAAACCAGCCGTAGCTACTATGATATTATCGAATAAATTATTATCGCAAGGTCGTATCTGCCTAAGTACGTAGTTTTTGGAGATGACTCAAAAACGCCTAAACCGATAATGTTCAAAATAATTTTCGTTGAAAGAATATTTAAAGGTGCATCTTCTTGATTTTTTCCATACTTTTTGTACTTATACGGTTCAAAAGTTACAGGGGGGGGGGGGGGGAACACAATTTTTTAGACTTTCGGAGCGATTATTTCTGAAAGTATCCAATTCATCAAAAAATGCTCAAAGAAACCTCAATGTGATTTTTAAAGACCTATCGATTGATGTGCATATTTGTTAAAAAATCTTTTTTGACAATTACTTGCATGTAGTGCCCCCCCTAAAAATATTTTTTTCAGAAAATTCGCTTCATAACTAAGTAGCGGCACACACAATACACTTTATGTAAAAGTTTAATAATGATAAGTCTTATAGTTTCCGAGTAAAATGGCTGTGATATACGGACGGACAGGCAGACAGACAGACAGACATGACGAATCTATAAGGGTTCCGTTTTTTGCCATTTAGCTACGAAACCCTAAAAAGCAATTTAAGACATAAATGGTGTATCTTTTTATGTGAATTTATAAAAGTATTGGAAATACTAACCCAGGCCCAAAAGTTGAACGCCACTCATCTATTGCAAAAATCACACAATATTGGAACCATGACTTGAACAATAAATATTTCATAAAATAAGTTAAAATATGCTATTTAAAATCAAGTAAGTTTCAATTTTATAAATTAATACTTAATTATTTCGATTTTGAGCCACAATTCTTAATAAGATTTCCATTACAAAGGGCAATTTGGCGAGAGGTATAGATTTGGCGAGCTCTCACGACCTCAAACTTGGATGTAGTATTTTAGAAGTTTAAGTAGTACAAGAAAGTGATGCAGTTTTATTAAAAAAAAAAAACAATATTAAGGCCAAATGTTCATCTTCTAGGGGTCATTCATCTTTACATTTGTTTTGCCTTCTTTACGTTTTCGGCGCCTTTATCAGCCTTTATTTCCCGCCTGTCAAGATCAAAGAGATCAAAAGCAGCGATATAAAAAATAGATAATTAATGTAACCCTAATAAACCCAATCGCTTTGAAAATTATCAGGTTTTTCGGCGCCTTTATCAGGTTTTATTTTGCGCCTTTCAAGATCAAGAGCAACGATCTAAAAAAGAAAGTTAAATAGTAGAATGCAATCCTGATAAACCCAATCGCTTAGAAAAATATAAAGAACGTATCGTTTTGGCGCCTTTATTCGCGCCCTTCATGATTGAAAGTAGCAAGTCACGCCTGATAAAACAAGTTGACATAACAAAAATACCAAAAAAATATATACCAAAAGGTAAAGGTACTATCCGCCGTCACGCCACTCCACTCCAAACGTACATATTTTGCGCCTGCGCCACATTTGCTTTAAAACTGTTTTTTCTCTTTAGCCATTTTGGCGCCCCCCTGCCATCCGGCGCCTAGAGCGCCCGCTCCACTCGCTCTACCCTAGGTCCGGCCCTGGCCATAACCAATTACCGCATTTGATTTCCTTAATCGAAACTTCGTTATGTCCATCTCTATCGCTCTTGCATATTCGAAAGATAGTAATGCCAATAGAATCGAACGAAGTGGTTTGCGGTTATAGGCTAGATAGATGTTTCTTGTATCCAACGGACTTTCTTTTCTTCAGGTGTCAGACTCCGGAGTACGGACGCTAGCTCGAAGATGTTACAAGCTACGGTATCTGAACGCACGTGGTTGCGGTGCGTTAGGAGACGACGGGGTGGAGGCCGTAGCCAGAGGATGCTCCAGGCTAAGAGCTCTAGACCTTGGGGCGACTGACGTGTCAGAAGCTGGCTTGCAGGTAAATATTTAAGTACTTATCCTGGCTGTGACCGCGGCTCCGTCTCCAAGTCCTGCGATATCCGAACGCACGCGGCTGCGGCGCGTTAGGAGACGACGGGGTGGAGGCTGTAGCCAGAGGTTGCTCCAGGCTAAGAGCTCTAGACCCTGGGGCAACTGACGTATCAGAGGCAGGCTTGCAGGTAACTTTGAAGTATTTATCCTGGCTGTGACCGCGGCTCCGTCTTCAAGTCCTACGATATCCGAACGCACGTGATTGCGGCGCATTAGGAGATGACGGGGTTGAAGCTGTAGCCAGAGGATGCTCTTTGCTAAAAGCTTTAGACCTTGGGGCAACTGTCGTGTCAGAGGCTGGCTTGCAGGTAAACATAGAAATATTTATCCTGGCTGTCACCGCGGCTCCGTCTCCAAGTACTGCGATATCCGAACGCACGCGGCTGCGGCGCGTTAGGAGACGACGGGGTGGAGGCCGTAGCCAGAGGATGCTCCAGGCTAAGAGCTCTAGACCTTGGGGCAACTGTCGTGTCAAAAGCTGCCTTGCAGGTAAAATTGTAATATTTATCCTAGCTCCAAGAACCTCCAGGGTAGTACATCGGGACATCGGGATGACAGATGTGCAAAAACCTGGCTTATAGGTAAATACTGTGAGCCATGGCAATGTCGCTTCGACAGATGATCAGAATCAGGGAGCGTAGCCAACTTGTCAATCGTTACCGCTCCGTAGCGTATCGTATTCACCTCTCCATCATTACAAAAAAAAAAACAATTTTATACGGGATATTTACCATGTGACTTTGTGTTTGTGAGCTTCCGATATTTCTGCACAGTTGCATGCACCATTATCACAAAGTAACACCGAGTGAGTTTCTCCGTGATAATCCGTGGTAATATCGGAAGCTAACAAACACAAAGTCACATGGTAAATATCCCGTATTAAATAGTTTTTGTAATGTTAATGAACATGTTAGCTTAAAATCACTTCTCTATCACTTTTCCATATTTGTACGACTTGAAACAAACAGTTGCGTTTCGTTCGCTACGAAGCGTTAACTATTGACACATTGTGCCGTATTCTAATTTTAAAATGTATAAACAATACATTAACAACACAATCTGTCTTAAACATAACTCCAACACTCAACCAATAATCAACCAATATTGAAGTCGTATTGTAGTTGCGTTGCAGTAATTTTCAAGCAAATTCCGTCATTTTTGATTCAGACGTGTAGGCGTTAGCTGTATTGTGTTGTTATTGCATTGGATTTGCATTGAAGTTGGATCGTGTCTGTGCGTGTTTTAAAGTTAGAATACGGCCCATTGGCTCACACTCAGGGCTGCTTCAAGCAAAGGGCTCCAAATTCGAGGACCACAAAGGGCTACCCTGCAGTTAGAATTTGCTTTACAACGTTGTACATTGACCGCACATTATATTATCGGCCAATACCAAAAAGTTAATGGGTTAAAATAAATCAGCAAGTATATAGAACATAACCAAATAGGAATTTTTATTAAATCTAACCTTATCATTACTAATATTAATTAACGGGAAAATACGTCATTGATTTGATGAGATAGTCACATCATTTAGCTTTTATTAGCCCAGATAGAGGATATATTAAAAATCCCACAATATTGCTCACTTATGATAAGTGGGTATTACCGAGAATTTAAAGATTACGTGTTGATTTGCGAGTGCGAAGTAAACAAATAGATACACATGAAACTGTTTAAGTCTCTTCCTTTTTCCTTTATACAAGGTGTAACAAAAATACTGGTGATCCTTTTTACAGCATAATTGAAATAAAAACAGAACAAATAAATTTTTCGCGATAAAAATTTGGTTTTGTATTCAGAGTATGGCCAGGGGTAACGACGTGTCCAATACAAAAAAAAAATTCGTCAAATTTTTTTTTCTCCTACTCGCAATACGATACCAATTAAGCCACCTGTATTTTTGTTACATCCTATATATATATTTTAGTGTTAAACTTAAATAAGTTGTAACAGGTTAGGGAATCAAAAGTAATCCAAATTGTTATCCTGGTGCCTTCCGTTAGATAGCAAACTCGTGCGCCGAATAAGCGATGCGAGTAAATACCGTGATCGAACGGAAACGCCCGAAATGAGTTCCCGAAAGTTCCCGTACCTTTTGCACAGCCAGTTGACAGTACTAATTATGAATGTACCAAAATCTTGTACAGTCAACGTCAAAAATATGTTGACTCTTTAGGACCTTATTATAAAGGAGTAAGGTGCAAAAGTGTAAACATATTTTTGGCGTCGACCGTACAATATGATAAGGGCATGAGCCTTTGTTGTTTGTGCTAAAGCCTTCTGAAGTCGCGTGACTTTCCGACTTATGATAACTTCAGTTTCGTCCTTTGATTATGCTTTTCTCATTAATATTAAGGCGTTTTAATTACATTAGATATGCCTTAAGCTTAAAAGGTTGGATGATTAAAGCCGGTGTTTATTTAGCACAAGCTCCGAAAATTTGCGAGCTAAGAAAACAAGTTTCCATTTGACTAAATCTTATGGACTAAGCTGGCCACGTCAGATATGATTCAATAATGAGGGCATAAAACCTGTATACTAAGATTGCAGTATTATCCTTATTGTTAGATCCGGGCATCTGGCAGCTTTTAATGGGTGGAGATCAGAGTTACAGACTAGCAAATTTTTTTAATTGGAAAATAGTACTACCGAAATAGGTAAAAAAACTGCCGAAGTTGTCTCATTTATAGAGGACAGGCCCTATATTTTTACACTTGAACAAAAAACATTGCAAATTATTGCGGAAACAAAAACAGTGGGCAACAAACTATGAATTATACATATTTTACGTCGTTAGGCACTACTTTCCCCCTAAAGAAAGTTTTGGCAATGACATAATCTAATTGTTTATGTAATTTTTCTTATAATATTGCATCAAAACCAGAACTCTAGGAGTCGTTTTCTTGAAGTGGTTTGCACTATTTTACCCCCACCACTTTACAGCTGCAAAATGCCAGATCCATAAATAAATAGGCATAGTATAGCAAACTAACGAGAGGGGTTTCATCGCTCTCATTATTGTGTCATATCTCACGTGGCTAGCTCTCCGTCTATTAGTGATGTGCAAAAAAAGCAAAGAACAAAAGCAAAGAACTAGCATCCTCATTCACGAAATTGGGAATATGTGAGAAAGAAACATAAATAATAATCTTATTCGATAGACCTACAGAAAAGGCGACAAAAAATAGGTAGACGCAAGAAAGGGATTCGCAGACAAAGGTCCCATTCACTGATCTAGTTACTTCCCATTGTCACATATTGAATGTACATACATTTCGTGTTCCCGTTATTGACTTGGCCTTCCATTTTGTATCACACATACATTCCGAGTAAGCAGATCAAATTCAAATAGGATCGAGTATGTAGGATCCCTGGGATTTCAACAATGAAACTCGGTCAATTGTCATTGTCACATGCAAATAACATCGTGTGTAAAGCTATCGATACCGATACAGTCACTGTGCCTATTTAAATGGAATTACATTGTATAATGGTGATACATTTAAAATAAGTACATGAATATATTTACGGGTATGTGCTTCTATAGGCAATATGCAATGTTGTAATTTATGCTTTCATTTGAAAGGATCGCACGTAGTAGACCACTAGTTTGTTAAAAAAATAAAATACTATAATTTATAGTCAAAAAATGCTGTTACAAACAAAAAAAAAAAATTTCGCGCCTAAACGGATCTACAGTTCCTGTGACGTAACTCATGTGTGCGTCACTCGCCATATTTGTTCGTCCTTGGTTTGTCCCTGTCAAACCTGCCAACTATGTCAAAAGTGTCAAATTCTGTTTTTTTTTACCCGGATGATACCTAGCCTTTTAAGCCAAATCCCATAGAAAAAAACTAGTGACAGTTGCTAACCCCATTAGTTGTCATACAGGTGTGACGCCACCAGACGCTGATTGGTGGATTAAAACACGTTCCGTTTCACATGACTTCAAATCGTTATTACTGTTTGAAATTAGTACATACTAAAGTAAAGACGTTACAATAACTATTATTTTCTGGTTTTTTACTTTTTTTCAACATTTTGACCACAAAATAATGGTAAATATTATAGCTGCATCTTCCCTATTGTGGTAGGACTGGTAGGTATCTATGTGGTAGATAACCCATTTTAACTTATAACTTAAAATATACTTATATGTATACTTAGTCGCACATTCTGATTACTGGTTCTTATTTAGAGCATTCAACCAACCGGAGTGGCCATTGACAGGCGTTCAACAATAAAAAATGGCTCAACAATCCGTTCGTGACTGTACCAGACGAGTACGTTGGGCATATAGCTGCGCATATTGGCAATCCTGTTCGTAGTATTTGGTATTGTATTGGAGTCTTAGAGGGCAGTATATGTAGGTAAATGTATAGGTTGTTTGTATTGTTGCATAAGCTCAATTCAGAGAGCTCAGAGGCGCTTCACGCTTGCTGGCTTTGAAAAGTGAATCCACACGTGTGCTTTAATGTATGGCTGCGTATTGCTTATTTTCCTCACGAATAATCTTCACATTATGACATTAATGAACTTAAATCATCGTGTCGCATTTCCGAACCGATTTGCTATTTCTACACTAGCAATAGGTAGGTGCCTACCTAGGTTACTCACTGAAAATCACATCTCGTACCTATGTTTCCTAACGTAGGTAATAGATCAATCATAGAAGGAACGATCAATCACACGTCCTGAAAATCACCCATTTTCGATCATTTTTGCAAGCAATAATAACATCTATCGTGTTTACTTAAGAGTCATATCCCGCATAGGTAGGTACTGCACGTAGAAAAAAGTCTAGTCCATGATACCAAGATACTGTAATCTGAACGAAAAATCTAGTAAATTCTTTGACACATATTCACATAGTATAAATAACTAAACCAATGTGCATATTAATGTTTGAATAGATCTATTGAATTCAAGATATAGAAAACGTAAAAATAGAGTAGTTTTTACTTTCAAGATTATAGTATCGGTTACAAAAATCTATTTATTTTACTAATTGTTCTGGTAGTATATTTGTAATTTTTTTCATTCCGTGTGCATAGCATATTCATAACTTGATGATTTTGCACTTCTTATTTTGTGAAAAACTCTATCATAGACTATAGTGCCTCCTCCATTTATATCTAGCAACACACTTGGTCTTATTTGTCCAAATATTCCTGTTATACATATCTCTTTCATTGCCGTGCTAGAAATATAGTTTTCTTGCAAATGGTTTAAAAACGTCGCCTGATGAACGTGCGCAAGCGTCATATGCACCTGTCTCATGTCTTTCTCTTACCTCGGGACTCGTACGAAATTGACACACTTTGTACACTTGTACCAATAACCAAAGTTATAAGGGGGATATGTTACTCTGCGTCCGCAGGAAACACCTTACACAACCCACACGTGATCCCTGGGTGGTGCTAAGTGTAACAAACTTGGCTGCTGCACTGTCCCATCTGGACCTCGCAGCACTTACTGGATTTTCTTCACCATCTACTTTCTCACTACTATTACCACTTGAGAGAAGAAATACCTATCTTTATCCAGTGAAGTGTAGCCATACGATAAATAAATAATGACCAATATTTCACTTTATCCGTAGCCTATTTTTCTCCCGTCGCTGTAGTTTTCTAATATCACAATTTTTCCCCAGATCCTCGCACGGTGCTGCCCCAACCTGAAGAAGCTGGCTCTTCGCGGCTGCGAGCTCGTCGGAGACGACGGCCTCGAAGCAGTGGCCTACTACTGCCGTGGTCTGACACAACTGAACATTCAAGACACGCCCGTCACGCTGAGAGGGTACCGGGCTGTTAAGAAATACTGCAAACGATGTGTCATTGAACATACTAATCCTGGTTTCTGTTGAATATTGTTCTAATGAAAGAATTGATCATTTTAAATAAGAGCTTGGGTTCTGGCAAGAAGCTAAGAGGTAATCTATTCTTTCGTGCTCTGATGTAGGCTAAACGAACAGGAAACACCTATCAAGGTACCTGTGTGATAGCCTACCAGGCATTCAAGAAACACTGCAAGTCATGCGTCATTGAACATATACAAATCCCGATTTCTGTTGACTCAAGAATTCGTCGTTTTTAGTAAGACCTTGGGTTCTGGCAAGAAGCTAAGAGGTAACTTCTGTCATGCTCTGATGCAGCTAAGCGAATACGAAATACCTATAAAGGAACCGGTGTGAGGTAGGGTACCAGGCAGTCAAGAAACAGTGCAAGTCATGCGTCATTAGACATACAAATCTTGGTTGGTCCACGCAACAACACTTTGATAAAAAGCTTTCAGCTTAGAGGTTACAGGTCAGGTTGCATATACCCGTGACGTTGAAGGGGAAAAGAAATGCTGTGGCATACAGTCTGCCTTAAGAGTTTGGATTACCATCGCTGTGACGTCACTGTGTGTGTGTTTATCCCCTAACTATCTATGAAAAACACAAAATAAATTGGCACTGATAAAAAGTTGCGGATTTGATTCGCTAGTACACAATCCTATTCCAGAAATCGTTATTAACGCAATATGGGTACCGTTCAAAGCCGGAGCAAAATTGAGACGAGCAGACGAGAGCTGTATCTGAAAACCTATTTTATAGGATTTGGCGGAAGCCAATTACCCATCTTTTGCTAGAGGTCGCACGACATTACCAGTTTGATGATTTCATGTTTCAGCTACTGTTCGATTTTGTTGAGGACACCATATTCTAATTCTATGTACGACTTAGCTTTATGCCGAAAATAGCCCACCCATGTCTGAGTTGATTTTAGTGGGTATCAGATTAAGCTCTAATATAATTTTAGCTCCATTAATTCGAACTTTGCTTACAATTTTGCATCTTCATCATCATCATCTCAGCCATAAGACGTCTACTGCTGAACATAGGCCTCCCCTTTAAGGGGGGGGGGGGGGGGTGTTTGCCATACGCGCCACGCTTGGCAGGCGGGTTGGCGCGCGCAGTTTTGTTTAGTTTTGTTTAGGCTTTCGGAAGATGCTGCTGCCCATCCCCCGGTATATTCCTTTAGCAGACTCCTACTGCAACCACGGGACGATATGGTGGGGGACAATTCTAAGGCCGGGCACCCCACGTCCACCTTACTAATATGGTAATATGGTGCAAAAGTGTAAACATATTTTTTGCCGAAGACTATACCGATTCAAATAAGTATAAGAATAGAATTCGCTCAACACGCTTAACACTATCACAGCCAATTAAAAAAGCTATTACTTTAAATTTGAACTCCGACACGTTGTTAACAGAGTTGAATAACGAGTTAGGTTCGTTATCGGCTGTTAAAGAGCTAAATTTTCTGATGATGTAAATTCGTTTTTGATAAATAATTTATTAACAAATTGTAAGTAAATTTGAAGTGAAGTTTATTGTAGCATTGTTAGGAGGTCTGTAACTTTTTGTGTACCTTAATTAAAATCTTGGTTTTGCTTTAATTTGTTTTGAGTCTGAGCGGAAATTCATTTTAATTGCTACATTTGGTATTACTATTAGATTTTGAGCAAAAAATGAGTACCTATAGTAATTGCTTTGTCATTTATGGTTCAAGATATTTTTTTGTTTTATACTTACTCTATGAAATGTCCAATGTAAAATGAACCCCTAAATGACAGTTGAAGTCCGTGACCATACATAATTTAACCGCCACATGGTGCAAACTAAAACAATGTATAAAATAATAACCATACTAATAACCCTTTAGCGGTTTGCATACTTTAACACTTCTACTCAACTTAACCCTAATTTCAATATAGATGCGTGTTTCTTTCAACTATAAACTTATGATCCAATTATCCACTAAAGGGTTAACAATTTATGCTCCTTGTAAATGCTTTAGTATTATAGTTCTTGTATTAAGTTCCACTAGCTAAGTTGTAAATAATTAACCTGAAAGTGCCGATTATGCTCGATCATTGTTTTGAAATCACGATGAACTGCAAGTATTTGAAAAGTGCATTGCCTTCCATTGTATTTTAAAATCTTATCCCCTTATTCATAAACGGCCACTAAACTTAAGAGATCGCTGATAATCGTTTGTCCCTTTCCCTCATATATGTTGGACTGAAAGGGACAAACGACTATCAGAGGCCTCTTAACTTTAGTAGACGTTTATGAATAAGGGGGTTAATTTTTAAAAATCTAGATTATATTTGTGTTGGTATTTGTTATTCGTGGGCGGCAGGTTAAAGAAGCAAACTACAGCAGCTTAGGTTTTGCACTTACCGATCTGAAATTCACAATATTTGAACGAATTGGATAAAATATATTTTCTTAATGTAGACTTAACATTATGTGCCATAGAAATCGAAACATCACATTTTTTCAGTATTTTTCCTAACAATCGCACGAACCTTGCACGAATAAATGTATAGTTATTATATAATAATATGTATTATTTGTAATTATGTAGCAAAATTCTTGAAAAGATTGATACTGTTTATTAATACTGTATAGTGAACTTTATTAATACAATTGCCATTGTTGTTATAGTTTTATTTTTTAATAAATTATATTTTCAAATAATCGTGTTTTATTCGTTATTTTATTTGAATCGAGATTATGTTTATAGGTAGTTATACAATATACAAAGCGTACCTACATAAAATTAAATTAACCAGCTAAAAGTGAGATAAGATGAGGGATAACTTTTGTAGCACTATTTAGAAACTATGAAAAACTTAAATTGTAAGCTAGTTAGTGAAAGCTTTTTTTAGCCTAGATAATTACTAAAATTCGTAAACTCTGGCTGAGCTTGATTGCCTGATAATATTACGATTAGTTTCTATTACAGTAAATATAATTTTGACAGTAGATACACTTTATATTTAGTCTTCAGCATTTTTGTTTTTCGTAACTTCTATGAATATTAAACTTTTTTAAAGCGTGTATCCATCTTTACCTACAAAAAATACTTGACAACTTTTTATATCCTATTTGATTAAATTTAGCTTACATTAAGCCTTAAACACATCTGAAAATTTAAATATCAGCTATTTTACCTAAAACATGCAAAAAGATTAGGACACTTAAAGCCACACGATTTTTATCTATTTTGACTAGTTTTGACTCGGTATTCCCACATTTGCACTACAGTTAGAGTTTTAAAACAACGGCTACATCGACTCTTCAATCTTGTATCTCCATTGCTTTCTTTAGAATCGGATTTTGAAATAAAAAATGCTTTTATTTTTTACGATTTTTTAAAAAGTGATTATTAAACACTTATACAAATCATTTCATAATAAGGGATTCAGATGAAAAACTCATTGGCACTGGGGCCCAGAGAGCCCCTTAAACAAAATTAATAAAAGTTGAAATATGGCTTTAAGCACAATATAGGTACACTATTTAATTTTCGAGCCAGGCTATGACAAAAATATAAATTTATTATATTTATTCTTCAATTTAGGCACATTACAATGCACGTATAAACGTCATACAAAGAAAAAAAAACCAACTACCGCTGGTTCTAAACCTTCACCTCTGACCCGAGAAGTATTATGACCGGTAAGAAACCCGGCGGGACTTATTTTTTAAAATACACCAAAAAGGTTTAGCATGTTAAGCAAGCTTAAGAAAGTTTACCGTAATCTTGACGTATTGCAAAACGCCTGTGTACTATGCCGACAGCTTAGTATGGCATTAGCATTTCAGCCGTCTCGTGTGTAACGCCTTAATAAGAGAGCGTGCCCAGTTTGTAAACAACACTATTATCGTTAGCCGAGATTGTGACGGTTCTTTAGTGAGATTACTATACGGTGAGTATGATATCTTGATGAGAAAAATAAATAATCCATTCATTCAAGCAGACACATAATATCAAGCAACATTCATGTTTTGGGTATACTGTGCAAAGTACGAGGTGAATAACATAAAGATCATACGATACGGAGAATGCATCTCGTTTACCTTACTTCTTGAATAATTTATTCACCCACGCGTCGTGCTTTGTCAGTTTCTGCAATGTTATGCTATTGACAGTAAAGTAATTATGATAAATAAGCTTCGAATTCAATAAAATTATGAAAATCCGGTCTGCTCCCCGACCGTGGTCATGCGAGCCACTTATCGAACGTTTGCCTCCTAAATGTATCGTTTGACATTTTTTTTTTGTTTTATTAAAGTTTAACGTTGGGTAACAAACATTCCATCGATACAAATTAAAAGTTTTTGATATCTTTTTTATTGCGGAATAATCGCCTGTAAACACTTCGATTACACCCTGTATAAGTTTCAAAGCGCCAATTAATATTTACACCGAAAATTCAAGTGTGAGAATTATCTCTATATTTTTTCTCCTTACATATTTATTACGCGTGAACGGAAATGAGAGAAACGGTTATGTCCAATTTACATTCAATTTAGCTCGACCTTAGATTAGAACCCCTTGGTCATTTCATTTACTTGTATTCTTACTTGAGGGACTCATTAGAGGTCTGGACCCTTTTATCCCTTGATCCTTTATGCTTCGGGCGGACATAGGAAGGGCAATTTTTGTCGTGTTACGGCGACTAGTGACTGGCCATTAATTTGATTGCCAACAATGTGCCCGTAAATGTGGGTAGACGGCTTAGGAAAAATAAAGCTCACATAACGCCGATCTGTTAAATAGTTATTTGTGCAACAAGAGAGGAAAGTTGGTTTTTCTTGCGAGTGTTGATTTTGAGTCCCGAGTAAGCGAAAGGTTCTATAATTGAATCACGAGCGAAGCGAGTGATTCTAGGTTTGAATCTTGAACGTAGCAAGGAATCTCAAGAACACGAGATGTAAAAAAAAATCCTCTCGTGTGACACATACAATTTTTCACCTCAGTAGTGAGAACATATTAAAGTAAAAAAAAAAACACATTTATTTACATTCCCGAATGAAAGGCATCATCATTATGACGAAAACCTTCTAGAAACAAAATTTCACATGAAAGTCGCACTTTCGTCACTCCAGGGAGTGAGGAAAATAGGCTGGTTCGAACTGCTGAGGTGAAAAAGTGACTTTTGCAGTTTTGTTGGAAAAACTATAGTTTTTTTTAAATTAAAACTTCACATTGGTATATACACAAAATCGGGGAGAAGCGGAGAAACAACTACTCGATTCTATTTTATCTGGAAACACAAATTATTTAACACTTTTCGGAAACAACCCGGCAAGGTTAACACTCCCATATTTTATAAAATAAAACCAAAATTATATCTTTTATCCTGACAAAACTTTAATTTTGGTTAAAATAACTTCCCTTCTGTTGCAAAACTGGTTTTTTGTATACTTTGTTTTAACTTTTGTACTAACTTTTACTACTTTGTATGTTATTTTTATTTCATTTAATTTAAGGCTGCAATAGCAATAATGCGGTTTGTCACGTACAGCGCGCTGCAAAATTGCCATACCCACATAACCCACATTATGAATGAATTAATTCATAACCTGGGTAGTTAATTCTGCAGCTGATAATACATAGATAAAAAAAAGGATAAACCAGGTTGCATGTTGTTGTTGTTGTTCCTAGGGCACCCCGGAGGTGCATAGGGCCCGCAAAAGATCCTTCCACGCCTTTCTGTCCTGAGCAACGGTCTTGGCCTCTCTCCAGGTTGCATAATATTGCCAAAATATATCTTCAGTTTATAGTTTGCTATCAACTATCATTCATCGAATAACGTACTAGTAGTACACTAGTTGTTACTAGGTGGCGCTGATTTTATCTCATACATATTGGCTCTGTTTAGGTGGCTCTGAACTAGATGGCGCTAAATACTCGGAGCCTCAAAAAGTTCTTAGGCTATGGCCGTCTACTATATATTTAAGTCTATGATAATACAAAAACATGAAGGTATCTATGACAGAAACACATCCACAATATTATAAAATTTTCAATATATGGCTTTGAAGAGTGAAAGAGAGATAATTATTCGTATGTAAGAATTTTTCAAGATGTCGGAATTGTAGGTAGAAATCCCTAGTAAGATTCAGACAACTTAAAAAAATTATACTTTATCCACCCAGTTAGACCTTGAAGAAAACTGGTGGTAGGCGATTTGTTTTGCTCTGTAGGTATTTTAAGGTTAATTTACTTGGTACTTTGTTAGCGAAGTATAAAACCGTAAAAAATTCAATCATAATAGGTACGTACTTTCATAAGTAAAGCGATATGTACCTCCGTTATTAAAAGCAGAGTCTCGTAACTGGAATACAGAATCACCTACGCGTTAACACACACGTGTCGTTTACGCGGGTCATGAGCTTTCAAATGAGCTCAGGGTTCACCTTAGTAACAAAAAAGATTTCGTATTTATACCAGGATAATTTATGGGAACAAACGTAACGATTAGATTTTGAGTAGTGGTCGTAACAATGCATATAGTGACATAATTAAGAGCTTTTCAGTCGAGAACTGTGTTTACCCATGAAGCTTGCTGAGTGGTCTAAGAAGGATTGACTTCGACGAATGATCTGCTGCCTGAGTGCTGCCTCTATTGGCTGTGTGCATGAGTGTGGCGCCATCTCTTGAGCAGGGGGTGAAAGGGTTTTCTTCTTTTTTATTAATGGCATATACTCCTTGCTTTTATGAAATGTCACTGGCTGATTCACTATTTTGACAGTTGACCCTACGGGTGATGTCAAATATTTTGAAATGTGAGATTGACAAGAGCCCAATTTCTTGTTACATTGTGCGCTGCGATCGTACACGTTACCCCCACCATGCACTTCGCACATAGCCAATACGATTGTGCGGGTTCCCCCCGGCGACGGCGCACCATCGTTGGCGATGCTAAAATATGCGACCATAAAAGCTCTATCGAAAAGTATGCGCTAGTAGTTTCGTTTACACAGTACTTACACAGTCTCAATTCAAGCATTACAGTCGACGTCTAGAAAAAAATATTTGACACAACTGACGGTATATTTGGATTTGTTAAATGGTCTCCTGGGCTTGCCAACTTGACAAAAAATCATATTTGGGCCCGATAAAACGTTTGTCTCATTTTTTATATCAGTAAGTATAAATTTTAATTAAAAACTTGTGTACCTTCCATTTAGTACCTCCAGGACGTCTCGAGCGCTACTTTCTTTGACACCCTTAACGGGACTTAAAAAAATTTACGAGCCATTTTTTCAGTAAATCTTATTTGAGTCTGTTTCTCCTTTACATTGTTTCTCGAAGGTACCTTCAAGTCAAGTACCTACACATTTTCAGAAAAGAAAGAGTTTTTCGGAATTATTATACAGGCACCGTGTGTTCTTCTCCAAGGGGGGTAAGCTGTTGCAACGTAAAATGGACGCCATATTGCACGGCAAATGATTGGAAAAGTCCATTGGGAGATTGCAATTCGCAACCAATTTTAGTTTGTATCTTTTGATTCAAGCATTTGCCTCGATGAAATTGTTCAGTACGCTTACCATGAGTTATAAAATGGACGTTTTCGAGAACGTGTACCGAGTGTTCTATCTGTGCATCTTGCTTGTACCATAATAGTGTAAACGAGATGCACGGATAGAAAATTCGTTACTCATTAAGAAAAATGTCAATGTCAAACTTATGGTAGCCGTACCGATGTCCGGGACTTCGAGAGTTAAGGACGATTGTCTGTAAAGTTTTATCAAAGGAGATTGCCTGAGCTTTAAGTGCTGCAGTTTTAATTTAGAATAAATAATATATCCCAGCTACTTACTTGTATTTAATCTAAAAGAATGTTATACAACTACAGTGCTAAATCAGTTTATATTCAGAATGTACCTATATATTTATTTTTATTCATGAGAAAAATTGCAACACTCAAGTTAATATTGATTTACTTTTTTAAAAAAGACTCGTTTTTGAATATTGTTGGCTGGAGGCTACCATGCAGCTAAGTTATAACTTGTAGCTTTTAACTGCGTGTGTAAAAAAATGGAGCGGTGGTTTTTTTAATCAGTTAAAACATTAGGAAGGCTCTAGTCTTACGCGCGTATACGATACGCTTACACTATACTTACGACGCCATGTGCAAAGGGTCTTAATAACTAAATATTCTTTATTTCACGAAGAATAATAAAAGTGTTCTTAAAATAAATTATAAAATAGGTATTCGTAAGAAAAATACTTCAAATTAAACATTTACGCTTTGTTGAATCTGAAGTGTTTTTCTTATGAATGCCTATTTTACTATTTTTTTAAGAACGTATGGACTGTGTAATTTGAAATAAGTTTATACATACATATTTGACAGTCCTTTGTGCGTATGCATAACATTGTCGATGTACAAAGGGAATGAAGAAGTAAATTGCTTTCTACATTTTCACTAAAAATGTAAAACAAGATGCTTTATTGAGAGAACCAATTTAAATTCCACCTGAACGTTACTCCGTTAGACCAGAGACAACTTTATAATAAAGAATGCCAGTCATGTTTACTATGGATGGGTTATACTCTAACAAAATGTGCATAAAAATATTTCCAAAGTTATTTCATAACCTAGAAATGATTCCAGTTATATTTATCTATTTTGGCAATCATTACATCTTTGTCTCTCTCATTGTTAGAAAATTATAGTTTGTCTATTTCTCACGCTGGTGTCGGCAGCTCATTGGCACGTCCGCATCTCTCGCTTGCCGGTGCGCGACTAGTGGCAATTGTTTGAATTCACTCATTTTAAGGGCTTCACTTTTGGAGCGTGCATAACCCATCTGCCATTATTATATTTCATAGCAGTCATAACAATATGATTCCAGAAGCGAGCGCCGTGTATGTTATATGACGCAATATTCTTTTATTTAATACCCTAACGAATCCAGCAACGTAAAAACTATTTAGATGTATTCAAACGGTACTTAAATAAAAAATACAGTACCTACATAGCGGCCCCCTCTTAAAATATACATCGTAAAATTTAAATGAACACAATAATTGACCAGTGGCGCTTGTGGGCACGTTAAAGGGATCTTAAATTTAGCTTGTCTCTATAGAGATGAAGTGGAATTTTCGTCGAACTGCTCAATACCTTGTTTCTTAGAGTTGAAGAGCAATTACTTGTTTAAGAATGTGTTCACCGTCCAGTGGCGCCCTCATTATGGGGATTGTGTTTCCTAATAAACGAATCAATTTCTGTATAATTATTGTAGTTCTACTAATTCTGCAACTTATGATCTATGTGGTATAGTTTTATAACTTTCTTTTGACTTCATCAACTAAACGTAAAAAAGTGGCCACCGTTTGCCGTTTAAGTAATGAATCAAAATATACGCAAAATGAAACTATGTGACAAAGACCAAAAGTTGCGGAATTAGTAGGACTACAAGTTAACATGAGGGATTGTACAGAAATTGATTCGTTTATTAGGCTATGAGGGCGCCACTGGATGGTCGACACAGTCTTAATATTTGCCTTGTAAGAATACAACAACAAGAGTAGGTGAATGAATTAGAAAACTTCTACTTTTTATAAGCCACTTAAAAAAGGAGATGGTAGACAAACATATGTAGTCAGAAATATTAAGGCAAATGTATAAAATTTAATAAAATTAAAACTTTACCTAAGGTAAACTCGACCATTTTTTTATACGACGACGGTGGTAATCAACCATACCGCCTGCCTGATGGGTAGCAGCTACAGTAGCCTATTTAGTATGGACGTCTGTAAGTGCTGCAGCTCCAGGAGTGTACAGACGACGTCAAAAATATGTTTACACTTTTGAACCTCATTAGAAAGGGGTAAGGTGCAAAAGTTTAAACATATTTTTGACGTCGACCGTACATGTGCGTTGCCGACCCTTTAATAAGGATATACTGTGATGTCGGCTAAAAGGCTCGGTACATACATCCCACATCCTAAATACATATTTATGTACAGTCAGCGTCAAATATATTGTAACAGCTAGAGTAGCCAAATAGTTCGTCACACCATACAAAATATATGGTGTGACGAACTATTTGATCACTTTGGCTATTAGAATATATTTGACGCTGACTGTACGTCACCATCCCTTCTAAAATTGTTCCTCAAATCGATGTGTCGAGTGAATCGAGTGTATAAATATGCGAGTAATCAATATTCTAAAAAAAATCCCAGCATCAACATCCTTTGGGTTCATTTCCAAATACCTACATATATTTTTGCATGAATTAACATAGATTAATTTTAGACGTATAATATACATAGGTATGAATTAATTGAGTACGTACCTACGTACAGTCACCATCAAATATATCGGAGCGGCCAAGGGACTCAAAAATATCTGAACAAGCTCTTTATCGCCTTGACAAAAGAGACATTGTTCAGATATTTGTGACCACCTTGGCCGTTCCATTATATCTGATTGCTACTGTACTACAGGCACATGTAACAAAATGGAATGAGAAAAATATGAGATTCCTAATTCGTGCCTTGTAATACTTATATAAAAATATTTTTTTTACAAACATACATTTATTGAATACAAGCTTTTAACACCGTACTTTTCTTGCAATCCAAGAAAGAAATCCAAAACACAATGATCTTCCATTGTTTTATCACAAAGTTCTTATGACCACCATCAGACCAGCTCCATGTTATAATATTGCATTGTACTGTACATATACATATGCGTGCAAAATTTCAGCCTAGTCAGAAACCGGGAAGTGGGTCAAATTCAACTTGCAAAATTTGATTATAGACAATGGGACAGGAAACTAAATAAAAGCTTGTACAGTCTACGTCTATAATATGTTTACACTTTTGTACCTTACATTTACATTACATAGGAGTAAGGTGCAAAAGTGTAAACATATTTTTGACGTCGACTGTGCATAATAGACTCGCTCAAGTTAAGAAAAGAAAGCCCCCACTCGTGTGGGGTGAAGTAACCTTTTTGTAGTGTTGTAAGGCTGGCTCTACCTACATGATGGGCCATCATAGGGACGCAGCTGCAGCTATACAACGGAACGAGATCGCAATATCGTTAGCTCCCTCTAACGCATAGCTGCGTCCCTATGATGGCCCATCATGTAGAGGAGGCAGAAGAAGCGCTCCAAGGGCTCGATTGATTTCAAGTTCAATAAAATTTCAACATTGATATGCTCTCAATTTGATACTCATCCATTGCATTCGGGACCCTATAAATAAGTGTAATAAATAGGTAATGAAGCACAGAGAACCTCCTATAGAGTGATAATCTTGCTTCTTTTGTTAGCGACCGAAGTCACTAAAACATGCGGGAGGCGTGCGGGGCGGGAAGGTAATATCGGCGCTGCGATTGGTCGCTTCAAGGACAGAGCGCTATCGGGTTGATGCGTAGTGATGGGAAATGTTCATTACATGTAAACAATGTAACCGGTACCGGAACGTATTGTACCGTAATTTACTGTAGGTAAATTGTGGTATTTGCTGCTGTTTACGAAATCAAAGTTCTGTCAAACACTGATTTTGTAGGGAATTTAAAATTCTGTATGACATACTAAGTATTATATTATTCTGTGGTATAGGATCTTAAAATGATTCTTCTTAGGACAATTTAAGGGTTTCAGAAAATAAAATGAAATCAATTGAATGTACCTACCTTTAATGTTTCGCACAATGTAGGTAAAGTCGACGTCAAAGATTATGTTTACACTTTTGTACCTTATCAGAAAGGGGTAAGGTGCAAAAGTGTAAACATATATTTGACGTCGACTGTACATTTCAAATCAAATTTACAAAGTTGAAGGCGTTTTAGTGATAAATAAAGTATCATTGTTCTTTTTAAATTAACATCTTGTTACTGTAGACCCAACTGCTCACCATGTGGATTCTAAAAAGCCCACACAACATATACCTATCTCACACCAGCTCTGAGTTCCCTCGCACTCCCTCGAAGTTCATCATCAGCGTCATCTTTTGACTGTGGACGCAACGGCTCACCAAGTGGATTCTAAAAAGCCCACACAACATATACCTATCTCACACCAGCTCTGAGTTCCCTCGCACTTCCTCGAAGTTCATCATCAGCGTGATCTTGTGACTGTAGACCCAACTGCTCACCAAGTGGATTCTAAAAAGCCCACACAACATATACCTATCTCACACCAGCTCTGAGTTCTCTCGCACTTCCTCGAAGTTCATCATCAGCGTGATCTTGTGACTGTAGACCCAACGGCTCAGCAAGTGGATTCTAAAAAGCCCACACAACATATACCTATCTCACACCAGCTCTGAGTTCTCTCGCACTTCCTCGAAGTTCATCATCAGCGTGATCTTGTGACTGTAGACCCAACGGCTCACCAAGTGGATTCTAAAAAGCCCACACAACATATACCTATCTCACACCAGCTCTGAGTTCCCTCGCATTTCCTCGAAGTTCATCATCAGCGTGATCTTGTGACTGTAGACCCAACTGCTTATCAAGTGGACTCTAAAAAGTCCCCACACACAATATATGTTCGGGGCCCACCTGTGGGTCTCACTACAACATACTCATTACTTGTCTACTTATATATTATATACAGGGTGTAACAAAAATACTGGTGATCCGTTTAAGGGCATAGGTATCGTATTGCGAGTAGAAAAAAATAGGAGATTTTTTTTTTGTATGGGGCGAGTCGTCCCAGCTGGCCAACCCTCCATACAAACTCAAAAATTTTTTTCGCGAGAATTTCTTTTTTCTTAGTTTTTCACAATGAGAACACGATAACCATTATGCCCTTAAAAGGATCACCAGCATTTTTGTTACAACTTGTATATAAAAAAACTAACAACTACATTTATACGTAAACTTTCGAGTAATATTTATTTATCAAAATACAAACAAAAGGACAAACAACAGTACCTATATAGAAAATTACACTAATTAATACTACCTAGCACAACCTACGTTGCTTAAACAACTACATTAAACTACAGATACTACATATTCTACACATTAACTACTCAAGGTAAAATAAAATTTAATAAAAAAAGATAACATAGCGCGAAATCTATGTTTTCAAATATATTTCTTAAAATAAGTACGCACGAAAGATCGTGGTGTCGGTAAATCCGGTACTTATTAAAGATTTCAAATGCGCATCACTAGTTGAACACGTGCTCCGCCAGAAAGGAATAGCACATTGTATTTTCAATTCGAAGAAAAGGGACAGACTAACTAACTACGTCTTAGCGACCAGAATTCGATGAACTCCGCTGGCCAGAAACAAATTATCAATCAAACGATGATTTTGACTTACCTGTGGAATGTTATTCCATTTTTTTTTTTAAACTTGAAGTTCTGTAAGTGTTTCCACACCACCTTACACAACAATATCCCATGATTTCAAGAATTTCCCATACGTATTCAATTTGTTTCTCGCATAAGACGCACACTACACACAGGTCTAAAACTTGGACGCAACTGAACGGCTCGGCGGACGACGCGAAGTTTATGAGCGCAGGGGCACCAACGAGTGGTGACTGCAAGTCGCCTTACAATACTTATCTAGTGGTTGTCTTATCTGTGTAATGAAGTGAGTGTTTTAATATTTTTTTCTACTCCTGCATTCTAATTTGCCAATAAAATGACTGACATGTATATTCAAAGCATATACTTTATGAACGTTGTCATAAAATGACTCAAAAGTCGATTCTTAGGGATATAATTGGTCTGTTGCCGGGGCGGGCCCCGCGCGCCGCCGCCCGCTGCTGAACTCAATGCTTACCGGCTTGCCTAGCACTCGTAGAAAAACTATTGTGTTCAACGGTACATAATAAGGTCTTAAAATTCTCGGGTCTGTTTTTACAAAATTCGGTTTCGCCTCATTTTGTAACTTCGACCCTCGAATCTTAAGAACCCTTATTATCTAACTTTTGCACAAAATACTATAGTAGGCCCCATGGATTCTGGTTTACTCATATGGAGGCAAAGCAGCGCTACGTAGTTACGGTGAGCCGTAGCGCGTAGCATAAGGTTAATACTTTTGTAGCGAAAGTCCTGTGAAGACCCACGGGGCGGATGGAATTATTGAGAAGTTCTGTTTAGTGCGCTGTAATATCAGTAACATAGGGTAAATCGCCAGTAACTGGCCACCCTCCAGTAACTGGCCACCTCATACTAAAAATGAACTCTATTCTACTACAAACAGAATTCATTTTAGTATAACGCGGCTAGTTATTGAAGGGTGGCCACGGCCAGTCATTAAATGCATTCTGCTTCATGCTAAAATGAATTCTGTTTGTAGGTAAATAGAGCTCATTTTTTGTTTGAGGTGGCCAGTTACTGGCAATTTACCCTATTACTACCCTATCTCGCTACAATAATAGCATTGAACTCTTACTGCTCTAAACAAAGTGAGTAACAATCAATGAATTGCTATCAGATGAAGAAAAAAATTCACTGTATAAATATGTGTCTCATATAAATTGTCATCAACATCTCAGCCACAAGACGTCCACTGCTGAACATAGGCCTCCCCTCGTTAAAGGGGGGGTTGGCCATACACTTATTGTTTAGGCTTTCGGAAGATGCTGCTGCCCATCTCTCGGTATATTCCCTTAGCAGACTCTTACTGCATCCGGGCACCCCACAGCGTATATATATATTGTATCCAGTGTTAATTAATAAATGCGATGCGATGCGATAAATCAGATGTTGTCAATTAAGATACATTTTATTTGTTAAACAATGTTCAAGTGCATCTGATAGACATGATAATTGATCGTGACAAAATCACTCCATCGCATGCCAATAAAATGATTCACACAGTAAACAAAATCCATGGAAAAATCACGACATAGTCCAATTTACGAATTTCATATCCACTCCAATAGTGATAAAAGGCAATAAAAGATTATCGCGCACTATATGAATTTATTTAATTTAATTCAATAGCGACTATCTTATCATATCAGTATAGATATCGGGTAACGGCGTGTCGGATTTTGCCATTCCGTTTGGCAGGTTAAAGCAAGCCCTATGGCTCGCCGTGTTTAGGAAAAAAAAGCAAAAAAGTTTCGTAAAATTCGGGTGGTGCTGGTGAATGGGTCGAATTGTTTTTGTTTTCAGTTCGTGTCTGATCGCGCTCGGGGGTGGACGACAGCGCTTCGCTATTTTCGTGATCGCAGTTCGCGTTTGCAAAAGTTCGTAACGTTTAATAGCGTTGTAAATTTACTTTCAGTGTTGTGCAGTGGCATTGTTTGAATGAATCAGGATTTATATCGGTAAGTTGTGCGTTTTTTAAAATTAAAGCTGATTTTATAATTTGATCCTTTTGTCTTTTTTTACAGTATTTACTCAATTTGATCGATTAAATATTAGAATATCACATAAAACGTACCTAGTTACAAACCTACTCGTACTTCATCGAAGCCCTAATTGAAGTAGGGCTTAAAAACAGAAACTACCTGACCTGTCTACTTAAATAAGGATATTAGTATAGGACATAAATCCAGATTACGCGTTCAGCTTCTGGGTAGTTTTGCATGTATGAGTGTGTGTGTACACACTTGTACCTAAACTGTGAATTAGCATCATATATTTTACATGTGTTGTGTGTGTGTTTAAATATGGTTTATGTAAGTATAAAAATAGTTTTAAATACAGGAAAATAATGTTATTAGGAAGTCCTAAGAAGTTAACATTTTTGTCTCGAGGGCGTTTTTTCAAATCTAAACGATGAGTAGGTATCTTTCTCATTTGTAAACACAAGTTCATTCATCATTCAATATTCTCATATAACTTTGACCAAAACAGAATTTATTGATTTTGAACAAATATAATTAATACTAAAAGTAACTAACTAGATATATACAGATACCTATGTATTTACAGATAAATTATGAAAGCCAGCTCAGCGCCGCACGGCAGGGTGCCCAGGCTGGTGGCATTTAATTTAATTTAATTTATTCATTATAATGTCACTTACAGTTTACACCACGCATGATATACAGATATAATTGTTAATTAATTACATTACAACAAATAAATAGACAGAAATTAGCAGCAAATTAGCAATAGTCAGAATTAACAATATTTTAGGCTAGGTACATACTGATAGTGCTAGATGACAAAATATACTCAAGATAACGTCCGGCTAAGAATCTCGGTTCTGGGGTTGAGAATAAGTCCAATGAATTGTCTTTGCCACGTTGGATAGCGATGCCAATTCTCAAGCAATCAAGGAAGGAAGGAAGCAAGGATGCCCTATGGTTACTCGTGGCACCCACGAGGCGCTTAACCATCTCCCTAATATATAACCCTCCGGGTCCTCATGGCGCAAGGGTCACGACTCTAAACGGTTCAAACATGCAATCATTTGGCGGATGTTACTCAAGACATGCTTAAATTTAATTCCTTACAGAGGGGTTAATTTAATTATTTTTCACAATTAGTACTTTAGGCACGAATGCTATTTAGCAGCAGAATTTAATAAAGCTCGTCTAAATGATCCGCAGTTAATTCTTACCTCCTTTATTCGTGTCAGCAAACAGACATGTTTCTCATTTATACCCTTCAAGGGGAACGCTGGTTGAGTTTTAAATCTGGTGTTTAAAGAATCACGTTACAGTCTAAGATTTTAAGCTAACACGGTTACTATCATTACAAAAAAATTATGCAACAACAATAGCAACTTCAGTTACTCCGTAATAATGGCGCATGCAGTTGTGCCGAAATATCGGTAAGTTGCAAAAACAAATACACATGATAAATTCTCCGTTTTAAATAGTTTTTGTAACGTTGCAGTGAAAAGTAGATGTAGCTAAGCGGTTGAGGTGGGTATTCAAAAAGATCTTGGTATATAAACCAGTAAAATTCAAAACGGTCTAGGACATGGTTAAGAGAATGAGCGCGTTGGAAAGGTATTGTGAAAACCTAAACTACTTTTCCTGCTGATTGTAGGTTTATTACACACACACTTTATTTTTTACTAGACCAGTACGCTTACCATGAGTTATGATATTGACGTTTTCGAGAACGAGTATCGATCGAGTGTTCTATCTGTGCATCTTGCTTGTAAGATATTAGTGTAAACGAGATGCATAGATAGAAAGTTCGTTACTCGTTAACGAAAAATGTCAATGTCAAACTCATGGTACTATTCATAAGATGAGTTAAGGACTTCTGTTCGTAACGCAGGGTAGTTTGGACGTCTTGAGAAACATTTTTTATTTTATGCTCATTTAAGTAGTTCAGTGTGTAATATTGATAGCTTATTGTGCGGTGATCTAATAAAAGTGTGCAGCGAATGAAGAATTAGTCTCAAAACGCGTGTAAACTCTCTGTAGTTTAATGGACAGTTGTCCTGGCATGGCCGCCACGTGTTGTTTGTAAGGAGCAGCTATCACCCTTACAAAGAGCAAGGCTAAAACCGAACAACGTTGCCTATATTTATTTAACAAATAAAATGTGATTAACGTCGTCAACTTGTCATTGGCAGAATTCCCATTGCTCATGTGCAAAGGGAGAAAGCCATTAAAAAAAAAAAAAAGATGAGTTAAATAGTTTCGCTCCATAGAAAAAAATCGCAAACATACGGTACATTATATTATAAGAAATGTAATTAGATCACTTTTACTTAGAATTGCAATTAAAATTTTATCCATACAAAATAAATCGGCCCGCAATGTAATGCAAACACACTTGCGTTAAACGCTCGTTGACAATTACTTTCAATATCATGTTTACAGTACATTGGTGCTGATAAAATTTTCAAACATAATTATTGGGTCACAGTTGAGTGTTACTTAAAAAACATCTTAATTAATGATTACGCCAATGAGTTCTATGTCTAATTTAAAGTGAAAAAATGTTTTGTCTCACGAGTGGGAATCATCCGTGAGTTAAAGCTATGTCATGTGGTGTATGTGTGTATTATGTATGTGTGTGTGTGTATGAGTAGCTGTGTAATCGTTTAAAATACATTTTCCACCATTTCCTTCTCAAATTTTCTCTTCCCTATTTACTGAACCATAAATTGCTTTGTCATTTGCAAATTCCCTTTTGTGAATTTTCGTTGAGTTTTTTTAAGGCTGATTTTGGGATATTATTGGGTCTTCGAAATTGAGATTTAATTTGCGTTATTTTCACGGGTTTAGCTTCTTCAAAGTACGTTACGCGTAGTGAATAACAATACTTGGGTTATTTTATTATTTTGGGTTTTTCTTTTTTTTTCAACAATAGCTAGGGATACACGCACAGATGTGCCCGCCGGATTTGTCCATCTTGCCCAAATCCGTGCGTGTATGGCGCGAATTGGAAACGGATTTGTCTGCGGACACATCTGAATAGCGCTATACACGAACGGATTTATCCGCCGGGCATATCCGTCGGACAAATCCGGCGGGCACATCTGTGAGTGTATCCCTAGCTAATAGTATCTGCACGACGTAGGCGGGATTTAATGCTAGGATAAATGCCTTTTCTACAAAGCAATTAATTACTTAGTTCTTATTTATTTGTAAAAGCAAGAGGACCTTCATTATTTAGCAGTCACTTAAACTACTGTATTTGCTGACCATATTTATCGTGACATATTTTATCCGCCTCTTATACTTCTATATTTGTCTGTTGAAAAAACATGAAACTAATCTTTGAGAGTCATCTTTCTTGTCTATGACGCTACAGCAGATTAGATAAATACGTACATTTGGTTCGAAATTTATTTGTGTTGTCAATAACTAGGTACATACATACATATGTACTTGAATAACTCATTCACCACTATGCTACGTACGTAGCGCTACGCCGCAACCCGAGGTGCCTGCTGGTTTAGTAAAACTACTTATAGTAATATTTAAAAATTCTTCTAGAAAATAGTGACCAGGAAAACAAGTACCCGGACGACGGGATCACATACCCGGATGATTAGGTTTCTACTCTAGATGTGGAGAGATGCCAATATCGTTGGGCCAGTTTCAGGGATAACCAAACTTAACTAGAAAGCCTTGCAAAGTAGGATTTGTGTTTAAAAACCTGTGACTTAGGATTTATCAAACTAAGAATATTGAATTTAAGCTTTCGTGAGACATGTTAACACTATTACCACTTCATGTCACGCATAGTGACTAAACACAAGTAAGTAGGTACAGCCAGCTTGTCAGATCTGCTAATGGTAGCTACCTATGTGCGATATCCAAACATTCTGCTTAAAAAAACGCGGTATACCACACCGTAAACTCTTGAATTTTATATTTCTGTTTGTGTATCTCCATCCAAGATTAATAGAAATAGAGAGAGCGCAGTTTATGGTAAGCCCATATATACTTACCTAGTTACGTGATAGTAGGGAGCTCTCGTAGAGCCTCGAGGCTTGATGCGGCTTATAGCCTCGCTGCAGGTTTTGTATTAGCTCGACAATAGCGGCTGCAATGTTCCATAGTGTAAATAAATAAGTAAGTCTTTTTGTCTTGAGATTAAAAGAAGATACTCACAATTAAAGGAACCTATAGCACCTGCTAGGCATGCGGTCAGATAACTTTTCAACTCACTTACGTGCACCACCTAAGTGGGAGTGATCGAAGTCACCAAAGAAGTCTCGCTTTATTCAGTCACTATATTGTACCATCTATTTATAACGAATAAAGTAAACCTTTCAATACATTTTGTGTTAAATATTTGAAATTTTTGCTAGTTGAGTTCAACTAAGAAACTTATTCGATTTATTGAACGTCCATGCACTAGGGCCTGCAACTCCGGAATTAGTTTCTATGGCCAATTCCGGAATTCCCGAGTAAACCCATATAAACAATTCCGGAGTTGTAAGCCCTACCATGCACCCTTTACACTTCTTAACAACAAGAATGCTTAAAAGAAGAAATAACCCTGATGTTGGAACTTTCCTGAAAGTTGACCGGTGAGCCATTTGACCAAAGTTTCTAACACAAGAATTAAGTCATGGTCGTTTTCTACACTTGATATATCAGAGAACCGTTAAAAGTTTCTGAAGATATGGCGTGGATGTACAGTCCTTTATTTAAATTCTGTTTAGCTGGGAAAAAACTTAAGTAAGGTAGTTTGCGTCGTTGGTAATTAATAATACGATAGATCATATCATCGCCTAGTACCCATAGTACAAGCTTTGCTAAGTTTGGGACTAGGATGATTTGTGTAAGATTGTCAGCAAATATTAAAAATATTATGTAGTATTCAACAGTGCATTTGATTCTACCAGTTTTGAAATTCTTTACTGTTTTAACACTTTGAGTACCGAGCTCCCTAATCCAATCCTACAAAAGTAACACCTAACCCAGTGTCTATGAAATCAATTTTTAAATATTCAGACAAAATTAATATCAGTTAGATTTACTGAATAGAATCTACTAATAAAATAAAAGCTATTCTGCTGGTTATGGATGGAGTGGGTGATATTATGGCAAAACATTTAATGTACCTGTGTCACAAGTCACAAAATAGAAATACGGTATTATGACTGAAATTGGAGTGGTCGCAACATACCTACCCGATTATTCAGTTCTTGACAGTTCGTCTGGGCCCATAGGCAACTAACTCCCTCTCCTAAGCTTCATCTTTACCTACACCCACACCTGACTACATCAAGTTAAATTATTTATCATTACTTAAAATATCTAGGTACTTATGGAATATACTTATATTATGGAATTTATAATAATTGTAACTGTTCCAATTTTAATCACATCCCATTTATAATATATATAGTTTCCGAGAATATCATTGGTCGGAGCACTGCAGTGCACTGATTCTATTCAAATGAATTTATGCCATTTCATCTACAAAGGACTTTGTGTCTGTTGTAAATTAACAATTTAAATATAATTCATTTATTTCCTTAATAATTATTTTATCCACAATTTTATAATCCACGCCGCAGGCTTCGTCAGACAGATACAAAAATAGGTCAATAGGACAATTTAAATATTTTTGCCTATTTACAAATATAATTAAATCATAATCAAATGAATACCAATAGCTACGAACCTACATCATGTTTTTACCACACTAGGTAAGCAATCTACGGAGATTATATTCCCATCCCGTTTCGAGCACTTTAATAATTGAATAATTTTAAACACAACAAGAACCGACTTCACTTAGGATCCGCTATTCCAAGAAAAAGTGTCCGAGTTGTTGTAAAAAATAGTGAAATCACTATAGGTGTGCCTATAATAGTTGGTGACAATGGGACCATCTAGTTATACCCGTTCGATTAAATTATTTTTTTGAAAATCGGTTCATGATTCACGGAGATATCGAGTAACATACAAACAAAAAAAAATTCAGTCGAATTGAGAACCTCCTCCTTTTTTGAAGTCAGTTAAAAAAGGGTATTTTATCTGTTTATTTGCAGTGTTGTGTAATGTTAAAATCGCTTCAGTTTCTAGATAATCACATCCACAGCTGCCTACACTCTCAAATTCTGCATAAGCCTAATTGTGCGCTCCTTTCCAATTATCATATTTGATCACTTCATCAACATGTAAATTGAAACTCATGTACAAAGATGTTACGTGTAACGTAATATCTCTCCTTTGTACATAAACATTTTAGCAGGAATCTATTAAAGAATTCATTGAATCTTAGGCTCCTAATAAGGCTAAATTGCTTGGAAATAAGTTACGAAAAGGAAATTGCTTTATCGGCATTCTTTTTCGGTGCTGGGGGCCTGGCGGTAAGATGGCAGACTTTCAATCTGGAGGTCTCGGGTTCAAACCCGCCTGGGTTTCGGTACTTATATACGATTTGTCATTTGATATTTGAAAGTCACTTTTCGGTGAAGGAAAATACGTATACGCCTACGCCGATACCCGGGATTAGATTACCGAGGGGACCCCAGGCTCAATAGAGCAAAAAGCTGGGTCAAACGCTAGGATAAAGAAGAAGAAGTCATTATTTTTGGGCAATAGCTAGGATTGTATGGTTTGACGATCTATTTTTTTTCTACGTATTGTCACTACTTAGAAAAAAAACTCGTATGTCACACTTCTTCTTTAAGATGAAACGCAGTAACTCTATATGCATTACATTAGAGATGGGCCGACTAGTCGCCGACTAGTCGGGAAAGCCGACTATTCGGCATCATTTGTAGTCGGCGATTAGTCGGCATAAAATGCCGAATATTCGGCACTTTAATGCCTACAGGAAAATAAGAACTTGGCAGAAGTTTAACCCTTATTTTTAGTAATGAAATTTAAATCTTATAAGTAGTACATATTTGTTATCTTCTTGCCATCAAACACGCCATCGCCAGCGTCAGTTCGTAAACAAAACTGGTCAAAACATGAACGCGTGATAGACAATGGCACGGCTGACGAAGCGAAAGGAGCGTTTCCGATTGCATCCGAACCTAGCCAAAACCTACGATCGGCATTGCCGACTAGTCGGCCGATTAATCGGCAATTTGAAAACCGATTAGTCGGCCGATTGTGTAGTCGGCAAAAACCCTAGTCGGCCCATCTCTACATTACATACATAGTTACCACATTTGTCTTTTGAGTGACAGAACAAGATACTAGTTTTTTTCAAAGTAGTGACGATATAATGTGTTTCTACGTTATCAACTATTATCGAGGTAAATATACTCACAGGGCATATTTTTAGTATTTTTAAATCGATTTCATTAGCATTACACACGAACGTTTATTAACATCAATTTGTTTTAGTAAAATATTTAAAATATAACCACATGTAAATTGTAGCGATATTACACAATTTTAATACAATTACTTAAGAGTCGCCAGGACGTTCGCGTTTCTATACAAACGTAGTTTAGCTCTCATTTTAAAACGACAAGAAAATAATTATAACAAAAAAAAGTTTTGTATGTAAATCTGTATCTGGCTGTATTTTCTTTGTATTACAATTTTTTGCAACAAAAACAAATTACCGACATAGAACTGTACTACTAGAATGCCCATGCCAAATTTCGTGGTTCTAAAGCATGTCGTTTTAAAATGAGAGCTGAACTACGTTTGTATGGGGACGCGAGTTCATGCGAGCGTCCTGGCGACTCTTAATTAAAACACGTTCGATAGGAACCCCACAGCGGATCTATTTGTAAGTAGGAGATACCAGCCATAAAATGGTGAATATATTATTTAAAGAAACACCGACTATGTTTTAACAATGCAATACTTTAAGATTCTGATAAAATCCTGCATAATAAGTACATCTCTGTATGTACCGAAGTTGTTTGTAAGAACTCGCTTCGCTTACGCTCCGCTCGTTCGAATATCTTGAAAGTATTTGTACGCTTATCAAATTAGACACGTATTCCTTATAATCTTTCACTTATCTGACAGAAGCGCAAAACCATCTCTCATCTAGTCGGATTACTTCTGAATTATTCAACATTTCTCCGCTAACTTACAACTTGTAAGTTACAAGGTAGTAGTAAGTACGGGTATAACCACAAGGATCTAATTTCTGATAAGCTGTACCAAGGCAGCTTAACATGTCAAGATATAAAGGATTGCCTTTTACGTAGTAGCATAAGAGTATTATTTAACAAGCACTTTGAGTGTAAAATATGCGATCTTGCGGGATATTATTACAGTGTTTAATTTACGCATTTTTGGGTTTCTAAGTGTAGCTGGGGCAGGATTTTAATTGTACCATCGGGTTCATAATTGCATGGCCAATTTATCAATGAATTCATTCATAAATTGCCCATGCATTTTTGAACCCGATGGTACATCTCCATGTTAAGGTCGCCTTAAAATGTTACCATTGATTCAGGTTGTCGCTGGCCAAATAAATGCACGAATATAGAAATTTTATCTTAAACATTCAAATAAGGGCCGATGTGCTCAATAAGAGCGTTACATTATCTTTCAGCGCTAAATCCGTGTGATTTACCTGAAAAAAATCCAGCTCTAACCATAGCTGAACCCCGACGAATGCCACTTTATCCTCGGAACAAGCTGGAATAAAGTACGGTTCACGGTGTAGCAGTCCGAGTCATACACGGCACTTCCGACACTTAATTTTGTATGCAGAATATTTCCCGACCTCCGAGGATCACGTGACGCTTTCTATACAAAATGAAGTGTCGGAATTAAGTAGGACTCGGACCACTACACACCGTAAACCATCATTTTAAGCGTAGCACTGGCCGTCAGTCGCCGCCAATCGTGTACATAGGCACATTATACATAAATCTGGATTCACCAGAGAACATTACTCGTGTATCGTGCCCATTCTTCGTCTCCCCATTGTGCATATTTGAGAGCGTAACGTAACACATGTGTTACACGGTGTTCCCGTTTAAGTTCTTGAGTATTTGCGGGTCTATATGAGGGCAAATTTAATTTACGAAACAGCTGCTTTATAGTCCGCTCGCGTACGGCGTGCCAACGGGTCTCTCGAACTCAATTTGTAACATTAATTGCCGTAAGGTAAGCTCTGATTTCGGAGCATGTTTGGAACAATAGATCCTGTCCAACTGTAGCAGGCACAGCTTGATCTATAAATAAATGTGTGTCTAATCGGTATAAAATCCATAAATAATGGAATAATACGTTGCAGTTTGTATGTAAAAAACCATGTGAAATATATTTATTTCCAAAAGAGTTCTAAATTTATTTCCAGCACAGATCGGTTTCCGATAATGTACGAGACATGTAGTTCTAAGGCAGCGCTCAACTTTTAGCAGGCGAATACCGATTTTAACGTTACACCGCACTCAGGTTTCAAAGTGCATATATCCTTCTGGTACTAAACCTATCTGCCTAGGTAGGTACATTGATATGGATGTCTGCTTTCAAATTTTCTCGCTGCATGCGTCTCATCTTTCTGCATCTGACACTTCGAAAATTGAAATCTAAATCCCTGGACCTCATAAATATCGGATTGTGTGGCGCGTTTGTTATTTCTTAAAAATATTACTAGAAACGAAATAAGAGTCCCAAAGGTAAACAAAAATGAATTATCTGGTGTTGTTTGATGTATTGATATTTTGTTTAAGATTAAGAAATGAACACTTTTTCTGGGTAAATATGTCTTAAAAAATTATCTTTATGGGTAAAGAAATTTTACACAACAAGGAACCCATTTGACTAGACAGAATAATAAACCATGACACTTAACACTAAAAATTTGATTTGCAATTGCGTAAAATATATTGCCAATCTCGTAAATTATAGGTAAATCTATTAGTATATTTATTAGGTACTTTTATATGTAATTCTTTCTCAAAATTACACTCTTAAATTTCAAAATATAGGTAGTTAAAGTACAAAATTAAAAACCTTTCACGCATAACGTTTGTGCATATACCTACACTCGAGAGCAAAAGTTTCGGGTCACTAGCATTTTCTTGAATATCTCAAAAGATATTAATTATAAACATATTCATTTTAAAGATATTAAAGTTTATGTTACGACCCAAAAATTTTCCACTCGAGTGTATGTATTACACGCAGGCTAGCGGTTCTTATTCGCGACGGTTCATTACTCGGAAAACGAAATCCTTGTTTTCAAGGCTGGGTGTAAGAAATCTAAGGTGGACTTTTGTGAAATCAAATCGATTTCAGAGGTTACATCCATCTAGGGAGGGTTGGTGTTGTGTCCAAAAACCTTACAGACAACAAGAATTTAGTTCATTGGTCACTCTGTATTCTTTCTTAAAAATATTTTTATTATAAACAAAATTTGTAGAAAATGGCTCCTATAATGAAAGCGGGCACGCAAATTTCGGTAATGAAAACTGGCAATGTGTTTACATTTTGTATTCCGTCGAACGCATGGTCTTTAATAATTGGTTGAACGTCACACCGTTTGATTATTAAACCAACCGGATGCGAGACCCGCTCTCATTTCTATCGGAAAAAATCTGCCTTTTTTGCGGGGGAGGGGAACGTCATGTATGCGAAACGTCAAAATAGCCACGTCCTATAAACGTCAGTCCATACAATGAGTATGACCACTGGTCATACATTTTCGCCTGTCAATAGACACTCCGCTTGGTTTAAAGCTCTAAGGTCACACCCTTCCGAAAATTATGTAGTCCTCACACGTTCCCGTTATCATGCCGAATTCTTCACATTTCCGGAGTTATGATGGGTGGTTATAAAAATCAAAGTTAGAGGCAGAAGTAGCTTAATGGGTGAAGTATTTAAAACGATTTAACAATTAGAAAGAGAGATTTTTTTTATTTAACGTCACAAATACGGGTGCGTCCCATAAGATATAACTACAAAATACATAATTTCATATTAATAACGTTCACAAGATATAATGAACGTTTGCTATAACAACAAAATCAATATTTTTATTAGGAATAACGGTCAATTAATATAATACTCATTTTGTATAATAACTTATCATATAACACTCAAATACTCTAAATTTGTTTAATATAACATACATAACGTATATCGATCATAATATTATATACTATCTTTTAATATAATAATTATAAAATATAACAGCGTATGATATACTAAATAGGTTATAACTCCATTCTAACCTATTTCCCCAAAGTGTAATGTTTTCACGGATATCAAACTAAATCAATAGGTAGGTTAGGTTCGTTAGGTAGCTTCAGATGCCCGGAGGGCAAACCGCCCGGAAATAGGAGACCCGCGACGCGGGGCTCCGTCTAGTTAAGTTGAGGATTCAACATTTTGGGAATTTTAGAATAGCTAATTAGACGAGCTGCTACTTAAAAAATCGTGTAGACCAGTTGCTTTTAGGCGAGTTGATATGTACACGAGCTGCGATTTAGACAACCCGTTATTCTATACGAGCATTATGTATTTTGGTGTTAGATGTATTGAATATTATACATTATAAATCTAAGGTATTATGAACGTTATACATTATGACCGTTATATACAACGATATTATACTTAAACAACGTTATACTTAACAAAATTAGATATTTTGATGTTATATCAAACGTTCATTATAGACTTTGAACGGTATACAAAACAAGCTTATGCAATATGAGCGTATAGAATATGAATATTATACAATAAGTTCTTATATCTTTTATTACTTACCCCACAAATACATAGAAAAACAAAACAAGAAACAAAACAACACAAAGACGTCAAATAGGATCCCCACTCAGCATGATGCTGCGGCAATTTAAACCAATAAGGCTACCATGAGTTTGACATTGTCATTTTTCGATAACGAGTATCGAATTTTCTATCTGTGCATCTCGTTTACACTAATATGTTACAAGCAAGATGCACAGATAGAACACTCGATACTCGTTATCGAAAACGTCAATGTCATAACTCATGGTAAGCGTACAAGGCGCTGGTTTTCAGGTGAGAAGAGCCGCCAGGACGCTCACGTGAACTCGCGTCCCCATACAAACGTAGTTCAGCTCTCATTTTAAAACGACATGCTTTAGAATCACGAAATTTGGCATGGGCATTCTAGCAGTACAGATCTATGTCGGTAATTCGTTTTCGTTGCTAAAAATTGTAATACAAAGAAAATATAGCAAAAATAAGTTTTGTATGTAAATCTGTATCTGGCTGTATTTTCTTTGTATTACAATTTTTAGCAACGAATATGAATTAACGACATAGATCTGTACTACTAGAATGCCCATGCCAAATTTCGTGGTTCTAAAGCATGTCGTTTTAAAATGAGAGCTAAACTACATTTGTATGGGGACGCGAGCGTCCTGGCGGCTCTTAACTTAAGCGTTAATAAAAACTAAAACTAAACTATGACTAAAAATTGCCGACACTTACGTCATCGAGCGGTTACAGAAGCAGGCATAAACATACAGAAGAACAGGAATCGAAATATAAAAAATAAAAATAAGTAAGTATAAGCAGAGCCAATTAAATGAAAGATATTCAAAGACAAATACACAACAAACAAACAAATAAACAATATATGAAAGGGACACATTATACTTATATTTTGTGCCCTCAACACTGACCTTGAAAAAAGTGTACACGACATTTTAACTTAAATGTGTCAATTGTTTTTAATTTACACGTCATGCTTTTATTCTCTCAATAATACAATTGTACCAAGATTCTTTTGAATTCTATGAACGAATTTGCGTCTAACATAAAGTGCGAAATTGCGCTTGCGGTCGAAAAGAAAAATGATTTACACAATTTATTATGGTTCTTTTCAGTACCCGGTAAAATGGTTGCCCAATTATTAACATGAAGAGAAATAACATAATAATTTATAATTCTTTTAAATGTATTCTCTCTTGCGTGAATTTACAGGAGAGTAAAATGATTTATTATACATATTTTAAAATAACTAACATCATTTACCACGTTATACGGTTCAGTGAGTCGGCCGAATAATTTGCCACCCAATGATTATTATTCATTAATTCACGGCTTCTTTGAACTTTCTTTGAACTCTCACATAAAATTATTCATATATAGATTATTTTCTTTCTTTGAGCCTTTAGTAAACATAAATAATGGAATTTCAGGGTTAATATGCAAGTTATATATGATTTTAAGCTAACATGGTCATTAACATTACAAAAACTATTTAAAACGGGATATTTACCATGTGAGTTTTTTATTATGAGCTTCCGATATTTCGGCACAGTTGCATGCGCCATTATCACGGAGTAACTGAAGTTGCAACTGTGCCGAAATATTGGAAGCTCATAATAAAAAACTCACATGGTAAATATCCCGTTTTAAATAGTTTTTTAATATGCAGGTCTATAGCAATGTGAGCTTTTCGCATAATTCGGTTGCCTATGTTTAAGTTATCGTTGGAAAAGTTAGCAGCTTTGTCTTACTAAAGGGTGCGCTTCCCTCGACCGCTTAACATAGTCAACCGGCATCGCCAGCTGTTTCAGCCACCGTAGTAATGATCTATCGTTTCAAGGTGTTCCAGACAAGCTACAATAGTAATAATATATTATAATGAATGTACTAAGCCAAGGTCACTAAATTTTACGGCATCGTAAAGTTTATTTTGACGTTATTCAAAAATTTGATGACACTTTTGTTTTAATTATATGGTAGTCTCACACTAATGTCATATAATGTTCTAAAACATCAGTGTAGGACTTACATCAAACGTCGTACCTACAATTTAAGGATTCCCAGCCTTTAATTAAGAAGTCTAACGATAAAGTGTTTTTTTTTTAAATATTTATAAGCATACATTTATTCAGTAAAGTAACTAAGAAAGTCGTGGTGCAAAAGACAGCACGTTAATTATGTAACTGCATCAATAGAAGTGAGCAAGACATTTAATTTATTTTATTACATGAGCAGCAGACCAATGTATTATTAACACGGAGCGGCTGGGATAATGAGATGACTCCTTAGGAAAAAATATCGTTTACAAAACGTATTTATTTTAATTTAATTTACGTAGAAACACAGATGTAGTTTTTATGAAATATTTTTATTTGTGTTATTCGAAAGTAGTGATACTGCTACATATATCCTTTACATGGATCTTCTCAAAGAGCGTGTGTGTGACATTATTTTGTCTTATATACAAAATGGACTAGATATATTATACAGGTACATGATCATTGAGGAGATATCTGCATGTTCTCTCACGTCGGTACAGATGTAGTGCATAATCCTTTTTAATTGTGAAAACTTGTGATTCACGAATACCTCCGAACGCCGTTGACGTGTCCGGATCCGGCTTCCTGTGACCGGGTGGCTTAAAGGATGCGACACTCTAGCCATGAAAGCCGTAGACCCGGTACAAATCCAGCCTCGACCACTAGAGAAGAGACCTGTTATTTTATCTGCAGCAGGCATTTATTAAAAAAAACTCGGACTATCTATGAAACACCGAAGCTGTAAGGTATTCATTACCAACCTCCAATTTCTGTAGAATATCTTGGATGCAAAATTTACAATCCCTTGGGCCATTTCGGGCCGTCCGACATTTTAACGCGGCCCAACTAATTGCCGGATTATATTACCCGCTGATGGAGGATTTATGTATTATGTGACAACATGACGCATGTTATCGTATGCCAGAAGGGACATATTTCATATTTGACGGCTGTCAGATTAGGTATTATTCTAACAGAAGCGAGAATCTAAGGTTGAGAGTATTGTTTTTAAAATGAACTGTTTGATCTAACCCTGGAACATGAAAAATTAAGGCCCAAGGAAAAATATAATTAAGTAAGTAATTATTTCGTTTTGGTTGAAAATTTTACAGATGATAGTCCATTATGCTATGGTGAATAAATAAAATCATCAGCTGGTCGTATGATGATCGAATAACTGTTTCCAAAGCCTGACGTACATAGCTCAGTTGTTTTGGAATACCTAACTTTACACATAAAGTCAGCCAGGGTTGTTCAACGCTACCAACCTTTATAAGACGTGTAAAGCCGTATTCACACTCGTCAGGGCTTTCATGGCGGCTCACAGAGAGATGTTGCTTAGGATCAGGCCTAGGTCCATTACCATAATCTCTTCTTCTTAGTCGTTCACTCTTGGCACAGTGGTCGTACCACCAATACAATAATAATATGTTTAAATTTTCCTAACCTAAAATTCATCTTGTACCTGTGACAAATATCTATGTAAGTAGTGAAACCGATTATTGCTTGATCTTCGATATCTCTAAGTCGTTCGGTACTTAATAATAAGTTTAAGTAGGTAATTTTAAGTACCCTACCCTACCCTACCCTACCCTTGTTGTACCCTATTTGACTTAAATTTTGATAATGAATATTTTTTAGATAAGTATTCTTAGCTTTTAGATGATCGAGTTTTTATTTTTATGAATACTTACTTACCACATAGCCAGCAGAGACTCTGGCAACTTGGAGAGACTTGTGGTGATGGGAAAGGTGGACGGCAGACGGCCTAGAGGACCAAGCCCAACGCGGTGGTGTGATCAAGTATCGGATTAAGAAAATTTGTCAGCGGAGTTATGACTCTCAGCAGTGAGGGACCGAAGAAGAAGAATATAATCATATCAAGGTTACTTCCAAAATATTAAAATTTAAGAAGATTATTGATTAAAATTTGATAATTAATTACTTATTTGATACCAACACTCATCTACTTTTTGACAAATATTTAATACATTTAACCCTTAGGCACTGGTCCCACCGCGAGCGAGTAACTATGAGCTATCGGCTATTTCAAGAGAGCGATTATCTTTTGTCTCTTGAAATAGCCGATAGCTCATAGTTTACTCGCTCGCGGTGGGACCAGTCCCTTATACTTAGCTATTACTTAAATATTTCATAGCCAATAACCAAAAATGCAATGCATGACAGAAAACTGATCTTTATTAAACAAGAAAATGATTACTGAGTTGTCTTTACATATAAAACCAAGGTGTAAACTTTAATCTAAATACACTTTATAATCAAGCTAACCTTCTCTCATAAGAGAATCCTGTTCTATTGTACCGTGTTAGGGCTGCAAAATTACTCTCACACAGAGGGAAAATTTCGGTGCTGCGCTGAGCCGCGTAATCTTCAGTCCTCTGTATAAACACAGAACTCTTTAATTACATCTTTATGCATACGTCATTTAGGCTGAGAATCGTGAAGCTGCAACATAAAGAAAATTAAATTGCTAAAAGAAATAAACCTTTTAATGTAAATTATTGCGAGGACCACGTTTCAATATTGAATATAGTCTAGAATAGTATATCTGTACCTAACGAAGTCATTACTAGTATCATCACGTTTCTCTGAATCTTGATTTGTGTATTTTAAGGGACTGCTTTGAAATATTAAATAGCTATCGTAATATTATTGTACGTAAATTGGACTAGCGAAATTAAGTAAGCCGAGATGATGAATATTTCAAGTTTTGACACTTATTAGTTGTATAACGGAAAGGGAACCAGCTGGGCTCTTCATCGCTTTAATCCTTGAACTTTGGTCTGTAAACCTTCAGGCGAAGCAAGTATCTTTATAATTTCTGGTACCTTTTTGTTACAAGACTATACTAAAAGACATCATCTTCGACTTGTGTTCATATTTTTCCATCCTTCTTTTGTCTATCTTTGCAACTAGAATCATATTTAGAAATCTCGAAGTTTGAAGTACCGAGTCACACTTGTCAATTGTTATCAGCTATCAGTGCTTCTGTTCCCTTAGATTACCAAGCACAGTCCATTTTGTAAACCAGCACAACCCTTATCTATAATTTCAGATAGTTATTATGATTAGTAGGGTTAAGTTTATACTGGTTATGGTAAGCAGTAGGAATGGCCAGCAGTCATGTGGTCGGTGGCGATACTCTTGAGATTGACATGATAACCGAGGGCTATATATAGCTTATCTTAACAGGACACGGTAGGTACACAATCACTTTCATTGATATGATTCATTGAAATGATAATATTGCACCTATACTCGTAGCTATCGGGTGTCCATGGGTTTTTTAAAGTAAACATATTTATACACGGAGCAGGGTTTTCCTTCCCTTTCTTGCGTTGATTCTCTCGGTTGATAAATATATTTGGACTTTTTCTTTAAGATTTTTCTTGGTAAGGTATTTATGGTGAGATCGGGTTCATATAGCAGGCGATCAAGGCATGATACAGAATCGAAGGATGAATTTAATGATGTTAATCATATTTTTTGTCACCAATATTGATAATTATTTTCTAGACGATAATTTTTTTTCTTGAAAAATAAAAACGCCTACCTACTTAAACCAATTGTTTTGATCAAATGCTATATGCTAATAGTGATAAGAGACGTACCTATATATGCAGCGCGCTAGAAGTGATCCGGCATGTACAGTCACGTATTTTAATTGTTGAGCCATTTATGGTTCAAGCTACTTTCTTTTGTTTAGTACTCATTGTATGAAATGTCCAATGTAAAGTGAACCCTAACAACAAAGTCCGCGATCGTACTATCAGCATTGGTCTTTTGTATTTCTTGCTCTAGAAACTGAAGGAAAACTATTCCAAGCCAGTTTATTCGTTAACTAGGTACTACAGAAAGGTATTCAGAATTTTCAATATAACTCTTTCAAATCTCTCTCAACTGCTCAAAGGTTAACTGGAAGAAATCCCTTAAAGGGATAAGTTCGCCTTTGTACATATTTGCTGTGTTATATATTTCTGTTGTGTTTTCCTGTACAATAAAGTGTTTTACTACTACTACTACTACTCGGACTACAGTTACAGAGTCAGAAAAGGTGGTTCAGAATCTCAACCCAGATTTCACCTTATATGTGTATATGAGACAAGGTTTGTAAGCTGTGTACTATTTTTTGACATTTTTATTATATTTTTTAAGTACTACGTTTGTATTTAAATGTAAAAATATCAAAATTGTGTAACAGTTTATTCTCATTCAATTAAAATACACCAGAATTGAAACATATGAAGTTCCACGGTAGCCTGTGGGATCAGATAAGACAAATATTATTATAAGGAAGTTTGTGTAGGCTTCTCTTTGGCGAACAGAATATGTTTAGACGAACGAAAAGCGTAGCCCTTTGGGATCACTTAAGTTCCCGAAATTGACTTTGTGGCCTGTTTTATTTTACTATTGAAACGGAAGCGTGTAGAAACATGGTCTAGGCTAGAAGCTGCTTTATGTTAAGTAATCATGGTGTTACTTAACATAAATAAATATTATTAATTTATTATGTTGACAGTGACATCGATATATTTTTTGTCGATAAAATATTATCCTACATCACTTTAGTATCGGTGCCCCGAGTTAGCTCGCGTACGGTTAGCAATGTGAGCATTCGGGTAGGGTTTCTCATTAACATAATATTAATTTTCTTCAGTTTCCGTTATTGGATCTCATCCATTGACCTGACATATCCGGGTAGCCAATTTGTAGCAAAACGTGAGGCCGAAAGAGTAATCGTAGGGCACTGATCTTATATTGATGGGAGTCAATTAATGACGGCATTGGATAATAATGCCAACATGATTACAAGTAAATCTAAAACAAAACAAGGTATAGCCATCAGTATGTCACACACACAATTTTGATTGTCAAAGTTTAAATTATGAAACAATTTGTGTCATTTCTAAGCAAAAGCTACATCATCGTCGGTCGCCAATAAGGCGTTATTGTCATAAAAAATCATTTAGAAATAAACTCTATTGACAACCGAAAATGATGTATCTTTTACTTCAAAACGCCACATTTTAACTAAATTAGTGGATGTGGCTTAGTGGATTCTGCATACCGTCACGTGCTACAACTTTGCCTACGATGCACAATTTTACCTAGCTTAGAAAACATGGTTTTCTACACCAAGCAGCTATTTATATCTTATTCCTCAGATGGGAGAAATGCGGGCATCTCAGTAATATGATAACAATAGCTATTTGGTAAAAAAAAAAACACGTTTTTCAATCTACGCAAAGTTGTGCATCAGATGCAAAGTTGTAGCACGTGACGGTAATCTGCAACTTTAGTGAACCTAAAACTGGTCCTGCACTCTGCAAGGGACTAATTTAGTTAATATCACCCCAAAATTTCAAGTTTTGAGAATCAAAGTGGTCTCTGTCTTGGCTTGGCTATGACTTGTCATTCTGTGTCTATAAGTATGTCAATATTATAACGGGTGAGAGTGAAACACCGCCTTCTAGATTATGCTCTCTATCAGACCGTTTTTTCTACTCTCCTCTTAGGTCACAATATTGCTTGTTTTTGTTAGTCTGGGAATAAATGGTTCGTGACCTCATCATTACTAATTGCCATTGCCGACATTATTAATATGTATTGATTTTATTTCATTATCATAGACGGCAGTGTTTTATTTTTTTATCACTAAGAAACTAGTCTTTGCCAAATATTTGATTGTTATCAATGATCGCTATCAAATAAGGTGATAAACCACGTGACTAAAGTGCAGGCAAGTTCTCATTTTCTAATCTAACTTTCAATCAAATAAAAATGGCGGTAAATATAATTACAAAAGTATTTACAATTCCTTAATATACCATTGCAATACAGGGCAATGAAAATGGGAGGTACTTTGCATGCAAGTCGTGGTAATGTGATTAAAATAGTTTTCTTGTTCTAAAAGTACGTCATTATGGCTTGTAACACGCGCAAAAAAATTAAAGGTAGATTGTACTCCTTAAAAAATAAAACAATTGTTCAACAACATAAAAAAAAAAATAGAAATATTCTCTAATTAAAAAAAGATAATCGCACTTGTGAATTATAAAGGTTCCAAACTGTTCGCGTACTGTATGTAGTACACGATATACTTAGTTACATTATAAAATCGGGTGCAATTTGTGTGTGTAGGCTTTATTATATTTTCTTTGTACTCGAATCGAAACGTAGTGTTTAATTAGGATGAAAGCACCCATTTGCGACTCCAAATATTGGCAAAAATATCTGCTCGGGTATAAGTGCCTTTTATTCCTAAGGTTCACACAGTTCTAATTTAGTAAAATACTTACCTAATAATAACCTACTTAATTTTTAGGATAACGTTCGCCAAGCTTATACATATTTTATAATACGAATATTCTGACATAGAATAATTTTTCTTAGTTTTATTTAGTTATATGAGCCTAGAGTGTCCCACTGGACAAAGACCTCCGTCCTCTTATTCCAGCTGTATTTTTGAGAATATTGTTTTTATATTTTCGTATATTAAGATGTAAGAAAAAAGTTATTTAGCCAGATATCCAACTTTCAAGTTTCCCGACATGTCGATGTACAATTACAAAGTTACTTGGCTTGTTAGCTTAGGATTTTGTCTTGAGTTTACGGACTTATGTTGTTTATTAAAAAGCTGGCATACAAATAAATAACAATAGCATAGGCTCAATGACGATGTTTGCGATGAGGTATATTTATTAGTTTTACTATATTTATTTTATTATGAGCCTGTTGTGTCCCACTGTTGGGCATGGGCCCTCCCCTCTTTTCTTCCATTCGTAGCGGTCTAGCGCTACCTCTGGCCAGTCTCGCAAAAAGGCCATCGCCGTCGAGGTCTGCCGGATCCTCGGTTTGACTCGTGAGGCACCCACTCAGTGGTGATCTTAGCCCACTTTTACTTACATGAGTTAAAGTTAAACAACAATTTATTGAGAGTTAGATCTTATAGGGATAGGTCATTTACTCAAAAAGTTGTTAGTAATAATAAACTAAAATATTAGCTAAAACCAGCCGGCATTAGCTACGTTAAGATGTGAAAGTTTGTTGAAGACAGGCAGGTAATTAAAATATAGCCACGCGACACTGGCATTTGAATAAACTTCTTATCGTTTCTTTTATGAAAGTTCTTTTCGAGCTTAGCGAGTAATTATTAAAGCTTACTAGACTTTATGTAGACGAGTCTTAGACGTCAGCTTCAGTAGCAAATGAGAACCGTCATTTAAAATAATATTCCTCGTTATACAAGGTAACTAACCGTGTTTTCTCTATAATACCTTTTTCAACATTGCAGTCTGTAGTTTCCATTTTATTATATTTGTCTAAGTAAATTCAGAAGCACTGAGTTAATTTGAATCTTGTATCTGACTCGGGAGAGTCTTCAAGAAAACTAGACACAAAGCAAATCTTATTTATTTTATTGTCTACTGGCTTTCACTTGAAATTGTACGAGATTTATTCAAGCGAAATTTAGATAATGTTAGTGGTTAGTATCAAACAATACTGATAATATTTTTTTTTTTAGTTAGTGACAAAATTTTAGAATAGTTTTGAATTACTTAAACTACAATGACGAATAATGTAATTTATATGATGACTATTTAACATTACGCACATTTTATAAAATATTTTTGACTTGCAGTTTACAGCAAAGCAACTATGCAAATTAAAAAAAGCTCACTGTTTGTTTTCAAATGTTTTCATCCGAAAACGAACACAGAGCTTTTTATGAACGAAATTTTGTTTGTTAAATATTTCCGTTAAAGTATTTCCCCCTCAACTCTCAGATGACCTTTTTGCGCCCCATAATAAGAGTACTTGAACTAAACTAAGATGGATGGGCTTTTGTCAAGTCTTTAGGTACTTAACGCTACAAAAAAGAGTCAGGCTTGGGTTGGGTAATTGAGTCTATGTAGTATATGAGCTTATTACGTAAGAAAATCCTTATATTAAATGTACAAATCCCTATTGTTCCGTTAATCAGTTCAGTACCTACATATCTAACTGAATTTTCCTATATTAGAGGAAAGGCCAATTCGTAGGAACTATCTTATTTTCGATGTTCGTAGGACCCAAAAGGTTTATACCAAGAAGTGGTATCGTTGGAATCAGCATGAGCTACTGATTATGAAAATATCTCTTGTCACTTCATAAAGTGGTGGAATGAGTTTTTATGACGTCACAAAGATGACGCGCGACTTAGCGTTAGATTTTGTCGATTATTTCAAAAACTATTTAGTCGATTTAAGCAAACAAGGTGTCATATGATTGTCATGATTGATATTTTCATGCTTAATAAAATATGTAAATCTACCTTCAACCAAAAAGTTAAATAAAAGCTGAATTTGTGATTCAATGTGTAATATATAGCTTATTCTGCAGTGATTTAACGAACTAGTGAGCAACTAATGAAGAATTAGTTTCGAAACATGTGTAACCCCTGTTTGAGTTAGATATCCGTTAGTCCACGTGCTGTTTGTAGGGAGTAGCTATCTCCTTATAAAAAGCCTAACCTCACCGTAAAATGTCCAGCTCTTGGAGCGAAATTTTAATTAATTAACCGTACACTTGTCGTATCTACTTCGACATTGGCAAAATTGTCCCAATATTGTGGACAGAATGCCATATTTTAAAAATTGAATTGATTGAACTTTATTGCACAATAATAAAAAAATAAGTCCAAAAGGCGCACTTAATGCTTTAAGGCATTCTGTTCCAGTCAACCATAGGGCAAAACAGAAATTTGCTATGGTGTGTGCAGTCAGATAAAAGGATTGTGAAATTATTAGTCTCTCTCACGGCCGTACTATCCTTTTCCCATAGCCATTCAAGGTATTTTCGACGCCCTCTAATTCTGGTATTCCAGTGTTTGGTGGTAGCTAGAAGTCTAAATTTTCAGTGAAAAAGAAGTCATTACACAAGGAAGACATATTCTCAAAATCATTTAATTTTAACTTATAATTTAAGAATTAATGCAAGTCAAAGTTCCTTAGTTTTGTTACTGACTGACTATTATATGACAGATCATACGAATTCTAACTCTTGCTAATCCACGAGCTCCAAATTTTGAATACATCTAGTATTAGAGCTATAAAGCCTCTGTAAATCTTAACATATATCAGCCGAGTTGCCTAGTTTTACAAACCTCACAAGTACATTGCAATCCCATATAAAGAACTGCAAAGTTACATTTTCAGTTGATAACATTTTGATATTTTTTTGACCTTAGTAGTTGATAGTAAAATAAAGGCAGTTTTAGGTGCCCATTAATACCTTCGGATGTGGGCATGCGTACGGGTTCATGGGTGAGAATAAATATGGGAATGTGCACGGCAAGAACGTGGAAGGAGAAAAGGGAGCCCTACTTACAAAAAGGAATGAGATCCCATTAAAAACATTACATGTGAAAAAAACACAAGACTGGCAATACTTACTGTTCTTAGACTGCAAAAAGTCGATCGATATCTAAAGAAAACCAAGCCGGTGTCCTTAGAACTCAATCCCCACTGGAGTTTACTAACAACAGTTCATTGTGGCCGTTTCAATATTAGATGTCTATATTTTTATAATAAATAAAATGATTTCGCAGTTGCACAGGACAATTAAATAGAAACGAGATAAAGTATATCTAACGATATCGGATTATGTACCTAATTTACCTAACCTAACCTTTGGGTGCTCGACATAATGCAAAAGAATAATTCGTTCACTCCGAACTTCTCTGCTTGTATGTTGGTTGTTGGAACTCCTTAAATTTAAATAAATAAATAAGTTAACCTTGATACTCGCACTAGGCATGCCTATATCGCGGAGACCAATATCACATGTTATGACAATATATGCTATAACCGGTTGACAAATTAAAGATTTCTTTTTTAAAGTATGATGTTGTCTACAACCAACACAATACATAAGTATACATATTACTAAAGCTAATTTATTATAAGTATACTTAAGAAAAAAGTGCATCAAATTAACTCTAAGTTTATTTTGACTATCACGAAGGTCTAACTTTTTCTGATTTGGATAATATCTTCAGTATATTCATAGGTTAAGCTGGCTAGCCATTGCTTTTGCTTTTGTAATGACTTGTTTGGCTTTAAAAACGGGTTTATCTTTAATGTCTAAGTGTCTAGTCACGGAATTATAAACTAAACTAGATATATACGGTTCAAATCGTTTTGCAAGGGCAGTATTCACGGACGGAAACTGTGTTCGATATACTCTTCGTTTCAAGTATTTGCTTGTGCTTATCAACAACAATTTTGAGTAGGTAAATTGACGAACCGTCAACATTTCGGACTTTTTATATGGTAAAAGTGTGGAATACCGGAAGGGTTTCTTTAACATTGTTTTAAGGATAGCACGCTGTGTTCTTTCGGCCTCGATGATAACTGTTTTACAAGAGCTGCCCCAACAGCATAAACAATATGTTAAAAACACACTGTAAAATACACTACTTAATGATAAAATGTATAATGATAAGGCTAAATAAAGGTAAAGATTATTACATATACCTACACATATACTACATATACATATATATTAGCTACAAATATTTCTTTACAATGTGTAGAGTTAGAAATTAGGACTTAAATATGAGACTAATAATTACACAATCCTTTTATCTCACTGCACAAACCATAGCAAATTTCTGTTTTGCCCTCTGGTTGACTGGAACAGAATGCCTTAAAGCATTAAGTGCGCCTTTTCGACTTATTTTTTTATTATTGTGCAATAAAGTTTAACATAATTAATAATGTAAATTAATGCGTGTTAGAAATTTAAATAAAAATAAATTTGACTTTTATTTAACTTTTTGGTTGAAGGTAGATTTACATATTTTATTAAGCATGAAAATATCAATCATATGACACCTTGTTTGCTTAAATCGACTAAATAGTTTTTGAAATAATCGACAAAATCTAACTCTAAGTCGCGCGCCATCTTTGTGACGTCATAAAAACTCATTCCACCACTTTATGAAGTGACAAGAGATAGTTTAATAATCAGTAGCTTATGCTGATTCAAACGATACCACTTGTAGGTATAAACCTTTTCAGTCCTACGAAGAATTCTCCGCTTCAACTTGGCCACCCCACTATATTCCTATTGAGCTATTTTTGAGGCTTCGTATCCAAGTGAAGCCAGTAGAAAATGTATATTTTTTTGCTAATGATAGTCAAACGGGAATAAGTTATGCTTCGTTACTAAACAAGTAAATGAAATTAAACTGTTGGAAAATTCCGAGTCATCAAAGAGCCTCTCGTGGTGTAACTTCATCTGAAGTTAATGTAACTGTCAGAGGGAACTGCACTAAACATGCACTAACATAGCTTTTACATATCGCTAATAGAAAGTTTTTTTGGAAATGGAAATTGTTTAAATCGAGTTGCATATTCTGGGCCGTGAATATAGTCACGAATGTCACGGTGGCCTTAGTGTTAAATATACCATGAAATCTGAACACAGAACAGATTCGATACCAATTAGGTATTAAGTAGATTTTAACAGTTTTATTTATAATATGTACAAAGGCGAGCTTATCCCTATTAATTACTATTGTACAAATAGGTAGTAACTAGAAAGATTTTAACGGTGAATTCCTGTTCGTATTTGTTTTAGATACTAAAATGTCCATGAAACTTTTCTGGATTATGCCTAGTTTCAGAGTTAAGGTGCATTGGGGTAAGATAGAAAGGTATTTTTTTAGGGGTAAGACAAAAAATCGTCCATATTCCGGAGCATTACATACTACTTTTTATCTTACACCTAAAAAATTCTATCTTACCCCAACGCACCTTACTACAAAAAAAAGACATTTTTTATTTTAAATCAGCTTAAAACGCTTTATTAAACAAAAAAAAGTACCAATTCGGTTAAGGTGTGAAAATTTTAATAATAACATTTACTATATTCAAATTTGCGCAATAGCTGTTAAAGTATCCAATAGATATTGTACTTTTTGTTCACATAATTAAATTATATCTTTGTGTTATTACTTTTCTTTTTCTGACAATCTTCGTGTTATCTACTCATCGGAATTACTTAAACTTTTACAAGCTGTTGTTCTCTTATTATTTGTATCCATTCTGTCTGCTGTCTATCTGTCTTTTACTTCTTTGCGCTTAAACCGCTGAACCAATTAAGATACAATCTAGTACAGAGATAGTTTGAGTGCTGGGAAAGGATATAGATATCCTAGAAATCGTCCCTTAAGGGGCTAAAAAGGTTGAAAGCTCGTCAATTTTCGTTGGCGCAATTCGATGGTAATCAAGCTTAATTATCATGCGGCATCTTCCAATACCGTCACGTGCTACAACTTTGCCTACGATGCACAACTTTGCCACGCTTGAAAGGCGTATTTTCCAACAGATATAGTGCTAATTGCACACTCGTCTACTAAATAAAGCGTTGACATAGCCGCAATTTGCTATGTAATTCAAGCCAGCCGAAACTAGTGGACTAAGAGCTAGCCACGTCAGATATGACACAATAATGAGAGCAATTTAACCTGTCCCGTTAGGGTGCTTTACCATCCTTATTCCTAGATCTGACATCTTTTAATTGGTGGAGGTCAGAGTAACAGACCAACAAAGTTTTTCCGTTGGAAAAAAGTGACAGCTAAACACTGCAAAATTGTGTAATTTATAGTGAATAGGGACTTTAATATGAGAACAAAAACATTGTGTATTATTGCGGTAACAAAAACATTAGGCGAATCACTATAAATTGTATTATACATCATTTGGCACTACTTTCCCCCAACAAAAAGTTCTGGCTACGATATAATCTAATTGAATATATTATTTCTCATGATGCTGCATCAAACCCAGAACTGTAGGATTTGTTTTCTTCAATTTATTTGCATTTTATGACCTCCAATAATCTAGGAATAATCATAGTATCAGGTTTCGTTGCTCTCATTATTATGTCATATCTGACGTGGCCAGCTCTCCGTCTATAGTTATTAGGCTGTGCACACACGTTGCGTAATGTCAGGCATTAATACCTCGTTTGCAATGTCTTCTACAATCGCTGTCTACACTGTTGACGTAGATCGTAATATTTAATACTTACATACATTACCAGTTTGTTATAAAAATATATTATACAGTGTTTAAATCTAATACGGGCGAATCTCTTAACGGGGATTACGGTTGTACGTTGTTTTATAGACTACTCCATATTTTCATTTCATAGAATGATCATTTTTCGGAGATCTTAAATTATAGAATCTGGTTTTGTATATTTTTTATTGTTCAGATAAGTAGTTCTTAGAATTTCAGTTCGTAACGTTTTAAATCAAATATTATTAATCCGTATAATATTTAGTTTGTATAACACTTGTTTCAATGTCTGCATATTCATAGAATGTTGTTTCTCATTGTATAAAACTTAATATTTTCGATTAACAGTTTGTTTCAGTGGAGGTTCATAGTTCTAACCTAACCTTACCTACTTCCTGGCAGCCGTTTTATTTTGTAGAGGGTCATAGTTCTAACCAAATCTACTTTCTAGCAGCCGTTTTATTTTGTAGAGGGTCACAGTTCTAACCTAACCTAACCTACTTTCTGGCAGCCGTTTTATTTTGTAGAGGGTCATAGTTCTAACCTAACCTACTTTCTGGCAGCCGTTGCATTTTATAGAGAGTCATAGTTCTAACCTAACCTAACCAACTTTTCTGGCAACCGTTTGTTTCTGTGGGGGTCGCAGTTCTAACCTAACCTAACCAACTTTTCTGGCAATCGTTTGTTTGTATAGGGGTCGCAGTTCTAACCTAATCTAACCAAATTTTCGGCAACAGTTTGTTTCTGTGGGGGTCACAGTTCCAACCTAACCTAACAAACTTTTCTGGCAACAATTTATTACTGGAGGTTCGCAGTTCTAACCCAACCAACGATGCATAAATACTAAAATAATAGTATTGGAAAAGAAAATAGTAGAACTAAATATTATATAAAACCGTAACTATGGAACAACAATCTATGAAATCTGTGTCTACGAAACAAAAATACATGAAATATGATTGATAACTTTGTAAATTAAAAAAGTTTGATAGCAATATACATGGAAATGAATTTCTGTGAAATATGTTTTAACCAATTGAATAGTATATGAAACAATAATATTGGAACAGAAAGTACATGAACCAAATAATCTATGAAATAATTTGGATTAAAATTAGTGCTGGGTTAAAATAACCAAGAATGTTTAGTAATAATAGCTTGTTTGTCATTAATCATTAACAAAGCTTTATTCCGTGTTTTAAGTATGTCTTGGTAAATACGATCACAATATTTACAATGTGTAGTTCAGGGGTCGATTTCACCAAACAAACAGTATATGTTCGTTATATTTTATTGTACAGTCACTTCTGAAAATATGAATACATTTTATGTGACAAAAGTATGCAACTAAAAATATCTTAACCGAGCCAAATTGGTACTTTACTAAAACTAGTTTTTATCCGTGTGTATGTGTTCCTATATGTAACAGCATACATCGTGTTCGTAAAGCCGTAATCCAACAATTGTTCAGCTGAGTCAGGCTCTCTGAGCCTTGTTAGGTGTAAGACTAATGATTTGATCCTTCCTTTCCTTCCATTATTGCTTGCGCGTCTGGGAACTATTCACCCGGTAGAATCGATTCCGTGCGGAAACGGGTTTCTCGTGAGAGCAGACACTTTTATTACGCTAGGGCTCAATCAGTTGTTTCTGAAAGCTTGTAACGGAAACGATGGTACACATTTCATACATGCATAAAGTAAAATGATTCATTTCGCACAATTTTAATAAAAAAATAAGACTCCGTCTTAATGATATAATAATATTTTCATAAAGTCAGCATAGTGTTTTATTGAAGCCTATTCATTACTTTTACTTCACCATTCATTATTCTTTTGTCATTCCCTCTATGGCACTTAACGGCCAAAAAACAAGGATAACATTTTTTTTTGGAATCTTTTATAAATCCTGGGCGCGTTAAAATTGAGATGGAAAACATAGTAAACACTTACGGTACAATTACAATGGCAGATTTTCACTTCACAAACAAAAAAGCTTCAAAAATGAAATACTAGTTACCTACGAATTATTATTTTCTTCTGTCAAAAGAGTGTTCTCTATTCGGCAACATGTCTTGTCAAATAATATTACTGTAGGTAATATAAGTAGGTAATTGAAACAGTCGTACGCAAAAGTATAAACAGTTGGATAATTAAATACTCAGGTACAGCTAAGAATCTCACTTAAGACTTTTTAGCAGTTCTAATAAAGTTCAATGCAGATAAATGATTCTTAGCCGACGCTTTTATATAACCCGTAGTGTTAGCCAACCCACCTACAGCCACAGTAATACCAGTTGAAGTAATAACTTACGGTGAATTACCACTCTTGTGCAGATTCTTAACACCTTTATGCAACTGTTCTACAGGCTTTCTAGAACCTTTGCCTGTAAAGTGAGCCTCTTTCATGATTCATCATCATCATCATCATCCCAGCCATAAGACGTCCACAGCTGAACTTTGGCCTCCCCTCATTAAAGGGGGGGTTTGCCATACGCGCCACGCTTGGCAGGCGGGTTGGCGTGCGCAGTTTTTTTTTGTTTATTGTTGTTTAGGCTTTCGGAAGATGCTGCTGCCCATCTCCCGGTATATTCCCTTAGCAGACACTGCAACCACGGGACGATATGGTGGGGGACAATTCTAAGGCCGGGCACCTCACGGCTTCATGGTTATAAGTGAGTTATAGAGTCCTCTAACTCCTCTTAGTACAGGTATTCTTAACGCTTGAATACTTGAAGAGAACCGATATACTATTGATATACATTTCTTAACGCTAGTGTGTTAGTTGAGCGGAACCTTGGCCGTTTTATTTGGGATTATGCGCCTCCTGTCCCTTTGGCACAGTTGACTAAAAAGAGATGTATTAGTGCATTGTGTATCAAGGGCGGTAAACAAGAATTTACGAACAAGTGTGAATTGAAGCCCGAATCCGAAGGCGAGGGCTTAATCCACACGAGTTCGTAATTCATGTACCGCCCGTGGTACACACAATGTTTTTCATCACACTTGTGAGGAAAAAATAAAAATTCTGCCTAATTTCGTACTTTTATTGAGTAAACACAAGTGGCAGTTTAGTGTAGGTACGGTATCGTGCCCGCGCCCCCCGCGCTCCGGGCTCCGGCACCAAGAGTGCCCGGGCGTGCGGGGCGCGGCAGCCTGGGCGGGCGACACGGGCGAACAAGGCGGGCTGTAAATATTTACAGCCCGCCTCGTCTGAACAAGAGAGAGATGAGAATTACATTACAGCCCTAGGTCTTACGGGGTCTTACTAGGATTTACGGCCCGCATCGCATACATGTAACAGCAGCTTTTACGAGCAAGTGTGATGTTTTCATCGCACGTTGCAATAAATCGTTGTAATAAAGTCCAAAAGTGGATACATATCTTTGTGGTCGACTGTATCTCAACCCTTGGCACATACGTTACAATATTAACTAACACATAACAGTACACAGTACCCGTGGGTGAACCAGATCTCGGGCTGTTAATATAATGCCTGCTTTTAACAGTTTTGACAGCTCCTCAGTACTAAGGTAACTAGTAAACTAGTGACGTAGACAAGGGTTATCGCTCTTTAAATAATTTCAAATTAACTGTTCTCTAATGGCCGTTACACACTTTAGAGCATTTAACCAACCGGAGCGGCCATTGACAGGCGTTCCTCTGTCGAAAATATATGATCAGTGGTCATACTCATTCTATGGACTGACATTTATCTGACGGCTATTTTGCTGTTCCGCATACATTTGACGTTCCCCTCCCCCGCATTCATCGGCAGACTTTTTTTGTATAGAAAATGACAGACATGGCCGGTCCGGTTGGTTGAATAGTCTAAGTTACACAGTTTACACACAGTGATATTTGTCGAATTGCTTTTTCTTAAACAAAACAAAAATATCATATATAAAAAAAAACATAATATATAATTCTAACTAATCACCTTGAAATAAAAAAATCTAGATATAGGTGACATTTTTGAACATTATTTCTAATCTCCCATCCCCTAGCTCACTTTTGTCACACCATTTATCGGAGTACATTTTACAAGTCAGGTGTATACAATTATAATAAATGTTATACTTATTTGTACATATTAGGTAACTCATATTTTTGTATAAATCTAGTAAAAGATATAAAAATTCCTTCTAACGTAAATGGCACAATTCTCCAAATCATAATCTTTAGGGTTTCCATCCGTGGCCCTTATGTTATTACTTAGATCATATATACCTACTCACAATTTGGATTATGGAGTCAGAGGCAAAGAAAACCGCAGACTCGGATGTCCATAAATATAAGTCGTTGAGCCATTTCTCAACATTACCCGTAGTGTAAGAATTGTTCGTGCTCTGAGATTGTTTTTCATTCAGTTACTCTGAAAAAAGGACAAGTGAACTACTACACTTGAGAGCAAAAAATTCGGGTCAGTAACATAAACTTTAATATGTTTAAAATTAATATCTTTTGAGATATTCAAGAAAATGCTAGTGACCCGAAACTTTTGCTCTCGAGTATATTTCATCAATAACCAAAATTCGGTAAGAAGTTAATGAAGTTTATTTGATTATAACTTAACTAGTGACCCACCCCGGTTTTCGCACGAGTGCAATTACACATATGTATTAAGGACTTTTCTCAAATGTTGAAAATACAATTATATTTTATAATCTTTAAAACACTTATACGTAATTAATTCACAAATTTATTGCCTTTTTGTTTTACTGCAAAAAAACTTCTAAACACTGTTTCAATAAGAGAGGCGGTACAAGGTATAAATTAAATATATCTACTCTACGAGTATCACAGAGTGATGAATGTTTGTTGCATTTTTCGCGAGTTTTCCGTTCCTACAATACGCAGGCTAGTATACGACGCAAGAAAGAAAGTTCAGGAAGTACAGTCGTCATCAAATATATCGAAGCGGCTAGGGTACCTACTCAAAAATATCTGAACATGCACTTTATCGCCTCGACAATACAGGCGTTGTTCAGATATTTGTGACCACCTTGGCCGCTCTGATATATTTGATGGCGACCGTACGGAAATATATCTTAGTCAGAAAAAGTTATTAAACCGGTGGTTACTCTTTTACACTAGGTACGATATGCATATGCTTTTTAATATTTATATTCCTTAGTCTACATTGTATGCTCTAGCTGATCAGATTCTATACTTCTAATGCAAATAAGTACCTAACTTGAAATGCACTGTTTATTTTTGTCTGTTCCTCGCAATATGTAAAGGTTTGCTACATTAAGATATCAAAGAGAGTCTGGCACTATGGAAGTTTAAGTATTACAGAATTCCCGCATTTTCCGTCAGACGACAGTCGACATTCATTGCAATCGAGTTTAGAAGTTGCAGGTAGTAGTTACCATAAACAAGAAAAAAATAGATTAACCTAATTGTTGGTTTATTGATTCAGACGCCCTTCACTCCAGGTCATCCCTTCTTGGTGAAACAGAGTAGTTAATTTCATTAGCGTTTTAGGTTTGACAGACATTTATGCACTGCGCCATTTATATCTTTACAATTTTATGCGAAGCACTTTGTCTGCATCAGAAAAAGGCTGTTAATTTACTTGCGTATTAGACGCTGACCTCTGCCGGCGGTTTTACGATGTTTACGAGTACATATATACGAATCGTAAATTGGATGTGACTGGAATGTATACATACGTGACCTAAACTTTCGATTGCAAGCTGGGTCTTTAATACACAACTTCGTTCCATTGGTAAACCTTATAGCTTATTTATTTATTTACATGGGTCTCATAAGTGCTTATTTTCTGGACATTTTACGGCAAAAAAATAATTAGGCTATATTTTCAAAGTCTAGAAGATTTTAATAACTTCATTGTACTTATTGAGATTAGTATAGATTAATTGTCAGAACCCGAAAATAACATAGTCATATTTAACGTGCGACTTAACCCTTTACCGCATGCATTTAAAAAAAATGTTTTTCGAACTTTGATACATGTCAACAGAGTTTAAAATAATAACGGCCATAATATGGCTTCGTATAGGGTAAAGGGTTAAAAACAGGTTGAAAAAAAAATATGGATTTTAACAGCGGCAACATTGCCATTACCTACGTATTTAGGTATATTGCTGGATTGTGGTATTATTATCACTATACCTAAAATATAAAATATATCAGTAAATGATATAAAAGAGACGGCTTGTAGATTCATATGCTACTTAGCTCCTTGAACGGAAAAGTTATCTACTGACGCCATCTTTCCCGCAAGGGAGACTTGAAGTGCTTGCATAATGTGTGCTTTGCAGTGCAGTTAAGCTTCTATAAGTTCAATTTTCACTCTGATTAGGAGAGAACGAGAAGCATGCTTTAATACAAATCGCAATTCCATTATGATTATTATGAATTTCGAAACTAGTTCTGGCTTCATTAAAAAGGTTGACTTGTGATCCGGTTTGATTATATTTCTTCATTATACTATTCGATGAGGTATATTTTATAATGATGTTTTTTCTGACAGTACAAAGTGCTCCAACTTTGGCACAGGCTCCCAGGTAACTTTAAACATGTCTATTATTTCGTAAGTACAACGTCAGATCGTTTAGCAACCGGCTATTTATAATCATGTGTTCAAATACCTCTTGCATATATTTCTGAAGTGAAATTTCTTTAGCCGCGTTGGGCACTTTTTGGTTGGGGTAAATCTTATATAGGTTCGCGTCACCGACACCGTCTCGAAAACAAAATCGCATCACAAGCCGTACGATTGAGAAACATGTAAAATGAAATGTAAAGTGTACTTAATGTAAAATAAAGTGAAGTGAAACAAGTGAGGTGAACTGAGGTGAAGTGAGGTCAAAAGTCTAAATTTAAATCTTTTATTTTCCAAAAAAAAGGTCTAAGGTCTAAGGTTTTCACTTCTATCGGCAGTTCCTATAACGGCCAATTTTTTTCACTTAGATATCACTGATAATATCAGACACAGTCGACGTCAAATATATGTTTACCTACACTTGTACCTAGTGTCTTCATTCAACAGTAAATTAATAAAAGTAAGTAAGCTTAATATAAAAAAGTTGAAAACGTAAACTGCGTGAGCAGAATCTTAAACACAGATTACAATAAACTGTAAATTCACCAAGTAAAAAGCCGTAAAGTATGAAATATTGTAGTCGTATACAATACCGACGCGTTGACGAGACGAAGATTAAACGGTTTCGCACAATCTTTACCTTTTTACTTCAAATAAAACAGCAAACGAGTTTCTAGTTTCAAAGAAAACAATGCCCTATTAGCGAATTTATGCTTTTGTTTCATTTCATTCTGTGCTCATTAGTGAATCAGTTTCAATATTACAGGGTGAATTGGATTTCCTTTCATTCATCGTAATTTAGAAGGACGCGCACTAGTAAAACATGCGATACGTGCGTACAAACAGCAACACATTAACTGACCATCGATAGACCTTATGCCGTTGCAATAGGGATTACAAATGGTCAGTTAACAGTGTTGGCGATAGTAGTGGGTCCTCTTATACTATTAGGCAATAATATTAATGTATTTATAGTTATTTTTTAATCTGGCTACTAATATTCAACTTGTTGGGGACCCTAAAACTTGTAACTACTGTTCGACTTTTGTCAGAATGTTTTCTAAGTATTACACGATTATGTACAGTCGCCTTCAAAAATATGTTTACATTTTTGAACCTTATTACCAAGGCGTAAGATGAAAATGTGTAAACATATGTTTGACGTCGACTGTACCTAGTTTAAAAAATATAGTACGTTTTCAACTTATCTAATGAGTATAAAATACTTAAATAAGTTAAGACCCTTTTTTTCATAGCAGCTCAAGCGCTTGCGGTTTTCCCACAAAAGATAAGACACTAAGTGGATGAGCTCTGTTCAAATTATTTAGAGTAGCTATACATGCTACTTTATACAATATGTGAACAAAATTACTTCCAATGAATCTGTAAGCTTTTGCAAGACTTTGTGAAAAAGTATGAGGGTCTTAAAAGACAGATTCCGACAGAGACTCCCCTACTTGCGCTATTAAAGAATAACATTGGCCTTCATACAACAACGATACGTAATATTGTTAGTAAACATAATCTTGGTTTAAAATAGGCACATTACGTTTGTAATGGACGATAGTTGTAAACAAAAGCGTTAAGAAATGGACGTAATGACAGATTACTATCTTGGCTTTGATCTTTGATTTGCAAAAATAATGGGAATTAGTTTCGTATCTTCACTGATTTAGTTTAATAATATACGTTATCTGTTAGATATTACCTGCTTTAATATAATTGAGATAACCAAATTCTACTTGATATCATATAATAAATGTAGTAAGTATATTCGTTTCGTTTATACTTAGAGGCTTCGGCATTGGCGTTATTGACAAGCACATATACGAAAATGGACGCTTCGAAATCCAGGATTTCATTTCAGGATGTAATATAATAATGTAAGTAAAACGCAAACAGACAGTAAATAAGCGACGCAATGAGAAAAAGCTGCCACAGTCATTATATTTAATAAATCCGAAGCTAACTAGTATTATTTCAACAACATAATTATATTTGCACAACACTAATTAAACTTTATACTTATAATTCGCTGCGCAAACATGCTGCCAGTGAGTGGTGAGCCCTTTGAGAGCTTTTCGATTTAACTTTAAACTATGTACTCGTAAATGGTTTTGCAGTAATACTCTTGGGAAAATTTTAATCGCCCGCCACTTGCGCTTCTGAGATTTAAACTGAGCATTGAAATGGCGACTTATGTATGCCGAGATATGGTTGCTCACAATAAAATAGAAAAACTTGGTTTTAGAAATTATCTCAAAGAAGCTCATTTATTTAAATATTTAAAGATGCAAATATAAATCTGTACATGGCGGGATGAAGTTGACAAGTCGCGGCGAAAAGTTGATGAAATTGTAACTTAAAAAAAACATAAGGTTCAAGTTTCTTCAGTTTGTATCTCGAGTTATCAACTTCTTCCCGCCTTGTACCGAACTATGAGACAGGTAAATGGAAAATGCGCACTAGGATGGCCGATTAAATTTGAGACTCCCATTTGATGGCGAAGACGATGGTCGAATTAGTAAAAACCTAAAAGATGTTCTTGGGGATTAAAATGCAATACGAACTGCCTTGAAGAATCTTACACCATCTAAATTTCTACTTGGACTTTGTAGAAAGTGTTTTGTTTTCTACGAGTACTAATGGCATTACAAAGGCAACATTTCCCAGACACATTAAAATTACCACAACAGATTAACTTCGCCCATTACGAAACCACAACAAAGCGAAGTAAAAGCTAAAACAAAACCTAGAAACCTGACCATGATATAGGTACCATGAATATGCTTTTGATATGGGGAAATCCACACTTGAAGCTTTAAATGATTCTAAGCAGATTCGTTTTTTATCAACTTTCACAATATCTTATCGAGTACGAAGAGTCAGTAAAGTCGACATGATTGGGTACCAAGCCGACTGAATGACCGGATCAGTTAACATGGTTGAGCACCGGTAGGCACTAGTTACGAATTCGAATGAGTTGAAGAGCCACTAAACAAAGTCGGTACTGTCAGCGGAATCGGATTTACTGATGTCACTGATGCAGTTGACAATACAATACCCATCTCCAATCATCAATAAATCATACCAGGTAATTATTATAATTATTATGTCTGTTTGTGTATTAAGTATTACTTATATACCTACGGTATATCCTGAATATCAACAATGCGATCCCAAATTACGTACATAAAGTATTATTCAGAAGAAAGCAAATGATTTAATACTAAACTTTTAAGATTACTATCGTTTTGAAATGAGAAAAGGTTGTGGTTTGTTGCTTTATTTGAACACGCACTCAATTTAGCCCTGATTGCAACTAGGATATTGGCCCCCGGAGTTCAGGCACTAATGTTTGTTGACTGAAACAATATGTAACCTGTGGAGTTAATTAATCAGGCACTAATAAAATTACATGAAATTCTTAATAATCCAGGCTAAATCGATATGCAGATTTAATAACAAGCGGTAGCATTTCGCCGGCCCAATATTACAGGGTTCTATGGATTACTTTTCTCGAATCCAAATTTGAACATTGTTATAGTGACACTGGGTCTAAATTTAACTACACTGAAAATGTCACATAGCACTCTGTAGAATTGGGCCAACGATTTAATGAGTAGGCAAATAATCTTGAAGATCGATAATACTGCGATACGATACGATTCAAATCGTTTTGTATAAATGTAGCCAATTTACCCACTCATCTTTCAATCGCTCTAATGGAGATCTTAACGCTCATAACAATAAATCTGTACACCGCTGTACAATTATTTTAGTTTACGATCTACAAAGAAACACAAACATATACCGATAGGTCGTAAGATAATAGTTTGAGTTGAATACATACTTATAGCAATAGCTACCGTCACGTGCTACAACTTTGTCTACGATGCACAACTTTGCTTGAAAAACATGGTCTTCTTTACCAAAGAGCTATTTATATATTATTCCTGAGATGGGAGAAAGGCGGCCATCTCAGGAATAAGATATAACTAAATAGCTGTTTGGTGAAGAAAACCATGTTTTTCAAGCCAGGCAAAGTTGTAAATCGTAGGCAAAGTTGTAGCACTTGACGGTAACCTTCAACAGGTACCTACTGTCGCCCATCATTAACTGGTTTATTTTTGAACTTCTAAGCTTTTATTTCAATCCTTGATATTGGTTAGTTTATTATTGTTAATATTAAAAATATACATACATACCTACCAATACCTACAGTGGGATAACCTGTAGGGAACTGGATACAAATCTGAAAACGTGGAAAATTTTCCCATTAATTTAAGAATAATTTATTTAATAAAAACCAGTCATCAATTTATTTTATTTCCGTAAAACTAATATTTTAAGAGAAAATGAGGGAAGATATCTAACGCTGTCATTAAAGTTTGTTTGATGTTGATTAAAGAGTTACGTAACAAATGCTTTTTAAGTACCTAGTTGCAATAGAGCTTATACTTTTAGCTCCTGGTAACATTATTGAAAATATGAGGATTATTTAGTTGCGAGTTTAATATAAGTATATAAAATGACAAGATATTTATTTCAATATTAATTTTCTCATAACCAGAAACTGTCCTTTTTGTACCCTTCGCTATCTCGGGCAATATTGATTTGACCTTCTAACCCAGAGGGTAAATACTGATTTTTCGATAAATTTCCTCGAGATACTTATTTCCTATTAATTATCGTAACACTAACATCACCTTTCGGTTGGTCATTCGTCATTCCTACAATAAAAGCTTGTTTGTTTCTATTTGTGTTACAAGTCTATGTTTAGTAGCCTATTTGTTACTATAATACCCACAACCGAACAAAACTTAAAATAGCCCTGGCTATTTCCAGCTCCAACTAAATGACCCCACTCAATTTAATGTTCCTCTTAGATTTTATAAGGGCGTCGTGCGAATTCCCATCGGTCGGTCGCTGGGATAGATCCATCTGTAAACCATCAGTCTCCCTTAGAGATAAACATAGCTATGTTCCTAACGCTTCCCGCAACAAGTTTTCTTACATCTCACACTGATTAGGACTTAGGAACGTGGCATGGAGACCCATGAAACTATTGAGTGAATTGTAGTCCGCCTCGAACTGAGAACTCGCGATTTACTAGCAAACGAGTTGACCAATATAACCAGACCCATATGAAGATTTTTGATCGATCCGGCTCATAAACGTACTCTAAAATGTTATGTATCTTTGCTACAACCCCAACAAATTTCATAAAGATCAGAAAAACGTTACTAAAGTTATAATCAAACAAACTCTCAAAATCAAAAAGACGTCGAAATGCCGAGACGTCCCAATAGGCAGAAGTTGTTTGTAAGAACTCGTTTCGCTTACGCTCCCGCTCGTTCGATTATACAGAAAATACACCAAAATGGTTGCCACTTAGCATAAAGAGAAAAAATAACGAGAAGAATAAGTAGTAAAAAGATCACAACAGTGACGTCAAATCACATAAACCAGCTTCACATTCCTAGAAGAGTTATCATCATACATCGTAAACTGCGGGCAAAATTCATTGAAGTACTAGGGTTTTTACTGGTTGTCATACGTCATTTCAATGGATTTCGCTCGCAGTTTACGATGTATTGGTTATCATGCTGATAAATACGAATAACTGCTTTCTATAGGTAAAGTTCGTGTACTTCAAATGACACTTGACACCATCGCGATTTTAGTCACGCTGTTAACCGTGGTCAAGCAATTCATTCATTCTTGTCATTCTAAATAGTCGTGGTTGTACAAATGTACTGGGATGTCGGTAGGCAATGGAAATAATAATACACGTCAACACTTAATAGATACTATTAAGTGTTGACGTGTATTTTGTTATTTTTCTCGTTCCCGTTGTTACTGATGAAGAGTATTTCAAGCGTTAAAAGATTTCCTTTTCCTTATTTATATCGACGTTTTTATTCTGTGGGCCTCTTATCTTTTATTAATTACACAACCATTTGCAATGAGGAAATTTTTTTGCAGGTATTCTTTTAGCAATAAAAATGTATTTGCAATTATTGGAGTTTAAAAATGGAGCGCTTGTGACAAAGTCGAAAATATTTGAATAGCGCTGAATTAATCCAATTAACTCGCACTGACAAAAAATACCTGTAATAAAAATATGCTTGAAATATTGTAACACGTTTAAATTTTTGTTCGTTGCTTTGTGAAATATACTTAATTCAAAAACGTAAATGTTTAAGTTTAGTATAAGTTTAATTATAAGGTGAGGCCAAAATAGATAGATACCTTGGTTTGGAATAAGTATTGTATGTATAGCAGAGCCACATTTGTTTAAGGTCTAATTATTCAATAAAGCTACTAGTTGATAATTAAAAACACTTTTGTTAGAGAATAAGTATAGTAATTTAAACGACTTCAGTTGGTTGTTACTAATCCAAGAAGGTTTGTGAAATGATTATAATATGAAATTTATTTTATGTATTCACTCTGAACTGCCGTCAAAATAGCTATATTATTTCTAGGCTGAAAAACACTCCTTGTCGATCTCCGAGAACCTTCCTGAACATGTCAGCTCTAAACTAACTTGTTCAAATATTTCTGACGTTCCAGTCTCGGACCGTTTTTTTAAACTCGTATATTCCAACGTTTTGACATACTTTAAAAGGGTTGGAATAAAATGTCAAAATAAAATTTAATATTATGTTACTATATTTTACCAGAGGACTAAACTTGAGTTAAAAAATATATGTAAACATAATACGAGTATTAGCCTGAATAAATAGGTATCTATAACATTTTTACCATTTTAATTAGGTGTCTCGTTTCGTACCTTAAGACCTTCTCATTGTAGTGTAAACTAAGATTGCGTTTGATTTCAATAAGTTTTAACGCGTCGAAAATATAACTTTAGCAGTCGCCATTAAGAAAGTAGTAGTACCTACTTCATCGAGGAGTAAAGATAAATAACAAATTCTTGGCATATTTTACTATTATATTATGTTCAAGTGAACATATTCTTTAGATTAATATAATAATTGGGCGGCCTGCGGCCTGCGGCGGTCTTTAGGGTCAACGCAAAAATATTGTTTTCGAATTCGAACTTTTTGGACACGTTGTATTTTATCAATTTAATAAATGTGTCGGTTGTCAATAAGGCATAACTGCCATAATAATTAATTTAGAAATAAACTCTATTAACGACCGACAATTATGTACCTTTTGTTTGAAAATGTCACAAATATTTAATAGAATACGTACTTGAATCTTCATTTTAACCAACCACATCTATTTTCCACTAACTAATCTACACCTAATAGCACATGTGTTATATCCGTCCGTCCGTCAACGAGCTGATGGACGTAGTTTATCCCTCGGAATGTATCGGTGCCAAAAATATACTAAATCAACATTGGCTATACGTAAAGCTGCGGTCTCGGTGGCCACTTTAGCGAATAGTTTAGTTGGTAGAAAAATGACAACTTAGAAAATAAGAATAACCATTTTTAGAATAACAATCTCTCATAATACTTATGTAGACAAATAAATCGTCCATTTATAAAAAGATATGAACCCAAAGCCTGGATAGCTATTTCGGCAGAGAAAATTTACACCGAAACATCCGACTAGAGAATAAGTAAAATATAACCACTATATTTACAATATATTTGAAGCTGACTGTACCACATGCGAATATTAAGTATTACTTTAGCCTCTTTCTAGGTGAATAAGAGATATACTAATAGTTGTAGAGTACCCTTGATTTTGATGTTAACTTTTTTGTTTCAGATGCCCGTGAATAAAACAGTGATTTCGAAAGTGCATCAAAATGTGATAAGCGAAATGCTTGAGTGATAATCAGTGATACGAAAGTGTTAACATGACGTGGTATATAGTGCTAGTGATGTTATGTGTGTCGTGTGTCGAAGCCAGTAATTGTAGGGGGGAGGAGCCGAAACCAAGGTCGTGCGAGAATTTGTGCGACGAGAATGGGAATTGCACGGTTAGGGCGGCGCTGTTGCTGCCTAGGAATACGTCCTATGATGCTTCATTGACAATGGTGAGTAGATGCTTATCTAGGTATACCGAAAGTCAATAGATATGGCAAATAAATCAAATAATGCAATCAAATATGGTTCACTGACATCTGCATTTCGGAGCAAAAAAGTATTGGACACATAGCAGAATGTTATTAAAGATATTAGTTTTTACTATAAGTACTTTTTTACGAATATTTTGACTACTGATTAATGTAAATAGCGTGTTTAATGTGTACAAATTGTTGATGGTACCATAATTGCTCTTTAAAATTGCGTGATGCAAAGCAATGAAGGTAAATTGGTTTGTTTACATTATTTTCCATTTCAATAGACCATCACTGCGTATAATAAGCAATAATCATGTACTACAACTGGATGAAACTTAGGCAAAAATATAATGGAAAATCTATCTCCTTTACATTGTTAATGAAGAGTTTAGGGAGCGATTTTTGAGATCCGAGCGCTAGTATTCAAGAAAATTAAGCTCGAAAATAATCGCATGCAAAAGTGTGTCGCTATTATCTTCACTTACTGATGTTAGTTTTAAAACACCATTTCGTCGTTTTAGACTGAGTTTTAAATGTCAGATTCGAGCGCACGAAATTCAAAAATCACCCCCCTGGCTTCCTGCTGTGTTTTTTTTTGCAGGCCGATACTATTTAAAGTAGTGTAATATGTGTAACGTTGAATTTGCTTGAAAGAAGCTGTCAACTTAATTTCAAGGGAATCATCCTGTAGAAATAGATCTGAGGCTGTTAAATAGCTATATTTCGTGCCTCAAAGTTTGCTTTTAGATGCAGCCTGCATAGGTATTAAACTTTTTGAAACCAGGTCACAAATAATACAAACTTGCGCACCATTTAATCTATATGCATATCAAACTGATGTTATGATGTTTGTATTGGCCTGATTTGCAATTAAGTTCCTAAGATTAGGTTATTCTTATGCTGAACCGTTAATATTTACATACGCAGTTATAGTAGGATTTAATTAAGATGGCCGAATTGCACTCTGAATATTCTTTAGTAAGATTTCAACATCTTAAAAAACTACCACTATACGCTATACGCATAGTAGATGAATAAAGTAGACGAATCTGTTTCATTATTCACACAAACATTAATTATGTTTAGTCAAGCTCACGGGATAATAAAGTACTTTACACGTTACTAAATTGAAGATATTCTGCGCACCAGGAGGTGTCATATTAAGACTGCACACATACGCTAGCGTATAACTAGGTAACTAGCTAAACTCAAGTTTTGCTTTTATGAGTACCTTGAGAATACTCTGCAAGGTAAATAAGGAACGGAAGACGAAAATCCACTCATTTAGGTATCTCTGTGTTGAGTTAAAGTATAATAAGATGACACTTTTGAGTGCAATAAGAAACGGGATAAAAATAAATAGGTACACGCGTTTTTTACTGCTTATGAAATTTTATCTGTGAACAATCCGCCTCTGACAAAAAAGCAATTGAAAAATCTACTGTAAAAAAATACCGGTGATCCGTTTAAGAGTATAATTTTATCGCCAGTAATGCGACTAAGGAAAAGAAGGAGTTTTTTTTTAACTCTCCATTAAAAATTAACTTTATATCGCGCGAATTTTTTTTCTGAGGATTCCGTAATTAATATACGATACCAATTATGCCCTTAAAAGGATCACCAGCATTTTTGCTACACCGTGTATGTGCCGCCGCTATCTCCTCATTGCATCTCTAATGCCTTGTCTTTCTAAAATATGCCATGAACGTGCCCTTAGGTTCTTCGGACATATTATGCGGTCTAGAACACATGAGGTTGAAAAACACATCATTCTGGGCCGTATGAATGGCAAACGTGCTCGCGGTGGGGCACGGATGAGATGGTCCAATGCTGCAAAAAGGTCGGCTGGTGGCAGCCTTAACCGTGCAGTTCACATGGCCAATGACCGCACTTTATGGAAACGAGCTACATGTGGTCGCGATCCTCAGCAGTGAGGGAACGAGAAAGAAAAAGAAGAAGCCTTGTCTTTAAACTAGCGATGTTCACATTGATTAAAGAAACCTACTCTCATTAAATTAACACATGTGTTAGCACAGAACGATTCATACTATTTTCCTCGAGGTTACAGCGGCGGCCGGAAAATAAAGAGCGGATTTCACTAAGCAGTAAAGTTTTTACGTCTCACGTCCTTGCGGCCTTGCGTAACGAGTACCTGTTTCAGGTGGAGTCCGCCCTCCAGCTGACATTGCAGCAAGAGGCCGTAAAGCAAGTCTTTCCTGACTGGGTGCAGTTCGAGTGGCTAAGCTACGACGTGGAGGACTGCGACTCCGCCTACGCGGTCATCGGGGCTATAGACGCCTACAATGATTGTTCGCACGTCTTTATGGGACCTTCTTGTGACTTTGCATTAGGTAAGTGGGATTTTTTTATACGTGGTAGCCAAGTCCGCTCTATGGTAAGCGGTCACAATGCTGTACAGATGCCATTAGATATCGGAGCAGCCAAGGTGGTCACAAATACCTGAACTGAACAACACCTCTATTGTCAAGGCGATAAAATGCATGATCAGATATTTTTCAGTTCCCTGGCCGCTCCGATATATTTGAGGGCGACTGTACGTACCTAGGCATTTACACTTCTTAGGTACAGTGTAATTTTTGGGAGACTAGATTAGGAAGAATTGATGTTTTTCATATATTACTTATAATATTTTAACCGTGCCGTGGGGTGCCCGGCCTTAGAATTGTCCCCCACCATTTCGTCCCGTGGTTGCAGAAGGAATCTGCTAAGGGAATATACCGGGAGATGGGCAGCAGCATCTTCCGAAAGCCTACAAACAATAAACAAAAAAAAACTGCGCGCGCCAACCCGTCTGCCAAGCGTGGCGCGTATGGCAAACCCCCCCTTTCCCAAGGGGAGGCCTATGTTCACAGTGGACGTCTTATGGCTGAGATGATGATGATGATGATGAATATTTTAACACCCTCAAATCAAATGTTAGTTTCAGAAGTCTTAAATGTTTTATGTAAAATAAAATAGATATTAATGTTTAAGTGGTTAACAAAGGAAAGTTTTACACTTTCATTATACTTTTCTTTAAGCAATGTACTCATGTAGAACAAATAAAATGTTCGGCGTAAAGTATCCAAATAATTTCACATTAGTGCACATTGTAATAGAAAACTTCGTCTTTACACAAACTCAAAAGTTAAATATTTAAAGGCACGTAACAAAATAAAGGACTGTCTTTCAATCTGGTTCTGTTAATACCTATCAGAGTCTTGAATGATGTGGATTTATCCGAAAGTGCTTTTAGGATTCAATGGTTGTGAATAAGTAAAATGTTTTGGGTGGCATTTAAAGAAAATGTGGGGGTTTTTCGGACCTAACATTCCGAATTCAGGGAGCATTATTGACTTGATTCCGATATTCTGTGTTTCGGTTACAGTCCTGACAAAACTCCTAATGTCTCAAGAAAATTCATGACGTTTGGTAATCGTATTTGATGATACCTCTGACAAGTGGTTACCAGTAGAAAACTCTTCTATCAGCCGCTATTGATTCTTCCATCATACATGCATGAATAAAATTAGTGGGATTCATCTAATATCAATTATTTTATTTCCCGTTAACCCTCACCAAAATTGTGGGACAAAGATTGTTAATAACCAAAAATATAGGACAGAGTATACTGGAAAATATTCACAAAAGGGAACAACATACATAGGTACATACAATCACGCCCATATCCCAAAAGGGGTAGGCAGAGATCACGGATTTCGATTTGCTACGATCAATGCAGCAAAACGGCTCTGAGGGCACAAATGGGAACAAATGGAGATAAAAGATACTAAGAGAGATATACCAATATAAGAGAGATACCAGAATCTATAAAATCATCTAACATTTAGAGGACACAGTTCAAGTAAGAAAGAATATCAAACGTGTTGCGAAGCAGTCAGATTTGGATTTTATTTTTATTTTTCATTTTAATTACACAATAGGCAGGTACATGTCTGTCTCTCAAGCTGTTTTGATATGCCTTCTTGAAGAACTACGCATTATTGTATATAGTATCTTGAATGTATTTGTAGTACTGTTTTGAAAAAATAAGTCCCGCCGAGTTTCTTGCCGGTAATAAGTAATACTTCTCGGGTCAGAGGTGTAGGGTTAGAACCGGTGGTAGTTTCTTTTCTCTCTGACGTTCATAAGTGCATTGTAATGTGCCTAAATTGAAGAATAAATATCTTTTATCTTTTATCTTTTTTTTTTATCATCTACCTACTCACTTTTCTCACTAATCAGATACTGATCGAGCAATGACATTTAGCAACTTAATCAGCAGACGAAATCGTGGACAGAGGCAAGTGGGTAATAAATCATCAAGTACGTACGTCTTTAATACACAAAACCAAAAAAAGGTCATTTAATTTGCTTAAAATGCTTTGTCATTTTGTCCTTTATCATTGTCTCAAAAAAGTAAAATCACGTTATCAGGATGAGGGCTATCATTCATTATCTCCTGAAATAAATTTGAGTTGTTCGCTTCGTTTATTTTTGGGCCTTAATTTAAGAACAAACTCAACCTAGCAAAATATTAGCAGAATTTAAATCTCTTGTTGAAAAAGTACGTAAATGCTTTTACAGCTTGCTGTTTAAATAAGAATATCTAATCAGTGAGGAGTTTCAGAAGACTTTATGGCTTAATTAGCATTATTGATCAAAAATATCCTTTTCCGCCCGAGGGGATAACATATATATGACTAAGCTTTCTGCCCAAAAGTTTTACGTGTATTCGAAAAAGTAACTTCGATTTCTAAGTGATTCAGTTCTTAAAGTAATATTAATTATATTACTTAAGTAATTCATTTGATATACCTACGCATTACTTATTTTAGTGTAGGTACTTATATTATCTCTAAACGGAAGAGATTTTATTCAAACGGTAACGTTTCAGACGTGTCGTTTCTCCTAAATCTCATTTACAACTTAGTTACAAAAAACTCTTAAAATTTTCGCATTTTTTATTTATTTATTTATTTATTTAAACTTTATTGCACAAAAGAAAAACTTGATGTACAAAAGGCGGACTTAATGCCATGAGGCATTCTCTACCAGTCAACCTTAAAACAAAACACACACACAGAAAAGCAAAACATAAATTCTCAGTCCCATATATATTTTAAATTTTAAAAGAGTTATTCATTGCTTCGTCACATATCATTTAGGTAATACATACAAATATAGTCCTTAATCCCATAAACCAGTTAAAACATGATCTCCGATTGCGAAGCTTTGTTACGGATGTGAAGGTTATAGCAAACTGGTTTAATGCGGTTGTAACACTGCCAGCAGGGATGAGGATTCAGGGCCTCCATGTTATCAATCACCGCCAGTGACCACTGCAAGCGTATTGGTATTTCTAAAGTATAATATTTTTTTACATTTCTCTCTGTACATCTTGCTCGCCTCAGCCAAAACGAGCGTTTACTGCGCCTAATATCATGTTTTGAAATTGGAATGTGCCTCCTGGAGCAGATTTATTATTGTTAAGGGATTTGATGTCCATTAAAAAGTTGAGGACCCCCGCCAGCCAGCGGCAGCTAAAGTAAGTTTCTGAATTATTTCAACAAAAAACAAGCTTGACACAACTTTATTGTTAAGAGAATAAAAGCGCGTGGAGGTAATTTTGAACACCTCACCCGCTTAGCAACTTTTGCTGCTGACTGTACAAAAAATGCCTGTGTCGAACGTAAATTCGAGTATTTTAACAACAGTTTGGGTTGACCACCATGATAATTATGACGTCGCAGACAATATGGTTTCATATTAAGCAAAACAGAAAGTTAAATCCTCCATAAATAAGGTATGAAATATAATTTAGTATCAATTTCTATCCAAAAAATATAAATATATATTTATATGATTTTGGGATTAAAAATATTATACTATCTGTTATATTCTCGATAGCTATTTTAATGTCCATTGTTTTCCAAATACAAATAAAAACAAACGCAATTCATTATAATTACATAATTTTTCAATACTTATTTATGGGTAGTGAATTATACTTAGGTACGAAATAGTTTTCCAACAAACAAATCTTACGAGGACAAGAGGTAATGAAATCTATAAATAAGTATGTAGTGCTGAAGTACCTAATCTGTTTGCAAATAGCCAAATACTCTATATATATATTATAGTTCAAGGTTTTATTTTGAAAGAAAATTTTAGACACTTAATGAGTATGTAAATAGGAATTCATAATTTAAAAAAAAGTTATGTAGTTACCTACTTAGTTTGTAATTAAAATAGATTTATTTCGTTAAAAAATTCCTTTCTGTGTAATGCGTCGTCTCAAGTCGTTTCAAGATCGTGTCATATTACCTCACTCTTCACTTTAGACTCCACCTGTTATAATATTTGAAGAGTTCCCTTGATTTTTCTAGGATCCCATCATCAGATCCTGACCTGGTTACAATGTGACGAACTATGAAGTTATATTGTTTCACACACAAAAAAACAAATCGGTCTCAGTTGTCTTCGAATAATCGGCGAAAATACATAAAAAAATAGTAAAAAAAAAATCAAAGATCTCGACGAATTGAGACCTCCTCCTTCGGAATCTTGAAGTCGGTTGAAAACACCGATAAATACAGTACTGCTGCTGACACAAATTGCTAATTTTTGATAGGAATTACCGCCTGGAAAATTTTGATATTTAAGCGAGTAAGTAGTAGGTTAATGTATGTCTATTCTGGAAAAAATTTAGAGTTACTTTACAACCACATAAAAACAGTATTCGTTTTTTGGTGGTGATGCAAATCTAAATAAATTACACCGAAAAAAATATTTTTCTACAATACTACAAGAATGTGTTGTTGTGAAAAATATAGTTATTTTTACTAGAATCTGGCGGAGGTAACAAAAAATATTGTATTTTGTAAAATTTTGTTTGTAAACGTTACTGGACGAGTCTGGTTAAAAGCAATCGTAATAAATACAAAATATTTGTGTTATTTACAATATATATCGTAGTCTGCACAATGACGCATTGTATTACAATTCGAAATACTGATTAATATTTTCACGGAACACCGCTAAGGCGCTCGTGGCCTAGCGGGTAGAACGTTAGACTTTCAATCGGGAGGTCCCGGGTTCAAATCCCGGCTGGGGTACCACTGACCTTAAGCCTGGAAAATTCTGGATTTCGGTGCAGAGCGGCCAAAAAAAAAAGAAAAAAAAACAATGTATACACATAACTTTTGTCTAGTGGATACATGTCAATTACAATATTTTATAGTTATCAGTACAATATTTTATAGTTATCAGTACAATTCATATTGTAGTACTCACGATTTTGATATAACCAGAAAAGTTTTGTTATGTTTACAAAGTGTTTAGTCGTCACATATACAGCAAGACAACACTGTAGAGATCACGGAGTAGGATGGAGATGGCAAGTAGGCGTTCCCGTGTATCCGACAGTAAGTAGCGGCCGACTGACTTTGTGCACAGACTATGATCAGTTGTTTTGTAAACTTCATGCCCGAATGACTTTCACGTCATACGTACGCTCGTGTAACAAAAAATGATTATTAAATTTAAAATGCCGTATTGTGCAATATTAAGCTGCACAAATCACAGTGGTTTAAAATATCTTTCAGGTGGATGTATTTCCTATCACCGTTAGGTATTTTTTTAAACATAATCCAAAAAAAACGAAATAACTGTTTGTTTTGCATTATTTGCGAATGTACGTTAAACAAAACTATATTTTATTTGTTAGAACATAGAGTTCATAATATTTTGTCACTGTTCTTTATGTTTATCTAGAAATTTCGCTATCCTAAATGTCAAATAACTTTCGCTACTCGAGTGCCGCGCAATGTCGATATTTATATCGATAAAGTTAAAGCTAGTCTTACAACATTTCAAGTTTGATGTTATTATTTTAGATAAGTTTTAAGTTCAATATATAATTTAGCGCATATTTGTATTTATCAAGACGGCGGTTGCCGTTTAACCCCCTAGAGGTGCGTCCAAACCATAATTAAAACAGTAAATAATAATAAAAGGCGTGAGATTTCCCTAGAGCATAATTACAATAATAATTGATAACGTGACGAAAACCTAAGATCCCACAAGTACAGATCACATCAACATTTACTTCAAATCTCCCACAGTAATATTAAATTTCGCGTCTTTTAAAATGAGAAATTGGTTTATCAGACTACAAAATTCGCTTTTATCTAAGCGTAGAAAATTGCTCAGTTAATATTATATTAGTTGTTTATTCGTCGTTTTCATTTGTACGGTATCAGAAATTAAATTTACATAGATCACATCTAGTCCATATCCAGACGTACAAAACTTAATTAGCTATTTTAGATTTGTTAGTAGAAATAACCACGCAAACTAGCGTCAAATATTGAAATTTTGCCGCCCCTTTCCTGATATGATGGTCACAATTTTACAATAAAATCAAGTGGAATCGATCAGCCTTCATATGTATGCTTTCACACAAAATTAATTTGACAACTTAATCGGGTTGTCCCGTCTACACTGGCCTTAAATGCGTACTACATGTTGTTTTTCATACAATTACGATTAGCATTACCTAGCACCTACCTATATTATAAAAATTATAATCTTAAGTAAGGTGTAAATGGTGCAATATAATTGTTTTAAGTTATATATATAAGTAAAGTGTGATCCCATTATTTTATCGATATTTTTGTGTTCGGATAGGTATTTAAATGCATATTTTTATCACCTAACCTAATACCTAACCGAACACACAAATATCGATAAAATAGTTTAAAATACTCGGATCACACTTTCCCCTTCCTATATCGAATGGCAAAATAGTCATATCATTATAAGAAGTTCACAGTCACATGGGACGTTTTGTTTTTGGATGTTATGGGTATTCCCAACCTCTAGCTACTCGCAGGCATGCACAGATCTCGAATATACCAGTATAACGTGACCGTAAGATCCGTAACAAATTATGCATAGTGAGACCTTACATACACTGGTTTGTTTAGCCCTTTTCTCGCCTGTAATAAGAAAGTGATTTTAACTATTAAATTTATTTAAAATAGTGCCATCCATTGTTAAGTAGTTGTATTAAGTGAATGTTAAGCGCGATTTTGTAAGATAATTAAATAGTCATATGTCTCATAACTTTGACATTTTATTTTAGATTGTGGCTCATGTAGCCTACAGTTGAGATTCGTTCGAGAAATGTCAATCAGTAACAGCCTATCGGTATGGAAAGTTGCTACGAATCAAAGCATTTTTGTAATTGTGTGACGTATTTTAACGTACCTATGAATGTCTGAGTTTGGCGACACTGGAGTTCGATTTTTGAATCTCATCGGGTGACTTATTTCGTACTAAATAGTCATCGGCTGCATACAAAAAAAGTCACCGGTGAGATTCAAAAATCGAACTCCTGGTTTTCATACTAAATAGCAGTCATTTCACATCCACTAGTTTATTAATTCGTGGTAGAGATAACCGGATTCTGGTTACCAGTACGAGACTTTTTTTTCAGTATAACATCATTTCAAAATTTAAACCAAATTGTCCCCATAAATCCCGTAAAATAAATACTATTATATAAAAATAATACCATTGGGTTCATAATTGCATGGCCAATTTATCAATTAATTCATTCATAAATTGCCCATGCATTTTTGAACCCGATGGTACCTAATAACGTCTATTTCAGTTCACAACATAATATAACAAATTAGTTGCTGGATATAAGAATAACGTAACTATGGTAAGTCTCGCCCGACCAAAACTCTAAGCATACTAATTTCTGCAACGTCCCGCTTTTTATTAAAACTTCACGTTCACGTTACTTAGTAAGAGCAGGTTCTCGATATATAAACCTGAGTAAAGAAATTCGTGCAATATCGTGTTCCAGCGAGTCCGCAATGCCCTGTAATGTATCCTTTAGCGACGCGACGGCTGAAATGTATCCCCCTTTGCGTCACGGAGTACTCGTAAATTAGGTTACCTGGGCGAAATTAGACATTTTTAGTTTGTAAAACAGCTACAAATGGTAAGATTATATGGTTTTTAGTGAAAAGTTCAATTTTTTTTGAAGATACGAATATTAACATAATTAATCGTCCCTCGTTTCCTGAAATACACACATAAAAACAAATGTAATAACGAAATGCCATCTTCCCTATGAATGTTATACACCTATAATATTGCCTGAAGCACTTTTACGACGAAACCAGTCCCGCATAGTTTAATAATGTTTTATTACAACCATAATATCACCATTAAAGGACGTAAAAGCGAAATTATCGTCTTCCCTGACGCGGATATTATCGAAGTGAAATTGTTTTAGTAACCCTGCCTATAAAAACACTTATTGGTAGCGATACTGGGTGTAATAATAGTGTTTCCTTAACATTATACGCAGTGGGTGAACTGGGCGAGCATAACCGCACAATATGTCAGGCAATTCGTTGTGAAAATATAATATTAAATAGCCTTGAAGTAATTTAGTCTGTCTGTGGTATTATAGCTCTTACACTGGTGAACTGCTTTGAATGTAGTTTTTTATTTGAAAGCAGGTTTTCTAACGATAGTTCCTAAGAATACATATAAATCTTATCTAGATATGTTTATCCAAAATCGGTTCAGCCGTTTTTGAGGAGCTATTTATAAGTAACTTTGTAATTCTCGTGTAACAACTTATGCCTACATCTGACTTGGAAGTCGCTTTGTCTGCAGAAAATACAGTACAACTACAAAATACAGTATAGTAAACAGGGCGTCCCAAGACTATGGGATATCAAGTTAAGTACCTTAAATATCGTAGATGGGATATTTTACTGAAAGAAGACTTTATGTTATTTGTAAAAGTTAGTAATTCTGCATTTAAACATTTTCTAAGAATTACTTGCTTCTTCTGAGCATCGAACCGACTTAAATGTGAAAAAAAATCACCCCTAATTTTACGATGCCAATCAAAAGAGTGGACAAAAATAATAATTCTTCCTTAGTAACATAGTAGGTATTTTAAAATGGAGGAACAAAGTAAAATGTTTGAGTTAAATTTCAAGAAAATTATTTATTGCCGATACGTTCGAAAAGCAAGTAATTCTTAGATAATCTTTAAATGCAGAATTACTAACTTTTAAAAATAACATAAAGTCTTCTTTCAGCAAAATATCCTATCTGCGATATTTAAGGTACTTTCCCTTGATGTCCCCTAGTCATGGGACGCTCTGTATAGTTTCAGTCAGCTCGTCTCGCCAAATTGGAGAGCGTTTAAGACGTTCCTTCCACATCCTAGATTTTTTTTATAAATAATACAGTAAGATAAGTAACATATTCTAACAAATAAGTAACACAACAGAATTCTCGTTTTACAAGCAACAACCCGATCTAGACTTAGAGAAGTTACACAAGGCGGCACGAAGACAACAGCATTTGCATATTCGACGTGTACAAGAAATTAACTCTCGTCTGAGGCAAGGCCACAAATCTCCATCGAAGCCCGTTGTTTACGCTTTATATACCACTTTCGCTTAGTAAACAAGTAACAGTACCTATTTACGCTAAGAGCTAGTGATGTTTTCTTAGTTTTAAGATTATAAATAATTCTTTATTTCAGGCCAGTTTGCCCATAGAGTGTTAGTTTACAGACTTACATTATTAGAGTTAGTACTTCGTATCCTAGGTATCACAATTTTTTAATTAATTATTTGGGGTCTTGGTACACAGGACGAAGAAAAGACGCTCAGTGACGCCAAGTTATATGAACGACAGTGCCAAAATGAATTATTTAATATGAATGTTTTTTCATAATGTTACACAAGTGGACTGTCACGTTACATAGCCCAAGGAAAACCCTTTCACACACTTGAACTGTTCACCGTTAGTATAGTCAGCAACGAAAGTTGGCAAACGAAATAAGAATATAAAAGTAATCTTATTTCGCTTGAGCTTTTACTTAAGTTACTTAAATTAAAATATTACAAAAGCATTAGTGGGCAAATGGACAATAATTATGTTATTTTCAAAAGCGTATCTTTATTAAGCGAGCCACTCTGTGTTAAAAGCTCCTTTTAACAATTGAGATGAAACTTAAGTATTTTATCTTTTTCGACGGAAAAGTTATATTTTCTCGATGTCGCTCATTGCCTTTTCGATATATTCGTAAACTGTGCGTACTAAATTAAAGCGTAATCTCTTAGCCTATCCGGCGTGAACAGGCTAAAGTGTTCACTTAAACCAGAGACTATAGAGATATAGACGAACACAGCCTAAGAACTTTTTGAAGCTCATGTCGATTACGCCATCTATGTCAAAGCCACCTAAAGATACCGAATATGTAAGAGAAATGTCACCTGCATTGCTACTCCATCTAGTAGCTACTAGTGTACTACTAGTACGCTATTTGTTACTAGGTGGAGTAGCAGTGCAGGTGACATTTCTCTTACATATTCGGTATCTTTAGGTGGATTTGACATGGCGCAATCGACACGAGCTTCAAAAAGTTCTTAGGCTGTGGTCGTCTATATCTCTATAGTCTCTGCTTGAACGCTTATTGACTTTCTCCAATTGCGCCGTAAATTCTGTCACTGTTTGATTTGCTATAGACTAAGAGCCAACATTATTATAAAAATAATTAGTAGGTATACTTATTTAGGTAAGAGGTCTCGTTTTTTAAAGTGTAGAGTATTTTATTAAGACGGTGGCCCCATCTTGACCCATCATGTTTAGTTGTAGTCTTTTTCCGCTTAGGTGTTGAAGCCAAAAGTAAGTAATATAAAACTGTATCACATAGAACATAGTATGCGGAATTAGTAGGACTACAACTTAACATGATGTGATTGATGTGCTAAGATAGTAGTTATACGGCACGCGGTGTTGTAACCTCTAAGCCCATAACTATATACATTGAACCAAGTCGAATTAAAAGTCATAAAACCCGACTGCAGTATGATTTCAGTAGCCATTTAGTTTTATTTATGATCTATAATTCAATAAAATAAAGTAAACGAATGCACATTATTTGAAACTTATTAGGTATATTGAGCCGTAAAGCTTATCCTAAACTGCGTTTACAAAACTAATTTGAAATGCAAAAGAACTGTTGTGAACTCTGTATGAAAAACTATAGAGTTTCATTGCCACTATTCTTTTAATAATATATCTGAATGATGGACTTTTTATATCTCAAATATATTAATGGAGTCTATACATTAGCTTAAACATTACATAGCTTTCAATCTAAAGACACTTAAGTAAATAAAACTTGCCACGAATTCCGACCCTTGGAGCTCTGGGTCTAACTTCCCGCTACGTTCTGTTGACCCACTTAATATTGGCGCCCAGAAATCCCATAGGGATACCGTTTATTCTAAGTTCTGGTATAATTTGGCCCATCTCTCGGGATATATTGCTGGTGAGTTAATATTAAATAGGCCAAGAAATTTATGCACGTATTTAATTGAATACGCATCAGCTTCAATTTGGCATTGGCACTTAACGAAGGTTATTTTAACCTACCTTCACACACTTGCATACTGACCGCTGCCGTTTTCAACCGACTTTAAAGATTTCGAAGGAGGAGGTTCTCAATTCGTCGGGATCTTTGTTTTTTGTTTTTATGTGATTATTCGAATACGGCTGGACCGATTTGGAAAATTCTTTTTTTAGTTTGAAAGAGTATACTTCACAGTTGGTCCCATTGTCACCAGGTCCACGTCTGATGATGGGATCCTGGAGAAATCGAGGGAACTCTTCGACTATTATAGGCACACATATAGTGATTGCAGTATTTTTTACAGCAACTCGGGCATTTCCTATTGGAAAAGCGGATGCTGACTGAAGTCGGTTCTTTTTTGTTTCAAATGTATATTATGTTATTGTTTATGTTCATACTTAGTATTTATGTAATACCCAGGTATAGATTTATCTGTACCAGAAAATATATTTATAACGTAACATAGGTGTAAAGTCGTTACCGTTCAGTAAATTAATTTATTAACAAAACAAAGGTGGCATTCATTCGAAATTCCAATTTCCCGCGAAGACATAAAAGAACAGAAAACTAATTACATTTTCATTCCACTTTTGTATCATTTCTTGTCTTATTGCTAGCAGATGTTGTTAACTTAACTCAGTTGAAATTAAATTACATAACTACCTAGGTGGTATGACAGTATTTAACTAGTACATATATTTATGGACAATATAAAAAACATGAGATCATTTTTAATTGAACTTTCTTTGGTGAGCTTTAAGCTTTGATGTTTTCAATAAGCTATGATATGTGGCACAATAAATGTTAATATAAAGAGTAAAAACAAAATGTGAAGCAAGGTGCGAATAATCCTCGAAAATATAGTAGCATTGGAAAACATTAAAAATATTCTCTAATATCTGGAAAATTTTACATGTATTGAATATTAAAAGATTTAAGAAATGATAAGTGTCAAATATCATACAAAAATATGAGAAGTACATCGAGATTTTCATTGTATAAGAAGACAGGTATAGCTTTCACTACGTTACAGCATAGACTTAAATATATAGTAGACGGCCATAGTCTAAGAACTTTTTGAGGCTCCAAGTATTTAGCGCCATCTAGTTCAGAGCGACCTAAACAGAGCCAATATGCATGAGATAAAATCAGCGCCACCTAGTAACGAAGAAAGTACTAGTAGTACACTAGTCGTTACTAGGTGGCGCTGATTTTATCATGCATATTGGCTCTGTTTAGGTCGCTCTGAACTAGATGGCGCTAAATACTTGGAGCCTCAAAAAGTATTTTGGGGTATTTTTAACTAAATTAGTGGATGTGGCTTAGTGAATTCTGCATACTTTACAAATGAAGGGATGTTTACAAAAACAACATAACTGACTACACTGGTTGACACTTGAAACGATTAACAATGTTCTTAAAAAAGTGTCAACCGCTCTAAGCAGTTATGTTGTTTTTGTAAACATCCCTTCAAATGTGCACATCCGTGCGTGTATCCCTAGCTATGCACGTATCCTATACATTCATCACACTTATATTATTTTTAATTTGTGCATTTTTATGACTCAAATTTATTAACGTTTAGACGCAAAAATGATGAATTGTAAGAAGGTAGCGGCACCTACTTATAATGTAACAAATTGTAGTAGGTGCCGCTACCTCCGCCCGAGGTCTCATCCGTGTTTAAGTCGGTTAAAACCCTCAAAGTAGAATTTCAATACTTCCTTCTCCCTCCTACTTCTATCAGTATTAGGATATTACAAATTAGAAATATTTACTTTTCACTGTATTGCAAAACGCCTACCTATAATTTATATGTTGAAAGGAACTCCCTAGAAATTACCTTTACAAAATAGCCTAAATACTTAATCAGCTATTTCCAAAATGGAGTCTTTGAAATATGGCGACTAATAAATAGGGGCCTGTTCCCAATATACAGGCTTACCAGTAATCCTTGTGATACGTTATACGGTCTCAGAGATGTGACGGTCACGGAATAACGATCAGTTTTATCTAAGATAAACCAGTAAACTGTATCATATAAGATACCAAGTAATACACGGTAAAAGTTTCAAGGTCATGGATTTAGTTGTTCACAATAATCTTTTCAATTTCTTTAAAGCCAGAGTAAAGTTATGATACTTTGGTAATTGTGCCATTATTTTAGTAAAAGTGCTATTTGTTGGCTGGCACTAACGTTCTCCGTTGTACAGATTCAATAATGTAGGTATTCAAGCAAGAAAAGCATAAGAAGTGGTTACTTTACCAAAATAACGGCCTCCTAGCCCAGTTGATAGTGATCCTGCCTACGAAGCAGGAGGTCCCGGGTTCGAATCCTGGTAAGGTATCTAAGTATATATTTATCTACATAAGTAGGTGTATTGTAACTTATAGCATGTAACGTACAAGCTTTGCTTAGTTTGGGACTAGGTTGATATGTGTAAGATTCTCCCCAAATATTTATTTTATTTATTTAATTATAATGACAAAATTATCTGCTTTTCTTCACAACAAATTCTCAACAAATATATATTTGTTACCTTTAACCTAACATTGAGGAATAAATGTCAAACTTAAAGAAGAGATATTTAACGAGAAACTAAAGAAAACTTCAAACAAACAAACCTATTGTTGGTATGTGCTTCAACAAAGGTGCCCAAATGGTAGCGATTCTTTGAAATATCCTTGGGGTTTACTAATAAATACCTTCAGGCGATTTCGGATAAAAGCTGAGGAAAGTATTTCCTTTTCGTGAAATTTGGCGTCCATTCTTAATAGTGTAAGGTCAGGAAGGAGGATAGTAACATTATTCCGACGGCGGCATACGCTAGCATCTGATAAAGGTATTCGATAAAATAATCTTGGATAATTAATAATAAAATAACGCATTATCTGGTTGTATTTTATGCTTTGTAGTGCCCAATTGATAGGAGAACATATTTAATGGTAATTTCTGAGATGTTGAAATATTCTATGCTGACTACAAAACAAAGATATGTAAATAGCCTTGGACCTTTTGGAGATATTTTTCCTCTTATTTTACTTATGACCATAATAACAGTTAAAACCTCTTTTTGCCTATCCACACGAAAAAAATAACAAGTTGCGTTATTTATACTAAGTGCGCCAAACAACGTATGGACAGAGAGACTGTCAGATTTATCGCCATAATGATGTCGTTAGGAACGGAACATCAATCAATATCAAACCGTTAAACGTGCACCTGACAGTATTTATTATAGACAATAATAACACAAATTATACTTTTACGGTCCTTAAAAAAAATGGGACTACATATAAGTAGTACTTGAAAATCATCTGCGACCTTTCAAAAATGACACTATTCTCGTGGTCTGGCAGCAATGGCAAAGAAACACGAGAATTGTCAACACTGAAAGGAAAAAAAACCGGCCAAGAGCATGTCGGGCCATGCTCAGTGTAGGGTTCCGTAGTTGCCGGCATGTTAAAATTCATTAATTCAAAAGGTCGTTTCTTACGAGAATTTTGGCGGTTCTTAGGTCATTTTAACTTACGTCCTTTCACTATGGGTTTTCGAGTGATAACTCAAAAACGGCCCAACCGATTTAATTCAATATAGTTTTCATTTTCAAAATTTTTGGACCCATGGTTCAAAAGTTAGATAGGGAGGGGGGGGGGGGACGCCCTGTTTTAAACTTTCGGAGCTATTATTTATGAAAATATTCGTTTTATTCTAAAACTGTTTTAGAAGACCCCAATTTTTTTTAAAGACCCACACAACTGGGTTGCAACGAAAAAAAAAACGCCCCCCACTTCACGTGTACGGGAGGTACCCTAACAAAATATATTTTTTCAGTTTTTATTCTACCATTTTGTCGGCTTGGTTAATGCACATATTTAAACCAAATTTTAGCTTTCTAGTGCTAAGAATCACTGAGCTAGACCGCGGACGGACGGACGGACGGACGGAAGGATGGACATGGCGAAACTATAAGGGTTCCGTTTTTGCCATTTTGGCTACGGAACCCTAAAAATGGCATTTCGGTATGTGCCGCGACGGCCAGATTTGATCTATTGTGGCAACCCTTTATGTTTCGTTACTAATTCCCATTGAATCTTGAAATTTCCAGATTATTTGGGCTGTAATGTGTTGTACCACCTCGGGTTGCAGTACATGACTCCCTAGGTGGGGTACTTATATTAGTGGTTCGCAGGATTCAGGAGTCCGGCGTTCCGGTAACAGCAACCTGTGCGGAATTGCGGATTTCTATACAAAACTATCTAGCATTAATCAAACGGATTCGCAGATTATGTTGTATATAATCGACGAAGCGTGCTCGGCTGCCCGCATGTCGGATTATAGATAACTTCACACGGCGGATTACTTGTCATAACACAGCTTAATGATAACTTGATTCCGCGATAATGTCTAGCAGTACAAGTAGTAATCATTCAAAATTTAACGCTATAACATAAGAACACTTTTACACTCGGTGACACAAAGTTTTCTTAAAAAAACCTTTTTGTTATTCCGTAAAACCTACCTGTATTAAAACTGATCTTATTTTGCTGGCTATCATGTTATTTTACTGACACCAAGTATACCTATTTAATTTCGTTCTTTACTGAAAGACTATCAGTTTGCGGCGCTTGTAGTGGAGACAATGGTTCCTTGGTCGGCTGATATGTTTTTTTTTATCGGAGCCCTGTCAAAACGGCTGGTCGATGCTTCAGGGGAGCCTAGAGCTGGCACTTATCTCTGCCAGCGCATCTCTTTGGCAATCTATCTATCTATTCAGCCCGTATCCATTCCACCCACTGTTGAGTAGGTAAAGGCCTCTTCTTTATTACGCCACTCTCCTCGGTCCTGTTGGCACATCCACTGCACACCCGGCGTTCGGCAGATATCATCTGACCATCTGGTTGACGGTCTCCACGCTGACCTTGTGTCTCTTTGGTAATACAGAGAGGTAAGTCGGCCAGTGTTATGGGTTTCCTGCCGTAGGGGGCCCTCTTAGAAGGGGTGTTGTTCTTTTTGTATAACTGGGATTTTAGTTAAATTTAGGTAGTTCTTATATGTTTATAGATGTATTTAGTTTTCATCTAGTTTATTTTGATATTAACTTAGTTTTATAATTTAATTTAAGTTTTGTTTCGTGTTTAATGCTTTAAAAGTCGTCTTTTGTCAACAGCCGGCGTGGCCCGTATCGCCAAGTTCCTCGGCAGCACGGGCACGCCCATGCTCACCACGGGCGGCTTCTCCTTCGACTTCAGCGAGCCCAAGCAAAACTGCAGCGCAGAGTACTACATGCTAGTACGCGCGGGGACTGTCAGCTTCAAAGACATAGCCTTCTTTCTCATCGATATTATGAGGCAGTAAGTATTTATTCACCTTTCTTTTGAACTTTGATAAGTTTATAAGAAGTACATTCTCATGGTTGTGGGGACAGCTGGCTTCAAGGTCATAGATTCATATTATGAGGTGTCCATGGCATACCTAAGCAGTATTGCAGCTCAGTGTAAGTATGTATTACATGCTAGTATGACGTGACTATCAGTTTTAAAGATATAGCTTTCTTTCTCATCGATACCCAGCGGGGACAGTCAGCTTCAAAGGTATGATCTTTTTCTTAGTTTTTCTTGATCGGCATTTTAAGGCAGTCAGTATTACGTGAACTTTTAATACGGAGTATTTGATGCTCGTGCGCTTTGGAACTCTCAATAATAATTATAATTATGAAGCAGTGAGTATTCATTAACTTTAAATGCTTTTCTTTTGAATTATTTGCATCATATCACTGCAGCGCGGTGTGGGTAAAACATGCTTGTGCGCACGGGATTGCGGTTTCACGAAAATAGTCCTTAGATTGATATGAAACGAGCATATTGTCAGGTGACAAGAAAAACTCACTTAGTACCTCTGCTACCACAAGTTCATAGCCATAAGCCATACTGGCAACATAACAAGGTTGATTTTCATTTAAATATTTTTTTGTAATTAGTGAGTTATGCTTGTCACCAGACGACCTGGAGTTCGATTTTTGAATCTCACCGGGTGACTTATTTCGTACTAAATAGTCATCGGCTGCAAACAAAAAAAGGCACCGGTGAGATTCAAAAATCGAACTCCAGCATAACAACTCCTTCGAGGATTTAGTAGTTATCTTTGCTTTAAAATTACACTGCTGCGCTTAGGCCTGAATAAACAAGATTAATTAAACCTGGGGTTTATTAAGATTCCTTAATCTTAATAAACTTAGGCTTAGGGTTCTGTATAATTGTAGGAATCCCTTTGGAGTGGCAAGTCGGTTTAAATAATAGGAACGACTGTCTGCTTGATGGTTTAAGCTATGATTATAATAACAGGTTTGTTTATAATAATAAAACTCAGCAAACAACTGGAATTGATTTCTCTTTGAAGAAAAAAATTACATATTATTCGTTAGTTAGCCTTATGATTCCTATGAATGGTATAAGTATTTATTTACACATTTTAATTGGGCACTACCTACGTCAGTATGAAGATCTCAACGGAGAAACATACTAGTTAGACTCAATGCGAATGATCTGTCATTTTTCATTAGCTTACACGTGTCGTCATCTCATGTCGTACCTATTTACGATTCAAAATGTAAAATTTAAAAGGCATGTCTTAATTATGCGTAGATACCTACTTTGATTCCTGTGATGTGAAAAGTAGCTACATAAAACATAATGAAACAAAACTTAGTAAAAAGTGATCACATTCGGAATACCTATACAGAAATGTAAATTTAGGAACCTAATTATTATAAGTAAAAATTAGGGGAAAAGGAATATGAGAAAAAAAACTAAGCAGACCTACATAAGTACTAAGTGAGTATTAGAAATATTTATTAGATGCTACTTATTAAGTAATGATTTGCCTTTTATCCATCACAAACCCCATAGAGCTTACTGCCGGTCTATTTGTGCTTAAATTATCTTTCGATATTACTAGTGATTATGCTTGGCCATAACTTATAACTTTGTGGCCTTTAAATGGAGTGGAAAGTAAGATTATTTCGGTTCGTGGTTTCGCGATGCCTGAACTCTATGTAGTTGTAATTCAAGTCTGTTTCTGTTCTTCTGATATTGTACAACGGTATGCCTCAGAATTCCACAATAAATTGGACAACAAAGTGGAAATACGCTAATAGTAAGGAGAGAAAGTAATACCAAATTTTAACTCCGCTTAGTAAAATTAAACCCTAACCTCAAAAGTTTTATTATTTGAGGAGCAGAATCTACGTTTTAATTTATTGCTCTTATTATAGGAAACACCTTTTATTAAACACACCTAATTTCAGCTAGTTCGCTAGTAGCATGCTTAATGATTTTCCTTATTAAAGCCTGGCCTACAAGTAAATAGGTTAACACGTTGGGAAGCTTTGGGACGAGCAATCAGATATCTGTTAAAATAGAATCAGCTCGTGTCTTCACATAAGGAGTATTCAGATTTTAAAAGATGAATTTTTCGTCCGGTTGAGAATATCTAAACAGGATACATTGTCATCTTGGCTCAGAGTACATTAAGTTACGACTTACAATTATAACCTATAAACTGAAATAGATGTCATTATACTTTAGATAAAGTGACCAAGTCCTCCGGTGTCCGAGGCCAGATGACACCGATACCGGTGAGGTATAAATAATTTGATTTCCTTTAAGATTTATTATAACCTAGTTGCAGTCACTGAAGTATGAACCGTATGTTATAGAAATAAGTCTGACATGTAATTGAATATTACCAATAAATATGATTATGATTATGATTATGATTATGAATCAGGGTTGTTACAGGGCTCCGTTTCCGGTTCCGTTAAATCGGAACTTTCAATTGATTTTAAACATCCGCTTCGGTTCCGGTTCTGTTACTTTCAAGACAGAAGTTATTTTGTATCATAGCAGCGGGGAGAAATGAGCGGAATGAATAAAAAACAAACGGGTATATAGAACTACCCTGTACATCTTGTCCACCGATCACTCGGGCTGCGATTCTGGTTCCGCTTCAGTTTTCGGTTCCGATTCCGATTCTGGTTACAAAAAAATAAATTCAAAATTTCTGATTCCGCTTTCCGTTCCGATAAAAAAACATCGGCACTGCGCCCAGCGATGAACTATACTCGCTATGTCTCTCTTTTGGTTACACGGGAGCGAGTATCTTTTGTTTCTTGAAATAGCCGATAGCTCATAGTTTACTCGCTCGCAGGCACGGCAGGGCAGGCTGAACGTGGCAGGGCGTCAATCATACCCTTCAAGTGACTTTTATGATCACCTCACCATAGACACTTTATATTTATATGAACACGCGTCGCGGTTGCTACGCCGCGCCGTAGCAATCGTGACGCACAGCAAATTGATCTCAGAAAAGTCACTATCGTCAGTAAGAAATTGGACACACCTTAGTATCATATTTCACATACTGGTGTAATGCTCGCTACTTCAGCGTGGAAGTAGCTAAAGTAATTCAACTGAGTGAAGTCATTTTATAGTACTTTATATATTAAATACTCTGACAAGCAACCAGAGATCGGATACCGTTATTTTTCTAATACCGGTTTCGATCACGTGACCCTAAATCGAAATGAATATCGGTTGTGGTTTCGTTTACCGATATTTTACCGGTAATTTGAAAATAAACTTTATTAGCAAATTTCGATACTGTTGAACGAAATTAACCGGTTAAAATGGCGCCGCGCGGCGAAGCTGAGTAATGCCGGTTAATACAGTTTGTGCGAACGTTTCAAACGTTCTTCTTGGATATCGGTAATCGAAATGATTTCGTTCTCTGTAACAACGTCACTCTAGAAATACCAGTATTTAAGCGAACGAAATTTACAACGGTTATCGAGCAGTATTAACCGGTATTCCGATACCGATAACGATCCCTGCAAACAACTTTGTATGGCAGAAGCTGTGATTATCCTACTCAATTAAAATTATTACATTTATATCATATTTGTCTCTCACTGCAAGGGATAAATTCCGAGGTACAAAGCTTCCTGTATTTTACGGTTTTCAGCTTTATTAGTAAAACCTTGTATAAAGTTCGTTAAAAATTAACAATCTACACGTGTTGGGCTGTCAGAAATGTGTTTCATAGAACTTGTGAGTTTCATAATAGGCCTTAACTTTGGTACGTTAACTAGGTTTAGTAACTATAGTAAATCGAAGTTCTTGTGTTATTTGTGAGGCTAAATAATTTGAGGTGGAAATGGGGAGCTAATATGTAGGATTTTTAAACTGTTCAGAAAATTTCTCAATACTGACGTCTTTTCTTACTCAATAAGAAGTATTATAGATATTTACATTTGTAAAGTGACCCGTTTTCATTATCCTGGTGCCCTTATACAAAGTGTAATTAAAATACTGGTGATCCTTTTAAGGGCATAATAGGTATCGTACCTATATTAATTATGAAAAAGAAAGAAAGAAAAAATTCGTGAAAAAATTTTTTGGTTTTGTATAGGGGGTTGGCCAGCCGTAAAAACGTGTCCCATACAAAAAAACTAAATTTTTTTTCGCGTCCAAAAAAATTTTCTCTTACTTTTTCTTACTCGAAATACGATACCAAATACGCCCTTAAACGAATCAAGGTCTTATCGCTGAACAATCTATTCAAATATAAGAACACACATACTTACACTTCTTTAATTTAAGCTATTATTGTTACCTCAGTATGTCTAAAATACGCAATACCTACATCAATCATCAAAAGCTTATATTTTAATACCGCGTTAAAGCAATCAAAAATAACCACAAGTAGTTACTACAAGAACGAACTAAGTCACTAACAAATGAAGGGTACAAGGAAAGAACATGTCTAGTCACTTTGACAACATTTTGAGTTATAGCGGTTTTAAAGTTTGGAGAGATTCAATTAACCATACTATTTTCGTAACTAGATGGTTTTTATGAATTAAAAAGTGGAGTTATGTTAAAAATTCCAGCTGTTACAGAAGTTGTTGCTAATAGTTCATTGCAAGTTCTACATTTTGATACAAAAATCTCATTTTACAAAAAAGGGACTAGACATGTTCTTTCCGTATACCCTTCAAATGATGTAGGTATATTAAAAGATAATTCTTAAGAAACATCTAAATATAGGTATAACTGTTTCATTATTTAGCTTACATCAAGCATTCACTGCTTTGTGAATCTCTAATATTGTATAAATAATTCATAATACATTATAATGTTGTAATTTGGTTGCTTTGAACAGGTAGAAAGGAAAATCGTTCGCTCCAGGTAAATCATGAATGTATAAATAATATTAAACTGATATAATAATGTACTGGTTTAAACTCACACATTTTTCACTCATAATTTTGACAAAAACGGGACTTGATCGCGTAAGTACACTTACTTTTCCTGACGTTTCGAGCGTTACCACACAGGAAAGTAATAAAAGTACACGAAAAAAAAATCTTCCGGGATATTCTCAATCTAAGACATTATTAACGGCCTCCTAGCCTAGTTAGTAGTGACCCTGCCTATGAAGCAGGAGGTCCCGGGTTCGAATCCTGGTCAGGGCATATACAGGGTGTAACAAAAATACTGGTGATCCGTCTAAGGGCATAATTGGTATCGTATTGCGAGTAGGAAAAAGTAGGAGAAAAATTTTTTAGACGCGAAAAAGTATTTTTTTTTATATGGAGCGAGTCGTCCCAGCTGGCCAACCCTCCATACAAAACCAAAAATTATTCTCGCGAGAAAAAATTTTTTTCTTAAATTTTTCACAATAAGAATACGATACCAATTATGCCCTGAAAAGGATCACCACTATTTTTGTTACACCTTGTATTTGTGTGTTTATTACGGATATTTGTTCCTGAGTTATGGATGTTTTCTATGTATTTAAGTATTTATCTATATCTATCTATTATATATATCGTCGCCTAGTACCCATAACACAAGCCTTATTGAGCTTACTGTGGGACTGGGTTGATTTGTGTAAGATTGTCCCATACTATTTATTTATTTATTTATTTGTTTATTTATTATATTATGTTGAAAATATTTCCTCGTGACAAGCATTTATTTCCCTTAACGAAAATAAATTAAAGTTTTAAATATAACGAAGCGAATATATTCTTAGAGATTTTCTAGTTTTCTTGTACTTTTTTTCTTCTAAAACTAAGATAATACTTGTTTGATTAAAGTACAATCTCTCTTATTTACTCAATATACTCTTGAAAGTCTTGAAACAATACATTTTTGTATTTCAATTTTAAGAAAACGTGGTTTTATAAAGCGAAGAATCATATGGTAAAGGAAATAAATACTTGTCACGAGGAAATATTTTCAAGAAAATAATAATGTCTTAGATTGAGAATATCCTGGAAGCTTTTTTTTCCGTGTAGATAAATGTACGCGATTAAGTCCCGTTATTGTCAAAATAAGTAAGTAAGTAACACTTAATTGTACATAACACAGTAGAAAAATACAGTAAACAAAAGATGAAAAGTACAAAGGCGAACTTATCCCTTTAAGGGATCTCTTCCAGTTAACCAAAATAATGATATCATAATGTTTATTTTTCCCGACGAGGCTGTTTACGCTGCTTTTTTAAACCTACGGGCTGTTTTTTTAACCCTTAGCCTGTACAAGGGAATTAGGTAGGCGATAATGAACAACTTTTACTATGAGACCAACTCCGGAACGGATGATGTTTTTTTGTCTGTTTCACACATTTCGACCAATGGATATAGACGTTTTCAATGGGAAGTCCCACTTTTATTTAATTTCGAGGTTGATCACATAGAAAAGGTGGTCTGCATCACACAATATGGGTAAAGGTTCAAAAAACACCCTATGTGCATTTAGGGTGAGTCTGTTTATTGGGGTATTGCGTGATGCCAACAAATGTTCCCATTTATCTCTCCGCTTAAATTTATCCAGCTTAAATATCCCGTTTTCGGTAAAGGTGGTGTTTACACCAGCAATCACGAGCGGTTTTGAATCAGTTATAATTTTATCGGGCTTTTTACAGCATTTAAAGAAAAATGTGCTCGGAGGTACAAGAACTAAATGATAGTAGGAGGTGCCTATAGGTATATGCAACAGCACTTTAATAAAGATCAAAAAGCTAATGGTAACAACCTTCCTTAAAATTAAATTCTATGTGTCTATTGCTAAGGCGGCCCATGTGGCATAGTGCCGAGGACGCTGTCAGCATTTAATCGCTGAATTTCAATAATAATGCTCTTTGTACTTAGGTTTGCTTATACATACACGCACATATGCTTTATATTAAGATTAACATTAACGTTTAAAAAAACGCACAGATCTGTTCGCTGGATCTGTCTGGTGGATGTGCCCGGTGGACAGATCCGTCAATACATGGCGCTTTACAGATCCGTCCACAGACACCCGTATCCAATTCCCGCCATACATTGACGGATAAATACAGATAAAGGTACCAGGGTAGAAGAAAAGCTCAAGAAAATTTTTTTACGCTGAAAATGTAAAGTTATGCGGAGGCCTAACGTGCGTGAAATGAACTCACGCGTTATTCCGTTTTCCCGGCGACATGTCGTTTTTCCCCTCCGCACGTTTATAGCGAAACGATAACAAATCCATTTTTAATTTGCCTCAAATATAGCATTAGAAATTTGTTAAAATCTTATCTTATACTAGTATTGCATAGATGGCCTCCTAGTCTAGTTGGTACTGTTGGCCTCTACCAACCCCTATTGCCTATTGTTGGACCCTGCCTATAAAGCAGGAGGTCTCGGGTTCGAATCCTGGTCGGGGGATTTATTTATGTGTTAATCACATATATATTTGTTCCTGAGTTATGGATGTTTTCTACGTCTTTGTATCTATCTATTATATATACCGTCGCCCCTATTATATATAAATAAATTTCGAAAATTCACAAACTTTTACCTGACTTTTTTATTTCTGCATAAAATGTCGCTGCGACGCCTTTGACTGCGTTTTTAGCATGCTGATTGTGATTCTCAGTATCATAAGAGTCAAATGGTTTAGCTTAAATATTTCTACAGTAAACTGTGTCACGGCAGCGACAATAGGCGCTAATGCAAGCGCCCGCGGGTACGCTCCGAAATTAATAGAATAATGGAGCACTGCGTGTTGTATTCATCATTTAGTTTCAGCATAATACTCGTATAAGGATTTATTTAACTTGTACCTAGATATTTATTTAAACTTTAAACTGATTTATAAATCAAAATAAATTTAATAATATTTTTACAATGGCATAATAAAACTTTTTCTATTCGTCGACTTTAATCTGTGTATTAGGACTTTATAGACCAGACTTAAACCTTACACATTTAAATGCTGGATAGTCTATGGCACTTCCGGGATCATTAAATAGATTTATTAAACAACCCGCCACTAAACTAAAATAATTTTTAAAAGAGAATTTCATTTACATCTCGGTAAAATGTGTAGAGTTTGTCCGGAAAGAAAAGTGTCATGGTTTATATGGGAGCTCATACATTGTACGACATTTTTCTTTTCGGACAGACTCAACTTTATAATTTCCGAACGTACTTAATCTGTCAAATTTTCTTCCACTTAAACTTGCTTCTACGTTGTGATTGGATTATAAAAAGACCAATCACAACTACAACGACATCTTGGAAGTAAGTTTAAACACTGTTTATTCTAGCCGTCTCTTTCTACTACCGACACAATCATATGTCTATCTCTTTTCGGTGGTGTCTGTAGCACCGAATTGCCCAGATACAATTACTTCCGGTTTGAAAAATAGTGTTTGACTTTCGATTGGGAAAAAATTTAGAAAGAATTAAAGAAAATCAATTCTTACTTAATACTCGTAGAAAAAGTATTGTATACAATAGTGACATAATTAAGCTTTTCAATCTCGTACCTTAATTAGGCCACTCAGCAAGCTTCGTGGCCTAAACGCGGTACTCGACTAAAAAGCTCTTGATTATGTCACTATTGTATAAAATACTATAATGTCGTCAAATTTTGCTGGTCTGTCTGCAATGGTGTAGGTACCATGGTTACACAAATAGTTTAAGCCGAGATATGCCCAGACCAATTCGCGATATGTCTCGATTTTCAACTGAGCTATGCCTATGTTCCAAAGCGTGTAATTAACCATTTTGAGTCTTTGATTATTAAACCAACCGGATGCGAGACGCGCTCTCATTTCTATCGGAAAAAGTCTGCCGTTTTTTGCGGGGGAGGGGAACGTCAAATGTATGCGAAACGTCAAAATAGCCACGTCAAATAAACGTCAGTGCATACAATGAGTATGACCACTGGTCATACATTTTCGGCAGAGGGGAAGGCCTGTCAAAGGACTGTCCGCTTGGTTTAAATCTCTAAGTTTAGAGTAGTTATTTCGAAACTTACACTTGTTATTTTGAGTTAGGTGAAAACAAAATCAGATCGGAGATAATAAATGAATAATTGTATCGGTTTAAAAAAAAACTTAGAAAACAATGTATTCGTTCGCATTACATTCGACAGTTTGTTATTATTATTTTATTATAAAAGACACTCCCCGGCTTTTAATAATCCTCCCACAGCTAGGAAATTTGACAGTTAGGAAATGAAAATACAATTTTAAAAACAAGTATACCCCAAGCTCTTTATTATATAGCCTTTACTCTTAATTTAATCCTGAGTAGGCACCGTTGGACATGAAATATATATAAGTCTTATTATAGTTCATTTAGGCTATTAATGCCATATATAACAGCCACAGTGCCCACAATATAACGATAATATTTAACATAAATTTGCCACAAAACTGGGTTCTATTACGCTCGTTTAGTATTCTGCTTACCGAGAGTTGGTGGTAAGTTATTGTCACTTCGCCAAGATAAGCTAAATATACTTAGTATACCCAAATAATAGCTGTGAACGGCAATATGATTACATTTTATTGTAAAGCGAGATATGGTATGCTTAGGTTGTGGTTCTTTTGTGACGATTTTTTCTCAAGCGAACTTTTTTTAGGTATATAATCGTGTAATGTCGAGCAGTGCGGGCGGGTAGCAGAGTCAACCATAACCGTTAGACAAGATTTTACGCACTGAGACCTTTATTTTCTTTAATAAATGAGGTCTGTAAGAATTGGGTTTTTATATGTTCTCCTAACCACGTATATTCGTCCAGATGGACATAGATATGCATCCCTCAATGTAAAACTGCTAGCACTTTTTCCTCACGTATACTCTAGTTCATATAAAAGGGTAGGTACTCAAGGTTACGGCGGAAAGTCGATCAAAAAGTTTGCCGTCCCGAATTTGATTTTATGTGATGAACCATGAAAATGAGGGTCGTCCGAAATTGAAAAAGAAATTTTAGGTGTGGATATGGTGATTCATAGAAAGCAAAGTTTGTGCGGACGTGGTTTATGGTAAAGAGGTCATAGTGAAAACTTGTAAGGTTTTGCTTTTACTTAGGTACTACTACTTACTCGTACTTAGTACTTCAGTAGAAATCATGAAAAAAACAGCTAAATGCGAGTTAGGCTCGCGCCCCAAGGTTTCCGTGGTCCTGATACCTAAATCATTTTAATAATGTTTATTTTTAGACTCATACCTGACAGTAGACAATTTATTATTGTGTTTGTTACTCAATGACAAATAAATACTTGGTAGTTTTTTTCCTACTATAGGCACTGGTCCCACCGCGAGCTAGTAAGCTATGAGCTATCGGCTATAAACACGAACAAAAGATAAGCACTCCTGTGTAAATAAAAGAGACACGGCGATATTTATAGCTCACCGCTGGGCAAGTAACTATAAATATCGCCGTGTCTCTTTTATTTACACGGGAGTGCTTATCTTTTGTTCGTGTTTATAGCCGATAGCTCATAGCTTACTAGCTCGCGGTGGGACCAGTGCCTTAATAGGAAAAAAACTACTAAGTATTTATTTGTCATTGAGGAACAGGAGATGACATCCCTAAGATTTTTTTTGACCCAAAAGTTGTAGTGAAAATTACTACAAGAACAAGTCTATACTACTCGATGGTTCTGTCACACCAGCTGTGAATCGCCAAACATGGCGCACAAAATTTGTTCTAGATGTCACATCTAGTAGAATACGTAATAAATCAATGCTATTTGTATTGGTTAGGTTTAAACATAAGAGAAAAATCCTCAATTTTCATTTTTCATCAGACTTTGCAAGTTTGCAGGTTAAACAGCCGCCTGCAATAATATCTTACGCAAAATTATCAGAGACAATGAATTATTCTCATAAATCTTATAATATATTAGCCCCATAAAATTGTGTTACCGTCAAGTCTGGCAACTTTGCCACTTTTCACAGGTGTTGAAAAGTCATAGTACATTTTTAACCAGAATTCATATGAAACAACTGAAGTATGAATGACGCGACACATAATATATTTATCAACGAGTGTATAAATACGATGGTTTATAAATTAAATGACGGATAATAAGCTTTTACGAGTAAAAAAAAACTGGCAAAGTTACCTATACCATGTGGCAACTTTGCCAACTGCATTTTTACGTTGTATAGTAATTTAGTTGTATTTACAATATTAGTAAAGAATATTCAGTATTTAGGATACAATAGTTTCGGAATTTGATCCTTAATAATATATTATTTCAAAAAAAGATACAGCAAAAGTGGCAAAGTTGATCACCCATTTAAGAACATTTCATAGAAAGTCAGTGAATGTGGTCAGGGTTGACACAAATGAAAAAATATTAATTATTTAAGTACTTATTTATTTTGTTACATACGAGTAATCAGGTTACATAAGTACTCAGGAAAAACATAAAAGACACCTTAATTAAAATATTATCAAAAACGAAACATAGAAAACTCTTTAAGAGGCCTATCACAGGTCCACTCGTAAATAATTGTGATTACCTAGGTACCTATTTAAACTTGACGATAGATATTTAAAAAAAATTGTCACAAACTGCCTCGTTGCCTCTTAACAAAAGTATTATCGAAACAAAACACCTATATGTAGTAATTATTACCAATAAAATAAGTATGTCACAGTTAACTTTGTGTTTTTTTACTTAAAAAAACATACACTCTGTATACAATTGTTAACAACAAAACCAATCACAAATAATTGTGATTCTAATGTTAAAATATAGGCCCTGTTCTCTATAAATGATACAACTTCAGCAGTTTTTACCTGTTTCGGTATAACTTTTTTCCAACTTAAAAACTTTGTTGGTCTGTCACTCTGTGCTCCACCCATTAAAAGCTGCCAGATGCCCGGATCTAGCAATAGGGATTGTTATGCAATCTGATTGGACTGGTTACAAAACTCTCATTATTGTGTCACATCTGACGTGGCCAGCTCTTAGACCATATCGAATAAATTATTATCGCAAGGTCGTATCTGCCTAAGTTTGTAGTTTTTTGGAGATAGCTAAAAATAACCGATAATGCTCAAAATAATTTTGGTTGAAATAATATTAAAAGGTGTATCTTCTTGATTTTTTTCATAATTTTTGAACTCACGGTTCAAAAGTTTCAGGGGGAGGGGACACAATTTTTATGACTTTTGGAGCGATTATTTCTGAAAATATCCACTTAATCAAAAAATGTTCAAAGAAACCTCAGTTATTTGAACATTGTTATTTTTAGAGACCTATCGATTGATGTGCATCATGTTGATATTTTTTTTTATGTTTAAATTTTATGCTTGTGTACCAACCCTAGGCCGCTACAAAACATGGCAAAGATGCCCGCCCATATTAGTCGGCATGGTCTGGTAACTTTGCCAAAACAATTATGGGCCTCAATTCAAACACTACGGCATTTATAAGGTAATCAATTCATTCCTTACCATTTAAATAACATAATATCTAAAATTTACGTACCTGGATGCGATGTTTATACTCTAAACTTTTTAAAGTTCTTGAGCACTAACTTTTATGATTATGTGAGTGACGAATTTGGAACTGAAATGGTAAGAAAATGGTTGCCGTGGTGTTGTCTTATTCATAATAATTTTGCCAATTGATAACCATATTTTCTACTAAAAGTAGGCACAACACTAAAAAATATACGTTGTCGGTGGTATGAAAGGATTACCTTATGCACTCTGCTGGTGGCAAAGTTAGTAACCCTTGGCAAAGTCGCCAGACTTGACGGTACATATTTTATTGCGATTGACACAAGCTGAAATAGTTTACTTTAAATATGGTGTTGTTGAAAAATTGGTAATTGCTGTTCACATCGTTCCGCGAATTTTTAGATTCTTATTTGGTGCCAAACGGTTTGGTGTGACCCGCCCGAATTCATTAAGAACATAAAGAATTGTTACCCTAATAGCCTATTCCATGTTGTGAGTATCCTTGTTTTATATGTAGGTATAATACCCGAGAAAAGATTCCACTTTTACGAGGTCAATTTGGTTTGCCTTAGTTAGGTTTTATCCATGTTATTCTCAGATTGGGTATCTGGGACGGCCTTTAGGGTTGATCTTAGCATTACAGTATTATGAGTTCAATCTTTTGCGGATTCTTTGCTGTAGGGATAGAGACGCTGTGTTTTAACGGCAAATTCATTGTTTTCATTATCATGAGAATGTACAACATTTTTAGAATTTATCTGCCATAATTACTTCCATATAAACAAGTCAAATATAGTTTTTTTTCATATAAAACTTCTTTAACTTCCAATTCGGTGGTAAAAGCATAATATGACCTGTAGATACAAATCAATTGTCACCTTATTTCTGAGATTCAGGTCTCGGGTCAGTTGTGTTGATGCTACAGGAGACGATTCTAAAGAGAAATAGGGCAGATGCCCCGGTTTTGGCCACTTTAAGGAGAGTTTGTCTATTCCGACGTCCGTCATTTTGTGTCAATAAGGAATTATGACACTTTTTTTGTACTAAGTCAGTGAAAATATATTACTTTTCTCAAACATGCTCGGAAATGGCCGCATTTTATTCCTAAATCGAACACGGAAAGTGCTTCATTTTACTCCTAGGAGTAAAATGAATGTATGAAATTCCATTTTTTTCCGCTGCGTTAAACTTTTAAAATTCTCATATTTGCATATAAATCTAATGGGACAAGGCAAAAACGGATTCAGCCAAGTAAAATAATTCATTTAAACAGCCGTGTGTAGAGGGCTTCACAAAGTGCGCGCACGAATACGCATGCGCGTACTGTGTCGGGCTATCTTGTCTATGGTTTATTAAAAATAAATTTAAAAAGCGGAAAAGTTAGTTTGTTATGGTAATTTACTTCGTTACGTTGTTTATTTACTTTATAGTACAAAATAAACTTAAATAATGATTTTCAGAAATGAATGTAGTGCGGAAATTGATAGCGCTCTACCTAATTTTGAAAGAATAATAGTGGATTACTTGCTTCCTGCTAGGTCAAGAGACGAAGGGTTTATGTTTATGACGTATGTATAAATTCGAAGATGAGCATAAATGCTAATATCTTTTCTGAAAATGTGTTTTAGCTTATTTCAGTTATCAAAAAACAAGAAGCCAACTATGGTGTGGTTTATTTATGCTATGTTTAAAAGTACCTCCGTATTACCTACTAGCTGTGCCCGCGGCTTCGCCCGCGTGTGTTTATGCGGTTTGGTATTTTCATTGACTATTTCCAGACCAATACTAACTTACGCTTTCTACACGTTAAATAGTAGGTACATTTTTGTTACAAATTATTTATTTATCGGCTACATATCACTGGATATAGATAGGTATTTCTACTCTCTGATAGTAGTAGTAGAAAAGCAGATGATGAACAAAATCCGGTGAGTGCTGCGAGGTCCAGATGGGACAGTGCAGCTGCCAAGTTTGTTACACTTTTAGCACCGTTCGCGGATCACGTGTAGGGTTGTCTAAGGTATTTCCTACGGACGCAGAGTAACATTGACTAATTATTAAGGAAATGTATGAAAAGGCCAAATGCCAAGCACCGCATTGTAGTGTCCATGCACGGAACGTCGTAGCGGGATTTTTTTTCAGCAGCAGCATGACAGGGCCGGGTATAAACTTAACGGTCAAATGAATGAGAAGGCCAAAGGCCCAATTGGTACCACGTAGAGCTCAGGCTCGGAACGTCGCAGCGAGAATTTCTTCAGCAGCAGAATGACAGAGCCGAGTATAAACTCAATGGTCAAGTGCCTTCGCAAACGCGAGGGCTGAAGACCCGAGGGTGAGCGGTAATGTATGGGAAGACCAAATGCCAAGTACCGCATAGTGCCCAGGCACGGAAAGTCGCAGCGAGAATTGCTTCAGCATCAGCATGAAAGGACCCGGACAATACTCAACGGTCATGTGTCTTCGCGAATCCAAGGACCTAAGTCCCGAGGAAGCGGCAATGTATGAGAAGGTTAAAGGCCGAATACTACATAGAGCTCAGGCCCAGGCCCGGAACTTCTCAGCGAGAATTTCTTCAGCAGCAGAATGACAGAGCCGAGTATAAACTCAATGGTCAAGTGCCTTCGCAAACGCGACGGCTGAAGACCCGAGGGTGAGCAGTAATGTATGGGAAGACCAAATGCCAAGTACCGCATATTGCTCAGGCACGGAAAGTCGCAGCGAGAATTGCTTCAGCAGCAGCATGAAAGGACCCGGACAATACTCAACGGTCATGTGTCTTCGCGAATCCAAGGGCCTAAGTCCCGAGGAAGCGGCAATGTATGAGAAGGTTAAAGGCCGAATACTACATAGAGCTCAGGCCCAGGCACGGAACGTCGCAGCGAGAATTGCTTTAGCAGTAGCATGAAAGGGACCGGACAATACTCAACGGTCAAGTGTCTTCGCGAATCCAAGGGCCTAAGGCTCGAGGGAGCGGCAATGTATGAGAAGGCCAGAGGCCGAATACCACACAGAGCTCAGGCCCAGGCACGGAACGTCGCAGCGAGAATTGCTTTAGCAGTAGCATGAAAGGGACCGGACAATACTCAACGGTCAAGTGTCTTCGCAAACGCGAGGGCTGAAGACCCGAGGGTGAGCGGTAATGTATGGGAAGACCAAATGCCAAGTACCGCATAGTGCCCAGGCACGGAAAGTCGCAGCGAGAATTGCTTCAGCAGCAGCATGAAAGGACCCGGACAATACTCAACGGTCATGTGTTCTCGCGAATCCAAGGGCCTAAGTCCCGAGGAAGCGGCAATGTATGAGAAGGTTAAAGGCCGAATACTACATAGAGCTCAGGCCCAGGCCCGGAAATTCTCAGCGAGAATTTCTCCAGCAGCAGAATGACAGAGCCGAGTGTAAACTCAATGGTCAAGTGCCTTCGCAAACGCGAGGGCTGAAGACCCGAGGGTGAGCAGTAATGTATGGGAAGAGCAAATGCCAAGTACCGCATATCGCCCAGGCACGGAAAGTCGCAGCGAGAATTGCTTCAGCAGCAGCATGAAAGGACCCGGACAATACTCAACGGTCATGTGTCTTCGCGAATCCAAGGGCCTAAGTCCCGAGGAAGCGGCAATGTATGAGAAGGTTAAAGGCCGAATACTACATAGAGCTCAGGCCCAGGCACACGGAACGTCGCAGCGAGAATTGCTTTAGCAGTAGCATGAAAGGGAACCGGACAATACTCAACGGTCAAGTGTCTTCGCGAATCCAAGGGCCTAAGGCTCGAGGGAGCGGCAATGTATGAGAAGGCCAGAGGCCGAATACCACACAGAGCTCAGGCCCAGGCACGGAACGTCGCAGCGAGAATTGCTTTAGCAGTAGCATGAAAGGGACCGGACAATACTCAACGGTCAAGTGTCTTCGCGAATCCAAGGGCCTAAGGCTCGAGGGAGCGGCAATGTATTAGAAGGCCAGAGGCCGAATACCACACAGAGCTCAGGCCCAAATCGTCGCAGCCAGAATTTCTTCAGCAGCCGAATGACAGGGCCGGGTATAAACTTCGCAAACCCAAGGGTGAGCGGCATTGTATGGGAAGGCCAAATGCCAAGTATAGCATAGCGCCAAGGCACAGAATGTCGAAGCGAGAATTGCTTCAGCAGCAGCCTGAAAGGGATCGGATAAAACTCAATGGTCAAGTATCTTAGCAAACCCGAGGACCGAAGGCCCGAGGATGAATGGCAATGTATGCGAAGGCCAAAACTACATAGGGCCCAGGCCCGGAACATTGCAGCGAGAATTTCTTCAGCAGCAGCATGATAGGGCCGAGTATAAACTCAATAGTCAAGTGTCTTAGCAAACCCGAGGGAAAAAGGCCCAAGGGAGCGGCAATATATGCAGAGACCAAAAGGCCGAATACCACACAGAACCCAGGCCCGGAACGTCACAGCGAGAATTTCTTCATCAGCAGAATGACAGGGCCGGGTATAAACTCAATGGTCAAGTGTTTTGGTAATGGAATCTATGGGAAGGCCAAATGCTAAGTATTGTATAGGGCCCAGACACGGAACGTCGCAGCGAGAACTGGTTCAGCAGCAGCATGAAAGGGACCGGACAAAACTTAATTCTTAAGTGTCTTGGCAATGTATGCGAAGGCCAAATGCCAGGTACAGTATAGGGCTCTGGCACGGAACATCGTAGCGAGAATTGCTTCAGCAGCATGAAAGGGACCGGGCAAAACTCAATGGTCAAGTGTGAAGAATACATTGTTTATTTTATGTTGACACACTACAATTATTAATTATAACCTTAAATAGAGGCCATATACAAAGAAAAAAAGTGGCCTAGGCCTCCGCTGCCCAAGGCTAGGAATGAACCAAATAGGTAATTTAAATTATAGAATAAAATATCCCACAAATTGAAGGTACATATTAAGAATGATGCACGTGTACCGGACCGTCTCCGACACGACACTTCCGACACTTAACTACACATACCTACAGGTGACCTCCTAGGATCATGTGACGCTTTTCTATACAAAACGAAGTCTCGGAATTGTCGTGTCAGAGACGGTCCGGAACACCGTGCATCATCCTTTAGTCGATGACAATTATATTTCCGGTTACTTTCAACTTTCACAACGAAATTGACTTGTTCGGAAAGAGAAGTGTCGTAGAATGTATGAGCTTCCATATAAACCACGGCACTTCTCTTTCCAAACAGACTTGCTAGAATTGGAAAAAAATGTTTTTAAATAGGCGGGATAAAAACTACCCTATATGTTACCCCGGGGTATACACTACTATAATACAAAATTTCATGAAATTCTGTGCAGTAGTTTTGGCGTACATCGCGAACAAACTCACAGACAGACAGACAAAAATTCCAAAAATCACCAAAATGTATTCAGTCAACGTTTCTAAGGCACCCTAAATTAGATTTTCTCAAATATCTTCAATGTACATTTTTTTTCTCCTTACGCGTTTATTATATGTATATAGATTATAAAACACAGTATCAACACAACTTTTCCAATATAAAATACTTGTAGTTTTTTTCTAATTTTTTTCTTTATTTCCTCACATATTTGAGAAAAGCACTATGTATACCTCACCGGAAACAGGAATTTTCTGACTCGGAACTAGTGCCAGGCCTCGGCAAGCCTCGCCCTGGCACCCAAGTACCTCGTCAGAAAATTCCTTTCTTTCCGTACCTCGGCAACAATGTACTATTATTTATATGAATCTCCGCTGTTAAGATTCTGACATTAGATCTATTTTTTTTTCTTTAATGAAATGTCAGAAACGGGTCCAGGAGCCAGTTTCGGCCACTTTTTTCCATGGCCCCTGACAGCTGAATGACAACTTATACATGACAGATGACAGTGCCATCTGTACTGCCATTTTTTACTCTTATATTAACCATAAACCATAGACTTGTAAATTTGTCTATACCCTGATAAATTTGAAAATGGCCAAAACCGGCACAGTGGCCACAACCGGGGCATCTGCCCTACGTCAGAAATACACACCATACCCACCCAAATAGTTAAATTCGTATTGGTCTTTGTATGTGATTTTTTTCCAAAGCACTTTTCTAATGAACTAATTATTTAGAAAAATGTTACTGCGTTCAAGGTTTTCCATTGTGTTGTGTCTATTCAACTGTTGTAATTTAACTGGGAATTTTATTTGTACATTTCACTTCATTGATACACGAGTCTCGGTTTCTCTCATTGTTAATTTTGAATTTATTGGTACATCTAGGCATTATTTCGAGTAAATTTGAATTTATTTATAGTTTTTTTTTATAAAATGATTTATACTTGAATGATGAATACTTTTTTTAGCTAACGAAATAAGTAATTCTCTATTTTAGTCGCTCGTCTATGTACCTACAATTTCTGCGTTCACAAGAGTAATGCAAAATAAGATAGATCTTTGCCACGTATATATTAATCTTTACTTTAAGTTTTATTTTCTTTCCTGAGAAATAAACATATAAGTACCAAAACCAACTCGGAAAGAATAAAATACGAGATACAAGTCCGTTGTTAGAAAATCTGGTTGAGAGAAAACAATACGTACTTACTTGTACCAAGAAAAACTCAAATTTATTTTATTGTGGAATATTAATTTTTGGGTCACACATTTAATCACTTATCTTAAATCGTATCGTTACGTTAAACACAAAAAACTTTGCTAATCCTCACCAAAAGTGAATATAGGTTCTCCTGTAGCATAGAGTAACTTATATAGTAGAGCAGCACAGCCCAAGAACTTTTTGAAGCTCAAGTCAATTTCGCCCTCCGTCCGAAAACCGCCTAAATATACCGAAAATGTAAGAGGAAATGTCACCTGCACTGCTATTCCACCAGCTACTAGTGTACTACTAGTACGCTTTTTGTCACTAGGTGGAATAGCAGTGCAGGTGAGATTTCCTCTTACATTTTCGGTATCTTTAGGCGCTTTCGGACAGAGGGCGCAATTGACTTGAGCTTCAAAAAGTTCTTAGGCTGTGGCCGTCTACATCTCTATAGCCTCTGCCTGTAGGATCTCCTAATGCTAAGACTCGATTCTAATTTTTAAATATTTAGGACTTTTAGAATATCTAAGAGTTTCATAAAATTACCTGATAGGTTTGATCTTATATTATCTAATTGTGTAACATCTAATATCAATAGGCACTCTCTAGCTATTAAGAGTCCGGTAACGATTTGAAAACGAAAATCGCTAATAACGCCATTATGCACATGTATCGCATTTAATTTTGGTAAGACAGTTTGAAGTCTTGTTATTGCAAAAAAGTACTTTAGGTCTATATTATATTAATATTGAATGACCGAAAACTCAATTCTTACAGAGCTTGTTTAGTGAGGAAGTTGATTCGTGCAATTTTGTCACTTGATTATTAATTATATTTTTTTTATGGTCCCTAATATATTTTATATTATCTGATTAAAGCATGAAGTAAAGTTTATTTCTGATATTGTGAAATACTTTAATACCTTTCCAAAAATATCACATAAACTACGGCAATTTTTCATAAAATTGACCTAGCTAAACCTACTCTCCTATAAAAAATTAATATAAAAATGATAAAAAATTGTTACACTTTTTCCTCAGACGACTAATTTTCCAACGTACTGACATATTTTACATACTAGTATATAACTTAATTTTAACCAATAAAAACCTTACTTTTTTCACCAAGCAAATCGCGAAACAGACGTTAGATTAGGGTGAATTATTTATAAATAAATGAAACATAAAATAAAATAAAAAAAGCGTATCACTTATACAATTCAAAAAGAAACGTGCTTTCATAATATGTACACTAAAAGAAGCTTCGTTAGTTACTGTAAAATAGTATCAAAAAGTTGAGCGAAATCAAAAAAAAGTTTACCGGACTCGTAACAGAATTCCGAACCCTTTAACGATCAGCTGCACGTGCACACGTGGTTTCAGTAGATTGGGGTAAAAACTTCTAAAATAGATTATCTTGACCTTCTTTTCCTACTGTTACTTTTACCCCAGTTGCGGGTCTATCAATAAAACTTTTGCTCTCAGCGACTCAATGATCCAAGAAACGTTTTTGATGAGTAAGCTGTACGTGGCATTATTTATCGTGGAATTTATCTTTTCTTCAATAGGCAATATCTTGGTGACATCAATATTGCAGATTGATGATTCAAGATTTTCTATTCGAATTTTCATTTGCTTGGACCCTTCATTTTGTCGCTTGGCTCCAAAAACGCACACGTACAGTCGCCGTCAGATATACCGGAGCGGCCAAGGTGGTCACAAATATCTGTACAACGCCTCTATTGTCAAGGCGATTTTGAGTACCCTGGCCGCTCCGATATATATGATGGTGACTGTACCTGTGGAATTTAAAAAATTACAAAGTGATGAAGTAAAAATTTCTTCATCTGTCTGCCCAGTTAGTTTCATCTTTCTTCGGTTTGATCTGATAAAAAAATATTGGCACTACTTTAATAAGAAATGTATGTTTTCGACAAAAAACGTTTAATCATAAAATGTACCGTAGCCGACTCCAGTGTACTCTCTGCCCAATAATGTCACCACCTCCCTATTTCACCTAAGTGACAATTGTCAAAATTTCTGATATAACCAAATTACTAACGTTACAGGCTTCCAGAGGTTACAGTAACCACTTACCATCAGGCGGGCTGCATGCTTGTTTGCTACCACCATGATATTTTTAATAAAAATCTAACATATTTATATTATATCGCCAATACATAGCTACTTAGTTTGCTGGAGTGCTCACGACAATTGTCACAAAAAACTATAGTCCTTAGAAGAATTGTCGACGTTTTTCGACATAATGAACTGGGCGGCCACAGTATGATCACTTACCTCACCGGGGAGCAGTTTCGAACCTTATTAATCGAAAGGTAAAAGTTTAATAGGTCACAAATCGCTGGTCGGACAGCTGAAGAAGCAGAGAGTCGTCCGATTAAAAAATATTGAAAGAGTATCACTTTAGCTATCAAATGACGCTGGTTTCATTTTGCTATTCGATGAGGTAAAAGACCCCAAAAATTGCATCACTAAAAGTGTCCGAAAACGGAACGGACCAGGCTGAGGGCTGTCCGAGGGCCTTCGGTACGATAGAAAGTAAATATACTTGTAATACGTCTGTTTGCTATTACCAAATTTTCAACCTTATTTCAAACTACATTAAGTTTATTTTCAGACTACATTAAGTTAGATGCTGCCTACCACTTTGACCGTTGGCGAAGTTCCTAATTTAAATATTTTGATTAAAGCAACGAGTAACCTCAAGTGTATTTAAATGTAGGACCCGAAACTTTCCCAGAATACTGAAGAGTATTTCGTTGGATATAAGATATAAGTGTTTGATGACAAGAAACGGGTATAATTTAAATTTACATATCGTCAGGTGAAAAACAAAACTCACTAATACCAAAAAATAATTAAACGATAATCAAGCTGGTTTTGATACTACTACGGTCCATTATAGATCAAGAGTAGGCCGTAGGCAACCCTACTTCATCAATTATAGCGATATGCACGATACAATGATATGTATTTTATACCTGGCAGTCTGAGCCAAAGTTGGAAAATTTTGTGTACAAAAAAACATCATTATAAAATATACCTCACCGAGTGTCAAATTGAACCTTATGCCATTCAAAAGTACTAATAAACTTGGTAATAACGAAAACCGACTTAAACGTGGAGCTTTTGACACGATTAATTTTGCAAAACTATTTTGGAAGGAAGGATAGAACGCTTGAGAGGTCGAGGCAAACCCAGACGCGGCTACATGGATCAAGTGAAGGAAAAAAGTAGGAGCCGTCTCGTATCATAAGGTCAAGGAACTAGTGCAGGATAGGGATAGATGGAAAATACTCCACCGACAAGAGAATAACTTTTAAGTTGATGATAATCTTGGCATTAAGTTCGCCTTTTGTACTATTTGTAAGATTTTCTTTTGTGCAATAATGGATAAATAAATAAATAAATAATGATGATGAGCAGCATTGATCAGTTGTAGGATTAGGTACTTATTATTATTTTCCATTCAATTATCTAAAGTCAAAGGAATTGAATCCGAAAACTGCAGTTATCACATGTGTAAAAGAATAAATATTTTTTCACCTCAGCAGCTCGAACGAGGGTTCTTTGCTGCCTACATTCAGTGAGCAAAATTCGATTTAGCTCACTGAGTGAGACAAAATGACCTTGAACTGACGTTGGAATTAAAATGCCAATTACATGGGCGAGATCTAATACAAATTCGAAACACTAAGAGTCTGTTCGCGTTGTCTTTTTCACGTCGTTAGTAAATAGAGAGAGACAGAAATATTTTTAATGTCATTCAATCTAATTTTACTTAATTTTAATTCGTATTCTGAATTTTCGATAGCAGACCCTGACACAGAGCCAGAAAGAAACGTTCGGAAACGCGCACAAGTAACTAATTTGTAATAGTAGTTTATGTAACTGTTACGTTTTAAGGCCTCATTACGTACAGTTGCATACACTGCTTTATCTACACACATATTATAAACCCGCAATGATGATTGAATGACTGGCATTGCACGGATTGCACTGGCATCGCCGTGGCCAACTCGATTGCGCCGGCGGTCGGGAGGCGCGTGCCGGCGGGCGGGGCCCACCCGGATTTTCATAATGATATCGAATTTTTGCATATTATTTGATAATAATAACATCGTTACAGACTATAAGACATTTGTTCTTACTACTAACGAAACAACCTATTTTTATGGGATTATTCTAGCGACTTCACATACGCGTTTCTTCCAGCTCGATATACTGCACTGCACAATATTGAAGTTGCACAGTAGAAATTCGCCGCAATCGTTTTATTTTCACGTTAATTGATTCTATACAAACGCCGTTTTTCCAATACGCGTTTCTGCACGATTTTTATGTTTCACATTGGTATTTCACCACAACCGTATTTCTTCACAGTCAGAGTTTCTATACAAACGCTTTTATTCCTATTCGCATTTCTGCACGATTTTGAATCTGACAGTATGCATTAGACTAAGAGCTGACGTCGGAAAATAGGTCACAATAACATAGGTACATTTTTTTAAATAATCATCATGGTACTCGATTTCGGCCTATTCGGAGGTACTGATTTCGAAAATGGGGTCCATTTTAGATTCCAAGATGGCGGACGGGCATTTTTCGTAAAAGTCGACATGGTACTCGATTTCGGCCTATTCGGGGGTACTGATTTCGAAAATGGGGTCCATTTTAGATTCCAAGATGGCGGACGGGCAATTTTTCGTAAAAGTCGACATGGTACTCGATTTCGGCCTATTCGGGGGTACTGATTTCGAAAATGGGGCCCGTTTTAGATTCCAAGATGGCGGACGGGCAATTTTCGTAAAAGTCGACATGGTACTCGATTTCGGCCTATTCGGGGGTACTGATTTCGAAAATGGGGTCCATTTTAGATTCCAAGATGGCGGACGGGCAATTTTTCGTAAAAGTCGACATGGTACTCGATTTCGGCCTATTCGGGGGTACTGATTTCGAAAATGGGGTCCATTTTTGATTCCAAGATGGCGGACGGGCATTTTTCGTAAAAGTCGACATCGGGGACGACACCGCCATCTTGGAATCTAAAACGGGCCCCATTTTCGAAATCAGTACCCCCGAATAGGCCGAAATCGAGTACCATGTCGACTTTTACGAAAAATTGCCCGTCCGCCATCTTGGAATCTAAAATGGACCCCATTTTCGAAATCAGTACCCCCGAATAGGCCGAAATCGAGTACCATGTCGACTTTTACGAAAATTGCCCGTCCGCCATCTTGGAATCTAAAATGGACCCCATTTTCGAAATCAGTACCCCCGAATAGGCCGAAATCGAGTACCATGATGATTATTTAAAAAAATGTACCTATGTTATTGTGACCTATTTTCCGAGGTCAGCTTTTAGTCTAATGCATACTGTCAGATTCAAAATCGTGCAGAAATGCGAATAGGAATAAAAGCGTTTGTATAGAAACTCCGACTGTGAAGAAATAAGGTTGTGGTGAATTACCAACGTGAAACATAAAAATCGTGCAGAAACGCGTATTGGAAAAAAGGCGTTTGTATAGAATCAAATAATGTGAAGAAAAACCAATGCGGTGAATTTCTACTGTGCAACTTCAATATTGTGCAGTATCTAGAGTTGGAAGAAAAGCGTATGTGAAGTCGCTAGAATAATCCTTTTTATGGTGGTTATAACGTGCGGTTTTTGAACGCATCATGGAGGGTTTATAATATGGGTGTAGATAAAATAATTACAGGATTAAACGAACTTACCTGAAGTGAAGTTCTATCCTGATTATATGAAGTACTTGGTCCATGGTAGATTTGTAGTACCCTTAGTTCTGCCTAGAACGACGCGTTTTTCAAAGACTAAAAAAAAAATTCAAAATCCTGGCAACATAAATACCAATTGTCAGTAAGTTTAGAGCTAAATAAAACAAGTAATAGGGGAAGAAGTTAACAATAATAAATTATTACTATTAATGTTAACTTGGGAGGGAGGGAAGCTCCTACCATGGACCAAGTACTTCATATAATCAGGATAGAACTTCACTTCAGGTAAGTTCGTTTAATCCTGTAATTATATTCGTACTTGGTCCATGGTAGATTTGTAGATGTTTAGAGAGATCAACATCAAAAAACACTAACTATCCTTTTTAATTTACCTCCATGAGAAACTTGTAAGTATGTAAAGTTTAGCCCATAGTCACAGATTTGTAACAGTTGTGACCCGTATTCTTGGCAAACATTTAATGGCTTTCATCTTCAAAAATGAATATAAGTTAATAATATTCACATTGGAAATAGACGATTCAAATGCGGGCTTATGATTGACTAAAATTGACAATAGACTGATTTTTGTATTATAAATAAGATAACCAATATTTAATATATCATTCTTATAATAATATGGCTTCTTTATGCTCTAGGCACCTTCCTAAATCAGACTTATGTTGTTTGATAGGCCAAGTAGATAATGAGTAGGTTATATGTTTAGTATAGTATTATAGTAGGTACTTAATCAGGCAATTAGCATGATGTGCATAAATCCTAATCTGTTTGTACACGCTAAGAGAAGGTAAAAGAGTTCTGGAATAGTTGATTTACCTATATGTCCTATATCATTAGTAAGGTACGTCATAGGTAAGACCTTTTAATAAATGAAGTAGGTGGTCGGTACCTATGATTATTTTTTGGTGCTCAATTGAGTCTTTATATTTATTATATGACTTGTGAGCTAAAAACTATGCTTTTACTTTTAAAAAAGTCAATATTTTGGTGTCACAAGTTTCTTAGAAATAATTCTTATTATTATGGTATGGTAGCCTTACATCTAAGAAAATCTAAATATATTTATTATTTACTAAAATTGCTTCAATTTGAACTGTAAATATCATACACTATGCGATAGCCGCTCATTAATTTTGTTACAAGTGTATCAATAATTTGGATGCGTAGATGTGACAGAACCGTTGAATAAATAACTCTTAGCCCTTTACCGCATGAATATTAAAAAGATTCTTTCAAATTTGAACTCTGATACATGTCGATAGAGTTGAAAATAATAACGGTCATATATGATTTCGTTTCGTATTCGGTAAAGGGTTAAGCTGCGTTAGACGCAATACCGGTATAAGTAAATTTTGTCCGTCTTGGCGGTGGCACTACCCTGCGAAATGCTACTAGCACAGTAGGTACCTACAAGTTGTTATGTGTATGGTAAAAATATATTATTTAAGCTAGAGTCAGGGTCGACTATTAGCTTATCTAACCTACCTATAAATAGATCAGTCAATATACAACATATATTTATTTTGATATACTTTATATTCAATTCTTAATATATGGACATCATTAAAAACGATAAATAAGTAAAGAAATGAAATTATGATACTTATAGGTATGGCCACTTTCTTTTACAGTATACCTTCATCCTAGTTGGTATATTATTTTAATGATACCTATAGTTATGAGTTATGAAAGTATATATCCATTTATCATAAAAAAAATATATATATATATATTTAAAAAACCTTCTATCAATCTTTAATGATTATTCATATTCACTCTCCAGGTGGTTACCGCTACTAATAAATGTTTACCAGTTTAACAACTATCCTTAAAGAAGAGACGAAAATCTAAACCAATCAGAGTGATGGATTTTCGATTTTGATTTTCGGTCAGATCAGCGATGATTTTGTTGACCATATTTATAATATGATCAGGCTTGAGTGCATCTATTTTAAAATGAGAGAGTATATTCAAAGAAAAGAACCATGTTCTCACTGTCTATAAGGTCATTTTTACATTTGACATATGTAGAATATCTATCATCATATCATCTGCTTATTATTTTACCATTTTTTCATTTTTATATCCATGTTATTTTAATGACAATTTTAAAATCCAGACAGTATGTAGAGGTTTTAGTCAGATTAAGGTTTATTATATTTTTCCAGTTTGTTATATTGTTGATATATCAACTTAATACATCCTGCTCATGATTGTGCAGGTACCTAGATCATTAATGTTAAGTAGGTACTTTTCTCAAGCCATTTTGACAACAGGTAATGATAATATGACACTCATTCATAATATATTTATGAAAAAAATAGATAGTGAAGTTCATAAGTAACTTGCCCTCCATCAGCAATTCATTGTCCTTTCATAAGGTAGGTATAGGTATTTTATTTTTGAGTTAAGCAAGATACTTCTTATGTCAATTACTGAATCTAAATTTTAACTGGCCTTATCATCTGTGACCCGACCCCTCGCTGTAAGGGGGTGAGATTATTTAGGAATTCTAAGATTCTTTTACTAGGACAGTTATAAGGTTTCAATCCTCTTACTCATGTAACATGATAAAAATAAATAAATAGTGAATACACACTATTGATAGGTACCTACACTAGGTATTATATCCACACAACACCTCTCTTAGAAAAAAGCTTGATGACTTAAAATTTCCTTAGCATCTAAATATGTATGATATTTACACATATATTTAAAAATGTTTCTGTTACATAAAAAATAATGAACACAAAATTTTTTGGTACAATGTCGATTAAAAATGAACTGATAAAGTACATCAAATGGATATTTCTGTGTCTTGCAACAATAAAGGATAAACATTTTTTAATTTACCCACTTGTTGTATATATTTTTGGATACTTGTGTATACCCACCTATGGATATAATTTATACCATAAAAGTTGATAAAGCTTTTAGATCCTCAATCCATACAAATCTCTAAAATCAGTGTAACTAAATAAATATATTGGATCTATCATTTTTTGATGACTATTGGAGTATTGACCACCATAATTATATAATTTTAGCAAGTAGGTACAGGTACACATATTATAAAATTGTTATTAAAATGTAGTTCTGTGATTACTTCAAGTTGATCAGTCATCAATCTTGTTTGCATTAAAAACTACCACATATTTCACCTGTTCTGTGACTGCTTCGGAATGTATTATTCATGTGAAATTGTTACAAGAGCTTGTTTTAATATTTCGCCTAACTTTCTTTAAAAAGTGGTGAAACAATTAGTTCTAAACTAATCTTGGTAGAAGAAGCGCATCAGAAGTCAGCATTTTTAAATAAAAAAGGCCAGAACAGGAGTAATCTCCATTTGACTTATTATTATTGACTACTAAATAGTATAAACATGTATGGATTTATTTATGATGACATGATTATAAAGATAATATGAATGTATGCATGTATTGCAAAACTTTTGTGACTTCACTGAAGTTGGTTCCGCTAGCGTCCATAGGCTAGGTCGTGATAGATTTGCACCACCAAATGGGTCAAGACCATTTAAAAATCAAGTAAGTACTAACCAAAAGAATGTACTATTCCATTTATTGTATAAACCACTTACATCAGTCCATATTTGAATAATATTAGGAATGTTTAAAAACAAGAGATCTTTTAACTCTCTTGAGCATTCATTTTACTTGTAGTTCACAATAGGGTATATACTGTAGTTCATACAAGAACATTAAGTACCTGTTCAAGGTCATTGACCTCAATATCCAAGAGTATAAAAAGTATAAAAACTACTCATATGAGGGACGGTAAAGTTTATCTGTGGAACTTCCTGTTGTGGTAAATACTTCAAAAAGGCTCATTATAATTCCAAGTCAATATAAGCTATGGTTACCTGACTGTCTTCTTGGATTAAATATAAATATATGTTACACATAGTGTAAAAGAGTCTAGGTAATCTGTTATTCGGGCCTCCTTATTTCTTCCTCTTCCATTCTCTTCTGCGTGTTCTTCTGGAGTAAACTTTCTTATGCACTTATAAGTCTGAAGTTCATTTCAGATCATAATAAGTAATTTTGAAAATCAAATTTATTCACATTAGTGAAAAGTAAGGTAATCCGGGATCCTCCAAATATGAGTGTTCATTCCAACCCAACTGTTTAGAGTTTCAACAACAATATTAAAATTGTTGCCATGGTATCACCTTGATTTAAACATATGTGTTGAAATATAAGTATCCTTGCCCAACGGGAGGAAGTCAAAAAACAAGTGATGAAAAGGTAATATATAGGTACCCCTGTAGTGATAATTTCCTTCTTCTAAGTCGAATCCTCATGACTGAGGGCTGTGTGGCCAATTTCTTGCTTGCTTGGGTGAAGCTTTCTCGATAATAATTTATAGGTAATATGTGGAAACCCTTCATTCTCTCCCAACGGGAGGAAAAACATAATATAACATATTATGTTATACAATTACACTTTTAGAAATTGTGTTATAGTTTCACACAAACGGGTAGTTCCCAACGGGAAAAAGATGAGATGTGTCTCACCATAACCCATTACGACACATAAATATGTGATAATGCTAATCTTCGTAATATTGAAAATTTTGGGTTATTTTCTCGTAAATATTGCCTTTCCAACGGGAAGGCTGACCAGTATAACATACTAGATCGTAAGTGACAGTGTTTAAAACAAATATTGCCTTTCCAACGGGAAGGCTGACCAGTATAACCAAAGAGAATTAAGTACCTAGAGAGATTGTTAGGAACTTCTTTCGTTTTGTTCCAATGGTCTTCAATAGATGTCGCTCAAAGTACCAATGGCTCGTAATAATTTTTCATGTTACTTGAAATCTAGTCGCTACTTATCTAAACCTGCGTCATTATATTACCAAAACTGATTACAACAAGAGTAATCAAAAATATCTGATTAAACCTAAGAAAAAAATAAATCCAGGTAATATCGCATTATTAATTTAAGCGCCATCTATTGTAGTTTCTCATAATTTTACGTTTTAGCTCAATCTCGGAATAACCCTTTGTGTAGCTCGTTTGTTTAATGATAATAGCTCATAGATGTCACTAAAATAAATATCGAAAAGACCCCGACTTGGTGATAATGGGACCATCTAACGGGTGATAACAAAAAAATGAGAATAAATTTTATACGGATTTAAAGAAAACTATTGCGGTTATATAAAAAAGTAGTTATAATTGTAAAATATATACAAGAATAAATGTACAAAAATGTTAATGGACATTGGCATAGGGTCCGTGGTCAGCTGTACGTCGGAGCCTGGACATGATGTTGGTACAAGACCGTTGGACGCCATTTTTGTCCATCTTTCGCACACATGCTCTTATTTTTTTTATTAATTGAGCACAGTTCGCAGCTCTCCAGTTGTTTTTATATACCAGACTGCTCAAATTACCGAAGAAATCTTCTATCGGACGACATTGCGGAATATTCGTAGGGTTACGCGTCTTAGGTACAAATGGGATGTTATTTGCCTCTAGAAATTGTATAGTTTTTTTTGCATAGTGCGATGGTGCCTTATCTGGCCAGAAAACATATTCCCCATCAGCATGATGTTTACGAATAAACGGCACCAGTATTTTTTTCAGACACTCATTTTCGTACACATTTTGGTTGACCGCTAAACCGCTTGGCTTGAACCACAGTTTTGAAATACCCTTTTCAGATATGGCGACATACAGCATAACTTTTGGTTCCAATTTATGCTTGTACTTATGCTTTATGTCCTCTGGTGTAGTAGCGACGTCGCTGGTATAGTACCGGTCATTTCCAGGAATATGAGTTTTACTCAAAGGAAAATAACTTTCATCGTCCAAAATAAACGATTTTCCTTTGTAATTTCGCGTCATCCAACGACATTGAGACATAACTGTCGATTTTTGCTCGTCGGTGTATTCCGGTGCCCTCACTTTCTTTCTGCATTTACACTGAGTTGTACCCCCCTGGCAGTGCCAAAAATGCTAAAATTCTATAAATTGTAGACATTGGCACGTTTTCCTTGGCAAAATGGTCCACGGTGAACTTTTTACCAAAACAAACGTTAGAATTATAAAAATTTACAACGCGTTGTCTCAAAGCTTCTTGTTTTGACGCCATTTTTGACAAACAAAACGATTTGTAAAAAAAAAAACAAATTACACACATGATAGACAAAAGAGGTTCCAACATCTTCTAGAACAAACTTTTTCTTTAATGCCGACAGTATTTTTTTTAGAGCTGCAAAAAATTCTCATTTTTTTGTTATCACCCGTTAGAGGTTATCCCTGTTCGATTAAAAAAAATTGAAAATCGGTTCATGATTCCCGGAGATGTCGAGTAACATACATACAAAAAAAAAGTAAAAAAAATAATGATTAAAAAAAATTCAGTCGAATTGAGAACCTCCTCCTTTTTTGAAGTCGGTTAAAAATGGACCTTTTTCTCGCAACCTTTTATTTCTTCCAAAATCTGTAAACGCCAATTGGGAGGATACCTTTCTTCAAATAATTGAATGAAGGTATCCTATCACTCATCTATCACTACTTGTGATCAAATTGCAACTTGTGAGTTAAATAAAATAATTAAATATTATAAATATCATGCGACAATCTTACACCAACACAAATCAACCTAGTCCCACGGTAAGCTCAATAAGGCTAGTGTTGTGGGTACAGTTGCCATCAGATATATCGGAGCGGCCAAGGTGGTCACAAATATCTGAACAACGCCTCTATTGTCAAGGCGATACAGTGCATGTTCAGATATTTTTGAGTACTGTGGCCGTTCCGATATATTTGATGGCGACTGTAAGCGACGATCTATATAATAGATAGGTACTTATTAGATAAATACTTAAATACTTAGAAAACATCCAGAACTCTCTCTGTGATTAGCACACAAATAAATGCTCTGACCAGGATTCGAACCCGGGACCTCCTGCTTCATATGCAGAGTCACTACCAAGGCTAGAAGGCCGTAATAGTATTTTGTGCAACAGTTACATAATAAGCGTTCTTAAGATTCGAGGGTCGAATTTACAAAATGAGGCGGAGCCAAATTTTGTAAAAACAGACCCGAGAATTTTAAGAACCCTTATTATGTACCGTTGCACACAATAGTTTTTCTACGAGTGCTTAAGCAAGCCGGTAAGAATTGAGTTCGACGAAAGCCGTGCACAACCTATTGCTTCTATGTGATCTCGTAACGTTCGATCTCCCGGTGGATTGTGCTGGCGGCGCCCGCCCGACACGCAGTGCGGGGCTCGACAACAGTTTCACAATATTGTATGGAAATCCTTTCTGTCATTGTTATGGATGCTACAATATGCGACCATAGAAGCTCTATCTACAAGTATGCGCTAGTAGTTCCGCCACCACAATCTCAATTCGAGTATTACAGTCGCCGAGTATAAAAATACAATTATTTATGACACAATACAAGTTTTACCACAGTTTTACGTTGCGACGTTGCCAGCTTTTTACCGAGCTGGCAACAACACCAGTCAAACTATACAAACTATCTTCACAATTTTGTAGCAATTTTGGCTGTGATTTTGGCAGATTTTGGTTCGGTTTACATAACGTTTCGTTTCTTTGTTTTCGTCCAACATTGTCAAATAAACATGAATAAACTTAATAGTATAACGGTACTATATCATTATTATAATTATTGATAAATATTTTTTACTGAATTAGAATGCTTTTTTTTCATGTATGTTGATTTTCTGCCTTAATCATTCACCTAAATAATAAGATTCTACATCGCATAAAAACTACAAAGGAACGACAAAGTGCTTAAGGGTCAAAACACACCTAGCGGAATCACAGCGGAATTAAGCCAATTTATAGACAAAATGCTTAAATTTGTCTATGGTAGCAGATTTTTTGTATGGAAGCCATAGACAAATTTCCGCTACCATAGACAAATTTAAGCGTTTTGTTTATGAATTTTCTTAATTCAGCTCAGGTGTGTGGTGTACCTTATTGGGGTTCATATAAATTGAACTGGCAACATTTCAAAACGTGGAATTGACATAAAGAAATGGATGTTTTTGATTGTATTGTCTATTGCCTTCATAGTCATAGATTGCCTTTCATTTTCTTGTTGCACAGACGGAGCTATAATATATATTAATATACCGTAAGATACCGAGATATATATAATCGTATAGCTCGGCACCCTACACGGTAAAGCTATCAAAAGAGAGACAGATATATCGGTTGTACGTCACGCCAGACAAAGAAGGCAATATACCCAAAATATATCCAGCTATAATATATATTATAGCTCCGTCTGTGACGGGCTTTATTGGCGGCATAGCGACTGTCTTCGAAACTAAGTACGCTCCCTAAAATTAAGTACCTAGTAAATAATAGTAGATTGTACAACAAGTACATAAAACCCACCATTTTACATGAAATGTTTGAAATGTTCTGCAGCTAGTTATGGTCAGGGGGGTACAAGTAAATCTGTCAAAAAATTTGAGTTTGACACGACGTATCCGATACGTTTGCATAAGTGCGAAAGAGAACTTGTCATGCGTTAAGAAGGGACAACATGATTATGGATGGATTATGTCTAGTTTACAAAAATATGAAATATAATTTCACATGTAATTATAGTTTTACTTATTTTATCATTACTATTATGATTAAAAAATTAATCCATATCGAAAATCCAGCGTCGTTTACTGAATCGATTCAAAGATAATCGTTTATTTTCTCACGGGCAATAACCATTTTGAATTTTGACGTTTGACACTTATGCATATTTAACGCCCCTAAGGATTGCTGCCTTCTATATTTTGTTTGAAAATACAAGCAAAAATGATCCTTGGCTTTTTTGTTTGACATTTGCAAGGACTGCATCCGATAATGAACCATATTTCAACATATGTAAAATCAACTATTTGTTGTTCCATTTAGTGTTGTGACTTACTGTCAAATATGCGTGATATTTTCAAGTGAAAGGTACACCATTGTCCGTTATCAATAAGGCGATGTTACTGTAAAAAATCATTTAGAAATAAACTTTATTAACAACAGACAATGATGTACCTTTAAATTGAAAACGCCATACGTATGCTACCTCGCCTCCCTCAGATTTTGGCAGACCTTTTTGTTTGGAAAGATGAGGCGATGGCTCCTCCAGGTATAGAGCTTTATGACGATAACTTATTATCATGGTTTAAATATATCGATTTACGGATAATTAAAAAACTAATTTAAAAAATAATATAAGACACAAATTCAAAAAAGTAAGTTTATTTCATATTATAAAAAAATACTAAAATATTCCTACTGTAAGACGACATCTATTGACTAGTTAATCGTAATGTTAGTTGACATATATACGTCGCTACAAAACTTTTAAATCAGGACTAACAGATGTCGTTAGGAGTACTACAACTTCGCTGAGACGTGTAACGCTATCTCTGGTCGGTCGATGTAATCAGTGAATTTTCAGTAGCGCCGTCTAGTGCTGAATGTATTTTAGGCGGTCGCATTTTTTTACATGGGATAAATTCTCTAGATATATTCTTTACTTTATGGTATAACATACTAGATCGTAAGTGACAGTGTTTAAAACTGCAAAGTACTGCAACGCAGGTTTAGTGAGGTTATGATAAAAAAAAATCTTATTCATCACCTTTTAAGTCCCTGTTATCTAGGTAACGTTTGTTTTTCTATCGAAAGCGCAGTATATAATGGGACGCAATAATATTATACGAGAAATAGTAATTTAAGTATGTGATATGCACTTTGTTTTGATGACACAAGCACGTCGTAGAATCACATAAACATTTCATTGTTTTTCGATTTTCATGATACGTATTCTTTTCGAAGTAAATCAAGGAGCTTCCATTTATTATTTTAGACATAATTCCTGGTCTAAATTCCTGAAATTCACTAAAAAACTGATATTTTCGGATTTCGCGTTACGTTCGTGACGGCGCGAAACTAAAGACTGACAATTGGTATTTATGTTGCCAGGATTTTGAATTTTTTTTTTAGTCTTTGAAAAACGCGTCGTTCTAGGCAGAACTAAGGGTACTACAAATCTACCATGGACCAAGTACGAATATAATTAACATGTTTGATGATTGTGTTATCAACGAATTATTGAGGTTTTTAAGCTCAAGTGTAAGAATATTATAAGAAAAAACGAGCGAATAAATTGACGTAGAAGGATTAAGCATCTCTAAGGTTGTATTTTTCCATGTTCTCTCTGCTGGGGTGAAAAATAATGTGTTCAACATGAGAATAAAGTTATTTACATCTTGTGCTTTTGAGTCCTTCTCTACGCTCAAAATTCTAAATTAGAATCACGAGCGTAGGTGATTCTATTATAGAATCTTTCGCTTGCTCAGGACTCAAAATTAGCACTCGAAGCAAATATTAACTTTCTTCTCTTGTTGTACAAATATCTATTTTACTCATTGTTAAAACCACCAAAATAAATGTTTACCTTTACGACCGGATAAAATGAACCAGTGAACCAGTTATACGGTACCTAACCCTCATTTCACGGTTAACTGGGCACCTGTCAGCTTTATCCGTTAAGCCTAATAACAGGGTGCCATAAATTATATTGACGCCTAAACAAGCGACTTTCAGAAACTCTTATAATTTTTTACATAGCCAAACTTAAACTTTATTGGGTTACAATTAGGTTGCCTTTACTAGTGGTGCTAAAGAGATACGGGTAGAAGTCATTTACTGAGGAACTCATCGTTTTAAATGAAAAATCTTATTAGATTTGCTTTGACGCCTGTCAGGTCCCAGAAGGGGAATTTCCGTAAATTTGAATAGAAAATATCTTTAATCTTTCTTTTTTTGGGCTGATTTGGAAATTACTTTTTGTTTCAAAGGGGTTCCAGTTGGTTCCATTGACGTCAGATCAGGTTCTGAGTATCTTTTACAATAGCTTGAGCTTTTCTCTTGGATGGGTGGAGTAGCCGAAGTAAAATTTGTTCCTTTTTAGGGTTCCGTACCTAAAGGGTAAAAACGGGAGTCTATTACTAAGATTCCGCTGTCCGTCCGTCCGTCTGTGTGTCTGTTTGTCCGTATGTCACCAGGCTGTTGTATCTCATGAACCTTGATAGTTAGACAGCTGAAATTTTCACAGAAGATGTATTTTTATTGCCGCTGTAACAACAAATACTAAGAAACAGAATAAAATAAATATTTAGTAGTAGTAGTAGTAGTAAAACACTTTATTGCAAAAAACAAGTAAATGACCATTAAAAATTAACGGGGCTCCTATGCAACAGACATGATTTTTTTGTCGTGAGTGAGTCCGACTCGCACTTGTCCGGTTTTTTTCTTTTAAGTTACTTTGAGAATACACACACACTACAATCATTGTTTATTAATATCGTACACTTTTATTGCTTATTTGACTTAAATCGGTTCAGTAAAATTGATGTTACGGCGGTATTTACTTAACAGTAGCGATGGGTCAAAAAATTTCTTCTTAGAAAACTGCTCAGGTACCTGAAAACTAGGCAAGCTGACGGGAATCGTGTTCTATGAACGCGTTGCCACTGTTACTTAATAAATAGTTCGCTAAGATCTGAACCCTTCCTTTTTCTTGGCATGAGGCAAACAATAATAGTCTTGTTTGCTTCGATAATGGAAGTACACACTTCGCTGTTCACATTCAAATGTTCAGTTCAGAAGAACAGTACTTAACTTGGTAAAAGCTTTACTCACTTGAGATAGAATGGATACCCATTGAGACATTAGTGGAGTATGAAATTACAGTAAATATGTCCATTGTTGCTATTACAGTTATTATTGTCTACAGTTAATATTACCAACAAAGAATAATTAGAAAAATATGGCTCGTGTGAGGCATTTTTGGAGTATTTATACTACTCTAATTTTAATATTGCAACTTTAAACGGTCGCGGTAGTGGACTAACAGCTGGCCACGTCAGATATGATACAATAATGAGAACAACAAAATTCTTCTGGTTAGATTATACAGCAGTACTATCCTTATTGCGTGATCCGGGAATCTGGCAACTTTTAATGGGTGGAGGTCAGATTTACAGACCAAAACAATATTTGAATTGAAAATAAGACTACCAAAATAGGTAATAACTGCCGAAGCTGTCTCAGATGACAGGGTCTAATATTTCATATTATTGCGTAAACGTCGTTTGGCACTACTTTCCTCCGACAGAAACTTTTGGGAATTATTTATATAATATTGCATCAAAAGTTTTGATTCAAACCCAGAACAAGAGGATTAGTTTCCTTGACGTGGTTTGCATTCTTTGACCTCCACCACTTTACTACAGCTGCCAGATGTCCAGATCTATATATAAGCATAGTATAGCTAACTGACTAGAGGGGTTTCGTTGCTCTCATTATTGTGTCATATCTGACGTGGCTAGTGTATCGTCTACAAGGTGTAACAAAAATACTGGTGATCCTTTTAAGGGCATAAGTGGTATCGTATTCTTATTGTGAAACACTAAGAAAAAATAATTTTCTTGCAAAAAAAATTTTTGGTTTTGTATGGAGGGTTGGCCAGCTGGGACGACTCGCCCCATACAAAAATATTTTTTTTTCGCCTCCAAAAAGTTTTTCTCCTACTTTTTCTTACTCGCAATACGATACCAATTATGCCCTTAAACGGATCACCAGTATTTTTGTTACACCGTGTATAGCGTATCGTTTGATAACAATCTGGTTTTGTATTTGGTTCTATATTGAATTGCTATAAAAGGAATTACCACAAATTGGAAACATATATCTATTATAATGAAAAAATCAACCATGGAGAACATTGGGGTCTGACAGGATGGCTGGCAGGCTAGCGCCTTCAGAGCTGGCTCAAAGGTTGTAAACCTTCTAAACTTAAGGTACAGATGTCACTGTGACTTGTTCACTTATAATGATAAAATTCGCCGGGTTGAACTGGGAAGACTGTTGTGTAATTGGAGGCATATAGGACCGGCAATCCGAAGGTCTCAGGTTCGTATCCTGTCAGGCCCCAATGTTCTCCATGGTTGATTTTTTCATTATAATAGATATACAGCCTTGGCCAGAAGTGTTGAGCATAGGTGTTTTTTGTTTACAATTTTGATGTTAAGCATCATTTCCCTATCCTAACAATGTACGGTAACGGTAAATGTTATATTTTATTTATAAATGTAGAAAACTTCCCTTAATAACACTTTCAAGGTACTTAAAAAATATGAAAACAGAAGGTACCAAAAATGTAAATTTAAGTCGGTGCGACATATTGCAAATATTCTATGCAGTTACTACTAACTTCAACAAAACATGCCTATTAGTTTAAATTAATTGACAAAATAACTTAAACAAAGATGGAAACGATGGACTAAACTTTCCAGTTTTGTATGAAAATTGCATTGGTGCTCAACACTTCTGGCCAAGGCTGTATGTTTCCAATTTGTGGTTTTTCCACTAAATGAAAAAAGTAAAAAATCCGTAATATTTAATTAAATAAAAGGAATTGTTGAAACAGATCACGTTCCGTACGTTATTTCCCATTGAAACAATTTTAATCAACCTCACTGATAAAATAAAAGTATTTTTTATACCCAAATAAGGATAGCCATGAAATTAAAAAGCTATTTTTATATTGACAAAACTTCCTTAAAAGTTCTTCTCATAAATAAGAAAATTGTGAAACTTGAGGGATCTTAAGATGAAAACTTTTTATGAAGTCGTGCCACCTGCACACTGGAAAATAATGATTAACATCGTTACAAAAAATATAATTCACGTTTTATTTTTTAAGGAAAAAAAATGCCGTGAATTTTTTTTTGTATGGTACACGCCGTCTCAGCCAGCCAACCCTCAATACAAACCCATTTTTTTTTCAGGTTTTTTTTAATTAGAATACCAAGCCCTTAAAAGGATCACCAGCATGTTTGTTACATCTTGTATTTTGGCAGTTAATATGCGCCATTGTTAAGGCGTAACTCTGACGTTGGCTCCGTGTTAATATTATGACCCACAAAACATACTGAAATACCTACCCTCTTTCGAGTATGCTTTCGCGTCCAACTATCATTGTTGCTACTACCGTGCAACACAAATATACATCGTTTACACATTGAGTAACAGGAGGATAACGTCCCTCAATTAAAAAAATAATTGCCACATAAAAGTTGTACTGAATCGCTGTGTGCATGATTGTGGCGCCATCTCTTGGGCAAATGTTCAATCTTTTTTTCTTTTTTATAAATAGGTTGCATTCCTTGCTTATATGAAATGTCACTGGCTGATTCACTATTTTGACAGCTGAAGGGGCTTTCAGTTTCATTTCTTGTCACATTGTGCACTGCGATCGTTCTCGTTACCCCCACCATGCACTTCGCACATAGCGAATAGGTACTACTCTTTGATTCCGTCACAGCTGTCAACCGCCAAACAAGGCACATAAAACTTGTTCTAGATGTCACATCTAGTAGAACACATAATTGATCAATGCGTTTACACCATCATTTAAAAGTAAATAGTGAACTTTTATTTTAATTATCTGAGTGCGTTGCATTATATATGTTATGCATTACAACTTCACAGTTATCTTAAACGCCATAAACACAATATGTATTATATTTTGCATTTTGCGTACATAACAGCTTTTAGCTTATCACACTTATCGCTCGCTGGAGTGGCGCGCATTCTGTTCGAGTGCTCTCAGTGCCGAATAGGGCCCCTAATTTACCGTTCATGGATATAGAGCTGACGGACTGTCACTGCCATATACATATTATGCAGAGTGTTAAAAAAATACTGGTGATCCTTTTAAAGGCATAATTGGTATCGTATTAAAAAATTGTATGTTGAATTGGCCGGCAGGGACGACGTGTGCGATAAAAAAATCGCGTCCGAATTTTTTTTCTCCCACCTTTTAAAAGATAAAAGATATTTATTCTTCAATTTAGGCACATTACAATGCACTTATGAACGTCAGAGAGAAAAGAAACTACCACCGGTTCTAACCCTACACCTCTGACCCGAGAAGTATTACTTATTACCGGCAAGAAACTCGGCGGGACTTATTTTTTCAAAACAGTACTACTAATACATTAAAGATACTATATACAATAATGCGTAGTTCTTCAAGAAGGCTTATCAAAACAGCTTGAGAGACAGACATGTACCTGCCTATTGTGTAATTAAAATGAAAAATAAAAATAAAATCCAAATCTGACTGCTTCGCAATACGTTTGATATTCCTTCTTACTTGAACTGTGTCCTCTAAATGTTAGATGATTTTATAGATTCTGGTTTGGGCCATGCATATATGTCTGTCATATAGTCCTCGACCCTGTAATAACCCTTTGACATTAAAGTTTTTTTCAAGTATTTCTTAAGAGCGGAAAATGATAGATTCAAAACATCGACGGGTAACTTGTTATAAATATGAATACCCTGGCCAAAAAATGACTTATATGCTTTGCGGACACGACATCGTCTGATAGCAAGCTTGTTTTTATTTCTAGTGTTATAGCTGTGGATGTCAGAATTCTTCTTGAATGTGTGTATATTATTTACAACAAAAATAATATTATCATAGATAGGTATATTGGGACGCAAGAGTTAAAATATTAATTTCTTTAAATAATTCTCTAATTGATGTACCGGCCTTTAAGTTATACATAAAGCTTTTTCTTACTCGCAATACGATACCAAATATGCCCTTAAACGGATCACCAGTATTTTTGTTGCACTCTGTATAATATGACTGCTTGGTATATTATGTTGTGATTTTCTTTTTGGGTCTTTGAGGCTGTCTACGCAAAAATGGTCTTATTAGGCCTTCCCTCAATTTCAAATTAATAAAGATTGTCGTTTACAAATTTTAGAAAAAAACGTACTGGATGCAAGAAAAAGGTAATTTTTGACAAACCTTTTTTATAATGCCAATCGATCCCATTCCTATCCAGGAACAAAACTTGCTGGGACCAAAAACAATCTGGCTAAAAAAAATTTCACATGCTGTTGTTTTATGCCACTCGATTCCATTCCTATCCAGCATCAGTAGTTTCCTAGGGTCAAATTACGGTAATTTACTAAAAGAAAAAAAATTCCATACATTCACTGTGCAGAAAAATTAATTAAATTCTATTCTCATTTTTCTATCACGCCGATCAGTCCTATAGTAATTACGGCCCTTACCTAAACGTAACACGACTGATTGGGGAGTTAAAAACATGTAAATAAATTTTCACTTTTGCTCCATAGTAAATGTATCGAAAAAGTTTTATTTAATTCTAAGACCATTTTTGCGTAGCAGCACGGGATCTGGTAGCTGCCCTCACTGACCGAAAAAGTATATATAAAACAGCTGCATTACCTAATAACAAAATGTTTCAGCACGATTAGGTACAAAATTAGTACCTGTACCAATACTGATTTATTTACCTACCTGTTAAATTAAACTGAAAGTGATCACTTTTTATACGAAACTTAAAAATCAACCAAGACATGATTAATAGTTATTTTGAATACTTAGGTACTTTTGGTACCGTAGGAACTATAATTAAGCGTAAAGTTGTGGCATGCCTTAATTGAAGAAAACATATTACTGATATTACCTACCTATCTTTGATCTGTTTTTACTTATAAAATACATTTATGTTATGTAGGACTCACTACGGATATACCCATATACCTGCTATACGTAAACCTGTTATAAGAAATTTATTGCAAGTGTTCCAGATGGTATCTACAGCCTTGGCCAGAAGTGATGAGCATAGGTGTTTTTTGTTTACAATTTTGATGTTAAGCATCATTTCCCTATCCTAAAAATGTACGGTAACGGTAAATGTTATATTTTATTTATAAATGTAGAAAACTTCACTTAATAACACTTTCAAGGTACTTAAAAAATATGAAAACTGAAGGTACCAAAAATGTAAATTTAAGTCGGTGCGACATATTGCAAATATTCTATGCAGTTACTACTAACTTCAACAAAACATGCCTATTAGTTTAAATTAATTGACAAAATAACTTAAACAAAGATGGAAACGATGGACTAAACTTTCCAGTTTTGTATGAAAATCGCATTGGTGCTCAACACTTCTGGCCAAGGCTGTAGTGTTTGAATTAAAATACAACCCCTTTTGCACTAGTTCACAGTTTTTCGCACTAGAGTGGCCCAGCACTGACACGTTTTATTTGCACGCCATCTAGTTTTGAATGGGGACAACTGCAGCTCATCATCGAGCCCGAGGCGCAAGTCAACGTTGCCGGCATGTCTTCCTGCCACCTCATGATGAAGACCTTCGCGAACTACTTGAAGAAAGAAAAAATTGACTACACGCCTTGGGACACGACGTCGGACGCCGGTCGAAATTTCACAGAAAATCTGATACAGTATCCCGGTAACCAGTATACAAGTAAGTCTAGTTTTACGTATTACTCCTCTTGTTAGTCATCAAGATCCGATCAATTAAGGTAAGTAGGTATCTACGTTTTGTTTATCAAACAAATACCTATAATATTGTTATAAATAAATACTAGCTATTAGTTTAAGATTCAGGTAAACGTTATTTTCTTCGGCATTCGTAAACACCTAGGTGAAACTTTTGATAGTACCGCTATCCGACACTAGATGGCGCTGTTATTAAACGAATCGACCGCGATGCTTCAACTACTCGCTAACAGATAGCGCTGGCAACCTCAAATCAAAATTATCTTTCAACAGATTTGGATGGAATCAAGTGATGCTCCTATACGATACACCAGCGTACAAAGATCAAGTCGGAGAACAAGGAGGCTATTTATTAGCGAACAATATTCACATGTACATGACGATAGAGGGCATCGCCGTGTTCGGGCGAGAAATGCAGCCCTCTCAGAGTCACGAGGACTTGTTACTGCAGAGCGTAGGAAATGAATTTGCGAGTGAGTTTCGTTGTGGAGGGTCTGATTTGAGAGGGCACGGTTTTATGGCACGTTTGGTTTTATGCACTTGGCACGTGTGCTTTCGAGGCTCCTTGATTCTCGTACCTTTGTATGGAGCTGTTCAATGCTGTCCAACACATAACCTTGTGGTGGGTGGACTGAAAATATTATATTTAAACAGGGTGTTTACGTTAACACGATTTTACGTTTGTGTAAAAGGCGAGTTTTTGCGTCTTCACCCTACTCAATAAGATTTATTGGAAACAAATCCCAATGTAAAACGTATACACTGCCTCCGCTGATTTTATAAGTCTGCCTAACTCGTAGGTAGTATATGCTACTACTAAATATATAGGTACAAAACTCGATGAAACCGATATAAATCCCTTTTCACATTGAATCTTCTTGTAAGTACTTGTAAATAAACGCACCTCATAAATAAATTCGCGTTATTTTTTGTAAATTGAAAAATACCAATCGAGTAAGTAGTACCTATAAAGAAAATTGGAAATATTGGGCATGCGTGTGACGCGTATTTTTACTACAAATTGTCATTTGGCAGATTGAAAAGCTTTTGATTATTTTTGGACTTTTTTGGACAAATTTTAGCACGCTTTGGTATTGGCTACCATGCTGCAGATAATGATAGACGAGGTTTACTTTACATAACTAGTAGATATGCGCAGAGAAGTTGCAATTATTATAATCGATTAAGATACCAATAAAACTTAAGGCCGAGCCAAACCGGTTCTCGTTCCAATGCATTGTAAAATGAAAATTCACATAAGTCGTGTCACACTGTGCCGCTTGTTTGATGTCTGTCGTGCGCGTATGCTGTATGTGGCATATTTTATGAGATTTCTTATTTTACAACGCATTTGCTCGTCTACGCACACGCAGCCGGTGTGGCTCAGCCTTTAATATTAGAATAATTGTAAACTGCAATACTAATACGAGTGAACATTAAAAATCGATTTAAATCTTTATTGCCCAATTGCGCCGTCGTGCGAAACAATACTATGGAAAAGAGTGAGCCATCTATCTCAATTTTCCCTTGATCTACACGAGGTCGACACATTGCAGATTAAGTCAACTTTCATTTTTATACCAGGTCGTCGAGGTCATGTAGGTATATACTCAATTATCGAACCGAAAAAAAGTGAGTTAACATGCATTCAGAACGAATAGGAAAGTTTACGTAGGCATGGTTAATAATCTTATCTTTTGTTAAAATTCTTAAAATAATGTCTTAGATTTAGAATATCCCGGAAGCTTCTTTTTCCGTGTGTGCGGGGTACCATTTCCTCTTCCTTTTCGGTATCTTTAGGGGGCTTTCGGACAGAGAGCGCAATTGACTTGAGCTTCAAAAAGTTCTTAGGCTATGCTGCTCTACTATATAAGTTACTCTATGGTAGTAATTAAATTATTTTATATATGTACCGGTATTCGTTCAGTAACACGATTTCGAACCTATTAAAGGTTCAATTAAAATCTTAACAAACACGACAATCCACTTTATAAGCTACTTATAACTAAGAGCCGCTTGAAAACGACTGGGATTTTCAAGTTAAGCGTTAAATTGTAACACGTGTGACATAAATTCAAAGTTGCCAAGTTTTGCTGGAGCAAACAAGACATTGAGAAAGGTTCTTACTTCACAGTGAGATACCCAAATTCAGCATACTGACTTCTTTCTCCTTTTTTTATTTAAATTCTGCTGTTTTAAGGATCATACGAAATTCTTTAATACCAATCGCCATTTTTGCGAAACTTCTTTACGGGCTTAGATAGACTCCGTTAACTGTTTGCCATCAGGCGTAGCTTGTCACGGCCGTAGTAAAAAAACAGTACCGATTAGTGAACTAGTGCCTAGTGAGCCCACGTTATTTTTTTTCATGTTCTAGTCCATAAAACAATTCATTTTACCAAGTGGCTGTTGGTTCTTTGTTTATTACCGCATGATTTCGATTGATTTCCTCTGGATTTGGATCAACAGACCAAGGCAAAAAAGAGAACGTTAAGTTTTTGCGCAGTAAGTATACTGAATATGATTGTACTGTGTTAATCCGTTGTGAAGGAGTACTTATGTTAGCAACGGTCGGGGGTCTTGTGTTGATACTGAGTTTCAGGTTGAAAGACGATATTTTAGACGTCTTTTCACGTCTAGTGGCCGTCTAGCAGTGATTAACAGTCCCAAGTCCCAACTCAAGATAAAACGTGCCGGATCGTGGGTATCTTTGAAAATGTTTTACATCAAACGAATGCTTTTACTTGTCACAAATTTCTTATAAAATATCATATACAGTTCGTGAGCTTTAAGAAGAACCTTCGGGAATCGGCGATGACACGCGAAGGTAATATTGCTGTTCTGCTTTTTCACGAGTCACACTTGATTGATACCCGACGTCTCTTTCTAAAACCCGAAGGTTCTTTTTAGAGCTCATGAACTGTACTTATTCAATATACTCGTAAAGCATTTGGAACTTTTCCCTCATTGGAATGGAAACGGTATATGTATTTAGGATGACATGCTTGTTGTTTGTTATACTTATAGTTTTTTTGTGTGCATGGGTTTAAAACAATTTGTCTGATTTTGAAATCGGCTTTAGGCATAGGGATGACTGGCGATGGTTCTTAGATTTAGACACACAGAAGTGTTTTAGCCATATCCGCCAAGCAAATATAAATTTTAACTCTGTACGTTTATGGCGCGCAAATAATTAAGACGGCAACTTTAAATGTACCTAGTCTTGTTGTCACTTATTTATTTATATGAGATCTGTGGTCACTTGTGATCATTTTCATATATGTATTTTGTTAAAATGCAACAATGGTTGATTAAGTTGTGATTGTGACGGAAGGCTTAGTAACGCACAGCTGATTTATCATGCATGCCACTAATTGCTTTAGCCGATTGCAGCCTTAAACTAATCTTTTACGAACAAATTCATCACGCAAACATCTCTCCAACAATCTAGAATTAATAATAAAAAATACTTAGTTATTTCTACACACTAGGAACAACACAGCCACATATTGCGACGCGCTTTCTATCATAATGTTTCTGTTGTTAGACCGGACTCTCAGTGGAGTCCCGTTTGCAAAAATTGCGGACCTCATTCTGACTTCTGATATATATTGTATGGATCCCAGACATCCAATTAACAGATGTTGTCAGCCAGTTTTGTGGTCCCCCCTCCCCTCCCTACTCTCACAAATTTTATTAGTAAATTACAAAGATTTTTGGTTTTAATTATAGAATTTCATTAGCAGATTAGTACGTATGGGTGCCTATATGTGTTATAAATAAAATAGAAGTCATTACACCAATAGATAACTTTTATTTTGATGAAATGTTACAAAAAAAATTTTCTTGACAAAAAATCTTGTGGGCCGCACCTATACTAATACCCCCGTAGTATGCAAAACTTCCATGTCGGGGAGAGGGGGGATACCCCTGCTGCCCCCCTCCCCCCTCCTCTGTATACGCGCCTCACTGACATGGTACAAAAATTGAAGAAGAGAACGCGGAGAGCAAGGAGGGTAGCGTTGAGGAAGGACGACTCTCAAAGCTGGGATGCATATAGAGAAATTAGAAATAAGTACACAAAACTGAGAGAGAAATCTAGCTGGGAGGGCTGTAAAAAGTTTACGGAGGGAATTACAGCTATTTGGAGGGAGCACGAGTTGTAAAACTGCTGGCTGGGAAAGAATCGTGTCAACTGGGTAGTCTGAGAGTGGGGGCGGCTCTTTCCATTCTTGACAGCGCCCCTCTTTGTATGAGTGCATGTCTTTTATCCTGGCAGCTTTCACTCCATTCTTTGCTTTTATTCTGTACCACTGCTCCGTGGCTCTCTCCTCCACCTCAATATGAAGTGATTTCATGTCCAGCATTACCTCCATTGCATGTGTTGGAGTCGTTATCATTGCCCCCGTTATCATCGATCAGGCATGCCAGTCTCTGTACCTTCATTAGGTCTCTTTGGTATTCTTTAACATGGGTTCTGTGCCACCAGACTATCGCCCCATATAGTACTGTGGGTAGTATTATAAAAGCAGCCCAATGCATATTGCTTCGTCTCCAAAGCACTCTCTAGTCTCTACCCTATCGACGAGTTGGCAACGTCACAAGCGCGCGCGGCGAGTCTTGAGCAGCGGTAAAGGGGCGGGGGTGGACTGAATGACAAAGGACCATGAGCGCGCGTGGCAACATGGCTTTTTATAATGTCGAGGGTAGCAGATAGACGAATCACAAAACATTTCGCGGTCCGCTATTTTTGCAAACGAACATCTCATTGGAGCCTGCTCTATGTGTCGTAAATCGTAATCAGATAATGTGTCTAGTCATACAAAAACTGACTTTCAATCCTCCCTTTAACCGACTTCAAAAAAGGAGGAGGTTCTCAATTCGACTGATTTTTTTTTAATCATTTTTATTTTTTTATCATAATTATTTTTTTGTATGTATTTTACTCGATATCTCCGTGAATCGTGAACCGATTTTCAAATATTTTTTTTAATCGAACGGGTATAACCCCTATGTGGTCCCATTGTCACCAAGTCGGGGTCTGATGATGGGATCCTGGAGAAATCGAGGGAACTCTTCAACTATTATAGGCACACCTATAGTGATTTCTCTATTTTTTACAGCAACTCGGCCACTTCCTCTTGGAATAGCGGATCCTAAGTGAAGTCGGTTCTTTTTTTGTTTAAAATTATTATGTAAGTAACTCTTCAATAAAACACATCAAATGTTTTAGTTTAGACAAAAACGTTACCTAATAATTATAATAAGTTGGGATCAAGTATCTATAAGAACCCCCTCGTTTATCAGCACGCTGTACATGCCAGACAGGCTACAAAAAGTTGAATAATGATCTAACCAAATAGATGTTAATACTTGCGGTTTTTGGCACCATAATCCAGTGTTTTACTGCGGAGCACAAGCACCCTCCCTCCGCTTTACAAACATCCATCACCCACACTATTTGATTTGGACAGCTACCAACTAGTCTCGGACCTAGGGTAGTTTTAGCAAAAATGTGGGTGAAAATCTGGGAGATCATCGATTATATTAAATTTAGTGTAAATAAAAAATAAATCAATATATTAACTTTCTCATTTGATCTATCGTAAACTGTTGTTGTTAGTTATATCAGAGACTATAGAGATATAGACCACCACAGCCTAAGAACTTTTTGAAGCTCAAGTCGATTGCGCCCTCTGTCCGAAAGCCGCCTAAAGATACCGGTGACATTTCTTCTTACAATTTCGGTATCTGCATATAGAGCTATATATGTAGAGCTTGAGATAGTCAAATTAGTTTTGGTATAAATTGGAATACTTTTTAATTGTAATAGTTTTTATAGAAACTTTCCCGAATGTTCCTTTTACGTATCTTTTAAGAGTCGACCGACTGCGCAGGACAATAGTAAAACTAAGCTAGTTCAGAAGTTAATGTGTTTCAGTACATTACATTGGTCGTTTCGGTCGCAGCTAACGACTGGTGGTAACGATAGATATTGGGGTTTTATGAGCTAAGAGCAGCCTGTAATATTCGCAGATTGAAAGCTATGGTTAAGTGCACACTGTGATATGTTTTGATCGAAAAACTCTGAACAATTAGAAAAAGGTAACATACAAAAAATAAAAACTTGGTACCTCCTCTGGAAACAATATATCATTTTCAACCGACTTCAAGATTTCGAAGGAGAAGGCTCTCAATTCATCGGGATCTTTTTTATGTATGTTCACCGATTATTTGAAGACGACTGGACCGATTTGGAAAATGCAGTATTTTTCACAGCAACTTCGGGCATTTCCTCTTGGAAAAGTGAAGCCTAAGTGAAGTTGGTTCTTTTTTGTTTAAAATTATTATTTATTGAGCTGTGCCAAAGACAATATTTATACCTATTATTACCTAATAATTCAGTCCGTTAGGTACCTACCTGACGAAATATTTGAAAACCAATTACATTGTTGGCTTAACCTTATACCATTTACTTGATACCATGATAAAATGACGTAGTTTGTAACGTACAACTACGCAGTAATTAAAGACTAGCACGCAGTGACACCACCATTAATATTCGTGGGATTTGATTACTATATCCAGCTTTAAACAGGGTTGACGTGGGCGATAATATAATTATGAAACTTTACTCCGAGTTCGCCGAAGCAACTAGTTTAGTGTGCATGTATACAGGATGGAAAAAAATGGGCCCTGGAGGGAAACTACCTTATACCGTTGAGTTAGCTCAATTCACTGAATGAAAACATTATTTTATTTAAAATAAAAAACCGGCCAAGAGCATGTCGGGCCATGCTCAGTGTAGGGTTCCGTAAACTGAGACCATTAATTCAAAAGGTCGTTTCTTACGGGAAATTTGGCGGCGCTTACGTCATTTTTACTTACGTCCTTTCACTATGGGTTTTTGAATGCTAACTCAAAAACGGCTCAACCGATTTATTTCAATATAGTTTTCATTGAAGGTACTCATTAAGCCTCAGTTTCATGAATTTTTTCAAAATTTTAGGACACACGATTCAAAAGTTAGATAGGGGGGGACGCCCTGTTTTAAAATTTCGGAGCTATTATTTCCGAAAGTATTAGATTTATCCAAAAACTGTTTTAGAAGACCCTAATTATTTTTTAAAGACCTATCCAACGATACCCCACACAATTTGGTTGGAACGAAAAAAAATTTCGCTCCCCACTTCACGTGTACGGGAGGTACCCTAACAAAATATATTTTTCGCGTTTTTATTCTACCGTTTTGTCGGCTTGATTAATGCACATATTCAAACCAAATTTCAGCTTTCTAGTGCTAACGGTCACTGAGCTAGACCGCGGACGGACGGACGGACGGATGGACGGACGGACGGACGGACGGACATGGCGAAACTATAAGGGTTCCGTTTTTGCCATTTTGGCTACGGAACCCTAAAAAGGACATAACTGCATCTACAGACTTTCGGGAAAATGATGAATGGTTTTTCACAAAAAAATGACATTTTTGCCAATAACTATTTTTATGACAATTGATGCCAATCGATCATATTTCGAACAATAATAAAATCTTCTTAATGCCAACCGAGTTTAATATGGCACAAGAGAAAAAAAAACATACAATTATTTTGGAAAAAAGGGGAAAAAAGCTGTGAATACAGGAAAATTTTAAGAATGTATCCCTTCAGTGAATTGAATATCTCAACGTTTTAGTTAGGTAGTTTCCTTCCAGGGCCCAATATGTTTTCCAACCTGTATAAAATATGCGTGTTATTTAACTTGGGTAGGTACGACGCAATCACAAGATCATAGGTCCAAAAATAAACAACAAAGTCATAATTATGTATTAACAAATATCATTTATCACTCTTTAATACTTACTTCAAATAAACCACAAGTAACTTATTCTAGGGATAAATAAAAAAACAATATTTATTATGTTACGGAACTGTATTGGTTCTTATCTTTTTCCGATAACATTATAGTATCCTTATATTTTGGAAAGCTTCCAGAATGGATAGCACAGATGTCCATTTTCTACTCAATCGGTAAACATTAACTTACCATTTCCAGATTATTTATTATGGCTTTACATAAGTTTATTTTCTTACGTGTTATTCGCAAATTTTTATTATTTAAATTATTATTTTTCTGTACTATGGATACGTTTTACTAATCTCTTCTTAATTCATATACTTAGTTTATTTATTTTTACTCTCTTGATCAAATACATAAGAGAAACTTACCAATACTGTTCTGAAACTGAAAGTCATCAAATTCAGTATATTTGAGAGTGGTTTTGTATTTTAACATTGTGTGGATTGAATATTTCTGTATGAAATGAAATTACTGCAAAACCAAGCAACTAATTTCTTATTTCCTAGAAACTTGTTATGTATTAGGTACAGTTGACCAAAAATGTGGTCTACCACTCTACGGTTGAGGTTCGTTTGATCGTCATGAGACAACAAGGTCGTGCATGTTTTAAACTCAGTTAGAAATGTCAACCTTAGCGATCGACGTTAGATCTCGCAGAAACTTTTGTCAAAACTGGTAAGGTGCGTTAGGATAAGATTGAAAGAGGGGTAAGATAAAAAGTAGTCTGTAATGCTCCGGAATATGGACGATTTTTTTGTCTTACCCCTCATAAAAACACTATTCCATCTTATCCCAACGCACCTTAGACCACTTTCTTGGTCGACTGTGCCTACGTATTATACACCTAATAATTTTACCTCTTATTTTTATAGGACTTCCGATAATTTATTTAACAAGTTCGGCGATTATCACAATATAAGAGCCGGTATTAGGCCAGCAGTGTATAAGGTAAACCTTATACTAGTTTTTGCGGAACGGGCCCCAGTAGCCCCCGTTTCATTACCGTGACCGTTTTGTCTTTGAGTTTGATCACGCAATCTTTCCAACACAAGCCCTACGTCAAGTCTGCCGCTTAGTTTAGACATACTCTACTGCGATACATAATAATTGTCCCCAATTAGGTAAAACATATCTCTTTAATATGATTGTAGTCGTTAAGGTGCTTTTACGTCTAATCAATTTTAAATTGAAAGTGCCTGAGCAAGCAGGTGAAACAAAAATTGACGCCAGTAAGTGGATTTGCCCCGTCTCGTTATTCGGAAATTCTCAGTCACATCGTTCCGGCTTCCAGAGTTATTTTTTGTTTTACACGGTAAAAAAGCCTTCGGGGATTATTGGTATATTTATTACTAGCTGTGCCCGCGGCTTCGCCCGCGTGTGTTTATGCGGTTTGGTATTTTCATTGACTATTTCCAGACTAATATTAACTTACGCTTTCTACACGTTTAATAGTAACATTTTTGTTACAAATTATTTATTTGACGGTTACATATCACTGGATATAGATAGGTATTTCTACTCTCGGATAGTAGTAGTAGAAAAGCAGATGATGAACAAAATCCGGTGAGTGCAGCGAGGTCCAGATAGGACAGTGCAGCTGCCAAGTTTGTTACTCTTTTATCACCGTCCGGGGATCACGTGTAGGGTTGTGTAAGGTATTTCCTACGGACGCAGAGTAACATTGACTAATTATTAAGGAAATTTATGAAAAGGCCAAATGCCAAACACCGCATTATAGTGCCCATGCACGGAACGTCGTAGCGGGATTTTTTTTAGCAGCAGCATGACAGGTCCGGGTATAAACTTAACTGTCAAATGTATGAGAAGGCCAAAGGCCCAATCGGTACCACGTAGAGCTCAGGCTTGGAACGTTGCAGCGAGAATTTCTTCAGCAGCAATACACACACAGACAGAGCCGAGTATAAACTCATTGGTCAAGCGCCTTCGCAAACGTGAGGTTTGAAGACCCGAGGGTGAGCGGTAATGTATGGGAAGACCAAATGCCAAGTACCGCATAGTGCCCAGGCATGGAAAGTCGCAGCGGAATTGCTTCAACAGCAGCATGAAAGGACCCGGATAATACTCAACGGTCATGTGTCTTCGCGAATCCAAGGGCCTAAGTCCCGAGGAAGCGGCAATGTATGAGAAGGCTAAAGACCGAATACTACATAGAGCTCAGGCCCAGGCCCGGAACTTCGCAGCGAGAATTTCTTCAGCAGCAGAATGACAGTGCCGGGTATAAACTCAATGGCCAAGTGCCTTCGCATTCGCGAGAGCCGAAGACCCGAGGGTGAGCAGCATTGAATGAGAAGGCCAAATGCTAAGTATCGCGTAGCGCCTAGGCACAGAATGTCGCAGGGAGAATTGCTTCAGCAGCAGCCTGAAAGTATGGCAGCAAACCCGAGGGCCGAAAGCCCGGGCCCGAGGATGAATGGCAATGTATGGGAAGGTAAACTACATAGGGCCCAAGCCCGGAACTTCGCAGCGAGAATTTCTTCAGAAGCAGATTGTCAGGGCCTGGTATAATCTCAATAGTCAAGTTCCTTTGCGAACGCCAGGGCCAAAGGCCCGAGGGTGAACGGTAATGTATGAGAAGGCCAAATGCCAAGTACTGCAAAGTGCCCAGGCACGGAACGTCGCAGAGAGAATTGCTTTAGCAGTAGCTTGAAAGGGACCAGACAATACTCAACGGTCAAGTGTCTTCGCGAATCGAAGGGCCCAAGGCTCGAGGGAGCGGCAATGTATGAGAAGGCCAGAGGCCGAATACCACACAAAGCTCAGGCCCAAAACGTCGCAACCAGAATTTCTTCAGCAGCCGAATGACAGGGCCGGGTATAAACTTCGCAAACCCAAGGGTGAGTGGCATTGTATGGGAAGGCCAAATGCCAAGTATCGCATAGCGCCAATGCTTCTGTGCATTCGCAGCGATAATAGCTTCAGCAGCAGCCTGAAAGGGATCGGATAAAACTCAATGGTAAAGTATCTTAGCAAACCCGAGGACCGAAGGCCCGAGGATGAATGGCAATGTATGCGAAGGCCAAAACTACATAGGGCCCAGGCCCGGAACATTGCAGCGAGTATTTTTTCAGCAGCAGCATGATAGGGCCGAGTATAAACTCAATAGTCAAGTGTCTTAGCAAACCCGAGGGAAAAAGGCCCAAGGGAGCGGCAATATATGCAGAGACCAAAAGGCCGAATACCACACAGAACCCAGGCCCGGAACGTCACAGCGAGAATTTCTTCATCAGCAGAATGACAGGGCCGGGTATAAACTCAATGGTCAAGTGTCTTGGTAATGGAATCTATGGGAAGGCCAAATGCCAAATATCGTATAGGGCCCAGACACGGAACGTCGCAGCGAGAACTGGTTCAGCAGCAGCATGAAAGGGACCGGACAAAACTTAATTCTTAAGTATCTTGGCAATGTATGCGAAGGCCAAATGCCAGGTACAGCATAGGGCTCAGGCACGGAACATCGTAGCGAGAATTGCTTCAGCAGCATTAAAGGGACCGGGCAAAACTCAATGGTCAAGTGTGAAGAATAAATTGTTTATTTTATGTTGAAACACTACAATTATTAATTATAACCTTAAATAGAGGCCATATACAAAGAAAAAAGTGACCTAGGCCTCCGCTGCCCAGGGCTAGGAATGAACCAGATAGGTAATTTAATTTATACATAGAATAAAATATTCCACAAATTGAAGGTGCATATTAAGAATGATGCACGGTGTTCCGGACCGTCTCCGACACGACACTTCCGACACTTAACTACACATATAGGTGACCTCCTAGGATCATGTGACGCTTTTCTATACAAAACGAAGTCTCGGAATTGTCGTGTCGGAGACGGCCTGGAACACCGTGCATCATCCTTTAGTCGATGACAATTATATTTCCGGTTACTTTCAACTTTCACAACGAAATTGACTTGTTGGGAAAGAGAAGTATCGTAGAATGTATGAGCTTCCATATAAACCACGGCACTTCTCTTTCCAAACAGACTTGCTTGAATTGGAAAAAAATGTTTTTAAATAAGCGGGATAAAAACTACCCTATATGTTACCCCGGGGTATAAACTACTATAACACAAAATTTCATGAAATTCTGTGCAGTAGTTTTGGCGTACATCGCGAACAAACTCACAGACAGACAGACAAAAATTCCAAAAATCACCAAAATGTATTCAGTCAACGTTTCTAAACCGCCCTCAATTAGATTTTCTCAAATATCTTCAATGTACATTTTTTTTTCTCCTTACGCGTTTATTATATGTATAGATTATACGCAAAGAGAAATATTACGAGGCAGGTATGAAATAAATCCGTACCTACTTGAGCATCTGGGGGGTGATTTTTGAGATTCGAGCACTCGAAAGTGACATTTAAAACTCTGAATAAAACGATGAAATTATATTTTAAAAATAACAGCGATAGAAATTTATAATCATGATTATTTAAGCTATTAATTCCATGCGAAAAAATTAGCAACAAACTTTTGTGTGCGATTATTTTCGAGCTTGAATTTTTTGAATTCGAGCGTCCGGCTGTCAAAAATCGGCCCCCTGTTCGATATGAATTTTAACATTTATGAATTTAGAGGTACTTGATTAGTCTTGGACGGAATTCTGCATCTTAAACTATAACATAATACCTACATATTTGAATTAAGGATGGTCGTGTTCTTGTTGAGAATAATAGGTATTTAGTTGATTTTCTATTACTGATAGCTGGGCCATTTTATTTAAATATGTATATTCCACTTTTTTTCTACTTGGAAAATTTTAGGTGATTTCGACTTAGAATCACGAGCTCTTTCGATTTTATAAGGACAAAACTGTGTCCCAAGTTTTTTTTCCATTTTGTTACCATGTTTCCATATACTTTTTATGGCGGTAACGGAACGGAAGTAACAAAAAAAATATGAAAATTTTAGGACATATTTTGTGTAAACTCCGATCGAAAGAGCTCGTGATTCTGAGTCGAAAGAATGTAAAAATATCTTGAGGGTGAGGGAAAAAAGTTGAGGGTACAAAAAAATAGAATGGTCCAGCTAATGTTTTCAAAAAGACCCTGAGTTTTGACGAGGCATGAGTGCACGGAAAAAAAAGCTTCCGGAATATTCTCAATCCAAGACATTATTATTTTCTTGAAAATATTTCCTCGTGACAAGTATTTATTTCCTTTACCAAAAATATGATTCTTCGCTTAATAAAACCACGTTTTCTTAAAAAAGAAATACAAAAATGTATTGTTTCAAGAGTATATTGAGTAAATAAGAGAGATTGTACTTTAATCAAACAAGTATTATCTTAGGTAAAAGAAAACTAGAAAATATGTAAGAATATATTCGCTTCGTTATATTTAAAACTTTAATTTATTTTCGTTAATAAATGCTTGTCACGAGGAAATATTATCAACATAATAAAATAATGTCTTAGATTGAGAATATCATGAGGTACATATATTTATTATTGAATTAATAAAGCTTGTCCCAGAATAAAATGTCGTTTATTAATTTTCCCTAAAATATGGTAAATTAAAAGAAACTACCTTATTTTATGGACGTAATGTTATTATAAAGGCATTTAATACACAAAATTATGAATTTATTTTTTACAAAGTTTTATTCATCCAGAAATTTCTTAGTTTACGTTTCACCCCTGCCATCAAGACTTGTACATCTGAATTTGTGATTAATTTTGAAGCTTCGTTCCACTTTCGCTTGAAGTTATCTACTGAAGTTGCATTACTTTTATGTTTTAAGAGTTTTTGTTTCACGTAAGCCCAATATTTTTCGATGGGCCGCAACTCAGGGCAATTGGGAGGATTGAGGGTTTTATCCACATATTCAATGTTATTGGTCTGATACCACTCTATAGCTTTCTTTGTGTAGTGGCACGTGGCCAAATCAGGCCAAAACAGAACAGGCTTCTTGTGCTGTTTTATAAACGGTAACAGCCGTTTTTTCAGACACTCGTTCAGGTATATGTCGCCATTAACAGTACCCTTAGCAAAATATGGGGTACTGCGTTTGCCACATGAACAAATGGCCTGCCATACGAGAATTTTCTTGGCAAATTTATCAGTTTTGATAACCTTGTACATATCATCGATAGTTTTTCTGTCGGTCCCAGAATAAAAATGATGCCCAGGTAGTGACTTAAAGTCCAATTTGCAGTATGTTTCGTCATCCATAACAATACAGTAATTTTTTTTGGTTAGTTTTGAATATAATTTTCGTGATCTGGTTTTTGATTCCGTTTGCTGCTTGGCATTTCTATTAGGCACTTTAGTTTGTTTAAAACTCTTTATGTGACTATTTTTCTTCACTCGTTGTATTGTCGATTTAGATGTTTTAAATTTTTTTGCCAAATCTCTTACAGAGAGGGTTGGTTTTCTTTGCAAAGCAGCTATGACTTTCTTCTCATTTTTTTATCTACAAACCCCCTCTTACGACCACATCCAGGCTGTCGCCGGATTCCACCAGTTTCCCTGAATCGTTTAAGCACCCTTTGAACGGTTCTTATAGATGTATTTAGCTCCAAAGCTACTTTTTTTGTTGAATTGTCTCCATATTGCACGTATTTGTACAATATATTTTCATGCAGCTTTTCTTGGGCAGACGACATCTTTGGAAATGTCTTTGATTTTAAGTTTTTTTTTTATGTGATATTTATTAATGAAGGTCAGTATCTTACAAACGACAGTATTTTTAACATTTTTGATTGAAACTTTTTGCGTAATCGCTGCCTGTATAAACGACATTTTATTCTGGGACAAGCTTTAGTCCGGCTATATTTTGCTTCTAAGTTTCCATTAGTACCTAATTTAGTGACAGGAATATATCGGTTTATAATTTTTTGTCGATAGCTATTTTTTCTGAGTGTACTTACTCTGATACAATTTAATGTAATACTTAGACTTGAACGTTATTCTTTCCTTCTATAAATGTATAAAATATAGCACTCTCTTTAATGCTTTTTTCTTCGTTCACTGCGGATACCGCGAACCTTTCATAGACCATATTGCGAGGATCTAATAGGAAAGTATTGATCAATGGAAAGCTGTATAGTGTAGCTGAAATACCAATAGGACTATATCGGAAAAAGTAATGAACAGTGAAATTACGGTTCCCTAAGCTAGCCCGGGCCCAAGCTTTCGGCCGCCATCGCCATTTCTTTTTGTTTTTCATACATACTTGTATGTACTTGTCACGAAGTGCATTTTAATACATGTACATCTCATATATCTTCACATAATATGTATATCTACATACATTAACTAATTAAACAAACATATAACCAAAGGAACGTCGTCATCTAATACGGCGGCTCAGTGTTCAGAACTTTATCACTACGATAGTTGTATGATATGATAATAAATACTGCACCTACTTAGTTATGAACTTATGACAATGAAATAAATGAAAATACTCAGAAACCAAGTTCATAATATAAAAGTTAGTAAAATAAGAAAACCCTGAAATAACCTCATCATTATAAAATTATTTTGATGTTTGATGAAAGATATTTTAGGTTATAAAAATAGATCCCAGCTTAGTTCTTGATCACTAAAACATTTTATTACTCATAAAATACATTCTTGGATAAAATTCCCTATCGAGAAAATACATAGTTTACCTACTGAGATATTGAAAATAACATGTTTGTCAATAAGAAACATACAAAAAGCAGCCTTACAGTAAACTGTCCAAAGACGAAAAAGCTATGTTTATAGGCTTGTAGGGTTTTATTAGAGACGTAACGTGTACGAAATTAAATCCGTAAAAGATGTGTTCTTTTCAAATCTTTTATAGGGGTATAATGTCACAGCTTTACTGCCGGCACCGAGGGAGCAATAACGGACTATCAATATCGCTCACATCCCGTGAAATTATTTGACTCATTCAACTTTCATGGCATGAAATAAAATTAATGTATATCCCATCCAATACAGAGTTATGTATTACTAGCGTTTAACGTTGACTACGAGTATAGTTTATAAAGTACTGATTTAAACTCACACGATTTTAACTCATTATTTTGACAAAAACGTATAAAGTTTATAAAGTCTATGATATGATTCTGCCAAACCCAAAAATTAAGTGCTTTCATTACAATACAATACAATACAATACAAATAATTTATTGAGAAAAATATAGAACAGTGCTGTGGTTGCTCTTACAGGCTAAGATTGTGTAATCAAAGAATTTTCATTACCACCTTCGGTCTCCATAATAACATCATCAGCTTGATAGTACCAAAATATTATACTTATTGTCATCCAAGCAGCTCAACCGGACAGCATGAGGAACTGGTTTAGATCTAGCTTGCTAGATTCTACGTAAACAACAAACTAACTGATAAACACTGCAGCACTGTGAGTTGAATAAAAGTTTCTAAATAAAATAGTGGGACTTGAGGCACATAAAGTAGTAATAAAGTTGTTGAAAGTTGCCAAGTTTGGCACTACCTATTATAACGCCTGCACCTGCAGTTGAACTAATTTGTTGGTGTTAATTACATTTGGAGCCCTATGGAACTTGTCAGTCAAGGGTTTTGGATATTATTCATCATATTAAAATATTAATATCGATTCATCATATTAAATTATTTAATATCGATTCATCATATTAAATTATTTAATGTTGTATTGTTTATATAACAGGTTGTAACAAAAATACAGGTGATCCGTAAGGGGAAATGGTATCGTATTGCGAGTAGGAAAAAGTAGGAGAAATTTTTTTTGATGCGAAAATAAATTTTTGTTGCTTGGGACACGTCGTCTTAGCCGACTAATGATCCGGTTAAGTTATGTATTTATAAAAACAAATAAATAAAGTTTTGAAATTATTATAGCATCTTTTAATTATCATACCTTTTATATTTTATATTTGAAAGATGTGCACTGAGAAAATGAAACGGCTAGAAATAAATAAGTTTTTGCTATTTACAACCGAGTGACTCGCTTCGCATGGAGCCTGCAAAGTTCGTTGCTTAAATCAAAGAAGTCAACTTGGCTAACTTACGTATGTGAAACTACACCATTAAATTAGTTAAAAATAAATAAGGGAATCAGGGAAGGGTTATATTTACTAGGACACTTATTTGGATTTAAATAAGTGCTTGGTAAAAATAACCAAGAATAGTTAGCAATAATTGCTTGTTTGTAATTAACAAAGCTTAATTGCGTGATTTAAATAAGACTTGGTTGTATATAACCAAAAATATTTTAACCGAGCCAAATTGGTACTTTGCTAACACACTATTTTTTCCGTGTGGTCTTTTGTTGATAGTATTTTTTATACCACGACGACGGTGGCAAATAAGTCTACGGCCCGCGTGATGGTTAGCAGTCACCGTAGCCTATGGACGCCTGTAACCCCAAAGGATTCACATGCGCGTTGCCATGCCATCCACATTATAATAGTGAACGTATTATAAAACTCAACAAAAACACATTTTTTTCCAATTATTATTTTTCAATTATGCCTACATCAAAAACAATGTGTGTGGCATATTCTTTCGATATAATAAGTTGGTGTATTAAGCATTCTATTTTCAGTCGAATACCCAAGATTCGTTAACGTACACGGAAACGCCGAATAGCAAATTGCAGCCGAAAATCCACATCTAAATGGCAGATCCCCGAAGACCAGATACCAAAGATAAAGGCAATTATTTGCGTCCCGAGACACTGAAACTAAACACGACATCCCATCGTCGACAGCTGGCCATAGCTAAGCATAGCTATGTTACAAATATTATTCCCAACTGAACCCTTAGGCTCAAAACACACCTAGCGGAATTTTGGCAGTAATGTATGGAGCTTTGTCGATGGTACATTCCATACATTATACTGCCTCCATTCCGCTAGGTGTGTTTTGAGCCTTACTAGGGAAATACAGCGTGGGCCTTGTAACTAAAGCAAAAAATTAAAACGTAGTTTGTGCTCCTGAAACTAAACAACGTTTAATTCATCGACTTAAAGAAAACTAACAGTTTGATAATTAGTACATTTTAAAGTTTACCTGAACACGCTATGTACTGCGTAATTGAATATGTGACAAGACTGACAAGCAATGTCAATTAGACGGATTTTAACGTACATTGAAAATAATATTGAACTTGTGTGAAAAAGGGACAATCTTAAGACTACATATTTTTTAAAAGTTGTTGAACAATAGTTTTATTGTTTAAGGAGTACAATCTACGTTTTAATTTTTTGCTTTAGTTACAGGGCCCACCCTGTATGTACAACTAAAATACAGTTTGTAAATTCAGTGCGGGAGATTTTTTTAACTGTGGACAGCATAATAGTATACCTATAAGTGATATATTTAGATTTTTAGAGAACGAAAGAGATTTATAGATATATTTAGAGAACTTTTGCTTAAAATTACGTCAAAAATGTTAACTATACAAAATTATTCGGCCCGCAATATAAATGCAACACACTCAAGTAAAACGCTCGATGATATTGACAGTGACAGTTACTTACTTTACTTCAATCTTATTTACAGGTCATTGATGCTCGGTAAATAAAAAAAATGGTCATAATAAAGTGTAACTCATAAAAAAACTTAATTAATAATTACACTAATAAATGATATGTTGATGATTTGAGGTGTGCAATAAAGAATATTTATGTTATGTTATGTTATGTTATAAATTCTTTGTCTGATTTAATTTTTGCTTGTATTAGATGTTACTGATGTACGAACGGAAAGTTTCCAAAATTGCGAAATTTTCCACGTATGAAAATTACGGAAAATTCTCACATATTTGTATGGGAATCGAAACTTTCCATTTTTGTTAATTTCCGATTTCCTATATTTCTTGTGAAATTTTCTAGTTTCCGAAAACATTTCTAATTATTTGGAAAGTTTCCACAACTTGCACAATAGAACTGTAAGGTTTTCTAAAGTGCTTGGATGTAGCACTTAGTATCGGCGATTGGTCAACGTCTGTGAAATAGAGTAGCTCTTTGGCTCTGATAGATTTTGTACAGATTTCGTACATAGCGGGTCATTTATCGATGTTCGGACAAAACGTACAAGTATTTTATTATTTTAACACGTTTACCGTCCGTGCATTATATGACATGCACCGTCAAACTAGCTCTGTGACGTTCAAGTGACGTCAGAAATGGGAATGCTCTATACATGTGTGCATTACTTGTAATGCACGGACGTATCGATCCATGTAAGTAGTGAAGGTAAGGGCTACAGTTCTACCATTAAAAAAACCTAATTTTTTTGACTTTCGACAAGTTCCGCCGTGGCAGACTATCAAATTCGGGCTTATTTATCAAATTAGGGCATTTTTATGGGAAACCAGTAGGTATGCATTTCATCGCGGTATCAAGTCGGTACGAAATTTTACAGTGGGCTCTTCTACCACAGTCGTTTCAGCAAAACAAACAACTACCGAGCGGTGCGCCATGAGCCGCGCCGTCACACCGTACACGGCACCGCGCACGGTGCCGTTACACCGTACATTGCGTTAAATTGCTTGTTGTTTATGGAGTTAGAAAAACATATTTCTGTTCACGACTTATGTTTCACCCAGTATATGGAGAAAATGCACTGACGTAGAAAAAGGGGTTCCGATGAAAATGTCTCCTTTATTGTCATCACGGAACTCGGAGACAACATAGATGTTGAGGTTGTATATAGTTTTTGATATGTTTTATTGTCTATGTTTTTTTATATTGTTCTATTTTTGTATTTGAAGGCATGTATGACAATACATTGTTTGTTTTTTAGTACATAACTCACTGACAACTGTTTGGTTTATCTTTGCTCCATTAAATTAAACCCTTTTAGCTATAGAAGCCGTAATAATAAATTCATAGTTTCATTAGACGTCAGTGTTGAAGCAATAAGAGTAAGCCATACCTATCGACGTGGAATTGGGACCGAGTGTTTTCGCGTTGGCTCTTAGACTATTTAACCAGCCGGACCGGCCATGTCTGTCATTTTCTATACCAAAAAAGATTTTTGCGGGGGAGGGGAACGTCAAATGTATGTGAAACGTCAAAATAGCAACGTCAGGTAAACGTCAGCCCGTAAAATGAGTATGACCTCTCGTCGTATATTTTCAGCAGAAGAGAACGCCTGTCAATGGCCGCTCCGGTTGGTTAAATGCTCTAAGAGTTTGCTACAACTATTAGCTACTCAACTCATGCTTATTTTTGTTGATGCATTACGAGTTACTCATCAATATTATAATTTATTTATTTATTAGTCTTTTATTCTTGGCTGTTTTAAGCAAAGTAGATTTTCTAAATTAAAACATGTAGGTATCCTGCACCAGATCAGACGACGCAACGGAGGAGCCACGAAGTTACATCGCCTAGATCAAACTAGTCTTAAGTTATTTTATATGTTTTGTTTTGTAGTTACAGTGCCTTGGTTTTTACTGTAATGCTGTGTAACGAATAATTTGAATAAATAAATAAATAATAAATAAATAACAATAACCTTCATGACAAACGTAAAAAAATCTTAAATTAAAGGTATCAAAACAATTACACTTTCCTATTTTTTTTTTCGTGATTCGTGATATAAATCATGAAATAGTATGTGGCCAGTGCTGTCAGTTGTGTAATAATCCCGCTGGGTAGCATTGTATAGAAGTTTAACAAGGATTAGAGTGAATCCTATTAAAACGTATGAACCGTGAGCTGGTGTAGAGGCCCATATAATGCTAGTTGTATTTAATACAGAGTGTTTCCTGTAACATGAGCAATAAATTAAAACGTAGATTCTACTCCTCAAACAATAAAACTTTTGTTCAACAACTTTTAAAAAATACGTATTTTTTAGACTGTCTTTTTTTCATACAAACTAAATAGTATTTTCAATGTACGCTAAAATCCGTCCAATTGACATTCCTTGTCAGCCTTGTCACCCTACAGACATAATCAATTTCGGAATACATTGCGTGTTCGAATAATCTTTAAAGTGAAATAAAAATCAAACCATAAGTTATTTTTAAAAGTTGCTGAACAAACGTTTTCTGGTTTGAGGAGTAGAATCTACATTTTAATTTATTGCTCCTATTACAGGAAACACCCGGTATATTGTACTAGCAGGAAAACAACAATATAAAACGTTCCGAAAGAATATTTCCAAATGACTGATCGGCACATAATAGTGTCTGGCAAGGCAGATATAATGAATAAAAGTTGATGAGGAAACGATCGCAGATTAAGCCAAGCTTGTTGGAAAAAAGCCAAATGTTTTTGTTAACGCGCCCCCTCAGTGTACTAGCTCATAAATCTCACTCACACTTGCGTTTATGAATGAAGCTCTCGGATGCTGCGAATATAAGTGATAAAGGTAAAGGTTCCTCCATATTTTCGGAAGTAGATTTTACGGGTCTCGCATTTTTCATAGGTGGATTTGATCTATCATGATTATGTGAATGAAACCGACCCGTGTCATAAAGAATAAGTTTTGCTACGCTTGAGATTAAATTGATTTTCTGTGTTTTATATTAGTTACACAGTTAATATCGTTTTTCTTAAGTATATTATTATATAATCGATCATTGGTGGCTTACATAGGTATGTAAAAACATAGTGTTCTACTAATAGGCTTGATGAATTTTTTTCATGCACAGTATCAATCGATTCGTTTTGTTGTGAGGATCAAATGTCTATATAGGGCCAATTGCCTTAAATCAACATAAAAGACAGAAAAGAGACTTAAAGTCGAGATTTGCATTTGTTTCTCAAAACGCTCCTAACAAAATGATATGAAGCAGTGACGTCACGGCTTCATATTTGCCCTGTTTAAAGTATGGAAAAATTATGAAATTGCTATCTTTACAGTGAAATGTTGCGTTTATGTATATGGTTGCTATACAATTTATTTCACAATAAAATGTTAGAAATCGAATGGTATCTTTGGTTTTTTTTTAAATATCGTACTTAAAAAAATTGAAAAAAATTGAAATTTGGAAGCCTGATATCTTTGAACCATTTCAATAGATTTTTTTAAAGTTTACTTTATTTGGATATTTTGATCATTTTGCATCCTATCAACTAAATTTTATTGCATAATTCAACATGTGTCATAATCCCGTTATTTTGGTAAAAAAATGTTTGCTTTCATATTTCAGCCAAATGAATAAATAAAATTATAAAATGTAAATATGTACATTATTTTAAACTTAATCCTCTCAAAAGCAAAGCCTTGTCACACAAAGTGCAACGTAGTTGGCTTCTTTCGCTTCATCGAATCCATTGCAACTCTGCGTCACGAAAAGTTGTAATATTATATTTAATTATTCTGTACACGCATGATGTAAAAGTTACCTTTTTGAAGTATGAATCAGTTATATTATATAACGTGAATTTAGTTTTTATCAAATTAAAACTGTTTAAAAAAATCTTTCCAATGCTAAATTCTCAAAGACTCGAAAACTGTAGGTAAGTGATATTCGTGGCTGTTTAGATTAGGGATAAAGAAAAGGCAAAAGCTCATAATAATAGGTATATTTATCAGATCTAAATCTAGGGCTTGCCAGTACTCTTACGTCGCACTCTAACTTTGCCGATATCACGTTACCATTTACATTATCACAGCATCATAGTATAGGAAGGTGACCTTAATCTAAGCCTTTCATCTATTGTTTGTGTCTCGCCTGAGTACCTAGCTTTATAGACCATTCTTTTATCAACTTCAGAGGGAGGTAGTGTTGACAATTTCGTCTGGGGGTAACAAAAATTTTAATAAACTTGAACTTGGGGTTGATCCTATTGTTTGCGTTTGCGATTTAGTGGTCTGAATAATAATGTTCTTGAGTACGCGCACTTTATTCGCGACCGGACTAGGTTAATAATGTGTTCTAGGCTGTTTACATAGCAGCTCCAGTGTCAAGTATTAAAATTAGTAGGTAGGTAAGTACTGTTTGAGGTTTTATGATATCGTGTGGAGAGTGCAATTGCTCCATAGACATACTAGCCATGCCTGTCACGGTAATAGTAATACCACGATTGAACGGGATGGTTTATTAAACTTTCAACAGGTATGACAGAGAGGCGATATTATCGTTAGTGCTTGTCATAGATAGACTCGGCATATTTTTTGACAGTGGAGGGTAACAAACAGATAAAATGAGCGTATTCTTTAAGAAATTTATGTGATTACTACGAGAAAACCTGATGTTTTTGTCAGAAAGTTGTGGCGGCTAACAAAAACAATGGTAATTTGTTCCGTTTTGTGCTGTAAAAGTGATAATTTTCATCAAAATTGTGACGACATAACCTTCCACTGGGTTCTGTGAAGGGCAACAAAGAAACTGACTAAATTATGTAGGCTAGCTATGGTATACTATCAGCAATCTTGAAATGCGTTTCAAAATTAGTCGCATTGCGTGTATTCCTGTCCTTTTTGGTGGGTCGCGTCGTGAGTTTGAACTAGATATAAGTACTTGCTTTTAGAGTTGTACACTTATGGCTGTTTCTCAGATTTTGAGCTGACGATGGCGACGAGCGTGTAAAACAAACGTATGAGCTCTCTTGTCAGGTTCACGAAAAAAGCTCAAATTTTCGCTCGGGGCGTTTTATCATTGAACAAGCATAAGCCAATCTTAGTCGCCGTTTAGCAATAAGGAAAGAACAGTACTTAATATATTCTTTTCTGCACGTTTAGCGCCTATATTACTGTCTGACAGCGTGACACCAACAGCGAACAAATAAAAATACTGACTGTCACTCCCGCGTTAAGATAATTTATGTTTTTCACAATGTTAAAGTCTCGGTCGCTCCAAGCTACGTGTTGCCGTGCTGCGGTTGTGACAGACAAGGAATTGTTTACCATTTCTTTTGATGAGAGTCGCGCAAATGTTTCAATCCTTGCGATCTGCTAGCAAGTTAATTTTAAGTTTTTCATGTGGGATCCGCCCACAGATCGCGTGAGTTGGATTCACTGAATATAATTAGCCTTATGAAAATGAAAACGTAATTAAATAGACATGCAGAATGTAGAATTTTGGAATGTGTTTCGTAATACTATTTTTGATACATAAATTCGACACTTAACGGTGTTTAAATGTTGTTACATGCACTGAAAACATCAAGTAAATTTCCTGTTGGTCGATCCTTCAGCTTTACTTTTATTAATCAAGCAATACATAGGTATCTTCTATCAGTGTCAGCTGGTGGGTCCACCCAAACTGTTCGTATTGACAGCTTTTCAATACATACTTACACGGGTCTGCGTTATCATTCCTCAAGGTACATTTATACCAGAATATTTGTGATCTCAAAGTCTATAACAACCACGAATGTCTCGAGATCACACTAAACTAGCTGAGGTTTGACGTAAGTGTTACGTAAAAAATGAGAATACCAGCCCCGTCCTTGAATTCTCGATACTTAAACTGAACAAAGAATCTGTCTGCCCCTAATCAACCGTCGATGTTGGTTTCGGTTCGTATTTGGTTTAGTTCGGTCAAATATTTACTTCGTTTCGACAAACTGCCGACGAAGGAACCCAATTAAATAGGAGGTCAAAAATAGCAACCATCTTCAGTGGATTCTGTGACGTAATTCTGGCAAAAGAACTTATTATTTTGTTAGTCATTATTTAGGATTATTGCGTTTTGGATTTTTATTACTCTTGTTATCAGAAGTAGCAGTTTAACTTGCTTCTGAATTTAAGATATTTCAGATAATTTATTTTTGAATTATACTCATGCTACTTTCAACACCAGCAAAAGTAGCTAAGCGGATAGGGCGTTCAACAAGAGTTGGACACGGCTTTATTATTAAGATGATAAGAGCGTGTGTAGGTCATTTTGGACACCTTACCCGCTTAGCTACTTCTGATGCTACTGTACATATATTATCAACAAGAATTTTGTTCATACTAAATTTTCACGTAAACCTAGCTGAAGTGCAATTCAAATAACTGTGAAATGTCCCGTCATGCACTTTGAAATATCACCCCCACGTTTAATTTCGAAAACCTCTTTACTTCGATTCGCTTCATTCGTTTCATTGATAGTACGAAAAATGAATCTCTACTTCGAAATGAAGCTTAGCCTTTATGAGAAATAAAGTTTCCCTCTTTCCTTTCTTTTCATTCTTTCGTTGTACCAGCACTGAATGTAAGAGACGACATGATTAAAGTTCAACTTCTTTGCACAATAGAACGTGGATGGACTAGTTCAATAGCTTTGCTAAAGTATAAAATATGGTGCGTGAAAAGACCGAACATTTTATATTTTTCCAAGCGCTATTCGGTAGATTGTGACGTTTATGTGCTCGGCTCCAGTAGTTTTGAATTGGATGAATATTTATGGTACAAAATATTGTTAATATCAGGGAATTGAATTTTTACAAAAGGTACAAATACGCAGGTCAATGACATAACCAAATATTTGAATGCATACATCATAAAAATATGCATGCTTTTTTAAGTAATGATATAGTGAGAGATACTATCTTACTTCCACTATGGGTTGTGTCCAAAATATGTCTTTTCCAGACTTAAGCCTGCGGCAAAAGTAAAGACCAGGAAACCGCCATTGCCTCTCACCTACAAGAAGTCCCGATCGCCTATAATATCATTATTATTACCTATATGATTCATAATATGTAACTATATGTTGTAAATTGTCCAATCGAATGTTCTCAAGCATCTAAAACAAAAAGAAAAACACATTCAAACCCTTATCCCACATTCAATATGTAACCAAATGCCTATAAACAACATATAGATTGCCACTGACCGAGATTTTCATTCCATCTAGCTGGTAATTCAAAACGTGACCCGCCTAGCAAATAAGTATGACTTAAATAGCATCTCTGATAAATATCATTTTTTATTTGGTTTTTATTGCACGTAAAAGCTAGGGATTCACGCACCGATGTGCCCGCCGGATTTGTCCGACAGATGTGCCCGGCGGACAAATCCGTGCGTGTACAGGTATATTCACGAAAGTTGGCGCGAGATTTTTACTGAGTGACAGCCATTTTCATAGAAATTCTGTCAAATCTCGCGCCAACTCTCGTGAATAGACCTGGGGGGTGATTTTTGAGATTCGAGCACTCGAAAGTGACATTTAAAACTCTCAATAAAACGATGAAATTATGTTTTAAAATTAACAGTGATAGAAATTAAAAATCATGACTATTAATTACATGCGAAAAAATTGGCGGCAAACTTTTGTGTGCGATTATTTTCGACCTTAAATTTTTTGAATTCGAGCGTCCGGCTGTCAAAAATCAGCCCCCTGGAGTTCGATTTTTGAATCTCACCGGTGCCTTTTTTTGTATGCAGCCGATGACTATTTAGTATGAAATAAGTCACCCGATGAGAATCAAAAATCGCACCTCTGTATGCAAATTGGACACGGATTTGTCTGCGGACACATCTGAATAGCGCCATACACGAACGGATCTGTCCGCCGGGCATATTCGTCGGGTAAATCTGGCGGGCATATCTGTGCGTGTATCCCTAGCTAATGATAGACACGTTTATCGTTTTAAACTCTTGCTCTTTGTCTCGTTTTACGGTTTTAGATGGTAGAAGACTCAAGTTTACGTCAAGTCGAGGTTGTTTTATTACATACAAGCTTTTATTGAACTCGCAGTGTTTGTCAATTATTGTTGTTTCTGGGTAAAACTGCAACCCCATCTGAAAGAGTTCCTAATGTCCGGTTGAGCTGTGCATACCGGCGTAGTTATTATAGTACTATAGAGCCGGTCTGATAATGGATACTGAAAGTCGTCATAAAAACTCTGATAAAACAATGGCAGATCATTTTGTTAGAATCATCTGATTGCTAGCAGGTAGAATATTAGGATCTATATCTGAATCCCTAAAGTTTTTTGTCCTATTTTTGTATTCCCTAATGCTATTTGTCCTAATGATCATTTGCCCTAATGTTCATTTGTCCTAATTGCAGTTGCCCTATCATCGTATCGATGAATTTTTTCCCTTAATATGTTATTACCTAGGATCTATATCTGAATCCCTAAAGTTTTTTGTCCTATTTTTGTATTCCCGAATGCTATTTGTCCTAATGATCATTTGCCCTAATGCTCATTTGTCCTAATTGTTGTTGCCCTATCATCGTATCGATGAATTTTATTTTCCCTAATATGCTATTACCTAATATCATTTGACCTATTCATCAGTTGCCCTAACTTTTTTTTCCATAATATTAATTTGCCATAATTATTATTTGACCTAAAAGTTATTTGTCCCAATGATCAAAACGCCTAATTTCAAATGAACTAATATTATTTTTCCTATTATTTCATACCCTAATATTAAATGTCCTAGTGGTAATTTTTCCTAATTGTCACTTGCCCTAATGCTCATATGTTTTTAGGGTCATCAAAAAAAAAATAACCCTAACCTACCTATCTCTGGGAGCAGTTTCGTTTTTAGGGTCATCAAAAAAAAATAACCCTAACCTACCTATCTCTGGGAGCAGTTTCGTTTTTAGGGTCATAAAAAAAATAACCCTAACCTACCTATCTCTGGAAGCAGTTTCGTTTTTAGGGTCATCAAAAAAAAATAACCCTAACCTACCTATCTCTGGGAGCAGTTTCGTTTTTAGGGTCATCAAAAAAAAATAACCCTAACCTACCTATCTCTGGGAGCAGTTTCGTTTGTAGGGTCATAAAAAATACCCCTAACCTATCTATCTCTAGGAGCAGTTTCGTTTTTAGGGTCATCAAAAAAAAAAACCCTAACCTACCTATCTCTGGGAGCAGTTTCGTTTTTAGGGTCATCAAAAAAAAACCCTTACCTACCTATCTCTGGGAGCAGTTTCGTTTTTAGGGTCATCAAAAAAAAAACCCTAACCTACCTATCTCTGGGAGCAGTTTCGTTTTTAGGGTTATAAAAAAATAACCCTAACCTACGCCGTTATGGCAAATAAAATTAGGATATTCGAACATTATGGTGAGAATTTTTAGGGCAAATGAGCTTTAGGGCAAACATTACATTATGACAAGTAATTGTTAGGATAATTGATCATTAGGGCAAATGACAATTAGGACAAAACGGTTAGGGTAAGTGATTTTAGGACAAATATCATTAGGGGTTTCAAATCTTATGGGAAATAAAATTAGGATTTTTGAACATTATGGTAAACAATTTTAGGACAAATGAGCATTAGGACATTCATTACATTATGACAAGTGACTGTTAGGGTAATTGATCATTAGGGCAAATGACAATTAGGACAAAACGGTTAGGGCAAGTGATTTTAGGACAAACGTTATTAGGAATTCCGAGGTACACCCTATTACCTAATATCATTTGACCTATTCATCAGTTGCCCTAACATTTTTTTCCATAATATTAATGTGTCCTACTGGTAATTTTCCCTAATTGCGATTATCCTAATTGTCACTTGCCATATGTTTTTAGGGTCATAAAAGAAAATAACCCTAACCTACCTATCTCTTGGAGCAGTTCTGTTTCGTTTTTAGGGTCATTAAAAAAAATAACCCTAACCTACCTATCTCCGGAAGCAGTTTAGTTTTTAGGGTACCTAATAAAAAAATAACCCTAACCTACATCTCTGGGAGCAGTTTTTTTTAGGGTCATTAAAAAAAATAACCCTAACCTACCTATCTGTGGGAGCAGTTTCGTTTTAAGAGTCATTAAAAAATAACCCTAACCTACGCCGTTATGGCAAATAAAATTAGGATATTCGAACATTATGGTCGGAATTTTTAGGGTAAATGAGCTTTAGGGCAAACATTACATTATGACAAGTAATTGTTAGGATAATTGATCATTAGGGCAAATGACAATTAGGACAAAACGGTTAGGGTAAGTGATTTTAGGACAAATGACATTAGGGGTTTCAAATGTTATGGCAAATAAAATTAGGATTTTTGAACATTATGGTAAACAATTTTAGGACAAATGAGCATTAGGACATTCATTACATTATGACAAGTGACTGTTAGGGTAATTGATCATTAGGGCAAATGACAATTAGGACAAAACGGTTAGGGCAAGTGATTTTAGGACAAATGTTATTAGGAATTGCGAGGTACACCCATAATATTACTATTGTAAGTCAGTGTTAAAAGCTTGTATTAGAAAATGATTTTATTATCAACCACTTATATTTATATCCACTAAATCTATAGTCAAAAGAGTCAAGGACAGATCCTTGACTCTTTTCATTTATTTAATTTATTCATTACTAGCTGTACCCGCGCGGCTTCGCTCGCGTGCGTTGCAGTAGGTTCTGTCACTTTTCGTTACCCTCAACAGTCCATTGCTAAACGCTTTCTACATGTCATATTTCATACAGTATGTTTAGCAGTTTAGCTAAAATTGACTTCTTGCATATAACTTCGACATCCCAAAAGATCGACTGAAAGCGTCTGAGATTTGACTGTGTCAGCCATGGCAAATTAGCAATAGTACAGTGTGTTTTTTCTTTATGCGGGGGGCTCTGCCCCCCGAGCCCTCCTTTCTTTGCAGCCCGTCACGCGGCAAACTCTATCAAAACTCTTTTTCTCCCATCTCAAATGTTCGACGTAACAATTTTTGGTATAATAAGCAATAGTACGGTTTATTTTTCCTTTATGCGGGGGGCTCCGCCCCCCGAGCCCCCCTTTTTTTGCCGCCCATCACGTGATTAACTCTATCTAAACTCTTCTTCTCCCATCTCAAATATTCAACGTAAAAATTTTTGGTATAATTAGCAATAGTGCAGTGTGTTGCAGCCCATCACGCGGCAAACTCTATCAAAACTCTTTTTCTCCCATCTCAAATGTTCGACGTAACAATTTTTGGTATAATAAGCAATACTACGGTGTGTTTTTTCTTTATGCGGGGGGCTCCGCCCCCCGAGCCCCCCTTTCTTTGCAGCCCGTCACGCGGCAAACTCTATCAAAACTTTTTTTCTCCCATCTCAAATGTTGGACGTAACAATTTTTGGTATAATAAGCAATAGTACGGTGTGTTTTTTCTTTATGCGGGGGGTTCCGCCCCCCGAGCCCCCCTTTTTTTGCCGCCCATCACGTGATTAACTTTATCTAAACCCTTCTTCTCCCATCTCAAATATTCAACGTAAAATTTTTTGTTATAATTAGCAATAGTGCAGTGTGTTGCAGCCCATCACGCGGCAAACTCTATCAAAACTCTTTTTCTCCCATCTCAAATGTTCCACGTAACAATTTTTGGTATAATAAGCAATAGTACGGTGTGTTTTTTCTTTATGCGGGGGGCTCCGCCCCCCGAGCCCCCTTTCTTTGCAGCCCGTCACGCGGCAAACTCTATCAAAACTCTTTTTCTCCCATCTCAAATGTTCGACGTAACAATTTTTGGTATAATAAGCAATAGTACGTTGTGTTATTTCTTTATGCGGGGGGCTCCGCCCCCCGAGCCCCCTTTATTTTGCGGCCCATCACGTAGTAAACTCTATCAAAACTCTTTTTCTCCCATCTCAAATGTTCGACGTAACAATTTTTGGTATAATAAGCAATAGTACGGTGTGTTTTTTCTTTATGCGGGGGGTTCCGCCTCCCGAGCCCCCCTTTTTTTGCCGCCCATCACGTGATTAACTCTATCTAAACTCTTCTTCTCCCATCTCAAATATTCAACGTAAAAATTTTTGGTATAATTAGCAATAGTGCAGTGTGTTGCAGCCCATCACGCGGCAAACTCTATCAAAACTCTTTTTCTCCCATCTCAAATGTTCGACTTAACAATTTTTGGTATAATAAGCAATAGTACGGTGTGTTTTTTCTTTATGCGGGGGGCTCCGCCCCCCGAGCCTTCTTTCTTTGCAGCCCGTCACGCGGCAAACTCTATCAAAACTCTTTTTCTCCCATCTCAAATGTTGGACGTAACAATTTTTGGTATAATAAGCAATAGTACAGTGTGTTTTTTCTTTATGCGGGGGGCTCCGCCCCGCGAGCCCCCCCTTCTTTGCGGCCCATCACGTAGTAAACTCTATCAAAACTCTTTTTCTCCCATCTCAAATGTTCAACGTAACAATTTTTGGTATAATAAGCAATAGTACGGTGTGTTTTTTCTTTATGCGGGGGGCTCCGCCCCCCGAGCCCCCCTTTCTTTGCGGCCCATCACGTAGTAAACTCTATCAAAACTCTTTTTCTACCATCTCAAATGTTCGACGTAACAATTTTTGGTATAATAAGCAATAGTACGTTGTGTTATTTCTTTATGCGGGGGGTTCCGCCCCCCGAGCCCCCTTTATTTTGCGGCCCATCACGTAGTAAACTCTATCAAAACTCTTTTTCTCCCAAAGTTTGTTATTAAATAAATACAAACTTTGAAAACACTGAAAAAATAATCAACCCAGCAGGACTTGAACCTGCATCGATAGGCGTATCGATGCAGGTTCAAGTCCTGCTGGGTTGATTATTTTTTCAGTGTTTTCAAAGTTTGTATTTATTTAATAACAAACTTTAGTTTGAGTGGAATGCACCACTTTAAAAACATATAAAAATAATTATGAGTTGATAGCAGCGCCATCTAATTTCCGTTGTGACACTTGCGATAGTGTCGGCGGGAAAGGTGTTTACTTCTGGTAGTACCTAGATGTCGCTTACGGCTGCTATAAAGCCGATGTAAAATAAATGCAAAAAGATGTTTGAAGACATTGAGAATTTCGTCAGCTTAGCAACTGAACCCATAGCTTAATTGGTAAAGCGATCGAGCCCCGGCAAGGCGTATCGATGCAGGTTCAAGTCCTGCTGGGTTGATTATTTTTTCAGTGTTTTCAAAGTTTGTATTTATTTAATAACAAACTTTAGTTTGAGTGGAATGCACCACTTTAAAAACATATAAAAATAATTATGAGTCTTTTTCTCCCATCTCAAATGTTCGACGTAACAATTTTTGGTATAATAAGCAATAGTACGGTGTGTTTTTTCTTGATGCGGGGGGCTCCGCCCCCCGAGCCCCCATTTTTTTGCCGCCCATCACGTGATTAACTCTATCTAAACTCTTTTTCTTCCATCTCAAATATTCAACGTAAAATTTTTTGGTAGAATTAGCAATAGTGCAGTGTGTTGCAGCCCATCACGCGGCAAACTCTATCAAAACTCTTTTTCTCACATCTCAAATGTTCGATGTAACAATTTTTGGTATAATAAGCAATAGTACGGTGTGTTTTTTCTTTATGCAGGGGGCTCCGCCCCCCGAGCCCCCCTTTCTTTGCAGCCCGTCACGCGGCAAACTCTATCAAAACTCTTTTTCTCCCATCTCAAATGTTCGACGTAATAATTTTTGGTATAATAAGCAGTAGTACGTTGTGTTTTTTCTTTATGCGGGGGGCTCCGCCCCCCGAGCCCCCCTTTCTTTGCAGCCCGTCACGCGGCAAACTCTATCAAAACTCTTTTTCTCCCGTCTCAAATGTTCGACGTAACAATTTTTGGTATAATAAGCAGTAGTACGTTGTGTTTTTTCTTTATGCGGGGGGCTCCGCCCCCGAGCCCCCCTTTCCTTGCAGCCTGTCACGCGGCAAACTCTATCAAAACTCTTTTTCTCCCATCTCAAATGTTTGACGTAACAATTTTTGGTATAATAAGCAATGTATAATAAGCAATAGTACGGTGTGTTTTTTCTTTATGCGGGGGGCTTCGCCCCCCGAGCCCCCTTTTTTTGCCGCCCATCACCTGATTAACTCTATCAAAACTCTTCTTCTCCCATCTCAAATATTCAACGTAAAAATTTTTGGTATAATTAGCAATAGTACACTGTGTTTTTTCTTTATGCGGGGGGCTCCGCCCCCCGAGCCCCCCTTTCTTTGCGGCCCATCACGTAGTAATCTCTATCAAAACTCTTTTTTCCCATCTCAAATGTTCAACGTAGTAGTTTTTGGTATAATTTGCAATAGTACCGTTTTTTTTAATTGAGCCCCCCGTTCTTTACTGCCCGTCACGTAGTGAACTCTATCAAAACTCTTCTTCTCCCATCTCAAATGTTCAACGTAACAATTTTCGGTATATTTAGCTATAGTATGGTGTCTTTTTTTCTTTTTGCGCCCCCCTCTCTTTGACGCCCATCACGCGGTGAACTCTATCTAAACTATTTTTCGGTAGGGTGTGCCGGTACTTTTCGATTTCCGTGTTTCACTATGTTCCGTTTGTTTTTTTATAGTTAGTTAATTTAACTTTTATTCTTGCACCTTTTGTACATGTCTGTTGTATAGGCCCAATGGTTGACTGGTGGAAAATACCATTTGGTATGATGTCCGCCGTTTGGTCTCACAGTTTTGTATTTCGTGCAATATAGTGTAAATAAAAAAAGATTCTTATAGGGAGGCAACGCGCACATAAAACCTCTGGATTTACAGGCGTCCATTGGCTACCCTAAGTGCTTACCATCAGGCGGGTCGTATGGTAGTTTGCCATCGCCTTGGTTTAAAAAATATATAGTTGAAATACAAAGGCATAAGTACTTATTTACCATATAAAGGCATTTCCCATACAAAGTTTAAACCCCCCTTAAACCCCCTTAAATCCAAAAAGTTCGTATTTTTTATAGCCTATGTCCTGACCAGAGGTCTGTAGAACCTGCTAGTGAAGTTTTTATCGAAATCGGTTCAGGCGTTTTGACGCCAACTCTCCCCATCCAAACAGACAAACAGACAAAAATTCTAAAAATCGCCGAAACGTGTTCTGTTATCGATTCTAAGAGCTACTAACTCATTTTTTTGCTAATATCTCCAATGTACAGATTTTTGACCCTCTTCACCTTTATTATATGTATAGATTAGGTACATTCAGTTACTGATATTTTGGTTTAAGTACCCACTAAATAGTTTATCCTACAATAAATACATTAAATAAAACTATTGTTATTGCATCATAATTATTATTTGTATGTGTGTGTTACCCATGGCGTCAAAACTACAAATATAGCTTTAATTCTTTTTCGTTTTCTTGATTAATAAATCCCTAGCTAATATTTCATAGTAAAAAGTACCCTTTAATATTTTTTTTAACAATAACGAAGAAAACACACTGTAATATCATCCCGCAGAGTTAAATGTAAACTTAAGAGTTGCCACGACGCTCGCGTGATCTCGCGTCCCCATACAAACGTAGTTCAGCTCGCATTTTAAAACGACATGCTTTAGAACCATGAAATTTGGCGTGAGCATTCTTATGGTACAGATCTAGGTCGGACATTCGTTTTCGTTGCCAAAAATTGTAATACAAAGAAAAATAGCAAAAATAAGTATTGTATGTAAATCTGTAACTGGCTGTATTTTGTTTCTATTACAATTTTTAGCAACGAAAATGAATGTCCAACTTAGATCTGTACCACTAGAATGCCCATGCCAAATTTCATGGCTGTAAAGCATGTCGTTTTAAAATGCGACCTGAACTACGTTTGTATGGGAACGCGAGCGTCCTGGCGACTCTTAAAAACCTTGCATAAATCTGCAAAAATAAGATCTAATCAGAGAAGGATACAAATTCTACCATAATATAATTGTTATATATAGTCTATCGGCCCACCATTAGCTTACCATTTCATACCGTGTTGACCTGTAACACGAGCAAAAAATTAAAACGTAGATTGGACTCAAAAATTTAGTCTTTAGATTGTCTCTTTTTCGCACAAACTAAAATATTATTTTCAATGTACGTTAAAATCTGTCTAATTGATAGTGCTTGTCAGTCTTGTAACCCTACAAACATAACTCAGACATAATCAGACAATATCGCAATAGATTGCGTGTTCAGGTAAACTTTAAAATGTACTAAAAATCAACCCGTAAGTTAATTTTAAGAGTCGCTAAACAAACGTTTTTTAGTTTGAGGAGTAGAATCTACGCTTTAATTTTTTGCTCGTGTTACAAGTCACACACACGTACGCATGTTTTTGATATCACCTTGGTTACAACGCACGAGGCCTGGGCACGGGTTATAAAATCAAATAAAAATATTAATGGGCTATTGATCTAAATTAGTTCTGGTATTAGTAATTAACAGGCACGCCACGTGTAACAGTAATAAGTATATACTTACTTATCTTAACATGCTACACATGCATAGTAATTGGTAATAAAACACTCTATTGCACAAATCAAATAAAAAATAAATAGGCTATCAAATATATAAAAAATACGAGTAAATATATCAGTTTCATATATTGACGAGGAGGATTGTCGAGGAGGCGAAGTAGCACATTGTTGGCTGAGTTATTATGTTTAACGGACGACTTTAGGAGACCGTTTAATTTAATACGAATAAGAAGACAAAACTAGTTTAGTTACATAACTAAAAAGACAAAACAAGTTTAGTTACATAACTAAAAAGATAAAACAAGTTTAGTTACATAACTAAAAAGACAAAACAAGTTTAGTTACATAACTAAAAAGTCAAAACAAGTTTAGTTACATAACTAAAAAGACAAAACAAGTTTAGTTACATAACTAAAAAGTCGCGGTACCAACATTATGAATCATAGATACCGATGTTGTGTTTAGGTTGTTTAGGACCTTTGCGTTTACTTCCGTTATGGCTGTTGAGTGTTGAACTTATAAAAAAGTTTATACCTCGACAATAATGGAATTTGTATGCAACATTTATGTAGCGAAATGAAGCCTGCAATTTCTGTAACTTTTTAATTTGACCATAAACTAGACACTTAGTCACCTTATTTCAAACCTTAAAAGCTAACCTTGCGTGACATTGATAAAAAAAATTAATTGAAAAGACCCTTGTCCTCAGCTCAGTACTCCATGCAACCATAATTTATAATTCGTCGACACACGCTCGTGACAGGAAGTCTGAAAGGCCCCAAAGAGCTCATTTTACAACTTTAAGCACTTTATTAAATTCATTCTGTCCTGGTTTCCTGCTCCGAATTAATTTTAAAGACCCCTCCCGAACCCACTCTGTACCGATTTGTCTACTTAGGTGTGACATGGTATACATAATCGCTTTATAATTGGATACCCTTAAGACAAACATATTTTAATTAAGGGTTTAAAACACAATTTCATTTCAAAACTAAGCTTTTTCCACATCAACAACCACGAGTTTTAAAAACAAAATATAATGTCAATTGTATTTCAAATCTAGTGATGTTTGTAGTATACTTACAAAATTACCTATTTTTTTTTTTTTTTTTAATTAGCCTAAAGTAGTGTCCCACTGCTGGGCAAAGGCCTCTCCCGCTGTTTTCCATAACTCCGAGAGTTAAATTACCTATATAAAACTAAATTAGAATTATAGATAAAACTGAATTAAAATAAAATAAAAACAAGAAAAATATACCTACCTACGAACCAGAGTCATAAAAAGACTACCCCATCCAGCAGCTCCGATTGTGGCATAGTCCCCATCACATTATAGTAATTAATTTGTTTCATACTTATGATATGAATAAATCATCAGTGATGTTTTTTATATAAAACAATTATATTTAGAAACCAATATACATATTTTACTGGTAGCATTTACATATTAAACGAAAAACTTAGTAATAACTCATAATTCGTGACTAGCTTACGTCTGCGACTGTGACCGCGTACAAGTCGATTTCAAGTTCAAATCTATTATTTACGCACTTCGAATTTTATAAAAATATTACTGTGTTTATTTACAATATTATTATTTGAAAACTAACGGAAATCGTTAATAATAAAATAACGTACAGTCAACTGCAAAAAAAGCTAAGCGGGTAGGATGTTCAAAATGAGCTGGACACGACTTTATTGTTAAGAGAATAAAAGCGTGTGTAGGTAATTTTGAACACCCTACCTGCTCAGTTACTTCTGCTGCTATCTGTATATGATATGATTGTTTAAAGTCTTGGTATTCTAAAATTACTTTTGGTTCATATATATTAGTAGTTTATAACTGAAAACTCAATTCTTGCAGAGCTTGTTTAGTCAGGTCGTTGATTTGTGCGAACTTTTAGCTTGATTTATAAGATACATTCAAATCATTTTCGTCACAGCATTAAAAAAAACCATATAAGTATTATGGGATTATTACAATTATAAAATTAAAAGAAGTTTGATATTTCAAACAAGTCTAATATTACATGTTAAACATGTATGAATTATGTATTTATTTGCGTAATTTTGAGGTTGCTCACACATAACTAATGATAACTAACCAATACTGCGCTCATAAAGTCCCACACAACAATACGAGTAATCGTTATATCGGTGATTGGTCAGTGTTTAATCGTTGCATCGTTTCGGTTAGCAAATAGCAGGGATTCCCAGCAATGTGAGCTTATAGCCCCATTACTGTTGGTTAGCTCTAGACATACACCACCGCTTAAATGTAACGAGTCCTTTGAGAACCATTTGACAGAAACAAACGGTTCCCATTGTCCCGGTACCGCACTTGCCCCTAACATTCCTAACAAATTTACAAAATCTGGTCCCATCCGGGAGAAAACATGAAACTTGGCATACACGTATGTAGCTTATAATAATATAGTGTGTGAATCTAATACGGGCGATAAATTAAACCATTAATTAGTGTAATCTAATTAAGATGTTTTTATGCCTACACTTATTACTGAATCGCGATGAGAATGGGATTGAGTTAGCTGTCAACCCATACAAATTTTGACGTAAGCCTATGGAAAATCTGTTAACTCTAATCCTATTCTAATCGCGGTCCAGTAATAACTGTGACCTAATATTTATTTTTGAAAATTTTATCAGTAGCAATGTACCGTAAACATGGTATTGAAAGTAACTGTTGACGAGCGTTTAACACGAGTTTTAATTGCAATTCTAAGTAAAAGTTATCTAATTACATTTCTTATGTCCTATACTAATTACCGTTAAGAGATTCGCCCGTATTAGATTCACACACTGTATAAGTACGAAAAAAAAGTAGACAAAAGATCGTCAAGTGATTGTTTTTACTCCTATTAAGATCTAAGACTGTACCTATGGGTTAGAGAGATCATTTCCAGCTGCGCAATCTTACAATACTTACTTCAAAAATGTGTCTCCTCATTAGAGTGCATGTTATTTCTCATTATTACATTATTAAAATTTGGCAAATTTATTGTGTCAAATATTCTATAAGGTAAATGTACGTTTCCACGAACGCTTAAGACCTGGATGTACAATGAATTTTTTATTAAGATCTGGCATTTTCATACGATCATTATCAATATTGTAATGGAATCTTAGATAAATTTGTAACTATTTAAATGTACCGAAAAATTATTTGTACGGTTGGAGATATTAAAAAAATATTTTTAAAGTTACTCATACCTTTTATCTTGAGTTGTACCATTAAGCGAACTAAGAAACATGATTTGTACACAATACCGAATCGGGCGACCGCATTAGCGAACTAGAACGAAAATGTATGGAAATATGGTGTGGAGTGATTCTCAAACTTTAGTGAATCAGTGTTGAATATAACTAGGTACATAGTTAACTGCGCATTTTTATCTCTAACCATTACTGGCATAATGTAAAAACTGATGTACGTGTTTTCCAAAAAAAAATATTATGTAAAAAAAACTTTTTTATTCCGATCAATTTCAAAGGATACAAAAAGATAGTTTAATATCATATTACTGATATTACAGAAAAAAGATTTTGTTTTTCAATATGAATTTACATCACTTTTAATAATACAAATTTACAAGTTGATTTTTTTCTAAAATACACAAAACACCATTTTATATTTATTTTATTATTATACAATATCTCTCTTTACATTCCGACCCATCATCAGCAGTAACGGTTTAGAAGCGCTGGCCTTTATAAAATGGCAGAAAAAATATTACAGTTTAAAGTCGACCTAGCTGTTAGGGTAATAAAGATGATATTTTACTGACAATCGAATAGAAAAGAGGCTGAGGCAGATACTAATTCGATAACAGAGACTATGGGCATGATTTACCGAACGCGCGTTCGGTAAATAAACCATGCAAAATATGTGGAACCTAATACGCGAACCAATTTTGAAAATAGTACCTGTATTGCAACAGTTTGGTCATAACCACAAATCTAACATTGAACCTAATCATTAGCAGGATTACAAATCCGTTCATGTATTTGGTTTTTACTAATATTGGCTTAAAATAATTACAAACATTTTTTTAAAATAGCTCTACCAAAAGTCTTATTTTGATATCAAAAAGTCGTACAACACCAACATTTCAATCTCGTATTTACCATAGTCTTTGCAGTCTACAGATGTTCGGCAAATGCTCATAAAATTACAAGTACTTTTCATTATTTGAAAAGGCAAGTAGTTTTTATTAATAGTTTATTATCAGCCAATAAAAAAATTATATCAAGAACGTACGTTTTCCCTGATTCCGTACGCTGTTCGGTTAAACCTTCCACTCGAATTGTTGGGTCACACATTACCGGATTCACATTTTACTTAAATTCTGAGAATATCACTGCACCAAATTCACTTATAATACTAAAATATGTAAACTTATTAAATAACAACACTTGAAATCCACCGTTTTGAACCCACATATAGTTTTAAGCGATTATATGACCTTAAGAAGTATACACAATTTCTAAACGATTTTGCTAAGGGCGCCCATACAAAGTCGCACTCGACCGACTAGATCAGTTGTCGTCTCGCAACTGCGTACTAAAATGGCCACCTTTGACTTGTATTAGTAGGGGTAGGTATGTAGCTCACAGAAAAAAATCTCAACGTAATATCTGCTCTACAGTAATCGAGTTATAGCTCAAAATAGGGGATATTCGGCGATACGGCACGTTCGCTGAAGCGTACATTTACCTTAAGCGGCAGTGGTACCTTTAAAACCTTGATTAAAAATATTAAAATAAAATGTATTCTCTATGCCAAAAGTATTTTAAGAGAGTGCCCCGGCGAATGTAAAAACATCTACAAATTACTAGTAGTGCTAGCGGTACACGCCGAAATTCAGTATAATGCTGCAAATGGTGTTAAAAGCATAAAAATCGGACCGATTGATCTTTAGGCCAAATGAATCGATTCGGCCCGTAGCAGTAAAAAAAAAAAAAAAACAGAGTGCAGTTATGACGTCATCTTTTTTTTGTATGGAAAAAAAAAAAAATTTGTTCTGAAACCTATCGTGTGTGGTATTAAATGAAAGGACTTTCTGAGCTAATTCCAAAAATATGTCACATCATTACATTTCAGTCACATGTTTGAAATAAACATAAAAAACATTTTCAAAACATACCAAGTTTGGGCTCCTCGAGATACGACACCAAGCAATATTTTTTTGTAAAATATATCTCAAATGATACCTAATATCCTCATATCTAACCCCAAGAATGCAATTTTGAAAATAATTACATTTAGTATTTTTTTCTGATTTTTAATGTTTACAAAGTGCGTCGTATTACTCAATACGAGTACGAGTACCGTAATATCCTCCAACTTTGCCCCCAGGCGAAACTTTGCCCAACATTTTGAACAAATTCATTAATTTACGTAATTTTATAGTATGTATGTATGTATGTACTTTATTGCACATAAACAAGTTTAACAATATTACAACAGTAAAATAAAAAATAAAAAAGATATGCACAAAGGCGAGCTTATCCCTAAAAGGGATCTCTTCCAGCCAACCCATAGTATAGTATTCTGGTGCGGGCAAGTGTTGATGTGAATCTCACAAAATGGGAAAGCATGGTGAGTAAAACCCATACTTATACTTATACCTGTATATAATAAGGCAATGGGGAGAGCCAGTGAAACCTTATTGTAGAGGGTGCTCTTTTAGATTCCATACAATGAGGAAAAGAAACAAAAGATGAATGGTCCTTAACAATGTACGGGAACTATGTACAGTTAAAAGGCTTTTCTTATGCAATTGTTTCCCTATACCTTTTTGCTTCAGCATTTTCATTTTAGAGTATTGTGACAGTTGCCATTACTCTAGATTGTTTATATCGTAATTCGATTTCAAAAGGATAATGAATGAAGAAGTCTTGATGTGGGCAATGTTACGTTGTAATGTAACAACTAGTGATGGCCAACTTTGCCCAAGACAAAAAAAAATCTTAGGGCTATCGGCTTTTTGTATTAACCACTCGGCACAAAAAAAGTTGATTATTGTTTTTGAAATATATATATGACGTTTTGGAACTGTTTCTTTATTTTTTTAATGTTATTGTTGATGTGAAACCATAGTATTCAATATATACATAATTTTCTTTGGTCTGCCGATTTATTTGTAAACATTACTAAGATAGGTTCGTTATGATTTGTTTCTATTATAAATAATGAAATATAACTCATTTAATTATGTTTTGTTTAATATACATACTAATGTCTGAAAAATAAAAACATGACTAAATTAAAAAAATTAAGTCAAATGAGACAACCCTTGTACTTTGGAATGCTTGTATGCACCTTGTACCGTAAAGATCAAAAACGCGTACCTATCATTGCCCACCTAATTTGTACAAAAGTTCACGTACTTATCGCTGAACTATTTAAAGGGAATGATAGGATTACCCTAGAGATTTGCTGTAATTCTTGTTTCAATACTATAATCGCATTATTTAAGCGCAAATCGACTTGAGCAATGTTGGGTAAAACTCGATATTACTTTACCCACCCTCAAGTTCGCAAAAAATGGGATAAACTTAATTCGCTTTAAGTAAGAAAAATCCTGATATGTGCAACCCGGGTTCCTCGAGCTCACCTATCACGTTATATCAAAAGAACGTGTAAACAGAGTTTCATTACTCCGAGAATTATTAGATCCCACATTCGTAATAATGAAAAATTAAAAAAAAATACTTAGTGAAATTATTTTCAAAATTGCTTTCTTGGGGTTTGAAATGAGGATATCAGGTATCATTTAAGGTATGTTTTACAAAAAAATATTCAACCGTATCGTATTTGTAGGAGCCCAAACTTGGTATGTTTTGAAAATTATTTTTATTTTCATTTGAAACAAGTGACATAAATATAATGATATGATATATTTTTAGAATAGGCTCAAAAAGCCCTTTCATTTGATTCCACACACGATAGGTTTCAGAACAAAATTTATTTTTTTTCCATACAAAAAAAAGATGACGTCATAACTGCACTCTGTTTTTTTTTTTTTTTTACTGCTTCGGGCCTAATCGATTAATTTGGCCTAAAGATCAATCGTTCCAATTTTCATGCTTTTAACACCGTTTGCAGCATGTTTAAGGCGTACCGCTAGTACTATAGCAAGTATGTGGAATTGTGGATAAGCACATATCACATAATATATGTGTCGTCGCTCCACGGCTTTTAAAAAAGGGTTACTATTTATTCACACTTATCTTGAAGCCACATACTTTATCAACATGGAAGGAGTATTTTGCATGTCCCTTGAGAGCCGTGTATTTTTCCGGATTAAAACGAAGCCTCGAATACGCTTATAAACGAATTTGTTCTTATGCGGCAGTTGGTACTGGTATGTTTGGTAGGGATAATATACTCGTACCTATGCGACAAAAACAAAACGTACAAGCGTGATTAGAAAAAAACAAAATTAAATATATATGATGGGGCCCTTTTAGGGCGGAGCGCGAGTCTGACTCGCACATAGTCAGTTTTATATCATTCTTCAGCATTACTACTACAAAGGGTATGCACCCCATATGGCCAGACACCGATCATTGACACCCAGATTGCAATAGTTAAGTACATAAAGCTCCTATTCATTGCCGTCACGAAGTTCAAGGGCTTAACTGGCTCAGATTTCCCGCCGGGCAATGACATTAGAAAATACCCCACCCGTATCATTAATCATTGGTTACAGACTGTATATTTTGCCAACCCTTTCAATAATATGATTTGTTTGACGTACAAGCCTTTTTTAAACAGAATGATCACTTTCTTTTCAATGAAATTGATTGTTAACTGCAGTTGAACAGAACAGTATTTGTGTAAAATAAAATAAAAATGGACATAGAAAAACAACTGTCAATAAAAATAAACCTACCTACGAAAAAAATACTGTTCCTACTTTAAATATAACATCTATTACTATTAGAAACGGGGTATATAAGTATACACAGTTTACTTCAAATATTTCATTTATTTATACAGAAGACATTTTTTTCAGCACATATAGTTCCCGCCAGCTTCTTATTTTAATCTACCCTTATAATAATTATAATATTTAAGCAGGAGTATAATTATTATACTCCTGCCCATATATCATTAAATATGTCAGCAGACAATGTAAGCGAATCATTAGACTCTTGATGACGTAGAAACCCTGTAGGTATCAGATCAACCACGAGACTAACCTCTAAACCGTAATTGGTAGGTAGCCCATGGCTAATACAATCCACTTTCTGGCGAAACAATTAAATCGGTTGGCCTAAAATAAAATCGTGAAAAGCTTACAATGCTAGAGAAAATATTAAATAACCCTTTTCAAAATAGTATTTTATACAATCGTGATATTCGTGACATAATTAAGAGCTTTTCAGTCGAGTACGGTATTTAGGCCACGAAGCTTGCTGAACCCCGTTGGCTCCATCTTTTGTTAAGATCGATAATATGTTTGATATTATTATTTGTTTATTTATTATTTTTCTTAGATTAGGCCTTTTTACAATATGAATATAAAAGTAAAATAAAATACAGCATACAAAAATAATATAAAACATAAACATATTATAAAAAAAACCTAACCTAGGGTGCCGCCGGCAACGGATCAAGGCCCAGGCTGCCGGTGGTCAGGGCCGCAGAGAGAGGAACCTTCGGACTATGCGCGCCGTGTCCAGAATTACCGCCTTCTGTATCTGACCCTTGATCCAACCACAACCCCGTAGCGAAAGTCTCTCGAGATGTTGGTCGAGACTCTTCGCTATGAGACCGTTCGCAGAAACAACTATCGGCACAATGATCGCCGAATCAACCTCCCACATGGCGGTTACCTCGTGAGCTAAGTCTAGGTACTTGCTGGACTTGTCCTTCTCAGCCTTCACGAGGTTCACGTCACATGGGACGGTGATGTCAACGAGCATGGCCCGGCGTTGCGGTCGATCTATTACCACGATATCAGGTTTATTGGCTACAATAGTCCTGTCCGTGATAATAGATCGATCCCAATAGAGCGTGGCACGACCATTTTCGAGAACTGGCGCAGGTGTGTACTTGTAGTACGGCACTTCGTGGTCCACAAGACCGTATAGGAGAGCAAGCTGCTGGTGTATGATCCTGGCTACGAGGTTATGTCTGTGCAAGTACTCGCCGTTAGCAAGATGGGAACAACCGGAGATGATATGCCTGAGTGACTCTCCGGGACGGCGGCATGCCCGACAAATGTCGACCGTACCGTCCTTCAGGATATATCTCCGGTAGTTATTCGTCATGATAACTTCGTCCGCAATTGCACAGGCAAAACCTTCGGTTTCTCCAAAGAGGTCCCCGAATCGTAACCAGTTCACCGACGCGAGCAGGTCTACGTCGGGTCCCGTGAGGGCCCCGTAGAACCGCCCGTGTAGCTCCTTGCTCTTCCATACCGCCTTGCGATCCTCGGTGCTTAGCACCACAGGTTTGCGCCAGTTCTCGTTCGCCAAGGAGAGCGGCGTGAGGCCCTTATCTATTGCCACCACATCACGATGCATCTCACACTCGTTGTTAAGGAAATAATTCCTGAGATTGTACACCTCACGGTTGTGGAGATTTTTGGCATTTAAAAAGCCGCGACCTCCACACTTCCGTGGGATGTACAATCTCATAACGGACGAGCGTGGGTGAAGCATACGGTGTGTGGTGAGCAATAGACGGACCCTCCGATCCAGGGCATCCAGCTCGGTCTGTGTCCACCTTAGTATGCCAAAGGAGTATGTGAGTAGGGGCATTACCCAGGCGTTGAAGGCGCGCACCTTGTTGCCACCTGACAAAAGACTATTGAGTACTTTTGTCAGCCGACCGAAGAAGCGCTCCCTCAACGCCTGTTTAATACCCGCATCCTCAATACCCAACGACTGTGACATACCAAGGTATTTGTAGGTTTCTGATTCAGAGATAGATCTGAACGTCATCGTCTCAGAAAGTTGTAAATTTGTTGAATTTACTACTTTCCCCCGCTGTACATGCATATATAACCGCACATTTATCAACACCAAATTCCATCTTGATGGAATTACTAAAGACTTCAGTGGTTTTTAGTAGCTCCAGCAGGTCCCGGTTATTTGGTGCAAATAATTTGAGATCGTCCATGTACAGAAGGTGAGATATGACTTCACCCTCTCTCCGAAGCCGGCAACCTAGCCCCGAATCCTTCAGCAGGGTGCTGAGCGGATTTAGAGCTAGGCAGAACCACAGGGGACTCAGACTGTCGCCCTGAAATATTCCTCGCTCGATCCTTATAAAGTCCTGCGGGCCAGGGGGGTCATCCCCGCCTCCTGGTTGACGAAGTCCACTGCCTCATACACGCGCCAAGGAAGGACCTTAAGGCTGCATCAATTTTATACAGCTCTAAGATCCTCTCCAGCCATGAATGAGGCACTGAATCATAGGCCTTCTTGTAGTCAATCCAGGCGGCTGAGAGGGCCCCCCTGTTCCGCCGGACTCGTTGGCAAATGGTCATGTCTATGAGGAGGAGCTCTTTAGTACCACGGGACCCAACCCTACATCCATTTTGAGCGGAGGCCAAAATGTTGTTTGCGACCATATGCGCGTTTATTTTTGCTCTCAAAATGGATGTAAGGAGCTTGTAGAGTGTAGGCAAGCACGTGATGGGTCGGTAGTTCTTCGCTTCCGTGGTACTACCGGACTTATAGAGCAGGAAGGTTACTCCAGTTGTTAAGGAGGGCGGGAGGGAGCCAAGTTCGAGGGCTTGCTGAAATTGCGTTGCCAGCCTTATATAATATTATTATTATTATTGCATTGTTACTATATATTTGAAGTTTCATTTCGATACGGCTGTTACAGATCGGTTAAAATCAACTTGCAATATTTTTATACATCGTCATTTATTTCATTATTATTTTTGTGGTCATCTTTTATTGGCTTTCTCTCTGTTATTTAAGTTTTGTATTATTTGTTGTATTGCTGTTGATGCCCCAAATATAATAAAATAAAATAAAATAAAATAAAATTACTAGCTGTGCCCGCGGCTTCGCCCGCGTGTGTTTAGGCGGTTTGGTATTTTCATTGACTATTTCCAGACCAATACCTACTCTATAACTTACGCTTTCTATACATTAAATAGTAAATTTTTGTTGCTAATTATTTATTTATCGTATGTATGGCTACATGTCATTGAATATAGATAGGTATTTATACTCTCGGATAGTAGTAGTAGAAAAGCTGATGAACAAAATCCAGTGGGTGCTGCGAGGTCCAGCTGAGACAGTGCAGCTGCCAAGTTTGTTACTCTCACTAATCACGTTTAGGGTTGTCTAAGGTATTTCGTAATACGGTCGCAGAGTAACATTGACTAATTATGTAAGGGAATGTATGAGAAGGCCAAATGCCAAGCACCGCATTATACCTAGTGTAGTGTCCATGCACGGAACGTCGTAGCGGGATTTTTTTTCAGCAGCAGCAGGGCCGGGTATAAACTTAAGGGTCAAATGTATGAGATGACCAAAAGCCGATTAGGTACCGCGTAGAGCTCAGGCTCGAAACGTCGCAGCGTGAATTTCTTCAGCAGCAGAATGACTGAACCGGGTATAAACTCAATGGTCAAGTGCCTTCGCGAACGCGCGGGCCGAAGACCCGAGGGTGAGCGGTAATGTATGGGAAGGCCAAATGCCACGTACCGCATAGTGCCCAGGCACGGAACGTCGCAGCGATAATTGCTTCAGCAGTAAAAGGACCCGGACAATACTCAATGGTCATGTGTCTTCGCGAATCCGAGGGCCTAAGTCCCGAGGAAAGGGCAATTTATGAGAAGGCTAAAGGCCGAATACTACATAGAGCTTGAGCCCAGGCCCGGAATTTTGCAGCGAGAATTTCTTCAGCAGCAGAATAACAGGGCCGGGTATAAAGTCAGTGGTCAAGTTCCTTCGCGAACGCGAGGGCCGAAGGCCCGAGGGTGAACGGTAATGTATGGGAAGGCCAAATGCCAAGTACCGCAAAGTGCTCAGGCACGGAACGTCGTAGCGAGAATTGCTTCAGCAATAGCATGAAAGGGATAGGACAATACTCAACTGTCAAGTGTCTTCGCGAATCCCAGGGCCTAAGGCTCGAGGGAGCGGCAACGTATAAGAAGGCCAAAGGCCGAATACCACATTGAGCTCAGGCCCAGAACGTCGCAGCCAGAATTTCTTCAGTAGCAGAATGACAGGGCCGGGTATGAACTTCGCGAACCCGGCCAGGGTGAGCGGCATTGTATAGGAAGGCCAAATGTCAAGTATCGCATATCGATTAGCCACAGAATGTCGCAGCGAGAATTGCTTCAGTAGCAGCCTGAAAGGGATCGGATAAAACTCAACGGTCAAGTGTCTTAGCAAACCCGAGGGCCGAAGGCCCGAGGATGAATGGCTATGTATGCGAAGGTCAACACTACATATGGCCCAGGCCCGGAACATTGCAGCGAGAATTTCTTCAGCAGCAGCATGACAGGGCCGGGCATAAACTAAATAGTCAAGTGTCTTAGCGAACCCGAGGGAAAAAGGCCGGAGGGAGCGGCAATATATGCAAAGACCAAAAGGCCGGATACCACATAGAGCCCAGGCCAGGAACATCACAGCGAATTTCTCCATCAGCAGAATGACAGGGCCGGGTATATACTCAATGGTCATGTGTCTTGGTAATGTAATCTATGGGAAGGCCAAATGCCAAGTACCGTATAGGGCCCAAGCACGGACCGTCGCAGCGAGAACTGGTACAGCAGCAGCATGAAGGGGACCGGACAAAACTTAATTATTAAGTGTCTTGGTAATGTATGCGAAGGCCAAATGCCAAGTACCGCATAGGGCTCAGCCACGGAACATCGTAGCAAGAATTCCTTCAGCAGCGTGGACGGAACCGGACAAAACTCAACGGTCAAGAATGAAGAATAAATTGTTTATTTTATGTGGACACACTACAATTATAAATTATAGCCTTATATAGATTTCATATACAAAGGAAAAAGTGGCCTAGGCCTCCGCTGCACAGGGCTAGGAATGAACCAGATAGATCATTTTATCAATTAATTTATAGAATAAAATATCCCACAAATTGAAGGTACGTATTAAGACTCCGATACGACACTTCCGACACTTCACCACACATACAGGACCTCCTAGGATCACGTCACGCTTTTCTATACAAAATGAAGTCTCGGAATTGTCGTGTCGGAGACGGTCCGGAACACCGTGCATCATCCTTTAGTGGACGACAATTATATTTCCGGTTACTTTCAACTTTCACAACGAAATTGACTCGTTCGGAAAGAGAAGTGTCGTAGAATGTATGAGCTTCCATATAAACCACGGCACTTCTTTTTCCAAACAGACTTGTTTGAATTGGAAAAAAATGTTTTTAAATAAGCGGGATAAAAACTACCCTATATGTTACCCTGGGGTATAAACTACTATAATACGAAATTTCATGAAATTCTGTGCAGTAGTTTTTGCGTACATCGCGAACAAACTCACAGACAGACAGACAAGAATTCCAAAAATCACCAAAATGTATTCAGTCAACGTTTCTAAGGCCCCCTAAATTAGATTTTCTCAAATATCTTCAATGTACATTTTTTTTCTCCTTACGCGTTTATTATATGTATAGATTCGGTCAGTTATTTTATTTTACAAGTGTTATTATAAGAACTATGTAATAGTAGTTTATGTAACTGTTACGTAATAGGGGTCCTTAAAATACGAGTGTGCTTTTATGAAACGAACGAAGTGAGTTTCATAATAAGATCACACGAGTGTTTTAAGGCCTAATTACGTACAGTTGCATACACTGCTTTATCTACATACATATTATAAACACTAAATGACGCGTTCAAAAACTGTTAAAATGGCTGCCATTTCACAGATTGCATCGCCATGGCCAACTCGATTGTGTCGGCGGGGCGCGTGCCGGCGGTCGGAGGATCGCGCGGCGCGGCTGTCGAGGGCCGGATTTGCATAATGATATCGAATTTTTGCTTATTATTTGATAATAATAACATCGTTACAGATAAGACATTTGTTCGAACTTCTAACAAAACAGTTTATTTTTATGGTGGTCATAACGTGCGGTTTTTGAACGCAACATGGAGGGTTTATGATATGGGTGTAGATAAAAATAATAATCGTTGGTATTATGAAAAATGTGTCCTCATAATATGCAGAAGTTTAACAATGTCACATCAAACCTGAGCATCAAACCCTAAACGCGGGATCCTATAATTTTTATAAATAACTCATGGAGTATTACTAACAATAGTTAGAGCAGTGTGATGTGTAATGATGGAATCCTCTTTTTAGTAGTAAGTAATCCACTAAAGTACTCACTGCTTAAATCAATAGCTAGGGATACACGCACAGATGTGTCCGCCGGATTTGTCCGACGAATATACCCGGCGGGCAGATCCGTCCGTGTATGGCGCGAGTTGGACACGGATGTGTCCGCCAGACGTGTGTCCGCTGTATGTCCGTTATCCAATTCGCGCCATACACGGGCGGATGTGTCCGCCGGGCATATCCGTCGGACGAATCCGGCGAACACGTCTGTGCGTGTATCCCTAGCTATTGAAGTTATTTACCATCTATGTGTATTTAGAAGGACGGCTTATGAAATGTTGAGTACCGTCAGACTTTAATGTTGAACCTCTTCATCAAAGGAAAACTTTATTAATAACGTTTTAGCACCATTTAATATTTGGATTTGTGTTATGATAGCACTTCAGTACATAGTATAAAACAAAGTCGCTTCCTGCCGTCTGTCTGTATGTATGCTTAGATCTTTAAAACTATGCAACGGATTTTGATGCGGTTTTTTTTAATAGATAGTGTGATTCAAGAGGAAGGTTTATAAGTATAATTGCACCCGTGCGAAAGGGGCGGGTAGCTAGTAAATAATATAAGGCAGTGTTCTGAAGTGTTTCAGCAGATCAACGGGAGTAAAATTGCTTAGCTATAATATCCCCGGTAGTTGATAAGTGCTAACTCGTTTTACTTACTTACTTGCGTGGTTTTTGCACGCCTTACTATACTCATACCGCGGAAGGGCATATCAGGATTATTGTCGTTAAGTATTGAAAAATTAGATGACAAAAGTTTGCAAATATCTCATTTTGGAATGGGTTTGAAGATTTCAATTAAAACAAACCGGCCAATTGTTCGTCGGAACACGCATAATGAAGGGTTCCGTACATTCAACGGAATAAGAAATAAATAATAGTCGAAAGTTCATATCTGCATATGGAAGAGGTTTATTAGAGGTAACTGCAAAACGCTTTAAACATCAATGTTCAAAATATGGGTTCTGTTTTTTACATTTTGATGGCTATGGAACCCTGAAAATGGAAGATTTCCTTATTCTCGTTCCTTAGACTTTTTTTGGAAATCGTCTGTAACTCGTGGGGCAACGTAAGCGTACACACTATACCCGGCACCTCTGCCACCTTTATCACTCAAACTCAAGCACGCAGAAAGCTGACGCAATTTACACCACCCGAGATAAAAAATACTTTAGGCCTAATCTTTTGAGTTTCCTATTACTCAACTTAATTGTCTTGAAAATGCCTGTACGTAGCGAGGCCCTTCTGCTTTTTATGTGATAAAGTTTTTTTTATTCTTACGGCCTTAAATTTTATCTGGATAATGAACTTCCCATTTACTAATGGAGACTAAGGTACTAATCTTATATCATAATATCGAAAAACACAAAACTTAAAAGGCGTCGCACTAGTCGACCTTTGCCGTAGACGGCCGACCGTCTTAAGGAAATTGCTAGTTACAAAGGACCGACAAAGCGCTTTGTTAACATAAGACAAGCGTAAGCAAGACTATCCGAATATCGTGAATGCTACGAATATAGAGACCAAGTTATACTGTGACTAGTATAACTTGATCTCTATATTCGTTATGTGAATATAACTGGAATCGTCATGTCATATTTTTGGTGAAATTTTGTTAGTGTATGTTTTCATTATCTATAATTCTATGTTAAGTTATAGGTACAGATAAGGTAAGGTTCTCTGTGGTTATAGGTAATACAAGTAAAGGCGAGCTATTAGTCTACGTTTAGTGCTCTAAGACTACTGCTTAAACAAATTATAAGTCGACTCGCCTCCCGCTTTAGGCAACACAAATGGGTTAATAGTATGCTAATTCTACCCTTTTCCTAAAGTAAGGTAAAAGGATCGAGTCTGTCCACCGTAATATAGCGGCCCAATTCATCTTACCTCGCATGGGAATTGGGAATACGCGACCGTAGTCCGTCGCGTCGCGTTTGTTACAAATAAGACGTTTGAAGTTTTGTTTCAAAAGGACATTTGTCTGGATCACTACGGTTTTAGACAAAAAACACTTGAACGTAAACGGCTTATTTTGTGCTTTAAAAAGAAAAACATGTATTCAGAGCAATGACGCGTAGTTTCAATGTCCGCTAGGCAACCGGATAGCTTGCGGTATTTAAGCTCCCTACGTGTTGTGGAACAACCATGTGCAATCCGAACTGGTCCATGTTGGACTTTTTTTCATCCTCCCTTCTCGTCAATTCCCAGTATGTGATTAAGAACGAGCATGCAAATGGCCATTCACACCGGCTGGTCGGTTATCGATCCGTCAGAGTTGGAAGCCGTCAGAAAAATGAGAGGGGGAGATGAAATACAAAGTGCCATGTGGGTCAATTGGGGTTGCAAAAGTCGATTCCATAAAACTTTAAAATGTTATTGAAATGTATTTGTTGTAACTAAAATAAACAAAGTGAGTCCATAAATCCCCAAGATTATCCATGTTAGCAAAATTTTTGAGGTAAAAAATCGGTGTTGCACCCTAAAATTCGATCACGGTTAATTACCCATTCAAGATTGCCTGACTTCAAATGATCGTTGTGCCTAACTTGTAATACTTTTTAACTCTTTGTGAATACTTTTAGATTCATTCAGATTGTTATTCAGAAAACCCGATTAAAAATGATTGTCAAAGATTAATCAGCTTCAAGAAAGTTTACCACAAAAAAGGTGTTTGACTTCGGGGTATGTTATTGAGCAAGGACATTATTGTCCTTAAGTACGACATTATAATTAATGTCGTACTAAACCACGCATCAATGACCGTTCGAAGCATTTTCCGACTCATTTTGCGTAGTTGAACGTGTCGTGTTGACACGTCCATGTATCAGGGTGAAAAATGCCAATCGCTAAGGAATGCTGCATGTAAATACCTTGTAGCATTTTCACGCCACACGGGCACAGGGAGATTTACTATTTGAAAGTTTGTTTTTCAAGTTATGAAACCGATGTAAGAATTATTAATAGACCCCCATTTAAATACCCAGAAAAAGTAGCCAGTTTACGCCATAAATTAAGCCAAATCTGTTAATTAGTGGTATAAAACCAAAATAAGAAGGGAAAAGTTTGGGGATATACTAAATTGATACCAATATTTTACTATTGGATTAGTTTTTTTTACCCAAAGTCTCTAAAGCAACCTTAAGTGATTTTGAATATCCTAAATATCACCTTGCGTAAAGGCTGAGTTTCCAATGAAGGATTTACTCCCATTCTTTTATTTTTTATACATTTATGATAAAACATTCCCGCAGGTTTCCACTTTTTAAATACCTACTGTTTTTGATTATCCAACCTTCACCTCCGCCGGCTATTGTTTATCTCAAGCATTCTTTAGTCTTTGTTTCCTCAGTAGGGTTTAAAAAAAAAGATTCGCAACAACCCTCGCTTCTCGTCGTACTGCGATAGTGCATGATCCTATGGGCTTATTTACGAAATACTTTAATATTTTTCTTACGATATGTCCTAACTTCATAAGTCAGTATTTATTTATCAAAAATCTGATATATCAATATTATATTTATTAATACAATATACTTCTATGGAAATTTCTATATCAAGTGACCTGTTTTCGTTGTCGTCGAGTATACTTTAGAGTAAAAGAGTAATTTTCCGATAGCTTTTATTTATTTAAGCGAATAATATTTGCGGAGTTCTTGCAGTACTGCTATTCAGAAAAAAATATTTCTCTTTTAGCAGTAGAGACTGCACATTGCAATTTCCCTCGAAAATGCCACTGCAACTGATGAACAGCAGTTATAAACGGCATTTGAAACTAATTGCAGATCCCTATCTCTAGAGTTAACTTGCAGTTAACATTCTAGCGAAGCACACAGCTCGTTTATTGAAACGAGCGAGTTTCACCCCGCGGGATCTCAGGGATCGCTGGCTAAGGAAACATCGCTTGCACAATTGTAACTTGCAGATGGAGTTATAATAGTTAGCTTTAAGATGACGGGATATGCAAACACGTAAATTTGAGGTGATTTTGTGCAAGTTTTGCAATGAAATCAAAGCACTTAGCTAGCTAAGTGCACTAGCTAACAATGTTTTTCAGCGAACGTCACTTTATCTATGTAGATGTTCAATTGACATCAAAAATGTTTACACTTTTGCACCTTACTCCTTTGTTGTTACAAAGGTACAAAAGTGTAAATATATCTTTGACGTCAGCTGTACCTATGAGGTACATGTATTTTATGTTTTTCTTTTTTAATGTTCAATGCCATAAAAGTAAGTCTTTACAAAAACTATTTACCTATTTACCATATGTGTTTGTTTTTGTGAGTTTTCGATATTTCGGCACAGTTGCATGCGCCATTATCACGGAGTAACTGTAGTTGCGACGAGTGTTAGTTGTGTCTATCCACACACCATAGCGAACTACCCTCTTTCGAGTTCGCTTTTTTCGTCCGTTGTCACTGCTACTACTACCGTCCGCATTCTCACTTGGAACTCGATAACGGTTACGACACGCTATACCTACAGTACGGTACAGTACCTATCAACTCGCGCGGTTATTACCGAAACAGACTGTTTTGGTTTTGAGAACTTACGGATCACTGTTCATCCTTGTATTGAAATAAATCTAGAAAGAGTTCTCGCGTGTAATCGCTTTTATGAAAAATAAATACAATTATAATTTGTTCCCTATATGTTCTACATAGGTATAGGTACACGAACATAAACTGTTTCTCACCTACCAATATTTATTTAAGTATTGTCAAGTCCATTAATCAACAAAAAATATCATACATTTAAAAAATCTACATTTCTTAACCTGACTTAAAACAATGTGTCACAGGATATTAAGTAAAGGCTAGTATTTATAGGTACAACAAAAGAAGAACCATAACCTATTATATTGACTTGTAGGTACAGTAAAAAAAATGTAAACTCGGAACAAAACACCACTTTGCTGTGAATTTATGTTTTTTTGTTGCGAAAGTCAGTATTTTTTGATATGCGGAATAATGTTTCCCTTAAATAAATTATCAGGTACAAAAATTGTGTTAATATTCAAGAACAACCTCTTGCATTTAGATTTATCCATTTCACTAACTTCGTTCAGAATTCACAAATTTCTCGAATCTCGCTAGAAGGGAAAGGCAGGCAACACGTTTGAAAAACGTAAAAACGTACAGCCTTATTCCTTTAGAAGTTATTTTGGAAGTTCAAAAGTTATGCGAAGGTAAAGCGATAAAGAATATTGTGCTCTTGAACAAATTTTCGACGCAAGCACCTCGGTATTTCAAACATGTCTAAAACGAAAAGTTAACAAGTCTTAACAAGCGCAATTTGGCAAAATTTTCCCTTAATACGTGAGTTAGGCTAGACAGTTTTATTGAAGCCTCTCTCTGTCCCTATTAAAACCTGCTTAGGCTGCGTTTCCTCCAGAGATGAGCGAGGATGTGCGAGTAATATGTTTTTGAAAACCAAAAGAATTACTTCATTTTTTATCCTCGCACAATGCAGATCTAGGATTCATCATCATCTCAGCCATAAAACGTGCACTGCTGAACATAGGCCTCCCCTTTAAAAGGGGGGGTTTGCCATAAGCGCCACGCTTGGCAGGCGGATTGGCGCGCGCAGTTTTTTTTTGTTTATTGTTGTTTAGGCTTTCGGAAGATGCTGCTGCCCATCTCCCGGTATATTCCCTTAGCAGACTCCCACTGCAACCACGGGACGATATGGTGGGGGACAATTCTAAGGCCGGGCACCCCACGGCTAATCTCTAGGAGCTAGGATTGGTTCTTAACAAACACATTACTTGCGACGCACCCTCATCCATCTCTGATGGAAACGCAGCTTTAGGTAGGTACCTATAAAAATCGTTCCTTACATATGCTGAACTATCCCATTAAATAACGATTCATGTGGGTAAAGTTGGTAAAATGAAATCTTACGTCCACACATATCTTACCTATTTTATTAATATCTTCTAAACCCTTTTTTGTAGACGAGAAGAAAATGCTAAGATTAAAGTAATATGTAGGTATGTGTTAAGTAATGGTGCTTTCATTATTAAATTTTGTTTTAGGGTGGTCGCTTGTAAGACCACTTTGATATATTCCAGTAGGTACAGTCGCCATCAAATATATCGGAGCGGCCACGGTACTCAAAAATATCTGAGCATGCACTTTATCGCCTTGACAATAGAGGCGTTGTTCAGATATTTGTGACCACCTTGGCCGCTCCGATATATCTGATGGCGACTGTACATGTATCCAACAAGTAATCTCGCATGGATATCCACGAGACACAGTGTGGCATGTCGAATAAGGATCCATGTAAATCCAAATTACTATTGTATGTCGGATAGTTTAAAAAATAGACTCTGAAATCACTATTGGAGTAATTTTCGGACAGATTCATTATATTTGATAGAGATTCGGAACTAGCTGATCGCACATTACCCTACTCCTATTGAAGCATGAAGGAGTTTCCGAATGTTGAACGCTTTAAAAAAATCGTTTGTTCAGACCATTCGTAATAAGAATCTCCATGTATAAAACAGTCAGTTAAATCTAGGTCGCAATTTAATTTGGTCGAATCGTGGCTATTGCGAGTTTGAAAACAAATAATTCACAAACATGAAAAACAGACAGGATGGCCTTGGAATAGACGGTTGTTTATATAAGTTTACCTAGGTGTGGACAGTAGGTATGTTTCCTTGTTCTAGCCAGACAATTATTATGATAACAACTAATTGTACGTCTCGTTTTTAAAGCGAATATGGAATAAAATTATGAGTTACGATTTAATATTTATTTATCAAAGGCAATGATTGGTAGTGTAATTTAATGTGTTTAATATTTCTTATCATTGTAAATGGTAATTACCTTTATATCTTTAGTCTTGATGTATTTAAATAATGACCCATGATTGATAGGTCATTTTTGAATACGTTTGTACAAATTCGGGTTTACAATCGCGACTTTAATTTTAAATTTCTATCTATAATGATCAGTGATCGGCACGACCCGTGCCACAACGCAGGACTCCAAAGAGATTTTTTTTTTTAATTTTATTATAGACATGAACAGTCTATTAAATTTCAATTATATATTTTTTTGGGACAGGGTTGTGGATTTTTTTAAAATATTCACGTCCATATAAAAAAATATAACCAAAATTCAGCGCTGTGGCATCGGTCGTGCCGATCACTGATAATGATATACCTATGTAGTTATTGCATTTCAGAATATGTCAGTGGAATACAAATAAATATATTTAAAAAATCACTTGACTGAATATAGTTTCATATAAAACAAGAGCAAATAATCTTTGAAAGTAAGTATATCGCTGAAGCGACGCATCTTCTTCTACCTAGCGTTATCCCGGCTATTGCCGGGGTCCGCTTTTGTGCTCGCTTTTTTTGCGCGATCCTGGGCGTCTTCTTTCATGCGGCCGTTTTCGCTCATGTCGGCCTCCACGGCATTCAGCCATCGCTTCTTTGGTCTTCCGGGACCGGGTCGAGGACCGTCGGGGCTGGGTCAAGGCAATATGTTCCCTATGTTGTCTGACGGCCTGCGAGAGATATGACCGAACCAACGAAGGCGACATTCTTGGAGTATCTGCGCTACGTCACGAACTGCGAGGCTGCCCCGGATATACTCGTTACGAATGCGATCAGCACGTGTAACGCCACACATTCATCGCAGCATCTTCATTTACGTAACGCGAAGCTCCTGAATATACCTTCTAAGAACCAGCCACGTCTCGCTTTGTATAATAAGACCGGTCGGGAAGTTTTTTTTCTAATGTCTTGTAAAAGGTAACAAGGTCTAGTTGGTAACAGTATCGTTCGGTTTAAGTGACGAGTTGGTTTTACTTTTGACGGGCTTTTGATTGGTCTCCTATGGGTCGAAATTTGACAGCCAAAAAAACTACTTTGAAGTTGAAGTTCTAATTTCAAAATAGAATTTTTGAAGACGCAATATCGCGACAATGGCAGGCGAGGGTTATTTTTTAGACCATCATACCCTAATCATTCAGATAAAATATGATCTAAACACAGCACTGTTTAATATTGAATTTACCTGTAACTGAACTATGTGACAGTTGGCATAGGTCATATGTAACGTTGTATTTAGCAGGGATGTCACGAATGTCGATTTTCTCACATTCGCGAATGCGAATGGGAATATTCAGGATGCGAATGTCCGAATGCGAATACGAATTTAACGGAGTAGATTTAAATTTATCATTTTTATGCTTCCATAGTTCTTAAATACAGAACATGATATTTGATGGAGTCCTATATTATTGATCAAAAGGAGACAAGTGATACCGTCGTTTTCACTTCCTGTGTATGAGCAAGCATATGACCATCGGCCGGGTCAGCGCGGTCAAAACAGGATGCGTTCTGCCCACATTCGCATTCGGAAAATATTCACATCATTTCATGCGATCGCGAATGTTGATACGAATGTCCAAAATGATACGAATATTCGTATTATACGAATGCGAATGCGAATATTCGTGACATCCCTAGTATTTAAGTCCAAGAAAGTTCAAGATTTGGCACGTTGAGCCTGATCAATAGAATTCGTCCTCGCACAAACTTTGCTTTTGCGTAGCCAATAGCACAATCTGTACAATGCTAAACGTCACGCTGGCCTTGCTAGTATGGTATATAAAAGTATAAGTCTGCTTGTTCTATGAAACTTAATGGAAACAAGTCTTATTTAATAACACCGCAACGTCCACAACAGCTACCAGATGTTCGGATCTAGAAATAAGAATAGCATAGCAAGCTTACTATAGGGATTTCTTTGCTCTCCTTATTGTGTCATATTTGACGGGGCCAGCTCTGCTCGGCGTCTATAATTTTAGTTCCCGAAGCCATGATTACTAGCAGAGCTTACTTGGTGATAGTATTTTATATAAAGCATCCGTCCTAGAAAAAAGGCTTGCGCGAGTTTTTCTAGTGGAGTATTGTCCTTGTGTAAAAGCAAACATACGTAGACGATTTTTAAAATGTTCTAACTATTGTTGAATAATCGCTTCAATGCTGTCAAATCTAAAATTAGCCGTTTTTATTTTGACGCGTCTCGAGAACCGGTTGCGGAAAGGTTGTGTGTTGTAAATGCCGACATTATTTTTGTAGCACTGTCTTAACGAGGGAATATCACCTGTGTTACGCCAGAAAGCCGTATCCCCATATGAGTTTTATGATAACATACGACTATTTGGATTGTTACATCAAAATGGTAAAGTAGGTTTGTTTATGTTTTATCTTTAAGATCATGTGGCTATAGTTTTACATTGTTTGTAAAAGTTCCAAGTTCCAATCTTACGGAAAAACAAATATCTTAATAATATTATGACTATGCAAGTAAACAATAATAAGTGGTTAGGGAAAAAAGTACAAGGCTACTTCCTATCTCGTATATTTTTTAATGTAGTGATAATTTTGAGGATTTTTTTTTAAGTTATCCGTAGATACAATAATATTCAATAAAAGCGTATATGTTTTCGCGTTTTTGCTTATTTTAACATACTTTTTAACTTTTTGAACAACATAATTTGTCAATTTTTACTCGACATCTGCTACAATGCCACAGTTGTATTTTAATTTTTACAACCAGTTTTATGCTTTTAAGAATTGAATCTTACCAAGTAGCTACATTCCTTCACATTTTAACTAGAATAGTCTCTAATCTAACCTCTGACAGTGGATTTTCTATGAGAGACAATTTTCTATGAAAGAAGCAAATATGCAGAAATGAAAATTCCATGTAATTTCCTCAAAATGAAACCAAATAAAAAAAGTTGGCTATGGAAGACAGACAATTTATAAAGGTATAAAATAGTACATCAAACTATAACAAAAACAATTTTTGAGAGAAACGGCTCATAAATTCTGTCAGACGATGTTAAAATGTGTATGATGAAATAAAAAAAAGAAAACTTACAAACGCTCTTTTGATTTAAATATGATTTAAGTTTTGTACGAGTATTATTGTACTTACAGATCATTAAAATACAAATACTGCTTCTAAATTGGCACAATGAAAAGAAAAATCATACTTTTTTCTCGAACCACTCTTTAGATCTAGTTATTTGCCGTGAATCATCAAAAAACAACAATGTAGTGTATGAGGGCCTCGCGGATGATGGTGGTTAGTCGCAGAATTAATGGCTAAGCCTTACGCTCGCTGATAATAAAATATAATGTTTAAATTTTACACAGATGTTTTACTTATGCAAGGAGTGAGAGAACTATATATATTCTGTATTCATTTACTCAAACATGTTTTTAGTATTAAACAATTAGGTAAGAAAGTTTACGTATTGAATTAAGAAAAACAGTATGCACCTAATTACAAAAATTAAAATAACAATTTAATTACTTATAGCTACTTAAATTTTGTAAACAATTGCTCATTGATATGACATGTAAAATGTATTTTACTTTATCCAATAAGTTCTGTATTATGTATTATTATTATAGTATGAAAAAACCGCTAATAATGTCCAAAAACCACCGACATGTAACACGTTTATCTATTCAAATCATGCACTAGCTCTCTTACACTCAAGTATGTAAAGATACATTTCATTTAGTAATACAATCTATATTCTTAGGAAAAAAAATCGGATATTTTAATACCTGTATCTATAATAAATATTACTAAATTCTATTTCAAGACCTAAGAACGTAACAGTCTTCATCCTCCTTACCTAACTCGAAATGTAATGAAAAATTCACAAAATTAAAATAGGTACAAATACTGCACATTCAATGTCAAAAACATGTTTACATTTTTGCACCTTAGCCCGCTATAATAAGGCAAAAAATGTATACATATCTTTGACGTCGACCGTGCAATATCGTTGTTCGCTCAGGGTTACCATTTTCTCGGTTGCCAGTCTCCTTCGCGATACTGGTGGGGGCATACGCGTCGTTTGCCATTTTGCGCGGGAAACGTAACACGATAACTAATTTAACGTAAAACAAGGTGTAACAAGAAAAAAATTACACGTGTATAGTTTGTGTATTTTAAAAGTGAAAATAGTGAAAGTGACAAAAAGTGATCCGTTGAATAGTGAAAAATTGCGAGGAGCTTGGTTTGTTGATAAAAAAATATAACTAATATGAGTGTAATTGGTTGTTTAAAAAAATATGATACGAATGCGATGGCCGTGTTTACGGTCTATTTGTGGTGTAGGTACAGCTGTGTTAACATGGCTGGGGTGCGGTGACGCCGCATATGCAAATTACAAGTCACAAAAGAATTTAAATTTATACTCCAAGTATTCACAAAGAAAATCGGTTGCTTATACGTTGCTATATAAGTTATCGGTGTTATTTTTCTCAAGATCGCAAGACTTATTAAGAATTAACATTGATTCTTTTGATTACTATTTGACGTTACCTTGTAAAAGTAAAAAGGTTTCACTTTGTTGAAGCACTCTTTAAGAAACTGGAAAGACAAGTCACAAAAAATACATTAGTTTATAGCTTAGGTATATGTCATACCAGAATTTAGAAATGTTGAACAGCAAGGAGAGACAAACGGAAACGTTTTGAAATAATTTAAAACAAAAAAAGAACCGACTTCACTTAGGATCCGCTATTCCAAGAGGAAGTGGCCGAGTGCCTATAATAGTTGAAGAGTTCCCTCGATTTCTCCAGGATCCCATCATCAGACCCCGACTTGGTGACAATGGGACCATCTAGGGGTTATACCTGTTCGATAAAAAAAAAATTTTGAAAATCGGTTCACGATTCACGGAGATATGGAGTAACATACATACAAAAATGATAAAAAAAAATCAGTCGAATTGAGAACCTCCTCCTTTTTTGAAGTCGGTTAAAAATAAGTCCCGCCGAGTTTCTTGCTGGTAATAAGTAATACTTCTCGAATCAGAGGTGTAGGGTCAGAACCGGTGGTCGTTTCTTTTTTCTCTCTGACGTTCATAAGTGCATGGTAATGTGCCTAAATTTAAGATTTAATTTTTTTTAATATAGCGTTTTAAAAGTCTTTTGGGGATCATGAAGTAGTAACGAAAAACGAATAGGTAATCAACATCAGTAAATAACGAACAACAATTAAAAACATTACTGACAAATTTGAATTACAAATGCTCGCTGTGAACATTTTATATTTGTAGGTATTTTTAGCACCGAATCAAGTTGTTTTTTCGATGACAGTATTTTTCCTATCATCTGCATGCAAATATAATTGCAAAGTTTTAGGAAGAGATCTTTATGCTTTTAGATATTTAGACTAATCATACAAAAAAATAAGAAGAATTCAAAAGATCTCTTTTGAAATTTACTGCAACTGTTTCTGGACGTACGTACCTTATGTCTAATACGTATTATTTCCAATTTATACCAAACGCCTGAAATCTTCTAATCTCGGGACTTTTGGTACCTAAGTTCCGAAATAATCCAACATTTTTTTACTCACCTTACAACGGTATAGTTTAATAAGATCGTGTAAAGCCCATGCCTCAAGCTTATTTGTAGGTGTTTAAAGTGGCTGCCTTAAACACAAGTTTTTAAAATTAATAACAAATTTCATAGCTACAAATTAAAATATGCTCTTACTGTCACCCCAATAATTATATTATAAATTATCAAAGAGAAACGGGCGCTTGTTGGAGCAGAAGAAAGCCTAGTTAATGAAGAGGCTTAGTTTGTTGTGTCGTTTTCAGACGATAAACATTACTTTGAATAAGATCTCACATAAAAGCTTTTTTTGTTATTAATAATTTGAAGTAAAATTTAATAAAATTGATCTTTAGTGTACTGCCATGTCGGTGAAAATCCTTTTGTCGAATTTCATTTCCTAAACAACTTATCGTATAACGTTTAGTTATAATACCTACCAATGTTTACTAAATGAATTGTTTCTCATAGTTTTATTTGGGCAAATATTCATTTGGCATAGGTGAAGTTAATATGCCAAATAAAAATATGCGCAAAATAGTTATGCGAGGTAACGATATTATGCCATCTGATTTTGCCAAATTAAACGCTGGTAAAAATAGTTTGCTAAGTGACAATTTGCCATACAATTTTCAGTCACATATCAGCAAACTCTATCTATATACTTAGCAGCCTTTACAACGTCCATTTTCGGACATCTGTCTTCATATATACCGATTTTCACTCATTCCTCCACCCCTGCCTGCCTGCGACCACGAGCGTTATGACACGCTCGAAACGTCAGAAAAATTAAAAGTAAGTGTACGCGATTAAGTCCCGTATTTGTCAAAATAATCTGTCTTCATACTTCCACGCTTGTCGATTGCCGTCTGCATCTAATTCTTGCCAGCATGTTGACAGATGTCGCCCTTACATCTCATTGGTGGTTTGCCACAACCGCGTGTGTTAGCGCATTTCCATTTGATGGTGCGTCCCGCCCATCTCATCTTCCTATGAACAATCTCGTCCACCATGTCTTTAAGTTGTGTGATTCGTCTGAACCACTCGCTTTTTTAGAGGCATCAGCGTTATTCCAAGCATGGACCGCTCCTTTGCTCTATGTGGAATACCTACAAGTTTTTCATCATAATAAAATTGTGTTGAATATAAAGCCTAATGATTTTTTTAAATGTATAATTAATATCTCTTATACAAATATAACGACCCAGATATCATATTATAGAAAAAATTACCTCATTGTACTATAAGACCTCGTTTCCTTTTTCAGGATTAGAATAACAGCGATCGTTTTCGCCCATCTAGGCAGGTATCTTTCTTTTCAGTCATATGAGGAAAAAATTGAAAGGGGACGACTACTGGTTTCCAAAAGGTATTAGTAAACCGAGTTCTCTACCTTTTCGCCGAGAATTGTATTGCCGAATTTCACTTGCCAACTTTACATAGTCCAACCTAACCGAACCTAGTAGGTACCTAATATTCATTTCCCAACTATGGGGTTGGGAAATTCATTGGTTGTGACATAATTATTTGGTCAAAGTTATTCAGCCAAATGAAACTTCTGCGACATATTTGTTGGCAAGTGAAATTCGGCAATACAATTTTCGGCGAAAAGGCGGGATACCAGTAAAACGCTTCAGACAATAAGAGACAAAATGGCGAGTTTGTAGGGCGATTTTGTCTAATCTTAAAACTTAAACGACCTACATAGTACACTCGTACCTCTACCTACAGTCAGAGAAGCATTGATCTTTACGTAGGTATGTAGAAAGAGTTAATCAATGACTACAATCATACATTTTAAACTACATTTTTGTTTGTTTTTACTGTGTTCCACATACTTTATCTTATTTAGAAAATTAGTGGTTAGTAATTATTATCTTGTAATATACCTAATTGGGTGAACGATATATAACACAGGTAGATATAGCTATGAATCGTTTTATAGGGGTTTAACTGGGCAAGAACCTTCAAGTTAATTTCATCTTTGTTAAGTGCCACCAATTTCGAAGTTTCCTTATTAACAACCTTAACTCTTAATTAAAAGTAGGTAACTTCGTGAAACAGAATTAGGTATATCGGATTATTTACTGAATCAAAATTCCATTGTATATGGCTTAGACTTGTCTTTTGTCAAATTTAATAAGACACAAGCTCATTGGGTTGCATTGTAATGAAAAAAAACATGGTCATTTTTCCATTGTACCAGTCACTTCATGACGTAGTATTGTATCATATCATATTGTTGCTAAAGTTGACTGACGAGTTATTTTTCGTGCCGGCATTTCATCGCTAAAATTACTTTTCAATATAAAAATAGAAGAATTCCAAGTTTTTTACTAACATTGCCTATTCTAAAATAAATAAACATTTTGAACAATGTTAGCAATATTACAATTATTTTAATATACACTTGTATGCACGAATCGTGCGTGCGATCAAATTCTATTGTTAGACCAACATTCAGGTCTTGCATTGTACGTCTACCTAAAATGTGTTGAGTGAATATTTTTATATCTGATAGTGAGTATTCTTATTAACTAATAAATACCTTAATCAATAATTAGAATCCTGATTTTAGGTGCAATATAATATACAGCCTTGGCCAGAAGTGTTGAGCACCAATGCGATTTTCATACAAAACTGAAAAGTTTAGTCCATCGTTTCCATCTTTGTTTAAGTTATTTTCTCAATTAATTTAAACTAATAGGCATGTTTTGTTGAAGTTAGTAGTAACTGCATAGAATATTTGCAATATGTCGCACCGACTTAAATTTACATTTTTGGTGCCTTCTGTTTTCATATTTTTTAAGTACCTTGAAAGTGTTATTAAGTGAAGTTTTCTATATTTATAAATAAAATATTACATTTACCGTTACCGTACATTGTTAGGATAGGGAAATAATGCTTAACATCAAAATTGTAAACAAAATACACCTATGCTCAACACTTCTGGCCAAGGCTGTACGTAAAACGAAATAAAAAATACTTAATGAAACTATCCTTCAAAAACTCGTTTTAAGGTACAGTCAGCAGCAGAAGTAGCTAAGCTAGTGAGGTGTTTCAAAATGTGCGTGACACGACTTTATTGTTAAGAGAATAAGAGTGTGTAGCTCATTATGAACACCTCACCTGCTTAGCTACTTCTGCTGCGGACTGTATACTTTGTAAATTATAATGTAGTAGACTCACAACTGTAAAATTAAACAGAATTTGCTGGTCATTGCAGAAATCCTGATGTCCAAAGCGAAACTACTCCAGATACCTTGCATTCCTATCGATAGATACTTCACCAGTTTTTAATTAAAATTGAGAGGTACTAACACTCCTAAGCGATGTTATCGGTAGACCCTTGCAATAAGGCTTGTTAATTTAGTAGTTTGAGCGGTAATATTTACTTTCCCAGAAGATGAACGATTGATTTTATTACTTACTTATTAATAATATGATATAACAATTGCGTGGGTAATGTTTTGTCCACAGCGATAAAGAACATGAATGCTTCATTAAGGGGTCATTGTTTCCATATGTATTTGCGACTTATACCCCCCCCCTTGCATACAAACTTTGTATGCAGCGTGGGCTTTTTTTGTTGCAGTTGACCGTACACTACAACTCCATCTAGTATCGTCTTTATTAATGAAAAATAAAGTAGTAGTTAATTGAGGTTATACTAGTAATTGGTTAATATTGAACAGCCCTATAATAGCACTGTAGTAAATCAAATTAAAATATAATACCTTTTTTATGTAAACATCATCATCAAACATATTTTGAAAAAGCGAGAGGCTATAGATGCATCGTCTCTTTTACTTGCTTGATTTTCTCGAAAAAAGATGTAACTTCTGAATACTTGAAAGCAAATATTATGTTACTCTTTATGACTTACTGTCACACAGAATCACACCTCTTTATATTCCGACCAAAAAGTATAGAAATTAAAAAGTGGCAACATCGTAGTGTCGTCCCTTTCAAATCAATCTAAGAAAACGGGACGACACTACGATGTTACCTACCACTTTTTAATTTCTACACTTTTTGGTCGGAATATAATTAGGTACTATCGGGTTCAGAATTGCATAGCCAATTCATAGTACACTGCAACTCCATCTAGTATCGTCTTTATAAATGAAAAATAAAGTAGTAGTTAATTGAGGTTATAATTGGTTAATATTGAACAGCCCTATAATAGCACTGTAGTAAATCAAATTAAAATATAATACCCTTTTTATGTAAACATCATCATCAAACATATTTTGAAAAAGCGAGAGGCTATAGATGAATCGTCTCTTTTACTTGCTTGATTTTCTCGAAAAAAGATGTAACTTCTGAATACTTGAAAGCAAATATTATGTTACTCTTTATGACTTACTGTCACACAGAATCACACCTCTTTATATTCCGACCAAAAAGTATAGAAATTAAAAAGTGGCAACATCGTAGTGTCGTCCCTTTCAAATCAATCTAAGAAAACGGGACGACACTACGATGTTACCACTTTTTAATTTCTACACTTTTTGGTCGGAATATAATTAGGTACTATCGGGTTCAGAATTGCATAGCCAATTCATCAATTAATTCATTCATAACTTGGTAATGCAATTCTGAACCCGATGGTACAGGAGAAGATTCACGCATAGAGTGAAACATATTTTATTAAAAGAATGGTTGTCTGTAAAGTCCGTTTACGGACGATAATTGATGAAAAATTGCATACTTTTATTTATGAATTGAATTGAATTATTATCACTGAATTTATTTAGGAAAAGAATCAAATAAAATGCAGTAACGTCGCCATAAAATATACCGGAGCGACCAAGGTACTCAAGAATATCTGAACATGCACTTTATCGCCTTGACAATAGAGGCGTTGTTCAGATATTTATGACCACGTGGTCATTTTACATGTTTCTCAATCGTATGGCTTGTGGCCGTAAGTTACCATGAAGATCTGTCCACGTGACCGGAACGGAACGTGACACTTTTTCGTGCATGCTACCGGTGTTCATCAATTTATAAAACGTTATAACGTCAAAAAATTACATGCATTCCACCCCGCGCTGTTTAATGAGAGATATCAACTTGTTTTCAGTGACGTTAGCCGATCTATTTGCAAAGTTAATTTGACTCTTTTACGCACGTGGACAGTTTACGGTGGTAAACACTCATATGAGTGAGGTTTTATGAGCTCCGTTTCCCAAACAATAGTTTAGTTGCTTCTAAAATTGCATTCTGCAAATACTTGACGTAAAACTTAGATGCTCTAAGAATAGATTTACTTAATACTTATATGAATCATTCCTAGAGGTTTGCGAATTAATATTTTTACAATCGTGACATAATAAAGAGCTTTTCAGTCGAGTACCGTGTTTAGGCCACTAAGCTTGCTGAGTAGTCTAACTAAGGTACAAGATTGAAAAGCTTAGTTATGTAACTATTGTATACAATATTTTTTTTCTACGAGTACTCAAATTAGGCAAGTCGGTGAGAATAGAGTTCGACAAATGCGTTACAATCTGGTGCCTCTATATCATTGAGTAACTTTCATCGGTGATTGTGCCGACACCTCTTCGGCACCTGAGAGAACTAAAATATTGTATGAAAATCCATTTAAGTTTAGTCGACGATGCTAAAATAGGTATGCGGCCATATGCGAAAAGTATGCGCTAGTAGTTCTGTGTACAAAGTCTTAATTCAAGCATTGTAGTCGCCGAGTAGAAAAAGATCAATTATATAGTTGATAAAGGTTTCTAGTACGATAATAGTTATATTACGCATACTCTATCAATCTTTTAAGTCAGCTACTTCGTTTTCTCGTATAACACTTTATCGCCGTCCTTGAAACGTTATCGACAGTTGCATAATACTGTAAGTACACAACTATCATTCACCCGATTTACGTGAAGGAAAGTTACTTCTGGTAAAAATAGGACACGAAACTTCCGGGTGTACATTCACCGGCAATAGTATCTTCCTACATGAAGGCCGCAAAAATATGTGACACGCTCTTATGGCCCTACAATAAGAGCGTGTCACATAAGAGTGTTTATATAAATTCGAAATTGAGAAGATAGCAACATTTATATAAAACAAAAGCTAATACTTGTGTGCCTAAAATATTACATCATGAATTTAATTTACTCTGAATGAAATAGTTATTTGTTATACAAGGGGTGATTGTTGTATTTTACGTGCGAGTGTTATTTGAAACACGAGCTAGCGAAATGATTCTATTATTGAATAAAAAAATAATATAAAAATAGAATCCTGATGTTACGAGTGCTTCAATACACGAGACGTAAAAAAACTTTCACCTGTGCCCGTGTATACAAAACTTTTCACCTCACTACAGCGTGGAAAATAAGAAATATAAGAAAAAGGGTGCATTTTGCACAGTTTCCCGCCACCAAGCCACTTGTCACTTATGTCAAAACTCTTTCACCACATGTGGATAAAAAGCGATTTTCACAATAGATATAAAACAAACAAAAAGGGCTTTCCGAACTAGTGAGGTGAAAACAATATTGGTTTCATATAACTGTGTTTAATATAAAATAAATCGCGGGACAAGTACGATAACTTGCACATTTTTTTTTTCTAGAATTTCAATGCAGGACCCGCTGGATACATTCATATACACATTTTACATAGTATCTTTAGAACACTAGAAATAACTCCCAAAATGTATGCAAGTCGTTTTTATGCCATGCTATCAGTATTATCTTGTAAATCCAACAAGGAAGCACGATTTGCCTTGCACTTGGCGTACTGTATAATGGGTACGTTAAATCACCGATAACCTAGCATTATGGTAATTTGAGGACTGTGAGCAGTGACACATTGACATTATTTCAACGTGCGTACTATACCGCCGTCTCCGTAATAAAACGTTGAAGATAGGCCTTCTCAATGAGAACTGGAGAAGCCATTCCATTTTACTTTATTATAGACCCGCCGTAAATTAAAGTATAAAACAGCGTCTTTCTTATCTTATCACATCACCGTTTATCTTTTGCTTCATCTGACCTTACGTCGTTAAAATTATTCTTTGACCTAGCAAAATTAGACTACAAGTTTTAGTATTATGAAAATCTAGTGTTTTAAATTAGCAAAACTTTAACAAACTAAAAAAACATGCCTAATTTATGTCATTATTCTAAGAGATACTAATAATTTAAAAAAAATATGTGTTCTAACCCGTATGTGTAGCTTAATGTTAATACGTATCATTATATTATATGTCTTATTACTAGCTAACGTAGGTACTAATAGTAACGAAGCTAGGAATTTGATCTTTAGCTTGAGATAAGGGAAAATTACGTCGTAAATAACAAAATAATTAATGTATTAGATGCTAAATGGTGATAGTCGATCAAAGGTTACTAACCTTTTCACACCATCACTCCGTCTTAATATATACCTCACATCTACATTTGGGTTTAAATAAATTAGCCTTACGTTATAAAAATACAGAATTCATTATCACGGGTTCGTGTTCGTTTTGACAGATGAGGTGTCTGAGCAACAATGCGTGGTTGATTTTAACACACGCAACGCACCTCATAGTTTTAGTAACATAATGTCAGAAAACCACGTGCTAATAATAGTTCGGCGGCCTCAGTAATTTCCTCTCTCCGTAGCTCGGTGAGTTATACCGTGGGTTATCGCATGTCGCGGATAAAATATAACCGTTAGCAAGGTTAGTTAGCAAGTTATGAGTGGCAGTTTGTTCATAATCAAAGTCAAGACAAGTTAACGACGTGTCGTCGTGGAAACGTTATACTCTGACACAAGACGCCACAGAATATCTGCACCGCATTTGTTTTCGATGTTAGTAAACAAACGCATAACTAATACAAATATCTGACATTTATGCAACGTTTAAGTATGATCAGCGATTAATTGTAGAAAATTGATATTTGTCGATCGAAATTTGCAATCCGATAAGTAAATGTTTTGAAATTTGATAAGCACAACAAGTAATTTAACATGGAGTGTTCTTGATACATTGACTGCTTTAACGCATTAAGTTGCGAATTAGGTAGTCAATACGTATCGGTAATGATTATATAATGCTACTATATAATTTATAAAAATGTTGCTGTCGTAGTTCATGTAACAACTATTAAAATTTAACAAAAATAATAACTGTTTTCTATGACTTGATATTAGTAAACGTAACTTTTTATTTATTCATACCTTAGTTTCTCAGTCCATTTTTAAAAGGTTTATATAACCTATCAGTGAGTCAACCAATTAAGAATTATAAATGTTAAAGAATATTTACTTACTAAGGTTTACTATTTAATAAGTAGAATACATAATAAATAAATAATATTTTTTAAGGTAGTTTTACTAAGTAGACGTGTAGTTTATAGAAGTATAGGATTCCACAGGTGGTCCGAAATGGTAGTAAATACTACCAGTAGGCCGTATCACCTACAATCGTGAATTAAATTAGTTACCATGCGATACTAGCAGAGTACATCCGCTCTCAGATCGTAAGCGTCAAAATGTCTCTTTCTAGTGTCGATACGTGCATGATCAGATGCTTATGGGCACATTGCTCACTTCTGTTTTTTATGGTAACTGTACCTACACTCACATTACTGACGTCATGCGTCTTCAATTTGTCTGCGTCAAAGGGCGTAGTGATTCCGCATTATTGCTTATCATCTCGTTACGTAAATCTTGTGTGCAAAATTCCAGTTCGCGAGTGATACATTCTGTTGATGTTTACAATAGTTACTATACTTGCTGAAGTAAGCCGTTCAGCGAAAAAATGTATATGGATAACCGTCTCAAGAGCCTAAATATGCATTAACATAAGCCGAATCAATCAAATTATATAAAAAAGTTGGCGCATAATCAAGCGCGACAGGGCGTCAATTGTCTTACCTAACATAGTTATTAGCTAGGGTTACACGCACAGATGTGCCCGCCGCATTTGTCCGACGGATATGCCCGGCGGACAAATCCGTGCGTGCACGGAAAAAATAGTGTGTTAGCAAAGTACCAATTTGGCTCGGTTAAAATATTTTTGGTTATATACAACCAAGTCTTATTTAAATCACGCAATTAAGCTTTGTTAATTACAAACAAGCAATTATTGCTAACTATTCTTGGTTATTTTTACCAAGCACTTATTTAAATCCAAATAAGTGTCCTAGTAAATATAACCCTTCCCTGATTCCCTTATTTATTTTTAACTAATTTAATGGTGTAGTTTCACATACGTAAGTTAGCCAAGTTGACTTCTTTGATTTAAGCAACGAACTTTGCAGGCTCCATGCGAAGCGAGTCACTCGGTTGTAAATAGCAAAAACTTATTTATTTCTAGCTGTTTCATTTTCTCAGTGTGTATGGCGCGAATTGGACACGGATTTATCTACGGACACATCTGAATAGCGCCATACACGAACGGATCTGTCCGCCGGGCATATCCGTCGGACAAATCCGGCGGACACAATACATCTGTGGGTGTAACCGTAGCTTTTCCTTATCTTATACTTTCTTCAATATATAAAAACGTTGAGTGACAGTCAACAAGTAAAAATTAGCGTCAAAATATTCCTCAATCAGTACGCACCCCTACTCTCGATTTGCCGACAACTTTGTGAAGACCTTTGATGTATTTGTACCCCTTACATTCGTTTGTAAATTAAGCCTCTTTTCCGACTAAGCTCCACAAACGTCGTGTGAGAATTCTGGGGCGGCAAACATTTGGTGTTTCGGTTGCCGACGGCAAACAAATTGTTTTTATAGTTAACGATTTTCAATTGAAGCTATTTACACGTACAGTCACGGGCAATAGTATCTTCCTACACGAAGGCCATAAATACATGTGACAGGCTCTTATGGCCCTACAAATAAGAGCGCGTCACATATTTTTGCGGCCTTCGTGTAGGAAGATACTATTGCCGGTGACTGTACGTGTAAAACAAGGGCATATTCATCCATCGAAAATAGAATTAAACGGTTGGAGGTTATTTCAAATAATAATAAATATAGTAATTAATGATTAATTTATTAATTTTATAATATAAATAAGGGGTAGATTATAAGTTAGGAACCTTCAAACCTTGCTGAATAGTTTAATGCTTATAATATTCGTATTATTTATTATTCCGCTTTTAATCGAAGTACTTTTTTGATTAACTTTTCATTGTTTTCATTAAAGAAATGGTATGTTTATGGCTTATTTTTTATGTAATTTTCATTACCTACTTTTCAGTTTTCACAGTAGAATAAAAAAAATCGTTTAAATTTGAAGTCTCACATGTCAATAGAGTTGAAAATTATAAGTGTCATAATAACCAGGTTCGTAATGGATGTTATAAAAATATAAAGGATTAACAAACGGCAACACAGCCGCAAGCAAAATCACTTAGAGAGTAGTCGATACAGTGTCGGATCCGTCTCGTCCATTACTAATATATACTCTAATACCAGCCATATTAATACAAGGTGAACTTAAAAACCAAGTACTAAGGTTTAGTGTAGCGTATCCAGTGTCTGTCGCATTACGTTTCGTCTGGGCTAGCATTACAGTCAACATCATCACAGAAATGGGATGCGAAATGGGTGTTTTCTTACGAATTTGATTGTTCTCCGAGTATAATGCTTTGAGTGTGTAATGCAGTGTCGTTATAACTTGTGATGAAAAACAGGTGCCTAATCGTATACACGTTTATTCCACTGTAAAGCTTATTAAGCTTAAGTTGTATGCTTACCTGGTACTCTAAATGATCATTAGTACCAATGTGATGAACATAATGCGAATGTATTAACGGCCTCCTAGCCCAGTCGGTAGTGACCATGCCTTAATAGGCAGCAGCTTCATAGCAGTTGGTCCCGGGTTCGAATTCTGGTCAAGGCATTTATTTGTGTGTTTTTCACGGATATTTGATCTTGAATTATGGATATTTATCTATTATATATGTCATCGTCTAGTACCCACAACATAAGCGTTATTGAGCTTACTGTGGGACTAGGTTGATTTGTGTAAGATTGGTCCCATAATATTTATTTATTATAATGCGATGTATTTGCATGATTTATTGTGTTCCTGTTTTAATAAAATCTCTGACACCCACCACGTCTGGTGTTATAAATTTTATGCTAAAATATACAAAATGCGCAATCAGTATTATTAGTAGCATTGCGGCCTGTACAACCAATTTATTTTAATGTGCAAATATAAATATATAATTTATTTATATTTGCACAATATAACATACCTCTAAATAATAATTAATTAATTAAAATTCGCAACCATCAGGCAAGTGTCAATCAGGCAGTGGATTTTTCTACTTTTCCATTTCTTAGCATTGTGGTATCGTTAGCATACGTTCTGCTTAATGCAAAATTAATTGTAGATTATTTTTGTACCCACAATCAAATGCTATGGATCTTGTTATCTGGAAATAAAGGCTATAATAACGCGTCTAACTATAAATATTTAACGTTAGTCACGTGCCCTTTGTTCATAAAACAAAAGATCGTAAATTAGGTCAAATATTGTTATATAAAATATTATGATATTCAAATTATGAACTTAAAATAAATTCTAGAAATTTGATTAAGTGAAGCTTGATCAGCCATGCTGGAACTATGCTGACCTATATTTTTACGGCACTAAGTGAGTGATATGAGTCAGCCAAATTTTTCATCACTTTACTACGAAATAGGGTTGGTTGTACAGTCAGCATCAGTATCTTCTTATACGAAGGACGCAATAACATGTGACAAGCTCTTATTTGTAGAGCCATATGAGCGTGTCATATATCTTTGCGGCCTTCGTGTAGGAAGATACTATTGATGCTGACTGTACTAACGCTGTATATTGACAAATCTTCCTATAGCAAAAAAATAACCATCCTGTTTTCTATTTATTAATATTCAGTAGGGTAATTTACTCATAGTTCAGTACAAAACCGTGACGAGTTATAAAATTGTTTTTTTACACTTCTACCAGAATATTCAAGATTTATATTTGACAATTCATACCTGTAGCAATCACGACCCGCTAAAGTATTTTTTACAAATTAAAAGTCTACTAAGTAGTCATAATAAATGGCAAAAGTAAGCATTAGCACAACTGTAATATAAAAACGTGGTACTTTATATGAGTGCCATGGAACTACAAAACTTAGAAAACTTATTTGTAGGAGGTCCTACAAATATCTTGTTTACGTAAATGCTAGTTCCTCGACAGGCTACCTCTTAATATATTCCTACCTAGGACGCATACGCATGAGGCGAACAGCTAAGAGGCGGCGCCTCTGTCAACGTTCCACTCGATAAATCACCTCTTCTTGAAGGAAAAATAACTGAATAGAGGACCTGTTTCCTATTTCTTCCGATTATTGATAGCGCTTGGCTGTTGAACTTGTTTATTTGCTTCGAGATTGTCAATAGATATTATCTGTTTACTAAAGCAAATCGGTGTCATAAACAATATACTGGCAAATGATATTTAGGTAGGGTAAATCGCCAGTAACTGGCCACCGTCCAGTAACTGGCCACCTCAAACTAAAAATGAGCTCTATTCACCTACAAACAGAATTCATTTTAGCATGAGCTTTTAATTACTGCAATGGCCACCCTTCAGTAACTGGCAGCGTTATACTAAAATGAATTCTGTTTGTAGGTGAATAGAGTTCATTTTTAGTATGAGGTGGCCAGTTACTGGACGGTGGCCAGTATCTACTACTTTCAAACTATGAATCTAAAAAGAACGTGTTGCGGAAAAACCAGCAGATAAGTAAATGATTGCAGCCTGCAGAAGTCTAGAACTTTTAGGGAACGGGATACAATTGAAAATCACTAATTTGCTACTATGTTGTGACATCAAAGTACATATCAAGATGATTTCACCTTATTCGAGAATCACAAAAGTTTGGAGGATTAGGCAGCAATTGGGAGGCGCGGTCTGTCCTTTGCTTTCTCCTTGACAGCTTTTTATACTACAGGTTTACAAATCAGACTACTATATACCTACTTTGCTACATTAAACATATAGTACGTAGTAGATGGGTATTTAATATAACGTAGCTAGACGTTATATTAAATACCCATCACGGCGTAACTCATAGAATTATTTGGCAGAAGGTACTCGTATTTAGGCTGCTTAATATTTCCGATAAAAGTGAACGCACAAAAGTTTGTTTAAATTATGATAAAGGCTAGCTTATCTGTTGGGTATCTAAGTAAAAACTGTTTGTTTAGTCCTGCAAATCGCTATTTGGCTATTTACATTAGTATACTATTAACATTCAAAAACTATTTAAAACGGGGCATTTACCATGTGTGTCTGTTTTTTTGAGTTTCCGATATTTCGGCACAGTTGCATGCGCCATTATCACGGAGTAACTGAGATATCGGAAACTCGAAAAAACAAACTATATTATAAACACTCTACTTGTTGAAAAGCATTTAAATTATTCTTAAGAGATAAAATTAGATATTCAAGAGTTCTCATTTTCATTGTTTTACTAACAAAACCTTAGCTGAGCTGCTGCGGCTGAGTCACAATTTACTCTATGGTAGAGAAATTTCCCAAGGAGTTTCGTGTATTCGTTGAAAATGTTCCTGACACGATGACAAATGCAGCCATTTCGGCTTGCGACATCCGAGCGAAGTTCAAGCTGCATTATTTGAATAAATAGTAGAAAATGGGTTTTCCCAGACAATGCAGATCTTAAAGGATTGGAAACTCGTTATTATTCATTATTCTCAAGTTTACTTTGATGTTATTGAAATTTATATTTTTACAATATGTATATTTTTACAGTTCGTTATGTTATTACTTGCAATTAGAATATCTCCTCAGTAAACATATTACAGACGATCTGTAAACATGAAAGGTTTTTCTAAAAAGCCTGGAGGGTGTAAAGTACCTTAGATACTTTGAGCTTTACGATCTAATTCAACATCTATACGCGCTTTTTATAGCCGGCTTACTGTGAAAAATAAAGAGAAAAACACGCCAATAAATCAAGTATATTGATTAGTAGGCCATAAACAATTTTATGGCGAATCATAATCTTAATGTCAAAAGTCCTTTTTATCTTTGCACCAAGAACTTAAATCAGGCGAAACCTTTTTTACTTTTTAGGGGAAGATTGGCACCATTCGTACACGGGAAAAAATTATACACTTGATTTCATATCTTGATTTTAAAAACATGCTGGCCCATTATTTTTGTATGGTCTTCCTTCTTAGTTTTGTCGCTGAGTTTAGAGTAATAATTATATATTATAACTAATGCTTAAAAACATGTATTTATTTTAACACATGTTTTTTGTTATGTTTGATAAATAACATTACATATCTACATGAAAACTTATATTTACCTATAATATTCCGATGCTTTAACTTTCTACATTGTAATCTTTTACGCTTGAGATAAGCGCGTCGTCGGTCTCCTTTTTCACCGATAATGAGACGAAATTTTTGGGTTTTCGGGCATCGTCAAATGATAATACTTGGCATAGGTATAATCAAATAAAAAGTAAACGAGTCTTTGAAGACGACTAATAAAAGTTTATTTTCATTTTGGCAACATTTTCTTATGACCTCTGGTTTTGACAGTGTGGTACTTTTAAACGGTGACAGTGTTCAGTTTCACCACTTTGTCACGATAATTTGTGAATAAAGGTGTATTTTAAAAAGGGAAATATTATTATACATATGTAATAAAAATACTGACTTGTGCAGCAAAAAAATATGCAAGCAATGTTTTGATGCGAATTTGTATTTTTTGCTGTGAATGTCAGTATAACAGTTAGGTCATGGTTATTTTTTGTTGTGCCTTTAGAATTTTTTCATTGATTTGTATTAATTTAACCAAATTTAGGACTCGTGTTTTTTCCACTAAAATATGTAAACATTTACACCTTCATGTCAATGTCATAAGAATGTATATATAATTTTGAAGCCTTGGTAATGCTCATATATTTATGAACTCAACTGTAATTGCGTGTATTGTCCCGTCCCGTATTAAAACCTTATTACCGAACGTCTTATGTTTAAGTGTTTACTCAAATAATACTAGTGCTACTGAAATTGGATCTTCCCCAAAAGGATACTAAATTTTAAGACTCATAAATAAAAGCTGAGTTAACGCGTTACACCTATTTTAATTCAGCTAATTTCAGGTAAGCCGTAAAAGCAGTAGTAAAATTACGGATCGAACTGAAGCCTACTCAAACGAGGATAAGCTCTATCACAATACGTTTTAGTAATGGTTTTACTTACAAATATGTAGTTCAGTTTAAACTTTATAACAAATAAGAGAAGTTTAAAGATGTATTACTGTATCTAAGACTTTATGTATTCAAAAGATGTTAGATTTAGCTATTTAAGTTTTTGTACGTAAAAAAACATGATCACTTTATACATTTTGTATTGTAACTTGCGGTAACGTCTTGTCAGTTACAATAATTACTTTAATTATTATTTATTATCATACCACCGCATCAGGCTTGTCAGAATTTTTAATTCTTATTTAATAAAGTTGTTAGTTTTTCCTTACTTTATCATACATTATGGTAATACGCATTAAGCATTGAAGCCGGTTCAAAATTTAAACTGGTTTCGTTATAATTCTGACACGACCTTGGCATTAACAGGCGCAGTAAGGGTTTCGGAACCCGGTATTTTATGAACGAGCAAATACCGGAATCCCTTTGAAGCCTACAATGAATGCGTGTTGATGAAATCGTATCGTAAGCAATAGGTAACAAATCAAAGTTTTAAATCTGCATACCGCTCATAACTTTACATCAAACATGCGGTAGTTTAACAAAGTGTAAGCCATATGTATGGCTTGACATGGCTCCTTCGAATTCATTCGTGGATGTATGATGTTCATTTAATTAGTGAATTTTTATTCACCCAAAAGTTACTGGCATATATCAAATGATATTCTGTCCATAAGTTCCGAATACCTCGTTGGTAGGTACAAGCCGGCACTTGTGGATTGAAAGATGGACAGATTGGAAGGTTTACCATTAGGCTACCAGCGCCTTTAGGGCGGCCACCCACTACCAGTCCGCCGGACAATATCGGCCTGTTAGTTAGAACAAAAATTTGACAGTTCCGAACGACTGACAGGCCGATATCGTCCGGTGGACTGATATTGGGTGGGCGCCATTAGCCCTTGATTGAACTCGCGGAGCGTAAGCGAAGTGAGTTCTTACAAACAACTCCAGACCGAACTGTCACGTGGCTACTGGGACGTCTCGGCATTTGGATGGCTTTTTGATTTCGATAGTTTGTCTGACGACTTTAGTAACGTTTTTCTGATCTTTATGAAATTTCTTGGGGCTGTAGCGGAGATAAGTACATAAAATTTGTAAGTTCGTATATGAACAGGATCGATCAAGTGGTTATGGAGCTAGAAGGAGAAAAAATCCTCCTTAGGGTCTTGTTATATTTGTCAACTCATTTGTAAGTAAATCGCGAGTTCTCAGTTCGAGGCGGACTACTAGTTTATTGAAATACAAAGATTATTCAGGGACCTATTTATATTGTCAAATGCTACACTCTTCTCTTTGTTTAACGAAACAATCTCCTTTTCCCATTATTGCCAATTTACAGTGTATAAATGCCTCTATTGAGCTATCTCCTTCGCACATCACCGCCTCCTAACGAGACATAGCAGTTCTATCATAAGCACTTTCTTCGATACTCGATACATGGCATTGTACCTTTGTTCCCTTTGTGACTAGACGGTAATGGGTGTTTCGGTTTGAATTTCAATGCAGGGCTTTAATGTATTCAATTCTAGGTTAGATTGTAACTGAGTGGTCTTTGTGACGGCTTGAGAGTTGGGAATATGATATTATAAACTTCATTGTTCTATGCTAACTAGATTTTGCGTCAATAAAGTTCAGCAGGCTTATGATGGCAGTAGTTATCCGCCGATAACTTGATAAAAAGCTGACAACTTGACACATTCACACAGCAAAACATGACAATGTGTCAAGTTGTCAGCTTTTTATCAAGTTATCGGCGGACAACTACTGCCATCATAAGCCTGCTGATCATAAATTATTTTAACGTCAACCGCCAGCCGTTTGCCGAACATAAAAAAATAATGAGAATATTTTCTGTTTAAAACGCTGTTCTCATGTAAGTGACTTGCACGTCTTTTTCGAGACTATTAATATTATTGTACGTTAAAATATCGAGCAAAATTGCAATATAAAATGTATGAATCAGCCAAACAATGAATTAAGGTCAGAGAAAGACTGTGAAAGTCCTTGATGTAGGTGGGTAGTTACTTTATATGTTGCCAAGCTCGTTTTGGTTAAAAAAATACCTAGCTGGAAGTTTGAAAGTTGTCAATATTTATCTTTTTTTTTACGTTACTTTCTATAATGTCTTTATTTTTTTTTACAATTAAATTAATGTTGAACACGATTATGCGATGCTAAAATGTATCATTCAAATAACTATTGTAGACTGCAATATTTTTTTAGTGCTAGTCAATCTATATTTTATATACCAGGAATTTCAAAGTTGAAAGCACATTAAAGCTATTTTATAAAAAAAATGTTTTAAAGTTGCTGCTAAATAGTGCGCCTGAATAATTATTTTAGTGGCGCACTATTTAGCAGCAAATAATTATTTTAGTATCAACTAATTTATTTGGCTCAAACAGTTAAATAATACGTCTACTTGATTTTATCTCTATTAATTCTGTATAGTCCACACTGTAGAGCGGTAATCCGGTTTACCAATTTTACAACACACTTCGATGGCATGACCTTTTTCTTAACCCGTATATTTTTCTGTTTTCCGTGGTTTTTTCAAGATTATGCCTGTGAGGTTATAACCATAAAGTGTGAACGCTTACTTTGAATTCAAGTCTTCGAACTTAACCTCTAGCCTTCTCATTGGTATGCATCCCTGATGTTAAGTTAACCAAAACGCAAGATCAGCCCTCACAATTTGCATGATTATGATTATGTGCTTTCAAAGTTTATGTCGTTTAAGACTATTTTAATAATTATGTATAAAAGTGAGGCGAATGATGCATGAATCTACTTAGAACTGATACAAAATTATGGTGAAAGAAATACCAAATTTAAATTGGCGCCGACAGTTTCATCTCTAACTTAAATAGTAAATTCATATTATTGTGCGAACTCTTTGTGAAAATGTATCGCCACTACTTTGAAAAACTTGTATCTTGTTCTGTCACTTAAAAGAAAAATGTGGTAACTATGTATGTGATGCATATAGAGTTACTGCGTTTCAAGTTAGAGAAGAAGTGCGAGTTTTTTTTCGAAGTAATGACGTTATAAAATGACTGAATTGTTGACATAGCTATTTTGGGTTTGCTTAGCAGGTCACTGATCCATCAAAGGGCATACGGTGCATCAATCAACCTATACTTTTGTAACTTCTCCTGACTTATCACATCTCGAATATCAGCTTAAATAATTAATGTACAATCACCGGCAATAGTATCTTCCTACACGAAGGCCGCAAAAATATGCAACACGCTCTTAAAGCCCTACAAATAAGAGCGTGTCTCATATTTTTGCGGCCTGCATGTAGGGAGATACTATAGCTGGTGCCTGTACCCAAATCGTATCGTGCAAATAGACAATAAACTTTATTTCTCTATCTTTTCCGCTGTTTCCAAGAACTGCCTCTAGAAGGCTAGGCGCTTTGCAAGTCATCAATTTTCATCGACGCTAGCGTCCATTATCCCAGCAAACAGAGAAGTCACTTAACCTTTACGACTTAGTTATATGAGCTGTTGTTTCCCTTTAGCTGGGGTAAGATTGCTTTGAATATAGAAAAATTCGAATCAGAAGGGAGTCTCTAATTATTTAAAATAAACACCAGTACTATGAAAGGCATATATTTATGCAATGTATGTTAAAACTTGCCTCTTTGAGACGCTTATTCTCGACTTACTGCATTTTATTGTTCATAAAATATGATACATTTAATTGTACTTTAAAGGCGCGATCTCCTACTACTGCCTATTTTTCTGACGTGAAAATGACATCATGTGCAAACTGAACCAAATAAGGTTTTTATTTCAAGGGCAGGAAAATGGAACAGCGCTATTTGCTATTTACATAACCGAATTCACGCCGGATCATGCATAGCTTGTTCCATAACAATAGCGAAGGTACAGTGACTATCAGATATATCGAAGCGGCCAAGGTGGCCACAAATATCTGAACAACGCCTCTATTGTCAGACGATAACGTGCATGTTCAGATATTTTTGAGTACTCTGGCCGCTCCGACATATTTGATGGTGACTGTACAGTCACCACCAACGGTACGTACCGTACGGTACCGTAACGATCACCAAAGTTTAGGCAGCGTCACGGGAGCGCATTCTAAGATTATTCCACCCTATACGTCTCCGGTACTTTTAAAAGATTGCTTTAAATCTGTGGCCCTAGTGAAAAAGGGTACAAGTTAAAATGACTTAGCGAATACGGGTACAAGTGCCGTACATTTTGTAGGACTTGTGCCCTTATTCGCTGAGCCATTCAAGTCAAGACTACATAAATATTTCTTTGGCAATTTGGAACGGCAATGCTGCTTCATAAAAAACCTGTCAGATAGCCCAGATAGGCCCAAAAACGAGTTTGGCAATATTCGGCTACTGTGTGGATTTTCTTGTGCATGTAATGTGAAGTGGCCCTTGAAGGAGTGCCTTCTCGCGCGGCGATTTCCGCTCGTCCGCCATCCCGGGTTTTATTGCTAACGAATTGTGCATTTTAGTAGCGAGCACGAGAGCCGACAGCCACTTTATCACTATACGGGTGATATCGCGTATCTAAAGGGATCGTGGACGTCCCAGGAAATAGTAACGTGAGTCATAAAGATGATGCCGTCGGCTTGCATATTCAAAAAACAATCCTTCTATCCATACGTACAAGTATTGGGTCTGACTGATTGTGATTGATTAGGAAGCGTTGAAACAATGAATAATTCAAGAAAATATAAGTTATTTTATCTTTCCGTGGAGGTCGTGATTTTAATGTAAAGTAAAAAAATATATAAGTTTGCCAAATTACTTATATATATTACATTTTAATTTAAATATATCGTTTTCAAAACATTATTAAAGGCAATATTACACGAGCTGGAGAAAGTCAGCCATTGATGTATTCAAATAGGGAGAGTACTTAATGATATCGATATTATGACTAAGCAATTATTGTGGCGCCCTTAAATTACTTAGATGAATTTAAAAAAAGTGGGTCTTGTGGCAGCAGAAATAGCTAAGTGGGCGAGATGTTCAAAATGATCTTAGCACGATTCTATTGTATCAAGAATAAGTGTATGTAAAGGTAGTTCCCTCTTGGTCCTTTAACCGCCAAGACAGTGATCCTCATTTTTGAAAAGGGTCAGCAACGCGCATGTGCCCTCTCTAGAGTTGCAGGCGTCCATAGGCTGCGGTAGCTGCTTACCATCAGGCGGCCCGTATGCAGGTTGCCACCGTCGTGGTATAAAAAAAAATTGAACTCCCTGCTTATAATTATCGACTGACTATACAAATAGTAGCTATATAGTTTTAGATACTGACTTACAAATGCGAAAATTGTTAACGTTACTAACAAGAGGCCGTTTGGAACGTCATTATTCGAATTAATTTTACTCGTGCTCACAGTTCAGTGAACTGTCTGGCCACGGATAGTAAAGCAAAGACGCCAATGTCAAAGTTATTTATAATTTACCAAAAAAATATATGTGAGTGGAATTATTAAGATTTGAAACCTCGCTTAAGGTCATTCATAATATTATTATTCGCATCAACACAATGTGTGTAATATAGAAACAAAAGTACCTACTTTTTGTCGTATAATATTAAAATCACAGCAATACAGCATGCATGTCGATGATTTCAGCTAGGCTTTTAAAACAGGGAACAAATTAAACTATTTTATTAAAATGTACCTACCAGGGATGTCACGAATGTCGTTTTTCTCACATTTGCGAATGCGAATATTCAGGATGCGAATGTCCGAATGCGAATGCGAATACGAATGTTACGGAGTACAGAGATTCAAATAAGTAAATTTTGCTTATCAGTTTAAGCTTCCATAGTTCATAAATACAGAACATGATATGTGATGGAGTTCTATATTATTGATCAAAAGGAGACAAATGATACCGTCGTTTTCACTTCCTGAGTATGAGCAAGCATATGACCATCGGCCGGGTCAGCGCGGTCAAAACAGGTTGCGTTCTGCCCACATTCGCATTCGGAAAATATTCGCATCATTTCATGCGAATGCGAATGTTGATACGAATGTCTAAAATGATGCGAATATTCGCATTATACGAACGCGAATGCGAATATTCGTGACATCCCTAGTACCTACACGGGAGAATTTGGCGGGTAACGCTGTGACCTTGGTAGCCTAAAGGTACTCTGGTCCGATTTTATCCGGATATTATCCGGGTAATATAACTACCTATTCGACATATACGGATTGCAAGCTGTAAAGCGCACAGGAGGTTCTGGTTACCTACTTTTTTATTTCGTATACGATATATTTTTCAGTTTATTATAATTGTCGATATCGATAAAAAGCTTTCTCCTTTTCAGCACAGCGTAATGAAATGTTGATCGTATTATCCAGTCAGTAGGCTGTGCCCGCTAATTTTAGACAAGGGGCATATACCCAACTGTACAGCCTTATGTACGCGTAGACAATGCTTTTGGTCCGTTTACAGTCTGACGATCAACGAAATTGGTATCCAGTTACGCTCAAAGTGTTTAATGTTATTGTCTGAGATGAAAAGATCCTTTTGAACTAAGTTGTGGTGTTAACTAGGTCGGTAAATGGTTTTTAAATACTGTAAAAGCAGTCTATTTAATTAAAAAATATTTTCAGTACAGTCTATTTCCATTAGTATTTACGATTATGTAAGGAATAGGTACACTCACGGACTTTAATTGTTGAGTTATTTACGGAAGCTATCTTCTTTTGTTTATTACTTAGGTACTCTATGAAATGTCCAATTTAAAGTGAACCCTAAATGGCGCAACAATTAAAGGCCTTGACTGTACCTAATTGATCGGTAAATTTAAAAACTATATCTTAATGACCAATACTAGTTTACATTAAAAAATATAAAAAGTCACACTTCTATTTTAAGGATAATGACAAGAAAGGATTGATTGAAATAGTTGTGTAAGTAAAGATCTTTTGAAAATTAAATATTATTATGTGATTATTCTATAAAGTTGAGGATACTTATGTCTAATATGATTACTACCTGTCATACTATCATCAAAATGTGATGGTAATTCAACTCAGCACTTGACATCTTGACTGCCCTTTCATAGACTTCTTCAAACTTATATTGCAAAAAAAGTTAAAAACCCGAATTAACTAATGAGCAGAACATTCAAAAACAAAAATAAAATATAATCTTGAAGCGTGCAAAGCGTTCGAAAATAAACAATACACAACCGTAAATTAAGGTATATTATTCCGTTAACATACAGAAAAATATGCCTTTTTGCCCTATAGCTGTCCTCAGAATAGCGAAGACAGACGAACTTTCCCAGATCATTAATAACCGAGTCTTTCCAGGGGACTGACGATATGACAAATGACGGTCGTTGACTTCGTTAAGTCGACATGTAGTTTAATTTAGGAGCTCGTGGTCTGAGGTATTGTCATGGGCTTTTTTTAAATGTATTAATGCAAATTAAGCATACTTAAGTTTTTATAATCTCGAGTCTCGACCATGACCTTGTATATGCGATAGTCAGAAGAGTTCGTTATAAATACAGAGAGTTCAAGATAAACAAAATGTAATATGATAGTAGGTACATATGCTATAATTTGTAACAAAACAAAATCTGTGTGTCGTGATAGCAAAGTGTGAAAATGCGCGCAAAGTTTTTTGCATTATTTATTCAATTTCTATTGTGAGTTCCTACAATTGGCTTTATATTGTTATCTAAGTTTATATTATGTAAATTCTAACTATTGGTTCTCCTTAAATAAATAAAAGTTCTTTGATTTCAAATAACAATGTTTCAAAATCATTATAACGAAAATTTATTAGTACCTACCTACCAACTTAGTAATAGAAAATATGAACATATTACGTAAATTTTGGCTCTATTTCGACTGCGAATTTCGATGGGACTTCTTCAAATTGAGTATAAACAAGTTTCACACATAAATCGCACGTAATCTGGGGCTGGGCATAGATTAAGGATAAAATTTCTCGTCTTCGTTTAGCCCTTCAAAGTACACTGTATTTTAAACTTTAACTTCATTGGCTAAGATCTAACTTACTCTGGCGATCGGGCAAGATACGAGATGTTTGAAGTAAGTTTGCTACCGTAACAAGGTTGGAAAGCATTCCCTTCCGGAAGCTCCCCGGATGGTAATATCCTTAATCCTCGTCTGCATAGGAGAGCTGAGAACAGCCCTGTAGATTGAAGTCTCCGTATTGAATTCTATTATACCGTTTTGATTAAGGTGCTGTGCAAGTTCAACGTCAAAATCATTTAAGTATAGCACTCAGCGGTCGGCCGGCGTTCTTCCAAGTTTGGACTGATGAAATCACATTTCAGTTATGCGCATGCACGAGCGCTGCTAACGCACTAATAGTCTAGTCAACCTAGATCAAATTTCACTAAAGTCAGGAACTAATTCTAAAGACTAATAAAATCACTTCGGATTGTTTTGTATGGGCTAAAAATCGAACTTTATACAACCCCTACTAAATTCACCCCCCCGGAAAGGGGTGAAATCGGTTGAAAACAATGTAATGGTTATAACTACGAAGAGAAAAGTGGTGTACTCGGCGTAATTTGGCGTACGTTTTAAAACACGTATATCTAAATTTGCACGTGTTACTTATATTAATTTAAGCTACGGAACAGGTAAAAAAAAACAACATAACAAAAAATATTATTTTGGCCATTGCGGGTCTGGAGAAAGTATTGTACTCGGTGCAAATTGAGTAAATAATTAGAAAAAAATACTAAATCCAATATCAAATTCGCACCAGGGTGCGACACCCGGAAAGTAGTTTTTCATGTTTTTACTGTCGTTGTACTAAAAGGGAAATTTTAATACTTTTGGAATTTGACGCAATCATATTCATTTGATTTCGTTTACATTCGCACGCAATAAAAAATTGACATTTTTAAACGGAACATGCAGTTCTGTAATCAAGTACCAAAAACGTAGAGCAATAACAATAAATACACAGAAGCGACAACGGCGTGATTAATGGCAAGAGAAGGAAAGCGCGTAGACGTACTGACGAAGCACGGCTCTTGAGGCAAGAGTAGTGACATGTACTGCAAAAATAGTAGGGTTTCTGAGTATGCAGAAAGACATTCAACAAATTAAATACAGGTACGCCCAAAGTTTGTTAAATTCGTAAAAACGTTTTTCACCAGACTTACGAAGCAGTTCAATGAGGTGTGTGAAGTCCTAATCTGCACGCTCTATCATTCTGAGAGAAGGCCTCTGACTAGCAGTGGGGCGTATATATGCTGCTGATGTTGATGAGGTTTTTATTATGAGAGACTTTAAATATTAAAACGACACCTATTTTTTATCAATAAGTTATATAAATGAAAAAAAAAAAACAATAATTTATCTTAATATTAAAACAACACCTATTTTTAACCGACTTCAAATAAGGAGGAGGTTCTCAATTGGACTGAATTTTTTTTTATATTTTTTTGTATGTATGTTACTCGATATCTCCGTGAATCGTGAACCGATTTTCAAAATCATTTTTTTAATCGAACGGGTATAACCCCTAGATGGTCCCATTGTCACCAAGTCGGGATCTTATGATGGGATCCTGGAGAAATCGAGGGAACTCTTCAACTATTATAGGCACGCCTATAGTGATTTCACTATTTTTTACAGCAACTCGGCCACTTCCTCTTGAAATAGCGGATCCTAAGTGAAGACGGTTCTTTTTTTGTTTAAAATTATATTTTTTCTCAATAAGAATTATAATTGAAACAAAACAATAATATCTCTCCAGTATTTCAAATAGGTATTTAGCATAACTTGACGTAATTTTAAATTTTAAAATAAATAATTATTAAACCAACTTAAGCGCTAAACCTTAATCCACATATTCATAAACTTACTTCAAACCTCATTTAACTAAATCATCTTTTGACCTTATCTGTCAATTTGACAGTAAAAAATAAAAGATATTTATTCTTCAATTTAGGCACATTACAATGCACTTATGAACGTCAGACAGAAAAAGAAACTACCACCGGTTCTAACCCTACACCTCTGACCCGAGAAGTATTACTTATTACCGGCAAGAAACTCGGCGTGACTTATTTTTTCAAAACAGTAATACAAATACATTAAAGATACTATATACAATAATGCGTAGTTCTTCAAAAAGGCATATCAAAACAGCTTGAAAGACAGACATGTACCTTTACTTTTTTATTTTATTTCATATATATTTTGAGTCTGTCGCATGCAGAATCATGAGCTCTATCGAGTCTGGTAGAATAAAAAAAATGGCCCAACTGTCCCAAAATTAACATCCAAAAAATTCGTTACGTTCATAAAAAAATGTAACGAAACTGATAATTTCTCAGTTTCGTTACACTTTTTTTATGAACGTAACGAATTTGTTGTATGTAAATTTTGGGACAGTTGGGACTAAGTAAAGGTACATTTTTTCTGCAAATTACCCAGTCAGCCTTGATATAGCTAAGGCTTTAGATCGGGTCTGGCATCAGGGTCTTCTGTCGAAGTTCCCAGCTTACGGACTGCTTGAGGGATTGTGCAGATGGGTTGCCAGCTTTTTGTCCGGCAGAAGCATACGAGCCGTAGGTACTAGCTAAAATCTAATAATAATATTATCATGAATAAGAAAGTGGTGGACCCTTGGTGGGGTTATGTAAATTTGATTTTGAAACGAAGAATACAGTTATCTTTCTCTTTAATTTTATTACCATATTTTTTAGTAATTTGTGTATATTTTTTAGTAAGTTTTAATTATTTTCTGACTTTCGTAATTAAATAAAACAACAATTAAGTACTCCACTAGGCTTATGCCTCAATGCTGTCAGTTCGGTTTATATTTATGAAACTTTTACTTCCTAACGCCAATTGTGCCCTAGTCTCACTTACACTGTTAATATTTTAACGAAACGTTTGTTAGTCCTGTGTGAATAGCGTCCCCGGAACGATCGGGCTTTGCTCGGCTCTCTTCGGCTCGTTTTACTGTGCCACATTTGGCGTGCTGATTGGGTATCTCTAACTTATATGAGATCTATCTAGAACGGTCTCAACGTACGGCGGGAGTAAAACAATTGCTGCGCGCTGCGCTATCTCCCCGCCCCGCGCGCCCCGCGCCGCGTGCTACCACCCACCGTTGCTTGCAGTTCGTTGCAATAAATTATATTTACTTTTTGACAAACTTCCGGTAAAAAAATCCTATTTTTTATTTAGTGCAAATGTAGTGTCTTTAGATAAGTACTGTTCTTAAAATTTTCACGTGTCTCTTAATTTCCCTTTCCAATTTAAAATAACAAAATAATCAAAAATACATGTTTCATAATTTGCCCAGGCGTGCAAATTTAACTGAATGTTTATAATGCTTTAAAAAGCTTAACTTGAAGTCGCACCAACCGACTGACTTATCCTCGAGCCGCAATCGAAAAAAAATTTTTTTTAAGGGTGTCATACATCGCACATCTTTTTAATTAAGATACACTATGCACCAAGCTGTTCTCTATACACTACTAAGCTTGAACCCAATAGCTTTTAACTTACTCCAAAATTACAGCACTTTATAGTTTACACCTAAAATTTAACAGTCTTCCGTATATAACAGAAACGGTGCAACTCGGGGGAAACAATCTAGTTGCGCCCTCTAAGGAATCCAAAAAGAACCACGACTACACGACTTACTTCCATACTTTTTTTTAATTAGACCATACTATAAAGAGTTCGGTACTCTATGGATAAAATTAAATTACAGTCGCCATCAAATATATCGGAGCGGCCAAGGTACTAAAAATATCTGAACATGCACTTTATCGCCTTGACAATAGAGGCGCTGTTCAGATATATATACCTTGGCCTCTCCGATATATCTGATGAGTGATGGTGACTGTACTTACTTATGTAATAGCAGAGACTATAGAGATATAGACGACCACAGCCTAAGAACTTTTTGAAGCCCATGTCAATTGGGCCATCTATGTCAAAGCCACCTAATGATACCGAAATTGTAAGAGAAATGTCACCTGCACTGCTACTCCAGCAGCTACTAGTGTACTACTAGTACGCTATTTTGTTACTAGGTGTTACACAAAATGCAGCATTGCATAGTTTCCTTAGTAACGGAAGCTATAAAATGATATGTTTCCTCTTAACATCAATAAATAGTTTATTATTTATAAGATATACCACATATTAGACGTATTACATATATCTGCCGTGCCGTTATAATATATTCTTTAACATGAAACCGACTTGCTAAAATTGTATAATGTGTTACCAGCATTAGGGCTATTATTAATTAAATTTTAAAGGCAATGAGACGTAGCTTCATGACATAACCACAAGTTTAATTTAATTTAATTGTAAAACGATTTGTTAAATAACAAGTAGTTAAAATTGACAGCTTTTTGTTTATGAGTGTCCATGGTCCAACGTCAACAAGTTTCAGCCACCAGACTGTACCTATTTAACTAATTCAAAAAGATATCTATCATCCATAAATGCCATAATAAAAGCAACTACGGCAAATTAGAAACAGATATTGCATTTATAAACTCTTTATTGCCATGCCACCATAGTTAAAACTTAATTTCAATCCCAATTCTAGCGTTCAGCCTTATACATTATCAGTTAAGTACGTTGCATGAATTACATCTTATGTCGTCGCATACGCACATGTTCACTAAACACTTAATAGATAAGTGGACCCTTAACCCTTAACGGGCAAGTTTTGAAAATATACCCTAAAATTCTGTACCCACAAGAAAAAAATACAAAAAGATGAACAGGTTTGTCTTTTTTGAGACCGCTGCCCTATAAAGAGTTAAAGTCTTAGAGAATTAAACTGCAGTGGTCATGTCTGTCATTTTCTATACAAAAAAAGTTGCGGCGGAGGTAAACGTCAAATGTATACGCAAAAAATAGCCAGATAAACATCAGTTCATACAATAAGTATGACCTAGTCATATATTTCCGTCAGAGGGAAACGCCTGCCGGCCGCTCCGGACGTTTGAATCCTCTAAGCTTAAAGTCGTAAAACAAATTTGACATTTTATCGACACAATGGTTACTGGCAATATTCTCGTACCAATTATTATTAGATTATTTGGTTAATTTCCGGCAAAGGCACATCACGGAAGCGTCGTTTGATCCCCTCCGGCCGTTTTGGCAACCAAGTTCCGCAACCAGTTGTCGAAAAAGAATTAACATTCTTGTTACGCAACTAGTTGCCTAAAAAGAAATTATATTCCTGTTCGACAACTAGCGTTTATATTACTGGAGTTTCGCAACTGGTTACCAAATAAGACTTTTATTTCTTATTTCACAACTAGCATGATGACACCACGTGACACCTAGAATATCCTAAAATCAAACAGACGTTTTAATAATACCTATATACAGAACTTCAATAGTGCTATTTAAAAATATAAATGTTTATTTGACATCTTTGACATCTGCTCCATATACAATTTGTACTATTTTTTATGCTGCAGTGATGCACATAAGGTTATCTAGTATTTATTGCTAATAATAGCGACAACGATTGATCAAGTGTCCAGTGATCACACCATTACATATCGGACGGGTACTCATAAATCTTATAATGTCTACTTCAAATGTATATCCCACACGTGATATTGTATTTATTAGTACGAAAAGAGGAGGAGTGTCAATGCTATACAATGATCGCCAATATCACCGGAAAAAGATTTACGTTAATAAGAACTCGTTCTGGAAATGTTTCACAACAAAAGGATGCAAAGGTAATATCACTTTAAATAGTCGTAATGAAATTGTGAACCATAGTGCACACATACTGGGTTGTTTGGGTGACAGCGGTAAAAATATTATCAAAAAGAAAATGGATGATCTCAAACAGAAAACAAGCAGCAATTTTGAATCGATTCAGAAACAATATAATGATATGGTTCGTGACTTAAAAAATAACGGATATGAATTAATAGCTAATGTACCAACATTTAATAGTGTGAAAACTGGGTTATTTGCTGAGAGAAACAGAGTTGTCGGTGCTAAGAAATTACGATTTGCACGTGCACTTGACGTGACAGTGCCAAAGAAGTACGAAAAAATGTTACTTTGTGATTATATTGACGAAAATAAGGATTTAAGATTGATTGTTTTCTGTAATGATAATATGAAAACGGAAATTAAGAATATAAGTCACTTTTTTGCTGATGGAACTTTCAAGAGTTGTCCAAAGGGGTTCCATCAATTATACACAATACACGGATATGATGATAAAACTCACATCATTACCCCTATATTTTATGCCCTTCTACCAAACAAGAAAACAGTAACTTATAAATTGTTACTGAAATTGATCAAGAAGCAGATTTCTGATTTCCGACCAGCTAAAATTACACTCGATTTTGAGGTAGCTGCTATAAATGCCTTTCAACAAACATTTCCTGAAATCATCTTTAAAGGCTGCTACTATCATTTCAATCGCTGCTTGTGGAAAAAAGCGAAATCCCTGAAGATAACTACAAGAGTATTAAAAAGACACGTATCAAGATGTATCGGGATAGCCCGCTTGCCACAGAGTGACATTAATGAAGGGTATAAATATGTTATTGGAAGAAGCCCTAAAGACAATAAAATTAAAAAGTTCAACACATATTTTCGAAATCAGTGGCTTAAAAAACATGATTTCGGCAATTCTTGTTCTTGTGCAAATGAAAATATCAGAACTAATAACAACGTTGAAGGTTGGCACCGCAAAATTAACAATTTTGTTGGACGAACACATCCTACTTTAGCACATCTACTAGACGTGTTAGATTCTGAAAAATCATCGTACGATTTAAAAAAAACAACAAACAAGAAAAAGAGGGAATATGCGGAGATAGATCAGGAAATTGAGTCGGCGTTAAACGATTTACAAGAAAAAGTTATTTCTGTCGGACATTGCATAGAAATCATAAGTCCTTTTGTCATGCCTTGGTGAATAAATGCTAATAGATAAAAGATAATATTAAAGATAGGTTAGATTTAGTTGAGAAATCAGTAACTTTGTATTACAAATTCCACAGACAGATTTCTCAAAAGTATTGTGTTTCGTTAGATTAGAAATATGCGATTAAGTTTTTACTATTTAATTACGAACTTCTATTGGTCTAAGAGCTGGCCACGTCAGATGTGACACAATAATGAGAGGTTTGTAATCAGTCCAGTTAGATTGCATAACCATCCTTATTGCTAGATCCGGGCATCTGGCAGCTTTTAATGGGTGGAGATCAGAGTGACAGACCAACAAAGTTTTTAAGTTGAAAAAAAGTAATACCGAAATAGGTAAAAACTGCTGAAGTTGTGTCATTTATAGAGAACAGGGCCTATATTTTAACATTAGAACAAAAAACATTGTGTATTATTGCGCAAACAAAAACAGTAGGCGAGTAACCAAAAATTACATTATACATCATTTGGCACTACTTCCCCCAAACGAAACTTTTGGATATTATATAATCTAATTAATTACATAATTTTTCATAATATTGTATCAAAACCAGAATTCTAGAATTTATTTTCTTCAAGTTATTTGCTTTCTTTTACCTCCACCACTTTACAGCTGCCAGATGTCCGGATCTAGAAATAAGAATAGTATAGCAAACTAACTAGAGGGGTTTCGTTGCTCTCATTATTGTGTCATATCTGACGTGGCCAGCTCTCCGTCTATATAGTTTAAAGGCCCACGCTTTGTTTTATTTGAAGGTGCAAGATTGGAAGTTTAATGGACATTGTTGGCTAATGCTTAAGTAATAATAATTGTTTTGTATTTGATATATGCCTTTTATTAATATGTAGCCTAAACATTAAACCAGAAAGCACACTGTCATGTCATGATCATGATTCAGTCGGTTCGAATGTACGGAACCAATTTGATTTCTAGGCCACTATAGAACCTTGTCACAATCAAATGATATGAGATCTGAAGCGGCTTCATATTGACGTTCACTGTGACAAGGCACGAAATGGCCTAGGATTCCTAGGAATCAAATTGGTTGACCGGTAACTAGGTATGAGTTGCCCAAACAAATGTTATATAGAAAATCTTCGGCTATACAGGGTGGAATTTTGTAATGCCACCGGAAGGGGAAGTACTCTTAACACTGTAGATAGAAAATTTTACTCAAAGAAAACATTCCTTTATTTTTTTAAATAAAGAAAACTGCATTCAAAGATTTTTAAAATATCGCTTGTCGCACCCGGTAATCGAACCGACTAAAATCCCTAAAAGTTGCAAACTGTACTTTTATTGCATCGATCGTTAGGGTCAATTATAAGGATGAAATCTCTCTAACAAACTTCATAAATTAAATGAAAGTAAAATAACTTTTTGGGATTGTAGTCGGTTCGATTACGGGTGCGACAAGCGAAATTTTAAAAATCTTTGAATGCAGTTTTCTTTATTTAAAAAAATAAAGGAATGTTTTCTTTGAGTAAAATGTTCTATCTACAGTATTAAGAGTACTTCCCCTTCAGGTGGCATTACAAAATTCAACCCTGTATAAAGATAGGTCGGTAGCATATACTATACAGGGTGGCTCATTCAAATGGGTCAGTATGGGAAAGTCTGAAACTATAAGACATACGAAGATTTGTTCTTAGGAACCATGTCACCGATTTTGATAAAAAGAAAAACTGCATTCATACTTTTGAAAAAAAAGTGTACCCAGCTGGGGAATATTGTAACGGTGGTCACTTCGAACGCCTACTATGATAAATTAAAGTATGTGAAAACAATGCATGTTTCATAGAGACATTTACTGCTTAAGACCTACACAGTCGTTGTTTAAACAGAAAAACTGTAAGTTTATTTTTTTTTCAAAACAACCGGGTTCGATTCCCCAGCTGGGTACACTTTTTTTCAAATGTATGAATGCAGTTTTTCTTTTTATCAAAATCGGTGACATGGTTCCTAAGAACAAATCTTTGTATGTCTGATAGTTTCAGACTTTCCCATACTGACCGATTTGAATGAGCCACCCTGTATATCTCAATACTCCGCTTAGCGTGTTCTTTCTATGAAACATAGGCTGCCAAAACTGAGGGGCGCGGGACGGGGAACCGAGTGCTTGGCGCGCTGTCATTGGTCAAATGAGTGACTGTTTCAAGTATTCGTAAGTAAGGATTACAACGCTGAACAGCAGAATGGCATAAGCGACACGGAAGCACGTGACGCTTATCTCATTTCTCTTCTCCAGCGAATAATCTTTTAAGAGACAGCGGGTTCGCCCTACTATGCGGAGTATTGAGATATTTAGTATATGGTCGGTAGTATTATTTCTGGACTAAAATAATTACCTACGTAATTTTAATCCAGATATTGAAACAAGATATAGGTTTTGGAATAGGAAAAATTTGTCCTCTCCCAGTGCTGGTTATGTAAACTGGTTATGTACGGAGAACAAGTGGATATTCACTTGCACTTGTTCTCCGTACATAACCAGTTTACATAACCAGCACTGGGAGAGGACAAATTTTTCCTATTCCAAAACCGGGTTTTGTAAAAGGTTTTTTTTTCCTTATACATAACCAACGTCATGTGCCGGTAATGTAAAAGGAAAGAAAATTCCTACTACAATACCCGGTTTTGGAGTAGGAACTTTGATTGCCTTGCGCATAACCAACAACGTCGGGATTGGTAATGTTAATAGGAATGGGATTTCCTGACACACAAGCGAGTTATGTAACAGGATCTTAGCAATGTCATTCTTTACAAAACTAAAAATGAAACCCACCTTATAATGTAAAGTTTGGCAGGTATATAAAATACTGGCATATTCTTTCTTTACAATTCAATATATTATTTAGTAGACATGACAATGTCATTTGTGATGATTCATGTTGTCATAATTTGTAAGTGCTTTATCATAAGTTTAATTTAGTTATTTTAGAGGATTATAATGAAGAGGATAGAATACTAATATTTGCATCTGAAGAGGCGAGGAAGAGGATGAAAGAGATAAAGAATTATTTTGCTGATGGAACGTTTAAATACTGTCCACCATTTAAGCAGCTCTACATTATTCATGGCGATTTAACCAGTACCGATCAGATAGCCAACACTGTACCTCTTGTTTATGCTTTACTAACCAATAAAAAGCAACATACATATGAAAAGTTATTTCAACTTATAAAAGCCAAACTACCAGAATGGAACCCAGCAAAATGTACTTTCGATTTTGAAAATGCCTCTAGAAATGCAATAAAATCAGTATTTCCTGAAGTAGTAATTAAAGGCTGCTTTTATCATTTCTATAAATCGTTAAAACGAAAGGCAGCCAGTATTGGAATTAAGAAAACATCAAAGGTAAATAATCGGCATGTGAGCCTTTGTGCTGGACTCGCCATAATACCGATAGAGAAAATAGATGATGGATGGAATTATGTTCTGAATGAAAGTCCCAGTAACCGTTACATAAAGAAATTTAATAAATACATGCGCAAAAACTGGATCAATCGATCCGAATTTCGCCATGTGTGGAGTTGTGAAAAAGAAGAATATAGAACGACTAATCATGCGGAAGGCTGGAATTCGAAATTTAAAAGATATATTGGGAGATCACATCCAACCATTCCCCATCTACTGACAGTCCTATTTGATGATGCTAAATTTAATGGTGTATCTATTTGAAACTTCACAGCCAAAAAGAGGTCACTCTCGGTCATTGAGAATAATGATCGTATAAACAGATCCATATTGCAATTAAAGCATAATAAGATAACTGTCGGACATTGCCTGGAAAAAATATGCCCGTATATATAGTGTGCCAGCAACTCTGGCACTGCTTTTTTTCTTATTATTTTTACGTACACTGGTGGAAGTTCTCCGGGTGAATTTAATAGTTTTTGTAAGTGTTTCGAAAAAGATACTAAGTTCTATCATTAATAAAAAATGTTCAGTTTTATTAGCAGATTAAATCAGTAAGAAGGTTTATTCAAAACAAAATCAAAACTTTTTGTATGCACGAAAAACAAATAATATCCAGTCATCCTCTCTGTCATATCAATTTCAGTTTTCGTTAATTTTCTTGTCTCTTTTGACAACTAAATAGACTGTCGCTGATTAAAACTATATAAAACTAAAGTACTTCCAAAAGGCGGAATGGCAGATAACATTCAAGGTTCACGCCAGCTAAGAAGATTAGTTGGAGATGTAAATAAGTGCGTCTTCGGAGGTTGCACATCCACTGATCTACTTTCGCCCTCCAACTTACACAAAGCCATGATTTTGTGCAGGTTCAACTTTTATTTACCACCGGACGCTAGATTATGTCGTGACCACATTGATGCCGGTCCTGAAGATTGGGAAATTGTTGTGGATGCTGACTATACTCGAGAGGATTTTAATGAAATTCACTCGCAAGACATCCTAAATATATTAAAAAATGTGTTAATGTCGGTGCATTTAACTGTTTGGTCCGCATTAGAATAGATAAAACTTGTTATTAAAATATAATATATGTTTTACTGATTTTCCTTTTTAATTTTACGGAAGGTTTTCGTTAAGGACTAATATATATTTCAGTATGAAATTGTATATTACGTACGGGTTCCTTACCTAAAAATATGTACAACAAATATATGTATAGTATATGTATGTTCTATTGACAACGTTTCTCCTCTGTAAGTATGAACGAAAACGCCCTTTTAAATCTGCTTTTGCAACATGCTTGGCCAGTTACTCAAACAGATTGTAGTAATTATCCTGTTACATAACTCGCTTGTGTGTCAGGAAATCCCATTCCTATTAACATTACCAATCCCGACGTTGTTGGTTATGCGCGAGGCAATCAAAGTTCCTACTCCAAAACCGGGTATTGTAGTAGGAATTTTCTTTCCTTTTACATTACCGGCACATGACGTTGGTTATGTATAAGGAAAAAAAAAACCTTTTACAAAACCCGGTTTTGGAATAGGAAAAATTTGTCCTCTCCCAGTGCTGGTTATGTAAACTGGTTATGTACGGAGAACAAGTGGACTTTGGACATTTGTATCGCGGAACAATTTAATCATTGGCCTAATTTATTTTATAAAATTGAGCTATATTTGGTCGGTTATGTACCTACGCGGCCGAAGGGATTTCAAAATAAATATTATAAAATTTATAAAATAACGAGCTAGGATTTTAAAATTATTTTTCTCGTATTTAAAATGTATTTAGCCATTACATACATATTTTCTTAATAAAAATATTAAATCATGCACCTAAAGGTTAAGTATCCGAGACCTATTCTTCTTTGGCAACTAGATGTGAAACAGGAATATAATTTCTTTTTAGGCAACTAGTTGCGTAACAAGAATGTTAATTCTTTTTCGACAACTGGTTGCGAAACTTGGTTGCCAAAACGGCCGGAGGGGTTTGATCGACGTTATGTTCCAGAGGTGATGTTATTGGGTTCGTCAAGACACGACATACGGGGCTGAACGAAATAATGAGTTATAAATGAGGATACTTGTTTTAATCATGTGTGAAATGTGAAAGCTTCGCCTTCAAAGAGTTTTGGGAGCACCCAGGGTAGTTTTCCAGTTAAAACACGCAGTATAGTTAACAATAAACGTATATTTCTCTTGGCGTGTGCCAAGTATTTTTTCGTATGACATCTTTCACAGTGAACCAGATAATGCAAACTATAATCAAAATGCGCCAAAAGCATATTTTTAAATGAAACATATTTTTAAACAAAACTTAGACGATACTTAGCCATGATGCCTACTTTCAGGGGCTTGTAATGTTGGTGCATAGTCTTTGCTTTAATAATTATGACTAGACGTAATGAATACAAAACAAAATAAATATTTTAAAATTGCGAACAAATGACTATGAACATTTTGAGGGGACAAACACAGACTGTCAAGTTTTTCTATACAGTACGTCCTGAGCCATTGGATTAAGCCTTAAACCCCACATAGAGTTCTCAGGAATGATCTAACGCTGCTATTGTTTTAATATGAACAAAAGGTAAATAAAAAAAAATTGTGACAAAAGTCATTGGCAGTATTTTTGACAATAACATATTAGTGACACGTCACGCCAGAGAAAAGCAATATGTTTGTGTATGTGTGTGTGGGTGTTGACACCTGCCGTCACACACATTTCTCGCATAAGACATTTGTCAAATAAAATTTGTAATAAGTGTCATGAATAAAAAAGATAATCAAATAGGATGAAGAAGGTTTCAACTGTTCAATGAGGATGTATTTTCTCGCGACCTTTTAATTACTTACAGGTTGCTCCAAACCCAGCTCTTAAGTTGTCAATTTCTTCGTAACTGTTATTATACACCGATTGTAAAGATACTGATATACCTACCTGGTTCTAAATGACCTAATATATGTACGTTTCGGCTTTGTCTAATGGCTAAGGTCACAGTATTAAAGTGCGCTATGACGTCCGACTTTCAATCCGGAAGTCTCGGGTTCAAACCGCGGCTTGTAGGTACAGTCGATATCAAAGATATTTTTACACTTTTGCACCTTAGCCCGTTGTTATAAGGTGTAAAAGTGTATATATTTGACGTCGACTGTACTACTGCCTTTTCGGAACTTATGTACTTACAAAATAACATCTTATATTTACCAGGCTTTTTTCAATGAAGAAAGACGTTGTGAGGAAACCGTATCCGATCCCAATAAGGCCTAGTTTTTCCCTTTGGGTTGGAAGGTAGATGGCAGTCGCTTTTGAAAAACTAGTGCCTATAATAATTCATGGGAGTAGATTTCCAATCGGTTCTCCAAACTCCAGGTTCAATTGAGCCGTGGCAAAAAGCCTAGAGAAAACGCTAGGAGTGTGAAAAATAGTTTTTTTAAAGTGCTATAACTCACACAGTTTAACTAAATAACTTAATAATATTTTATTTATTTATTTATTTATAGGAGTCAAGAGTCTCCCACTGCTAGGCAATGGCCTCCCTCCTTCTCTTCCACGTGTCCCGGTCTTGAGCCGTCTCCCACCAGTTTCTATCGAAGGCGTTATAAATGTTTTTTTCTTACATTATTAATAAGGTTCTAAATTTAGAGACTGTTACGTCTGATATTAACAAAATATAAGCGGTTTAACTAATTTTACAAACGAGTTCATTAGAAATAATCAACTCAGCCCACATCTTGAACACCAGAGTAATAATTTATTATTAAAAGTTTACATTTATCATCTCCGTACTCTGCGTAGTCGTACGTCAAAGTTCAACGGCCGAGTAATTTGGTTTCAGTAAAAAAGGCCGCTATAATCCGAGATCCAAAGATATTATTTCATAGGCTTTGCAATGAATAGATACATCACAAATGGCAATATTACGGTAAAATAAATATATAAGTTTTACTTTACGAAAGTAATCACATTATATACACCGTGTTTTTATTCATTTGCTTTAATTGCAGGGGTACATTTCTGAGCTTAAATTAAGTATATTTCTCAAAGATATCAGTGTCCGAATCAGCTTCAATTCTGAGATAGTCGAAAGTTAATTTTATCTTTATGAATTTGTAAACCTCCATTAAATTATTGTTGAGACGCGGTAATAAATAATGCACCTGTGTGTAATATGACAATAAAATATGCTTCTTTTGTATATTGGGGTATTAATTATAGTATGAAATTACATTGACATGGCATAATTTTCAATTATTTGGCTGAATTAATTATAATACCTTAATACCCTAGTTACATCAGTGTCAGATATAACAATTAGGTATAGATGATTTTTTTTAAACTAATTATTCTAATTTGTTTCCTTAATCGTACCTAACCATGCTGTATGCTGAAATTAAAGCAAATCAACAAAAACACGTTGTATATTGTTTGTAGTTTTTGTTGTGAGTTTACCTTTTTAAGCGTTACCTATTTAACCAGTTAAGTACCTACACTATTTTAACTCTGTAACGTGATACAGATATTTGAGATATTGATTGCTTGCTAAGATTTGTCGGGTCTCGGACTACAAGTTAACTACACGGCTTTGTTTTTGTAAGATAAGTGTATTTATAATTCGATATCTACATTTTTTGTATCAAATTTTATGCCAGCATATGTATACTTACTCATATTCCTCTGTCAAATAATAAGAGTAGCTACTAGTATATCAGGAAGTTTTACACCTACGCATCAAATGCTATAGGCTCTATTTTTATACAGTATATACAGTAGGTATTTAAATATTTGGTATACCATGTGTGGCCTGAAACACGAGCAAAAAATTAAAACGTATATTCTACATCTCAATCTAAACAACGTTTGTTCAGCGACTTTTAAATATAACTTAGGTACGGTTTGAATTTTAGTACATTTTAAAGTTTACCTGGTGCCATATTCTAATTTTAAAATGTATAAACAATACATTAACAACACAATCTGTCTTAAACATAACTCCAACACTCAACCAACATTAAAGTCGTATTGTAGTTGCATCGCAGTATTTTTCAAGCAAATTCCGTCATTTTTGATTCAGACGTGTAGGCGTTAGCTGTATTGTGTTGTTATTGCATTGGATTTGCATTGAAGTTGGATCGTGTCTGTGCGTGTTTTAAAGTTAGAATACGGCCCCTGATCACACAATGTACGTATCTATTCCGAAATTGATTACATCTGGAGGATGACAAGACTGACAAGTACTGTCAATTAGATAGATTTTAAAGTACATTGAAAATAATATATGAAAAAGAGACACTCATATTTTTAAAAAGATGTTGAACAATAGTTTTATTGTGTAAGGCAATCTACGTTTTAATTTTTTTGCTCGTGTTAACAGTTTGTGGCCTCCCACACAAATAAAAACTAATCATAAATTTAATACAAAAAAAGAAGTCGGTTAATGATGATAGTCGTACTTAAACTGACTTAAAATCTGTAAATTTGAAGATAGATGTAAATTCGTTTACAAAGATTACGTGGCTGTATTTTAAGAATTATTTAGGCACTGTGTAAACAACATGAAGTTACGGAACAGAATAAGTAACGTTACGGAAAGACAAAATATTTGTTACCGACAAACGTGGTAAAATGTGACTTGCGGTACGTAACAAGGAATTTAGGCCCATTTCAAGTGCTGAATTGACGATTATCATGAAGTTTTCTATCTTTGTATTTGTAACTATCACTTGTTCATTTAACTAAGTACCTACTTACATTAGTTTTCTTTAGCTGATGTCTTTAGTTACTCCACCTTTTTCAAGTTACATGGATTAGCTTAAGTAGGTACTAACATTAGATTATATGTAAATTTTTGTACCTAACAAGATGTAGCTATGGACTGTAGTCTGCAATAAAGATTTTTATTATTTATTGTTATATCGGAGTTCATCAGCAACACAAGCCGTCTAAAATATATTTTTTATTCCATTCAGACTCTAAGCCAGACATGTTGTCTACAAAACACCATTGTCATCGCAATACATACATGCGCATATGTTTATAAAGTTATTTATATCGGTTAGATACTGTAATATATTTTAAAGTAGACAGGTTTGCAAACAAAGTACGGGCCAAAAATATCTTACGTTGATTATAAATGAAGAATATTAGCGAAACTTCATATATCTTCATTGTTTGTTTACAGAATTTGAGCTAATGTTAATTAATTTTCTAACAATAACTACATTTTTTCCTCATATTTTTATATACCTACTTATATCATATGGCTGCTTGTCACTGGATATAAATTGGATTTTTTTCTCTCGGGTAGTACTAGTGGGAAAGCAGATGATGAAGGAAATCCCGTGAGTGCTCCGCAGTCGGGATGGGACAGTGCAGCTGCCAAGTTTGTTACTCTTTTGAACCACCCAGCGATCGGATACGGACGCAGAGTAACATTGATTTCCAGCACAATATAGGTATGAACGATTAGATAGTTAAAAATTCTCTAAAATCTCCACTCAAGAGCAATAAAATACACTTTCTGCCAGGGTCAACCTGTATGGATATTGCTATACGAAATAACCCATCTTAATTGTCCGTGAATATTTTAGTGCAATACCAATCATTTTTTGCTCGGGTAATTCTGAAGTTCTGGAATCATATGCCCGGTGAAAATTTTCATACAAACATCATTATGGGTCACTCCATGGCAAAAGTAACGCGGCGAGTCACAAATGTTTTATGTTCCTTTTATTCATGATGCAAATTTAAATATTAATGTTTACAAGCGTTCTTCTTGATAGATTTTTATTTAAATAAATAAAAATTAAATCAATAATTATAATTATAATGTTTAAATTAAAAAAAAAAAAACAATTTCGTCACGTCGGCCGATCATTAATATCATTACCTACGTAAGTTTCACTTGACCCTGCCACTCATTTGAGAGAAGTAATGAACGACATTTTCTTTGTTACAAACTTCTAGGTGATTTGTGTTCATTAACCTTCCGTAATGAGTCATAATTTGTTTTCATTAGAAGCAACGAAAACAGTGAAAAAGAAAAATTGAAGTGACATAACTTTAAAAAAATATGATAGATAAAACGTTGATTTGAATTGTGTTTCTCAATGTATTTCAAAATGGCGTCGTTTATGTGACTTTAACTTCAATTAATGGCTTTTAATGCAAAAATTTAAAAATACTTATGAATAATTTTTGTATAATATTATTTTTGTTGCAGAACAATCTAATCAAAATCTTTTTTTTAAAAGGGGAAGTAATTATGGTAGTAATGAATATAAGTCCATACAATATCAATAACAGATTGGATAGGTATAGTTTGATGATTTTCTTTTTTGAAATGTAATATTTAAAACAAATAAAATTAAATGATAATTGCAATAAACATGAAATAACATTATGTTTAAAAATAGAACTACTTGTTTTTGTTCAGTTTATTTTAATTTATTTTGTAACATAAAATTTAACATATCTGACAAGAAATAAATACGAGTGTATATTGTAAAAGTTAGGTATTTCTTTATTTTTACATTGTCCGTGGCTTTTCTTACCAAATGAATTCTGGTTGATATATTTTTTTCCAGTTTCATCTCTAATACTTTTGTAATAGTGCAAATACGTGCATAAGAATCAAAACATTTATCTTAGTTCTATTATAATACATACAGGGTGTTTTTTCAATAATTAGCCATATTGTACGTGGTGATTAGGTGGGGCATAATAACTTTTACTAAGGGATCAAACCCGGAACCACAAAAAAAATTAGGCCGCCCCATAGAAAACGTCGACATTCGATCGGCCAAAATGTATAGACCACTCAACATTTTTTTCGTGATTTTGGAGTTGGTCCCATGGAAAAAGTTATTCAATATGGCCTGCCTAATCACCTCGTACAATGTGGCTAATATTTGCAAAAAATGTTTTTGCAATATCAGTGAACATTTCCACTGTTTACAAATATACAAAACGCTTTCGAAGATTGACACAGATGCAAAAGAAATAGCGGAGAGATTCAAATCGAAACAACGGCTGAACAATAACGATGCCCTGGGGTTCGTTGACTTTCCTCCTCACTGATTATTGCAACTATGCTTTCAGTTTGTCACGTAAATTGAAATGTCCGGGGAAAACATATTTTATTTAGACAACAAGTTAGGTTATCACTATAAAAGAAAAAAGTGACTAAAGTGTCGAAAATGTAACCGTTTTATTTTATAGTGTTAGTAAATTATGTCTCACGAAAGTTTAAATTTAATAAGTTAGTTTATGTTATATAGTTATGGATACAAATCTATATTGCTGCAAAATACAATTCTATAATATTAATTTATGTTTTGGATGGTACTTTGTTGTAACATTTTGCTTATAACTATTTACTAACATGTCAAGAGTACATTGCAAATTCTAAAACTACACTTATCAAAGATATCAAAACTAACTTACAAATAACAAAAATGGTCCCCCAGGTCCGTCCCCTGCGGAAGGGACTACTACTACTTACTTAGTATTTTATAGATATTTGATACGTGGATGAGTTTTCCATCGCAAAAATTCAGATTATTTCTTGGCTAATGTACTTATTATTTATTATTATTAGGAGCCTGTAATGTCCCACTGCTGGGCAAAGGCCTCCCCTCGGTTTTTCCAACCCTCCCGATTCTGTGCAGCGTCCGGCCATTCCTTTAAAAAGGAGTCTAATTCGTCTCGCCATCGTTGACGAGGTCTGCCAGGTCCCCGCTTTGAAGTACTTATTCTAATGGAATAATATTTTATAGACTGAAAAAGTGCACACAGTACAAGCACAGCGCAGTACAACTTTATACAGTTAGAAGTTGTCTAAATTCTACGTAAATTTCCGAGATCCAACTTTATTATTCATTTAAAGCAGGAACTGCCCTGTGAATGAAAAATATCGCGTCGTCATTGCAATGGTAAATTTAAAACTATTGTAATTTGAAAGTTTATGACAACTCGAGATTTTTGCTTGCGATCGGGAGAACTTTCGAGTTTCAGCGAAACTTGGAAGGAGTGTAAGTTTCTCCATTTCAAGACTTAAGCTGGATTGTGAAACGAAATGAAATACACCAAGTGACTAGTATTCTCGTACGTTTTACTTAGTTCGCTTAAGTCGACATCACGCGACCTCGTTTTAGGTAGCTCTTTCTTAACGTTTAAAATTAGCTTTCTTGAACAAAGTGAATTCAGTCTTTATTGTCAAGAAAATAATTTATATTCGCGAAGGTTTCATGCATCGCGAACTAGCCGAAACCCAGTGTTATGCAAATTTGTTCAGTTCATGCTAGAGGTCACATGGTTGCAGCGAATTTGCCGACGCATTATGGGCGAAGAATAAATTAAGCTCATGTTAAATTTACGAACATGTACGGGGATGTGTGTCATGTGGAAATTTATACACACATGCACACACACACACATCACACACTAACTGGCACATATTTGTTTCCTAGTTTTAATTGTCAGACTAGCATCCTGCATTTTAATAAGTACTTTTGTTATGTCTATTGTCTGTATTTAAATTTATATACCTTGATTTTTTGTTGCTATTTCTTATATCATTAGATTTTCTTGTAGCGAAGTTAAAATATAAAGCTCTAGGAGAGAGCCAGCTAGTTGAAATAGTTTTAGTCAGCCTTTGGTGTTGTAAATTGAATTAGTTTGGTTGCCATTGCTACAGCAACCGGAGCTGCGTAAGTAGAATAAAATATATATTTATCAGTTTTTTTATAGTAATGGGTAATTAGTGAATTTATAACAAGAGTGTAAAAATATGTAAATATTACAGAGTTATTATTATGAATTAGAGTTTTATTAAATAAATCTCTGTCCACGATTCTTCCCAAGTTGATCTTGATCAACTAACTGTCCCCGTGTGTAAAATCTGCATCAATTACCGCCACAATCAAGTCAAGTAGGTATTTTCTTACCTAACCTGTTACAAATTTTCTTTGTGAATTTTCGATTATGTTACTAATGCGCATTTCGTCGTGTCATCATCATCATCTCAGCCATAAGACGTCCTCTGCTGAACATAGGCCACCCCTTTAAGTGGGGGGGGGGGGGGGGGGGTTGCCATACGCGCCACGCTTGGCAGGCGGGTTGGCGCGCGCAGTTTTTTTTGGTTACATCATCATCTCACGGTATATTCCCTTAGCAGACTCCTACTGCAACCACGGGACGATATGGTGGGGGACAATTCTAAGGCCGGGCAACCCTCGGCATTTCGTCGTGTATTCTTTAGTAAACGCTGATGAATAAAATAGTTGTCACCAATAATGCAAATTTTATTATGTTAATTCACGAAAATATTCCGTTCAAAATAAGAACAATAAAACTATAAAATAGTCAGACCTAAGGTGGTGCGGATATTAAAATATGCGGTAGGAAAACCGTAGGGGTTTCCTATTCAACCCCCGTGTTTAGGGTTGATTGGATCCGGCGATTTGAAAACGGTAAATGATCTGTTTGGTTCAGTTTTTGTGGGTAAGGATATGTCGGTGCTTGGTAATTTTCCGTAGTTTTGTTGTTCTGATTCAATTCGCGTTTTGCGTATTTTTAGTATACACTTGATGGAGGCTAAAATTACATTAGTTATAAAATGTTTGAAAAAGTATATGTATTCCTATATGGATTTTCTTGGTTCACCTGAGCTAGAGAATGCAAATCAATTATTTTTGAATTTAAATTACTAAAAATAACAGGTTTGCATTCCCTAAAACAAGGAAAATCTGTTCATATCTCATTCAAAATCGCGAGAGAAGTGCAAACAGTGAAACACAAGACGCAAACATACATACATTACAAGAATCCCAAAAATAGTTTATAGGTAGGTACACAAAAATATTCATGAAGAATGATTTGACAGTTAAATATTTTAGGGTTATTTAATATTCGTAATTTATAAGCCTAATATATAGCAATATCGTCGTAATTCCGTTTTAATGCCACCAATTAGTTATTTGATGAAAACGAAAATAGATGAAGGATGAAAATAATCGATAAAAATTGCTTTTATTGTAAACAAAATGTGTTTGCTTATAAAACTGATCGATGAAAATAAACCATAATAGATAGATGTACAGATTTCAACGGATATATCTTCGACACAAATGTAAAAGGATTTGTATTTTTAGAAATGGGAACTTCTGTTTTTGATAGGATATTAAACTTATTCTTTTATTATAGAAATTCTTAGGAGTTAATAGTAGGTACCAACAAAATTTGAATGAAATGTAGATGAGTGACATTTATTTAACTCTTAACTACATGTTAAATGCGAATATGTGAAATTAAGTTGTCACAACTACCCCGCCACGCAAAATAACCGAAACATTTTCATGATGTTGTACAGTCGCCATCAGATATATCGGAGCTGTGGAGGTGCTCACAAATATCAGAACATGCACTTTATTGCCTTGACAATATAGGTGATGTTCCTATATTTGTCACCACCACCACAGCTCCGATGTAACTGATGGTGACTGTACAATAAATTAAAAATGGGTTATAAAATTACATACGGCTTTTGTGCATTGTGGGGCAAATAAACTATTAAATGCTGACGATCTCTGGAAAAAATAGAATGAAATTAATCCAAATTGTATAAGAACAACTAGTCCATAAACCAATTTGCCTAAAATTTTTGCGTTATTTTACCTTATATTATTATATCATGCAAAAGAAGCCCCTCAGAAATCGTTATCCAAAAAGTTGGTTCCGCTCAAGATGTTTCCTGAGAAGAACATTGTTATTTTCCCCGATTACAGTGCGGAGGTGGATTCTAATTAATCGCACGCCGAGCCGATCCGTTATGATATCAAGTTTGGGCTGTACTTCCTTCCCTTGGCAGTTTTAGTTCCCGTAGGTCCACAGTACAGTCAGAAGCAGAAGTAGCTAAACGGGTAGGATATCCAAAACGACCTACACACGCTCTTATTCTCTCGACAATAAAGTCGTTTCAAGCTCATTTTGAACACACGCGTAGCTACTTTTGCTGCTGACTGTACCAGAAACCGTACTTTACCCACTTTCAATCCTTGTACTTATATCTTATATATTTCATTACTTACAGTTACATTAAATTGATTATATGCACTATTTTCCTATACATACATATATGTTTTAACCTTTAAATTTTCCTAATTCTTATGGTGTCAGTGAGTTTTTCTATAATATGCCGGATTAGTTTTTGGAATACCTAATCGTCGATTTGTAACGAGAAGCTATCAAAGTTCAACACGTTACTTGGGTAAAGGTATGTACATAGCTTGAATATATTACTTGTACAATCACCGGCAATAGTATCTTCATAATCGAAGGCCGCAAAAATGTGACGCGCTCTTATGGCCCCAAAAATAAGAGCGTGTTACATATTTTTGCGGGTTTCTTGTGTAGATACTGACGCCGGTGACTGTACCATACCCACCCGACCCGGATAAGCCGGAAATATCGGACACAGATTTGTAAGGATTGATTGTGAGGATCGACACGCTCTAAGACTTTGACTATTCACTCTATTCAGCCAACCGGACTAGCCATGTCTAGCAATTTTTATACAAAAAAAGTCTGCCGATTTTATCGGTGGAGGGGAACGTCAAATGTATGCGAAATGTGAAAATAGCCACGTCAAATAAACGTCAGTACATAAAATGAGTATGACCACTGGTCATATATTTTCGGCAGAGGGGTACGTTTGTCAATGGCCGCTCCGCTTGGTTTAAAGCTCTAAGCTCTAAGACGTCAGCCGCGATCGGGCACTATCAAACGACTATGCAGACCAATATTACATTGGCTTTGACATGGGATAACACGATCCGGGACATAGGTGTGCTGCTTAATGACGCTCTTATCTAAGTTATTATTTAGAGGTCTGGTTGTAATATTGTCGCCAGCAGGCTTAGTAAGGATCGAGCTTATCGCTTTGAAAACGATTAGATAACGCCATAATTATATCGATCTAGATAATAAGTATAATCACAATAACCTGCAACGAGCCCATCATGATCCTATTGGTTTATTGTTGTGAGTTTTCATCAGTACGTCACATTAGAAAACGCAATTGTAAATTGTAAGTTGTGGAACATAAGACACTTCAAGTCGTTTATATTGTTCAATTTATTCTATACCACGTCAAAGGACTTATTTTCATTGATGATCAAAATGATCTCATTTTACCTTATCATCCTTGCTACGTGACCGAATAACAGAGGAAGGGCCTCAGTTTCTTGTTTCGTGTTATAAATATACTTTTAGGTCTTATTTTCCGACTTAAATTCAAATCCTTAGTATAAATAAATACATATTATGGGACAATCTTACACAAATCAACCTAGTCTCACAGTAAGTTGTGGGTACTAGGCGACGATATATACTGCGTGTTTATTTGATATTACCTCAAATGAAAGCCAGACGCAAGTTTGGAAATTATAAGTCGATATTGTAATAAATATTGAGTTAACTCTTAGTTAACATAGAGCAATTGATTTTTTAAATTTCTTCGGGCCGCAAATGTCTTGCGTATACACTTATTTGACAATCATCAGTTGTGACATTTTAGGGCAAAGTAATCGTGTAGGTAGCGATACATTGCATGCTAAAATATTTTATATGGAAGAATAAAAGTCGTAAAATTTTATTAAAACATATGGGCGTATGTTTATTAGGGTCTATACTAACTACCCTTGGCGTATGAGGTGATATCAAAAATACACGCTGTATAATAGATAGATATAGATAAATACTTAAATACATAGAAAACATCCATAACTCAGGAACAAATATCCGTGATAAACACACAAATAAATGCCCTAACCAGGATTCGAACCCGGAATCTTTTGCTTCATAGGCAGGGTCACTACCGACTAGGCTAGGAGGCCGTTAAAGTATTGTTTTTATGTTTGTGTTCGTAATTATTTCACGCACTGTAGCAAAATTGCTACAACAAATATTTGTATGTTATTGATGCGACTTATATTATAAAATAGTGGAGATAAAGCAGAAATAACTTTATTGGGACATATTATAAATCTTAGATGTTGTTCCATAAACTATTGAAGCTTTCTGTTTTGTGTCAAAACTTTTGTCTTGTACCAACCCAGCAGCAGCTGTCGGCAAAGTTTGGCTAAGTTGGGATATTGTAGTAAAACTGTTAGCGAGGAAAATTGCTACGCCGGGGAAAAAATGAAATTTTTCGGCTTCACTAACCTCTTTCTTCTCTCTATGGAGAAACTTATATTAACCAGATTTGTACGAGTAAAATACTCCAGAATAGTTTAAGTTTATTCTTGTGGCAACACAAAAGTACATTCAATTATTACGTTTGATATTGAGGACAATATTCATTTAATTAAACTTAGGAAAAAATCTAAGCCGTAGCTATCATTTTATTGAATTTTATTGTACCAAATCTGGTTTGCTATACTCCGGCTTGTTTCACGTCAGAAGTACGGCGAATCGCGATGTAAATTAAAGTGTTAATTATCTACATTATAAAATACTTTAAGGACAATCTTAAATACTTTGACACTTCAATCAATAACGTTAATAATAAAACGCTGTGAAGTCGTGACTGACTGACCACATATATTTTTTAACCGCCAACTTAAATACAATCACAATATGTTTTCATACAGTATGTCATGAGTAATCGGCCGACTTAACACGACATGCTTTTAAGACAGGTGAGTAAGCCTTACCACAAATTATACCTAAAACAAAATAAATTAGTGAAGTAGTCCTATAAAAGCGGTCCGGTACAGACCCAAAATAATTACACTAACGCAGGAAACGTAGGAACTCGTAACAAACTGGTTTTTTAATTCTCAGTGGTTGGACGAGCGCGGGCCAGTCGAGTTCTTGGCCAAACCAGTCTAACGTAAAGTATAGTAAATTATCGGTGAAGGGGGTTTTAACTATGTACTACTTAATACAAATACATTTCAGCAGCTCATTTAGGTGTCGGTTACGAAGATCAAACATAATATTGAAATTTTTACGATTGTCCGATACGAGTGCCCCAGAGAGGTTTTGGACTAAGTCGATTTTTTTTTAATGATCGATGTTAGTACTGACTTACGTACTGTATGTAACAAACTATTTAGGTACCTTTAACTACTATAGCTTTGCCTACGATGCTCAACTTTGCCAGGCTTGAAAAACATGGTTTCGTTGACCAAACAGCTATTTATATATCTTATTCCTGAGATGAGAGAAGGCGGCAGGATATAAATAGCTATTTCTCAAGCAAAATCAAAGTTGAGCATCGTCGGCAAAGTTGTAGCAATTCACGGTATAACAGTAGCTGATTAATGAATCATAAAAAGGCAAAAACCTTTTTTTTAATACAAAATTGTGAAGAGTACCGTAGCTTTAAAATATTTAACAGAAGGTGTATGACTGGTCAACTCGCCTTTCTGTACTCACTGAGTCAAGCGAGTGGAATGACGCAACTGAATGCCACCATTCTGGAGGGCTATTCGACATGCCAAACTGTGACACGTGGATCGCTACTGGATAGAGTGATATCCATCTGTCCACACGTGTCCAGACCTAACTGTCAAATTTACAGTAGTTCTCGCTACAGTGGATATAACTTTTTATGTGAATCCATAAAAAATTTCGGCTGCACACAAGTGTGATATCATAGTTGTCTCACTAGCGACTGTAATTTTTGCCATGTCGAATCGCGGCTAGCTCAGCTGAAAACTAACGTCTGCATATGCGCGACACTGCTGCACATCCGGCGCATGCGGCGCTGGTGCGCGAGCGATATAGCGCTCTGCATGTATATAGCGCTGTCACGCTTGCAAATTGCAAAGTCTTGGATAGAGTTTGTCATGCTGCATTTGTTTATTGCGGTGGGGTGAGTTAGACAAGTTTATTATAAGTCGTAATAATATCTTATAATAAAGGAGAATGATATCAGCATATTAGTACCTAATGTATAGTATTTTGTGCAACAGTTACATAATAAGGGTTCATAAGATTCGAGGGTCGAAGTTACAAAATGAGGCGAAGCCGAATTTTGTAAAAACAGACCCGAGAATTTTAATACCATAATTAGGTATTAAAATTCTCGGGTCTGTTTTCCCGATGCACACAATAGTTTTTCTACGAGTGTCAGGCAAGCCGGTAAGGATTGAGTTCGACGAATGACCTGCTGCCTCTATACAATTATCTTCAATCTCCCGGCGGATTGTGCCGGCGCCTCCCTTGCCTACAGCGGCGGGCGGCGGCGCGCGGGGCCCGCCCCGGTAACAGACCCATTATATCCCTAAGAATCGACTTTTGAGTCATATTATGACAACGTTCATAAACTATATGCTTTGAATATACTTGTCAGTCATTTTATTGGCAAATTAGAATGCAGGAGTTGAAAAAAATTATATAAGTTGTTTGTTTTTTTTTGGTCTCTTTCTTAAACTACGACAAATGCTTATGTGTTGGACTCTGAAATATGATTAATTAAAAAAAAAAAACAACATGGTGTTCAATAAAATATTACGATTGTCGATGTATTTAATATACAGTTTACCTAATATGCACGGATAACCTAATTACCTATTTAATTTATTTAAAGAAATCATGCTAACGGGTATATTTCATATATGTTTTCTCCAATGTGCTCGGAAATTTTCAGCTTACTGTAGCAAAATGAGTACGTGAAGTTCTTCATTTTTTACCAAAACGAATTAAAAAAAATCAAAATCATTATTTACCTGTTTTAGCGGCCGTGAAGTAATTTGTCAACGCCATAAATATGTATACACTTTTGCACCTTACTCCATTGTAATAAGGTTCAAAGTGTAGACATATTTCAGGCGTTGACTAGTAAAATCCATTACTGTATTGTTTTTTACCTTTTAAACTTTTCATCCGACTAACAAATATCATTTCAAACAGCCAACACTTAAGCGACGTCTATACACCGTCTGAACGGCAATCCCTTCAAACTGTAGGATAGAGCGAGATAGTTAGATCAAAAACCTTGGTTGTCTCGTTCTTTGTCATAGCACCGCGTCTGATCGTGCGAATGAGGCTTAATACAATCATAGACAAAACAACTATTTTTAAGGTTTAATCTTGTATCTGTTGCATAAAAGGAGCATATTTAATACTGTCTTAAATAGCTTTTGACGAAAATTTCTTTTTAAATATTATTTGAATGAAAATTGGCAGTATACATAGTTCTTAATACTATAAAAAAAATTATAGAGGGAAGCTAATTCATGACATTGAACGCTAATAACGTAACCAAAATCTGTAATTTATTTCATTTACTTTACTTTATTTCCTCGCACTTTTAGAGAAAAGCACTATATATGCCTCGGCGGGAATAGAAATTCGTGGACTCGTCTTATTTTTTCGCTCATCCACGAATTTCACTTTCCCGTCCTCTGCAATAATGTACTATTGTTCAAATGAATTATTGACTCGATATCATATGATGTCTTAGATTAAGAATATCCCGGAAGCTTTTTTTCCCGTTTACGTAGAATTGAATGCCGATTCTAAATTAAAAATAACCCTCTGTCTGTTCTAAGCTTAAAATCACATCTGGTTTTTTATGCAATTCAACAATTAATGATAATACAAACGAAAAATATAGACAATTCAATTTTTGCAATGGATGGTCGACCTAATAGGTCAGGCAAAGAAAAGGTATAAAGGGAAATGCTTGGAACACAATTATTGACTTCGTAACTTTCTTTGAAATAGTTAGGAGGTGAACATATCAGTGAGGTTTTGAAGGTCCCATTCTTTAGATTTTCGTAAATAATTCAGTAACGGTGGTTCATACGAAAAAATGTTCTTTACTTAATTCATCCACAAAAAAGATTCTATTCACTTTTCGCTGTAAATGTTCAATGAGATATCGAGGAAATACGGTACATATTTTGTATTTTTTTTGTTTATTTCATATGTTTAAACGTAACATCCATTTTGCGACGAAAAATTAAATTACCCAAACCTAGTGGGGCCATAGTTTTCAAATATTTTAGTTATCAAGCAAATGTACTAACAAACATCACAATCCTTCCTGCCTTTTTTTATATGTACTCGGTAAAAAAAAAACTAGTAGGACTAAGTATCTTTTATTTTTTGCTTGTGGTATAGCCTACAAGGAAAAAGGTTAAAGTTGTCATTTTATAACACAGTTTTAAAACGAGAGTGCTGCTTATAGGTCGAACACGATATTGCTTCTGGTCAATATCCGCAATCTTGAATTCTTCCATTTCTTATTTACTTTGCTCTACACAGTTTCTTTTCTGCAAAGTAAATACAGTTGTGGCGAAAGCCTTTATAGAAAATGCTAATAAATGTTTAATGATTTAAAAATACATTATAGACACAGTTACATAATGTAAAAATCAATGGCCCATAAATATTTACATGATTATCAAATACTATTTCTGGGGGGTGATTTTTATGATTCGAGCGCTCAAATCCGACATTAAAAACTCTGAATAAAATGAAGAAATGATGTTAATGATGTTTTAAAAATAAGAGAGATAGCAATATAAAATCATTATTATTTATACTATTCATTTCATGTATAAATAATGGCAAAAAACTTTTGTGTTGACGACTATATTCGAGTTTAAATTCTTTGAATACGACCGCTCGAAAGTCAAAAATCGGCCCCCTGGTGGGTTTGTTTTGTCATCTGAACATTATAAGATTAGGGTAGAAGAGATAAATCAGAATATTTTTGAATATGGTGGAAACATCGCACCCCTTGACCCCTCACGTAGGGATAAGTTTCGGCGTTATCCCTGGGGACCACCTTACCCTTGCATTTATCTTAACATTCATATTCACGTATCTACGAATTCGTAGGAGTTGATTCGATAAGTGACCCTTGAGGTTGAACTCTAGCAAAACTGACAAAAACTACTTTTTTATCCCACTAACAAATATTTAACAAATCAATGCTTTACTAAGGTTTATAATTTTAATCACTGATTGACTCTGCAGCTTATTTCGATTAATCGCAAAATAGATTAGTTTAATACTTCTAATACTGAGAAACGGATGAAAGCACATAATTAGAAAATATAATATGGCTTCAAATATGCTGGCAGCCTTTGCCGCGCTGGACGGAAATGCTGGCTATCTATACATCTAAGTATACATAATAGTAAAGCTGAAGAGGGTCGGAAGTCTGTACATGGAAGATATTCGAAAAAAAATTGGCTGGGGATGCTTAGAATCGATAACAGAAAACGTTCCAACAGTTTTTAGAATTTTTGTCTGTTTATCTGTTTGTTTGTTTATTTGACCACGCATCGCGTGAAAACGGCTGAACGGATTTTGATGAAATTTTGTTTAGAGATAGCTTGAGTCACGGGAAAGGACATAGGATAGTTTTCATCCTGAAAATCAACCCTGGAGGGGGTGAAAAGGGGGTTGGATGTTTGTATGGAGAATTTTTAACCGCTGAACCAATTTAGATGAAAATTAGTATGGAGATAATTTTAGTCCCGGGAAACGACATAGGATAGTTTTCATCTCAAAAATCAACCCTAGAGGGGGTGAAAAGGGGGTTGGAAGTTTGTATGGCGAATTATAAACCGCAGCTGAATCGACGATTAAGATGAAACTTGGTACACAAATAGTTTGAGTCCCGGAAATAATATACTATAGTTTATAGGTATCCCGAAAATCAACCCTTTAGGGGATAAAAACGGGGTTGAAAGTTTGTATGGGGAATCAATAACCGTTGAACGCTGGAGATAGTTTGAGCTCTGGGGAAGGATATAGAATAGTTGATATCCAGAATTCATTACTTAACGGGGGATTACTAATTCCACGCAGACGAAGTCGCGGGCAAAAGCTAGTGATAAATAAAGATATATATGGCACTATTCAGCCAAAAATTCTAACACTTTATCATTCAAGCAGATCATAATATAACTATTTTATTACTTAAAAATATATATGTAAATTCTTTAGAACCGGGCACTGTACGATAAAGCCAACACAGTTTGACCGGTATCATAAAATACATTTTTATAAAACTGGTTTTACATCTGCATATTTTGGCCAAAAAATAACTAAAATCCCGTTGAATGTAAGATTTTGGGACACTGAATTTTTTTTTTAAATTTAAACTGTTTATTGCATTCAAAGATTAGGTTTAACTAACAAACAAAACTCTTAATATATGTATTTCTATTTAGATTTTTAGTAAGTTAGGTTTAGGTCTATGAAAGTTCCATGCCTTATATTTATGGTTAGTATTAATCGTTATTTTATCTCACTTGTTACATAATTTGGTAACCTATCTATTAACGTTTTTTTATATAATTTTAAAAATTGCCTATCAGATTTGTTACCTTGTACAACATATGGAAATCTATTCAAGATATGCGGCAGTGCGCGAACACCCACTCGTCTGCCGTATTCATTAGTACTACCAATCCTCCGTAGTTGGTTTTGGAACCTCTTAGATAGATTTGATTTTTGGATTTTTGTTTGGCCATTGAGCGGCGGCCATAAGTAATGGCCATAAAAAAGTCCAAAAATCTTATCAATCTAATAGGTTCCAAAACCATTTAGGGAGGATCGGTTGCGTCCCAAAACCTAACAGCCAACGGGAATCTAGTTACTTTTTGGTCACTCTGTATATTTCGTTTTAAAATTGTTCTTAGTGACAGACTAAGTGATTTTAAATAAAGTGAGTAAAGAATAGTTAAATATTTGTATAGATCGTGTAGTATTTTTTGTTATTTTCGAAACATTTTAGTAATTATGTTTAAAAAACTCTCGGCTTGGTAGAAATCAATTAAATGTAATCAAAGGGATTTAGCCTTTAAAACTTTCAACTTAATAACTCCAGTGCTGTTTTGCTACTTAGACTTTGCGAAACAGCAAAATAATTCATTAAAAAGGTTCTTCAGGAGTGAACGAGTTTGAAACTGAAACTTGTTAAGCTTTTTCGCTAGCTGAATTTGAGAGAAGCGATTTGTGATAAAATTGTACTTAACGAATCAAAAGGATTTAAATCTCTTTTAAGTTCTTAATTATGTCCTTAATTGAGCGAGCGGAGCGAGTTCTTACAAACAAGTTTTGGCTACTGGGACGTCTCGGCATTTCGATGGCTTTTTGATTTTGAGAGTTTGTTCGACGATAACTTTAGTAAAGGTTTTCTGATCTTTATGAGATTTGTTGGGATTGTTGCAGAGATACATAAAATTTGAGGGTTCGTTAATGAGCTTGATCGATCAAGGGGTTGTGGCAAGGCAAAAAAAAATCTTCACATGGGTCTTGTTATATTGGTCAACTCGTTTGCAAGTAGAACGCGAGTTCTCAGTTTGAGGCGGAATTTCGCAATTTAAGAATTACAAGAAAGTAACGCTAGTAGCATACTTACTTGAGACATTTAATTGGGTGACTTAGATTACTGTCAAGACAACCCTTACCTTATATATTAACCTGTTATATAATTATATATCTCTATTATTTTATGCTGTCGAAAGTGCTTTTAGTAAATAACACAGTCAAGAATGTAAATTCATTCTAAAGTGGTAATGATATCCTGTTATTCCTTTGTAAATGATACATGAAAAAAATCCTACCTTTTCAAGTTATCAACACACGGTTACAAGAAATCACTTGAAACAATTTATTTCTAAATACCCCAAGCTGCAATAGCCATATTGCACATAACCTCTTATATCAACATTATATATTTAAACAAAGCAATAGACGTTCTCAGAAATAGATAAAAAAAATGCTTTTCGATTTTGCTACCTATGCGGTTTTAGTAAAAAAAAAACTTAATCATGTTGAAAAAAAATAATTTCACTGTGAAATTGTTATAAAAATAATAGTTTTAATTATACACATAATAAAATACATTCCGAGAGTCAAAACGTTTATACAGTTATTACATAATTAGTGTATTATTTATATTTTATTATAGCAGAGTGTACAGTAATAATAATATTATAAGTCCTTACATCTATTAAAGTAATTCAATTCAAATAAATATTACAATAAAACAGATTGTCTTCTGTTTTGTATTTTCATATTTATTCCGACGATACGGATAAACATATAAAATAATAACAGGCGATATAATCCGTTTTATTGTAACATTAATATGAATAATTGTTGCGGCAACAGTACACAGTATTTAGTTAATTCAATTTATTCAAATCTAAGCCTTTACGACGAAATATAAAACAATATACTAGTAACTGACGCGGCAAACTCAACATATCCGCACACTTTTGAGGTCTAACCAGCCGAAAACTTGTTATAAAAATACCCGAGGTTTGAAGGTAAGGCTATTTTTAGACGCGGAGGCATATGAAGTCACGACCTGACTCATGGTGTACGCGATCTAAACATTGAGAAAAAAAGTTGCTCGTTTTGTGCGCTTGAGCATGAGCACAGGTGCATAATAAGATTTATCTGGTCTATGCAAATGAAATGAATGGAAACGAAAATTGTAAATGATTTTAATTTATGTCCGCTTATTACGATCACGGGTTATACAATTTCTGACTCAATTTGAACTTGAAGCCACTTTATGACTTTGTTCCGGTTGCGGTGGAAACCGGTGGACCCGGGCGTTCAGAGGGGATTTTTTTTCAAAGATCTGGGGCAGCGGTTGAGGTACCGGGGTTGTGGTCCCCGGTCCGGCTCATACCTGGTCTAGCAAATATCGTTGGAAGTGCAGCGCGGTAATGCGGCCAGCATTTTTGGAACGTTAGCCCCGGGTACGTGTCGTCTCGGGGATTAACGTGACGGTGTAGGTACTTAAAAGGTTTTTTGACAAAGCTTGTTGCGGATTTTATCTTGTACACTTTCGACGAAGCCTGTGGCAGATTATTACCGGTGTAGATTGGACGAAATTTGTTGCGGATGCGGTTTTGTACCCTTTTTGACGAAACTTATGAAATAAATATTCATCAATGCTATAAAATGTTAGTTAAAATATGTCTGTAACAATATGAATCATTACAATGCTTAGTTATGTCATCAGAATAATAATAATGATATTATAATAAAATCATGTATTCATTTTCCTTTTTTTTCTAAATTGTCGTCTAGTCGCTAGGTGCAATTGTAGGCAAATGCCTCCTCCATTTGTTTCTACGCTTTGAGTAATTTTTCTACGTCAATCTTTGCCATCTTTTGGCTTCCTCGTCAAGAATATGACTAAACACAACAGTCTATCATATTAGCACATTGAACACAATACGGTGCCGGTTACCATGTTCTGTTCACTCAATTCTAACAACCGTAACGAAATTCATTGCCGAGCGATCCGCGGTCCAAATTATGTGCATATTTGTGACAAAAATAGATTTCTAACCGCGAACTGATTTCCGTACGTATAAACAAGTAAAGTGCTTACGAGTTAAGTACCTATTTAACGTTTACATTAATTCACAAAAATAATGAATTTTCACCAGATTCATTTATTAAACAGATAAATACTTTAAAATAAGATATACTCGTATATGATTAATTATCATGGTGCTAACTATATCCACAAGTTACTAGGCATCTGTGAAACTGGTGTCTTAAGTCTTTACCTATCGCTTTTCCATATTTTAAAGAGAGTAATGCCAATAGACGATCGAAGGAACTAAGTGGTTCGCCATTATAGGCCAGAATTCCTTTAAGTATTTAACCTGTTTATCTACACCCACACCACACACCCTCTATTCCGCTTTCGTAAACCGTATGTAATTACCACCATTATTGCAACAAGTAATTGTAGGTACATAACATCAGACCGTGGGTAAAAACGTATGAAAATTCATTACCACATCGTATAACGGTAACATAATGAAAATCCAGTCGGCCATGCATGCACAAACGAGTTCGCCATGCCGGTGCAATGGCGGTCTATCTAAGGGTTTCCGAACGTGTCATTTCGAACTTAAAATATGTGTGTAGATAAAGCAATGTATAAAACTGTACGTAATTAACTACTATTATACAGACTTTGTGTCAACATATATACATTTTTATTACATAATATCTCTGTTTTCGCTTGTGTAGCTTACTTATACGACCGCTATATATTTTATTGCTACTTGAACCAAGTTACGTGTATGCAAAATTTACTTTTTATTAAGATACACTAAGTCATTTCATTTATAATCTTACATCATGCTATTTTACTCGGTTGTTATTGCTCGAAAGTGTGTAGTAAGTAATCATTTTATTCCTATTTATATAAGTACCTTCTTAATCAACAAAATAATAAAACGAAGTAGTAAAAAAGTAGCCCATAAGCAACACAAAGGATTACGTTCACGTGCGAATAGGAAGGCTCCCTAAATAGTTAAAAACAATAAAAGTACCGAAACTTGCCAACAAAAATAAAAATAAGTAGGATTATGTTGACAATCGTGAGCAAAAATCTAAACACAAGTAGATGCATGGACTTTGCAATAACAACTATAACGTAGAAGGTCATATTATTTTCATATAAATTTGACGTAGGTACCTATGTGCTGACCCCTCTACACTTAGGCCTTGGGTTTTCTGACCACCCGTCGCCGGCGGCCGGCGACCGACGCCATACAAACATCCGATCGAATCCGATGTTTTGTATGGCGTCGGTCGCCGGCCGCCGGCGACGGGTGGTCAGAAAACCCAAGGCCTTAGTCAGTTGCTAAGTCAGTGCTGAGTTAGCGTACAAACGGCGTCTTCCCCCAGTAGGGCCAGCGGGTAGGGGACCCACAAGGTTGGCCCTACACGCCTGGGAGAGGGATCTGGGCGTTTCGGATCCCCCTCTCCTTTGGCGGAGGAATCCCGGCTCAGCTAGGCCGGGACGGCCGGGGGGCGTCGTGGCTAGTAATCACATTCCCATAGCGCCCCTACACAAACGGCAAGTGGTGGAAACGCCGCAGAGGTTTTAATGGGTAGGCTCCTCTCCTCCCTCTGACTAGCAGAGGGAGTATGAGAGAAGAGAGCTACACATACCCCCCAAAATGGGCCCTCCCCGAGGCCCCGGGGGTAGCGTAAAGCATTTCCTCTGCGCAAAAAAAAAGTGCCGAGTTAGCGTGCTCTAACTTTAGCTGCATATAATAATACTTATTATTGCTCTGTGTCTGAATACAGATATTGACAGACAGGCGGACGAAAATGATTATACAAGGGTTCTTTTTAAGAGTTCCATATTTTTTGTTAAGAACGGCATCCTAAAAATAGTAAGTTTTAAAACTAACCTAAAATAACACCATCGATCTTTGATTATTAAACCAACCGGATGCGAGACGCGCTCTCATTTCTATCGGAAAAAGTCTGCCGTTTTTTGTGGGGGAGGGGAACGTCAAATGTAAGCGAAACGTCAAAATAGACACGTCAAATAAACGTCAGTCCATACAATGAGTACGACCACTGGTCATACTCATTCGGCAGAGCGGAACGCCTGTCAATGGCTACTCCGCTTGGTTTAAAGCTCTAAGCCATCGATACTGGACAAAAAACAACAAAAGGTACGCCGGAAATGTCAAAATAGGATCATAATGGACTGACGAAGATGATTAATGATAATGGCTGCCATTTTAGGGATCATAATTGGATATTCGAGTACATTAGCAAGGTTTGACACGACATGATTCTTAAGTAGCGTCACGTAATTTGACTTGCTATCATTCTAAAGCGAGGTTTAGACTAGCAAGTTTATTGGCGCAAGTAGGGACGCAGCTATATGCTAGAAAGAGACATGAATATCACTATTTCATTCTAGCATATAGCTGAGCATATAGCGGGAATATGGGATCCCGCAAGTAAACTTGCTAGTCTAAACCTATATGTAGATCTTTAAAAAAAAATAAAGTTTCTGAAAAATAAATCATTACCTATTTTAATTTTAACCGACTTAAAAAAGGAGGAGGTTCTTTATTCGACTGATTTTTTTTCCTTTTATGGTGCAAGTTTCCAATCGACAGATTCCAGGTTTTTTTTTTTCGGATTCGGAACTGATCTTTATTTTTATTTCATGCTAATGTTTCAGAAAAGTTCACAGTCATTTACCTACTGGTCGTATTTGTTGTTTTTAATCACGCTCTTGCTTCGAATACATTTTCATTTTGACGCCAGAATCATTGAACGTTTCATACGGGTGCGTGAATTAAGTGAATGTTTCACAGAAATAATGTTATCTGCTTGACAACCTAATAAGCGTATGCAACTGCATAATTACGATTAGTGAGGTGAATGAACTCAACTACAGGCTAAATAACTATAACTTTGAGAACAACCAATATAAAAATAATTCGTATTTAATCAGTGTAACATTATTAATAAAAAAAAACTACAAGAAGCGAAAAAAACACATAGGTTTCCGAAAGTTTCCACCTTTTGTATGGAGAATGTTTCCATTTGGTAATATTCCCCATCCAAACAAGGAAACTTTCGGTAACTTACCCGTCAGTATTCAGATAATAAATTACTACATAAATATGTCTTCTTTTTTGGAACCCTCCATACCTTTGGGGACTTTTTTGATAGAGTGTATGGATTCGCCGTCGATAGTTTTTTAACGATTGCAATACTATATGCACGTCGTTTTGCAAATTAATCCTCACTTAAGTACTTTAACTATAAAATAATATTGTAGTACAGTGATGCCGCCATAATTATTATTTGTATGCCGCACCAAATGCAAATAATATATATATATATATAATCAACCCATCACGGTAAAAGTTGATCCAGTACTGTTTTAGAACAAATGTTGATCCACCTGTTTTGTGCGTACATTCCGCTCCGGATAGAGATACGGTTGTACAGCTCGAATATATGAAATCAGCGTGTGACGTCAGTGGATGTGCATTTATCCATTTTCGAAAAACTTGTCATAAAATTTTAAGGTTTTCGTTGATCCATTAACGGTCAAAAAAATTATACGTAAGCGCATAATGTGGCTCCGATTTATGTCCGACTTAGTGGTAAATGTGGCTCCGGAGCTGAATGTGAAGGGTAAGTACGGCAACGTCGCGCTATTGTGCGAATGAAACAAACATACGTCCCAACTTCAAGTTAAAGTGAGACAACACCATCGTGTATACTGTCGACTATAAGGTACTTGGGCAGTCCTTGACAGTCGCTGGACGTTTCGTGAGCATTTTAAATGCCATGGCGCCTACATTGATCAGGGCAGCGTCGGCTCTTAGCCGTCTTCTCCTAAGTGACACTGGGCCGAACACCGGAAGTCGGAGACTGTACGCAGGAGTGGTATGGTCGATGGCCCTGTACGGGGCACCCATATGGGCTGGGTCCCTGTCTGCCCAAAACCAGGCCCAATTACGCAGGCCGCAACGGGTCATCGCGGTCAGGATGGCGAGGGCATACTGATCCGTCTCCTACGAGGCAGTGTGCGTTATGGCGGGAACCCCGCCCTGGGACCTGGACGCCGCGGTTCTGGCCGATATTTATTGGCGTGTCACCGAGGCGCGGACGGGAAGAAATTTCCCCCGTCTAGAAGAGGTCAGACGGTGGAGGCTATACTCTCGTCGAGTGCTCCTAGAAAAATGAAACAGGAGGTTGAGGAGCCCAGTGCTGGCCATCGGAGCAATTCTTCTGGAGAAATGGTTCGAAAGAGGTGATAAGTTTCTCGCCTTCCACCTCACACAGATCCTTTCTGGGCATGGCTGCTTCGGCAAATACCTGTGTAGGGTGGCGGGATGAGAACTAACGGCGGAATGCCACGGGTGCGGCGACGCCGAAGACACGGTACTACATACCGACGTGGGTGGAGCAGCGGGCCGCACTCGTGGTGGTTGTAGGACGTTACCTTTCCCTGCCTGCCATGATGCAAGCCTTGGTCGATAGCGACAAAGCCTGGAAAGCGGTGGTCTCCTTCTGCGAGAATGTGATGGCTCAGAAGGAGACAGCGGAGTGTGTAAGGGAGGAAGATCCGGCCTCCCACCCAATGCTTCGCAAGCATATGGGGCGGCAACGGCTGGCGTATGACCGCCGACTGCCACCCTAACGGCGTCTGTGGGCGACAGACTCGGGGACGTATGCTGCCTATACATGGGCCCCTGAGTTGGAAAGCGCACGATTATGTCTCTCAGTTCGCATCTTAGAGAGGAAATAGGGAGAAAACGCTCGCAGAGAAGAGTCCGCTGTGGGGACAATTGGTGACGGAGTTACGGTAGTGTGCCTTATCGTTGTCGCGACCCCGCCCATTAGTACCGAGGCGGCAAACAGAGGGGTTTTTAGTGGGTAAATTAAATATCCGCCTGACAAATCCTGCTCTTAGTTATATCAGTTATATTAGAAACTTAAACTGTAAAAATAGAATGAAAATAAATAATAAAAAGGCGAATCTTATTTATTTGAACCTAACTGAACTAAATCTGCCAGAAAGGACAGCAATTGTTGATCCGATCGGAGCTGTATGCAAAGTTATGACTTTGCAAAGTAACGCACGTTACTCATACAAAAGATTCTAAAAATCCTTCCTATTTCCTTGCCTATGCCGCGAGTTTTTGTGGATCTAATATTAGTTGGCAAATAGTGAACGGATCAACAATTGACTCATGCCACAACCCATCTGATCAACATTTGTTGAGTTGAGTGAAATTATATTTCACCGATCATCTATCTATACAGGTTTTATTTATTTATTATAAAAACAAAAGTATAACTACAGACAAAATAAAGATACCTTAAACTAAAAACTATATCAATACACATAAAAGGAAAGGTCCTGTCCTGACTGACTGACTGGCTGACTGAAACATCAACGCAGACCCGAAACTACTTAACCTTTAAGTCTCTAGACTTGAAATTTTCACAGTCGTAGGCAAGGAAATAGGAAGGAATTTTAGAATCCTTTGTATGAATAACGTGCGTTACTTTGAGCAAGCGATGTGATATTTTGAGTGTAGCCTTTGAGGTCATTAAACCTTTGAGGTCATTGAACCTGTACAGGTTCGAAAGAAATATAATTATATATATATAGATGAGAGAAATATAATTTGACTCAACAAATGTTGATCAGATGGGTTGTGGCGTGAGTTAATTGTTGATCCGTTCGCTATTTGCCAACTATTGTTGATCCACGAGTTTTTGTGGATCTAATCTATGACTTTGCATACAGCTCCGATCGGATCAATAATTGCTGTCCCTTACAGTTTAAGATTCTAATATATTAAAGATCATTTATTATATCAGAGCAGGATTTGTGATATTTAATGAAATGCGGTCAGTTAATTGATGGGTGGGATTTTGCGACATGAGTTATTGGATGGGTGGTTGTTTGGTAAGGGTGTATGGTTGGTTGGGATAGATTTCCACATCCTTGCGGAGAGCGTCAGAATCAGAACCGTTAACTGATTTGATGATGAAAGATGCAAAGTTTATATTTGGCTCTGAAGATGGCCCTTTGGGGCCGGCGGATGGGCAGCATTTTGCCTCCTATGGAGAAAGTCCGCACAGATTGGGACCCTGTAAAGGGTCATGCTCCCCAAATTCGGCAGGAGTCACCAGACATCGGCCGCGGCCTTCAGCAGGCGCGCCGACAGCCCGCAAAAATGCGGGCCGAAGTGCCACCTGCTGTCTAGTATGAAACCCAGATACTATACTAATAATCCGCCTCGAACTAAGAACTTGCTCGTTGACGTTTGGGGTATTTTGGCTTCACAACCCCTTGATTGATCTTGCTCACATTTTAATGATGAAATTTTGTGCGCCACAGCTGTAACTCTACCAAATTTTGTAAAGATTGGAAAAATGATACTCTAGTTATCGTCTAACATACTATCGAAATGAAAAAGCTGATAAAATGCACGGCCGTCCCACTGGCTCGCTAAAAATTGAATTAAAGAACTTCGTTTACTACCGCGCACTCGTCCAATGATTTTCAATTGATTTTTTGTCAAACTATTAAAATATCATTTTAAACAAATGATAAAAAAGCGAATCTTACTTATTTAGACCTAATTTAACCTACAAGAAGGGCCAGCAATTGTTGATCCGATCCGAGCAACATCTGTTTGTATGCAGAGTTATACATTAGATCAAATAAAACTGTTCGGATCAACAATAGTTGGCAATAGCCAACGGATCAACAATTAACGCATACCAAAACCCATCGGATTAACATTTGTCGATTAAATTATATTTCTCGGTGAGGCCATTGAACTTGTACAGGTTCAATGAATTCAAAAGTTCAATGACCTCAAAGCCTACAGTCAAAGTATCACATCCCTTGCTCAAAGTAACGCAGGTTACTCAATTGATCGGGGCAGCGTTGGCTCTTAGCAGTCTTTTGCCAAATGTCACTGGGCCGAACCTTTATTTTTCTATTTATTTATCAAAAACAATATATTGCCTTGGCATTACAGTGTGCACCAATGCGCCGCGTAACTAAATATATTAAAAGTGTAATAATAACAACATTACATAATAAGACTAACGTCATTCCACTGATTCAAATATGAACATCGTATGTCGGAGACTGTACGGAGGAGTGGCACGGTCGATGGCCTTGTACGCCGCTCATATGGGCCGCCCTGTCCCTGACCGCCCTAAACCAGGCCCAAATACGGAGGCCGCAACGGGCCATCACGGTCAGGATGGCGAGGGCATACCGAACCGTCTCCTACGAGGCAGCGTGCGTACTGGCGGGAACCCCGCCCTGGGACCTGGACGCCGCGGTTCTGTCGATATTTATTGGCGTGTCACCGAGGCGCGGGCGGTAGGAAATTTCCCCCTTCTAAAAGAGGTCAGAGGTCAGACGGTGGAGGCTAGACTCTCGTCGAGTGTTCCTAGAAAAATGGAAGAGGAGGTTGAAGGAGGCCAGTGCTGGCCATTGAACCATCGGAGCAATTCTTCTGGAGAAATGGGTTGAAAGACATGATTAGTTTCTCTCCTTCCACCTCACACAGATTTTTTCGGGGCATGGCTGCTTCGGCAACTACTTGTGTAGGGTGGCGGGATGGCAAAAAATGGCGGAATGCCACGGGTGCGGCGATGCCGAAGACACGGCACTGTCGGCACTACATACGCTGGCTGTGTGCCCGACGTGGGCGGAGCAGCAGGGCAGGTCGCACTCGTGGTGGTTGTGGGACGTTGCCTCTCCCTGCCTGCCGTGGTGCAAGCCATGGTCAACAGCGACAGGGCCTGGAAAGCAGTGGTCTCCTTCTGCGAGGATGTGATGGCTCAGAAGGAGACAGCGGAGCGTGTAAGGAAGGGAGGCAGATACGGCCTCCCACCCAATGCGCCGCAAGCATGTGGGGCGGCGACGACTGGCGTACGACCGCTGACTGCCACCCTAACGGTGTCTGTGGACGGCAGACTCGGGGACGTTTGCTGCCTACACATGGGCCCCTGTGCTGGAAGGCGAACGATTAAGTCTCTCGGTTCGTATCTTAGAGCGGAAATGGGGAGAAAACGCTCGCACAGAAGAGTCCGCTGTGGAGACAACCGCTGACGGAATTGCAGTAGTGTGCCAGGCCTATAACCGCGAAACACTTCGTTCATCGAATCGCCTATTTGCATCACTCTCTTTCGTATATGCAAGAGCGATAGAGACGGGACAATCGTTTTGTCGATTTTCGAACTTCGCGGTAGCCCACCTGATCGCTCTCGCAACCCCGCCCATTAGCACCGAGTCGGCAAACAAAAGGGTTTTTAGTAATAATAATAATTTCACTTAACTACTATTGATCAGATGGGTTGTGGCGTGAGTTAATTGTTGATCCGTTCGCTATTTGCAAACTATTGTTGATCCGCAAGTTTTTGTGGATCGAATGTATGACTTTGCATACAGTTTCGATCGGATCAACAATTGCTGTCCCTTACAGTTAAGATTCTAATATATTAAAGATCATTTATTTAACTAAGAGCAGGATTTGTCAGGCGGATATTTAATGAAATGCGGTCAGTTATTGAATGGGTGGTTGTATGGTATGGGTGTATGGTTGGTTGGGATAAATTTCCACATCTTTGCGGAGAGCGGCAAGATAAGAACCGTAAACTGATTTAATGAAGAAAGATGCAAAGTTTATATTTGGCGGCTCTGAAGCCCTATGGGGCCGGCGGATGGCCGCGGCATTTTGCCTCCTATGTAGGGAGTCCGCCCACATTGGGACCCCGTAAAGGGCCATGCTCACCAGATTCTGGAGGAGCCAGGAGACACAGCCGCGGCCTTCAGCAGGCGCGCCGATAGCCCGCTAAAATGCAGGCCGAAACGCCACCTGCTGTCTAGTATGAAGCCCAGATACTATACTAATAATCCGCCTAGAACTGAGAAGTTGCTCATTGACGTTTGGGGTCTTTTGGCTTCACAACCCCTTGATTGATCTTGCTCACATTTTAATGATGATATTTTGTGCGCCTCAGCTATAATCCTACCAAGTTTTGTAAAGATTGGAAAAATGATACTCAAGTTATCGTCTAACAAACTATCTAAATGGAAGTGCCATCAAAATGCACGGCCGTTCCACTGACACGCTAAAAGTTGAATTAAAGAACTTCGTTTGCTACCGCGCACTCGTCCAATGATCTTTAATTTATTTTAATGTCAAACTATAAAAATACCATTTTAAATAAATGATAAGAAGGCGAACCTTATTTATTTGGACCTAATTTAATCTAGCAGAAGAGACAGCAATTGTTGATCCGAGCGTTGGCAATAGCTCACGGAACAAAAATTAACGCATACCACAACCCATCGGATCAACATTTGTTAAGTGAAATTATATTTCTCTGTGAGGGTGAACCTCAAAGGTTCAATGACCATCGCTTGCTCAAAGTAACGAACGTTACTCATACAAAAGATTCTAAAAATCGTTCTTTTTTCCTTGCCTACATTATAAATAATGTCTACTGTAAAAAATGTCAAGTATCTAGGTTAAGTAGTTTCGGGTCTGCGTTGAAGTTTCAGTCAGTCAGTCAAGACAGGACCTTTCCTTTTATATGTATAGATAGATGATCGGTGAAATATAATTTCACTCAACAAATGTTGATCAGATGGGTTGTGGCTTGAGTTGATTGTTGATCCGTTCGCTATTTGCCAACTATTGTTGATCCGTGAGTTTTTGTGGATCTAAGTAATGTATGACTTTAATAAATATAATAAATAAATAGGATTCGCCTTTTTAGCATTTATTTTAAATAGTATTTATGCAGATTAACATTTAAATAAATTTATGATCATTAAACGAGTGTGTGGTAGTGAAAGTTCTTTAATTCAACTTTTAGCGAGCCAGTGGGACGGCCGAACATATCGATGACATTTCAATTTTGACAGTTTGTAAGACGATAACTTGAGTATCGTTTTATCAATCTTTACAAAATGTGGTAGGGTTACAGCTTAGGCGCACAAAATTTCATCATTATATTAAAATCAGAGCAGGAGCAATCAAGGAGTTGTGGAGCCAGAAGACCCTAAATGTCAACAAACAAGTTCTTAGTTTGAGGCGGACTACTAGTATAGTATCTGGGCCTCATACCGGACAGTAGGTGGCGCTTCGGCCTGCATTTTAGCGGGCTGTCGGCGCGCCTACTTGAGGCCGCAGACGCTCTCTTCTGGCTCCTCTCGAATCTGGCGAGCATGTTCCTTTACGGGGTCCCAATCTGGGCGGACTCCCTCCATAGGAGGCAGAATGCCGTCGTCATCCACCGGACCCAAAGGGCCATTGGACAGCGGATGGCGAGGGCTTAACGTTTGGTAGGCTTCACGGTCGCGTGCGCTCTGACCGGCACCCTGCCTTGGTAACTCGAGGCGTAAGTCAATCATTCGGGACTTACCCTTTTATCTATATAGATAGATAATCACTCTTTCAACCTGTACAAGTGCAATGGCCTCACCAAGAAATATAATTTCACTCAACAAATGTTGATCCGATGGGTTGTGGAATGAGTTAATTGTTGATCCGTTGGCTATTGCCAACTATTGTTGATCCGAACAGTTTTTGTTGATATAATGTATCACTTTGCATACAACTTCGATCGGATCAACACTTGCTGTCCTTTCTGGCAGGTTCAATTAGGTCCAAATAAATAAGATTCGCCTTTTTATCATTTATTTCAAATCTATTTTTATAGTTTAAGATTCTAATATATTAGAGATCATTTAATTAACTAGGAGCAGGATTTGTCAGGCGGATATTTAATGAAATGCTTTCAGTTATTAGATGGGTGGGATTTTGAGAAACGTGTTATTGGATGGGTGGTTGTTCGGTATGGGTGTATGGTTGGTTGGGATAGATTTCCACATCTTTGGGGAGAGCGTCAGGACCAGAACCGTAAACTGATTTTATGAAGAAAGATGCAAAGTTTTTATTAGGTTCTGAATGGAGTTGCCCCTGATTGGGACCCCGTAAAGGGCCATGCTCTCCTGATTCGGGAGGAGCCAGGAGACACCGGCCGCAGCCTTCAGCAGGCGCGCCGACAGCTCGCTACAATGCGGGCCGAAGCGCCACCTGCTGTCTAGTATAAAATATCACATCGTTTGCTCAAAGAAACTCACGTTCCCTATACAAAAGATCACAAAAATCCTTCCTTCTCTTTGCTTACGTTAGTTATAAATAATGTCTACTGTGAAAATTCGAGTCTGTAGGTTTAGAAGTTTCGGGTCTGCATTGATGTATCAGTCAGTCAGTCAGGGCTTTTCCTTTTATATGTATGAATTATAGATGATCACTCATCCAACCTGTACAAAATCAATGGTCTCACCGAGAAATATAATTTCACTCGACAAATGTTGATCCGATGGGTTGTGGTATGCGTTTAATTGTTGATCCGTTGGCTATTGCCGACTATTGTTCGGCCTCACACCCAATGCGTCGCAAGCATATAGGGTGGCGGCGACGGCTGGCGTACGAACGCTGACTACCACTGTGGGCGGCAGAATCGGGGACGTTTGCTGCCTACACATGGGCCCTTAAGCTGAAAGGCGAACGATTAAGTCTATCGGTTCGTATCTAAGAGAGGAAATAGGGAGAAAACGCTCGCAGAGAAGCGTCCGCTGTGGGGACAACCGCTGACGGAGTTGCGGTAGTGTGCCTGATCGCTCTCTCAACCCCGCCCATTAGCACCGAGGCGGCAAACAAAAGAGTTTTTTAAGTAACAATAATAATTTCACTCAACATGGTATATGACGTGAGGTAATTGTTGATCCGTTCGCTATTTGCAAACTATTGTTGATCCGAGTTTTTGTGGATCTAATGTATGACTTTGCATACAGTTCCGATCGGATCAACAATTGCTGTCCTTTACAGTTTGAGATTCAAATATATTAAAGATCATTTACTTAACTACGAGAAGGATTTGTCAGGCGGATATTTAATGAAATTCGGTCAGTTATTGGATGGGTGGTTGTTTGGTATGGGTGTATGGTTGGTTGGAATAGATTTCCACATCTTTGCGGAGAGCGTCAGGATCAGAACCGTATACTGATTTGATGAAGATAGATGCAAAGTTTATATTTGGCGGCTCTGAAGATGACTTTATGGGGCCGGCGGATGGCGGCGGCATTTTGCCTCCTATGGAGGGAGTCCGCCCACATTGGGACCCCGTAAAGGGCCATGCTCTCCAGATTCGGGAGGAGCCAGGAGACACGGGCCGCGGCCTTCAGCAGGCGCGCCGATAGCCCGCTAAAATGCGGGCCGAAGCGCCACCTGCTGTCTAGTATGACGCCCAGATACTATACTAATAATCCGCCACGAACTAAGAACTTGCTCGTTGACGTTTGGGGTATTCTGGCTTCACAACCCCTTAATTGATCTTGCTGACATTTTAATTATAAAATTTTGTGCGCCTCATCTGTAACCCTACCAAATTTTGTAAAGATTGGAAAAATGATACTCAGGTAATCGTCTATCAAATCTAAATGGAAATGCCATCAAAATGCACGGCCGTCCCACTAGCACGCTAAAACTTGAATTAAAGAACTTCGTCCGCTACCGCGCACTCGTCCAATGATCTTTAAAATATTTTAATGTCAAACTGTAAAAATACCATTTTAAATAAATGATAAAATGGCGAATCTCATTTATTTGGACCTAATTTAACGTAGCATAAGAGACGGCAATTGTTGATCCGATAGTTGACAATAGCTAACGGATCAATAATTAACGCATACCACAACCCATCGGATCAACATTTGTTAAGTGAAATTATATTTCTCGGTGAGGTGAACCTCAAAGGTTCAATGACCTTAAAGCTTACAAAATCATCGCTTGCTCAAATTAACGCACGTACCTCATACAAAAATCCTTCCTTTTTCCTTGCCGGGACCGGAACCGGTTACCAATGAAAGGGTATTAGATAGATATTATACATATAAACCTTCCTCTTGAATTACTCCTATTAAAAAAACGCACCAAAATCCGTTGTTTAGTTTTAAAGATAAAAGCACACATACAGGCAGACAGCGGAAACGACTTTGTTTTTAAACTTAGTAGTGATGGTATTTTTACAGTTTGATATTAAAATAAATTAAAGATCATTGGACGAGTGCGCGCCGCGCGGTAGCGAACGAAGTTTAGCGAGCCAGTGGGACGGCCGTGCATTTCGTTTCGATGGCATTTCCATTTCGATTGTTTGTTAGACGATAACGTGAGTATCATTTTTCCAATCTTTACAAAATTTAGTGGGGTTACAGCTGAGGTGCACAAAATTTCTTCATTAAAATCTGAGCGGGATCAATCAAGGGGTTGTGAAGTCAGAAGACCCCAAACGTCAACGAGCAACTTCTTAGTTCGAGGCGGATTATTAGTATAGTATCTGGGCCTCATACTAGACGGCAGGTGGCGCTTCGGCCTGCATTTTAGCGGGCTGTCGGCGCGCATGATGATGGCTGCGGCCGGTGTCTCCTGGCTCCTCCCAATCTGGGCAGCATGGCCCTTTACGAGATCCCAATCTGGGCGGACTCCCTCCATAGGAGGCAAAATGCCGCTGACATCCGCCGGCCCCAAAGGGCCATCTTCAGAGCCAAATAAAAACTTTGCATCTTTCTTCATCACATCAGTTTACAGTTCTGATCCTTACGCTCTCCGCAAAGATGTAAAAATCTATCCCAACCAACCATACACCCACACCAAACAACCAGCCATCCAATAACTCGTCTCGCAGAATCCCACGCATCCAATAACTGACCGCATTTCTTTAAATATCCGCCTGACAGATCCTGCTCTTATTTAAAAAAAGAAAAGATAAAAGATATTTATTCTCTAATTTAGGCACATTACAATGCACTTATGAACGTCAGAGAGAAAAATAAACTACTACATATGAACAACCCATATGAACAATATATACAATATATAGCCTACCAGAAGGGACATCAATTGTTGATCCGATCGGAGCAACATCTGTCTGTATGCAGACTCATACATTAGATCAACAAAAACTGTTCGGATCAACAATAGCTGGCAAATAGCGAACGAATCAACAATTAACTCACGCCACAACCCATATGATCAATATATATAGCCTACCAGAAGGGACATCAATTGTTGATCCGATCGGAGCAACATCTGTCTGTAGGCAGACTCATACATTAGATCAACAAAAACTGTTCGGATCAACAAGAGTTGGCAAATAGCGAACGGATCAACAATTAACTCACGCCACAACCCATATGTACAATATTTGTTGAGTGAAATTATATTTCTCGGTGAGGTGAACCTCAAAGGTTTAATGACCTCAAAACCTACACTCAAAATATCACATCGCTTGCTCAAAGTAACGCACGTTACTCATACAAAAGATTCTAAAAAGCCTTCCTTTTTCCTTGTCTACATTATAATTTATGTCTACTGTGAAAATTTCAAGTCTCTAGGTTAGGTTAAGTAGTTTCGGTTCTGCGTTGATGTTTCAGTCAGTCAGTCAATCCGCACAGGGCCTTTTCTTTTATTTGTATAGATAGATGATCGGGGAAATATAATTTCACTCAACAAATATTGATCAAATGGTGGCGTGAGTTAATTGTTGATCCGTTCGCTTTTTGCCAACTATTGTTGATCCGCGAGTTTTTGTGGATCTAATGTATGAGTTTGCATACAGCTCCGATGGGATCAACAATTGCTGTCCCTTCTGGCAGGTTCAGTTAGGTCCAAATAAATGAGATTCACCTTTTTATCATTTATTTTAAATCTATTTTTACGGTTTAATATTCTAATATATTAAAGATCATTTATTTACCTAATAGCAGGATTTGTCAGGCAGATATTTAATTTACACTAAAAACCCCTTTGCCGCCTCGGTGCTAATGGTCGGGGTCGCGAGAACGATAAGGCACACTACCGTAACCCCGTCAGCGATTGCCCGCACAGCAGACTCTTCTCTGCGAGCATTTTTTCCCTATTTTTTCTCTAATTTGCGCACCGAGAGACTTAATCGTTCGCCTTCCAGCTAAGGGGCCCATGTGTAGGCAGAAAACGTCCCCGAGTCTTCCACCCACAGATGCCGTTAGGTTGGCAGTCGGAGGTCATACGCCAGCAGTCGTCGCCCCACACAACAATTTATGTCCCTTCTGGTAGGCTATATATATTGATAATATGGGTTGTGGCGTGAGTTAATTGTTGATCCGTTCGCTATTTGCCAACTATTGTTGATCCAAACAGTTTTTGTAGATTTAATGTCTGAGTCTGCATACAGGCAGATGTTGCTCCGATCGGATCAACAATTGATGTCCCTTCTGGTAGGCTGTATATTGTATATATTGATCATATGGGTTGTGGCGTGAGTTAATTGTTGATCCGTTCGCTATTTGCCAACTATTGTTGATCCGCGGGTTTTTGTGGATCTAATGTATGACTTTGCATTCAGCTCCGATGAGATCAACAATTGCTGTCCCTTCTGGCAGGTTCAGTTAGGTCCAAATAAATGAGATTCCTCTTTTTATCATTTATTTTAAATCTATTTTTAGGGTTTAATTATCTAATATATTAAAGATCATTTATTTACCTACGAGAAGGATTTGTCAGGCGGATATTTAATTTACACTAAAAACCCCTTTGCCGCCTCGGTGCTAATGGTCGGGGTCACGAGAACGATAAGGCACACTACCGTAACCCCGTTAGCGATTGCCCACGCAGCAGACTCTTCTCTGCGAGCATTTTTTCCCTATTTTTTCTGGGCGGACTCCCTCCATAGGAGGAAAAATGCCGCCGATATCCGCCGGCCCCAAAGGGCCATCTTCAGAGCCAAATAAAAACTTGGCATCTTGCTTCATCAGATCAGTTTACAGTTCTGATCCTGACGCTCTCCGCAAAGATGTTGAAATCTATCCCAACCAACCATACACCCACACCAAACAACCAGCCATCCAATAACTCGTCTCACAAAATCCCACGCATCCAATAACTGACCGCATTTCTTTAAATATCCGCCTGACAAATCCTGCTCTTATTTAAAAAAAGAAAAGATAAAAGATATTTATTCTCTAATTTAGGCACATTACAATGCACTTATGAACGTCAGAGAGAAAAATAAACTACTACCGGTTCTAACCCTACACCTCTGACCGGCGACTATTACCGGTAAGAAACTCGGCGGGACTTATTTTTTCAAAACAGTAATACTAATACATTAAAGATAGTATATACAATAGTGTAATTAAAATGAAAAATAAAAATAAAATCCAAATCTGGCTGCTTCGCAAAACGTTTGATATGCTTTCTTACATGAACTGTGTCCTCTAAATAAATAAATGATCTTTAATCTATTAGAATCTTAAACTGTAAGGGACTGCAATTGTTGACCCGATCGGAGCTGTATGCAAAGTCATACATTAGATCCACAAAAACTCGCGGATCAACAATAGTTGCCAAATAGCGAACGGATCAACAATTAACTCACGCCATAACCCATATGAACAATATATACAATATATAGCCTACCAGAAGGGACATCAATTGTTGATCCGATCGGAGCAACATCTGTCTGTATGCAGACTCATACATTAGATCAACAAAAACTGTTCGGATCAACAATAGCTGGCAAATAGCGAACGGATCAACAATTAACTCACGCCACAACCCATATGATCAATATATATAGCCTACCAGAAGGGACATCAATTGTTGATCCGATCGGAGCAACATCTGTCTGTATGCAGACTCATACATTAGATCAACAAAAACTGTTCGGACCAACAATAGTTGGCAAATAGCGAACGGATCAACAATTAACTCACGCCACAACCCATATGTACAATATTTGTTGAGTGAAATTATATTTCTCGGTGAGGTGAACCTCAAAGGTTTAATGACCTCAAAACCTACACTCAAAATATCACATCGCTTGCTCAAAGTAACGCACGTTACTCATACAAAAGATTCTAAAAAGCCTTCCTTTTTCCTTGTCTACATTATAATTTATGTCTACTGTGAAAATTTCAAGTCTCTAGGTTAGGTTAAGTAGTTTCGGTTCTGCGTTGATGTTTCAGTTAGTCAGTCAATCCGCACAGGGCCTTTTCTTTTATTTGTATAGATAGATGATCGGGGAAATATAATTTCACTCAACAAATATTGATCAAATGGTGGCGTGAGTTAATTGTTGATCCGTTCGCTTTTTGCCAACTATTGTTGATCCGCGAGTTTTTGTGGATCTAATGTATGAGTTTGCATACAGCTCCGATGGGATCAACAATTGCTGTCCCTTCTGGCAGGTTCAGTTAGGTCCAAATAAATGAGATTCACCTTTTTATCATTTATTTTAAATCTATTTTTACGGTTTAATATTCTAATATATTAAAGAACATTTATTTACCTAAGAGCAGGATTTGCCAGGCAGATATTTAATTTACACTAAAAACCCCTTTGCCGCCTCGGTGCTAATGGTCGGGGTCGCGAGAACGATAAGGCACACTACCGTAACCCCGTCAGCGATTGCCCGCACAGCAGACTCTTCTCTGCGAGCATTTTTTCCCTATTTTTTCTCTAATTTGCGCACCGAGAGACTTAATCGTTCGCCTTCCAGCTAAGGGGCCCATGTGTAGGCAGAAAACGTCCCCGAGTCTTCCACCCACAGATGCCGTTAGGGTGGCAGTCGGAGGTCATACGCCAGCAGTCGTCGCCCCACACAACAATTTATGTCCCTTCTGGTAGGCTATATATATTGATAATATGGGTTGTGGTGTGAGTTAATTGTTGATCCGTTCGCTATTTGCCAACTATTGTTGATCCAAACAGTTTTTGTAGATTTAATGTCTGAGTCTGCATACAGGCAGATGTTGCTCCGATCGGATCAACAATTGATGTCCCTTCTGGTAGGCTATATATTGTATATATTGATCATATGGGTTGTGGCGTGACTTAATTGTTGATCCGTTCGCTATTTGCCAACTATTGTTGATCCGCGGGTTTTTGTGGATCTAATGTATGACTTTGCATACAGCTCCGATGAGATCAACAATTGCTGTCCCTTCTGGCAGGTTCAGTTAGGTCCAAATAAATGAGATTCCTCTTTTTATCATTTATTTTAAATATAGTTTTAGGGTTTAATATTCTAATATATAAAAGATCATTTATTTACCTACGAGCAGGATTTGTCAGGCGGATATTTAATTTACACTAAAAACCTTTTTGCCGCCTCGGTGCTAATGGTCGGGGTCACGAGAACGATAAGGCACACTACCGTAACCCTGTCAGCGATTGCCCACGCAGCAGACTCTTCTCTGCGAGCATTTTTTCCCTATTTTTTCTGGGCGGACTCCCTCCATAGGAGGAAAAATGCCGCTGACATCCGCCGGCCCCAAAGGGCCATCTTCAGAGCCAAATAAAAACTTGGCATCTTGCTTCATCAGATCAGTTTACAGTTCTGATCCTGACGCTCTCCGCAAAGATGTGGAAATCTATCCCAACCAACCATACACCCACACCAAACAACCAGCCATCCAATAACTCGTCTCGCAAAATCCCACGCATCCAATAACTGACCGCATTTCTTTAAATATCCGCCTGACAAATCCTGCTCTTATTTAAAAAAAGAAAAGATAAAAGATATTTATTCTCTAATTTAGGCACATTACAATGCACTTATGAACGTCAGAGAGAAAAATAAACTACTACCGGTTCTAACCCTACACCTCTGACCGGCGACTATTACCGGTAAGAAACTCGGCGGGACTTATTTTTTCAAAACAGTAATACTAATACATTAAAGATGGTTTATACAATAGTGTAATTAAAATGAAAAATAAAAATAAAATCCAAATCTGGCTGCTTCGCAAAACGTTTGATATGCTTTCTTACATGAACTGTGTCCTCTAAATAAATAAGAGAGTTAAATAAATAACCTTTAATCTATTAGAATTTTAAACTGTAAGGGACTGCAATTGTTGATCCGATTCGAGCTGTATGCAAAGTCATACATTAGATCCACAAAAACTCGCGGATCAACAATAGTTGCCAAATAGCAAACGGATCAACAATTAACTCACGCCACAACCCATATGATCAATATATACAATATATAGCCTACCAGAAGGGACATCAATTGTTGATCCGCTCGGAGCAACATCTGTCTGTATGCAGACTCATACATTAGATCAACAAAAACTGTTCGGATCAACAATAGCTGGCAAATAGCGAACGGATCAACAATTAACTCACGCCACAACCCATATGATCAATATATATAGCCTACCAGAAGGGACATCAATTGTTGATCCGATCGGAGCAACATCTGTCTGTATGCAGACTCATACATTAGATCAACAAAAACTGTTCGGACTAACAATAGTTGGCAAATAGCGAACGGATCAACAATTAACTCACGTCACAACCCATATGTTCAATATTTGGTGAGTGAAATTATATTTCTCGGCTATATATATTGATCACATTGGTTGTGGCGTGAGTTATTTGTTGATCCGTTCGCTATTTGCCAACTATTGTTGATCCAAACAGTTTTTTTAGATTTAATGTCTGAGTCTGCATACAGGCAGATGTTGCTCCGATCGGATCAACAATTGATGTCCCTTCTGGTAGGCTATATATTGTATATATTGATCATATGGGTTATGGCGTGAGTTAATTGTTGATCCGTTCGCTATTTGCCAACTATTGTTGATCCGCGGGTTTTTGTGGATCTAATGTATGACTTAGCATACAGCTCCGATGAGATTAACAATTGCTGTCCCTTCTGGCAGGTTCAGTTAGGTCCAAATAAATGAGATTCCTCTTTTTATCATTTATTTTAAATCTATTTTTAGGGTTTAATTATCTAATATATTAAAAATCATTTATTTACCTACGAGAAGGATTTGTCAGGCGGATATTTAATTTACACTAAAAACCCCTTTGCCGCCTCGGTGCTAATGGTCGGGGTCGCGAGAACGATAGGGCACACTACCGTAACCCCGTCAGCGATTGCCCGCGCAGCAGACTCTTCTCTGCGAGCATTTTTTCCCTATTTTTTCTCTAATATGCGCACCGAGAGACTTAATCGTTCACCTTCCAGCTAAGGGGCCCATGTGTAGGCAGGAAACGTCCCCGAGCTTTCCACCCACAGACGCCGTTAGGGTGGCAGTCGCCGCCCCACACGCTTGCGACGAATTGGGTGGAAGGCCGGATCTGCCTCCCTTACACGCTCCGCTGTCTCCTGCGGAGCCATCACGTCCTCGCAGTAGGAGGAGACCATTGCTTTCCAGGCCCTGTCACTGTCGACCATGGCTTGCACCGGTAACGTCCTACAACCACCATGAGTGCGGCCCGCTGCTCTGCCTACGACGGGCACACAGCCAGCGTATGTAGTGCCGTGTCTTCGGCGTCGCCGCACCATTTGTGGCATTTTGCCGTTGGTTCCCAACCCGCCACCCTACACAGGTATTTGTCGAAGCAGCGATGCTCCGAAAGGATCTGTGTGAGGTGGAAGGAGAGAAACTTATCACGCCTTTCGACCTATTTCTCCAGAAGAATTGCTCCGATGGTCCAGTGGCCAGCACTGGGCTCCTCCAACCTTCTCTTCCATTTTCCTAGGAGCACTTGACGAGAGCCTAGCCTCCACCGTCTGACCTCTTCTAGAAGGGGGAAATTTCCTCCCGCCCGCGCCTCGGTGACACGCCAATAAATATCGGCCAGAACCGCGGCGTCCAGGTCCCAGGGCGGGGTTCCCGCCAGTACGCACGGTGCCTTGTAGGAGAGGGTTCGGTATGCCCTCGCCATCCTGACCGCCATGACCCGTTGCGGCCTCCGTAATTGGACCTGGTTTTGGGAGGACAGGGACCCAGCCCATATGGGTGCCCCGTGCAGAGCCATCGACCATACCACTCCTGCGTACAGTATCCGACATCCGATGTTCGGCCTAGCGATTTGGCAGAAGACGGCTAAGAGCCGACGCTGCCCCGATTAATTTGGCGCCAGGCATTTAAAATGCTCCCAAAACGTCCAGCGACTGTCAAGGATAATGCCCAGGTACCTTATAGTGGATTTGACTTCGATAGCCGTTCCTCCTATTTATTTGGATTTAACTTAGCCTACCAGAAGGGACATCAATTGTTGATCCGATCGGAGCAACATCTGTCTGTATGCAGTTGCAGACTCATACATTAGATGAACAAAAATTGTTCAGATCAATAATAGTTGGCAATAGCCAAAGGATCAACAATTAACTCATGCCACAACCCATCGGATCAACATTTGTTGAGTAAAATAATATTTCTCGGTGAGATCATTGAACCTGTTCAGGTTGGATGAGTAATCATCTATCTATACATATAAAAGGAAAAGTCCTGACTGACTGACATATCAATGCAGACCCGAACCTACTAAATCTAGACACTTGAAATTTTCACAGTAGACCTTATTTGTAGCAAGGAATAAGGAAGGATGTTTGTGATCATTTGTATGGGAACCATTCGTTTGTTTTAGCATGGGATGTGAATGATGTGATATTTTGTGTTTAGACTCTTAATTAAAAACTAAGAAACAATTTTCACTGTTTTGGAAAATTCATCCCGTGACCCGAAACTACTAAACTAAGAGATTTGATATTTTCACAGTAGACATAATTTTAATTTATAACGTAAGCAAGGAATAAGAAAGGATTTTTGTGATATTTCGTATGGGGAACGTACGTTTCTTTGATTACCGCTCTTGTGACCACTCGAGCCAACCTTGTAGGACTGATCCCAGCGCGTCCAATGTCCGGCGGCCGAAAGTAGCGGAAGTGAGGTCATCCACCCAGTGTAGGATGAGTGCGTTCCCAGCCTCCTGCCGAATGGCCTCCCGCTCTTCCAGGGCCGGGCGCTCCCCAAGCGCTCTCCGTGCCGCCGTTCACTCGTACACTCTGGCGAGCACCCACGCCTCAAGCTACCAAGGCGGGGTGCCGACCAGAGCGCACGCGGCCGTGAAACTTACCGAACGGTAAGCCCTCGCCACCCGCTGTGCCATGGCCCTTTGGGGACGGCTGATGGCGGCGGCATTTTCCCTCCTATAGAGAGAGTCCGCCCAGATTGGGACCCCGGAAAGGGCCATGCTCCCCAGATTCGGGAGGAGCCAAGAAAAAGCGTCCGCGGCCTTCAGCAGGCGCGCCGACATTCCGCTTAAATGCGGGCCGAAGCGCCACCTGCTGTCTAGCATGAGGCCCAGATATTTCATCTGGGCCTTTACTTCGATCCTGATGCCCTCCACAAACACGTGGAAATCTATCCCAACCAACCATACAACCCATACCAAACAACTAACCATCCAATCACTCGTTCCGCCGAATCCCCCCCATCCAATAACTGACCGCATTTTATTAAAATCAATTCAAACGAATGCATATTCTTATATTAATATAAAAACTTTGATTTTCGATTCTCAACGGATCAACAAATCTAGTAAGCAGAACGGCAACGTTGCATTGACTTCCATCGGCCAATCACAGAAGAAGTCATAAAGTGCTTCATCGTGATTGGTCCGTTTGAATCGGATCAACATTTATCGGAGCGGATTTGTATATTGGAGCCACATTTGACAAGCGTTATTTTCAGCCATGTCATGTGACTAAAATGGCAAATGTTGATCCGATCAGAGCCACATCAGTATTAGAAAAAGCGTAATAGATCAACATAAGGCCTCCGGATCAACATTTGTTTTTGGATCAACAATTAACTGATCATACGTCTCGAAAGATCAACATTTACCGTGTTGGTATCTCTATTCATATATATATATATATAAAAAATATATGTATAATTTTAATTTTTTTCATTCTATTATATTTACACTCAGGGACAGTGAAGGTAGCTTTGCATTGCAATTTCTGCCTCAGATGGCCTGTCTTCACTGTCTGTGAGTAAAATGTTATTTTTCTTAAACTACCTTGGTTGTTTATTTATCCCTACCTTATTGGTTACTTTGTTAACATTATGTATAATAATGAACCTCCAGGTCTTTTTGTATGTGCACTGTGTACATCATATGTAAAATGTTTATTATGACTGTTTGTGTTCTAAATAAAATAAAAAAAAAACATCAGTAGTTAGGTAACACATTAATACCAATCCACTACATCCTGTTAAATGTCCTTGTCAGCAATTTATTTAACACTATATATATGGTAGGAATTCAGCGTATCGAGTACAATTTTATTACTCTTCGGTATTTTACGAGTTAACGTACCTCTAGATCAAAGATCATTTAACAAGCCACACTGCGCGGGTGAACTAGTAAAGTTACAGTTAATAGTTACGAATGGCTAAAAAACATGTTATTACGTGTTCAACATAAACGCATTAATAAAACTTCTTCCTTAGCAATACATTCTATTTAGGAAAAAAAATGTTGCGATTACGAGGTGAATATAAGTACTATATAGTATTAATTCATTCTTAAGGAAGAATAATTGGATAAGATCATATAAATGTATTATGGCTACACGACATAGCTTTTGTCTCTTACTGTCGCGTGGGGTCAGAAAGTGACTTGCTCTTCTTTATCCTTTACCCTCTAGTCAGTTTGCTATACTATGATTATTTATAGATCTGGACATCTGGAAGCTATAAAGTAGTCGAGGTCAAATAATGCAGTTTTTCTTCAAGAAAACATATCCTAGATTTCTGGTTTTGATGCAATATTATGAGCAATTATATGAATAATTAGATTATATAATTGCCAAAAGTGTGTCTTCTGAAATCTTTTTCATCATCATAGCATCAAATATATTGTAACAGCCAAAGTGATCAAATAGTTCGTCACACATGTATTTCGTATGGTGTGACGAATTATTTAGCTACTCTATCTGTTACAATATATTTGATGCTAACTCTACCAACTCTCTAATTTTTAAGATCATGTAGCATAAGTAGGTACAATCAATTATTGAAAATAATGATGTTTGTTATTAACTCGAAAGAAATAAAGAAACATCTGACTAATAATTCAGATGCAGGCGTCTCATAGAAATGGATGTTAATTTTTTACGTCAAATCAGACAAGGTTGATTTTTGTCTACGTTGATAGGATAGTTATGAAAGAAAAGTACTCCATTATTTTATTTTATTACAGCGTTGGCTAAACCGAGTGCCAACCCCGAACATAGAAAATTGAATTTTCGACTGTAGGTATATATATCTCTATCATTCCAAATAGAAAGCGATGGAGATGGAGACATATGACTCGAATCGATTTTGGATGAAGGGTACACGGAAAGAACATGTCTAGTCCCTTTTTTCGTAAAATGAGATTTTTGTATCAAAATGTAGAACTTGCAATGAACTATTAGCAACAACTTCTGTAACAGCTGGAATTTTTAACATAAATCCAGTTTTTAATTCATAAAAACCATCTAGTTACGAAAATAGTATGGTTAATTGAATCGTTCCAAACTTTAAAACCGCTATTGCTCAAAATGTTGTCAAAGTGACTAAACATGTTCTTTCCGTGTACCCTTCAGATGTTTATGGTAGCCCGTTGCGGTTATTCTGTGGTGGACATCTATAGGTAATATAGGTATATAGGTATTTGTTGTTGAGGAAAAATTATTAAATCTTAATACCTAAATATATCCAACAACGGGTTTGGCTTACTTTTTTGTTACCGGCTTTGGCTTTCATACACCATTTTTGATAAAACAACTATATTTGACTTGGCCCGAAGGCCCATTTCTGCTGCGGGTTTCATATTACATTAAACTGTCTCTCAAGGTTGTCCGTTTAAAACTATTATCACCCTGGGTCCGTATTCTAAGTCTAAAACACGTTGGGACACTATCCAACTTCAATGCAACTCCAATGCATTAGCAACGCGAAACAGACTAGACGTCTACACCAGAATCAGAATTTGCATCAACATAATTCTGGTGCAACTCCAAAAACTTCAATGTTGGTTGATTATTTGTTGTGTGTTGGAGTTAAGTCAGATGTAGATTATGCTTTAATTAAAATATTGTTTATGTGTTTTAAAATTTGAATACGGCACTAGCAATGTGCTACTTCGCCTCCATGACATTAATGAACTATTAGGGTCCTACTTTCAATTAGACTGTGCGTTCTTTGTCAATCTTTATAATACTTTACAATATATCACATGAGTTTATAATTAAAGGCCATGAATTTATATTAGTGTCGGCCGGCGTGCCTTGCGTTTTGGAGCCTCCAGGGTTGTGCCGAACGGACGGTAAGAGGCCTGATGGTCTGACACTGGTTCCATGGCAGAAGGGTCGGTGCCTCTTGTGGGATGCTACTTGCGTCAGTACATTTGCACCATCCCACATGAGTCACACCGTTAGATCAGCTGGATCAGCCGCGGAGTATGCAGCCAAAGTAAAGCATACGAAGTACTCTGCCTTGGAGCCTGTGTACGACTTCGTGCCGGTTGCAGTCGAGACTGCTGGGCCTTGGGCTGTGGAGGCTAAGAAATTTGTGGGGGAGCTGGGTCGGCGACTCAGGGACAGGGGGTGTGATCCTCGTTCCGGATCGTACCTGGTGCAACAGATCTCGTTGGCGATTCAACGCGGTAACGCTGCCAGTGTAATGGGGACATTTGCGCCAGGTACTATCCATTAATGGCAACAATAATTGTGTAATAACGGTGAAGCCTTTTGCGGATTCCATCATTGATTTGTGTGAGACGAAGCGTGTTGTGGATTTCCATTTGTCACCTGACGAAGCCGGTGCTGCGGATAATGCATAATAGATGGCTACATAAAAATATTAAATACATAATGATATAATGATTGTAAATTACTGTTTAAGTGTATATGCCAAATAAAACGTTTATTTTATTAAAGGCACCTTATTGAAATTAAATAATATGATAATCTGTACCTACTTGTTAGGCGCGACCACATAACCAGAAGAACGGTTGTAGGTGTAGGTACGTCAGTGTTCTATTCTTGTATTATTACCACCCACTTCTATTGTATGTAGAACTAATAATATTATCTTTTGTAATAAACATTAATATGGTATATATATAGAACTGCAACCTTATAGAACAATTGAATATATATTAAAAATTAAGTAATTTTATAACTATGAATTTAGTTTAATTTGAATTATTTATAGCCGATTTTGACTACAAAGGCTGCATATACTTTTATAATTTTGATCCAAATATGAAAAGTAATAAATTATGTTACTAGTCCTAGTAATTAAATAACTATTGCTATAAATGTATGCCTTCTTTGAAGAAGTTGTTAATCGATTACTGTGCAAACTGACTAAGTTAAATATTTTGTTTTAGTAATATACAGAAGGATCCACAGTGAGATTTTTACTTACTGATTTTAGTCTAGTTAAATATCTAAGTATACATAATTATTACTTACATATTATTGTATCATCAACATAGATAACTTAAATTTTCATATATTAATAGCAATATAATCCAACGTATTTGTTTCTAAAATCCCCCATATCCATTTAATGATTATCGATTTAAAGTTAATGTGACATGACTGGCTCAGGAAGCCAGGCCCACCCAATTGTAATTTGAGGTTTTTTCGCTAGAATTTCAATTTTATTCAACTTAACAATTAAAATATCGGTTTACCTGCCATTTGAACTTTATTTATTAACGAATAAGGCTGAATCTGCGTTGCTTACACGTTTTTAATATTGTCTATGCAGGATGCGTAAAGTAATTTGGGTGCCTATATTAAAAGACGAGTGATCTGCGAGTAGAATCCTTGATGAATGATGCCAAGTTTGTCTGAAAGGTTTCCTAGTATTTTTTGTTAAATATGATTATAACGATTGCAAAGTCAAAATTATTTCACAGACTTGATATTACTACTTATTGCCTTTGTTAAATTAACTTTCTCCAATATTAGCATTTCATTTTCATATTTACTTTGTTTTCAGTTTAATTTTATAGTTGAAGAATCATACATCATGACATATTAAATATACCTAGTATAATAACTTGAAGGTAATAATTTAATAAATACACATGTAGCAAGTACTTAGTCACATTGAGATATTACTGAAAAGTTATTAGGTGTATTTACTTAAATTATTATACCATTGATATTCATGAAAGTAATTTGGTGAACTACTTATAATATGTAGTTTTGGAATATGGCATTGTATCAAAAAGGATATATTGCAGAATCAGTAGGTCATTTATTGTTACAGCTTCTAAGAACGACGAACGAAGAAACACCTTAAATTTTTAAATAAAAATACTTAGGTACACAATTTATTTACCCAAAAATATCATAAAAACAAAATAATATTAAACGTTATGAAGTAAAACGTGTTCAGTTTAAGCTATTATGATAATCGCATTCGTATCATATTTCTTTTAAACCTCAGTATTACATACTTACTTGTTAACAGTGTTGGTGACGTAAATAAAAATGAAATAAATACGAAATAAAATGATAGAGGAGATCGTGGATGCGATACTCCCAACAAACTGTGCAGAGATATCAAGAAGCGAAGCACGATATGAAAACAGGACTAGTTTCAAAAGAAGATGCCAAAATGAGACAGATAAAACGACATATGATGTTAAAGAACCTTACAAATTTATGGACGATGCTCAAACACACAAGATTAAAAACACGACAAGAAATAAAGCAATAAGAATAGAAACTCCAATATTATTACGTCTTCTTGTTTTATATGTGTGTGTAACAAATGTTATTATACAGTGTGATGTAAGTGTTAATGATAAGACTTTGAAAGCTGAAAGAAAAATGTATGGAATGCATATGCACACCAAGAGCCCATTACGATATTGGCATGGTCATAGATACGAGAACAAATTGTATGGTAAAATCCATAGAAAGCGTGCATCGATCTCTGATGATGAAGATAAAGAAACTTACTCTGGGCCAGATGAAGTCAATAAAGGTTACGATTTTTATAATCATAAACACGAAGAAACAAATATGTCTGGGAACAATACGTACGTCATTGGATACCCCCATGATTTAGTATCAAACCCGTTTTACGTAAAAGAAATAAACTTTAAATTAAGACCAGACATGAATCAGTTCAGCGAGAAAATACTCAAGTTAGGCGTTCTCTTACCAACTAATCCCTTGTTGGAATTTTCACTAGCCAAAGTGTTACCGATTCTGGAGATCGCTATACCCGCTGTTACAAAACCTGATGGCCCTCTGCCGGGATGGAAGATTCTAGTAGACTACCGAGATACGAAATGCTCTTCCATAGAAGGACCATTAGCTGCATTCGAGTTTTATGTAAATGGATCTGCAGGTAAGTTTTACTGCATCTTAACAATGCAATATCAACCTCATTACCTTGCCCATTGAAATCTTTTGTTTCCCCGTCATACAGCTTATAGCTTAACTTTCTTTTGAAACAGAGTTAGATAAGACAGTTGTAATACGTATTACAGATGCCTTCATCGGGCCGGGATGTGAGTACGTAATAGCACCCGTCGCGCGGTACGCCGGGGCTTGGAGCATACCAGTGCTGACTGCGGGGGCTATGGCTGACTCATTCATCCACAAAACTAGCTACTACATGACCCTCACCAGAATGATGGGCAGCTATACTCAGGCCAGTATCGCCATCAGCAAAATTTTTGAGGTAAATCAAAAGTGTACTGGTGTTTTTTGTTCTTAAATTTTCTTTGCTGAGAAAGTTTTTACTTTATGGTCTGCTTTAGTGGAGTCAACCTGTCACAACTTAAATTTATTTTCTCTGGATGTACCTTTTGATATATTTTCATTTGAGCGAAAGGTGAATATTTAAAATGATTTAAAAATTGTTACTAAGTAGATGAACAATTCTTAAATAGTCTAAAAATATTTTTTTTATAATTTCTGAAGATTTTTTTTATCTGTTTCGAAAAGTTTGGTTGCCTTTCAAACAAATGATATATTTAAACAACAGGCATGATTTATTGCTAAATTGTTTTATTACTGTTATTTACTTGTTTGTTTGCGTGTGTAAATGTTGTTACTCTTCATTTTTTTTGTTGATCTTAAAAAACCTAAACCCACTAAGATATTGGAATTCTATTATAATTCAATCGTTTTACGTGCCTCGAATTTCAATTGGCCGAGGAATGTTTAATTCAACGATTTTCGCGGCAATCTTATTTCTGATTCTGATAAAGGTTTACATTTTTAAATGTGTATATTTATAATCGATTTTTCTATAGCTGTAAAATGTGTGTACCGTAAACTGCTTCAACTTTGACTACACTGCTCAAGTTTGCATGACTTGAAAAACATGACTTTAATTTATATCTTAAGGAATAAGTGTTTAGTGAAGAAACCCATGTTTTTCAAGCTAAGCAAAGTTGAGCATCGTAGCTAAAGTTGAAGCAGTTGACGGTATTATTTATGTATAAACATCCTCAGTGTTACTCGTATAACAGGAATGTTTTATTGAATTTGTCGTTAAATAAGTTTTATTCTGAAGTAAATAAAATACATTATAATGGGTTCGCAAAAATAAATTGACTTACAGATAGGCTCATCTAGATAAAAGTAAAAGGCTTTCGGGGGGCATGACTCTAACAGGAGATAGGATGGGGCATGTCACAAATCAATTGCCAGCAAATGAAATGGATAAAAAAGTAAATATTATCTACACTACTTAGGTGTATGATGACATTGATGACCTTGACGTCTTTGACGACGTTATTATAGTTTTTCCTTTGCCTACAAAACAATTCATACAATAAATTTAAAAGGGTTGTAAAATTCTTATTATTATGATTTAACTTCTTTATTCTTATTAGAAAACGAGATACGTCTTGAATATTTGAAATAAATTAAATTTGAAATATGAGATAATTCATAATTTTGTACAAATTTCTAGCACTATGAAATCTGACATTTCGAAATATAACTATAATATTAAACTCGTAACCGTATGATAAATTTTGTCTAAGTATTTGGCTTCTGTACCTTACTTATTTTATTATATATTATACTTTTCAACCATCTGACACATAGGTCATTGCCGTTGAAAACGGTCCAATGGGCAAAAATCGTCGTCCGTAATAATACGTGAATGTTTTACGACGTCTACCCATTTTGGGCCGAACACATATTGAGAGCCAAGTCACTGAACTGAGAATGTAGTTAAATGGGATTCCGTGAGAAAACATTTTGTGAAAACGAAATCATATGGTTTATTAAGTATACTGCATAAAATCTATTTAGAGTTAAATATTTAATAAAAAAAATTAACCTGCACATTATAAAAACTTCATTAACTTCTGATTTTGAATAATAGGTAATTTATCAATTTATAATTTTATATATTGATTGATGTAATATTTTATACTTTTATTAGTAATGAGTGTTAAAAAATACAAAGAAGGACCAACTAATTAGATGGGTTTATTTAAGTACTTGACAAATGAAAATCGTTCAATTGTCTGACAAAACCTTCTACTCTTACTATTAAAATACCTTAGAAATACTTGATGAGCGAGCGTGTCTCACGATACAGTTTAAAATAACATAGATTTCGATCAAATTTAGAGAAATAATATTTCATATGTCAAATAATACTGCTAACTTGCAAAGCAAATAAATCTGAATTAGATTTTTTTGCAGACGTGCATGTCAGTATAATAGTTAGGTTTAAAATAAGCTGGCAACATTTAAAGCTGGCAAATTTTCATTCGATATTGGCATTCAGCTTGGCCAGTTGCCACAGGTTCAGATATCGCCTTTGGCGAGTTCTCTAATATTACATGATATACAGGATTTATCACTACAATTGGGCACTATATTAAGCTATATTGGCAATTCAAGCCGATTGTTTTATATTTCAACGGTTTCTTTTTCTTATTAGTAGAACATAAGTCGTGTTTCTGTGAAAGCCCCAAATGCATGAATGAAAAAGTTGGTCATTTAAAATTAATAATTGTTTATATACAGGGTTATTTACCTAATGTAACGGTTACTTTGTCATTTATTAAAATTGCATTACTTAATTAATCGGTGGAAAACAGATAAACAAAACAAATAATAATGTCATAATTTTGACAAAAACGGGACTTAATCGCGTACACATACTATTAATATTTTCTTGATTTCGATTAATTCTGTTTTGTAAAAATAATGAGTGAAAATCGTGTGAGTTTTAATCAGTACAAATGATAATATATGTAAAAAACAATAGTAGTTAAACGATCTAATAACATGACCCACGCTTCTGATTATGACTCTTGAATAATGTATTTGCTCTCGTGATTTCCTATTTTAAACGGGTTCCAGAAAAACTTTACCGACTCAAAATTTGCAATAAATTCCTTTTTAATATCGCCTGTTCTTGTTCAAAGTTGTTCTCGATACAAACATACCGTATCTGCGCACATGTCGGCAGAAGTCACATTGTGAATTGTTTTCATGACCTTGGACATTTTTAGACAAAATTACTCAGTTAACTACAAGTGTGCTATTCAGGCGTCATGTTTGTTAGTAATATTTTATTTATTATTATATCATAATGCGCAACCTTGAAACTGGGTTTCGATAGAAATTGGCTCTGACGGGCACTTGTTTAAGCATTATAAATGATGTACCGGACCCAAATACAATAACAACTTACATAATTTACTTAAGTTACTTTTCTTATTTAGATATGGTACCGTCCATTAATGTAATTTTTTTATCCTTTATAAGATTTTTTATTATTTCTTTTCTTTAAACAAATAACCAATTTTTCCTAATATGGTAGTACATTTTTTTATTAGCCTAAAGTAGTGTCCCACTGCTGGGCAAAGGCCTCTCCCGCTGACTTCCACAACTCTCGGTCCCACGCTTTTTCCGGCCAGGGGGCCGATTTTTGACAACCGGACGCTCGAATTCAAAAAATTCAAGGTCGAAAATAATCGCACACAAAAGTTTGTAGCCAATTTTTTCGCATGGAATTAATAGTTTAAATAATCATTATTTTAAATTTCTATCGCTTTTATTTTTAAAACATAATTTCATCGTTTTATTCAGAGTTTTAAATGTCACTTTCGAATCCTCGACTCTCAAAAATCACCCCCCAGGTGCTGAGGCAAGCGTCCATATCGTTACATTGTAAGAGTTAATTGATAGATTTGTTTTAAATATATATAGAAGTAATAAAGCAGTAAACAATTCAAAAACATAAACTTGAAGTATACAACAGTTAATAAAGGCTCTTTAATCGCTACTATTATTATTTATGAATATTCCCAGAAAACTTGCATTTTATTTTTATACAGAGTGTTTCCTATAATAGGAGCAATAAATTAAAACGTACATTCTACTTTGTTTCAACAACATTTTAAAATATAGTATTTTTCAGATTGTCTCTTTTTCATACAAAATAAATAGTATTTTCAATGTACGTTAAAATCCGTCTATTTGACATTGCTTGTCAGTCTTCTCACCCTACAGACATAATCAATTTCGAAATACATTGCGTGTTTGAAATAACTTTATAGTGTACTAAAAATCTAACAATAAGTCATTTTTAAAAGTCGCTGAAGAAACGTTGTCTGGTTTGAGGAATATAATCTACGTTTTAATTTATTGCTCCTATTTCAGGAAACACCCGGTATACTTAAATCTAGTTTAAAGTCCTCAAGTTTTTTCCCCAACACGGCCATAACATATGCCCACTGTATTAAAACATGTCAGAAACGAAAAATAAATCGAACATTTCAGTGTTTTTTGACTATCTGAAAATTACTCAGGTCAACTTCAAGGCCGCAACCGCATGTCTAGAATCAGTTTTTCTTCACTTTCAACATATTTGATATTCATTATTGATACTTATTGATTTACTTTAACTCGTTGCGTATAATTTTTTTAATGACAGAAGATTATATTTTATTTCATATTGATACATATCACAATATTAAAATTAGAAATCCGGTAGGCCTGGAGCCTCTAGGCACCAGTGGCAGCGCGTCCATAGAACACGATTCCCGTCGGCTTGCCAAAGTTTCAGGCACCTGAGCCTGAGCATGCAATTTTCTTACCGCTCATGAATAAATTTTATCCCAAATTCAACACCGGCTTGCCTACGATTTTTTTTGCCCACCCACCGCCACTGCTAGGCACCATCTGATCAATGTGTTTATTCCTTTTTCTTTTTAAGCATGACGGTGGCAAACAAGCATACGGCCCACATACTGGTCAGCAGCCACCGCAGCCTATGGACGCCTGCAAATTCAGAAGGGTCAAATGCGCGATGCAGACCCTTTACAAAAAGGAGGATTCACTGTGTTGACGGCTAAAGGAAGAAGAGGTGCTCTTGTCAGCAACACACTGGGTCCTCTTTCAGTTCTTTGGCAACCTTACTCACCAGCAAGAACACAACACTATAAGTAGTCTAGTGCTATTTGGCTGTGGTGCTCGGTAAGGTGGAGGTACTTCCCCAATCGGGCTCTGCTCCAGATTTGAGCGAGATGAGATTCGCTGTGCTGTAACCCACTACACATAGCGAGATGCCATTTGCAGTACCCATACCTCTCTTTTGGACGTAGATGAAGGACATACCCGTGTCTGGACGTAGATTAAGGACATAATTATCATATCCTACGCGTAGTTGGTCCTCGGGGCCTCAAATATTGTAGATTCGACCGAGAGTTGCATATTTGCGGTAAGTATATGTGTAGTTATATCATAAATATATTTATCCTGATAAGTATATAAATATAATAATACATTTCCTTTCTAAATTAAGAGTCGCCAGGACGCTCGCGTGAACTCGCGTCCCCATACAAACGTAGTTCAGCTCTCATTTTAAAACAACATGCTTTAGAACCACGAAATTTGGCATGGGCATTCTAGCAGTACAGAATCTGTACTGCTAGAATGCCCATGCCAAATTTTGTGGTTCTAAAGCATGTCGTTTTAAAATGAGAGCTAAACTACGTTTGTATGGGAACGCGAGCGTCCTGGCGACTCTTAACACTTTACACCCAGTTGCCAACTTTCCCAAGCTGATTATTAGTATCTAAGGAAATAGTACATTACACAACTAGGGTGGTAAAACAAAGAAAGGCTGAGATCACAGAAGTTTGCGGTCCGAGCTGCAAGCGAGGGACGTAAATATGCGATCGAGGGCTTTCTTTATTACCTCCCGTGTTGTGTACATCATTTTATGTCTACACTTCGCCAGGAAGCGTCTTTTTCCGTACGCGCAGCGTGCGGAAAAAGCCACTTTATGGCCAGGTGTGGCATAAAATAATTTAAAATTCCCGAGACTCAGGAGTGGGCGGCCAAGTAGGCTTTATAGGCAAGGCTATATCATTGCTAACTAATTAAAAATTAATATGGACTTTTATAATAAAATTAATACGATAAAAATCCATTAGTGATCCTTACTCAAGTTATTGTTGATGTAGGAGTTAATAAGACACTGAGTTAATAAGAAACCATTAGTTTCAAACTCACTTGCCATTATTAGAATGTAACAGCTGGGTTATTATTGTCATACAAGTAACTCCCAAATAATTGGTACACAGTTTTATTGCTGACCAGTACGCTTACCATGAGTTATGACATTGACGTTTTCGAGAACGAGTATCGAGTGTTCTATCTATGCATCTTGCTTGTAACATATTTATGTCAACGAGATGCACAGATAGAAAATTCGTTACTCGTTAACGAAAAATGACAATGTCAAACTCATGGTAGCCGTACTGTACCTAGTAGCATTGTCATGTAAACTACCGATTCACTTAATAACTCTTAATGAGTTATCATAACCATTTGGAAGTATATATTACCAGGAAACGTTTTCTTATTCAGTTAGGGACATCACGTCTCGAGGACGCAGAAGTTGGGATCCATTCAAATGGGTCATTAGATGTTTGCTAATCTTTCCTGTCCCCGTTTTTGTCCCTAGTTTGGAAGAGTTATAACTATAGATATATACGACCACAGCCTAAGAACTTTTTGAAGCTCATGTAAATTGCGCCATCTATGTCAAGTCAAAGCCACCTAATGATACCGAAAATGTAAGAAAAATGTCACCTGCACTCCACCTAGTAGCTACGAGTGTACTACTAGTACGCTATTTGTTACTAGGTGGAGTAGCAGTGCAGGTGACATTTCTCTTACATTTTCGGCATCATTAGGTGGCTTTGACATAGATGGCGCAATTAACATGAGCTTCAAAAAGTTCTTAAGCTGTGGTCGTCTCTGCTTAAACTTAACGGCCTCCTAGCCCAGATGGTAGTGACCCTGTTTACGAAGCAGGAGGTTCCGGGTTCGAATCCTGGTCAGGGCATTTATTTGTGTGTTTATCGATATTTGTTCTTGCGTTTTGGATGGTTTCTATGTATTTATCTAAATATTTATCACCGCCTATAGTCTGTATCTTTAGGTATTTAAATAAAAGTAAACAAACAATTTGTACATTCTCGGGTAGTTATAACATTTATTGGTTAACCAACCAAAAAGAGTATGATATAACCAAATATAAAAGCGCCTAGATCTGTTACTGAACGAACGACCTGACTTTAACCTACATTATTTGATCATGTAATGTTTTCATCTACCCTCAACTGGCTTAAGGAGCCATTGGAGGGTAGATTTTGTTTACTTTTATTTAAATACCTAAAAATACAGACTATAGTACCCATAACACAAGCCTTATCGAGCTTACTGTGAGACTAGGTCGATTTGTGTAAGATTGTCCCATAATATTTAATATTTATAGTATTTATATTTATTTATTCAACTTAAGTTAAAATTACGCTGACAGCGATTTTTACTGAGGATGTGCTTAAGAATCTTGGTGTATAATTATTGGTCTATTTTAAAACACACCTAATTGTACCTATTGTTGAGCCTAAAATTTTCATCTTACAAGTTTCATCTGCCTATTTACTTGTCCATTACTTTCCTCTTTTAGTTGTCTACTTGTACTCGCAATAGTGATGTCATAGCATTTTCTCTTAGTAGATTCGTAAGTAGTTTTTCTTTGTGGCATTTGATGTTTATTTTTATTACAATTTTCCAATGTTTAAGTTTAAAAACTACTAAGACAGTCGTGAAATTTGCATACTTAGCTTCAGTATTGTATTATTCTGGTTGTACCTATACCGATACTTACACAAAATTGATTTCATACAAGGTGTAACAAAAATACTGGTGATCCTTTTAAGGGCATAATTAGTATCGTATTCTAATTATGAAAAAGTAAGAAAAAAACATTTTGGTTGGCCTGCTGTGACGACGCGTCCCAAACAATTTTTTTTTTAATTCGTGTCCAAAAAATTTTTCTCCTAGTTTTTCTTACTCGCAATACGACGCCAATTGCGCCCTTAAGCGGATCACCATTATTTTTGTTACATCCTAGCTAACATTTTTAATGTACCTACGACGTTTTTAAATAAAGTTAGTTTAAATCTATTCAGTTTTATGACAGTCTTGGTGTTGGCTTTGTCTGTGCCCATAATTGAATAAAATAAATATTATATGTGATGTGTTTAAGCAAAAGGTACATCATTGTCGGTTGTTAATAGAGTTTATTTTTAAATTAATTATTACGGCAGTTATGCCTTATTGACAACTGACAATGATGTACGGTCACGGACTTTTATTGTTGAGCCATTTGGAGTTCACTTCACATTGGACATTTCATAGAATGAGTACTAAACAAAAGAAAGAAGCTTGAACCGTAAATGGCTCAGCAATTAAAATACGTGACCGTACTTCATACTTGAAAATGGCCCAAATATTATGTATGCACTTCAACTTTGTGAGTATTTTTAAAATGTACGTTTGCTCTACGATTATACTTTATTTTTAGCTTTTTGTGTGGTTAATTATTTAATTAGTCAATAAATAATAAATTAAGCAATGTCCTAGTTTTTAATCGTATTTGGTTAGAGCAACGAATTCTATGTTATATTGATTCTCCCAAATGTCATATAAAGGAGAAACTAATTATAGTTTCATTAAGAAAATTACCCCGTATAGATAATTATCAACATCATCAACATGGTATCAACTCCATGAGTCATATCTATGATTCTGAATCAGATCTCAATCGAAGGTTTCACAAATCATTCCCAAGTTAAGCCGTAAATCGACTATAAATTAAATACAATATTCTCTTGTTCCAGGAGTTTAACTGGCACCGCGTTGGCATGTTATATCACAACAACGACCCATCTACAGCCCTCGGAAATAGCCGATGCTTCCTTACGCTTAGTCCGGTGTTCGCCATACTCCAGAAGAGCTCAGGCGCAGACATCCGGAACTTTCCATTCGACGAGACCAACACGTCCTCTACGAAAATAAAACATTTTCTGCAGAAGTTGTCTTTGAGCACTAGAAGTAAGTAATTGACTTTTTAACTGATAAATAAACGCTTTACTGAAGTTATTATGTTTCACTTGTGGCGTCTTTGAATTTCTGTCAATATTTGTGTCTAGTTTAATAGCTTTATTTCAGTCTCGTTAAGATGACAGTGAAAGGGGAAAGTAAATAAACAATGGCTCTGGTGAACTAGCGTAGGAAAAACGTTGTTAAGCTTACCCATACATGATGGATTATTCTGGACATTTGCCAGTACTAATGCTTTTCATCAACGAATGTGCCAACATGTCCATCTAATAGACACTAGCGTCACTTGCGAAACTATTTCACTTGGTATTTTTAGATTTTTTTGTTTAGTGAATAATTTTTATTTTTCTCTTTTTTTCTTGTTGAAACTCAAGGGCATTGATGAAATATCTATAATTTCCCGTCGAAAGTGAGCCCGTATAAGCGCTCTGGATCGTGCTATTGTTTCACAAACGTGGTAATTTATGCTTAATATCAATAGAGACAGATAGTAATAAAAAGTACCGAACAAAATGCTACAAGATAAAGATTAACATGAGATTTATCAAATGTGATTAATAAACGACTTAAAAAGAAATCAATATTGTATTTAAAACACAGATGAGATGAGACCGTTTCGTGGCACTTTTTTTTCAATATATTTCGTCTGTGTATTTATGTGTCTACGAATAAAGTTATTCTATTTTATTCTATACAAGTTATGAATAATGAAATGTTTACAAGCGATTTATGCAAATTTAACTTTAGTGTTTCTTCTATTTTTCTTTAAGTGGGAAATGATGGCTATTTGCAGGAAAATATAAAAAAATATATTCTAAAAGTTAATTCGTCAACGAACTGCAACTTCACAAATAAATACATAAAACAGACAAATATTTATTATTTTATGGTATGTTCATAATATGGTATTGATTATTAAGATTTTTTAACTTTTCTATACTTTCCACTAACCCGCTCTTGAAATTGTAACAAGTATTTTTTTATCATATCAGAAATAAAGTCCTGTATGCAACTACTACTTAGGCTTATGCCTTACAATTTGATGTATGAGGTTTAGTGAGTTGTCTTTTTTTATATTAGATACCTATTATTCTTCCAGTAATATACGAATAATTATGCAAAAATTTAAGTTTTCATACAGAATTATAGTTACATCACGTTTTTTGTCACATATTTAATATTTTTCACGAATAATGCGATAAGCAATGCAATACATTAACAACTCTGAACTCAGATAACTAAAATAAATTGCGATGATTTTGACACAACTTTGTAAGTCATATTTACCAATTACATAGTACCTAAATTAACAAAATGAAAGCTCCTAGAGTTTCTACCTACAGTGTGTAAATCTAATGCGGGCGATAAATTAAACCAGACATAGAACTCATTAGTGTAATTAATTAAGATGTTTTTTTAAGTTTCACTTTACTTAACTGTGTTTTTGAAGATTTTATCAGCAGCAATGTCCAACATGGTATTGAAAGTAACTGTCAACGAGCGTTTAACGCAAGTGTGTTTGCATTACATAGCGGGCAGTATTATTTTGTATGGATAATTTTTTTATTGCAATTCTAAGTAAAAGTTATCTAATTACATTTCTTATGGCCTATATTAATCACCGTTAGAAATTCGCCCGTATTAGATTTACACACTGTATATTCCAAAGTTATGTTTCCACATTCACAGACCGGCCGGTCTATAATCAGCTTAGGTCTGGGTTCCAGAGTATTTGCTCTGGTCGTGTTTAATTTAACAAAGTGGCCTTTAACAGGGATTAAAATTTAACGGTAACGCTGTTAGTGAAACGAGTGCCGATGGGAATTAATTGCAACGTGCAATTAAAGACAATATTAATTAAAATGTAATTTCATGAAATTGGAAACGCTTAAGTCGCGCGATACGATATGGGTGATACATTTGATTTGCTGTATGAATAATACTCATACGTTGTAGTAATTACTACTATGTTTTGCAGTATTACAGTAGTCGACTACATAGAATAGTATCTACTTTTTCACCTTATTGCGTTGTAAAAAGGTCTACAAGTGGATATGTTGGCGGCCGATCGTAAAATCAGGCAGATCGTGAAATTCCTAGGCATATCGTGAAACGTGAAAATCTTTGACTCGTTCCCTGGGTCGACGGAATTCTGGACAGTTTGCCCTTCAGGCATCTGAAGCAACCTAACAAACCTAACCTACCTATACATTGGTTTAATGTAACTATCGTTAAAACGTTACGCAGGAACAGTACGATCTGCCTGATTTTACGATCGGCCGCTGACATATATACATCTCTTTCTAGTCGACTGTGCCTACTAACTTCATTTCTCTCTCTCACCTTTCATCAATAACTTTTCTATCCTTAGAGTGAGAATTTCCAAAATTATCATTATTAGTGTAACTTTTAAAAATATGTATGTACAAAATTCAAAGTTTTTACAGTCTGCAGCAAAAGTAGCTAAGTGGGTAGAGTGTTCAAAACGAGCTGGACACAACTTTATTGTTAAGAGAATAAGAGCGCGTGGAGATTATTTAGAACCCCAACCGCTTAACAACTTTTGCTGCTTGTGCGTTGTTTGTCATTTGTCAGCCTCTAGGCGAGTTAGACGAGTATTTTTTTTATCACAAGTGTAGGCGCAAAAAAAAAACTTTCATGAAATACCTACTTATATATTTTTTTAAATACTTATTAGCGAGTGTCACCAAATGATACTGAAAATACCAAAATAATTGAATGCTGAGTGACTAACAGGCACTATATTAAATAGCCCATAACAAATAAAGTAAACGTATACCTATAATACAATGTACAGTCGACGTCAAAGATATGTTTACACTTTTACACCTTACTTCTTAAGATGTAAAAATGTAAATATATCTTTGACGTCGACTGTACTCAAATGACCGTCATTCTGGGAAATAAATAAATGCCTTTTATAAACCCCAGTCGACTTCTTAATGCGTCATAAAACCAGTACAGGTGTGAATAAAAGTAAGGATAACGGAAAAACAATCTGCCAGTGGAAACGGTACCCAAACTTTTATATGACCGGTTATGTTAAAACGGGATCGTGATCTTCCACAGTATAAAATAAAGACCGGCCAAGTGCGAGCCGTACTCGCGCACGAAGGGTTCCGTACCTTATCTATAAAAACGGCAAAAAAATTATGTCTGTTGTATGGGAGCCTCCTTAAATACTTATTTTTAGTATTTGTTATTGTATCAGCAACAAAAATACATCATCTGTGAAAATTTCAACTGTCTAACTATCACGGTTTATGATATACAGCTTGGTGACAGACAAAAACGCCAAAAAAATCGTGTCTGCTGTACTGCCCCCTTAAATATTTATTTTAATTTTAATTTAACTATATTTTTAAAACGTGATGAACTGTAAACACTATACGTAAATAACTCTATAGATTTTATAGTCCGAAATAAATAAATTTAATTTCTTTTAAGTTAACTTGTTATAGTAAAATAGACTCTGGTACTATTCCCGGCTTGTGCGACTGAATTTTTCGAAACTTATTAGACACAGGTACCTACGAAATATTAATATTATCTGACATTTATCCGTCGCTTTTAGGCGAAGAAATTCATCGAAAGGAAATCGAACCTAGGCCTAGTTTCTCCTCAGGGTTGGCAGGTCAGATGGCCGTCCCTTTCTTAAAAACTGATGCCTACGCCAAGTTTTGGATGTAACCGAGTTCGCTTAGCAACATTACAATACAAAAGTAGTATTTACATACCGTAAACTACTATCCTATGCTAGGTACATCAGGTGTCACAGGATTTTAACCAGCAGTACCATACGATCGCATTTATATGCTAATGTTACCCGCGCGAGAGCCACAAACGTGCGCATTCTGATGGTGGTTGGTCCCTCGACGTTCTTTCGCGAAAGCCTAGTACTTGTAAATGGATTAATGGACTTGTATGTAGTGGTATTTTTTTACGAGCGTTAACGTTATTATATTCATGGGCTTTCCAGCTGTCAGTCAATAAGCAAGATATAGTAACCGTATTCCAAGGTATATCATGAATGTACAGGGATTAAGCGAAGAAGATTGCGAGGAAACACTCTGTGAAACTCTGTAACACCAACTAAATGGGAAGGCAATCGTTTTCTTCGAAATCGATTTTTTTTTCATAAAAACCAAAATTTCTTATATTTCAAGAAATTAAATATAAATACTATTATTCTAATACTCACAAACTGAGGCCAAAAAAAGCAAAGTCCACCGCATAGATTATGAAACATTGGTGGACTTTGCTTTTCTTGACTTCAGTTGGTGAATATGAGAATAGCACCCGGATGCTTCCCAGCATCTGAAAGCAGGTAGTTCTCAATATTTTAAGTTAAATTTTCCCGAAGCCAACTTTTAGTCACATAACTATCAAAATAGAAATTCAGTTCTAAACATCAGCTGCACTATTGAAAGATTATGCTAATGTGAACTTCCTGTTCCAACGCGCGATACAACTTGATCTAATTCAACATCGGCACCACTTGCATATTGATGTCGCATATTTCTGCAGCTATGAGTTTGATATGCAAAACACGGAATTAATTAGTGTGAGCTTTATGTTAGTTGTGTGTCATTGTGTCTTGAATATTGAGTGCTTGGTAAATTAAAAACGGATGCAAGTAATTTATGCATTTTCGCATATCTTATGGATCGACCAAACGTACTATACTTACGGGCGGATATGTATCCGCCCGTCCGTCCGTCCGTCCGTATGTCCCAGCCATTTTACTCGGAAATTATTAAACATATCTTGATAAAATTTCAACATAAGGTGCATTTTGTATGCCTCTACTTAGTTTTGTAGTAAGTAATATTGCTAAAAAATTTTTGTATGCAAGTAGGAAAATACATTTTCGCATATCTTATGGATGGGCCAAACGTACCATACTTATATTTTTATGAAGGTCTAGTACCGTATTCTGACTTTAAAACACGGATAGACACGATCCAACTTTAATAAAACTCTAATGGATTAACTATGCAATACAGCTAACGCCTAAACGTCTGAATCAGAATTTGCTTGAAAATGATTACGATGCAAAGTCAAATATTGGTTGTTGTGTGTCGGGGATAGATTGTGTATTGTTTATGTACTCGTATTTTAAAGTTCGAATACGGTACCTACTCAACCGCTTTAAGGATGCATAAAATGATATTTATTAGTAAAGATCAAAATTAAACAGCAGCGTACTTAAATACGATCATTTTATATCCGTAAACAAAAAACGAATATAGAATCCTTTACTAATTGAAGTCGGTTTGAAAAAAAGAGCGTGATCCAATTTTATCACTCGATATATGATTTACAAATAGGTACTATTGTTATTAGTTGGATCAACTTTCTCGTGTTACTCTTTTTCACCACCTTTTCACAAAATTTGTATTGTAGTTTTAAGCTCTTTCCTTGTTGATTGAGGTACTTAAGTAAATAACAAATTTTATATTATTATGCTTTGAACGCAACGTGTAATGTAAGATTTAATTTAAACCTCATATTTAGGCTGAATTATAATAGTGCTATAAAGTGCGGTCATTAATTAACGAAATCATGTGTGATATTTTCAAGTCATCAGTACATCATTGCCGGTTGTCAATAAGGCGTTGATGGCATACAAAATCATTTAGAAATAAACTTTATTAACAGTGATGAACCTTTGACTTGAAAACTTCACATATAGCTTTCCAATTTCTTGTAACGTGTGTTTATTGAAGTAAAAAATACCACATTACCATATTGACCATCCTACGTTTACGCACATTAATTTTCGCAATTGGATAAATCGGATTTCGTTTTGGGAGGTCGTTAATCCAATTCAATTTCAATCGTGTTTCGTAAAGCATTAATTTGTGGGACAATATAATCGCTGTTGCATTTAAATTGTAAATTAATACTTCCTATTACAGCCAGTATTTTCCAGGATTAGGGAACTTACTCAAAGTTGAATATTATAAAATATAATTAGTCTAAATCCTAGTGAATACCTCCAATACAAAACACTATCGAATAATTTTGTGGTAAAAGTCAAAGATTTCATGCGGTCGGTATAAAGGAAATAAGTTCCTTAATCCTAATAAGCTCTCGGATTTGCCCTTAGGCACGTAGGCGACTCTAATCTCATAATGTCAATCGGCTCAGGTTCATAGTTCGAAGATAAATTTTAAGTAAATACTTAACTTCTTTCAGTTTTACTAGAATTTTAAACCCAATTTTTGAATTAGTTAATTCATAATGTGGCTATACAATTTGGCAGTCTATCGTACATATTGCCAATAGTACAAGTTTTGGTTGTTTGTTACTAAAAGCAACTAGTTGAAGCTGCACCTAGCAATTCAGTACTGATACAAGCCTGAATCCTACTGGAGCATTCCCGTTAAGATGAGTATTTAAGGCACTTGCCTTTATTGACTTGCCCATTTATAGTATAATATTGGTGTCATCTTAAAGCTGCTTGTTTTCTTAATAAACTGTTTAATTTACTTTTACTACAATACGCAAGTCGACAAAGTAATCCTGAATTAAAACAAATGTTACGTAACCGACTCGCTTGCACAATACGCCAATACTTGGTCTTACACGTAGACATTGCAATTCTTAAAAAAAAACTAGATGAAAACCTTACCGTTTTCATGGAATGCTCCTACTTCACCTCCTTGTTGTTTTTGCTCCTCAAAGTTAAGAAATCGTGCGTTTACTGCGTTTTTTACCTCTGAATATTATGGTCCTCTTGTTGTCTTCTCTTACCTACTTTTACATTCAAGGTCAAGTTGACGGTTGAAGGTCAACGAAAACGGGTCGGTTTGTGTGAAAACGACCCCTTTTATTGTTTTTAAATATATCGGCATTGATACTTTGAATGTGTTATTCCTCTTTACTTCTTATTGGCATGTAGGCATGTAGCAAAACAAAACGAGTACCTACTAACTACTTTCACAAATAGAACAAGGGGAGTTTTTCAAAGTGTAGTGTGCGGTGTGCAATGCAACTGCAACGTTGCTTGTAAGTACGTGACACCAATACCACGAAAAGTTTTGCTTCTCAGCTCTCTTTTGCTTTATAACAACGAGGAGCAGGTACAAAACTGTGGAGCACTTTACTTCATCTGCTGGGGTTGTCGAACGTTGAACATTGCACTTATATGAAATTTAGTGAGGTTATACAGGGTGTTTCCTGTAATAAATAGGAGCAATAAATTAAAACGTAGGTTCTACTCCTCAAACAATTAAACTTTTGTTCAACAACTTTTTAAAAATATGTATTTTGACGATTGACAATTTTTCATACAAACTAAATGTACGCTAAACTCTGTCTAATTGACTTGGATTGTCAGTCTTGTCACCCTACATAAATAATCAAATTCGGAATAAATTGCGTTTTCGAATAAACTTTAAAGTGTTCTAAAAATCAAACCATAAGTTTTTTTAAAAGTCGCTGAACAAACTTTATGTTGTTTGAGGATATAGAATCTTCGTTTTAATTTATTGCTCCTATTACAGGAAACACACGGTAGATATAAGATAAAACAGGCTAGTAAAAGAGGAGAACCTAACTAAACATTTATACTTTTATATATTTTTTCTTAACAATTGTTATAATACTTGGAGTGGTTACCGGGAACTAACCTGTCGCCCTACCAATTGAAATACAGTAGTCCTCATCCCGGTTCATTCCAAAATGATATAATATTACTTTAGTTTACTTAAGTACTTGTCTTGGCACGCCTTAAAGACCAGAGATGGACAAAAACTGTGACAGCATGGAAGGGACCCGTAGGCAAAAGAAAGAAAGGTAGACCCCTAAATAGATGGGATGATGAAATAAAAGACGCAGCGGGTCCAAATTGGATGAAAACAGCACAATCCAGAGAAAACTGGGCCAATTTGGAGGAGGCCTTCACCTGCAGAGGGGTTCTTAGGGTTATAACTATAAGTCGACTAACACAATTTCCTAATCTCTGTAAGAAATAAATGCTTTTTTATTTTATGTATTTTTATAAGTACTTGTCTTAATCTAATTATATGCAAAGCAGAAAATACTTATGTAAATTTAGCAGCAGAAATAGCTAAGCGGTTAGGGTGTTCAAATCGACCTACACACGCTCTTATTCTCTTAAAAATAAAGTCGCGTCCAGCTCATTTTTAACACCCTACTCGCTTAGCTACTTTTGCTGCTGACTGTACAATAAAAGTATGATTAACACAATGACAGATTAAATCCAAATTGCCACAAACCACCTTCGTAGTTGGATTCATTACCAGTTAATTGTTGCGGTGTTCTTCAAAGTCCTTTGTAGTCAATCAGACGTCTGTGCATTCGGATGTGGTGGCATCGATCGAAGCTTATTGATTGCATTATCGATATTCCAATTATTGTGACCACGTTTTAGAATAGGCTACTTTCCTATGAAGTCAAATCAGCTACTCTTTAGGAAACGTCAAAACGATTTGTTATATCGTCGCTGCGCGTGCAAAAGTCGCCATGTGTTTTTAACCTACTTTACAGGAGACACAAAAAACTATTTTTTTCGACACTGCTTTCACATAAGTACATGAATATTTTTTTGGTAAAAATAAGCACTCTTTTACATACTTTTCGTTTGTTCTGGAAAAATAATCGTGTTAAAATAAATCAAAATAAATACATGTTGATAAATCTGGCACATAGCGATTTTTGTTTGAGTCATAATAATCTCTATGTGTCTTGCCATCACATAGCTATATTAAATTATTTAGGAGCGTATTCAATTTGTATGCGTTATTGTCACATAGTTATTTTATGAAATGATATTAGGTATTTAAAAAAACCAGAAAGTTATGGTTAGACAAATAGTTATAATGAAAAATCAGTAAGTACGATGAATCTCCGGATTTTCTGTTACTTTCATTACCTATCTCTTTCGATAATTAGAATCCGTAGCTAAAAGGTATTTTTTTATGAAATAGAAATATCTCCTTCCAGACACGTTTTCAATACGTTCTGGCCTGGCAAATAATATTTAAATCCGAAAGACTTTTAGTGTACACGTACGAAAGGATTTTTTTGCCGTAATATATATGTTTCGTACCTACTTGAATCACCCTATTGAATTATTATTTGAACAGCATTATTCAACATTTCTAGAAACGGTCAAGCCATAAAGGCTAACGTCAAACCCTTCTGGTATCCTGCCTTTTCGTCGAAAGTTGTGTTAACCGAATTTCACTTGTCAACCAACTTTTCGCAGAAGTTACTTACTAGGTTGGGTTAGGTTAGTTGGATTATGTAAAGTTGGGAAATGAAATTCGGCCAAATGAAACTTCTGCGAAAAGTTGGTTGGCAAGTGAAATTCGGCAATATAATTTTCGGCGAAAAGGCAGAGAACCCTTCCTACTCTTTCCAGGAGGCAGAGACGTTCTACGTACTACCAGGAGATATCAACGCAGACCAAACCCAGCTTAGGCATAGGTATATACTTTTCAACTCAAAAATATACAGGCACGAGACAGCTAAACATTGTTTGGGAGGTCGATTGATTCTCTGAGTAGTATGCCCCACTTTAAAAACATGCAATAAATAATTATGCATTGTTTGGGAGGGTTGTCGACTGGATTATCACCTTCACTCCCAAATATCAAGGGCATAACGCTAGACAGATCCCTGACTATAATATCATACTGCCTTACAGATACAAAACAGAAAGTTGCGGCAACAAATAACATCATTTTTCGGATCACTGACACCACATGGGTTTTACCTCTACATACCCTCAGCACTACCGCACTTGCGTCAAGTTTCTCGGTTGCAGAGTATGCATACCCAGTGAAAAAGAATTCTGCACACGTGAACCAGATAGATACTGCTCTCAACGAAGCCTGTAGACTAATCACCGGATGCATTAAACTTACCAAATGCGATCATTACCAAATGAGCGGAATAGCTCCTCCTCACATACATAAGGACTTGACACAACTGTAGAATGCGAAAAGAAACGGCGGGATTCTCGATATCCAATGGTGGCGTAGAAGTCTCTAAACAGACAAGAGTTTGCCGATCAAAAGGCAATCTTCTTAAATAGGGAATCAGCCCAGAACACAGAGATGCAAAATGACGACCTTCAAACAACGCAACATAGTGATGCAATGTTCCCTGTATCCAAGTATGTGTACTATAGAAGACTTCATGAAAGCTACTTCCCGGAGATAAGAGGTGGCAAACCATTTAACCATAATTGGTAAAAAATAATTAGGGTTTAAAGTTTTGATCCCGTCATATGGAAAGAAGAAGAATAACTATTTATAGTATGGTTTGGATAAATAAGTTCAAGAAAATTACATTTTAATCTTAATAAAATTTAAAAAATGTGATTTACCATTCACTTATACCTTAAACTGCTACGAGTAACAAACACTTTTAAACGTAGACCCACAGCAACTATATTTTCAGAGTACCCGCTTATTTACCAAAATAATTCGATCGAACTGCCAGTGATGGCTTTCATGGTTTACTAGAAAACATGTTTATTTTACTTGAAGGTAGATACAAGCAGATACAAGTGTAACATGCGGTAGACTGAATATAGGTACTATAGAAAAATCTCGCTATGTACCGTAAAACAACGTCTCGCGTCGCGTCTACGAACATAATAGCGATCCAAACTAGTACAAAAATATCGCTATGTGCAATATGTTACATAGCGGGTGAACATTTCTGGTTAATTTATGCGAAAAATATCGCTATGTGTCAAGAATCACATATCAGGCGCATTCTAAAAATGGTTTTTATGGCGACCGAAAATCGTTATGTGATTTATTTCACTTAGCGATTATAGTAGGCGCATTCAATGTATGGACATCACATAGCTAGATTTGTCAAATCCTGAAATACTGAAATTAGCCTGACAGGATTTTCGGAGCATATGTGTATTGAAATAAGGATCATAATGGCATTAAAAACCAAAAACGTCAAAATTCACATAGCGACTTTTGCACGCGCAGCGACGATATGGAGTGAAGACGGGAGACTAATGTTGTGATGTGACGTCACAATACTATACGTTAAATACGTCTCCTTTGTAATAGTTTTAACCATTATTAAATCATTTACATACATGTTAAATCTGGATTTTCCCATGTAAATAATAAATTTTGATTTTATGAACGCAACGAAACAATTCTACTGGAAAGAAGCCTATTATTTCACGTGCTGCACGGGAGCAGGTGCCGTATTCTAATTTTAAAATACTTAAACAATACATTAAAACACAATCCATTTCAATCAAACTCCAACACAAAACAAATAATCAACCAATATGGAAGTTGTATTGGAGTTGCATTGGAATCATTTTCAAGTAAATACCTACTTACTGATATTTCTGATTTAGGCCTTAGGCGCTAGCTGTATTGCGTTGTTAATAGGGGATATTACTGCAATGTTCTGCCACCAGAGTGCAGCACTAGGACACCGGTAAACCATAGAGTTCTTAATATATACTAGGCCTTAAACAGTTTTTTACAAGTTTTCATAGATAATTTATAACGAATAAATATGTCATTTGTGCACCAAGGCGGTTTGTTTACAGAGGGCCTATCGTGAAACGAAAGAATCGAAATTTTGACTTCTGCCTCTCTATCGCTCTAATAATATGTAAGAGTGACAGAGAACCAGGTAACGAAACATTTATTTTCGTGTTTCGCGGTAGGCCCTCTGGTTGTGCTAGTGCCGCCCCCTACGCAGAGTTTTGCGAAATATTCCCTATTCATTGGAGTTATATTGAAGTTTGATCGTTTCTAAATGTGTTTTTAAGTTAGAATATGGCCCCAATCTTAGACGCGACGTATTCGCAAATAGCGACACGACGCGACAAGCTGTCATGCCCGTGTCTTATGTATTCATGCTTGATATTCAGCGCAGCGTTGCATACCGATCATCGGGTGTCCTTAGCGCGGGGATAACACTAAGGATCGACTTTGTAAACTGGAGCGACATGCAAAAATCAGCCAAGTGCGAGTCAGACTCACGCACATAGGGTTCCGTACCATTATCTGTAAAAACAGCAATAAATAGGCTAGATGCATGTTTTTCATGCATGGTATCAATCGATTCGTTTTGTTATGAGGATCAAATGTCTATATGGGGCCAATTGCCTTAAATCAACATAAAAGACAACAAAAAGACTTAAAGTCTGAGATTTGCATTTGTTTCTCAAAACGCTCCTAACAGAATGATATAAAGCTTTGACGTCACGGCTTCATATTTGCCCTGTTTAAAGTATGGAAAAATTATGAAATTGCTATTTTTACAGTGAAATGTTGCGTTTATGTATATGGTTGCGATATAATTTATTTCACAATAAAATGTTAGAAATTGAATGGTACCATTGGTTTTTTAAATTTCGTACTTTCAAAACTCGAAAAAATTTGAAACTTTGAAGCCCGATATCTTTGAACCATTTCAGTAGATTTTTTAAATGTTTACTTTATTTGGACATTTTGATCATTTTGCATCCTATCAACTAATTTCATTGCATAATTCAACATGTGTCATCACCCCTATTATATCTGTTGTATGGGAGCCCCCTTAAATATTAATTTTATTAAAATTTTTAGTACTTGTTGTTATAGCAGCAACCAAAGTACATCATCGGTGAAAAGTGAAAATGTCAACTCTCTTACTGTCACGGTTCATGAGATACAGCCTGATGACAGACTAAAACGGCAAAAAAATCATGTTGTATGGGAGCCCTCTTAAATATTAATTTTATTCTAATTTTTAGTATTTTTTGAGGCTCCGAGTATTTAGCGCCATCTAGTTCAGAGCCACCTAAACAGAGCCAATATGTATGAGATCAAATCAGCGCCACCTAGTAACGACTAGTGTACTACTAGTACGTTATTCGTTAGTAGGTGGCGCTGATTTGATCTCATACATATTGGCTCTGTTTGGGTGGCTCTGAACTAGATGGCGTTAAATACTCGGAGCCTCAAAAAGTTCTTAGGCTGTGGCCGTCTACTATATATATATATATAATATAAGTCTATGGTAATAGGGCCCCATTTTACCATTTGGGTACGGGACCCTAATTATAAGATTTTTTATAGACTAAACTTGCTCTCAAATAGCGACTCGACGCGATAAGGGCTGTCATGTATTATGTATTCATACCTACTTGATACGTAGCGCAACAATGCATACTGATCGCGAGTCATTAGCGGGGGATAACAAAGGATCGGCTTTGTAAAATGTAACGACATACATGATAATTTTAAACAAAAAAAGAACCGAGTTCACTCAGGATTAGGAATTGCAATGGGTTTCCGGGTAATACCCTGGTTTTTTCATACAAAAAAAACCGGGTATTACCCGGAAACCCGGGTATTTTCACACTAAAAAACCCGGGTTGCATTCCCTACTCAGGATCCGCTATTCCAATAGGAACTGGCCAATAGGAATATTTGAAGAGTTCCCTCGATTTCTCCAGGATCCCATCATCAGACCCCGACTTGGTGACAATGGGAGCATCTAGGTAACTTGCATTTTTTTAATTAGGCAATTAACAGCTCTAAATAAATAACATGAATATTTCAGTGCTATTGTTAGCAAAACTGTAATACTGCTAACTATTTACTAGAACTGTACACTCGACGTCAAAAATATGTATACACTTTTGCACCTTACCCCTTTGTAATAAGGTTCAAAAACATATACATATTTACAGCGTTGACTGTACCCGTCACCCGTTAACTGATAGGTTAGTCAACTCTCGCTTGATGAATGAGCTAGCGACGCGACAGAAGAGGACCGAATGCGTAAATATCGCTCTTCCTTTGAGCGACACGTCATAGATCACTTGTCTGTTGGATGGAGCGTATTCGCTATGTGCGAAGTGCATGGTGGGGGTAACAAGAACGATCGCAGTGCTCAATGTGACAAGAAATGAAACTGCAAATCCCCTGTCTGCTGTCAAAATAGTGAATCAACCAGTTACATTTCATATAAGCAAGGAATACAACCTATTTTTAAAAAGGGAAAAAAAGAAATTGACCACCTGCCCAAGAGATGGCGCACAATCATGCACACAGCGAATAGCGGTTGATGCTCCGAGACTAAAATCGTATTTTTACACCTTAATATTAATAAATAACCTTAGAGTCTGTTACATCCTATACCTACAACTGCTTGTCTAGGGTGTATCAAGTAGGGTGACAACGTTTAAAGGTAAACCCAATACGTAATAATAGGTTTACTTTTACCTATTTGGGTAGCCTAATGATTTCATGTGTCTGTTGAGTTAATAAGTACATTGCGGTTTTTTTAATCGTCTACCTTTAGGTTTTTATGGAATGGGAAAAATGCACGTGATACCCATGGAGTTGAAAGCATCCATATGCCACAGTGATTGCTCATTATATGGTATCTACAAATGTTCTATCCTGAGCTGCTGTAGTTTAAAACCGTGGCAATACAAGTTCTAAATAAAGACAAACGACAATGTAATAATGTTAGGATTTTCTAAAAAACCACGATTGTTTTTATTGACACGACCATTTTACAATTTGGATGAATATTTTAAGAATTTGACATTTTAATTTTATTTAGATTTTAGATTATTCTGTAAGATTTTGCATGGCATATTGTGGTAGACCATACACTACTGTCATTATAATAGGTATAAAAGTACCTATAACATCCCATTGATATGTATCCATAACACCTGTGTATGTTCTTTGTAAATAAATAATTTGAAATTGAAATAACATAATGCGGAATCTTTTCTCAAAGAGTCTATGGTTCACATAGAGCACAATGGTTTTATTGTAGAAATTATACTTTACCTACGCGTTTAACAAAGGGAGCACTGAGTCATTAATTAGCAAGAGCAGGGAGTTCATTATGCAGTTGTATTTACTGTGGAAATACTGGAAATGAGCAAAACGGTTCACTGAATTGAAAAGACTGATTCATCTTTCACTCGCCGAGATATAGGTACTCATTTCGTTTATTTCTGTTTGAATTATGAGGATGAAAGTCGGGAGGCGTATTGATACAGATTCTGAATAAGACTACACCCTATTCATAAAGATCATGAATTATATAGCATTGGAATACACGTATATAAGCATCTATAATTATATACACTACATCTCCCACAGAGGGAAAAAATACAAGATTTTTTTTTCATTAACATATCATTCATTGAGAATGAAATTATATAATATTAAAATTACGTAAGGTATGCTATGCTAAGAGTTGTATATTTACACTAATACAGAAAATGCAGATCAGTTAAAATACAAACAGTACAGTATGTTTTTTTTGTATTATGTTTGGGTTTAAGTTCTGTTTCTGTGAATTACATCAAATTTACCAATTCAATTAAGTATTTTTACATTGGGTAGAATATCTTTTACTACGAAATATGGTCCTGAATATAAATTAAGCAGTTTATTACCAGTCTCATTTTTTATTAATATTTGGTCGTTGGGTTTATAAAAAAACCTTTTTTTTTTGTATGGGTTTCGGACTCAATTTACGCTGCAATTTACTAGAATATAAGTTGTCACGTGCTTCTTTTTGTGTAACCTGTCTCGTCATATATTCGCATCAATCACTCGTTTAACTCGGCCGGCTAAATGAGTTACTGAGCGAGTTAAATCTTCAGTGAGTTGAAGAGTGAGTGAGTTCAATCAAAACAAGTTCATTTATATCACCCACTGGTGAACCATGTCTAATTTACTGGAATGTGATACCAAGTATTTATTTTTAATTTAAATTCTGAGCTTCTTTCTCGGTACTTATTTATTCTGCCAGCAAGTAAACAAAGGTTCAAGATTTAATAACAAAAATTGAAAATGGTAACTAAGACACAAAATACACTACTTGTTAATTAAAGAAATTGATTCTTTACTTGATTTGATGATGTAATATTAAGCGAAATTAATTCATAAAAACAGTACGTATTTTATGCCAACGGTGCCAACTGCACACCACTTCAACAAAAACAATCTCGTTTAAGTAATTCAATAGGTTACCCGAAGTAAATGCGCCACTATTTTTTGCAGATTTTTCAATTAAATATAACATTTATCCCTGTCGACCTTACTTGATGTTTGATACTCGTATTTATAAAATTCAATTCTAAACCCAGTAAGTATGGTCCGATTACACATATTTGACATCTGGGGGAGCACACACGTGCCGCGTGGACTATACACATACATAGCCACGAATGCAAGTGTCGTTACTGGGATGATATTTAAAACATCTGACATAGATGGAAAGGCCTATTATTTTTTTTTTTTTTTTTGTATTAAGCAGAACGTCTGCTAACGATACCACAATATTTAGAAATAAAGGAAAAGTAGAAAAATCCACTGCCTCAGGCGAGACTCGAACTCGCGACTCTGGGAAACATGCCCATCGCTCTGCCAACTGAGCTACTGAGACTATACCTGATGGCTGCGAATTTCTCCACCACATCCTTTATTTGATATTCGCGCCTTAGGGTGACGCCTAGCGACATCTGCCGACGAAGTCTTACACTTCTTAACCGGCCATCGGAGTCCCAAGTTGTATTGAGAATTCACCGATAACGATGCGCTAACCCATGCAATTTATTTTTGTATTAAGCAGAACGTCTGCTAACGATACCACAATATTTAGAAATAAAGGAAAAGTAGAAAAATCCACTGCCTCAGGCGAGACTCGAACTCGCGACTCTGGGAAACATGCCCATCGCTCTGCCAACTGAGCTACTGAGACTATACCTGATGGCTGCGAATTTCTCCACCACATCCTTTATTTGATATTCGCGCCTTAGGGTTATTATTATTCTTCAAAATTGTTTTGAACCATGCATCTTGTGTCAACCGCATGACTTAATGTTGGCATGACGACGCATACAAAACTAAGCAAATCAATGCACCACAGCGTTTGCAGAGGGCGGACACGCCACACACCTTATGTGTGCATGTGTATGTACAACAAAAACTGCAATGTGTGCGTGAGTTCTTACCTTCAACCTGACTGATAACCTACTAGTTTCCTACTAATCGAACGCCGTGGGGTGATGGCTCCTCTACATGATGGTTGATGGGCCATCATAGTATATGTAGAGAAGCCATGAGATAAGGTAATTCCAATCCGAGCCGGGCGTAGCATGGCCATTCTGTATGAAATACTGTTTATTCTGTCGCATTTGAGATAATAATTCGCGATGCGGTAAAGTAAGACATTTCCTACGCATGAACTGAACATGAAATCTCTACAGAAATTTTATATTTACTAGTGGCTGAAATATTAAAACTCACTTATGTACTATCAGGTTCAGAATTGGATGGCCAATTTATCGATGAATTCATTCATAAATTGGTAATGCAATTCTGAACCAGATGGTACCTATTATTGTTTAGTACCTGAATTAGAATCATAACTTTTAATAAAATAAACAAAGGTCCCAGCTTACTGTCTAGCGTTAATACGACATTGGATTGATATTATGTGGCATCCCTCGGGCGGCATTTTTGGTGGGAGTTCAGTTAAGCTCCTTATACATATTATTATTTTATTACCTAATTGCTAAAATAAGCACAGTGACATACATTCATCATTTTTATTTAAATGGACAGAAAGACTTTTTTTATACCATAATTTTACCAACTTGTAAATTAAACAATGGACAGAAAACAATCAAACTAGAATAAGAAATATTAATTGTTTTTATTTGATTTGGTAACAACTAATTATAAAATTGTACGCTATTTTATACAGTATGTGTAACACACAGTGTAATTATAATAAGTTATTATTTAACATAACATAGGATTCAATAGTATTATCGTTAATTAAGAGGGTTTTAAAGATCCAGTGTATTTTTTTAAATTTGCCTAGCAGCAATGTACTGCAAAATGATTGAAGGTAATTAATTGTCTGACAACCTTCAACGAGCGTTTAACACTGAACTTACGTCAGTTGTATTACATTACGGGCCGAATTATTTTCTATGTTTTTTTCATTGTAATTCTAAGCAAAACTTATTTCAATAATTCCTATGTCCTATGATTACCCTTCCATTTTGTATCCAATTTGACACTGTGTGTTTGAACTTATTATAATTTGTTGTATTTTTATTTATTAGGTTTAGTATAGTAAGGCTTAAAACCAAACATTCTGTATTAAAAAAAACGTGAATGGTAAGATAAAAATGGGTCCGTCCTAAAGTCCTCTAATAGGCTAGTTTCCTATGACGATCTACTACAGTACGTCTAGCATGACTTAAGTACGTTGTCGCACGACTCCCCATACTTCAGGCGCGACTCGAAGTATGGAGTCGCGCGCGACAACGCATGTCGTGCTAAGCCGCCAGCTACTTTTTAGGAAACGTCAAAACGATTTATATGGAGTTTATACGGGAGACTAATATTGTGACGTAACAATACTAAATGATAAATACATCTGCTTACAGGTTTTAACCATTATGAAATCATTTAAAGCGAAAACACATGCTACACCTGTATTTTCCCGTGTAGTTATGAAATTTTGATTTTATGAATGCAACGAAACAATTGAGTTTATCGATTGGAAAGTATTATTAGACGTGTGACTACACATAAAAGATAAGTATGCCATGAGCGTGCCCTTAGGTTCTTCGGACATATGCGGTCTAGAACGCATGAAGTTGAGAAGCACATCATTCTGGGCCGTATGAATGGCAAACGTGCTCGCGGTGGGGCACGGATGAGATGGTCCAACGCCGCAAAAAGGTCGGCTGGTGGCAGCCTTAACCGTGCAGTTCACATGGCCTATGACCGCACGTTATGGAAACGAGCTACATGTGGTCGCGATCCTCAGCAATGAGGGAACGAGAAAGAAGAAGAAAAGACACATCTGAATCAGAATTCAGAAATATCAGAATGTGCTAGCTGTACTACGATTGCGTATGCCTTCTTGAAGAACTACGCATTATTGTATATATTATCTTTAATGTACTAGTAGTACTGTTTTGAAAATGTAAGTCCCGCCGAGTTTCTTGCCGGTAATAAGTAATACTTCTCGGGTCAGAGGTGTAGGGTTAGAACCGGTGGTAGTTTCTTTTTTCTCTCTGACGTTCATAAGTGCATTGTAATGTGCCTTAATTGAAGAATAAATATCTTTTACCCTTTAATGCATTGCAGTTTTGTTGAAGTTGGTGTCTAAATGTGTAAAGTTGGAACACGGTGACTGTCATGTGTTCTGTTTGTTACAGTTGTGGTGTTGTGCGCTAACCCCGGTACGGTGCGAGAGATCATGCTGGCAGCGGACGAGCTGGGCATGGTGTCTTCTGGCGAATACGTCTTCTTCAACATCGAGCTGTTCTCTAAGTATGAGCCTACTTTTACCATTTGTTCCTTGTATATCGGAGTGGCTGGTCATAAATACCTGAACAACGCCTCTATTGCCAAGGCGATGCATGTACAGATATGTTTGAGTACCGTGGCCACTCCCGATATAATTATTAGATAGCAACTGTACTTGCTAAGTTTTATTTATTTCGTGCTGTGTAATACATAAATAGTATTGATGTTATGGAACAACCTCATCCATGCCATTAGTGCAGTACGGTCTTCATCAGACATATCGGAGCGGCCAAGGTGGTCACCAATTTCTGAACAATTGCCTCGATGTTAAAGCGATAAAGTGCATGTTCAGATATTTTTGAGTACCTTGGCCGCTTAGAAATATTTGATGGAGACTGTATCATCATCAACATGTGCATTGTTGTTTTCAATATTTATCATCCTTGATCTATTTGGCCGTGTAATGTTGTAATGTATCTCGGCTGGATGATAATTAGATAATTTTTTGCCCTGTCTGTGGTGTATTCTTGTCATATTTTATTATAAGATTATGACATCGAATCATTCGAATCTGATTTCTATACTTTTATATGACTGCGTTACTCTTCTGGCGCAAGTTGAATAAGTCGATTTGATTGATGTTACTTTTGTGAACTATTCTCGAAAACTACTATCAATCAAGCCAGCCGCCGTTACACTACTAGAAGAACTTTTAGCACATCTACAAAAGTACCTGCGAAAGAAAAGAAAACAGATTTATATTTTAGGTGGAAGTATGTGGAACCATGTTGTTGGTGTTTTGAGTTCTTTTGTAGACATTTCTGTACAGTTTTTACGATTTTTAAAGAATAGGTTACTCTACTCGCAAAGATTTCATACCAATAAAAAAATACATAGTACCTACACATTGGAAATAATGTTATGCAATATGCTTACATTATTACATCCAGTCCTCATATTCAACTGAGTAGAAGACGATTGTTGCAAGTTAGGTCACCATAAAATTCATGTTGAATTTCGCGCAAGTCTCGCTGATACGCACATCAATGATTTCCTCTGGGATGCGGCCTGTAATTAAACTACCTACGATATTTTCCTGCTTTCCAAGAATTTAATTTTAACTGATTTTTGGGTCACAAAGTTAATGTTACACCTCGGATATGATCTGAAATAAAACCTCCAATCAATTAGTATTTTGGTAATTAAGAAGTATTAGGTACTTCGGATAGTTTTTGCAATAAATAAACGGCAATATTACTCGGATTGCAGTTAAACTACAATAATACAATTTTAAAACTCTTACTGAAGTACGGGTATATTTCTACAAACATTTTACATTTACAACCGACTTCAAAATTTCGAAGCAGGAAGTTATCAATTCGCCGGGATCTTTTTTTTGCAATTTTTTTAGTATGTTCACCGATTATTCGAAGACGGCTGGACCGATTTGGAAAATTCTTTTTTTGTTTGAAAGAGTATACTTCACAGTTGGTCCCATTGTCACCAGGTTCAGATCTGATGATGGGATTCTGGAGAAATCGAGGGAACTCTTATAGGCCCACTTATAGTGATTTCACTATTTTTTACAACAACTCGGCCACTTCCTCTTGGAATAGCGGATCCTAAGTGAAGTCGGTTTCATTTTTTTTAATTATTAAGGGTACGAAACATAAAGGGCTAACCCTGACTGGTATTTGGTTCGTAGCTTAGTTCATCAATATCAATGATCAACTTTGTTAAAAATATTTATAACGGGTTACTCACGTAGTTTTTGTCGATTTTTTTTTGTCGTGAGAATGATCATCGTAAGTTGATCGAAACATGTCGAGCAAAAATCGACAAAAATTACGTGAGTAACCCGTTATAAATATTTTTAATATGTTGGAGTCTCACGTAAGTTTTATTGATCAACTTTGTTTTCAAGTTTTGAAATATGAAAGCGATAAATATGTCGCAAATTTTCTCAAGTAGTTAATTAGTTACTTAAGCTTTAGTTTTAGTTCGAAAAAGAAAGAGCCATTACAATTAGTCTAAATAGTAAATTTTAAGTTTTTCCAAATATTTAATAACTTCAAGAAGTACCTAACTACTTTTAAAAACCGGATTCTGATACGAAGCTGATATAAAATTCGATTTCCGCTGAAGTGCTCTTGAGACATAAATATACAATATTTTCTTAGCATAAATATGAACGAGTAACAGGAAACTCGTCAAGATATTGCTTTTTCAATGAACAAACAACACTCAAAAACACATATTAAGTTATTTCATTTCGTATGAAAATGATTAGCATTTAGTCTCTGGTTAAAAAGTGTACGATTTCAAGGTGGCATGGTAATTTACTCTACGACATACATTTCGTCACACAACATTTGTCAAAGTGTCAAAAAGAAACACAACAAACATTGAGCTCGGACGAACAAAATACAGAATAGCATTTCTTTTCTTTTTCATCAGTTTAGCATCGGCATCATCCAAGGAGCCATGGAGGATGGAGGGCGATACGGACGAGCGAAACGAGCGCGCGCGGCGAGCTTACAGCGCCGTGCTTACCGTCACCAGCCTAGCTCCCGAGAAAGAGGAGTACCTTGAATTTTCGGACCAGGTGTGTAAAACTAATCAATACAATGAAGGTTATGATAAATGTATCGCGGCTGACGAGTTCAACAACCACTTATATAGATACATACAAACAGACAGGTAGACAGATATTCCTATGAAGCACTCGCAACTGTGTGTTCTCACTATCTATCTACTGTCTTTTCACCATTAACGTACTAGGTGCATAGCATTGAGTAACAAGAGATAACATCCCTATGAAATATTTTATCCCAAAAATTGTAATGAAAATCACTACAAGTTCATACTCCTCTTGGATTCATTCACAGCTGTCAACCGCCAAATATGGTGCACAACATTTGTTTTAGATGATACATCTAGTAGAATACATAATACTACATCGATGATGCATAGTAACGGCAGCATCTTAAGATGCTCTTACACGGACGATTTTTCGGGCAATTATTGCCCGGCGATACGGTGCCGAAACTAATGGAGCAACATGGAGCAATTAATTGAGCAATACGAGGCAATTTCTAGATATAGCGGCAATTATTTCGGCAATCATTGCTCCGTTACGGTGCCTTTACACGGGCAATATTTGGGCAATTTGCCTAGTTTCCCGAATTGCTCCATATGGGGCAATTAAGTGGAGCAAGAATGACGCCATACTGGAGCAATGATTGCTCCACATTGAGCAATATTTCATATTGCTTGAAATTGCTTGAAATGGCCGTGACGTCAAAATTGCGGCAATTCGGCAATTTTTATCGGCCGTGTAAGAGCACCTTTAGGCTGTGATGAGCGAGGATGCATAGCGATGGTTGTTTGTTAAAAACAATCCTAGAGCTACGCTGACCAAAGATAATGGAGTGATTCCTATCCTCAGATATCTCTGGGGGAAACGCAGGCTTAAGCTTACCACTATTATTGTCAACAGGTGAAAGCACTAGCAGCATCAAAGTACAACTACACGTTTGCGAAAGATGAAGTGATCTCCACATTTGTCGCCGCGTTTTACGACGCTGTACTGCTATACGCTTTGGCACTGAACGATACCCTGAAGCAGTCCCCTGAGCCTAGAGGACGACTGGACGGGAAGGCGGTCATAAACAATATGTGGAATAGAAGTTTTCAAGGTAAAAAAAGTAATTACAAATAAGTTGCTAAAAATATCAAATAAGCAGGATAGGTTTCCTCCTAGCCAGTGACGGTGCATGAAAAAATTTCTTAGTCAAGCTTTTTTCAAGTTTTCCTACAGCTCATGAAGCAATTTTTAACCAAGTTAGCCCCTAATTTGGTTAAAAATTGCTTCATGAGCTGTAGGAAAACTCCTCAGTTGACTGAATTTTAGGCAAGCTGACGGCGATCGAGTTCTATGGATGCGCCACCACTGCTACCTAGGGTAGCCTTGTACCCTGTCATATTTTTTTAAATAGGACATAATTATTTATTAACGCTTGGTTAGTATTTGTAATAAATATTTGCGGTAAAAAAAATCAATTTCAGATTTAATGAAGTCTCCAAATTACAAAAAAATATTCTAAGGCCCAATTTTTCTTTGCATTTGTTAAACAGTTTATAAGCACTTTTATGAGCCACAAAGTTACAAGATAAGTAATCATTTATAATTAAGCTTTTTTTCATCGACTTGATTTTGATTAACTGTCGTTGAATACTTTAAACTTAAAGTAACTATTTAATGACTTTATCTCGAAGAAAATATTTTTTAATTGATTTATATGAAATTATAATGGCTACGAGCGAATAAAATATAGATGTAGATAAAACATGGCTCCCAAAAACGGTCCTTATATTCCCTTGACAGTTATCCCTTCAGCCTCTTCCCCGGCTTGGAATATGTTCCATTAAACATTTTCCCGCTGTTTAGTAAAATTGTGACCGATGGTTAAAGTTCTCATTGGCTAAAATCAATTTTTATCGTCACACTTCATGCGTTTTTAAACTAAAACGAATGACAAGCCCATAGCCCGTTTCGGCCGCCTCCGATGACATATGTACAGTCAGCAGCAAAAGTAGCTAAGCGGGTGAGGTATTCAAAACCTACACGCGCTCTTATTCTCTTAACAATAAAGTCGTGTCCAGCTCATTTTCAACACTTGAACCGCTTAGCTACTTCTGCTGCTGACTGTACACCTACTGTAGATTATATCAGAGCCAATTCAATGTCCATACTTTTATAGTTCACTGGCTTTAGGACAGACGCAGGACCTGCGGGACGTGAAAATGTTCCTTCGAGTTAGTGATATCAATATACGTTACATAATTCTAAACTGTATAATTTAATTTGACAAACACAGTTTAAACAATATAATATTTTATCTACACCTATATCATAAACCCTCCATGATGCGTTCAAAAACCGCACGTTATGACCACCATAAAAAGAGACTGTTTTGTTAGAAGTTAGAGCAAATGTCTTATCTGTAACGATGTTATTATTATCAAATAATAAGCAAAAATTCGATATCATTATGAAAATCCGGCCTGCTCCTCGACAGCCGCGCCGCGCGATCATTCGACCGCCGGCACGCGCCCCGCCGACACAATCGAGTTGGCCATGACGATGCAATCTGTGAAATGGCAGCCATTTTAAAAGTTTTAGAACGCGTCATTTAGGGTTTATAATATGTATGTAGACAAAGCAGTGTATGCAACTGTACGTAATTAGGGCTTAAAACACTCGTGTGATCTTATTATGAAACTCACTTTGTTCGTTTCATAAAACCACACTCGTGTTTTAAGGACCCCTATTACGTCACAGTTACATAAACTACTATAATATAATGTTTCCTAAATCCAATGTCGAGACTAAAAGGGATAGAGCAGCTGCTGCCAAATTTGGCCTGAATGAATATGGTTTTCTTATCGAGGTATTATCGAAACGACTACTTTAGTTTTTATAATAAAGGTGTAAAAGTGCCCATATCTCGAAAACTATGCCATTATTATTAGGGCCAAAGCTTACTCTGCCCCGTCAGCAATTTTATGAGCCCTTTACGTTTTGACGCTAGTTTTAGCGACACTCGGTATATATTGTACGTTTTTATTCTAGGCATAACTGGTGAGGTTATAATCGACAGCAATGGCGACCGCGTGGCTTCCTACTCTCTTCTGGACATGGATCCCAAAACAAGCAAATTTCAGGTCAGTCACATTCTTCTCGCTATGTGTGGTAGGGCACGTTCAGCGAATGTCATCTTGCTAGAATTTGGAGCAAAGATCGATTGAGGAAGTACCTTCATCTTACGGAAAAGCACACCCTAAAAGCACCATCAGATCGCCCGTATGCTTGTTTGCCACCGTCGTGGTATAAAAAAAAATATCTGCGTTCTCTTGAATCGCTTGTAACCGGTAAAAGCAAAAAACCCCGAAATATCCCAATATATGGTTTAAGAATTTATTTCTTTAAAAGAATTATCACAACATTATCGAAATTATCTTAACTATACGAATAACAGTGTACGAAAAGTAGGTAATTATTTTATGGTTTTTATGTAAAACCCAATTGTATTCAGTTTTCTCTTCATATTATAGGATTTTTCGATTAAATATGAAACAGTAACGAAAGAACGAAAAAAAAAACGTTTTTATAATGTAGCAAATTCCGGTTTTCGAGCCCTGGCTTTTTATTTACCAATTTTGTTAATAAGCCCCTAAATCTGTTCACTCGGAAAGTATTAGACTTTTTGTAGACAATATTATCTCCCCTCACACAGTGGCTGCTCTTTTTTGGGACATTAATCTCGGTGTTATATGGTCGTGCACTCAATTCGTTTCTTGTAAGTCTGGCCTACGTCATTTACTGGGCTGAAATAAATCTCTTAGATAAGAACTATGAGAAATGAATGTCAGTCATACTGACTCCATAGTGTGAACCCAATTCTTTGACGTCAATTACCAGTTTCTTTTTATATTTATAATTAGTTGTGTAGGTTTCTACATCTTCGCGATCACCAAGTTTATCAATTTTGAGAATCATTATAGCGGTCTAATGTTAGAGTCAAGAACCTCAGAGAAGACATCACATAAATTAGGATGAAAAAAAACTAGATTGGTATCACTACATAGTATAAAACAAAGTCGCTTCCCGCTGTCTGTCCCTATGTATGCTTAGATCTTTAAAACTACGCAACAGATTTTGATGCATTTTTTTTAAATAGATACAGTGATTCAAGAGGAAGGTTTATATGTATAATTGCACCCGTGTCGCTAGTAAATAAATAAATAAATAAAGCTCTTTCATTAAAGGATGATACATTTGATTATATGTACAGTCAGCGTAATATAATGTTACAGCCAAAGTGATCAAATAGTTCGTCACATCATATATTTTGTATGGTGTGAGGAACTATTTGGCTACTCTAACTGTTACTATATAATTGACGCTGACTGTACTGTTATGTACAGTTAGCCGCAAAATCATCTTCCTACACGAAATCTGCAAAAATATGTGACACTGTTTTATTTGTGGGCCCATAAGAGAGTGTCACATATTTTTACAGCCTTCATGGAGGAAGATACTTTTGCCGGTGACTGTACCTACGTCTGAAATATTTAAGCGTATAATTCGGTTAGTCGAAGAATTTATGATTGCAAAAAGTGTAGGTACACTTGGTTCCTCTATTTCGACCTACCCTAAATATAACCTTACTATATTTCGTTTTTTTGAGATATGAATTTCAGTAAACATAGAAACAGAAGTTGCCAACCTGTTCTGTTTGAATGTTCAATTTAAACACACTGCAAGCACACCAACAAACGATTAGTTAACATGATGAGGAGTTCACATTTGTAAATAAATAATGACAATTTGCAGATTATAATCCATAACAGCAATAAAAACACAATTTCGTTTTGATTATCACGTTAGAGACACATGACAATTGAAAAACTGACAGTGACGCACGCATACGTTATAAATCGAAAAACATATGTTTCGAACCTCTTTTTCTCCAGGTTTTTTATTGTGCAACATTCACTAAAACATTAACAATGATAAGAATAAATTATTTCGTAATAATGACTACTATTACAATACTGTAAAATAATTAATATTATTCAATTTAACATTTACAAATACCTACGCAAGTACGCATGGCTTTATTATAAATACAAATATATTTAAATAATTTTTATTGACCGCGTTACCACTTTGACACTTATGACATGTATCATGCCGTATCGTGCCTGATAAAGAACCCTGTACATGCGCCTTTCAACTTTTTTCTAATCTAAAAAAAACGAACTATAGGCAAAGACATGGTTGCCAAACCCATCTCGTTATACCACAGAGGGTTACAAGTGGCTGTCGTTCGATCCAAACGATAATGCTTGGTCTGACTTTAAACGCCCTTCGGGCCCAAAATATTCTTATCGGTCTCATAATGAGCTGTATTATCTCGACAATTTTTCATACTTAAGCTCCATGCCCTGAATTGTATTGGAACAGCCACAATGTAGGCTAAAGGGGAGGTAATTAGTGCGTGATTTGCTTTTTGACATGATAAATGAAGAGGCAGGAAGTCCCTCCTCTGTTTTCGGATTTGGAAGCTTACTGTGAGGGTTTGTTACTGTGAAGAGGCATGCAAATTATCCGAACGATTTGCTTTATGCGTATAAGGTTAAGATTACACGGTAAACTCTTAAGTAATGAAAATAAATAGTTCATTTAATGACAATATAAAGCTAGAAAAGCCTCTGCGGAAATATATCAGGTGTATTTAGAGAGTTCTTTTTTAAATAAATATACAAGGTGTAACAAATTTTTGGTGCTGGTGATCCTTTTATGGGCATAATTTGTATCGTATTCTAATTATGAAAAAAATTTCCACGCGAAAAAAAAAATTGTTTAAATTATGGAGCGTCAGCGGGCTGGGACCACCTGGAGGCCGATTTTTGACTTTCGAGTGGTCGAATTCAAAGATTTTAAGCTCGAATATAATCGCACGCAAAAGTTTGTTGCCATTATTTACACATGAAATTAATAGTATAAATAACGATGATTTTAAATAACTATCGCTGTTATTTTTAAAACATCATTTCTTCGTTTTATTCAGGGTTTTAAATGTCATATTCGAGCACTCGAATCTCAAAAATCACCCCGCTGTCCCATAGAAAAATAGTACATTGTTGTAGAGGCTGGAAAGTAAGCTATAGGTGGATCGAGTTAGTTCGAGGGCCGACCCGCCAGGGGAGGCCCTCGAAGATACGAGTCCACCTATAGCGCTTTCGGCCGAGACATTACATAGTGCTTTTCACGACTACTGTGAGGAAATAAAATAAAAAATTAATTGGCATATACAAACACTTTAATAGATACTATTTATAGGTATATTGACGGTTCATATGCTTTTCACAAGCACGATAAAGTAAACGAGCATGTAACTTTCTGCAAATAAATGCTTCTTTTCGCCATCCTTCCATAATATGAATTGTTCGTCGGATATTATATTGTATACAAAATATCACTGTTCATGGGCCTTCTTATTTAGGACGCGATTTCACTGGTAACAAATTTCTACGCCTGTGCAGTTTTTTGAATTTCGGTGGGCGCCAGCGTATTAATAACATTTTCTACACTTATTGAACTCATTTTTACTGCATAAATACAACTTTCTTGTTTTTCAGTCAAACATTATCCAATTCAATATGTATTTTTCTCGCTCCACCTTTATTACTTTTTTTTTCACTTTTAAGAAGCGTTTTACGATGTTTGCTTCAATCCGACTCAAACGGCTATTAGACATTGCAACCTGCAGGGCCCAATCTGTCAGGTTGGTAGGTATAATTAAAGGTAGGGCCCGTAGGGAGCTGAAGGAGGGAGAGGGAGAGGCAGGGTACACAACAGATTGGGCCCTGCAAGTTGCCATGTCTAATAGCCGGTTCACTCCTTACCCACTTTTTGATAGAAAACCACAAACGGTTAAAAAGGTAAAAACGCCTTAAGGGTGATCTGAATGATTTTGACGTTTCTTTTTTTTAAACAAGTAAATTGGTTCGTTAAACAACCTTATTTTATTTTAGAATGAAAAAGTGGTGCCAAAAAAAGACCTTTTTAATGTTTTAAATGATTCTCATTGGCGGGTCCAATGCAATGACATCTGGATTTTACTTTTCTACTATGACATTTCATTGCTGCAAAATAGCAATTCTTGTAGTGGTTGTTCAGATGCTACAGCAATTGCTTACTTTCCAGCTTGGATTTTGATCTTCTTTTGCCATATTTCCGAGCAGGTGGCGTGAAAAATATATTTTACGCGTCCAAAAATTTTTTCTTTTACTTTTTCTTACTCTCATTACGATACCAATTTTGTCCTGAAACGGATCACCAGTATTTTTGTTACACCCTGTATGTTAATGTGTTCGTCATTCAGGGTACAAATTGTTTGTTAGTTTTTCATTATTGGTATACGACTAACGATTGTAATTTTTTTAAATAAATATAAAGTACCAAAATCACGAAACTAAAACAAGAGTTTCAAACTTTGAAGCTAGCCGAGAGGAACATAAAGCGAAAGATAATCAGGATAAAGATGATTAAACCAACACAGAACAATAATAAACTCAATATTGGAGCAAGACAAGACAGACAAAACTAAGATCTTAAACTTTAAGGCTAACATTTAACTAAGCAAACAGGTCTATTCGAAACTTAGAGCATTTAACCAACCGGATCGGCTATTCAGCAGGCGTTCCCCTCTGCCGTATATATATGACCAGTGGTCATACTTATTGTATGTAGTGACGTTTATCTAACGTGGCAATTTTGAAGTTACGTATACATTTTGACGTTCCCCTCCCCCACAAAAATCGGTAGACTTTTTTTATATAGAAAATGACAGACATGGGGTTCCGGTTGGTTGCATAGCCTGAGATTGGAAAGGATCTATTTGATTTGATGTTGATACGTCAAACTCAAAAGTTTGAGGTAAGTTTTTTAGATTTCAATTTTCTTTAAATAATTTGACGATAATTCAGTATCAAATTGACAGAAAACCCTGTAACATGTCTTACAGTTTGAATACCGCTCTAGAACGATGTGGCTTATAATGCTATGTAAACTTCAGCCTTTAATGAGATTCTCTAGAGAGGGCTGAAATAAAATACGGGGGAAGAAAATTGCTTGCTTTATGATGCATTGCTTGCATAATTCAATTTATTGTTCAATATACAACAAACAAAGCAGGTAAATCATTGTTTACGACACATTAGATTACGTTTTATCCGAACAATAAGTGGGTACTTCTACTTTTTTATGAGTTATCGGTACGCAGTGCTTACTCTCCCTAGTTTTTGAAAGTTTGGGGTTATATACTGTGTGAATAATTAAAATCAAAGATACTAAGTTAATATGCAATTAGTGATCAGACTAAAATTAATGACCTAATAATAAAATTTACTAAATATTTATGTACTTAATGGTGCTCTCAGATTGCAGTTATGTATATTGTTTTAATATACCGTAGAGTAATAGGGAAATCGTTATTATTGCCCGTAATTAATAAATCAAGTAAAACCATATTATAACAGGCTATGCCCGCAGTGTTGAACTTAAGTTTCAATATTTTAAAACTCTATTTGTATTCAAAAATTTAAACAAGCAATTAACCATTTATTGTGCATACGAGGCACACGCCACAAATTCAAACTTGCAGCGAAACTGCTGGGATTTGAAGACGGAGCAGCCATTCCCAACACCAACTAAACTTCACCCAACCCTGTCTTGCAGAGATGTGAATTATTATTATTTGTTATACACTACTATTATTATTTCGATGTTATAAATTAAGTTTCTTTGCAATAAATAATATTTATGAATTTAAAAAAAAATTAACCACTTATTTGATAGATTTCATTGCCGCACATATATCACTTTTAATCGTTTTTATGCAAATGTAACGAAATATAAATTAAGCATAATTGAAATAACGACAGGTACATTTTAAACGCCAATTTAAAAATAATTTATTACGAAATAGTTTCTGTTTTTATTAGTTTTCATAACGAAATAAATTTATAGCTGATATTTAGGGATAAAAACACTGCGATTTAAGGGTAAATGTTTTTCTACTGCGGATGTCTAGTTGTCTACAACAGTAATTGCTTTTATTTTTCTCCGAGATTATAAGAAATAATTTCGTGTAAAAGTCTAATTTCTCCAGTTTTTAGCTGGCGTGGGCGCTTTACTAATTGCAAACGGTGGAGGAGAAACCCTCGTCAAATAACATCAAAGGTTTCGGATACGTTTATACAAATAGCCACGCCACGTAGCAAACCAAATAAGGCTTTCAGGCATAAGAGTATAGAGATTGTCTATAAATATCATTTATAAGTATAATTAATTTTATTTACTTTTTTATTTAAACTTTATTGCACAATAAAACAAAGTACAAAGGGCGGACTTAATGTCACAGGGCATTTTCTACCAGTCAACCATCAGGCCAAACAGAAAAAAACAATAGTGCGGGGAACGAGTAGCAAAGGGAAAACTAAAATCCAAAGTTACATTACGTATAACTAAATATAATTTATTCTACACAATTCTACACATAATACACATATAATATATAACATATACATACATACATATATTACTACATGTAATATGCAACCTGCTACTAATCTACCGAGACTTAGTTAGGAGACTTTTCTGTGAGATGCTTGCGTAACTTGCGCTTAAATGAGAATTTAGTCTGAGCTTGCCGACTATCCAATAGATCCGTCAGGTAGGGTATAATAATAAAATGAAAATATGTATATGCTAAGTTTTGACTTTACACGAACTTGAAAAATCAAATTGCATATAACGACAAGCACATACTTACATTCAAATGTAAATATAACAGTGTTCCCACTTAAAATAAATATATTTACTCATTTAATTCTGTTTGTTCTCTAGTTAAATTTACGAGTACAATCACCTACAATAAAATCTTACACAATGAAAGCAGAAGAAAGTAGAGCATGTCACCTTATTCTTGTGCCCTTCGTCGTGATATTCTTGCAAATGACTATACATAAAAGTACCCACGATCATTCTGCCGGACGTAATTTATTTCGTACCTCGCTCAACCGGTGAATCACATTATTCCTCGCGACACCCACATACCTAAAACGTCTTAATGTGATTGCTTGACTCCTCAGGTAGTGGCGACTTATGTGGCGGCGAACAAGTCTTTGCAGTTCCACCCAGATCGGCCCATACACTGGGCGGGGGGGAGCACTGACCCTCCCCGGGACAGGCCGATCTGCGGCTTCGATGGCTCCCTGTGCCCCGACAATTGTAAGTTGGAAATATTTCAAACGCTCGCTAAACGAGGCTGGATCGATCTTTGTTCTTAGAATGTAAGGCGTTTAAAGGTTGACGCGCTCTTGGAAAAGAAAATGGTATTAGAGTAAATGTCGTTTTAAATTCTTTCACTAAATTGAGTAGGTATGATGCACAAAGTAACCATCTGGGAAAACAGGTCATGCTTGATTTTATTAATTTATCCTATTAACAAAATCCTTCGTCAGGTAGGATACATATAAAATATTAAAAAAGGGGTCCAATAGGGTCGAATGAACTATAATTTTATATTAAAACATCATTTTGCGTAGTTACTTAAAACTGCGAAATAACTTCTTTTATCATAATAGGTACGTCCCGACTAAGCCCTTGCATACGAACCCATATATGGCCGCTATAACTTTCACCTCTATTGATAGGATATAATATCAGAGTTCAAATTTTTATTTTTTAATTCACGGCAAAGGGTTAAAACCCTCAATTAATTAAGTAATCCAGTTCTAACAGGTTTAAACCTACCGCAACGCCTTTTAAAAAAAGATTAAAGATATTTATTCTTCAATTTAGGCACATTACAATGCACTTATGAACGTCAGAGAGAAAAAAACTACCACCGGTTCTAACCCTACACCTCTGACCCGAGAAGTATTACTTACTTAATACCGGCAAGAAACTCGGCGGGACTTTTTTTGAAAACAGTAATACTAATACATTAAAGATACTATATACAATAATGCGTAGTTCTTCAAGAAGGCATATCAAAACAGCTTGAGAGACAGACATGTACCTGCCTTTTGATGTTTTTTTTATTTGCTATTAAATATTCTCCCTAAATTTTAAATCTTGTCTATCGATATTGCATCCATCCATACCAGTTATTTCTTATACTTGGTACTTTGAAGAGCTGCATATTTTAATATTGGTATGGTTTTTTAATGAAACATTTGAAGTTTCTCTTGTATCAAAATTCTATATATAATGTAGCTCTTCGAAGGGATAAGAAAAAATGCTTGAGGACCTCCATGCCTAGTAAAAAAGCTTTTTGAGGTCATCAACTTGGTGTGACCCCGGCGGTTTATTAGCAGATTATACTGATGCGGTTTGCTTTAAGTGCGAAAATCCCGCGAACCCCAGCCCCCACCTTCTTGTTAATGTTTCCTTTTAATTATAAGCTACGGTGGCGGAATGCTACCAAAACAAACTATATTAATTAAAAAGACACATTTTGGGAACACATTGTTTACGATACGGGGGCTTAACTAAGAACATAAGGCCTGGTTACACCTAACGAGTACAGTTGCGAGACAGCAAAATGCTGCTCGGCCGAGAGAAAAATGGCCCGGCCCAGTACTCGGCGATGTGTTTACACCTTGCGAGTACTCGGTCGAGAGTACTGACTCGCTACTGTACTCGGTAGGTGTAACAAGGGTATTAACATTTTATTTTCAATTACACAGAAAATCACAATTTATTAAGAATTATCGACAAATTTCTCGACACGGTGGCATTAAATGTCCAAACGTTTAACCAAAATCTAAAATTGATTTTACAAAGTATTCAAACCGACGATCCTTGAACCTAAATTATACGAGAAAAATCACTTTGTGACAAATCTGAACTTTTCAAGACCAATCCATAAAACAGAGGTCACTCATCAAGATTAAACGGAATCGGTCAAGCATAAGCTCAAGACGGTTTGCGGTGGAAATCGAATTTGATTCTTTCTTCGTTAGTGAAATCTTATTTTATGAATTCTTTTACGCATTAACTATAGATTCGATATCTCTTGTGTAATTTATTAAACTGACTTGTAATTATTATTCATGCACCTAGAAAAAAAAACACAATAAATAACTGAGTTCAGTTCATTAACACGGTAAACCCGATTGTATAAAATTAAAATTTCATAAATAATTCAATAGGTACTTATAGTTACAGCCGTTACAAGAACGAAAATATACAACAGGTGCCCTCAAACTTGTAGTTATGTCCACACTTAAAAGTCCTAGCAAACTTAACCAACATATCTAGAATCAAAACAATTTGCAATAGGTATGTAAGTGAAGTAGATAATACCTTACTTATTGCAATGTATTGAAGGTAATGCGGATTCCAAATAAATTCACTTCAAGTCTTTCAAATGACTAGGTAAATGTAAATATTAATGTACCTAATACTTTAAAGTTTATAATGAACAGCTACCTATTGCTCAATAAATATGAAAACAGCGTTAGGTACCTAAAGACAAACAGGCGTTATTGGTACCTATTAGATCCGATTTCCACATGACTTTTGCCGTCACTGAAAAGCGACAAGTAAAATATCTAATATTTCATGCATGAATTGAGAAACTCAGAGTACGAGCCGGTATTTAAATACGAGGCCATCTGAATTATATTCTGACGTCTTACCGCCGCTAGGCTACCTACACAACAATCCTTTACACAATCCAACATATTTAATTTTCCTCCAATTCTTTCATTCAAATTTCCCAACTTCCGGAATCCATTCAGCAAATTGGTCAAATAATCAATGAACGCTGGTTTTCGAGAGTGGGAAGGCTTTTTCCTTAACGATTTCGTACATTATTAAGAAATACCGCTCGAGCAGTGAGTAGTATCGATGAGTTGGGCCTAATTGGCCTTTTAAGGTTGCGGAGTATTTGTGTTGTGAAAGATAGATGGGAAAAAATTTATTTATGGGGCTTTCAGTGTTAATTGAACTATTTATACTCCCCTACGAACGCGAAGTCAAAATGTAATCATTTGATAGGTACTTACTTCAGACATTTAGAACTTATATGAAAACGTCGTTGAAAATCAGCATGCGTTTGCGACAAAATACAAAACTGTGTGCGAAGTCGAAGTTACTTATCCGAAAAAAGCTAGCAAGGCTACATTGGTATAAAATCTTCATTAGTATTGGGACAAGTAGCGGCAGGCCAGTCAAAAGTGAGATGCAATCAGTTTGATAATTAAAGTTCATTCAAAATCAAACATGGTAGTAAAGTAGTATGTGAGTTAAAAGGTTGTATTTTATATCAATGAAATTGTTTTGTTACAGCGCTTCCCGTATACGCCATTCTCAGTATCGTCCTCAGTTCTGTGGTAGTGATACTGGCAATCCTATCAGTATTCATCTACAGGTAAGTCCACACGTCTACTCAAACCCAAATAAAAATATTCCTTGTATCTGCCTTAAAGGGTATTCGTAGCATGATAAGTTGCCGATGCAGCGCGTCCATAGAATTCGATTCCCGCCGGCTTGCCTTAGTTTCTGGCATCTGAGCAGCTCATGAACATGTTTTAAGCCAAATTAAGCTTCAGCCTGCCTTAGAACAATTTCTAGCCGCCGCGACTGATAAGTCGGTAACCTATTATTTTGACAAACACGGGACTTAATCGCGTACACTTACTTTTACTTTTCCTGACGTTTCGAGCGTGTCGTAACGCTCGTGGTCGCAGGCAGTCAAAATAATGAGTGAAAATCGTGTGAGTTTAAATCGGTAACCTAGATTGGAAAATTTACTTATCGAGCTGTCGCCAAAAACTCTTGAACTAACCCAAAAAATATACTTGGAATATGTATTGTATACTTCCCGAAGCGCAAATTTGTGTGGTGTCCTTTTTATTACGAAAAGATATATTACGCGGGTAGGAAATACATTTCACGATGAAATATTTAGGTAATAAAATGAGAGCAAGGGCCGTTCTTTGTTTAGGATGAAATGTTTTTTGAAATTTTTACCTCCAAGCTTATCTTTTGCTTTGTGAAAGAATTTTCAGTGCCATACATAGTCAGATCAACCATTTCCGTTTCGTGCGGTTTAACAAATAAAATAGTTATACCAGTGGTCAATCATCTGCGAATACATTTTCTGACACTTTTTTGTCAAATGTCAAATCGGTAGTTGGTTTTACGGGTAGCAGACTAGTTTTAACAGCAAGTTAAAAATCTTGATGAGATGCTAACTCGTTATAACAATAATTTTGTTAAATAGACACTACAAGTTAGAAGCTGAGATAGCGATGATGACGTGGCGGGTCAACTGGAGCGATGTGCTGCAACCAGGCTCCAGGCTGCGCGGGAGCATGCACTCACTGGCAAGAAGGTACAGCAGTGGGGTGAGTTTTGCTTTTATTCATATCAGTTAAAATGGTTCATGTTTTGCCAATTAAGTATTAAGATGGGAGTTTAGGTACTGCCGCCGTCACATATATCGGAGCGCCCAAGGTACTCAAAGATATCTGAACATGCACTTTATTGTCTTGACAATAGAGGCGTTGTTAAGATATTTATGACCACTTTAGTCACTCCGATGTATCTGATGGCGACTGTACGCCAAATGAAGTTATTTGCACCAAAAAAATATTAGTGATTACTTATACTAGTATTTGTTTTCTTTGATTCTCAATTTAGACTATTTGATCAGAGAGAAACAAAAATAGCATAGCTCGAATTTGTAAAAATTGTGCGCATCGAGAAAAACTTGTGAATTTTTGACCATGGATAGAAAGGCCCACGATAAATATTTTTTAGTATTGGAGGTCCGTAAAATTTTTGGGCCTTCACGTTAAAATCAGGGGTCCTGTGAAATACGTTATTACTCTATGGTTAAGGCTGCTAGGGGTTGTGTGGTATCATTTCCGTGTAAAACAGACATGCGGAATTCATTTGTGATATTAAAAATGTAAAATTTCTTATTAAAAAATATATTCTGTTTTACACAGAAACGATACCAAACAACCCCTAGCAGTCTTAACCAAAGAGTAATAACATATTGCACGGGACCCCTGATTTTGACGTGAAGGTCCAAAAATTTTACAGACCGCCAATACTAAAAAATATTCATCTTTGCTCACTCTATCTATGGTCAAAAATTCACAACTTTTTCTCGATGCGCACAATTTTTTTCGCATTTGTACTGAGACAAAACCCTACTAAAAACGATAATGGGGCCGAAGGACAGCTTCGGGAATGGATACATTTAAATCCAATTTACGAACGTTTTAAATCATACATACTGTACAATAAATAATGAAAATGAGCACATTTAAACCATAAACTGCCAAATAAATAATCTTCATTTGCAATTAACAAAATGTTATTTGAAACCTCAATTCAGTAAACAAGCAATTAAAATGCTAAGCTTTATAAATGCACAAGCTACTGGCGCAGTCCATAGGATGTTAATTGGGTTTCGTTCTTGTTTGTTCAAATGAGTAAAATTAAATAAATTTCATTAAATAAATATTAATTCATTTTAACTAAACGCTTAAGCTTTTGTTTTTGCTTCTGAAACCAGATACAAATTTTAATAAAAATAAGTAGTACTGTGAAACATGAAAACAAAAAAATAAATTTCAAGTGAATGTTTACAGTCAGCATCTTTCAATTTGTGGCTGTTTGGTACATCACCGTAAGTTGACCCTATGAAAACTATTGATACTAAATAGGATTGGAATTGACTGGTATAAAAAATTGAAAATCCACCCTGTATAATATTAAACGGTGGTAGTTTCATTTTTCTCTCTGGCGTTCATAAGTGCATTGTAATGTGCCTAAATTTAAGAAAAATATCTTTTTTATCTTTAATAGTTTATTTATTTCTTTAATCTTTTTGCACAAAAGAAAATCTTAGAGTACAAAAGGCGAAATTAATGCCATTAAACTTTAACCATAATTTTATTTCATTCCAGTTTTTAAGACGCACGAATGCGTTGAATGACAATAAGCATAGAAATAGTATTGACCCCACATTTTTGCAAGTTCATATGGCATCGAAGGCGCCATACGAGCACTTTTTAATTTAGTTTAACCGCGAATGATATTTGACTTGACGTATACAACTTTTCATCCAATGCATGCTCTGACTTACCAATCACATTTTTTAAATAGCGGAAAATTGCTTATTGGGTCTTATCAGGGGAAGGGGTTGAGGGGATTACTGTCACGGGAATATCAGGACCGCTTTAGGAATCCATGTTTGTATTAAGTACGCCATCGCCACACGTATCTCTTTTATTATAGTCCGGATGTTACTAAACAGCTCTTTCTACAACTTCGACGTTAAAATAATCGAATCATAGGCGCTGTTACAAAAAAACGGCCTATTTTCTTTGTTAGTCGGATAGAAATCAGTACGTATCATGTCTCGAGTATCAATATCGTATTTCGTATTCTGAAATTAAAAGAATCCAATTTTCTACTTCAGACTAAGAGATCAGATGTTGTGTTGTGTGGGCACGTAGGAGCGTAGGCAGCGTTGTATGTTTGGTATGGTTTTCACGAATGGTTTCACTCAAGGGTTTTCATTGTCTGGATGCGAAAACGATACCAAATATTTGAAAAGAAAGGATAAGTATTGTCTAAGGATTCACTCGTGTATCTCGAGTTAATTGATTTATCGTGTTATTATTATTATAGATCATTATTCAATCCTTTTAAGTTTATTGTATAAGAAAGCCATCAAGTGTTGAAATTGAATACGTCTTTAATACGAGTATGCTTCTGTCTTATGCCATACGATTCAATCAATTTGACCTACCTACACTACCTACGCTCCTACATAAATGACAAAACTTTAAATGACAATAAGATAGGCGCTTTTTTAAATTAAAAAAATATTATTTAAATAATTGTAGAAATACTCTGCTTGCTTGTTAATTTTCTTTCACCTTTTAAATATCTTACTTTTTACTTTTGACAATATCCGATTAAATATTCAACTTCTTAAAACGAAATCTTTGAAGACCGAGCTTAAGCCTTAATACAACACATTGCCCGTAGCTGTACAAACTCGCTTATTAGAAGTTATGTATTAATTTCTTTTACTCTCTCAGCAGTATATTTTTATCTTTAGATGGGTATATCTTTAAAAAAGTGATATTAACACGCACAGTCACGGGATGTAATAGGCATTATGTCCTTTGTTCTAGGCTAATCTTAATCTGTAGTTTAAGCCTTTTATTTTTAATATTATAATCCAGTGCCTTGTAATGCCATACGATAAATGAATCAATCGTTTCGTTTTATTGTGAGGATTAATTGTCTATATAGGTCTAATTGCGTGACAACAACATAAAATTCAGATAAGACTCAAAATCTGACATTTGCACTTGCCGCTCGAAACGTTCCTAAAAAATGAAACTAATCCATGACCACACACCACATCATTAGTCGCTATTTTTAAAGTACTTAAGAAAAAATAATTAAATTGCGGTTATGACCTTTAATTAAAAGTTATACTTTTCTCAGAATAATAATCTAATGTGCTCTTTAATTCTCCATTTTAATATAATGTTAGTAGCTTTTTTTATTACACTGGATTAAACACAAATTACTACCATGCTAAAACGTTTAATTTCTAACGCATTTGTCCTTAAAGCTGTGAATAGGCTTAACAGATTAAGTCGTACACAATAAAGCTAGGTATTAAATATTTTATTTGTAGACGGCGTACTCAGACGAGGCGACGTCATTGGCCGGCGACCGACAGATCTACACGCCTTGCGGATTGTATAAAAGCTGCAGAGTGGCGCTTAAGAAAGTTGATAAACAGCGTATAGACTTAACAAGGCCGTTGCTACTCGAATTGAAGAAAATGAAGGATTTGGAACATGATCATTTAGCAAGATTCTACGGAGCGTGCGTGGACCCACCCCATTGCTGTCTGCTCACCGAATATTGCCCTAAAGGGTCCTTACAGGACATCTTGGAGAATGACACGATAAAATTGGATTGGATGTTCAAAGTCAGCCTAATGCATGATATCGTTCGGGTAAGGCGTTCATTGTTTTATTCGTAGGTATGAAAAAACATTTATGAGCATTTAATAAAACAAACAAGTGATTGAGCGGCAAAAGTATAATAATTTGTTCTATTTACAACATGATTGTATTGCCGCATTTCACTTCCCAACCAACTTTTCGCAGAATTTTCATTTGGTCGAATTTCATTTCCCAACTTTACATAATTCAACCTAAGCTAACCCGACCTAGTAGGTAATTTATATTTCCAATTATGGGGTTAGGAAACGAAATTATTGCGATATAATTATTTGGTAAAAGTAATTCAGCCAAATGAAATTTCTGCGAAAAGTTAGTCGGCAAGTGAAATTCATTATTATTTTTACGTGTTTTTAAAGTGGTGCATTCCACTCAAACAATAGTTTGTTATTAAATCAAATACAAAACGACAAAACAATTTTCGGCGACATTCCGGTATTATACGGTTTCCCGCTTTAAGATGCGTTTCCCTTCAAATCCGTTACGGTGAAGGAATAATAGCGCTATGTTTATTATACAATGTTTAATTATGGCAGGGCATGCATTTTCTTCACGGAACCGACATCAGGTCCCACGGCAACCTCAAGTCCAGCAACTGCGTCGTCGACTCTCGCTTTGTCCTGAAGATCACGGATTTTGGCCTGCACGCTTTTCGGACCAACGAAAAAGATCCGTCGGCTCACAGCTATTGGACGCGTAAGAAATTAAACATATTAAAGTATTTTTTTTTCTAAATATTGTATATCGTAGAGTAGACGTCAGAGATATGTTTACACTTCTTCACCTTACTCCATTGTAATAAAGTGCAAAAGTGTAAACATATCTTTGACGTCGACTATACACAAAAATGACTTCATTTGAAAACTGTTTATGTCCTGACTCTGCTTCCATTTATTTATTATGTATTCTACTAGATATGACATCTAGAACAAAATTTGTGCGCCATGTTGGGTGGTTGACAGCTGTGACAGAATCACTACAACTTTTGGGACAAAAAAAATCTTAGGGATATCATCACCTGTTATCATATGTTACTAAATGGATATTGGTACAATAATTTGATATACAGGTATGTTATGGACGGCTCCTGAGCTTCTGCGACAGGAGGACCCTCCACCAGAAGGCACTCAGAAAGGAGACATCTACTCGTTCGCAATCATCATGCACGAGATAGTCAACCGTCAGGGCGCGTTTTGGCTCGGCCCTGGCATAGAAATGAGCCCGAAAGGTAAACGGTCATTAATCATCTCTCAATTATTCAAACTAGCTATGAGAGACGTGTACTGATCTAACAAAGCAGTTACAGTTAAAGTTCAAATTCTTGTTATTATAACTTCTGATTCATTCGGCACACTTAAATAAAAATCAGCATAATTAACGACTAGATAATAAAAAAAATCTAACTATTTCATCGTTCTACAGAAATAATCGAGGCGGTAAAAGCCACAGGGCTCCGCCCCAACACGTCGCACCACCGCTCGTGCGACATCGACGATGCGCATGACCTGATGCGCCGCTGCTGGGCCGAGGACCCCGTCGAGAGGCCGCCGTTTGCGCAGCTGAAGGGCGCCGTCCGTCGCCTCAACAAGTAATGTTTATGTACATGTAACTTCATCTAATGGGTGTGTGTGTCCGCTTTCATCTTAATATACTACTAATTATAAAGTTTTTCGGAATCTCTTTCTAATTACATGATTTATTTTATGCAATGTGATCATACAGGCTAGAGGCTGTAACAAAAATACTGGTGATCCGTGTAAGGGCATAATTGGTGTCGTATTGCGACTAAGAAAAAGTAGAAGAAAAAAATTTTGGGCGCGGTAAAATATTTTTAGTATGGTTCCAGGCGGAAAATAAAAAAACTATTTCGCGCGAAATATTTTTTTTCTTACTTTTTCATAATTAGAATACGATAACAATTATGCCTTTAAAAGGATCACCAGATTTTTTTACACCTTGTATAAAAGCTTATGCTTTCCTTAATCATATTTTTCTGAAATTTTACCCATTTTTCAATGAAATAAGTGCCGTTTTAACCAAGGCTCTCAGTGATCTACTCGTACCAAAAACATAAAAACAGAATGTCATTTTTAGGAGGTAAAATGGGAAGGGGAGGTAAGTATTACCCTAGAGGTATATCGCTGAACTCAATTAATACCAAATAGTCGTACTACAAATTGGAAGCAGATAATCAATTAATCATTAGGTATAAATATGGACTGTGAAGAACTCGTAATACTAATAGCTTTTTCTTTTTCAAATTTCGTTTGTAAAAATATAATATTATAAAGCAGGTATACAAATGAATCAAAATACCAATAATATATAAATCGTCTTCCTTGTTTTAAAAGATTTTTTGACCGTCACATATTACCTAGATTGATGATTAACACTGGTTTTGGTAACGAACATGATATCTCGTGAACCATACATTTTTGTACAATTGATACAGTTTTGTAATACAAATGAATTTAACACTTCGTAATCTACCGTTGACAGATAAAATAGAAATTCAACAATAATATACAACCCTCAACGCAATTTTCGACGAATTTGTATGTCATTGAATAAGGCTCTAATCGAACTCGCGGAGCGTAAGCGAAGTGAGTTCTTACAAATTACTCCAGACCGAACTGTCACCTGGCTACTGGGACGTCTCGGCATTTGGATGGCTTTTTGATTTCGATAGTTTGTCCGACGATAACTTTAGTAACGTTTTCCTGACCTCTATGAAATTTCTTGGAGCTGTAGCAGAGATACATAAAATATGTAAGTACGTATATGAGCAGGATCGATCAAGTGGTTATGGAGCTAGAAGGAGAAATAAATCCTCCGAAGGGTCTTGTTATATTGGTCAACTCGTTTGCAAGTAAATCGCGAGTTCTCAGTTCGAGGCGGACTACTAGTAATATAAATCCAACGTTTAAAAACATCGGATATTGAGACATGTTTGATCAAATCTAAGCAAACGTAATTGGTAGTCTTTCATAATAATCCCTTTACACCGAAGTGGTGCTTTACATTAGACAAACATGACCCTGACCTGAGTAAACACTTTAGGTATCTATATCGGCTTAGATCAATACTTTTATGTACTTAAGTCCTGGATAATTTAGATTCTTAGCTCGAGCTTCTTATATAACATTATATATACGTACAGTCCGTGAGCTTTAAGAAGAACCTTCGGGAATCGACGAATGACACACGAAGGTAATATTGCTGTTCTGCTTTTTCATGTGCCACAGTTGATTGATACCCGACGTCTCTTTCTAAAACCCGAAGGTTCACGGACAGTAACGTTATCTATGAAAAGGGACCTTATTGTGGATGGCGCTTACGCCATTATTAACGACAACGCAATACGACTACGACGCCGCGCAACGTAAGCGCCATCGACAATCGACAACCTTTTATATATAATGCCACAATATTTTTATACTACGATGGTGGCAAACAAACATACTACCTACCTGGTGGTAAGCAGGTACCGTAGCCTATAGACGCTTGCAACTCCAAATTCACTGTATTGACGGCCAAAGGAACAAGAGGGTCCCTCGTCGTCAACACACAGCAGGGTCCCTTTTTGAGCTCTTTGACAACCTTAATCATGAGTAGGAACACAACATTATGAGTAGGGTTGGGCTATTTGGCTGTGGTTTTCTGTAAGGTGAAGGTACTTCCCCAGTCGGGCTTTGCTTCAGAGTCCAGATTTGAGCGAAATGACATTCGCTGTGATATGCCCTACCACACATTGCGAGATGACATTCGCTGTGCTGTGCCCTACCACACATAGCAAGATGACATTCGTTGTGCTGAGCCCTATCACACATAGCGATATGACATTCGCAGTACCCATACCTCTTTTTTGGACGTAGTTTAAGAGCATACCCGGATCCAAAACCTGTCCTGTAAAATCATGGTAAAATATATAGAATACTTATCTGAATATAGAATTTTCTTATTGTATGTCGTTTTATATTTCTCTACGTTATCTATTGTCTATTTTGGCATATGCGAGATGTTGTGATATAATATTACATTTTTAAGTATATTGACAGGCCAGCAGACGTAAAGATTATTTTTACTATAGAAGCAAAATGTTCTCTTTTTGATTATTATTCCAATTAGTAGCTTTTGAAAATCCAGAGTAAAATTTTAAAACCCAATCTACTACTGAGTTATATAAATATACCATACCTACTACACTTATACATGGAAAGAACAGGTTAATTTAGTTTTCATAAAATTCAGAACATGCTAATTTATCCTTGTTTATTTTTTCATGAACTAAATAAACTTTAATTTTCAAATCTGCATGTGCACTAAGTAGTTACTATTTTAAAATATACACTTTTTCTTCTCATTTGTTACATATACAGCCTTGGCCAGAAGTGTTGAGCACCAATGCGATTTTCATACAAAACTGGAAAGTTTAGTCCATCGTTTCCATCTTTGTTTAAGTTATTTTGTCAATTAATTTAAACTAATAGGCATGTTTTGTTGAAGTAGTAACTGCATAGAATATTTGCAATATGTCGCACCGACTTAAATTTACATTTTTGGTACCTTCTGTTTTAATATTTTTTAAGTACCTTGAAAGTGTTATTAAGTGAAGTTTTCTATATTTATAAATAAAATATAACATTTACCGTTACCGTACATTGTTAGGATAGGGAAATGATGCTTAACATCAAAATTGTAAATAAAAAACACCTATGCTCAACACTTCTGGCCAAGGCTGTAGCTTTAGTTTAACTCATTAAAATAATTACCATATACTTTGTTACAGATCCCAAGAAAGTAGTAATATATTGGATAATCTGCTATCCCGTATGGAACAATACGCTAATAATTTAGAAACATTAGTAAGTGAAAGAACACAAGATTATTTGGAAGAAAAGAAGAAGTGCGAGGAACTTTTATATCAGTTGTTACCAAAGTAAGTATTCCCAAGTATTGTTAGCAAGCTAAATTACAAACACGTGATTGAGACTACGAATTGGGCCAAAAAGTAAAACTAATTAAATCGTTGAGCTCACATAATTGGTAGTAGTTTTATAAATTGAATCACTCGCCAAAATGTTCAATTAATTTTCTTCATTAAGTTTCTTTTGTGTGTCTAGGTTTTACTGAAACAAAATCGAATCATCGGCTCAAATAATAACGTTGCTGTCAAACTTAATAGACAGGTCATTAATTAATTATTTCTCGCAGGTCAGTAGCCTCTCAGCTAATAAACGGCCAGTCAGTTGTCGCGGAGACCTTCGAACAAGTCACCATATACTTCTCGGATATAGTCGGCTTCACCGCGCTGTCCGCCTCATCCACGCCTATGCAAGTTGTGGACTTACTCAACGACTTGTATACCTGCTTTGACAGTATTGTGGAGAATTATGATGTTTATAAGGTATGATTTCTTCGTTGTAACTTGAAATAGATAAATACTAGAAAAATAAGCCTCATCTTACTATAAATGAGAATCAGCGTTACATCTTGTAACGCGCGACATGCAGAAGAGAGGCTTTAAAATTTGAGGTGATGGAATAAAAGTTTCACTTTAAAAAACAAGCACTTGTGTCCTTAGAATTTATACCGGCATTCTTAGCTTTCGTGGTTAATGCCATTAATGTCTAGGCCCTCTATAAAAGTTGATGATAAGATGTGTCACTGCATGGCTACGAATAAAATAAATTCCTCTGATCGGCTAATCCGGTATAAAGGAAGGTAGTTGTGTTGTAAGATAAGGTATCATACCTGAATACGGATTCTTACTTGTTTATTGAGATAATGGTCCCGTCACCCCGCCCAGACTCCAGGCGACCGTTGGACTATGAACTTTTAAAGCCTTGAGTTCATTAAAGTAACTTTTTCTCTTTAATTAAAAAGTTTTGCAACTGCCAGTAAGAAACTCCAGTCTGGACACCGCTTACAGATGAATTGCTTTGTAATTTTTTCTTGTGTAAAGTATCCACAAACCGCAACATTGGCTTATATTACGGTGTATGTTTCTAATTTGTCCTTTTAAATCATTTTATATACACCCATATCATAAACCCTCTATGATGCGTTAAAAAACCGTACGTTATGACCACCATAAAAAGAGACTGTTTTGTTAGAAGTTAGAACAAATGTCTTATCTGTAACGATGTTATTATTATCAAATAATAAGCAAAAATTCGATATCATTATGAAAATCCGGCCTGCCCCCCGACCGACGGCGCGCTCCTTCGACCGCCGGCACGCGCCCCGCCGACTGCCGCGCCGACACAATCGAGTTGGCCATGGCGGTGCAATCTGTGAAATGGCAGCCATTTTAACAGTTTTAGAACGCGTCATTTAGGGTTTATAATATGTATTTAGATAAAGCAGTGTATGCAACTGTACGTAATTAGGCCTTAAAACACTCGTGTGATCTTATTATTAAACTCACTTCGTTCGTTTCATAAAACCACACTCGTGTTTTAAGGACCCCTATTACGTAACAGTTACATAAACTACTATTGTATTGCTACTGTTTACAGCTATGTTTTACTTAGCATCTGAATTTTGATGATAATGCCTCATTAGTCTGATTTACACCGCTATAAAAGTCATTCATCATACAATGCAGGATAAATATTATATTTTACTCTCGCATAAAAATTTTAACTTTAAATTAGTTATATAGATATATAAATAAATAAATCAAATTTTAAGACATATAATTTGTCTACCATCACAAGACAAATAATTTATTTTTATAAGACAAATAATAATAATTTGTCTTTTAGGCGATGCGATCTATGTATTAAAATCTCTCTTCTGTACAAAAATGGTTTATCTGTGTGTACTGTATAGGTACCTACTGCTACATAGGCAGTCACCATCAGATATATCGGTCACAAATATCGGAACATCGCCTCTATTGTGAAGGCAATAAAGTGCATGTTCCGATATTTATGAGCACCTCCACAGCTCCGATATATCTGATGGCGACTGTACGTAACTTTTGAAAAACCTTGGGTTTTATAATCCGGGTTTTAATCACGTGTTAGTATAAATCCTGAATTTTTGCCCGCTAAGCTCCCTGTGATGTAACGAGAAGCTTACGACTACGCGTTCACATTCAACCTCTCGCCGGATTGTATATTATTCAGGCGGTATTCAAATAAAACATAATAGCTTAATTCACGGTTTTTCCCTGTTTTTTCCTTATAGCCGTGGTTATTTGTTAAACTTTGCAGCTGTTACATGTGATTAAATTATCTTCGCCTTGTGACATTATCATGTCGTGATTTTAAACATGTCTCTATAATGTACCTACGAGTAGATAGTAATATTTATTGATTATCGAAGATAGTAATATTTATGATTAACAGGTAAATCATCCAAATATAACACATTATTACTTTGATAATATTATCCAGAGGTTTGTATAATATATTCCGTTCTTTAAATATAAACTATTTCCCACTCCTTTGTCTTATAAGACCATAATCCTAATTATCTACTCTTCCATGCAAACAAGACTTAGCCTTAACCCCCTGACCCTGTTTCAAAACTTGCTAGTTTAAATTACTTAAACTCTGCAAAGAGTCTAAATTTTATTGGGACCTAGGTATGTACTACTTGTAGGACGCGAACATCATGTTTAGTTAGACAACGTAAATTAATTATAACAGTCTTTTCACAGAAAAAATCTTTAAAAAGTCATTGCTTCATAGGTGGAGACAATAGGCGACGCGTACATGGTGGTGTCTGGGCTGCCCGAACGCAACGGCACGCGGCACGCATGCGAAGTAGCCCGCATGTCTCTAGCACTGCTGAATGCCGTGCGGCGGTTCCGCATCAGGCACCGGCCGCATGACCAGTTAAAGCTGAGAATAGGATTGCATTCCGGTAAGTGTTTTGTTAGAAAGAAACAAGTAAGTGTGAATGTCCCATTGCTTGACCATAGACTAACTTATAGAGTAGATCAGCACAGCCTAAGAACTTTTTGAAGCTCAAGTCAATCGCGCCATCTGCGTGAATACCACCTAAAGATACCCAAAATGTAAATAATGTAATGGAAATGTCACATGCACTGCTACTCCACCTAGTAACGAATAGCGTACTAGGTAGTAGTAGTACACTAGTAGCTACTAGGTGGAGTAGCAGTGTAGGTGACATTTCCTCATTTTTTGGGTACCTATCTTTAGGTTTAGGTGAGCGAGTGAGTGGTAGGTATGAAAATGAAAATGAAGATGAAAAATAGTTTATTGGTCACAATCATTGTGTTTCGAAATTGAGAAAGGGTTGGGACCTCCTAGTAAGTATGGGAATACTTGTGTCAGGAGACCCCGCTCTTCCAGATACAAGTTGAGGCTGAACATATAACCAACACTATACAGTACTTATTCAATACTAAGTAATCCAAACTAAACCAAACTAAATAAAGTTAAAGCTCTAAGTAACAAATTTTACTTAGCTAAAGGTATGGCTTGACGTATCCTAAATGTTTTGTAAACCTAAACTTTGTTTTAACTGGGACGTCTATTTGAGCTATAAAATAGACTATAAACGTTGGATACTCAGGCGCTGTATACAAACACCAGAACGCTTGCATGTGCATATTATAATGTTGCATCACAATGGCAAGTTAAGTACAAGACGACTTTATGGTCCAATACGCAAGTAAACGGTGCGTCGGCATCTTTGAACGATCCCAAAAATCTCAAATGCCTAGAAAACGGATCAATCATCTATGGCATTGCTGCATGCTGTATGAACGTCACGTATCACGCAATAAACCATGTCAGCAAATAACTAGACGTATCCGAGAAATATGTCTCACACAAAAGGGAACCTGGCCGCGTATGCCCATCGGCTTCAAGCAAGGGTGAGTTAAATTCTTAGACGAAGCGGCGTAATGTGACTCCAAGATGACTACCATCTATATTCAATCGAAGCGTGTTCTTATAATGGTTCGGTTGAGCGATCGACTGGCTCTGGATCGGCAGGCCCTTGGAATGATACCGTTGTATTCTCGCGACCTCATCCCTTATTTACATTCGTGGAGTATATTTCAGCCCGCCTCATTACCCAGCAAAGTGGGTGGTATGAATAAACATAAATATTTTTGCCAGATGAAATGAGCCATGAAATAAATTCAGCTAGTCTTACCTTACCCTGTGATTTGAATGACAAATTGCTTTCAGCTTGTAATTTTCTTTTAAATTCATGAATGTGTATCGAAAAGAGTTGATAATTTTCTAGATATCTTTTCTTTGAAACTCCCTTAGATAATTTGACAGTAAAAAACTTTATTGACTGAAATTTAAATACTGTGTGTGGCCCAAAACACGAGCAAAAAATTTAAACATAGATTGTACTCCTTAAGAGTCGCCAGGACGCTCGCGTGAACTCACGTCCCCATACAAACGTAGTTCAGCTTTCATTTTAAAACAACATGCTTTGCAACACGAAATTTGGCATAGGCATTATAACAGTACAGATCTAGGTCTGAAATTCATTTTCGTTTCTAAAAATTGTAATACAAAGAAAATATAGCAAAAATAAGTTTTGTATGTAAATCTTTAACTGGCTGTATTTTCTTTGTATTACAATTTTTAGCAACGAAAACAAATTACGGACGTAGATCTGTACTACTAGAATGCCCATGCCAAATTTCGTGGTTCTAAAGCATGTCGTTTTAAAATGAGAGCTGAACTACGTTTGTATGGGAACGGGAGCGTCCTGGCGACTCTTAAGCCATAAAACTATTGTTCAACAACTTTTAAAAAATATGTAGTTTTGAGAGTGTCTCTTTTTCATACAAACTAAATATTATTTTCAATGTAAGTAGGTACGTTAAAATCCATCTAATTGACATTGCTTGTCAGTGTTGTCACCCTAGAGACATAATCAATTTCGCAATAAATTGCGTGTTCAGGTACCTTAACTTGTCTAAACTACTAGGTACTAAACTTTAAAATGTACTAAAACTCAAACCGTAAGTTATGTTTAAGAGTCGCTGAACAAACGTTGTTTAGTTTGAGGAGTAGAATCCACGTTTTAATTTTCTGCTCGTGTTATGGGCCACACACTGTATATTACCTTATGTGACCTTTTACTTTTTATTTTATTGCTTACATTGAAACAAATAGAAATTTCAAACATAGACTTTGGTTTTATTTCTAGAAACGTTTCAAAAATAAATTACGACAAAATAAGTAGGTATAAAGCAAAGATACAGTATGTTATATCCAGATGGGGCAGCTCTGATCCCCTAACATAAAAATGTGAAATTTGATTTGGAGTTAATACTAAACTATTAATCTGTATCCGAAAAAATGAAGTGTTTTCTTGCTTAAACTGTCACGACTTACTGCTTGATCTTCTATTATAAGGATATTAAAGCTTTTTTTTTTGATTCATTCAATACAATTTTTCTTATCTCCAAATTAAAGGTTGTTAAAAATAAATCATTTTCTACGTCTCGTGTTACGCGTATTTAACATCCTGTATAGGTAGGTAAACAAATTCTTTGAAGCATTTTCGGTGATAAGGTTTATATTGAAGCTTCAAGCGCCGCCATCAAGTTCTAAGAACGTCGGTAATGGAATTTCAATAACATACATTACGTACGATTTTATCTAAAACGAATATTAGCATCACGATTTGTAATAAGAAGTTTGATCGAAAACATTCATAGGTATTCTTGATTAACAGAGGGCATAAAAAGCAATGAAAATACATCATTTTCTAAAAAAAACGTATTTTTTGGGGTTCCGTACCTCAAAAGGAAAAAACGGAACCCTTATAGGATCACTTTGTTGTCCGTCTGTCTGTCTGTCTGCCAAGACCATTTTTCTCAGGAAAGCGTGGAGGTATCAAGTTGAAATTTATATCAAATATTCAGGTTTATTGTCCCTTGAAGCTGTGAAAAAATCAAACTTAAAAGCCAACGCAATCAAAAGATACAGTCGTTTATGCTGCAAATTTTAGAGTTTTCGGCACTCTCAAAACCTATAGGGTTCTTTCCGTGAATTCAGAAACTTGAAATTTGGTACGAAGCAACTTCATATAGCATAGACAAAGGAAAAAATATAAAAAATTGACATTTTTAGTAAAATCATACAAAAATATCTATTTAAAATTTTAAATTTACTACTCTTTTCCTCGTAAACACGTGAAGTTATTAAGTTGAATTTCATGTCAAATACTCAGGGCTATAGGACCTTTCAGTTGTAGCAAAACCAAAATTTTATGTCAAGACGCAATCAAAAGAAATAGCAATTTAAGTTGCATATTTTGAAACAGAGTACTCGCAAGAAACTCAAAACCTAAAGGGCCCGTAAACTCAGAAACTTGAAACTTGGCACGAAGAAACTTCATATAGCACAGGCAAAGGAAAAATTACGAAAAGTAGACATTTTTAGTAAAATCGTCCATAAAATATTTTTTTAAATTTTAAACTTACTACCTGTTTCGTCGTAAACGCGTAGAGGTATTAAATTGAAATTCATATCATATACTCACACTCAGCTCTATATTTAATATCTTTCTGCTGTAGCAAAACGAAACTTTCATGTCCACGCAATCATAAGAAATAGCAATTGTTATAGGTTTTTACGGAACCCTCGGTGCGCGAGTCTGACTCGCACTTGGCCTATTGCCATAAGAAAAAAAACCGGTTACGTTTCTCTGGGTGACTCATTATCCCGGGTTTGATTTCAGGTCATCAAACAAACATTTTTTATTGTACGTACGTAAAGCAGTAACCTCTTCTTATGCTACTAAACTCGTTAGTAGATTCGTGGTATCATTTCTAAGGCCATGGCAGGATAAGGAAACATCTTGTGAATTAATAGCTTTTCCGGCTAATTTTTTTTGTGATGATGGGCCCTGCTGTTAGTAACACTTATACAAAATTACAGCATTCTCCTCTTCTTACTAAAATCATTTTTCATGAATATTTCCGCTTCTGTAGATTTAATTAATTCGTGCTTTAAACATATAATACACTTAGCCGAGACGGACAATATGTCACTATAAACCGCATAACATTCCATAGACAGTTTCTTTATTTTAAGGGTTAACATTTTTCATTATTTTTTTTTCATAAGTTCTGAGAGAGGGACACCTCCAATTTTTTAACACATAATAGCCTTTTTGATGGCCTAGAATATTATATTATATTATATTTTTCTTAATTATTTTTTCACCTCACTTGCTCGGAAAGCCCTTTTTGTTTGTTTAATATCTATTGTGAAAATCGCTTTTTATCCACATGTGGTGAAAGAGTTTTGACATAAGTGACAAGTGGCTTAAGTGACATTTGACAGCTAACAAAACGTAAAACGTTAAAAGTGCAGAATTTTTAACATCGCAATTAATGAATTGCATCGAGTAAAAACACTTAGTACAGTCTTACAACTTTATTTTAATTCATAAATATCAGCATTCAACATTAATCTTCATTCTTTTTGTAAAAACGGCCCAACAAACATTTTGGTGATCGTTACAGCTTATTTTATAACTTTTAGTTATATTATAGATTTTCAAGGGTTTTCGTAATAATAAAAGCTTCTATAAAAGAGTTATATGAAATCCTTGTAACCTTTAGTCGTATTGAAACTGCCAAGGAAGATAATCAGCAACGTAAACTGTTATGGTAGCGCTTGAATCAGCTAATACACTTATAAAGCCGCAGCTTAGGGCTGTATTTAGAGTTCAATGTCATTTAAAGGTGCCAACTATAACTGTCCTTATCGCTTTTACTCTTAACTTGCTATTATGAAGTGTCTTAACCAGCATTAAGTTGCTTAAAAGCTGTAGGAGAGTTAGTAGTTCTATTATTATGTTTACTATATCCCCTTTATGATAATTACCTGTATGTGTTATTGGTATATAACGAGAAGTTGCATAGCATATCCTCGTCACTTCTATTACAACTTATAGCTTTAACAGATGACAACAGCCTCTCTTATGGCGCTGTACGAATTTAAAAAGTGTTTATTACGTCCATAATATAACCGTTACTTGTAGTTTATAGCTTTAGTCGTACCTCTTATACAGCAAATTGTACTTTATCGCCCTTAGTAATGACTTATAACTTTACTAAGATCATTGCTTAATTACGTTTGCAGCTGTAAGTTTTTATAAGCCGTAGACTAGATACTTTTGCAACTGTGACTGTAGAAAGTTTTAAAATGAACCCTTATGCGCCATCCCAACTAACATTTAAAGTGATAAGAATGGGAGGTATAAGAGCTAAATTATAGAGCAAATAATTCTATTGAGAGATACAAGAGCGCGAGGAATTAGTGGTATAGCCAGCTCTAACCCCGCTTTACCCCCGGATCTGGCACAAATTTTGCAACTTTAGGCTTTCATATTCACTATACTATAGCTTTATAGAGCTTTAAATTCTTAAAATCACCCTTTTCGCACTCAAGCCTTTATCAACAAAACAACAGATAAAGAAGATATAAAACAGCCATAATAATTGGTGGATTACCTGTATCACAGTTATAAGATTTGCGGGTGCCACCATTATAACTCTTATCGCTATTCAAAGGCTATTAAATGTAATAAATAATGACTTAGGCATACTTTAGAGAGTTAGATCAGTGTATGATAAGTTCTACAATTGAGTTATAAATATGTAGAGTGCCACTTACATACATTACGATTTACTATTTAAACCTGTTATAAACATTTGAGTTACATTATCGTCATAATGTGGCGTAAACTAACTCTTAAGTCTTACATTAGAAAGAAAACCTGCTACGTCAAGTGCAAATATAGATGACGGAAATGAGGGTTCCGTGACGGATTTTTTTATCGACTATAGTATAGTAAGAAAATGGTAGCAGTGTTCGAGGGGGTAGTAAACAAAACATTGGGTTAATTCAATATTTAATTCGACAAATGAATAAGCAAAACAGTAAACAGTAGATATCAATAATGTAACAATAAAATATTTCTAAATATAAAAATTGACAGAAGTAACTGTCACGGTATATGTACATGCAAAATCACAATTAATAATTTTTGAACAATTTTGTTAGAGTTCTAAAAGTAGTTTTATTTATTAGTTTATGTAACTGTTACGTAATAAGGGTCCTTAAAATACGAGTGTGGTTTTATGAAACGAGCCGCAGGTAATAAGGTACAGTTGGCTACGAGAGATCGAGACCGATGGAGACATATTACCAAAGCTGCTAAACCAAGTGGTCACGATCCTCAGTAATGAGGGACCGACATGAAGAGAGAGAGAGAGGTACAGTTGCATATACTGCTTTATCTACACACATAAAGCCTAAATGACGTGTTCGGAAACCGTCAGATTGACCGCCATAGCACCGCCGTGGCCAACTTGATTGTGCCGGCGGTCGGGGGGGAGCATGACCGCGGTCGGGGGGAGCATGACCGCGGTCGGGGAGGAGGCCGGATTTTTACAATGTGAATTCGATGTTATTATTTAGCAATAATAACATTGTTACAGATAAGAAGGTTCTAACAAACCAGTCTATTTTTATGGTGGTCATAATGTGCGGTTCTTAAACGCATCATGGAGGGTTTATGATATGGGTGTAGATAAAATTATTTAGAATTTCTTCTCATTTTGTGTCCTTTTCTTGACTGCAGTTTGAATCTGAAACCAATTACAAATTGTATTGTTGTATGAATTGTGTACTTAAAATACGTTACAATGAAATAAATATTATTAATTATACTGATTTATTACTTTTAAACAAAACTTATATATAAAATCCACTTAAGAGTTATGGACATGGTTTACTTTACGGTTTCGTTTACTTATATAGAATTGTTTATTTTCATGCCACTTTAATTAACATTACTTACCGGTTTGAACTTTCTCCTTTTTATTTGTTTACAAAATCTTTATAATCATCTGGAAAGTTGGATGGCAGCGGCAATAGTTTCTTGTAATTATCCATTTTATTTAATGATGTAATACCATCATCGCGAAAAGAACTGAAAAGACAAAAACAATATACGATTATACATTGGTTCTAAAACTCGATATTGATAAGAAAACGAAAAGTGAGTAATTTGAATTGTTTTTCTTTACACACTTCTAGTTGCTTATTATTAATGAGTAATGACCGAAAAAAAAAATTACAAACTACCATTTCACTTTAAATCGTCACAGTTATGGTTTCAGGTTTTTTCTTGGGTTCTTTTATTTAATTATGGAACCCTATTTAAAGTATTTTAAGCCGCTCTCTATAACTGCTATAGATTTATTATATGCCCAAGAGTAGCACAATCTGGATATTTGCGTGTTGCAAATTACCCTAACCGTAATCTCACACCAAATACTCGCTTTTAGTTCTATAACATAGTCCCTTATCTACTTAAGTGATAACGCCATTTTGTTTTACTCACTTTTCGACCAAGCACATAACTAAATGTAAATAAACCCGTTTACGCTCGTATTTTGCACTATACTCTGGCTAGTTAACTTTAAAAAAACACTACGTATCATTTCAGCTACTTATTTGAAACTATTTAAAAAATTAAAATAAATCACACATATTTATTTTCCTTTTTTTTCGAGTAAATTTCAGTATTTGGAGGGCGCGTTAAAAATTTGTTAAAAACTACTATATACATTCACAGTAAACTGGTCGTCGCAACCGAAATAGACCCATCTAGTCTATAAATCATGCAATGAAAAATATGATATAATTTCATTATGAGACTTACCTTTAGTACAAAATCACAAACACTTCAACCAATGACATGTCGCAACCACTTCCACTGTTTTGGCACAAGCTTATAGAAATATTGCAAAGATTTTTCCTTCGTATGTAACTCAAATGTTTATAACAGGTTTAAATAGTGAATCGCAATGCATTTAAGTGGTACTCCACATATTTATAACTCAATTGTAGAACTTTAAAACATATCGTACACTAATCTAACTCTCTAAAATATGACTAAGTCATTATTTATTCCATTTTATAGCCTTTGAATAGCGATAAGAGTTATAATGGTGACACCTGCAACTCATATAACTCTGATACAGGTAATCCACCAAGTATTATGGCTGTTTTATATCTTCTGTATCGCTGATATATAGCATTGGGTTGTTTTGTTGATAAAGGCTTGAGTTTGAAAAGGGTGATTTTAAGAACTTAAAGCTCTATAAAGCTATAGTATAGTGATTATGAAAGCCTAAAGCTGGAAAATTTGTGCCAGATCCGGGGGTAAAACGGGGTTAGAGCTGGCTATAACACTAATTCTTCGCGCTCTTGTATCTTTCAATAGAATTATTTGCACTATAATTCAGCTCTTATACCTCCCATTTTATCACTTAAATGTTAGTTGGGGGATAAATTGTTCTGACAACCGAATAAGTCTACGTACGAACAAAACGCATCTGACATTTAATAAAACCTTTTACGTCAAAACTTTTCATTTCAATTCATCCATCATATCAACGTTAAATATTCGCATGTTTTTCTAGGTTGTTTGTTAAAAATTAGTGATTCGAGTGATGAAGAAGTATTAAACACCTGAGGAATTACGGGAAACCGAGCAAAATGCACCCTTTTTCTTATTTTCCTCGCTGTAGTGAGGTGAAAAGTTTTGTGTTATACACGGGTGAAAGTTATTTTACGTCTCGTGTATTAAAGCACTCGCTACGCTCAGGATTCTATTTTTGAACCACTCGCTTCGCTCGTGGTCAATAATAGAATCCTTTCGCTAGCTCGTGTTTCAAATAACACTCGCAAGTAAAATACAACTTTCACCACTTGTATAACAAATAACTATTTTTCTTGGAAAGTAAGAAGAGGAGAATGCTGTAATTTTGTATAAGTGTTACTAACAGCAGGGCCCATCATCACAAAAAAAATTAGCCGGAAAAGCTATTAAGGCACCAGATGTTCCCTTATCCTGCCATGGCCTTTAACAAACTGTGTTACTAACTGTCCCTCAGCTACGGGATAGAGTTAAGTACCTACAGGGTCGCGTTTTATAAAGTTACAATTTACAATTTCGCTGTTTGCCTCTCTTTCTAGCACACATACTGGATAGAAAGAGAGGCAAAAAGCGAAATTGTAAATTGTAACTTTATAAAACGCGACCCAGGAAAAAGTTGATCCACCCAATTATTTTGTTTACATAACTGTGCCACTGAAAATGTGCCTGCCCCTTGACGAGTTGCTAACGAATTTTTCAACAAACAAAAACAGCCTTAAGATAAAAGACAACGCCAAGAAGTTGTAATTCGAGTGGCTTTTAATTTGCACTTTAAATAATATACCGCTGTATTTCAAATAGAACGGGAAGCAATTATATAATGGACCCAAAGTATTTATTATTCAGATATTAAATAATTTACGATGCCTTTGAGTATTACAATATATTTGCGAAAGTAAAATACTCATTTTCTATTTACAAATTGTATTTTGGTGAGAAAAGTATTTAATTTCGTTTGGTTGCCGCTGCCGCAGGAATACAAAGTACTTTACTTATTACTTTCAAACTGTGTTAAAGTCAACATTTTTTTAATGGTTGGCAAAAAAAGTTTCCGTATTGCAAAAATTTAAATTGTATACATATGATTGATAGTATCTAGTTGAAACAAAGGGTTAAGTCAATTGCTCATTTCTATATTTCCACTGATAAATGAAGAAGTTAAAGGGAATTATCATTCTCCATGAGTTTTTCCCGAGTTTTTTGTCATGACATGGCATTATTAATTTCTGAGCCTTAGAGTTATTAAGCTTAAAAAAAAGAAAAACTGAAATCATTAATGTAGTGTAACTATATTTTTGCAGATTTGATTTAAAGTTGACACCTTTTTGGATGCCATTATTAAGGTATTTGCCAAAGAAAAGGCAACTCATCAGTTTTTTATTCGATAACGTTAAAACTGAGGAGGGTCTAGTCCGTGGTCTAGTCCATAAGGAGCCGAATCCCGCGCCGTAATCAAATATTACGAGGCACGTGCCGACCCGAATTATGACCCCTACATGACTGTCACATTGCATCCGCATGCAATGGAGCTTTATGACCCCATTTACTTACAGACATTGTAGCGGATTCTGACAGTTATTACACATTTTGGCTGCACTGCCATGATCATTTGAGTAGCTTTATCTATACTACCTACAACCAGCAGCGAAATTGGCTGGGAAGAGATGCTGAAAATGGTCTTGAGATGCACTTGTTGGCAATCAAGTCGTGTTAAGCTCATTTCAAAGAGCTTACTCTTTATAACCGACTTCAAAAAAAGGAGGAGGTTCTCAATTCGACTGAATTTTTTTTGTATGTGTGTTACTCGATATCTCCGTAAATCATGAACCGATTTTCAAAAATTTTTTTTAAACGTACGGGTATAATCTCTAGATGGTCCCATTGTCACCAAGTCGGGGTCTGATGAGGGGATTCTGGAGAAATCGAGGGAACTCTTATACTATTATAGGCACACCTATAGTGATTTCACTATTTTTACAGCAACTCGGCCACTTCCTCTTGGAATAGCGGATCCTAAGTGAAGTCGGTTCTTTTTTTGTTTAAAATTATTCTTACTCGTTTGCTGACTGTACCAATTATATTTAATTGTAACATTGTTTTTGAAAGTTTAATATTTATAAAAGCCCTCCCCATTTTAATGACTCAGACGGACGTAACAAATTTTCCTTGTCTAATTTCAGTCCTCTTGTGATTGTTATGTCTATAAACATCTATTGTTTTCTTAACTTCATTATGACTTTCCACGTGCTGCAGTATAATGGTCTAAGAGCTGGCCACGTCAGATATGACACAATAATGAGAGTAATGTAACCAGACCAGTTAGATATATTAAATGAAATATATTATGTTTTGTGTCAGACCAGTTAGATTGCATAACCATCCTTATTGCTAGATCCGGGCATCTGGCAGTATTAAATGGGTGGAGATCAGAGTGACAGACGAACAAAGTTTTTAAGTTGGAAAAAAGTAATACCGAAATAGGTAAAAACTGCTGAACTTGTGTCATTTATAGAGAACAAGATGTATATTTTAACATTAGAACAAAAAACATTGTGTATTATTGCGGAAACAAAAACAGTACGCGAGTAACCAAATATTACATTAAGTATACATCATTTGGCACTACTTCCACCAACCGAAACTTTTGGATATTATATAATCAAAGAATTACATAGTTTTTCATAATATTTGATCAAACCCAGAACTCTACGATTTGTTTTCTTCAAGTTATTTGCATTCTTTGACCTCCACCACTTAATAGCTGCCAGATGTCCGGATCTAGAAATAAGCATAATATAGCAAACTGACTAGAGGGGTAGCCAGCTCTCCGTCTATAATAACGTCCTCTAATATCCGGAGTAATTATTTCTGAAAATATCCACTTAACCAAAAAATTTTCAAAGAAATGTTATTTTAAAAGACCTATCGCTAGCTGTGCGTCATGTAGATATTTGGCACAAAAATATAGATACATGTATATAGTTGGGGGGGGGGGGGGCGTTCCCTCCCAAAAATACCTTATTTTTACCAATATCACTATAAAACATATTAGCGGCACACAAAATACACCTAATGTTAAGATTTCATAAAGATACGTCTAATAGTTTCCGAGTAAAATGGCTATCACATGGACGGACGGACGGACATGACGAAACTATAAGGGTTCCGTTTTGGCTACGGAACCCTAAAAAGGACTCCCAGAACTCGAGTTCTTTATAACAGTATGATGCTGGATAACCGCGTTTGAAACTTAATTAAGCTGCCACCTGTAAATAGGCTCGTCACCTGCCATGTGATGATGGAATGCTCTTTGCACACGTGACAGCGTGTAATTTATACGTCAAGCTTTCAAAAGTGTAGTGTCTCTTACGTTTATGAACTAATTGACTAGGGCAGTTATTGAAGTTTGTTGAAGATACTGGATGAAAAGTGTAAGTTCTTGTTAATACAAGAACTTACACTTACGTTAGGATTAACGGATTTTATGGCGCAACACGGTTTTTTTTACCTCACAAATTATGCTAAAATGGATATTCTTCGGGATTTTTCACACGTTGTTTATTTTAGTCACATCAAATACATTTCAATAACATTTTAACGTTTTAACGACTATATTCGCAAAATAAGGGTATGTTTTCCGCCGTTTTACACCCTAAAATCCGATTATTGAGGATTATACACTGATCAGAATTACAGAATTTAAAATAAAATAAAATATTGATGATTGTAAAATTTTCATAAAAGCAAGTACTTACAACCTACTCGTCAATGCCATCTAAGCTTTATTCTTGTCATGTCCGTAAAGTTCTTGTTTATGGGTGGACATAAATGCCCATGGTTTTTAAAAAACGTTCATAAAATGGATTTTGTTATTATGGTCGCGTTGTACAAATAACATTATTTTATATTTGTGCTTAATATAGATTCCTTGCGTGCTTTATAAGTATAATTATGGTCATTTAATTTTACACTTCATATATCGTTTTCGGTTTTATGATAATACTGAAATATTATCATTTCATCGGCTAACTAACCGTTACGAAGTACAGTACCTCTTCTAATGATAATGTATTTCCCCAGGCCCCTGCGTCGCCGGCGTGGTAGGCCTCAAGATGCCACGCTACTGCCTCTTCGGGGACACGGTGAACACGGCCTCTCGCATGGAGTCCAACGGCGAGGCCCTCAAGATTCACGTCTCGTCGACAACCAAGGCTCTCTTGGACACCTTTGGGACGTTCCAGCTGGAGTTAAGAGGGGAGGTTGCTATGAAGGTAAGGAATAAGAACCGTTAACATATTTATTTCGTTTTGGCGTGGTACTATCTCTCCGGTGACACGGTGAATACGGCTTTTCGCATGGAGTCCAACGGCGAGGCCCTCAAGATCCACGTCTCGCCGACGACCAAGGCTCTCTTGGACACATTTGGGACGTTCCAGCTGGAGTTAAGAGGGGAGGTTGCTATGAAGGTAAGGAATAAGAACCGTTAACATATTTATTTAGTTCTGGCGTGGTACTGTCTCTTCGGTGGTACGGTGAATACGGCTTCTCGCATGGAGTCCAACGGCGAGGCCCTCAAGATCCACGTCTCGCCGACGACCAAGGCTCTCTTGGACACATTTGGGACGTTCCAGCTGGAGTTAAGAGGGGAGGTTGCTATGAAGGTAAGGAATAAGAACCGTTAACATATTTATTTAGTTCTGGCGTGGTACTGTCTCTTCGGTGATACGGTGAATACGGCTTCTCGCATGGAGTCCAACGGCGAGGCCCTCAAGATCCACGTCTCGCCGACGACCAAGGCTCTCTTGGACACATTTGGGACGTTCCAGCTGGAGTTAAGAGGGGAGGTTGCTATGAAGGTAAGGAATAAGAACCGTTAACATATTTATTTAGTTCTGGCGTGGTACCGTCTCTTCGGTGATACGTGAAATGTGAATACGGCTTCTCGCATGGAGTCCAACGGCGAGGCCCTCAAGATCCACGTCTCGCCGACAACCAAGGCTGTCAAGATTATCACCTTCGTTCTAGCTGAATTTTACAGTCGGGTGACTGGTCGGGTCTACCCAAGTGAGAAATTGAAATTGTTGTGATATGATATATCAGTAGACAAAAGTCTACGAGTATGCATTTAAAACAATTTTCGAGAGTAGCTACCTCCTGATACTTTGATGAATACGGAAAATGCCTAAAAAGAGATTTAATTTGGCATTAATTTTACAATTTACCTAGAATTCGTGAAGAATGGAATCTTTGTGTTTCAGCAACGTAATTAAACAATTTTAATTAAAAAGCCGGATACATTTCAGTATCTACCTAATGAGAAAAAGATCACCCTTCCTTCCTTCCTTTTGAAATCAGGCTTCTACACGAGTAACAAATTAAATAATTGTACAGACAAATTGTGCCCGAGACTAAATTAATTGTACAACGCCAACATTATTCCTGCCAGCATTAGCTTAGGTAGCGTCTAGTCTGGCATTAAAAATAACTCTTTCGTTTGTACATATTACTGTATACATTAAATAAACAGTATATTGTATGCCGCGTCTATCTATCTCTAAAGACATGTTTAACCCTTCCTTATCTTACTCCCTGGGCTCCAAGAGATAAAATCATTAATTTAAACCTGCATAATATACCCTGAAATTAACTTCAGAAACCGCGCACATTCGCTATTTAAAAGACTTTCATTTTGTCGGTTCACTAAAGAAAATCTGACTCGGCTTGACTCGACTGTGAGCTGTGAGTAATACTTTTGAAAGCGCGGGCATCATTAAATTTCGAACGGAATGTGTGCCTATTTGTTCTGAGCCCAAACGAAGCCATTCTGATTTACATAATTAGGTATCAGTAATGATCTTGTGGCTTGTTTTCACGGCTGGCTGATTAAATAAAGATGAAGAGACGTCTGATAATAAATTTCGTACGCAAAATTTAACTTTTCTAATTTTTGTACTGATTTCGATAAATAAACTAAACTGTTTTTTTTTTGTCTTTTTTGTTATAGTTTCTTAACATAAGTACAGACAGTACTTACAGTCAAGTTGCTATTGTGTTGTTCTAATATATTTTTATGCTTTATTCACAGGGAAAAGGAACTCTAGTCACATACTGGTTGTTGGGACACACGTGCGATCCAAACGTGCCGCCCAGAGAAAAACCGTCGCTCCCAAAGCTCCAAACTCAATCTACCGAAAGCGGGGGATCTATTTCGCATCTGACTCCATTCCGACAAAGATTAGACCATGGATCTAGGTCATCGAGCAGGCGAGGCTCCGGTATATTCCAGCAAAGAAACAACGACTTCAGCAAACTAGAAAAGGAGGCGCAACCACTGTTACAAAATCTCAAATTACAAAGACAACAGTCGGACCCCACCGAGCCCGTGGCCAATGGAGTGACATCTGAAGAAACAGATAAACTAAGCGTTTCCAATTCCATATCACTTAATGTCAACTCTTTAAATCATAACTCGGTCAGTCAAAGCGGCCAACCTAAAGTCAAACTGAAGGACTGCCAAATGAACGCCATAGGAAATCATAATTCGAATAAAGTAGGTAATAATAACTGGATACCCAAGTTACCGCAAGCCAGCTCTTTCGACAATGGCTCCAAAAAAAGTAACCATTGCCTAAAAGACTACAGCAGTGTTCCGCTACTGTCTAAAGCTGATACGCCAAATGATTCAAACGTTTAAAGTTATCGTGAATGTAGTGTACTTAATAATATGGCAATTTCTAAGAGAGAATTTGAAAATTTTAGTGTGACTATTCAATGTTTTAAATGTCGGTAGTCATAGTATATCTGTTGATGAAGTGTGCTCAGTTAATGTCGTCTCTTACATTCCTTTACAAGCTTTGTAAGACTTTCCTGCCAATTGGTGTGATATACGTTTTAAAATCTTGAAAATGAACATCGAAATTTCATTCATTTACATCGGCTGATGAAGTTTCGAGCTATCTTAGCAGTACTTAAATAATGTATTTATTTTCACAGTGTTGACACTAGGCTGTAAATATACTTAAGCATTTATTTATTGTAAATATTATAGTATTAAATGTAACGTCGTTGTGATCTTAGCAAAAGGTATTCTGAAAACAAGTAATTATTAATAACTAGTAAATGTAGACAAAGTAAACATTAAACCCTCACCCGCTTATTCATAAACGTATTGCAAACCTCATTTAACTAAATCATCTTTTGTCCTTATCTGTCACATTGACAGTTGTGTTTGTTAGAAACAGACAAAATACATTTTAACTAAATGAGGTTTGAAACACGTTTATGAATAGGCGGGTCAATGTTTTAAAAACGTTATAGCAAATATAAAGAGTGAGAACGACTTTGTTTTTGATTTTATAGGCTCTCCCGGAGGAAACAGCTTGGACGGTATATTCATAGCAATGACGCGTAGTGTCAGTATCCGCGAGGCAACCGGATAGCTCGCCGTATTTAAGCTCCCTACGTGTTGTGGAAACACCCTATCCCAATCCGAACTGACCCACGTTGGACTTTGTTACGATCCATCAAAGTTGGAAGCCGTCAAAAAATTAGGGGGGGGATGAAACCTTAAGTCCAACGTGGGTCAATTCGGATTACATCTGTGTGAAAGCTTAATGATGAGGTGTCTGTATAGTCTGTTTTACTACCACAAGTTCATAGTCATAATTAACCCCTTTTGGTAACAAAACAAGGTTCTTTTTTGGCAAGTTAGTGAGTTTCGGTTATCACCTGACGAAATATTAAATCTAATATAAAACATAATAATTTGTAAGTGCTAAGCTAAATTTTAAAATTCTTCTTCAAATATCCGCCATTTAAAACGAACGTTAATATACATTACGCTGTTATTTGAAGAGAAATAGTATACATAAACTGTAAATACAGATATTAATATTACAGACACTTCAATAACAACAAAATTTAATTCAAAGGTTCATATTGAAAGGCTTAAATTTCAGCAACCCTTCAATTTAAACTATTGAGTTTCACAAGCTATTAATAAAGTTTCCATTCTATCAATTAAAATATTTCTCAGCAACTTAGGACACAATACCACTGATGGAATATAATATAATATGATTAATAAAAATTTTATTTATGTCAAGTAAACTTTGAAATAGCTAAGATATTTCAACAGAGTAGGTATGCCCTCCAGACTCCGGATTTTCACTTCACCCATACGAACTACGAGTCCGCGGACGATCTTTGTTATCGGAGGCCTAGGCTAGGGGATCTAGATATTCTAGATCCACTTTGGGTAGCGCCACTATAGTAAGTAAGCTAATTTAACAGATGCATTGCACTACGTAAGTAGGGGAGCCCATGATGCAGTCACTAGAGCGTCGTCAGGACCATTTTGATGACTACATCTTAAAAGAAAAAAGTTGCTACTCGATGAGATAGAGTTGCTTACGGCCTACTCTTGATCTAATATGTTTGTTTGACAAGATCATCGCCGATAGCGTCAAAATGTGAGCGGTATCGCTCGGAGTATTTTTTACTGAAATAGGCATGCCTAACCAGACATAATTTCCCGAACTTACTTTTGGCTTCACCACCTAGACGGAAAAAAGTGGCCCCCGTTTGCCGTTAAGGTAATGAAGCAAAAAATACGCAAAATAAAACTATGTGACAAAGACCAAAAGATGCGGAATTAGTAGTACTTAATGCAACTCGACATGAGGGATTATACAGGAATTGTATGTTTATTAGGAAATACAATCCGCCCAATGAGGGCGTCATCGTCACTAGACGGCCGACACACAGTCTGAAGAATTTGCTCCATCTACTTATCCAAAAGTTCAATGTTTGTAAATTGAAATAGGTAAGAAGCGTTGATTAAGCTCTTAGTAAAACAAACTTGGGAAGTTAAATAACCCCAAAGATCGGAAGATTGTGTTGAATCAAAAACAAACCGCAACTTTACGGTAACCCGTACTCTTTGATCATCTGTCAGAAATTGCGTTCTAATGAAATCAATGACTACAATAGCTTTTAAAGATATTGAAACGAGTTGAACAGTAAATAATTTTATACATAGTTACTATACTTATACACATAAAAAAACACTACTATTTTAGAGAAAAACATTGATGATTACAAAAACAATATGAATAAACTTAACCTCATAAAATGTCATCGAAATTGTCAGAACCATTTTTCATGACTGATTTAGATTTTATGGGGCTTCCGGCTCCGGACATAAACACGTTGTTTTGTGTCTCGAGAGTAATTTTTTGTTTTTTGTTAATTTTCGTTGTTCTGTGCGTAATATTGTAGCTTATTGTGCGGTGATCTAACGAACAAGTGCCAACTAATGAAAAATTAGTCTCAAAACGCGTGTAACCACTGTTTGGGCCAGCCACAGGTTGCCCTGCCTTGGCCGGCACGTGCTGTTTGTAGGAAGAAGCTACCTTTCTACAAAACGGTAGGCCTCACCGTACAACGTCAAGCTCCAAGAGCAAACTTACAATTAACCGTACAATAGTCGCCACTACTTTGACATTGGCTAAATTGTCCCAATATATGGACAATATTTTCACAAAAGAACGGACTAGATTTCATGGATTAAAAAAAGAAATTTATGATTTTAACTCTGGTGAAATGGATTAATTAACAAGAAGACAATTTACACTGTTAAACAAAAACTCACGACAGGTAGGTAACCATGTCTTATGTATCTGGTATTTCCCTACCAAATTGGACATGGTCTATATTTATGTCCAATTTGGTAGGGAAATTAAAAAAAAAGCGTTACATAACTTATTTAATTTCTGCTTTACCACCAAAAATCAACTGCCTAGCATTTACAGAAGTACAAAAACAGCAGTATTTTATTAAGGAAGAACTCACTCATGAAGTATTGCCACTTCAATAAGTATTTCCTTGTGATTAGTATAGGTACTTTTAATTAATTACCGTAGTGCGAGTAAGTAAGGTATCATAATGCTAAAAGAAAATCTGTTACTGTATTTCTTTATTTATTTCTCTATTCATTCGAACGCTCATTCTTAAATTAGAACACTATGGTCTTTCAGAAAATGCCCTGAGTCTCATGTCTTCTTACCTTAGCAATAGAACACAAACAGTTGTTGTAAATAAAACCCAGTCTAAAGGGACTTTAGTAAAATTAGGAGTGCCACAGGGTTCCATTCTGGGCCCATTCCTGTTTTTGGTTTATATAAATGATTTACCTTGTGTAGTACAAAACCTTTGTGGTATGATTTTGTTTGCCGATGATACATCTTTAATTTTCAAAGTTGAACGGCAATCCAATGATTTATCTGTAATTAACAATACACTAGCTGGCGTACTAAACTGGTTTACTACTAACAATCTGTTACTTAATGCTAAGAAAACTAAATGTATTCGATTTGTTTTGCCAAACGTGGCACCAATGGACACTAATATAGTTATAAATGGTGAATGTTTAGATATAGTAGATAAAACTGTGTTCCTTGGTTCAACGTTGGACAAAAATTTACAATGGAGTCCTCATATAAAAAAACTCGCTCTTAGACTAAGTTCAGCCGCTCATGCCGTTAGAAAAATTAGACAACTGACTAATATTGAGACAGCTCGCATAGTTTATTATAGTTATTTTCATAGTGTAATGTCATATGGAATTCTGGTTTGGGGCAAAGCAGCTGACATACAGACTATTTTTGTTTTACAGAAAAGAGCCATTCGCTTTATGTATAACTTAAAGGCAGGTACATCAATTAGAGAATTATTTAAAAAAATTAATATTTTAACTCTTGCGTCCCAATATATCTATGATAATATTATTTTTGTTGTAAAGAATATACACACATTCAAGAAGAATTCTGACATCCACAGCTATAACACTAGAAATAAAAACAAGCTTGCTACCAGACGATGTCGTGTCCGCAAAGCATATAAGTCATTTTTTGGCCAGGGTATTCATATTTATAACAAGTTACCCGTCGATGTTTTGAATCTATCATTTCCCGCTCTTAAGAAATACTTGAAAAAAACTTTAATGTCAAAGGGTTATTACAGGGTCGAGGACTATATGACAGACATATATGCATGGCCCAAACCAGAATCTATAAAATCATCTAACATTTAGAGGACACAGTTCAAGTAAGAAAGAATATCAAACGTATTGCGAAGCAGTCAGATTTGGATTTTATTTTTATTTTTCATTTTAATTACACAATAGGCAGGTACATGTCTGTCTCTCAAGCTGTTTTGATATGCCTTCTTGAAGAACTACGCATTATTGTATATAGTATCTTTAATGTATTTGTAGTACTGTTTTGAAAAAATAAGTCCCGCCGAGTTTCTTGCCGGTAATAAGTAATACTTCTCGGGTCAGAGGTGTAGGGTTAGAACCGGTGGTAGTTTCTTTTCTCTCTGACGTTCATAAGTGCATTGTAATGTGCCTAAATTGAAGAATAAATATCTTTTATCTTTTATCTTTTATTCTTCATACAATTGCTATCGTCAGCATACTTATGTGGGACTTAAAATATGTAATTTTTTTCAATAAGATTGTTCACACGACATTCTATGATGCTCAGAGGGGCGATTTTCGAGATCCGAGCGCCCGAATTCAAGAAAATTGAGCTCGTTAATAATCGCACACAAAAGTTTGTCGCACACGAAATTGTAAATTAATGTAACTTGCATGTTTAGCCTAACTTTAATGTATGTTGGTTAATAAATAAATCAGCTCCTCGTCAGCTATCCCCGCTTCTGAAATAAATTTATTAAAAAACCACAAACAGTATTATAAAATAAACGCATCGTCTCTGACAGCCCCAAACAGTGTGATGGGCAACTGATTACCCACATCTCATCTCACTCCTTCATAATACTCGCACGGCAATCCACACCACCCCAACAGTCGTTCAATCAATAGCTAGGGATATATACACAGATCTGCCCGCCAGATTTGTCCGCCGGGCACATCCTCCAGACAAATCCGGCAGGCAGATCTGTGCGTATATCCCTAGCAATTCATAGCTTTATTTGAATCTACCTATAGTTGATTCCGCGGCTTCAACCGTATCATGGACATAGGATAAAAGGCAAAGACGGGGCATAGTCATAATAATACCAAGATCGGACGGGATAATCTTATTAGACTTTCAGTAGGTACGACAGAGAAGGTGCTATTATCGTTGGTGCTTGTTTTAGTTTTATTAGCCTCCACGCCTTTACTTTTACTGCTAAAATTAAAGGATCACAAACCGATATAATTCGCGATTTTTTCAAGAATTTCTGTGTTTACTTCGAGAAAACTTAATATTTTTCTTAGAAAGTTGTGACTAAGGAAAACAATGGTAAATTTTTTATTTAACCATTTAAATTACAATATTATGTGCAACAAATGGTAAATTATTTTGTAGAAGTGATTATCGTCATCTATGTCTAAATGCCTTACGGGTGTGTGCGTGTGCGGTCTCTAGTTAAATTCTTGTGAAAAACGTGTGCATTTTGGAGGACAAACTACCATGAATGGTGTTAACTGCTATATTATAAAATTTCATGAAATCTGTGCTGTAGTTTTTGTGTAGTTCGCAAAAATACATGTATAGAAGAAACAGCATGAGAAAGCCCCCGGAAAGATAGGCCAAAGATCTGGTCATGATCGCAGGGAACCGTCGGATGAGAGCAGCGTATGGCCGGTCGTAGTGAAGATCCTAGGGGAACCTTTGTCCATCAATTTCCGTCTTTTAGATACGATACATATTTGCAGTACTGTAACCACATTTGATTAAAAATTAAGGCATACCTACCTGTAGTCAAATGACGGAGCAAAGAAAAGTCCGTAATTATATAGAAATAGCTACACGTAGTTTTGTAAGCTCTAAAAATCTTTTTTTATTAATATAATGACTATTTTTGATACATTTTAAGAGTAACTTTTTGTTAAAAAATATTATTATAGTCGTACCTATACATAGCGTGAGCACAATAAAAATCATCAGTATTCAATACTTGTCGCCTCGTCCGCTTCGTCAGCTATATAGGAACGATTATTTTCATATAAATAGCTAGGAACAAGATGTAGAAGTACCTATCCAGACCGAACTCACAGAACCAACTATGCCATGTTTATAAAGTCTCATCCTCGCATAAATTTCGTACATAAACGAAAACCGATCTCGTTTTTCTGTCAACTTCATGCTTTTGCTGCTAACAGGAACACGAATATTCAGTTTTGGCGTGCGAACGTGTCAATTTGGGGTTCTACACGGAGTTCAATCGCAAATTGTGCTCGATCTCGAATATCTATACGTGCTGCCCTAATGGGATGTTGAGCGTTGAGCAAACGTTTTACTTACTCACACTTGTTATTTCTCACCTTTACTTGGCCTATTTATTATCTTTCAAAATGTAACAAAAATATGATAACCGACAAAATTCACACTTACCTCTTCAGGTATCCTAAGGTAAGTAAGGTAGGTAAGTAAGGAGGAGAAGTGTTACCTATGGAGTAGGAAAAATAAGGAGAGGAGTGTTACCTATGGATTGAGGATTAGCATGCAGAGGCGACGTGTTATGTGCCAAAAAACTTATTTTTTCCTGTAAGTCCATGAACCAACAGTATTTATTTACACCTTGTATCTGGTGATTTTGAAGACGCATATAACCTAAACCAATCGAATAAAATACAGAAAGAAGAAGAACTGACGCAATAACTAAATAGTCAGAATTCAAATCAAGGAGATATTCAAATGAACTCGAAGATTAGGACTTATTGAATGTTTAATTTACTCCTCAAAATATTAATTAGGTATGCAAAATTATTAAGGAAATCATAATTTATAATTTTGAAAGTTTACGGGATCCGGCGATGAAGTTTGTGTTGTTATAAAGCAGGATTAAATCAAGATTTTGCTATTTTAGCAAAAATATTAAATTGTTTATTTAGTTCAAGAATTTTATAGATCAAATCTCTCTTGAAAAATAATAATAAATAGCACTTTTATTTCAATGTAATAATTTAATTAAGTTACTCTTCACTTGGGTTAAATTTAGATGTGTTATAAGTAGAAAATAAACTTGTATATGTTAAGTAGGTACAAGTACCAAGTGTTAAACGTGTAGTTACACGAGTACGTCTATTTAAAATAAAAAAAATATTAAAGACCTAGATTCGATTCTACAGAATATTTTCTTTTTTTGTGACCAATAGATAACATGCAAATAGCTTAAGGTCGACATTCCATTAAAGTAATCGCATTTGTTCGAAGATTTGTAGAGGTATTACTCTTTATAGTGACATTGAATTATTCCCTTCGTGAACTTTAATCAATTTGAAAGAGTTAAAGGAACATTCCGAATTTGCAGAGGGATTTGGAGATCAAAAGTATGCGATTTAAATTAATCTCATTTCTTTTTTATAAGTACCACTATTCTAGTACTAGATAGTAGTAATTGTGTATCATCATCATCATCTCAGCCATAAGACGTCCACTGCTGAACATAGGCCTCCCCTTAAGGGGGGGTTTGCCATACGCGCCACGCTTGGCAGGCAGATTGTGTATGTTGAAAACGTATGTGTTATTTTGATGATTGTTTTTGTAGACTTTTTGAAATCTCAACTAGCAATAAAAACTTATAAAACAGGTTTCCGCGGCATATAACGAAAACTCTTAAGCAATAAAAGCAATAAATGTTATGAGGAGGTATTGGAAAAGTATTTTTATCGGGTTATACAGAATTACAGTAGTTTTCTCCGTATAGGATAAGTCTAGTGATAAATTATACTTGAACAAGATTGCGATACGGTCTGGCATAAATCAAAGGATTGTTTTCTTTGACTCGTACCTTAGGTTAGATTGTTTTCAATTTATCAAAACGTTTTACAAAAGAGTAAGGATCACTGAAATTTTATAGTTAAAAGGTAAGTTTAGGAAAGTAAATACTCATTTCTTAACTATGAAAGTTAGGACTTAGGATCATTAAAATTTTAAGGTCAAAAAATATGTTATGGAAAGTCAATACTAATTGCTTAACTACAACTTGTAGTTGAAGCAGGATTGAAGTAAGTAAGGGTAAAAACATGGCCATACCATCTCACGTTCTTTTTGTGTGCCCATCCCACGGCACATAAGAAATACAGGAATCTCAGTAGCACTCTCAACATCCCACGCCAGTCCAACGATTCAAAATTCGATTTGGTCGGTAACACGACATGACCCGGATCAAGTTTACTCCATTGAGCCATGACATAAAAACAGGGGTTTAGACTAGGAGAATGAGGCGGCAAATATAAGCGATATTACAGTCCGTGAGCTCTAAAAAGTACGTTCGGGTTTTAGAAAGAGACGTCGGGTATCAATCAACAGTGATACATGAAAAAGCAATATTACATTCGTGTGTCATCGCCGATCACGGATTTATTCAAAATTAAAGTTTTTTAATCAATCAACTTCATATCCAAAATTAAAGTTTTTTTAATCAACCTTAATGTTTGGCGTAGTAAAATGTATTATCCCTCATTTCAAACACTTAATCGATATTAAAACGTCCGCTGTTCCAAATATCAGGCCTCATCTAATCTAATAATGGGATATAAAATAATATGACCAATCCCAATGAAAATTTGTCTTTATTAAGACCGTCTTAGGATTGAAATTGAATACACTTGATCAAATGACATTAAGCTGAAATGGCGAGAAAAACGTGTATCTTGACGCCCTGTCACTCGTGTTTTGGACCTCGTAAAAGAAAAGACATTTCCGTACGTCGCTTCTGGCATTGGCGTTATTTGTAGTGTGTGCTCTATTTTGTTTATATTAAGGTTGCTTTTTATAAACGAATAACTGGATTCTGCGAGGATGATGAAGTTAGCTGTGAATAAGGAAAAAGACGAGGGAACTATACTCACATTAATGTCTGATGTATTTGACTTAAAGCCCAGAAAAAAAGCTCTTTAGAATCAATGAAAGCACAAAAATCTATTGTTAGTTTCTAGAAACTAAATCATTTATATCTATGTCTTAGAAGTGTATGCAGAAAGATGGAGTCTTGGCAGTTATATTAAATGTAGAAAAAGATAATTCGAGGTATAACAATAAAACTCTATAACATATTGTTCTGATAAAAAAAACCTTCAGCTCTCTGATAAATAAATTCTTCAACTGGGGCAATTCCGGTTATACAAATCTGGTGTTATACAAATTTGAGTGCAAATATCCATTAATTTGATGTGTCAAAGTTGGTGGACGATTCGATTAAAATGGTTACAGATATAGTTTTTGCAGGCAGATATTATAATTAGGGGATAAAAGTTGGGTAGCAAATCTAAATTATATTAAAATCGGTGGTAGAAAATATAGTTGCCTTTAAAATATAACACTAAATTATAAAATACACACACCCAGGCTACAGGAAGGGCTACTAGTACAGTATGAGGTTCTTCAAAAAACCGGCCAAGAGCATTGTCGGGCCATGCTCAGTGTAGGGTTCCGTAAACTGAGACCATTAATTCAAAAGGTCGTTTCTTACGGGAAATTTGGCGGCACTTACGTCATTTTTACTTACGTCCTTTCACTATGGGTTTTTGAATGATAACTCAAAAACGGCTCAACCGATTTATTCAAATATAGTTTTCGTTGAAGGTACTCATTAGGCCTCAGTTTCATGAATTTTTTCAAAATTTTAGGACCCACGATTCAAAAGTTAGATGGGGGGGACGCCCTGTTTTAAACTTTCGGAGCTATTATTTCCGAGAGTATTAGTTTTATCCAAAAACTGTTTTAGAAGACCCTAATTCTTTTTAAAAGACCTATCTAACGATACCCCACACAACTTGGTTGGAACGAAAAAAAATGTCGCCCCCCACTTCACGTGTACGGGAGGTACCCTAACAAAATATATTTTTCGCGTTTTTATTCTACCGTTTTGTTGGCTTGGTTAAGGGGCTACTTTGGAAAATTATAGATTTTTTCAAACGCTCTAGTGACTAAACGGGAAAAGGGACTGAATTTATTTTTGAATATATATTATTAGACTATATACTCTTGTTTTTGACACAAGCCGAAACACGATTGCTGAAAGTTGCCTCGATAGAAAAAGAAACCGAAGTTGGGTCCTTTTCTCCCTTATTTTTCTTAGCTTACGTAAACTATAAGAGATTAAGCAATAAAACTAAGTAAAAAAGATGGTATTCTGGTTTATCTAAAAAGTCACAGAAGCAAAATTGGACAAAACTTTATAGATTCGCTAATTTATCGTAGTTTGGTCAAAAAGGTCCGATCCTTAAGAGCGCTGCATCTCTTTCTTTCGTGCACGGGAGCCATAAACGTGTCTCTATAGGGTAGGCGTGGCTTGTCCGAATCGAGGAATGGCCTTAATGCACATATTCAAACCAAATTTCAGCTTTCTAGTGCTAACGGTCACTGAGCTAGACCGCGGACGGACGGACGGACGGACGGACGGACATGACGAAACTATAATTTTTGCCATTTTGGCTACGGAACCCTAAAAAGGAATGTATGTATAGGTTCTTTAAGGGTAGGCAACGCGCATGTGAATCCTCTGGGGTTGCAGGTGTCCATAGGCTACGGTAACTGCTTACCATCAGGCGGGCCGTATGCTTGTTTGCCGCCATCGTAGTATAAAAAATAAAAATAAAACTGTAATCCCGTGTGTCGTATAGTTTTAACTTTACGCATTAAGTATATTATTTTCTCAATTATTTATTTTTACTGTTTTTTAATCACTCACTTTTATAACAACAGCAGATATTCTTGTCGTTTCGTTAACAAGATCTTTGGCCCACCGGTTAAGGAGCCCTACAAAAACTCCAATTCAAAAAGACTTGCTAAATGTGCAATAAAGAATACTAAATGGAAGGAAAAATTCCGTGGAAGACATTTCATTAGGTTGTATAATGCAATCCGGCAAAATTACGCCGGCCTAAACTTTGAAAGCACAATTTTGTTTCAACTGGTGATTCAATTGAATTAAGTATATTCGTTTGGCAGGGTAATAACTTTAATGAATAAGTTATATTACCTATATCATAGTATACCTGTGTAAAGAGAGGCTTTGAAATATATAATAAACTATTGAAATGTATTAAGACAGTTTATCGTGATTCAGATATTACGCGTAGGTAACATTGACACAAGACGCAGTTCACGACGATTTTCAACATATTTTATTTGAGTATAGATTATAATCCTGTTCATGTTCAATTCATAATGTTAAACCAGACTGACTTTTGTCCTAGATTTGGGAGTTGTCTCATCTAATGCTTCATTATATGTGTTGTTAAATCATTTTGGTTCCTATATTGCCAACTGTACTTACCGGTCTGTTCCTTTGTACAACAGTGAAATTATAAAACTTTTCAAATTATTTCAAGTTCTTCAATTCTCTGTCAAATTTCCATTCCATTTCCAAGAACAAATTGTATTTGTGAGCACAAAACTTTGGCGAGAATGTTTACCGTACTTAGGATTATATCTATTGTTAATATCCTCGTTTTGTTTTATTTTGTAAATTATAAGTGTAATTTAGCTCTCAAGTGTTGATGTCGTAGAAACGCTTTCGCTAGTAGAATAGGTACATAATCAATCAGTGTGTTAATTTGTTTTGTGCATCTACAAATAATTATCGTCCCAGGGCTTTGAGAAACAAAATAAATATTACAAACTGATAAATATGAATGTATACATATAACGTGCGGAAAAATGAATATTATGACCAACATAAGCTGATACTTTTCTGAACTAAAGAATGATACACTGAGACTAAATTTTGTAGTTCTTGAAGAAATAGATAAGAAAAGTTTGAAATTGTAGGCCTATATATTTATTGAAGTAAAACCTGAAATAAAAAAAAAACCTTTTCCATTAGCCTATAAAACTGAAGTTTCTCAGCGATGACCGTGTTATTTATTACTTGTCGTTTGTTTAACACAAAATTTTGCTTGTTATGTAAATCACAATCGTATTTAAACTTTGTCAACCAAAAGCCGGGTTTCGTGCCAAATTTGGAAACGGGGAAAATTATTGTTCCGTACGTGTTTCGTTTTGTATCATTATTTAAAAAGGGACTTGGAAAAGTTCAAAAGCGGTCCAAAGGAATCAAAACTCGAACAAAAATGAAATTGAATGTATACAAATATTTATTAGCCCACTATTAAGATAAAAACAAAAACGTGTACATAAATTTAAACTTATTTTGTCTTACTCCATTATTCTCGACACATGGAAGGTAATTTTCAAATCTAATAAATGGGTAATTTGCAGAAAAAATGTAACGAAACTGAGAAATTATCAGTTTCGTTACATTTTTTTTATGAACGTAACGAATTTTTTTGTATGTAAATTTTGGGACAGTTGGGACATTTTTTTTATTCTATCAGACTCGATAGAGCTCATGATTCTGCGTGCGATAGACTCAAAATATATATCAAATAAAAAAAAAGTAAAGGTACATTTTTTCTGCAAATTACCCAAATATGCGGTTAAATCCCGTTTTGTTTGTAACCAACTATTCAGTTTGTAATTTCACAACTAAGCCATTTTGCCAAAAGTGAGTCTTCTGAAATCTTTTTCATCATCATAGCATCAAATATATTGTAACAGCCAAAGTGATCAAACTAAGCCATTTTCGTGACATCAGTTGTCACTCTTAAACTTTGGTTGTTTTCTCCCAAGTCTACTTCAATAGGTTGGTATTTACTTTGCTAATAGCTATCAAACTTTGCCCAATCCCATATTTGAATAGTTTAATGCGGGTTGAGACCCTCTTCAAATCTTCTCATATATCCAGAGTTAATCAAACTCATATTGTGCCCTTGAGTGAATGTTAAGCCCTTAGCTGCGTTGACTTGTTGATTTAGGCTTAATTTACGGATTGATTTAAATTTGCTTTACCTAATTAATCCTTTACAGATATGTCGATGACGGCAACCAACAATGAAAGTTATACTTTTACAAGCTTTATTTGCTTATTAAAACTCATTCAGCTCTTTACCTACCTATTGTACGTATGGCCCGATTTTAATTATCTTTTTTAAGAAATAATACGTTAATTTCTTCTAATTTTGACAAATTTCTTGGATTTTTTGTCTTACTTTGCTGTAACATAGCTTTTATTTGGCTGTCATATTTTAATTAGTTTCACTGCAATCTTTTCTATTATAATCTTGTTTTACTATAGCATATACATGAAATATTTTTTAATCCAGTTTAACTACTACATTATACCTAACTACCCATTACATATACTTAACACTTGTTTGCCTTTCCAAAGGTAAAACTTCACTTAAGCATGTCATAAATTTTTTAGTATCAGTTTGATACATATTTATAGGAGGTAAAGATCATAAATTGAAGATGATGGCTGCACACTTTAATATACAAACATGAAGAGATGGGGGCTTCATTAAGTGATGTTTATCTTTAGAAATTTGTACTCAGCTGAATTATATAAATAATATTTTTATACCTATATAATATATCTTTATGACCTATAATACCTAGCAGTGAGAACACAGGTATAGTTTATGGGGACCATCATGCAGTCAGTTTATTTATCACATGCATTTCCTAGAGTTTCCGTTTTTAAGTTTTATGATATGAAAAAACTAATGTTCAATAAAAGTACCTTATCTTTTATTATATAGGCGATTTCAATATATTTTCACATAAGTTTTCCTTGTGAACATTATCACTCATAGAAATTTTGTAATGTTTTTTTTATATTCCTTCTAACCGGTATCCTGCCTTTTCGCCGAAAATTGCATTACCGAATTTCACTTGTCAACCAACTTTTCGCAGAAGTTTCATTTGGCCGAACAACTTTTACCAAATAAATATTTCGCAACCATTTCATTTCCCAACCCCATAGTTGGGAAATGAAAATTACCTACTAGGTTGGGTTAGTGGTTGGATAATGTAAAGTTGGGAAATGAAATTCGGCCAAATAAAACTTCTGCGAAAAATTAGTTGGCAAGTGAAATTCGGCAATACAATTTTCGGCGAAAAGGCAGGATACCGGTTAGAAGGAATATAAAAAACCCTTTCTATGAGTGATACCCTTCCCATCATTTGCCCAAAAAAAGAGCATTTACTAAATAAGCTTTTTTAATACATAATATTTGCGTTTCGCTACAAGAGAATATCAGATCTGAAACTAAAACGACACGAAAATGTATATGCTTGGACTACCAATCGAAGCTCATTCCTAATTTTAACAAGTTTTCCCTTGTACCTGTGGCCTTGGTGGATTTTCTTGCTGCCTATTTCGGCCCTCAAACTTACCACACCGCAGTCTGAGGTCACGACGGTCAAACATTGACAAAATTGACACAAACCAAATGCCAACTCACATTTATTCCACGTCACGTATTTGCGGTCGAGTGTAACAACGCGATGCTTCAAATACGTAATGTCATATGCAACTTAAAACTAATTTACCTTAAACTATTAAACTTATGAGCGTTAAGCAAACAGTATCAGCAAGTACGTATTTTTTTTGGAAAAAAATATGTCGCTTAAGACTTTTTACTACTCAACCATAACGTCGAGAATAGGATAAATCGGGCCCAATCCAGTTAGGGTCGGATCAAGCGGGAATTTAGGATAAGATTGTGATTACGCGACTTATCTTTGATGCAATTAAGATGGCCGTTTCCGTGATAAGGTCACATTTTTATGGACTTGCTGAGTTTCAGATTGCGTTTTTGTTTTTAACTAACATGTTATGTAATTAAACTTACAGAACATGAATGATTTAAGAATGGGCACTTTTGTGAAAAGAGCAAATATAAAGAGTTATGGTAATCTCGACAAAAAATAAGCATCTAAGTACTTAAATCACCGGCAATGATTTTAATATTTTTCTCTGAAAGAATATACATTATTTAGTCATTTGATATTCATGAAGTGTACTCATGTACCTACTGTACAATTGTACATATAATTTAAACAACTTCAAACCGTTTCCAAACTGCATCCGATAAGACAAAAGTAACCACCTTCTAGTCTAGACCTCAAGTCAAGCTTAATTAAGCGTCTAGTAACCTCCATCTACTAACGAATAGCGTTACAGTAGTAGTACACTAGTCGTTACCTAATAGATGGAGCTGATATTTTCTCTTACGTTTTGGGGCGCTCTCAACTAGATGGCGCTAAAGACTTGGACCCTCAAAAAGATCTTAGACTATGGCCGTCTATTGTATATTTAAGTCTATGCTGATAATGATGAAATAAAATGTAAAAATAAAACATGTGTTCTTACGTTTAAAATTATAAAACAAGGTTTTTTACGAGTTTGTAGGGCAGCTATTGTATTCCATGACTCTACGTAAAAATTAACTTTCCAAATTTAAAGTTAACTATAATAGTTTATATAAATAAATTAATGTTTTGTTGTTAACAAAAAAAAAACTATGATAGTTACCATTTCATTTCATTTCGGAAAATGTTCTGTGTTATTGAGATTATACCATCAATTCTAAATATAAGTTCCCTTAACCTTTTTCCCATTAAAAACCCATATTTTCGAACTTCTTTAGGCTGTTCGCTTATTACGCAATATGTATTTTTAAACTAATATTACCAAAATCAAGTTAATTGAGAGCGCTTTTGACTCTCCCTACAATATACACTTAGGTTTCACTTTGATGTTAATTAACTTACTACGGGTTAATTATTTTAGTAATTTAACGAAATTAAATTGATCCCGTATTTTGTTTTGTGACTACTTATTCAATATTTTGATATATAGTATAATCTTCAGCGATTAATGTTACCATATTAAATAATAATTTATTTAAACAACTTTTCGGTTGCATAAAAAATAAATTAATAAACAGGTTTTTATATATTTTCACTTCTCATGCTCAAAAAGTCTGTCGTATTAGGCTTACGAAGGCGGATGAAAGCAGTACATTTAACCTCTAGGGCTAATCATCATCATCATCATCATCTCAGCCATAAGACGTCCACTGCTAAACATAGGCCTCCCCTTTGGACCTCCATAAGTCATAGGGCTAATATGTATACATAATATCACTTCTCATAGTTCTTATTTTTATGTCCTTAAAACCTAATTTCGTAAAGACCGCACGGCGCCCAGCCCATCCCCGCCAGCCGGGGCCCGCGGCGCCGCGCCGAACTTAAATTGAAAAAGAAATAAAAAGACCGTCAAGTTAAACTATATTTTCACCTTAGATTTATAGGACTGCTCATATTTTTATATATTTCAGTATACCTATATGAAAGCAAAAATGTTGAAATTAAAAATAACAATGTACTTAGGCTAACCCCACACTAAGTAAGTTTCGCCCTCAGAAACCAATGTACTTGCTAAATCTGTTTAAGTACCACTAAAAGCCTTACACTATTCAACCAACCGGACCGGCCATGTCTGTTATTATCTATACAAAAAAAGTCTGCTGATTTTTGCGGGGAAGGGGAAGATCAAATGTATGCTAAACGTCAAAATAGCCACATCAGATAAACGTCAGTCCATACAATGAGTATGACCACTGGTCATATATTTTCGGCTGTCAATGGCCGCTTCGGTTGTTTAAATGCTCTAAGCTAAAAACCGATTTGATTAACAAAGGCGCGTTATACTCAGAAAAATTATGTTTTTACGAAGTAGCAATTTTTTTTACTACAAAAAATTCCTGCGTAAAATGGATTACGACTAAAATTTAATTTAATTTTCGCTTATTATCTAAGGTTTGGCATCAACGATAATTTCATTCGCGCTCTACTTGAAACAAGATTAATTTCGGTCGGGAGTGCGTATTAGGAATATTAAGTCATATTTAAATTCAATTTGACTTAATCATATTCAATTAGGGCTTAAGGTTGTCTCCATTAACCTTTTGGTTGCTGATGAATGTCAATTGAATTATTAATAAAAAGATAAAGTTTACATAATCATCATCATTATCTCAGCCATAAGACGTCCACTGCTGAACATAGGCCTCCCCTTTGGACCTCTATAAGTATCGGTCGGAAGCGACTTGCATCCAGCGTCTTCCGGCGACCTTTATAAGGTCGTCTGTCCATCTTGTGAGTAAAGTGTGTGAGTTGAGTGTAAAGTTTACATATTAGTTAAAATATGAACGTTTTTCTTCTAAACATGATGGTGACGCGTAAGACGCGCGGTATCAGAATATATAGTATTCATAGACAATTAAAAACTACATATACATTTTGATCAATTTACTTGACTGTAATATATTTATCACAACATCTCTTAAAAGTTGCGACTTCCAACCCAGTAATTTCATCGTAGAGCTGAGTCTCCCACAATGATTGAGTTAGTCAATGGCTTTCAAGCTTTCAGATAAAGTCCAGCACTTGTCTAATGCCTAAGTTGCTAGCTTCACAAAGTTGTTTTTTCTCAATAAATACATGTTGGTTATCTGCATTTTGACTCATGGTAGGTAATCGGCGTATTTTAGCTTTAATTACTTATTTTATAAATAGCATAAGATTCCCGAGTTTTCAGATTAATCTTAAATATCTAACAAAGTCATTAATTGAATGAGAGTAAGAGTATAAACCAACCCAACCCGCCAACCCGCCTGCCAAGCGTGGCGCGTATGGCAACCCCCCCCCCCCCCCCCCCCCTTAAAGGGAGGCCTATGTTCAGCAGTGGACGTCTTATGGCTGAGATGATTATGATGATGAAGAACTAGATTTATTCAGTACTAGTATATTATGTCAAACCACATTTAAATCCCTGATATTTATCCTTTATTCATTATATAATAAAAAATAATTAAATAAATAAATAATATGGTCATTTATTTATATAAAATAGTTACATTAGTTAAGTATGTAGGGCAGATGGCCCCATTTTGGCCACTTTAAGGAGAGTCTGTCTATTCAGACGTCAGTCATTTTGTGTCAATAAGGAATTATGACACTCATTATGTACCTAGTCATTGAAAATATATCACTTTATTTATATGGATCTCCGCTGTAATAGTACATTACGTACCTAGGGCGGTAAAATAAAGAAGGGCTCAGATTGCTGGCATTTGTGGCCCGAACCGAAGGTAAGGGCCATAAACAAGCGATCTGAGGCCTTCCTTATTACCGCCCGTGGTGCGTACATAATTTTACGTCTTGTCCTGGGTGTGAAGTGAGATTTTCCCCTGCGCCCTAGGGCGGTAAATCCCACTTAGCGCCCAGAGTGACGTAAAGATTCTAACATAAGATCTTATTTTTTTCATGTATTAAATGTCAAAAAGTTGCCCAGGAGCGAGTTTTGACTTTTTTTAAGTCTCCTGATAACTGAAACATGACAGATGACAGTTCCATTTGTGCTGCCATTATGTACTCTTATATTAAGTATAAACCATAGACTTGTAAATTTGCCTATACCTTAATAAAGTTTAAAATGGCCCAAACCAGTGGCCTAATCTGCTTTACCTACCTATTTATGTTATAACTTAAAAGCCATTACTGAGAAGGTAGTAAAAAAATTACTAAGGTAGACAATAAAAGAAAGATTCAGGGATGCCAGTGCCAGTTTATTTTCCTACATATTTGTTGATCTATTTTGTGTTGTTCGTTTGTTTTATGACCCTATCGTCCATATTATTCTAACCTTCATGGCTGCTCAACAAAGTATAGTAGCTGTATGATCCTTTGAGAATCTGAAATCAATATAACATAAGTATAAATATATGTACGTTTACCCTGCATAGTTTAAAACCTGATAGTTTTATGTCCACTCTACTATGTCTCACTCTATTTGTATTTGGATATATTCATCCATAGTCATTAATATACATATACATATAACTTACTAAACAGTTTAAATAAAATCAATTTATTATATTAATATAAAACTTATATTTTTACAAAATGGGTTAATAATAAATTATTAACTTAGTCAAAAAGCCCGCCCCGCGACATCCCCGGCGCAAAGGTGCCCATCATGCTCGCCGCGTTGCCGCGCTGAATCGCGATGGACAGACGTTGTACCAGGAATGACCCGGAACGGGGGTCATGACCCCTCTCCGTCAGACGGCGCCCGATCTCCTTAATAAATTTTATGGCCTCCGAACCCCAACAACCGGTCGTTTCTACCGCGAGCGGGACAAATAAATAATTCTGCAGGGCAGAATATTTGTCCCGCTTCCTAAGAGCCGCCGTCTCAGCAGCTGCTCCAGCCGTGCACGTGGTGCGACCGAGGTGCGAAGCCGCAAAAGTGCTGACGCACGTAGCGTCCCAGAGAAGGCACTTCCCTCTATGCCACGGTACCAGGGTCAAACCATCAGGTCTTTTACCGTCCGTGCGACTAAGGCCCGATGGCTCCAACACGCACGGAACATTAGCCGAGACTAGCGCTCTCCGGACAATATCATTGAGAGCGTGGTGACGCGGGAATCGGCCGGCACATCGACCACAACTCAAAGCGTGATGACCGTTACTCTCCACCATGGAGCCGCAGATGCATAAATGACGTTCACAAACATCGCAACCCAGGCGGAGAGCAACAGCCACCCGCATCGAATCATCGTCGAGAAGAGTGCCCAGGTGCGGAGAGGGCAGCGCCCGTAACCACGCTCCGGCTTCTGGTCTCGACACCGCCAATAGCCTAGCCCTGTCCACACCCACTGCCCTCCCCACCAGGCCCTCAAACACCCTCTTGATTCCCACGTCATCCCACGCGCGCTGTCGGTCCGGTCTCTCAGGCAACTGCACCCCCGGGTTGAGGGCTAACCATGCCGCTAAGGCATCAGACGCGAAGGGGATAGTTGCCCTGTCACCGTTGCTAGAGAGAATGTCAGTAACAAGGCTCCCGACCCCCCCCCGCCGACGCCAAGAAGGCCGGCAGACCCACATCCCGCGCACACCGTATACCCAGGCCCCCGCTCCGAATGGGTAAAGAAGCCATTTATTATAATTTAATCTTCGTAGTGACTAAATATTGAGTTTATTTTTGTCCTTACTATCCATGCACAACGTAAGAACAACAAAAATTACTGAAAAATTGCATTTAAAACCTTAATCTTATCTTTTTTTTATTATTCTCTATTTTCTTTACGATGTAATTATCCTTATAAGTGTATGGCTAAATTTCGCAACAAATCTCAGAAAATTAAGGAGAGCTAAAGGTACGAAATTTCCATTGACCCTAATCTGTCCATGCAGTTTCGCAGCAGGTATAAAAATCATATTACCGCAACAAAAGTAGCAATAGTGAGCTGAGTGAAGGGGCCGGCTTCGAACACGATGCTCTTTCTTAATTGCCCGCCCAACAGCAGCGCGCACCGACGCAAGCTGACCCCACACTGCCACCACTCGCTCTCGTATATACCTTTATCTACTTTTAAGCTCTGAGAAATAGATAATAAATTAAATCTGTCATAATATTTAGGTTAAGTCTGTACGGATGATAAGTGAACTAATATAGTACATTACACAACTAGGGTGGTAAAACAAAGAAAGGCCGAGATCGCAGAAGTTTGCGGCCCGAGCTGCAAGCGAGGGATGTAAGTATGCGATCGAGGGCTTTCTTTATTACCTCCCGTGTTGTGTACATCGTTTTATGTCTACACTTGGCCAGAAAGCGTCTTTTTCCGTACGCGCAGCGTGTGGAAAAAGCCACTTTATGGCCAGGTGTGGCATAAATTTCTTTTATGATAGTACTTTTCTTTACGCATAAATTTTAAATTCGAAAATTATAAAATAAATATAAATATAAAAAAGTGTCATGTACACTCGAGAGCAATCATTTCGGGTCAGTAACATAAACTTTAATATCTTTAATATGAATATCTTTTGAGATATTCAAGAAAATGCTAGTGATCCGAAACTTTTGCTCTCGAGTGTACATAGTTAGGCATTATGCGACTACGACAGCAGAGATGATAAACTTACAAGATTATATAAAGTCAAAATTATTGAGACGAATGTGCGTCTCATTTTTTTAATTCAGTATTGTGCACTGTAATACCTATAGACAAGAATGCATTGATTTTAATGCCTTATAAAAATCATACATATTAGTTATATGACGTTCTAAAAAAAATAAAAAAATGTGTTTTTCCTCGCCACACAACTTTTTTTTTAATAAGAAATTTTACATTTTTAATATCACAAATGAATTCCGCATGTCTGTTTTACACGGAAATGATACCACACAACCCCTAGCAGCCTTAACCATAGAGTAATAACGTATTTCACAGGACCCCTGATTTTGACGTGAAGGTCCAAAAATTTTACGGACCACCAATACTAAAAAATATTTATCGTGGGCCATTCTATCCATGGTCAAAAATTCACAACTTTTTCTCGATGCGCACAATTTTTACAAATTCGAGCTCTGCTATTTTGTGAGAGACACAATTATTTTAACCAATAAACATTTTTTTGTCCATGCTAGCCACAGCTACCTACAGCAAAGAATAGCAAAATCTTACCATAAAATACACTTCATTGCTATGCCAGCAATATAAAAATAGTTGCGCGATGAGTGCTCCTAGGTATTCTGCTACCCATATCCGCTGCATAGTTGTCGTTCCCTCCTAGAAACACCGGGGCAGTATGAGAATTTTATTACAGGAGCGCCATTTCAGGCATTTTAAATATACTTGATTTTACAGAATATTTTGGGTTCGAAATCGGCTTTAGGTTTTGATTAGTGCAATTATGCAGTTTCGAGCTTAGTGACCTCTTTTAAACGATATTTTTTCCTGATTCCCTTAATAATAATAAAACGAAATATTTAGGTTCATGCAAAATCAAGTACCACGTCGTTATTAAAATGAATTTATCAAGGCCCTCTGCTCCATTTTCCTACGTGTGCTTTTCCGATAGGTCGTTATTAAAAACCCTTAAAACGTCGTTAAATATTGAAATTACCAACGTAATTTTATAAATCACTTTAAAATTCCCAATTTTATCAAATAATATTGTCTGAACGTATAACCCATTCGCAAGCTGAAATTGCACCGTTGATTCCATTCTAAGTGTATTTAAATTATCTTACTAGTTTCCGCTACGACTACTAGCAAAGTACGAGTAACAGATCCTGTTTCTAGAAAACTAAACTGCATTTATAGGCGGTCATGTTATTTTATTTCTTTGCTACAGCCAAGTATAAAAAAACATTAGAACAATTGTAAATAATATAAGGTCAGCATTTTGATCGACTAATTAATATCATATTTAAAAAACGCAGGATTCTAAGTAAATAAATTAGTTTTTGCTTACCTTTGTTAAGAGAATGGCACTGGCGCAAATCATTAGTGAACATATGATGACGTATAAGAACATCACGGGTGATAGCAGAGAATTAAGAATTTTCGAGTACCTAAAAATTCACAGATTTTATACAAGCAATTTATGTTAGTTTGAAAATATCAACCCGGACAGGGACAAAAATATATTGACACTATTTTAATTTTGTATTATGCAATACAAGCATTTAGATTTATTTGTCCCTTCGTCGACGCCGATATTAATTGTTATCTCAGTTACAGTAGGACCTCGCTAATCCGGACAGGCAAAAAACCGGCCGTCGACGAATAACAGAGGTTTCCGGATTACCATCTGTAATTTTTAAAAATTAATTTACACTACATTCGTCAGTAAGTAAAACAGGCTGTGTTGAATGCAGAGATTTTTCGTGAGGTCACAACTTCATAGGCACATTGCATAGCTATGATTTCCTCGTCTGTGAACACTTCACGTCTTTGTCATGTGCTGGTTTCCGCTCAATCTGTTGATTAGTTCAGCCAAGGGGATGTCATCTTCTGGTTCGAAATTTTCGTCAGCAACAAATGCAGGATGAAACGTGTTGGCACCATTTTCCAAATCTTTGTTGCGCTAGCAAAGAAACGTAGGTCTTAAATAAAATGTCTCATCACAACCCCGTGAACGCCGCGGTCGGCCGTCCGGACTACAGTGATCACCGGATTAGAGGGGGTCCGAATTAGCGAGGCCCTACTGTATACGAAAAACATAATACAGTAACAAATAGTAGTACGAAAATAATAACAATGATAAATGCATAAAATATTACTTGATCAGTGATACATGATGGATGTAACATTGTTTTATCCTTTCCATCGCTTCTGAATAACTGACAAGTTTATTGTCTTCGCTGAATAATCTCTTAGTATTTGCAACTAAAAGCTCAAGCTGTCCGCAGAAAAATGACATTAAAACCACCGTATTAGAATCGAAATTTGCAACGATCCCACCACCATAGAAACAAATGATGGAATGTTCCACAATCTGAAACCAGTAGCCGAACCGCTTTGTTTTATTAAAAGGAACCCAAGAGCTCATTATTTCTGGGTAAGGAATAGATCCATTCAACATTAATTCACGTTGCTCCCAAGATGACATATAAACTCCTAAAGGTGCCAGTATAACTGTAAAAACTGTGGTTGTAACAAGACACCAATAAAAATAAGTAACATTTCTGGAGTACTTCGTATAACTCTCAATAATGGCGTAGGTCGTCTTGTCTTTTTTCTCCAGTTGGCTTTTTTCCAATGTTGACACAAACTGAATAATATCTCGCCAATATTTTTGCCAAGCAACAAATGTTCCCGCTTTCACAACGCAAACAGTGCTGAGCATGGTTACCGAGAGGTTCCTCAATGCTAGTTCCAGGTCAGACCTGACGAGCCAAAGTTCGACGTATTGACTAAACACAAATAGTATAGCCGCGAGATGAATCAAATTGTAAATGGTACGACTGAGCCCGCTGTTTGGTTGCCACATTCCCCAGCTCTGAAGACCCCAGAGCGTAGGCCCCAGTAACGGGTGATTTGGGTCTTCCAATCTGGCCACATATTTTTTTAGCATTTCTCTCACGTCTTGCCGTGTGATGTAGCTGAACGTTTTTTTGGGATTAACTTCAATTGACTCAGGGAATAGAAACAGACAATATCAATCAACTTTTATTTTACGATTTATTAACACAACAAGCTTCACGTGAGTTTGCTTAGAAAGAAAATTGAATATTGCTGAATAAATTTCAACCTTATGTATCGAAATGAAAATCGCATACATTTTTACAAGACTATTTTCATTACTTTTAAATTAATATTTTATACTTAACGACGATGTTCAAAATATACGTATGTACTACACACATAAAATGAATGCTCAAAATAAACGAACCGACAATCTACTCGCTCATTTTTCGTAACAATCTCAACCTATCATTTACTTAACTCGAAGGGACGGACACGTGTCACTTAAAATGATACATTGCGCCACACGTACAACAAATACGAAAACACGTATTTTTTTGTACAAACGTATAATTTTTCTTGTATATCAATTTGTCGCGAAATACTTTTCCTATGATTGACATCAAAATATGTAATTATCAAAGTACCTATTTCATTCTTATCGGGTATTAAACTGGGGAAAAAGAAATATCAAAATAATGTCTCCTCCGAACGATATTATTGATAATGGAAGATGAAAAGGAATTACAAGAGGGTGGTGAGATTGTAGTTTTTTTATTTTCTTTTAACAAAAGTAATGCTTAGTACACAAACGTTACGTCAATAGTTCAAGTTATTCTTGCATTTGCGTAAGAAGCGTGAAAAAACTGTACGAGCCTTTAATTACCTGTAAAAACAATATAATAGATTAAATGCAAAACTAACATTTTGCTCGTAGTCGTCAAGTTGCATTAATTGTGGGAATGATTTTTTTACAGTGTTCATAATTAGCTTTTTTGAATAACGTACATCAATGAAAGTAGGCACACACAGTGTAGTAAAGGGTCCCGCGCTGAAAACGACACTGCGCGTCAGTTTCCCGCCAAGCATGGCTAGTTGCCTGCGTACGCGCACATCCCCTCTCCACCACTCGCTGTCGTACACGCCACCATTCACATATTGACACTGCAAAATGTAAGTAGGTAACATAACATTACCTTTAAGTTTTGATGTTATTTTTAGTGTCATATAACCATTACGTTACGAATTATATCAAATTTATTAGCTTTCAAACAGGAAAAAAAAATTCCTACTAAATACTAGAATATAATTGTAGGTATCTAATTTCGGCTCTCACCTGGTCCGAAAGTGCCAAAAATGCTGGCAGCATTACCGGCGTTGCACAGCGAGTGAAATTTGCTGGACCAGGTAGGAACCGGAGCGTGGGTCGCTGCCCCTATCTCTCAAACGCCGCCCCAAAGCTCTGACCAGTGTCTTAGCCTCCGCGCACCAAGGCCCAGCCATTTCAATAGCGACGGGGGCAAAAAAGTCGTATGCTGGCATTAAGTTGCAATATTTATTGCGTTTGAGTTTGGCAGCATTTTCGGCAGCTGCACCTGCTGTTTTGGCGGTATGGGTGATGTGGGAGGGGGCAAACGTGCACACACAAGTGGCATCCCAAATTAGACTGCGGTAACCATTATAAATTCTTAAATTAAATTAAATTCAATTATTAATTTATTTGTATTAGGCTCCCCGAAACATGTCGCGAGACGTGACTAATAGATAACAGTGCCGTGAGTGTAACCGTGTTATTTTATAACATTATAAATTATGTCCAAGAAGGTTTAAACTTCCTGTTATGTTCTGTTGTAAAACAGATTTCCTTTAAGGTATAATTCCTTTGTAGGTATAATGTATACAAAAAACTTATATTATCTTTAGGACGTTGAAAAGATGACACAATTTAGAGGTTTTTAAATTAATTAAAAAAATATGCAAGAGTGAAACTTTAAATTAATTTCTAGAGGCAACGCTGATCAACAACCAGTTACAAAATTTTATAGAATAAGGATTAAAGCCGTAAAAAATTGATTGTAACTATGTCGTAGTACCTATGTGTAGAATATTGAGTAACAGGAGATGATATCCCTAAGAAATTTTATGTCCCTAATGTTGTAGTGAAAATATACTAGTCTTTGATTCAGTCACAACTGTCAACCGCTGACCATGGCGCACAAAATTTGTTCTAGATGTCACATCTAGAAAAATAACTACATAATAAATCAATGGTGCAGAATGGCTTTTGAAGTAGGTAGGATTTGTACAGTCGACTACAAATATATGTATCCATTTTTGGATCTTTTTACAACACAATAAGTTCAAAAACTTGATACATCTCTTTGTAGTAGACTATATGTGTGACTGACTATGTGCAATTAAATTAAACCATAAGTCTCAAGTACTTTATTTAGATAATATAGAAAAAATATCTTATTAGACGTAACAGTTGACTCTTGTTATATACGTATAAGAATTGTTTATTCAAATTCACTCCATTACAATTTGAATAATTTGAGTAGGCAAGGTACTCAATTACGGGCACCTAAAACTCATTTTTATTTGTTTTTCTCCACCGCAACAAGGGTCCCGGCAGATAAGTCCGTAACCATTACATTCTGCGGCCTGGAATTTTCATTATTCATCAAGTGTTTTATTTTACGTTGCTGTATTTTTGGGAGCTAATAGCCTGATTAAAAATGTAAAATCCAATTTTTGTAACATGAAATAATGAGATACTCGTACCAGTACATGACACGAGGGGCGTGACTTTGACAAAGTAATATTATATTAATAAGAGGATTGTTTAAAAACCTTAAATTTAATTACAAACTTACTAGTTTTATTTAGTATTGGTATTAGCACGAATGGTGGATGTTGATATTTTTGAGAATTATGTCACCCTTCACTTCAATATAATAATTTTAAACAAAATAGAACCGACTTCACTTATCAAGGTTTCCAAAAGCAAACGCCTGTTATATACTTCACAGTTGGTCCCATTGCATGCTCTTTAAAAAAAATCTAAATCGACCCGGCAGTCTTCGAATAATCGGTGAACATTACGTAAAAAAAGTAAAAAAATAAGATCACGACAAATTCATAATCTTCTCCTTCCAAATCTTGAAGTCGTTTAAGAACACCTTTGACATAAAACAAGCGGGCTAGCATATCTTACGTTTTCGCCTGTCCTCTGTCCCCTCATACTTCGAGCCGCGCTTAAACGCTTGAAGTATGAACTCGCGCATCAAGATATGCTTGCTAGGCATACAGGTCGAATACAGTAAAATATTACAATGCCAGGTACGAGTCAAAAGTATTAAGTATCTCACCTCGACGATAACTTCATTGCTATGCCAGCAGTACAAGAAGAGCTGAGACACGAGAGCTGTAGTGTATTGCAGCACCCAAATTTTTTGCGCCGCAGTGGCTTCTTCCTGAATACAAAATGTATACAATACAATACAAATAATTTATAGAGAAAAGTATAGTACAGTAGTAAAGTGTAGTAGTATGAAGTTTATATCGACTTAATATTAGATAGACTTCAAGCCAATAATCTTAATTGTGTAAAGCTAAAGTCGCAAGCCTCTTAATTTCTTGTGACGAATTCACTTAGGTACAAATAGATAGTGTTTTTACTTACTGATGTGAACTGAATGACGCTGCAGCAAATCATGCCAGAGCAAACAAGCACATATAGAAACATCACTGGCGATAACAAGGAGTTGAACAAAGAGCTGTGCCTGAAATTAAGCATTATTTAAACAATATTTTATGTTACATTCACTTGAAAAAAGTTGTTTCTATTTTCCTAAAATCTTGATAAAATTTATCGTAACATAATTTTACCCGATGTCAAAAAACTGTATTTGGTTTCGACGCCAGGTAACGGATTGTGTGTCGAGACACGATAAGACTAGTAGTTCTGTGAACCGTAGACTTCGGAGCATTTCCCCCCTGTCCCCCTCCCTCGAAACTTTTTTTTACAACAACATATAAGGAAGTGTGGGCTTGACCTTTTACCCGAAAATTATTGAATACCGTCCATAAATAACGCGACGGCAAACTTCCCCCCTTTTCCCCCTCATTTTCCCCTCAATCAAAAAAATGGCTCGACAATTTTTGGCAAAAAAATCAAGGAACGTACATGCCAAATTTCATTGAAATCGGATGAAAAATGCGACCTCTAGACCGACACTGACCAACCAACCAACCAATACACACACATCAATATGCCAAATCGTCGTACCAGTGAAAACGGAGACGTTCGTCGCCTCGCTACGCTCGGCTCCTCAGTCAAAAAGAAAGGAAATGAGCTTCTATAACATGAATGGCAACCAAGTATGGAAGAAAATTATATGATGTACCGACCTAAATAAGTAACTACGCATGTAAATTGGCCAAACACATTGTACTAATATTATGGACGATACCTATTTATTATTTTCTGGTCTTAGTTTTAGTTTATAAATGTAAAAAAAAATTGTACCTTAATATGAAATTATGATGTCTGTGACATTCCTTAATTCTGTCCAATATGATATCTTGACTAACCAAGTCGTGATTATCAAATATATGTTTGCATTTTTCTCTTAACATTGCCAGTTGGCCTTTGATGAATACCATAACAGCCACTGCATTTGAATCGTAAAGCGCAATGACTCCCCCTCCGTGGACATTAATTAGTATATGAATGAAGATTGCTACAGAATAGCCGGGTATTGTTGTTTTGTCGAATGGAAACCACGAGCTGAAAATTTGCGGCAATGGCTCTGTTCCATTACTTATCTGTTCACGGTACTCTATACTTGTAGCATATTTGAGAAACGGCGCCGAAACCATAGTTATGTTAGTAGAAACTACAACATTCCAATACAAATATGTCACAATCCTTGCATAGTTCGTATAGTTTTTCTTTAATTCTATGCACGTGTCATTTAAGTTATTCTCTTGTGACACTTCTTCGGCTGAAATACCTTCAACCAACTTTTTCCAATCTGATTGCCACATAACGAAAGATACCGCTTTAAAAATACAAACCATACCCAAAGTCGTCAATGAAAGGTTATGTAACGCTTCCATATAATCGCGCCTTATGATCCATAGTTCCACTAGTTGACTGATTACAAATAAAAAGGCGCAAAAGTGTATGAAATTATAACATCCATTGCGAAATATGTTTCCATTTTGCCAAAGGCCGTAAACATAAAGCCCTTTCAAATTTGGACCCAGTAAAGGGTATTTCGGATCCTCGAGTCTTTTAGCTAATGAAATTATTTTCTGGACAATCACCATTGTCCTTTCCAGAATAGTAGGTAGGTACTTTAATGAAAATGCGAAGGTATGGTTAGTAAAAAGACCTTTTATACCATTTTGCACAATTATGACGGTCGAAAATTTAATAGGAAAGTTGAATATTGTAAAGTGCTGAAAATGGTCAAGGGCGACTTTAATTCAGCGTCCATGGTTCAATGCTGTGGTCAATTGTCTATATTCACGTATCTGGTTGATCCCTACAGTCTATCCGCTCGGCAAAGTTACTATAAATGTAGATCTTATAATACCTATTAAATATGGAATGTTTTTTATGCCACACCTGGCCATAAAGTGGCTTTTTCCGCACGCTGCGCGTACGAAAAAAGACGCTTTTTGGCCAAGTGTAGACATAAAACGATGTACACAACACGGGAGGTCATAAATAAAGCCCTCGATCGCATATTTACGTCCCTCGCTTACAGCTCGGGCCGCAAACTTCTGCGATCTCGGCCTTTATTTGTTTTACCACCCTAGTTGTGTAATGTACTATTACAATGCATATGCTCGAAAAGTGGTCTTTTTAAGGGTAATGTTATGCATAGAAAGCAATTCTTTTCCGCACATGTGTGGGAATGCACTCTGCATAGTACTTTTCCGCACAACCGGCCGCCGCCCGCCGCCCGCCGCCCGCCGCTGAGTACTTCTTTGTACACTAAATCCAATTATTTTTATATATTTCCACGCATGACGCATTGTAAAATGTTGTATGCTACATTTGTAGAAAACAAGCAATTTACAAACGAGTGCCGATAGCGGTGTGAATTAGGTAATACATGACCGAAGGTACAACGACACAAGTCGGTTTCTACAGGTGTAGCATAAATAACTATTGTAGATGTGTACGACTTAATATGTTAAAAAATGTGTTCTCAGTAAATGTGTTTCTAAAGTAGGGTCATTATTTTACAAAAAAAAAATTATTCACTTTACTTAATAAGTATACAGTTGAACCCTAACCACCTCGCAAATTAAACGCCTTGCATTTCACATGGAAAGCACTTAAGGGGAGTTGTTTGAGAGGTTAATGAGTCATTAGGAATGCATGATACAAGGTCCGGGCCATTTAGGGCTAGTTAAAGAGATGAGAATAATTATTTAAAGAGACATTAGGAAGTTGGAAATAAGAATTGATATTACATACTAAGCGTCAGATAAAGATGGCTTTATTATTTTTAATAAAATGCTTAAATTTTATATAAAAAGAATCTACGTTAAGAATTTTTATATAAAAAAGAGCTTGTTTGTTATAATAGATTTTATTTATGTACACTTTTTGTAGTTGTTTCTATTAAAACATAGTTAGATATTTAATGTTTTCCAATGACTTTACAGGTATGGCACTGAATTTTATGGTAACATACTTCAGCCTGCAATCTTTCTCCGGGTTTAACTATTAAATATGGTGCGCAACCAACACGCCGTTGGTAAATTAGACATTTTTTTTATGTTCGGTCCGTTCTGGTTAAAGACACTTTTAGTTCATATTATTATATAGTGTACACTGTAGGTACCTACTATACAATATAAATGTTATATATAAATATTTTTCAGACTCATTAAAATGTGCTTTAATACGTAACAAAGGAAAACAAACACAGTAAATATATTATTAAAAGTTGAAACCTAAAAGTTGAAACAACAGATAACGCAGTGCAGATACAAAAGTTTCTAATAAGATTATTAACTACTCATAAAACTCAATTTATGTACCCCCCTTACTTAAGGGGCCTTTGAATTTCCTTTTACCATATTAGTTTTAGCATAAGTTGTGTGTCATTTGTTAATGAACAGTTTTTATAACTACTAGTTGTGATAATGCTAAATTAAAAGTATCAAATAATATTCAAAAATTTGGACTAGAAACTGATTAAGTTTTAATGCAGACTGTAACTTGAGTAATATATTTCGCACTTTATCGTGTACGTTAGATAAAACATGTTGATGATGATGAAGGTAAGTGTCGAGAAAAAAAATGTTACAGAAAACCTTATTCAACAGCTGAGTCTATCACTGTTTTCCTGAAACACCCATATAATACAATTTACTTCATCTAAGTTTGCCTTTAAGTAAATAATCATTTGTTTCCCTCGTAGGGGCGAGAATGGACACCCGAAGGTACCTTTATTGGTGATTTTGCGGACTTGACATGGGTTCGGCAAATTGCCTGTTAAAACTTTGTTAAGAGATAATGGAACGGCAGCTTCGACTTTCCTGATACTATTATCAGTCTGTTAAGAACTTGTGAGCGCATGATTTTTTTTAACAAAATGGCTCTCTGCACAATTAACCTTAGTTTTATATTCGAATTAACATAATTTTAGTACAAGACTAAGACATATTTGAGTCGTAGATTAGGTTATAAAACTCCCATTTTAGTATTGGAGGTATAAAAGGTGGCTGTGAAATATTAGAACGAGATCAGTACTTTGGTAGCCGAATTAGATTGTTCTCCCATTTTGCTACTTAGCGCGTGATTGACTAAAAAATAAATAAAAACGGTATGAAAAACTAGTCTAGGACTATTAATGTGACAGCCATCCTCGTTCTTGTCGAGATCCAGACAGACTAATACCTGACGACCATTCTCAATTAGCAAAGCATGAAAAAAGTTGCTTAGTTATGAGCGTCAGAATATATAACAAAATACCTTTTTCTACTCCGGTACTTTTATCTGTCAATTATATACTCCCGCCAACGAATATAAAAGCATGTCTTATGACATTTCAAAAAAGTCTATCTTGTCTATTCTTCATAAAGACCCTAGGGTTATTATGTGGTAAAAAGCAACTGCTAACAGTGGTGCCCTGTGAACCCAACAGATAACAAAACTAAAATAATTGCTGCCAACATAAGGAAAAAAAGCGGTATTAGACATTGCAACCTGCAGGGCCCAATCTGTCAGGTTGGTAGGTGTAATTAAAGGTAGGGCACGTAGGGAGCTGAAGGAGGGCAGGGAGAGGCAGGGTACACAACAGATTGGGCCCTGCAGGTTGCAATGTCTAATAGCCGTTTAAAGCAAGTAAGTTGATGACATTTGAAAAAATATATATTACCGTGTTTATGATTACGTTCTCTCAACTGTCATTTGCCACCACTTTTCAACTTCTCGCTATTTCTTAAAGCAAACTGCGTTTAATCTTGTGCTTTATTTAATCACTAGTCGTAGAAAAAGTAATGTATGCAACGTTGTATAAGTAGGTCAAAAAAGGCTCATGGCGTCTTTATTAACAATTTTCGGCTTCGCCTCAAATTGTTACACACGCCACTCACCTTTTTTGAACCCTCTTATACAACTATTGCATAAAATACTATTTTCTACTCCGGTACTTTTATCTGTCAATTATATACTCCCGCCAACGAATATAAAAGCATGTCTTATGACATTTCAAAAAAGTCTATCTTGTCTATTCTTCATAAAGACCCTAGGGTTATTATGTGATAAAAAGCAACTGCTAACAGTGGTGCCCTGTGAACCCAACAGATAACAAAACTAAAATAATTGCTGCCAACATAAGGAAAAAAAGCGGTATTAGACATTGCAACCTGCAGGGCCCAATCTGTCAGGTTGGTAGGTGTAATTAAAGGTAGGGCACGTAGGGAGCTGAAGGAGGGCAGGGAGAGGCAGGGTACACAACAGATTGGGCCCTGCAGGTTGCAATGTCTAATAGCCGTTTAAAGCAAGTAAGTTGATGACATTTGAAAAAAAAAATATTACCGTGTCTATGATTACGTTCTTTCAACTCTCAACCGTCATTTGCCACCACTTTTCAACTTCTCGCTATTTCTTAAAGCAAACTGCGTTTAATCTTGTGCTTTATTTAATCACTAGTCGTAGAAAAAGTAATGTATGCAACGTTGTATAAGTAGGTCAAAAAAGGCTCATGGCGTCTTTATTAACAATTTTCGGCTTCGCCTCAAATTGTTACACACGCCACTCACCTTTTTTGAACCCTCTTATACAACTATTGCATAAAATACTATTTGAATTTCGCACAATGAATATATTATTATTTAAAAAGAAACTATATCAATGGCTGAATAACAACAACTTTTATAGTCTTAATGCCTTTTTAGATATGGATTAAATGAAACAGCGATGATTTGTATTGCTTATGTTAAGTTTTAATTTTAATAAAAATAAATGTAGCACGCGTAGGAATAATATGTGAAATATGTAAAAATTTGCATACCAAGTTAGGTTAAACATAGAAACCTACCACTTAAGTATAAATTAAGACCTTATACGTAATGTAATGGTAATGTTTAACGCACATAAAGTATCTTATCTTATCTTATCTTATCTTATTAAATTAATATGACAAGCACAGTGGCAAAATATATTGAAACTTGTTGGTTTTTCTTATCATAAATATTTAATTATTTTGTCGGATAAGTGATAGATTTTTTTGTAGTGTGTGTGTGTGTTTTTGTTTGGGTTTTACCGCATTAGACTGCAAGAATGTATATTGATTATTAAATAGTCTATGTGGAAAGGAAAAAAACCATAGAATTCATAAGTCCTAATAAAAACCACGCCACTTATTTTTTTATCGTATAGGTATATTAGTGAATTCGAAAGAACTGATGTTTTTTTTTAAATCGACTTGATAGGAAAAACGAGTGTTAAGCATTTAAATAAACATGCGTTTTATAATTTCAGCCTCTGCGTGAGATGAGAAACAACTGGCACGGAAGGCTGGTGTTGACACACAGAGCCGCTGTACCGCACGAATTAATTAAGGCAGGTTGTGACATAATGACCGCCCCTTGCCAAATCCGTGCTATTTAATGTATGAACTAAAGTTTTTAGGTTGAAAAAGGGATTTTAATTGGAAGGGTAGACTCCTTAAAGAACGTCTATAAAAAGTTCACACCTGCTTAGTACGTTTTGCAAATGTGAGATCTTAATCTTTTCTAGACGCAAACATTATTTATGTTTTGCACACTCCATTTCAAACAGATTATATATTGTGCGGTATTTACGTCCTAACAGAAAGGATAACTTTTTGTTATTAACCGAAAATGGCTCATGACATTTGATTAAATATAATTTTCAGGATTACAAGATTTTTTTAAATTGTTTTTGGCCTACGGTTTATAAGTTAAATTTAAACAAGACGCAAGACGTGACTAAAGTGCCGTGAGTGTAACCGTGTTATTTTATAATGGTTTATAAGTTAGAGGAGGGAAACATATTTTTTAACTTTCGGACCAAAAAATAGTATACAAATGCCCATATTAACCGCACTAACTATTACTCGTTACCGTATCGTGTTAACTGTATTAACTTAAGAGTTTCAAACATTTAGACCACCACCTCCGTTTAAAAAAAAAATTTCTTAATCAATTTATAATAAATCATAGAATGTTTTTTATAATAAAATGAATCTTATAATCTTGAATGTAAAATTGTAAGACCATTTTCTAAATTAAATACTCCTCCACAAATGTTTTAAAGCTACTTGTTGTGAATACAGCCATTCATTTTGAATAAAAGACAAAAGACCAATAAACAAGGACAAAATCCTGGAGGCTAATTAATAAACATGAAAGAAGAATGTTACTAGGCCGAGAAATTCCAACAAAGGAATTTAGCACTTTCCTCCAAGGAATTATTTTTTTAATTACACGAGATTGCCAATGGCGTTGTTAAGCGTCTTGGAGTTAGACAGAAAAAAATAAAAAAAATAAAAAAGACTCCCACTGGCCCGTAAACTAACACATAGTATTCCGTTTCGTTCAGCAGAGTTTTATTATAAGTAATAACTATATTTATTATACTATTCAAATGAATGTATATAGGTTGAATTAGAGCTAAATATGTACACGTATAAAAATATATTATCGTAGTATCAAAGTTTATTAATGTTTACATTTTTTTTCTAGGTGATAGAAAAGAATAATAATTTCAAGGAAATAGTATAGGAACTACAAATACTTTTTGAAATTAAATCAATATTCCTTACTCGAAATAACAGAGTTGTACAGTCAGTATACGTAAAATGACTAGATATTACAATATTGTTTTTGGAAAAAGGTAATTTTTTTGGTGTTAGTAAATACTATTAGTAAAACTAGTTTATAACCGTTACTGTATAATCTCCTAGGATTCACAAAAATTTACTAATGATTAATATTCTTTTACTTGTTTATTACAAAAAAATCCCTCCGTGTACAATAAAATTAAATAACCAGTGCTTTGGCAGTCAGAAATTGTCAGAATAAACTTGGCTATAATTAAATAACGTAAAATACGCGATCCCACCTTTTAGCGACCAAGTAGTGCACTCGTGCGTTTTTTGTGATTTTTATTTTTATTTTACAACGTTCGGTGATTATTTAACTACCTATAAAATAATACATGAGTTTGAGAAAGAAAATTAATAGAGTAATGGATTTCCTTATTAATTAGTCTTAATTATTGATTGAGAGAGATTTGAAATAAATAATAAAGTGAAATAAATAAAATTACAAAACTGAAAATTGGGATGCACACTAGAAGTAGCTGTGAATTCTTAGTGAAACTTAAGTGAAAAAAAAACTAACCAAATCATTCATAAGTAATCCTCTAACTTGGATATAAATCAAACGTCTGAAGAAAACTCCAAACTTTTTCAATATCACTGTTTTAATAAAAAAAGTTTGATTTGGTTTGAGTTAAGAAAGAATTTAATTTGCGCCCTGCGCGCGAAAAATACCCCTTCTTCCGGAATATTAGAGGAACCTCCAAAAATAACTACGTTAGTAAACGAGATCACTAATAATATTTTATAAAATTGTTCGAGGTCTTCATTAGATAATCCATAATTTTAAATGAGCACTCTATGTCACGAGTGCTCATTTAAAATTATGAGAAAATAAAAGTTTCTATTTTAGGTCAAACATCTCCGTTTTGACAGTAAACAAGTCGGAATCCGTGTTTTTAATTAATTAAAGCTGACATCAATCGTTGTTAAACAACAAACAATCTTTTGCCTGTTAAATTGTTTTTGAAACTGGAAACTGATCGCTATGAAAATAAATTTGAACCAGAACAAATTGCTTTGTAACAGTTTCAAACTATATATTTTTTACCTGAGCGCGAATGGAACGACCATTTCAACGTCAGAGTGAAAAGTTGAAGCCTCACAAAGATTGATGAAATTTTAAACTTTACTGTAAAAGAGGGCTTGTTGTTGTATTCGTAAAGTTCCATCATAATTGAGAAAATAATATTGAAATTATATTAAATAATAAGACATCATTATTTTAATTTATTTAAGTTATTCTCTACCTCTGTATTTTTAGTTATGTAAATAAATGATTTGATAATAAGACATCATATATGTAATCAGGAGATACGAAATAAAAAATCAAATGAGCAACATTCAGACTATTCTCAAAAAAAACTATTACACACACTTAGCCACCGTAATGTCATCGTGTCACATTATTCATACAGTGTGTATAAAAAGTAGTAGTTTTGCCATAATCATAAAAGTTTGTTCGTCATCCTACAATTATTGTTACATAAATTGGCGTTCAATTATAGAGTCGGAAGAATCGATTTCTAATTGCGTCTTCAATTTCACCTATTTTAATCACGTTTTTGAGAGGGTTTGGGAGAGGGTGGGTACTCTGTAAGTCTGATTAAACTAAAAACAAAGTTTTTAGCTAGCCCTCCGTTTCATAAAAATGATAGTCAGTAAAGAAATCTTTGTAAGTACGTAACCTTTTTAAATTTTAGGGATGATGGTCGTTCTTATAACTAATAAGTAATATTTTTTCTTTAAGACTGTGTCGATCGTCCAGTGGTGCCGTGCAGAATTAGCAGGACTACAACTTAAAATGAGGGATTATACAGAAATTAATTCGTTTATTAGGAACCACAATCCCCCTAATGAGGGCGCCACTGGACGGTGGACGCAGTCTTAAGAAGTTCAGGGCTTATTGGAAAGGCTCCGTAAATAGCCTACATGAATAATGCATCGATCGCACTTGTGTGGAAAGATCAGTAGATCTACCGCGAACCTCAAAATTGGAAATTTTGTTAGTATCTCTCTCTCTCTCTATCGCACTTCTAATACGAGCGAATGAGATGCAGATAACGAAAGTTCGTTTTTCGAAGTTTGCGGTAAGTCCTCAGGCCTCGGTTGTGTGGCAAGCTGATTATTCTAGAACCGTATCAAGGAAAGGGATATGGCGATCCATAGGATTTGGGAAGACTGCATACTTACTTAAAGATACGATGGGAAAATGTTTTGTTTCACTGTTGTTGTATATGTTTACGTAAGAAAATTATAAGAGTCCTTGATGTAGTTGATGGTTCTCTAAAAAAACAGTCGTTTGAGCTGTAACCGCTTTTGGTATGTTATTTTCATTATTAACATTACATTAGGTTTAAACAATGAAAGTTTCTTTATAATCAGTCTGTTGTCGGGGCTTCTAATCTTTATACTGACTAGACTAGACATCATCTGATTTACATTAGTTACAAGTTAAACTATTGAAAGAAAAATCTTGTTCAAATGAGCTTTTAAAAAACATTTCCTATTGATTTATTTGCATTTTAAAATAACAGCCCCTGAATACCGTTTGTTGTCAAAGAAAATTGAATGTAAAGTCTGCATAGATAAATCTTCCATCTGGCACAGCGCCTACTGAAAGGAGTCTCTCACATCCGAGAATTTCTTTACGCTTTGTTTTAGCTGGCGCGGCACTCTCTCGAGCCTCTCGTTTGAAGGCCAAGAAACTCCTAACTGCTACGCTTAACCAGAGACTATAGAGATATAGACGACCACAGCCTAAGAACTTTTTGAAGCTCATGTTGATTGCGCCAACTATGTCAAAGCCACCTAAAGATACCGAATATGTAAGAGAAATGTCTGCACTGCTACTCCACCTAGTAGCTACTAGTGTACTACTAGTACGCTATTTGTTACTAGGTGGAGTAGCTGTGCAGGTGACATTTCTCTTACATATTCGGTATCTTTAAATGGCTTTGACATAGATGGCGCAATCCACATGAGTTTCAAAAAGTTCTTAGGCTGTGGTCGTCTATATCTCTATAGTCTCTGGCTTAACCCTTTATCGTCGGCAAACAAGATGCACTCTTAATATCTCTACGTCGAGGGTTGAAATTTAGTGAAGAAAATGGTTTTATTACGCCTAAGAGAGTAGAAATGAAGTTATGGGCATTTTAACGGCGCTGTAAAATTGCAGCTAAAAGAATAATATCTTTAGACGATTTTTAATTTATTGTGATTTTAATAAGGCGTAATTATTAGTTTTTTTTTTTCAAATAGGTAGTAAATAAAATTTAGCCATAAATTACATTCAAAATTCATAAGTGCAATTTAGCTTGTTTGGTTTTTGGCATGCTGTTTCCGCAAAAAACAAGGTGTTGCGTATGTACGAGTAAGTATTACCTACGTTATTAATATACAACAGTGATCTTCTAATAATGTTGGATCCTCTTATCTGCTCGGTTACACTGTTGGCATGACGCAGTTCACAATTGGACAATTAATTAAGTAAGTATATGTGTGTGTTAAAAGCATCACCAGTATTTTTGATACACCCTGTATATAGATATCATCTAGGAGACTTATCGAACTAGGCTCAGTGTCGTGTGCTTTTATACGTGAAAGCTCTCCAATCAGTTTTACAGGCCTCTGTATCACGTAATACGATTAACGCTAAGATAATTCACTCGTCGAGTCATTAATCCACCTTACTAAACATCGTCTCCTTAATGAGTTAGTTGCAAGGGTAAATGGAAGGCTCATAGTTGAGTATTATGGTTACGTTGCGTAGTCTAAGGTTGTGATAATGAGGATACAATATTATTTAGTGTTCGTTTCTGGGTAGGTATATTTAGCTTACTTCTGATCCTTACATAATGAATGTAGCAGGCTAAATCAATTATTTTAGAACTCGTTGCCATTATACAGTGTGTGGCCTGCAAAACGAGCAAAAAATTTAATGCACGTAGACATGGACAATCTAACAAAATTAACCTTGGGTAAAGGGTAACCTTGGTTGTTGGTACACAAATATTTGCAGGATTTTAAACTTTACACTATGCATGATTGGGCATCATGCTCCATTTTTGCTTGTCATATTTATATGATTCTGCATTCAAACATTTTTAATATCATCCAATGGGACATTCCAACCATATTTATTCTGATACCTAGCAATTTTAAATCGTACGCTTTCGGATTTCAATGGACTAGATTTATTGAAAAGGGTTTGTATTGAATGGTATTGGAAAAGTTTTGAAACAAATGGTCAGGACATATTAACTGGACGTACCTATTTTTTTAGGGTTCCGTAGCCAAAATGGCAAAAACGGAACCCTTATAGTTTCGCCATGTCCGTCCGTCCGTCCGTCAGTGCATCCGTCCGTCCGCAATCTAGCTCAGTGATTGTTAGCACTAGAAAGCTGAAATTTGGTTTGAATATGTGCATTAACCAAGCCGACAAAATGGTAGAATAAAAACTGGAAAAATATATTTTGTTAGGGTACCTCCCGTACACGTGAAGTGGGGGGCGATTTTTTTTTCGTTGCAACCCAGTTGTGAGGGATATCGTTGGATAGGTCTTTTAAAAAAAATTAGGGTCTTCTGAAACAGTTTTTGAATAAAACGAATATTTTCGTAAATAATAGCTCCGAAAGTTTAAAACAGGGCGTCCCCCCCCCCCCATGTAACTTTAGAACCGTGGGTCCAATAATTTTGAAAAAAAAATCATGAAAGTGAGGCCTAATAAGTACTTTAAATGAAAACTATATTGAATTAAATCGGTTGGGCCGTTTTTGAGTTATCACTCTAAAACCCATAGTGAAAGGACGTAAGTTAAAATGACCTAAGCGCCGGCAAATTTCTCGTAAGAAACGACCTTTTGAATTAATGAATTGTAACAAGCCGGCAACTACGGAACCCTACACTGAGCATGGCCCGACATGCTCTTGGTCGGTTTTTATTGTATATTGTGGCTCCGAGTCCTATAAGGTACCCACTAAAACAGAAAAGTAAAAATTTACTTCTTTTAACTATGTTTAGAACCTAGAGCTAAAACATTTACAGTGAATACATACAACGCTTTTTATACATAAACCTGAGTATAGTAGGTAAGCTACAAACAAGTACAAATAAAATTTGTATATACTTAAGATGCGTCCAAATCTAATTAAAAAAAACCGTCAAAGAAATTAAAGGAAATGGCTCTTCATGCTGTTTTCTTATCTGTCCGCAGATTTGTCATCCTCACGTTATATAAAAAAATATATTTAATTACTACGCTATGTGCCAATATACACAATTCTATATATTTAGTTTCAGATTTGAGCTAGTTATTAATTTAGTTTAGTATTTGTACTGTAGTACCTCTGTATATTTAGTTATGTAAATAAATGTTTTTTTATGTTTCACAGTAAGCTCGATTATAATTTGTTGTGCCTACTAAACGCCAATATATCTATAATGGTAGCTATAGATAAATACTCGTACTTGATACAAATATATCCAGCAACAAAATATTTGTCATTTCTAAGCACACAACAAAATGGGATTTGAACCCAGGACTTACAGGGATTAGGCAATATGTAATAATATTAAGACTAGGCTATAGAAGCCGTCACTAGTGAACTCCGACGGTAATGCGAGATCGAAAAGATATTGCAGTACCTAAACGTCCTAATTCTTGTTCCATGTTTTTTTTGTAAGGTTTTTTTTAATTTATTTTTTACCCCAACGGCGGACCTCAATTTATTACTGTCAGTGTCTGGGTTTTCTAAACGGGTACCATGTTCTAAGTTCCCAAAGGTACCCGATGCTCTCTGTAGCAGCACTCAATTAATATGATAATTCTATCCTCGAAAGCCACGCAACCCACAACATTAATTTGTAACCAATCTCCTTTGAAAACAAATACGATAAAACCGTATCAGAGAGATCACTTTCCAGCAAAATTAATTAATTCATTCAAACAGACGTGAAAATTAATCGGAATGCGTGAGTTAGGTTAATTTTCGACTGATTGCAAAGCTTTTTAAATCATTACGATGAATATTCACGCATAGGGTGGCATTAGACCGAAAGCCATGGCGTCGTAACTACTTAATCGAACGAGCGGAGCGTAAGCGAAGCGAGTTTTTACAAACATCTTCTGGGTACTGGGACGTCTCGGCATTTCGATGGCTTTTTGATTTTGAGAGTTTGTTCGTCGATAACTTTAGTAACGTTTTTCTGATCTTTATGAAATTTGTTGGGGTTGTAGCAGAGATACATATAATTTGAGAGTTCGTTTATGAGCTGGATCGATCAAGCGGTCATGGAGCTAGAAGGCGCGAAATAATCATCATATGGGTCTTGTTATATTGGTTATGTCGTTTGTAAGGAAATCGTGAGTTCTCAGTTCGAGGCGGACTACTAGTATATATTAAATCGCAAATCGCTGATAACAGAATATCGATAATACGAAGGTATTAGAAATTACGTCAATTTATTCCCAGGTATAAAAAAAATATTAATGTAAACTACCAATATTTTAGTGTAAACGAAATAAATACCAAATTACTTAGACATACAATTTTACGTCAAAAATGTACTTACCTATACCTACATACATACAGAGTGAATCCTTTCAATAGAAGGAGGAAACGCAGAGTGCTCGGTTCAATTAGAACCCCCGACGGATCTCGAGTGATGATTCGACAAATCTCGGGAGATGAATCACTCTCGGCCTAATTGTGGTTTGTTTGATGGTGATGCTTGCGGTCCTCGACCCGAAAATTACAGGTTTTGTAGGGGTTGTGAAGATACAATGTATTCAACTTTTTTCCAATCCATACCGCGTGTTTATTTGATATTACTTCAAATGGAAGCCAGACGCAAGTTTTGAAATTATAAATCGATATTGTAATAAATATTGAGTTAACTCTTAGTTAACATACAGCAATTGATTTTTTAGTTTTCTTCGGTACGCAATGTATTGCTTTTTTCCAATCCATACCGCGTGTTTATTTGATATTACTTCAAATGGAAGCCAGACGCAAGTTTGGAAATTATAAATCGATATTGTAATAAATATTGAGTTTACTCTTAGTTAACATACAGCAATTGATTTTTTTAATTTTCTTCGGTACGCAATGTATTTTGTATACACTTATTTAATACATCATCAAATGTAACATTTTAGGGCAAAGTAATCATGTAGGTGGCGATACATTGCGTGCTGAAATATTATATATGGAAAAATAAAAGTGGTAAAATTTATTAAAACATATAGAAGTATGTTTATTAGGGTCTATACTAACTACCCTTGGGGGCTATTCATAAATTACGTCATTTCAAATGGGGGGGGGGGGGGTCTGGACATCGGATGGATGATGGTAGCATGACGTAGGACAGGGGGGGGGGGGGCGTCATTGTAAATATGACATCACCTCTCGCATCTTTATAAAGTGTTTCAATGAGTAAAGAAAGGAACTGGAATTCGTGATTCTTTAAAAATAACTTAGGCAGATACGACCTTGCGATAATAATTTATTCGATAGTAGCTACGGCTGATTTTTATAACTAATGGTACGGAACCCTTCATGCGCGAGTCCGACTCGCACTTGGCCGGTTTTTTGGAAATTACATCATTTTATGTGGTGGAGTTTGGATGTTTGGATGATTTTGGGGGGGGGGGGAGTCTAAAATCGACAAAAAATTATGACGTAATTTATGAATAGCCCCTTGGCGTATGAGGTAATATCAAATATGATACACGCTGTATAATCAACCTATCAGTTAACTGAAAAAACACTAGTTAACGACCATTATTTATTAAATATGTAATACTTCAACTGAGGTACATTCGTTTTCTTTAAAATTCTTGTCTTTAATACATACTTAGCGTGTCTGCTGAAGCAATACCATTTGACGGTAATAATTCTATCTGACTACCATCGTATACTCGTACAAACAGCAACACTGCTAACTGTACATCGGTGGACCTTATTCCCTTTATAATAAGGTCCACCAATGGACAGTTGACAGTGGGCGATGTTAATTACGACTCCTATTTACATAGGTATATCATAAAGAAATTAAAAAGTGTTCATTGGCTTCAAACAACTTGTAAATTACATTGAAGTTTAGAACCTCCTAAAAAGAAGCCCCTTAAAAGAAACAAAGAAGTACTTAATTACCGTATTATTAAATAGGATGAGTTACCAGTGTCCGTAATGGCGACACTTGCGTGAATGTCGACAGTCTAGCAAAATAATCGTAGAAAGTAGAAATACGCGACACAACTCAAAAGCAAAGAGCAACGGTTTCAACATTTACAATTTTTCGATATGAAAGGGACACTTTTCATGTTTTATTAGGTATTTATTTTTATTTATGACCGTTTCAGTATGATTAAATCAGAAACAAACAAAATCCGGGTTTACATACTACAAGCGTAACATACCTACTTAATTCTAGGTATTGTAAGAAGGAAATGAAAGAATGAAGTGTAATCAGGGCCTTTTTTTGTACCCCCAACTTTTTTAATTCGAAAAGTTTTAGATAATTATGACTCGGAATCACGAGCTCTTTCGATCTGAGTAGGACATAAAATGTGTCCCAAAATGTTCATACATTTTTTGTTCCTTCTATTCCGTTATAATAAGACGTCTATGGAAAACCGGTAACGGAATGGAAACGGAAAAAAACTTGGGACACACTTTTGCCTTAATAAAATCGAAAGAGCTCATGATTCTGAGTCGAACTCAACTAAAAATAAGAAGAGGATAATTGAAAAAAAAAGTGTAATAGACAACTTTAAATAATATGGCCCAAGAAATCACCACACTTTTTTTAACTTTTGCGTCGTTTTTTACGTGTGTATGAGTAGCAGTGGCGGCACGTCCATAGAACACGGTTCCCGTCAGCTTGCCTAAGTTTCAGGTGCCTGAGCAGTTTTCCTACAGTTCATGAAGACATTTGAAGCAAAATTCAGCACCGGCTTGCCTAAGACAAAATTTGGCCCACCGCCACTGGTTAGTAGGCACCATATATATGTAGATTTTTTAGTTTTTTTTGTTAGTAAAAGTGAAAAGCTTGCATAAATAAGTCCGCAATAGTTATATACGCTAACGAGCTGCTAATTAATCCAACTCCTCCAAACACGAAACAGAATGCACGAATGTTCACTTGAAAACAAATTATGTTGACACCCGACACCCACTTCAGTCCTTTAATTACGAGCTAAATATGCGAATAAACCGCTTATTTGTACCAACGATGGGTGGGCGCTAAAACGGATGCTAAATACGGACCCAAATTAGTTTTTGATTAAATATTTTAGCTGATTAAAACTAGGAATTTAGACATAGTTCATGAATAAATAAATGAAGGACTTTAATGCATAACGTTCAAAAACAAATATATAAATGGCCTACGTAATGTCAAATGGCATTTCGCACCATAAAAATAAATAAAATTAGTGCTAAGAGAAAAGCCTTATTATTGTGAGTATGTAAGCATATATATTTAGTAAATAGATACACGTGCATTTTCAGAAGCAGGAACCCACCACCGATTACCATGCTAGTATTGCCTATAAGTAAAACTTAATAACTTAGAAATATTCATTTAATTGTCCTCATCTTGCTAAACAGAGTATTGATTAAATCTGAAGGTTAATAATTATAATAATCGACCTATACAGTAGTTCCAAATTAAGTCACGCCAAATAATAAATAATAGTTACATGTACAGAGGTTGACTCTTTTCTGAAAGTATGGCCAGATACTGTCTCAAGATAGGGAGGAATGGAAAAAGTGGGGGAGGCCTTTGGCCAACAGTGGGACACCATAGGCTCACAATAATAATAATAAATATGGCAGCAGGGCAGCTTGTGGCGAGCTGTCGGGGAGTGACGACCCCGCGGACCCGAGTGCTCCAGAGAGTCGGTCAGGGTCTCCGTCTCCGGCGTGTCTTCGTCGGTCGGAGTGGACCCCAACGGGACCCGCAGGACTCTCGGCTCGGCTCGGAATTGGCCGTCCAGAGAGGAGCCGTCAGAGCTATATGCTCGCAGGGTGGAAGTGAAATATGCATAAGTCGCGAGTTGGTACAGTTGGCTGGGTAGCGTACAGTCACTGGCAGAAAGCGGTGCACACCTCTCCACACCCTGAGCCGCTCACACCGATGTTGCTCCTGGTCGTCTTTACGACGGCAGTTTCAGGGGCCCATCTAGTCGGCGGCGAGTCACCACCTGCCTCGATAACTTGTGAACACATTATTATGGCAGGTGTCCGGACCTCTATGCAATAGCCCTATCTTGACCCAGCCAAACTTCAACACCACACCACACCATGGGCATGGTGGCTTCTCCTCGTACTTGTATAGATTCAAGTGCAAGGATAACCCATCATGCATCTGCGAACCGCACAAACACGAGACAGTTGAACATCTAATCACAGAGTGCCCAGTACACGAATATGATAGAATGAGGTGTGAAAATGAGTTGGATATGAGGGTAAGTTTAGATAATATACGTCATATAGTGGCAAATAAACATACGAGATCAACATTTTTAGATTACTGTACCAAAATAGTTAAAATAGTTAGAATCAGAAACAAGTAAATAATTTATGTTCTCACTTGTATAATTGTATATAAAGGAGTAACATAATAATTAATAGCAAATAAAATAATCGAGAGAAATACGAAAAGTAGATAAAGTAAAATGTACGTATATAATTATAAATAAGTAAAACAGTAGTATAAATCATTTATGTAAATAAGCATATGAATAGTGTATAGAAATAAGAAAAATATGTAAGTAAAAAATAGTCTCTGACCTTACACACGTCAGGGGAACATGTTATCTAATATAAAAAAAAAAAAAAAAAAAAAAAAAAAAAAACTTCAACACCATAGCCCATTAATCTTTCCATTTTGTTTATAATAGCTACGACGCCTGCTGGGACCGGTTTGCGGGTATCTATTGATGTACCCGTGAATGGGTTCCACATAGCATCTCTATGGTACAAATGGGGATGGTGTGAGTCTGCAGAATGCCAGTGTGGCTACCCAGATCAGACGATACACCACATTATATTTGAATGTCCCATCACCAAGTTTAGTGGGATACCGGCGGATCTCAAATATCTTACGACGGATGCAATTGCATACTTAGACTCTAATATTTTAAAAATTTAAGTAGAGAACATGTTTAAGCCATACGATAAATAAATAAACATAGCAAAATTCTCCAAAAGGCCTCTGCCTGTTGGATCTGTATCCCCAGGTAAGCCTATCAAAAGACCGGGATTTATAGGCCCGTGAACCCTTAAAGGAGAAACAAATATAAATATGATTTTTTTTTTCGGACCGAGATCCATATTTAGTTAGTACTTATATAATAAACTTAATATTTACGAACCTTACACGCTAGGTATGTTAGTTTTGGTACAAGGTATAATATAAGAAAAAAAAACAAAAAATAAATAAAAAAATAAATAAATAAAAGAAAACAAAAGAGAAACAGAAGACAGAACCAAACAGGTACAGTCAGCATCAATAATATGTATACGAATTTAAGTCTTATCCCACAGACAACACTTTCCGTACCGTAGTTCGCTACGCGCTACGCTCGTAGCCGATCCTAGCGTTTTCCCGTTTTGTAGCGGAAAGCGCCTACGAACAGAGAGCGGGTTCCTGGTCGTGATAGTGATAAGTGCCGAAATGTATACATATTTTTGAAGCTGACTAGCTGTATCTATTTGGCCCTCTAATAACCACGTCTACCCAGTATTTTGTGAGCGGGCAGTCGAGTCGCTCTGCCAACATCCTTAGCATGCTGTTGCTGCTTCCGCGCACTCGACCTAGCAGTGAAGCAATTCTTTTACACCTAATTGCAAAAAAGTCGTCTGTTCGTACTTCGGCAAACATTACGCACTGCAGTGCTTCGGCCACCTCAACAGCATTCTAAGGACGTTGTTGTATGCTTAGACGTGGCCGCCTCCCTCTATCGCTTTATATCTACAATTTCGGCCTGAATCTAGACCGAAATTGTGGCCCACCGGCACTGGCATATACGGCCGACGTCAAAAGTATGTTTACACTTTTGCGCCTTACTCCTTTGTAACAAGGTCCGAAAGTGTAAACATATTTTTGACGTCGACTGTACGAGTAAAACATGTCATATGCTTTCAATTTTGTCGCGCTTTGGCTCTCACTGCACGGAAAAAAAAAATCTGGGATATTCTCAATCCAAGACATTATTATTTTACTGAAAATATTTCCTCGTGACAAATATTTATTTCCTTTACCAAAAATATGATTATTCGCTTAATAATACCACGTTTTCTTAAAATATAAATACAAAAATGTATTGCTTCAAGAGTATATTGAGTAAATAAGAGAGATTGTACTTTAATCAAACAAGTATTATCTTAGGTAACAGAAAACTAGAAAATCTGTAAGAATATATTCGTTATATTTAAAACTTTAATTTATTTTCGTTAAAGGAAATAAATACTTGTCACGAGGAAATATTTTGAACGTAATAAAATAATGTCTTTGATTGAGAATATCCCGGAAGCTTTTTTCCGCGTGCTAATTGCTATTACCAGTAAATAGGCTCACAAATAAAGACGTATCATTATCGCCCTTGATCTTTCTTTGAATCAAAAGAGATACCGACGTACTGAACATTTTAGCTCCCCGACCCTCATCCCTCTGACATATTTAATTAAACGAAAAGCGATCACACCCCTGACGTTGGAGCACAAAGATATTTAAGACCTTTGTTTTGCTTTACGATTCCCTGTTTCTATTATTATTAGACTTATAATTCGCAGAAACACTCTACTCCCTCAAATTACTGTTTTTGCTTTTTAAAAGACAGATATATTACACTGATTTAGACTTTCACGGTTTTTACTCATAATTATTTGTAATAAACGGGACTTAACCGCGTATATAATTTTTAAATTACCTTCGACGTTTCGAGGACGACATTGTCCCCGTGGTCGCGAAGAAAGACTGGCTCCAGTTGACATCAACATCTTCTAGCCGCGCGAGTTTTTCGAACTACCCGCATGATGTCTTTTGTATTATAAAGGGTGGAAAGCAGGAGGTGGAGCAATTACTCCAACATTTAAATTCAATTCATCCCAAGATTAATTTCACGTATGAGTTGGAAACACAGCGCAGTTTGCCCTTTCTGGACGTCAAAGTGATTGGTCATTCGGATGGAACCCTAAAGCATACTGTATACAGGAAGCCGACACACACAGATAGGTATTTAAACGCTCTTTCTCATCACCATCCCCGCCATTTACAATCAGTGATTAGCTCATTAGTGAACAGAGCACATGATCTGTGTGACCCTGAATATTTGGAGGGCGAGATGTCGCATATTCAGGAGGTACTTAGGTGGAATGGGTATAAAGTGAAAAAGTGGCAACCCAGACGGAAGGCAAGAATGAAGCGTCCAAATGTGTCCAGACAACCGGCATTTATGCCTTATGTAAAAGGGATAACGGATAAGATTGGTGTAGTACTTGAGAAGTACTCCATAAGGACCGTATACACACCGTTGTCTAAAATCGGGGAAAATCTAAGGTCACCGAAGGATGTTATACCTTTCCAGTCACCTGGCGTTTACAAGATCGATTGCAGTTGTGGTAGTTCCTACATAGGACAAACAAAGAGAACTATCGCAGAAAGAGTCAAGGAACATATAGCAGCTGTCAAAAATCGTCAGGTGAACAAGTCTGCCGTTGCTGAGCATTTGCTAGAGTCAGGACCGAACCATTGGATAGAGCTTCATAATCCTAAAATCCTTTCTACGGATCGTCGGTTTTATAGTAGAAAAGTTCGTGAAGCCATTGAAATCAAAAAACACTGTAATTTCAATCGGGACGATGGTTTTAGGATTTCATCTACATGGAATCCTGTCATTAGTAAATGTAGGCGTCAACGAATACCGCCGGTTCGAAAGCCGGACATTGTGAGTTTTGTGTGTCGACCGAGTGACATCCCTAGCGTTCAAGTTGATAATCAAGACCAAGTGCGGGTAGTTCGAAAAACTCGCGCGGCTAGAAGATGTTGATGTCAACTGGAGCCAGTCTTTCTTCGCGACCACGGGGACAATGTCGTCCTCGAAACGTCGAAGGTAATTTAAAAATTATATACGCGGTTAAGTCCCGTTTATTACAAATAATTTTGACAGATATATTTCTCTTTTTTTATGCAGAATTTTGAACATTTTAAGTAATCACACGAAAAAGTTATTTTGTTTGTGTTTTTTTAATAAAACGATGTAAGAAAACACGCTTACAGATAAATTATCTAGATTGTTAACCTTTTCCGGAATTATTAATACTTAGGTATTATGCATATGATGGCCTATTACTCAGCAGTGGGTGGATACGGGCTGAATAAATAGATAGATGCACATGATGCATAAATAATTTTATGAAACGATGTTTTTTTTTCAGAAAAAACAGACAAAGGATAAAAATACACACACGCGCGTTCGTAAGTATTCGTGATTTTCGATTTTTCACGATCGAAAATGACTATGCACTACATCCGTATTACCTACACCAAATTTGGATTTACACGGCAGTAAGTATGTAAGTTTTATTTATAATGTGTATATATCTTTTTTTGTTCCAAGTCTATTATTAGTAAGTACAGTCAAGTGCAAAAAATTAACATCGAAACATTGGTCTCATAAATATATTCAGTGGATTACCACTGCCGATACCAATACTGCCAACATGCCGATACTTACTTTTACGACATATTTTTTGTACTTTTAAGTAACAGTATCTAACCTACCTAAAACCAAAATCAACAAAATAAAATATATGTAGGTACTTATAGAAGTTCAGAAGAAAGAAGTGGGTCAGAGAGAACAAAACACCATGAGTATCAACTCAAATTATATTACACACTTAAATTGTGATATCAGTGTGACGCTAAATACACAATTCTCTGCCATAACAATCTCTAGGCAAACTTTTAACGAGCAATTTCCTCTGACGGTGTCTGCTTGCTAGATTAATTAAATTTCTCATTACACTCTATACTACTTATAAGTTGATGGTGGGGTGACACTTTTGGAATTCAAGTGTTATTCATGGACAAGCGTTCTAGGCGTATTTGGGTTCTGGGTACCTATTACTTAATATGCCATGTAAAAAAATGCCATGAATTGTTCTCATATACTTATATGAGAACAATTCATGGCATTTTTTTACAGTAACAGTAAAATAGCACGGCATGGAATCATCTATTCAGTTAACTTATTTCAATGACGTAGTGTATCTCTAGACAGTCTACATAATAATGCAAAACGATAATAATAATGTACAACAAATATGTACAGAATGTTGTTATCAATATTCTTAGATTAAGGAACCATTGTTGAAACAGGTGTTAGCTTTGTTGTAACTTCGCTTGTTTTCCGAAATGAAATGAAATTCTTGAAATTGGAACACAAAAGTGAGGTAGGGTGATACTACCTCTCTGACTGAGCTACCCTTTTTCATATCTATTACTTCATGTATGGCAATTTTCCTTTTTTTTCTGGATGGTTTGTAACAAAAAGACCAATAAAGAACGTAACAATTTTCTTTTTTTTGCTACTTGTTGTAGAATATTTCACCATTATGTTCTCTTCTTCTTCATCAACGTATGTTCGCCCGCCGTTGGGCATACGCCTCTCCAATCTCTCTCCATTTAGAGCGGTTATTGGCTTCCCTCATCCAGACTGGTCCTGCAGTCTTCCTTATGTCATCTGACCATCGGGCGGGTGGTTTGCCTACACTTCTACTGCCTAGCCGGGGTCTCCACTCTAAAACGCACTTGCTCCACAGTTCGTCGTGACGTCGGCATACATGCCCGGCCCAGGCCCATTTTAGCCATTATGTTTAATCTATACATATAATAAACGCGTAAGGAGAAAAAAAATGTACATTGAAGATATTTGAGAAAATCTAATTTAGGGGGTCTTAGAAACGTTGACTGAATACATTTTAGTGATTTTTGGAATTTTTGTCTGTCTGTCTGTGAGTTTGTTCGCGATGTACGCCAAAACTACTGCACAGAATTTCATGCAATTTTGTATTATAGTAGTTTATACCCCGAGGTAACATATAGGGTAGTTTTTATTCCGCTTATTTAAAAACATTTTTTTCCAATTCAAGCAAGTCTGTTTGGAAAGAGAAGTGCCGTGGTTTATATGGAAGCTCATACATTCTACGACACTTCTCTTTTCAAACAAGTCAATTTCGTTGTGAATGTTGAAAGTAACCGGAAATATAATTGTCATCGAATAAAGGATGATGCACGGTGTTCCAGACCGTCTCCGACACGACAATTCCGAGACTTCGTTTTGTATAGAAAAGCGTCACATGATCCTAGGAGGTCACCTGTACTTATGTGTAGTTAAGTGTCGGAAGTGTCGTGTCGAAGACGGTCCGGAACACCGTGCATAATTATTAATATGTACTTTCAATTTGTGAGATATTTTATTCTATAAATTAAATTATCTACTTATCTGGTTCATTCCTAGCCCTGCGCAGCAGAGGCCTAGGCCACTTTTTTCTTTATATATGATATCTATATAAGATCATAAATTCATAATTTATCATTGTAGTGTGGCAACATAAAATAAACAATTTATTCTTCATTCTTGACCGTTGAGTTTTGTCCGGTCCCGCCCATGCTGCTGAAGAAATTCTCGCTACGATGTTCCGTGTCTGAGCCCTATGCTGTACCTGAGCGTTTTCACAAAAAGTTGTTAGTTTCATATTTTTGAAATTTTAAGAATTTTTTGCATATTCCTACTCAGAATCGTGAGTACTATCAACTCCACTATGAAATTAAAAGTGTCCTGTTCCTCTTACGCTACTTTTCTATGGGCACTTATATGAAAGTAGCGTAATGGAACATAAAAATTGTATGAAAATTTTGGGACACTTTTCATTTCCTAGCAGAATGAATAGTACTCTCGATTCTAAGGAGGAATATCCAAAAAATTCTTAAAATTTCAAAAACACGAAAACCAACAACGTTTTGTGAAAACGCCCACCTACCTGGCATTAGGCACTCGCATACATTGACAAGACACTTAAAGAATTAAGTTTGTCCATTCCCTTTCATGCTGCTGCTGAACCAGTTCTCGCTGCGACTTTCCGTGCCTGAGCCCTATACGAACTTAATTGGCATTTGGCCTTCCCATGGTGTACTGCCTTTTTGCCGAATAATGTTTCGTCAAACTTCATTTAGCAACCAACTTTTCATCGAAGTTTAATTTCGCAAACCAATCCTTGGCATAATTTTACTTTGTAATTTTTTTATTTCGCTGAATTTTTATATTGCAAAATGTTATTACGTCAAATTTTATATAGTTAATAATAATTAATAATAATTGTGTAGCAAATGATTTTCTAAGGCAAATAACATATTGTCAAAGTTTATGTGGTAAATAATTGTGTAGCAATTAGTGCTGTTAGAGATAGGTAGGTTCGGGTTTTTTTATGACCCTATAAACAAAACTGCTCCCAGAGATAGGTAGGTTAGGGTTATTTTTTTTTGATGACCCTAAAAACAAAACTGCTCCCAGAGATAGGTAGGTTAGGGTAATTTATTTTTGATGACCCTAAAAACAAAACTGCTCCCAGAGATAGGTAGGTTAGGGTTTTTTTTTTGATGACCCTACAAACAAAACTGCTCCCAGAGATAGGTAGGTTAGGGTTATTTTTTTATGACCCTAAAAACAAAACTGCTCCCAGAGATAGGTACGTTAGGGTTATTTTTTTATGACCCTAAAAACAAAACTGCTCCCAGACATAGGTAGGTTAGGGTAATTTTTTTTGATGACACTAAAAACGAAGCTGCTCCCAGAGATAGGTCGGTTAGGGTTATTTTTTTTATGACCCTATAAACAAAACTACTCCCAGAGATAGGTAGGTTAGGGTTATTTTTTTATGGCCCTATAAACAAAACTGCTCCCAGACATAGGTAGGTTAGGGTTATTTTTTTTTGATGACCCTCAAAACAAAACTGCTCCCAGAGATAGGTAGGTTAGGGTTATTTTTTTTGATGACCCTAAAAACAAAACTGCTCCCAGAGATAGGTAGGTTAGGGTAATTTTTTTAATGACTCTAAAAACAAAACTGCTCCCAGAGATAGGTAGGTTAGGGTTATTTTTTTTTGATGACCCTAAAAACAAAACTGCTCCCAGAGATAGGTAGGTTAGGGTTATTTTTTTTTGATGACCCTAGAAACAAAACTGCTCCCAGGGATAGGTAGGTTAGGGTTATTTTTTTTTGATGACCCTAAAAACAAAACTGCTCCCAGAGATAGGTAGGTTAGGGTTATTTTTTTTATGACCCTATAAACAAAACTGCTCCCAGAGATAGGTAGGTTAGGGTTATTTTTTTTATGACCCTATAAACAAAACTGCTCCCAGAGATAGGTAGGTTAGGATTATTTTTTTTGATGACCCTAAAAACAAAACTGCTCCCAGAGATAGGTAGGTTAGGGTTATTTTTTATGGCCCTAAAAACGAAGCTGCTCCCAGAGATAGGTCGGTTAGGGTTATTTTTTTTATGACCCTATAAACAAAACTGCTCCCAGAGATAGGTAGGTTAGGGTTATTTTTTATGATCCTATAAACAAAACTGCTCCCAGAGATAGGTAGGTTAGGGTTATTTTTTTATGACCCTATAAACAAAACTGCTCCCAGAGATAGGTAGGTTAAGGTAATTTTTTTAATGACTCTAAAAACAAAACTGCTCCCAGAAATAGGTAGGATAGGGTTATTTTTTATGGCCCTAAAAACGAAGCTGCTCCCAGAGATAGGTCGGTTAGGGTTATTTTTTTATGACCCTATAAACAAAACTGCTCCCAGAGATAGGTAGGTTAGGGTTATTTTTTTTATGACCCTATAAACAAAACTGCTTCCAGAGATAGGTAGGTTAGGGTTATTTTTTTTGATGACCCTCAAAACAAAACTGCTCCCAGAGATAGGTAGGTTAGGGTTATTTTTTTTGATGACCCTAAAAACAAAACTGCTCCCAGAGATAGGTAGGTTAGGGTAATTTTTTTAATGACTCTAAAAACAAAACTGCTCCCACAGATAGGTGAGCCCGGAGTGTTTTAGTGGGTATTCTCTTCCCCCGCTCTTCACTCGGAAGAGCGGCAGGAAATGAGCGAGTCCCACATATCCCCCGTAAGTCCCTGAATCCCGAGGGCTGGGGGAATGCGTAAAGGCATTTCACTCCGTTAAAAAAAAAAAAAAAGGTTAGGACCCTAAAAACAGATGGAGCATGCTTATTTTGGCATGTTTTATTGGATACATTAATAAAAATTAAAAGGAGATTCTAATCCGTAGATAATTTGGCCGAGATGAAAATAATGTATGCCAATCAATACGTTTGACGAAAACATAATTGACATCTTTAAAAAATCAGAAATGATATCAGTGCGAAACGTTGAGTATAATATAATTTGATAATAATAATTTGACCAAATAAAAATATGGGATACGTAGTTCGGGGAGTTAAGAATTTGCTAAATAATTTTCGTCGAAATATTAGTAAACCCTTTCCATACATTATATTACCAATACACTTGAGTTTATATCCGGCTCTGTCATGCTGCTGCTGAAAAAAATCCCGCTACGACTTTCCGTGCATGGACACTATAATGCGGTGCTTGATGGCATTTGGCCTTCTCATACATTCCCTTACATAATTAGTCAGTGTTACTCTGCGTCCGTAGGAAATACCTTAGACAACCCTACACGTGATCCCTGGACGGTGCTTAAAGAGTAACAAACTTGGCAGCTGCACTGTCCCATCTGGACCTCGCAGCACTCATTGGATTTTATTCATCATCTGCTTTTCTACTACTACTATCCGAGAGCAGAAATACCTATCTATATCCAGTGACATGTAGCCATACGATAAATAAATAATTAGCAACAAAAATGTGCTATTTAACGTGTAGAAAGCATAAGTTTTAGAGTATTGGGCTGGAAATAGTGAAATTACCAAACCGCCTAAACACACGCGGGCGAAGCCGCGGGCACAGCTAGTACATACATATATACATATAAACCCCATTATTTTTTTCAAAATAAAAACTCTAACTAACTAGACTTTAGACTCAAAAATTAAACATTAAATCATAAAGCATCCTGCGCGTGGCAACCCGTGCCAGAGTGGCGCGTGCCGTGATAGGTAAAAGTTACCAGTAGTTATACAGTTAATTTTGCATCTACTGGCTGGAGTCATAGAGTTGATAATTCCTTAACAATAACGAACGTTCTGCACCTTTTTTTATGGCGCCTCCAATTTGCAGTTTGGCGGCGATAAGACGCCAGACTAAGAAGAAACTTAGATACTATATGGTTCAACCCAATATATAAAATATTATAATAAGTAACTTAGATATTTTGTAATCAATTTGTTACTATTATGAAAGCATTAACTATCGATCTATAAAGTATTCAATGATACTCAATTTACAACATCCATACAGAACACAAACTAAATCATTTATCATTTAAGACCTAGCTAGAATCCGAGAAATAATAAAAACCCGACTTTTGATGTATTTTTGGGACCCTCTAGCACTTCAGCCTAAACCTGCCAGCACAGCAACGCGGGGGTAAACTGCACTGAAAAAAAATAGGACAAGCGAACTACTTCGGCTATTTCATCAATAAACAAAATTTTGTATGAAGCTAATAAAGTCTATTTGATAATAACTCATTTACGTATAAATAATAATACATTTTGGTAAGTAATAAGCATTAGTTCTGAAGGCCCAAAACATGAGTAACTAGTAGACGAAGTTTGGTTGCTGGTAACAAAAAAAAAGTGTGAAGTTGGGAGCAGTTAAAATGGCGTCGACTGCTACCAAGCATTCATTTAAGTGTCATAGTGGAGTTGTAATCCCATTTGTTACGTTCATCCCGCGTTACTTTTTACCTCTTATTACGAACAGTAGATCGCCGTTCCGACCGCTGCAGCGCCATCTCTTTCGTTCACACGGTATACCGCAAGCAGCGAGTGTTCGTAATAAAGTGGACCAATATGAACATCAGCGTTTAAGAGACCTGGATGCTAGACGGCATATGAGAAAGACTCGCCCTTAGCCCTCGTACATAATATACACATACAACCCAGCTGGGCAACTACACTGCGCTTCGTGTGACCGCGTCTTCAAGACAAAATTTGTCAAGTCATACCCGAGCCTTTCATAATCCTGGAAGAAATAATTGACGGAGTCGGTGTCGCCGGATACGGCGAGGAGAGAATGATGATACCTCCTATATGCCACACCCGAACTATCATCAATTTACCCGTACCCGCTATTAATGGGACCCCTCGTTTTCTATGAAATCGCCTTGAGTCCACTAGCAAGTCGTTATCATGTATTATTTTAATGATCATTAAATAAGCAGCACAACTCCTACATTACTTTATATCTTATTTATCGAATTTCCTAAATGACTTCGGGAAAAGAATGGTGGTCGATATTTTTGCTTAATTTAGAGGGGACTGCCATGTCCGTAGATATACAAGGTGTAACAAAAATACTGGTGATCCGTTTAAGGGCATAATTGGTATAGTATTGCGAACAGGAAAATGTAGGAGAACCTTTTTTTAGACGTGTTTTTTTTTGTAGGCGACATGTCGTTCCAGCCGGCCTACCCTCCATACAAAACCTTTTTTTTCGAGAGGGATTTTTTTTAGTGTTTCATAACAAGAATACTATACTTATTATGCCCTTAAAAGGATTACCAGTATTTTGTTAATGTATAATATAATAGATATGTCATTAAAATTAATTAAAAATCGCTTCAGTTGCTACGGACCGACGATGCTATGAAAAGATACGCACACATCTGCGTTTTAACTTTGAATCGGCGGAAGAATGTCCAAATCTCACCTACTTAATGCCTTAAAATAATATGAAATGTATGTTAATACTTACATATATCAAAAACCTTTATTTTTTAACAAAAAAAAAGGTATCGTTCCGAAAAGCCCTAATTCCATAATACGAAATACGAACTAAATATTATCGCTAAATTGCTTACATGCTCGATTTCATACTACATGATACGGAAAATTGGATTCTTTGTTATTATGAGAGCATATACTACACGACGTATAATGTAATTCATAGATTGTCGCCTACTGTTTCACTGTCCGCAATAATATGCAATGTTTTTTTGTTCTAATGTGAAAATATAGGCCATGTCTTCTATAACTGAGACAATTTCGGCAATATATACCTATTTTGGTAGTACTATTTTTCAGTTCCTAAATTTTGCTAGTCTGAAAATCTTACCTCCGCCCTTGAAAAGCTGCCAGATGCCCGGACCTAGCAACAAGGATAGTACAACGATCTAACTAGATGGATTTTGTTGCTCTCATTATTGTGCCATGTCTGACGTGGCCAAATTTTAGTCCAATAAATAGTGTTAAAGTATCAAAAAATGCAACGAATTTAAGATATATTTTTATTAACTCGTGTTTTATAACACATTTTTCCCAACCGGGATAAAAATAATAAGCAAAAACTCAACGTTCGTCCCGGTATTCATGAAAAATCTTATTTCTAATGCATGAAAAGCCATAAATAAAAATATTTTCATCAGCTTGTCACACACGTGGAAGCGTAAATTTACTTCCGCCCTTGTGAAACTTCATTACACTTGATACAAAACCCTACACTCTAATCAATAAGGGTTGTTTTCGCACAAACACCTTCTAAATCTGCCCTGTCCTTTGATATCAGTTAATCAATATGACAATATACGTATTTATAAGTATAGCTTAGAGCATTTAACCAACCGGAGCGGCCATTGACAGGCGTTCCACTCTGCCGTAAATATATGACCAGTGGTCATAATTATTTTATGGACTGACTTTTATATGACGTGGCTATTTTGCCGGTACATATACATTTGACGTTCCCCTCCCCCGTAAAAATTGGAAGACTTTTTTGTATACAGAAAATTACAGACATGGCCGGTCCGTGCTGTACCTATAGGCATAGAGTAACTTATATATAGTCTCTGCTATAGGTAAATCCCTAGAGCTGGTGACGAATACGAGTATCTACGAAAATGTTCACAGCTCGGTTCAAACATACCTGAGCAGCTACAAACTACTGCGAAACAAATAAAAAATCTACAATGACTAAAACCCTTAAAAAAATGCACGATGGCTACAAGATGGTAGGTAAGTTAAACTTTGTACCTATTCAATTTAGCTCAGTACGATGCCTGCATTGCGATGTTACTGTAGAAAATGGAAAATAAATGATACGTACAGTCAGCATCAAAAATATGTAAACATTTCGGCACTTATGTCTGTGGGATAAGACTCAAATTCGTATTCATATTATTGATGCTGACTGTACATTAGATTAGCAGCAGCAGCTGTTTGGTATTATTTAGGTATTTATCACGAAACCCCACAACACAAGACTTATTGAGCTTAGATTGATTTGAGTATAATTGACCCATTATATTTATTTAATTGTATAATAGAGAGAATTAGGCCTCATTAAAAGCGCTATTTTGCGTATGGAATAAGCATAAAATGTTAGTCCACGAGGACAAAGTCCAATTTCTGTCCTGAGCCGCCTGCGAAGCACATTCGTTGTAGCTTTCTGTTTAGCTAAACATTTCAAATCAGTAATTATCATTGGATTTCAATTGAGTTTTAGCGCCTTTTACCTTGTAATTCACAAGAATGCAATTTACCATTTTCCTGTTCAAATGAAAAATTCGGACTAAAAGTCTCAGATTTAATGATTCGGGGTTAGCAGTTGGTATAATAATGCCAAGCAGGAAAATTACTACTATGTAATTTAATGAGTCCTAGACCAATTAGTGTAATTAGAAACCCGCCGAGTTTGAACAAAAGGATTTTCTCACATAAAATTTCGGTGTATTGTCGCGATCTATTGGTGAGTAGCTTAAACCAAGCATAATTAAGCGTGACATCTGTTGGTGAGTAGAGTCTCGTAAAAAGTAGGAGTAGTTCTAAGATACCTTAATAGATGGCAGGGTGAGAGGAGTTTCTCCGCCAACATACAAGTTGGTGAAATTTTCACATAGAGGGCAATTTTAGGAGGTGGCTCTATAGGTTCCTATGGACCTAGCGCGTTGGAGAGTCTGCCATCTTTTGGTCTTAATCGAAAACTGAAACTACTCCACGCCAATAGTAATAGACAATGCTGCCTCCAACATTTGACTCAGATAAAAAGCGGCAAGACAATCTAACAAATTAAAACAAAAGTCTGTTCATAGATGGCGTCAGGATAAAATGGTACAGTCGCCATCAAATATATCGGAGCGGCCAGGGTACTCAAAAATATCTGAACATGGACTTTATCGCCTTGACAATAGAGGTGTTGTTCAGATATTTGTGACCACCTTGGCCGCTCCGTTATATCTGATGGCGATTGTACAGTAGAGTTCATTGCACCGCCTTGCGTCAAAATTTTAACTTTTAATTCTGAAGGTGTCATTCAAGTTGTACCTATTTTATTTGATCAATATCTCGATGAAAATAACAAAACAAAAAAATATAACTGTCTACGTATTGTCAATATTGGCATTCATTAAACTAATCTTTTTCATGTCATTATATGGTTTTACATTAATTTCTGGGACACTCATCCACGTAATTCATGCCCTGGGGTTCGATTTTTGAATCTCATCGGGTGACTTATTTCGTACTAAATAGTCATCGGCTGCATACAAAAAAAGTCACCGGTGAGATTCAAAAATCGAACTCCTGGCCACTTACGTGATGCCGTGATGGTTTCTTAAGAGTCGCCAGGACGCTCGCGTTCACATACAAACACCTTCAAAATAAGTAGTCATTATCGCTTTGTTTTAGTACTTTTATCTTGTTATGAGCTTAAGCTCCTTAAATTAATTGAATACCTTAAACAATTAAAATACTAATCGGATTATAATTCATTACAAAAACGGAGCTGCGTAGCTTGTATGTACTTCTTGTATCAATTAGATAAATTTAGAAAGTCAAGACGTAAAGTGGGATGGTATTAAGAGAAAATGAACTTCTACAGCGAAAATTGTCGTGAGATAAGTAGATTGCTTTTGTAAAAACTGTGTATAATATATAAGTATAGAAAAACATTGTACGTAGTATATAATTAATAAACAAAGTGTTAGATTTAAGAAATAATTGTTATATTCGTATTCCAAAAAGGCTCATCATAGAAAATTGCACATAAAATATAAACTTGTCAACTTTTCAACCGACTTCAAGATTTCGAAGGAAGAGGTTCTCAATTCGTCGGGATCTTTGTTTTTTTTTGCTATATTTTTTAATGGAAGTTCACCGATTATTCGAAGACGGCTGGACCGATATGGTAAATTCTTTTTTTTTGTTTAAGAGAGTATACTTCACAGTTGGTCCCATTGTCACTAGGTCTAGACTAGATCTAATGATGGGATCCTGGAGAAATAGAGGGAACTCTTGAACTATTATAGGCACACCTATAGTGATTTCACAAAAAAAAATTACAGCAACTCGGCCACTTCCTCTTGAAATAGCGGATCCTAAGTGAAGTCGGTTCTTTTTTAGTTTTAAATTATTTTATATACCTATGATCACGAAATATATATATTGACTGATTGCGTTGCGACTGTTATTATACATTTCAATTAATATCAAGATACGTTCCGTTACACGTGTCGACATCGACAACATACACGCACACTTTGCAAGATTAAAAAGAGTACTTTTGTAAACTTTATTTAGCTCTAGCCTAATACATGCTTATTAAGAATTAATATTTTTATTTGATAGTATATGTACTCGGATTTCGTTTTCATGTTGACGTTTTTTTTACCGTAACTACTCTTTGTAAAAACTGAACACGTCAGCACACCATCAATTTAAACCGGGACACCGGGATAATCCAATAAAAACTTTTCTGCTTGCTCTTGATATTTTCAGCCTGTAAAGGGTATTCAGTTTCAGTTCGAGCCATTTCCCACTATACTATATCAGATTAAAAGTAAAATTTATTACTTTTGAGCGCTAGCCTCGGCCAAAACTGGATTAACTCGTTTTTGATGAAAGTTATACGGCTACCAAATTTTAAAGTGCTTCCTGATGATAAAAAATACAATAAGCTTATAAATAAATAAATAAATAAACTAGAAATGAATATTAAAGGATTTATAGCGATATATGTAGTGAATATAGGTGATTCTATATATATTCTAGGCCGAAATCTAAAACTTTGACGAAATTTATTTTTCATTTAATAGGTATCACATATTTAGTTTTAAACCTGGTTTGAAACTGTCCAATGGTAAATGAAATCTCATTGAATTTCCACATTTTATTCAACGGATAAGTGCCTAGATTGTGCATGGTATTAAATAGTTTAGTCTAGTTTTTCTTGAGATTTATGAGAATTTTGATAACGATTATTTATCTATTGGTGTTTTAAATTAAAACCACATAATTAGCGTAGAGTAAGAAACAGCAGTAATTAATAAACGGGTCAGTTGTTCGTGACGTGGCATAACTGATTACTTTAGGGTTTTGAGTTTTCCAGTTTTGACTTGAAGATAGCCGGCAACCAAGTAAAAATTGAGGAAAGAAATAAACACAGTTATATAATAGATTTTATTGGATTCCACACTTGAATTTTGTGAAGTTGAACACGACATAATATATGTACCTACCTATGTGTTGAGTGACTACTCACTCAAGCAGCCAAGTTTGTTTTACCTGGAACAAGCATATAAATATTTAAGTAAGTAAGCAATTTGTCACCAAGCCTTAATGAAGGCTATTTGTTTTCTTCGACACCTACCAATAAGGGCAATGGAGACTTCTAATATGCATGTGATATGCGGCCGCTATCAACATAACTGACCTTGTGGTGAGACCAACAATATTAAATATGTAAACATAACAGGTTCAACTATGACCACACCAAAAATAACGACCTCCCAGGAGCACAAAGCGTGGATGGATAGGGTATTAATATGTCTTAGACCAAATATACTTAACTTCTTTTGATACAGATTCTTAATTAAAATAAAGGCATTAATCTTTATCCTAATTATTTATTTGTAAAGAAGAATTAGTTTTTATGTTAGCTCCTTGTACAGTCGCCATCAAATATATCGGAGCGGCCACGGTACTAAAAAATATCTGAACGAGCATCTTATCGCCTTGACAGTAAAGGCGTTGTTCAGATGTTTGTGACCACCTTGGCCGCTCCGACATATCTGATGGCGACAGTACTTCACCGTTGCCCCCGCTAGCATACATGTTAGTGTTGTTGGAAAAACATCTACTTAAACTGAAGGGAATGTTTAATTAGGCTTCATCATCCGTCACTCTAAAAAATTTAATGACCCCAAAGTAGTCCAATTATTATATATTGCATTGGTTAGGACCAAGATCGAGTCGGGCTCCATAATTTGGGCACCTCATGAAAAATCCTACACCCTGCTCTTAGAAAAGGTACAGAAAGCTTTTCTCCGCTTCATGTATAAAAAAGAATACGGGTATTACCCCTTTTTATACCCAACTAAATTTTTACTGGGTACCTTAAGCTTTAACTCCCTCGAGATAAGGCGTAATATCAACTTGATGTCCACTGCATGACAAATATTACGAGGAGACTCGGACTGCATGGACTTACTGGCGAAGACGTGTACCCTATATGTCCCCGACAACTACCTACGTGGTCGTTGCCATCGGCTCCTCGCGAACGAACCCTCTCACACCATAGCACACCAGTTCTCTCCAATCTTCCGCTCCCGGACACTTCTGAAAAATTTCTTGTATTTTGCACCATGCTGCGACTTGTTTACTGACAATTATCATAAACTTTATAATCAATTCTTACGTTTTTGTGAATTGTCATCACAACCTCATTAAGTAAGTTATTATTCTCATGTCCATCACAAACATTATATTATTTCTATAGCTTTATTTTATTAACAAATTTAGTTTTACAGCGCATTGGCGCCCCTAGCTGTAATGCTGTAAACTAATATTTGAATAAATGAATTAAATTAAATTAAATTAAAACAACATAACTACTTATATCGGATTTCGACCAAACAACACAACTTCCGATGATTGTCGATATTGACATAACATCCAACCACATCGAAAAAGTAGCAAGAAGCATCTCAGGAGGTGCAGGCCCAAGCGGCACCGATGCTGATCAATGGAAAACGATGCTTTTACGATTTGGCCCACACAGCTTCAAACTAAGATAATCAATAGCATCCTTAACAAGAAAACTAGCAAACGAAATAGTAGAATGGGACGCAATAAGGGCACTGCTGACCAGAAGAGGCATCGCCCTTGACAAATGCCCTGGTGTCCGCCCGATTGGTATAGGAGAAGTACTTCAACGTATCATAGCAAAAGCTATGGCTTTGACGACAGGCATCGATGTACAAGAAGCATGTGGAGCAGATCAACTATGTAATGGAATAAAAGCCGGTATAGAAGGTGCAGCACACGCAATGTCACAGAGCTTCGACGAAAACAACACCGAAGGTATACTCCTCGTCGACGCCACCAATGCCTTTAATGCTCTCAATCGTCCATTAGCACTATGGAATGCCAGAATTCTATGGCCCAGATGCTCTAGATTCCTCTTTAATACGTATAGAGGATACGCAGTCATATCATTTAGAAATACAAGTAAATACATATTAAGCAGAGAAGGAACAACCCAAGGAGACCCGTTGGCAATGCAAATGTACGCGATTGGAATATTACCACTAATAAAATCATGCAAAAACAAGAATAAATACATTCAGAACTGGTATGCAGATGACTCTGCATGCTTAGGCAAATTTGATGAAATACTAGAATGGTTCAACCTGCTTATGAAAGAAGGGCCCAAATACGGCTACTACCCTGAACCAACGAAGAGCTATCTAATAGTCAAAGAAGGCCTTACAGAAATTGCCAAACAAAAATTTGATAAATTTGGAATCAAAATTATAAAATCGCAACGATTTCTAGGAAGTTTCATTGAAGACATAAACCATAAAACTAATTATATACGACAAAAAACGAAAAACTGGACTGACTGCATCCTGAAAGTTACAAAAGCTTGCGAAAAATATCCTCAAGCTGTACATACTGCATTTACTAAATCACTACAATGTGAATGGCAATACTTACAAAGAGTTACCAGCGGAACAGACGAGGACTACAACGACCTAAAGAACACAATTAAGACTTACCTAACACCCTCTATATTAGGCAGAGAAGTAACATCTATAGAACACGAACTCTTTGCACTTCCAGTGAGGCTTGGAGGCCTCGCAATTAACGATCCCACAAAGCAAGCCAAAACTTCACATGAAATATCATCAAAGGCAAACAAAATACTAATAGATGCAATTCGAACTGGCGAAGAAATTAACATAGAAGACCACCAAAAGCATGTATATGAAACCCTAAAGGAAGAAAGAATAAAGCGAGAAAGAATTGAACAAAATGAACTTGAATCAATCATCGATAAACTAACCACAAAAACAAAAAAATGCATCCAAAGGGTGATCAACAAAAAATCATCACAATGGCTAACAGTATTACCGACCAAAGCTGATGATACAGACCTAACAGCAACTCAATTTCGTGATGGCCTTGCGATCAGATACGGGCATGAACCTTCTGGCCTGCCACTTACTTGCGATGGTTGCGGTGAAAATAATTTTAATCTTAATCATGCACTTAATTGCAAGAAAGGAGGACTCATAAAAAGAGGCCACGACCAACACAGAGACGACATCAAAAACTGGGCGGAACCAGCATGGGGTTCGGCAACTATTGAGCCAATAATGCGAACCGCAACCTTAGATCAACCAGGGCTAATAAGCGACTTACTATTGGAAAATGTATGGGAGCCAGCGAGGAAAGCGTTCTTTGACATTCGCATCGTAAATGCCGACGCCGCATCGTATGGTCCACTCACATGGCCCACAATTGCCCAAATACATGCTCGTGAAAAATATCGCAAATATGACCTGGCTGCTGAAGATCTTAGAGCCTCTTTCACTCCCCTTGTGGTCTCCTGTGATGGCATTGTCGGAACTGAATATGAATCCTTTATAAAAAAAACATCTCTTAAGCTATGCGAAAAATGGTCCAAGCCTTACTCGCAAATAATAAACTGGATCAAAGTAAAAATACAAATTTCAATCATCAGAACGGTCTCCATTAGAATCAGGGAACGCGAAGAAGCATAAAAAGATTTGGATACGAAGACGGCTGTGGTATACCCATCCTTGAGCATTAGATTTCTCTTTCCCAAATGATACCATATGTTCATATGTTTTTGTACTATTTATTGTAATAAATTACCATTTACACATAACTACTTATACATTACATTGGACATGATTTTACCGGAGATCGAAAAACTAAATTTCTCTTACAATGATAATTAAAGCTTGATTTTCAGGGACATTTAGATATTTGGACACAAAGTTAGGATTATTTCTTTATTTGTTTTAAGGCTCAAAACTTTGTCACTTATGCTATTTTTGTAAACATTAGCTAGTTATGTTTGTTCTTATGAAATAAAAAACATATTTGTATGTGCGTCATTAGCGTCGAATCTTGAATTAATTTTTTTCAAGTAATACTCAATAGGTATTTAAGTTCAATCTATTTGAGAGCACGTTTTTAAACAGTGTGCAGTGTCCTCACGATTTTTTTCTTTACCGAAAAGCGACTAGTAAATATCAAATGATATTTCGTACAATAAGTTCCGAAAAACTCAATGGTACGGGCATTCCCGGGGGATTCCGGACGGGGAGTCCCGAAACCCGGATTGAAAGTCGGACGTCTTACCACCAGGCTACAAGCGCTTCTGTAATCGGTGTTATTGTATACTATGAAGTATATAAATCGAGATTATCAATATTATCATACTTGACTTTATCCAAATAACACTATCAATGAAGATAGCGAAATGCCACATCCTTGAACATTGGTCACTGAATGTTGGGCCGATTAACGACGACGAGATCTATGTTAGTTAATTCACTAGTAGACTTACTCACTTGCAAGACAGTCGTCTGTGGGATCTTGAGGCTGATTTACATGTAAGTTGTGATACATTTTAGTAATTCTCAAAAACTGATTTAACAACTTGCTCATTTTTTGTAATGAGCTTGTGGACTCTTAAAAATATCCGCTAGTTAACAGTTTCAATAATTATTATGGTTTATTAACAAACCATAATTATAATTATTATGGTTTGTCTGATCTTGTAGTTAAAATGATCAACTTTTGTGGAACAGATATCTTTCTTTTGATCAAGCAGTTGTCTAAATAAATTTGGCAACGGTAATATTACTCACACAAGAGTTGGTAAATATGTATAGCAGAATCGACAATTCAGATACCTACTTTAGACGCGTTACGCTACGCTCTAAGCCGCACTCTACTAAACGAAAAAAAAAGTAGAAAGCTATGTAAACTAGACATTCAATAATTATTATACATGTAGATATTAAATACAATCTAAATGTTGAGAAAAGACAGTTTTATTGATACATTATGGTTGGTGGTAAACATATTATTAATGAGCCAAAAACTAATTGTACATATTTATCAGAAAAATATGGGTACGGAGACAAGACTTGAAACGCATTTATTAATGTATTTTTTTCGTAAAAATGCAGTTCAAGTGCTTGGGTTAGTTACGATACCTACTCTTATTACACCAGACAAATGTATATTTATCTACAAATATTATGTATACATACATTACTACATTTACCTACACACTTTACTTATGACCGCCAATGAACTAAATAAATAATGACAACAATGAATAGGTGCACAACACATTACAAGGAACTGTGTAGTACTTAGATAGCTTTATCTATCATATTATGAGAAACCAGAAAACGAAGGTAAATAAAAATCTTAAATCAGAAAAAAAGTTAAATAATTCCCAGTTTAAAATGAATTATTTACAACAATAATGCTATCAACTCCAGAAGGCTATTTAGGCTAAAGGATCCTCTCAGTTTTCAGTGTAATCAAGAAATTAAAAGTTATAATGGACTGTAGTTGTCTCGCAAAAGTTAAAATGGTACCAATTTGTACGCAACGTGCCCTCAAGAACCTAAAACTCCGCAAAGCAATACACTACCAACGAGGCGAAACGCGCAAATTATAGCCATCTGAATTTTGTTTAGGCAAAATTTTAAGTTAGATTCGTAATACGGCATTACTTAAAATTGTCTACATTATTATTCTGTAGTTTATTTATGAGATGGAAAATAACTAAAAGACAATGATAACGTTTATGCACGTAAAAGACATCGTAAACCTATTTCAAGTCAGAGTTATAAAAAAAAGAAGAAGTGAGTAATAAAATAGCTATTAAAGAACTTTTCTAAAACATTTATCTACTTTTCGTTCCTTTGGTTACCTGACCAAGGATGAGGAAGGAACGTAGATTTAGAGTCTACCTGATTAAAGTTAATACAAAACAAGTTTGTAATTTTTAAAATCTATTCCGAATTCGCTCTAGGCCATACAACTCTTTGTGGCTTGGTCACTTTTATTTATAGTACGGGCGGGGACCGTAAGATCTGCTACGTTACGTGATACAAAAATGGCACATGGCACTTGTTCATAAAAGTGATGTTGATTTCCGAAAAAATCCTTGCCGGTTGGCCTGAAACCACGAGCGTACGTCACGCTTGAGATGCGAGGCAAATTAATAAAATAAGGTGTACGGGATTCAAAACCGTTTTCAACCGACTTCAAGATTTGGAGGAAAGATTCCAGGTTCTCAATTCGTCGGGATCTTTGTTTTTGCTTGTTTTTTTTAAATGTATGATCACCGATTATTCAAAGACAGCTTGACCGATTTGAAAAATTATTCCTTTGTCAGGATCTAATGGTGGAATCATGGAGAAATCGAGGGAACTCTTCAACAATTATAGGCACAATATTACTATAGTGATTTGAGTATTTCTTACAGCAACTCGGGCATTTGCTCTTGGAAAGATGCAGTTTAATGACATCGGTTCTTTTGTTTTTATAATGAATGGTGTTTCTATCTGAAGACAAATTTTTTTTTTCAGTATATATCCCATACACCCAACATGGTACTCACTTTGTACAAGCTGGACGCCAGTCCGCCGGTCCGGGCAGTGAAGATGGTGATTGCAGCAATCAATCTGCCCGATGTGGAGTTCGTTGACGTCAATTTGCTGCAAGCAGATCAACTCAAAGAAGAATATACCAAGGTATTAGCTAGGGATACACGCACAGATTTGCTCCATATATGGACGGATCTGTCCGCCGGGCATATATCACGTAATTTTGGTCAATTTTTGCTCGACATGTTTCGATCAATTTACGATAATCATTATCACGAGCGGCCTTCCGCGACGGCATCGCCTCGGCTACTCGCGGAAGCCCGCTCGTGATAATGATCATCGTAAATTGATCGAAACATGTCGAGCGAAAATCGACCAAAATTACGTGAGTAACCCGTTATTAATACTTTAGTATTTTTAATTAACCCCTTTATTTCCGTAAACATTATAAAAATACCTATTTCTATTTTCAGCTCAATCCACAACACACAATACCAACATTGGTGGATGATGACTTTGTCGTTTGGGATAGGCAAGTATTTAAACACTAACTAATAAAATCACTGTAAATTTAATACCAAAATAACTCCTTATTTCATTTATTCATGTATTCATTTTAAACCTCCGTATTTTGCAATGGAGATTCAGACAAAAAAACTTAAAATATAGGTTATAATCTTTAATAGATTTTAAAACTAATTAATATACGTACAAATATACTGCTAAGTATATTACAATTTAGAAATTTGTTAATAATGTTAATATAAATCTAAAAAGGTCGAAGTAAATAAATTTGTTGATGTACGAGTATAACCACTTCTTAAACTAGGTTTGAAAGTTCTGGTTTTAACAGTTATATCATTACACTGAAAAAAAAGGATAACAAAACTACTTTGGCTATTTCATCAATAACCAAAGTTTGGTAAAGAGTTAATCAAGTTCATTTGTTAATAACACATGGTTTATGTATAAATAACAAAACATTTTGGTTAGAATAAGCCTTAGTTTTGTAGTCACTATTTTTAAGTTACTGGTAGACGAAATTTGGTTGCTTGTAACAAATTATTTTTTTCAGTGTATAAATTTCCACAAGAAATGACAAGTTTAACCTTTACTACAATGTTATTAATTTCAGCCATGCGATATCAACGTATCTGATAAATATGTACGCTGAAAACGACTCTCTGTACCCATCGGAGCCGAAAAAACGGGCTCTGATCGATCAACGACTGCACTTCGATAGTGGCGTCCTGTTTCCCCCGGTACGAGAAGCAGTGGTTAGTAGACTGAACTTACAATATTACAGAACTGATATAGACAATGTATTCTAGGTGTTATTTTTTTATGTCAACTGAATAGTGCAAACGGGAGGCCAACATTTCCAAATTTTATTTAAAATTATATAGTTAATTTCTGTGAGAAATTAGTGAATCAAGTTGAAGAGCGCAGGCCTATTGGAGCCATCTAAATTGACTAAGGGTCTCCCCCCACCTATCGACGCGGAATCGGCTTTCGCCGATAGAAAAAAGCTTTGTGTCTACGCAATAAGAGCGAACAAGACGTCGACGCTTCGGCAGCCGTCGGCCGAGCCGAGCCGAGCCGAACCATTGCTTTATAGCTCTTAATTATTATTATTTATTGTATGGAAAACCAACAGCATAAAATATTTATAGAAATACAATAAAACTAGAAAGCCAATTACAGGTTCTCACTTATAGATCTAGATTACTTACAAAAAGAAATTACAGCCCAACTTGAAACACATGCAAGTACCGATACCACAAAACAATAGAAGATACTACTCTAAAAATAACCATGCAATTTACTAGTTCAACTTTCTCGAATTATAATAAACTGCACCCGCACCTACACCGGGAGTGCTGCCCATCAATACCTTAATCAATTTAGCCCTTATCGCTGGTATGCTGGATGCTTAATGCGTGGACATACAGCTTTTTTCTATCGGCGAAAGCTGATTCCGCGTCGATAGGTGGGAGGAGACCCTAAGGCTCCTTAAAAATAACAGGTTTTCTTTATCTTCTGGAAGATCAATAAATTATTGGTAACAAGAAAGATAGTAAACCAGTCAATTAAACCGTTGCCTGTAAATATGTACAGCGTGCTCGCGAGGAAACCGCATAATTTTGCCAGCGTATTCCTGATCATAATTGGAGACTAAAATGTGGTATAAACTTTTCTTGATTTCGCCTATAGTTTTAGAGTTCCCTACTGCCAATTAAACAAAAAAATATTTTTTATTGTAACTCAGTGCAAAATGTTTTTTTGATGGTGATTTCACTCTTTATGGGATCTAGTATAGACATCCATAATATTGTCAGATATCAAAATGCCGAGGAATAGTTTGCGTAAACCATTTTTTACGAATAAAAATACACCAATTTATTTTAGTCAATAGTTTTACCAATAACAAATCGAAAAAAAAGCAAAAAAACTTTTATGGCGAATTCGACATAAATTCATATAACATTTATTACTTCTTATGACCTCAGGAATACGCTAGTAAAATTATGCAGTTTCCTCGCGAGCACCCTATATAGCCATGAACGAAATATGCGTTGATTAATTACTGCTATTCCTTTACCTTTCAGGGTCCAGTCATTTTTGGAAATGAAAAAGCTTTCAAGCCTGAAGTGCTCGACAAAATCCGGAAAGGTTATGACTTCACCGAGAAGTTCTTAACGGATCCGTGGTTGGTCGGTGACGACATTACAGTGGCAGACATCTGTTGCGCCGCTACTATCAGCACATTGAACGAAATACTGCCAATCGACGAATCATTGTGAGTTTTGCTATACCTATAGTCTGTATTTTTAGGTATTTAAATAAAAGTAAACAAAATCTACCCTCCAATGGCTCCTTAAGCCAGTTGAGGGTAGATGAAAACATTACATGATCAAATAATGTAGGTTAAAGTCAGGTCGTTCGTTCAGTGACAGATCTAGGCGCTTTTATATTTGGTTATATCATACTCTTTTTGGTTGGTTAACCAATAAATGTTATAACTACCCGAGAATGTACAAATTGTTTGTTTACTTTTATTTAAATACCTAAAGATACAGACTATAGAAGAATACTCGAGGTTACTAATGATTGACGTCTAAATTATATAATTTTCTTATCATTCGCCCGTGCGTCTACGTGAGAAGTATGGGCGTGATGAACGGGTATATGTATTTTCACCACGGTGCAGTGGGGGCAAACGCTTTTTATACACATGTGGGGAAAATAATTTTAACCAAGTTCATATTTGTTATTTTACGTTATCTGGGAAAGTGGACATTAAAGAGATGATTTTGTTTTAAATAATTTTGAATGCATTCATTTGACTTCGATTTTTTATATTTTATAGCTTATTTGTTTTCCTGTGTGTGGTGATTTTTTCAAATGAGGTCAAATTTTGTTCAACCTCTTTTGCCTCGTTGCCCTCATACGCTCAAGATTAAATTTTTGTATCTTTCGCTAGCTGGCGTTCCAGTAAGAGTATGAGGGGTTAAACATCAACTTTGCCACCTTGTGTAATAAATAGGTATTGGCACCATGCCACAGGGGCCAACTTTAGATGAAGTTGTTTAGTTTTATTAGATTACTTTATTGTAGGGTTTATTTTGTAAGTATGTAGTTTAGTGATATTTTAAGTGTGTGTATATGTATCATAGTACTATTTTTATATTCTTTGGCTATAGATATTTTTAATTAAGCATATTTTATTGTTACGTCTGCGCATCGTACAATTTGGTTATTTTTTTAGGGATAATAAATAACTTACATATTTAGATATAAAAGCAAGAAAGACCAGATTCAGATTTGAACGAGTTATTAAATCTGTTGCTAATAGGACTTCATCTTACACGTAAATTAATATTCAAATATTAAACATTTCAGGTTCCCAAAGCTGGTTGACTGGATGAAACGTTTTTCGGAACTGGACATATACAAGAAGGAAAACGAACCAGGGTTGACAGCTATCAGCCAGATATTAAAAAGCAAATTGGCTTAGATATTTACTATTTATCGTATGCAATTTGAACTTAAAGTCGAGATACATGTTACGTATTGTCTTCTTCAATTACGAGTACTACTGAGCACTGTCAAACTAAAATTATTTATAGTTAGTTAATGAACAGACAACCCTACATGTTTCGTCTTGCAAGAAAACACTGAAATAAAAATAAATAAAAATTATAGTATTACAGTCAAAGATGTTTTATTTTCTGATAGCAAGTTTATATAAATGAAAATACCACTTAGTGTAAGGCCTGAGTGGACGCTCGTGGCGGGGCGTGCAGCGGGACGGGGCGGGCGGCGTGCATGTCAAACAAAGGACACTCGTACTGGTGTCCTGAGTCGACGCTGCCCAAAGTGTATGGACGCTCGCCCGCCCCGCTGCACGCCCCGCCACGAGCGTCCACTCAGGCCTTACACTTAGGTATTCTAATCGCATCATATCTACTTGTATATTATCTTATCATCAACGTATTTTTTGTAATCAAACCGAATGATTCGATCTGATCCAGTATCAATGCAAATTAGCTCCCCATGAAAATTAATTGTTTACTTGTCATTTCCTCTACGCCACGACAACTGACTTTCCGAATTATAGTCTACCCAGCGCCACATGTCGAGTTGTACATTAACACATATGAAGATCCCCAACTTGACATACGTTACGTGATATATAGGTACAATATAACCTTATACTTCTATATGTCATCTATATAAGTTAAAATTTTATATACCTAGTAGTGTGTCTACCTAAAATAAACAAATCAAAATATTTCTTAAAATAATTTGATTTATTTTTCAGCTGGCTCTACAACAATATTTAAATAGTAATAATTCAAAATCCTGTGAGCTTGTTAAGTACTCAAGCAGTTAAGTAAAAATGATTTTTACCTCGAACTGGTATCACGATTTAATATTTAAGTACATAAGTAAGCAATTTGTCACAAAGCATTAAGTAAATGAGGCTATTTGTTTTCTTCGATACTTAACTTACCAATAAGGCCAACGAAGAATTGTAATATGCATGTGATAAGTATGCGACCGCTATTCACATAAGGCGGCTTTCACACTGCTGCGGTTTCCGTATGCGGCGCCGGTGTACGAGCGAGATATTGCTCTGCATGTGTATAGCGCTGTCACGCTTGCACACCGTCGGCGCATGCGGTTGCGGCGCCAGTGAGATAATTGCCTTACTGACCTTGCGGCGAGACCAACAACCATATTAAACATGTAAATATAAGATGTATGTATGTATGTATGTAAACACTTTATTGTACATAAAAAAAGTTACAATAAAACATGATAAAAGAGAAAACAAAGTACAAAGGCGAACTTATCCCTGTAAGGGATCTCTTCCAGTTAACCTTTGAGCAAATGAGAGAAAACTATAAGATAGACAAACAAGCAGTATGTACTTAGTGTACGGAAATAAACATCGAAACAAATTATCTACTTAGCCTTAGCAATAAATACACATATAATATAAAATCATATATATATATATATACATATATATTAAACATAAATAATACTAGGTACCTACTCAACTAGAAGACAAATCATTCGGAAGCCACAATTTATGTAATTTTCCCTTCAGTGATGCAACCGACTGGGATTGTTTAAAGGACAACGGCAACTCATTCCACAACTGCACAGCACGTACTGAGAAATACTTGGAATATGACTTGACTTGGAAGATGCCATATCAAAAAGAACGAACAGGAGCACAAAGAGTGGTTTGGATATGGTGTTATATTTCTTAGACCACATACTTACTCAACTTCTTTTGATATAAATTCTTGAGGCCATTAATCTTCCTCTTAATTAATTGTCTGTAAAGAAGAACTGGTTATTATGTTAGCTCCTTGGACTTCACCGCTGCCCCCGCCAGCATATGCTAGTGTTATTAGAAAAAAATCTGTTGGTACTCAAACTGAAAGGACATTTTTTTTTCGCTAAAAATTATATTGTATTAAATGATACCGATTTCCACGGTGAATGCAATACAACTCAATTTAAAAAAAATGTTGAAACACCTAAATGTATATTATTTTTAGTTACATTAAAATATTAGAAAACTTAGCAAATAAGTGGCATTACAATTACATAATAATCCTGACGTTATATGTTTGTCTGAGCATTGGATGAACGGGTTATGAACTAATAGCTGTTTGGTGAAGAAACCCATGTTTTTCAAGTCAGGCAAAGTTGTGCATCGTAGGCAAAGTTGTAGCACGTGACGGTACCTTAGTATAATTGAAATAGAAAAGTACATATATTTTCATAAATGTCCTTTACGCTCCCGTCCGCCGGTTGCACATGCTTTTATTATTCAAATTGATTATCAGTGTTAACTCACAAATTCATAGAAATATTTCAATTGTTACTGATTATCTGAACAAACAGTCTGATGTTGCCGGCCTAACTCTGGGAACTGGGTAGAAAATGCTGATAGATGTGGTTATTATTTTCGCTGTATTTCCATTATTTAATGGGGTTATTATAGAGCTTTAAAATAGGTAATACAATGCCAAGGTCTCTCAGATCGATCAACAAAACCAGAAGAAAACTTTACGCTTGAAATTTAGCTCTGTCCGTCCAGACCTGTTTCCCAGAATAATACAAATGTAAATAATACAAACGCAAGCAAACTTAACCTTTTTGATGCTTTGTTAAAATTAAATGCACTCTATACGCCAAAGGAATAATGAGTTTAGAGTAAAACGTATGGTATCATAGCGGATATATGTGTTGTTACGCCAAAAACATTCGCCTTTGTACATATTTGCTGTGTTATATATTTCTGGTGTGTTTTCCTGTACAATAAAGTGTTTTAATACTACTACTACTAAAACAAACCTTACCTTGATGATTATGAGTTTTCTTTAGGATCAATATAGTTTTACTTAATTTTAAGTCTGAATTAGGTAATGACAACGCTGGTATTTATTATTCTCACAATAGTAAATATAAATTAGAGTAGCTTCGATAAATAGTATTTTTATTTTGACAAATTGATAAATAAATTGTTTGTATGAAAAATACAATCTTTTCTTTTTTTTACGTATCATTTTTTGAGAAATAAGTAAACCAAGTTGCCTTCGTATACAACTGTTACAAATAAGAACCCGTAACAGTCATAAAACCTGGCACTGGTTGAATTCTGTAAGGATACCTATGATAGATTACTAAGTATTACTACATACATCATAAGGTAAATAAGGTGTCAGTGTTTAATTAAACTTAAGATAAGGTAAACGCTTTGTTTCACTTACGCGAGCAAAGCCGCGGGCTAGAAAAAAAACATAAATAGGTAGGTAATTTTTTGATTTGAAACTCAATATTTAAGTTTAATCCTGTTTGGGGAGCACTTTTAAACAATTTGTAACGCCCTCACTATGTTTTTTTTACCGAAAACTGACTAGTAAATACCAAATGATAATTATTTCGTACAATAAATTTTGGGAAAACTCATTGGTACCAGCAAGGGTTTGAGCCCGAGACCCGGATCGAAAGTCGGACGTCTTACCGCCAGGCTGCCAGCGCTTCTCGAATCGATGTAATTATATATTGTGTAATTAAATAAATCTAAATTATTATACATGACGTTACCCAGATATTATCAATAAATATAGTGAAATGGCACATCCTTGAACATTCGTTACTGAATGTTGAGCCAACTATCGACGATGAGATGTGTGTTAGTTAATTCACTAGTAGACTTACTCAGCACTTGCAAGACAGTCGTCTGTGAGAGCTTCGAGCTGATTTACATGTAAGCTATTGTACATTTTAGTGACAATTTAAAAAAATAAAAATATTTATAAGCAAAGTAATCGATATCACTACATAGTATAAAACAAAGTCGCTTCCGCTGTCTATCTGAATCGGAAGGTTTATATGTATAATAATTGCACCCGTGCGAAGCCGGGCGGGCCGCTAGTGGGAAGATATACCATTTTAAGAATTCTCGAAAACTGCTTTAACATGTTGCATTGTTCTGGATGGGAGGCTGCCAAAGGTATGATCCTCATTGCCCATAATGATGGTCACAATTACCCTTACCTCAATGGAAGTCAAAACAGATATTTTTTTTTTACTTTTATATTTTCCAAAGATGGTTATTAATGTGATAATTACTATCTCAAATGATATCGAATAAGGATTCGGTTCATTTTGATTTTTGCTTAAGTGGTCCCCAGTTATCCCATTCTACCCTAACATCATGTTTTAGACGCGAGGCATAGTAATAAAATAAGGTGTACGCGATTAAGAACCGTTTTCAACCGACTTTAAAATTTCAAAGGAGGATTGGAGGTTTTCAATTCCGGTGTAGTATTCGGCAACGACCCTCTGAACCGCCGAAATACTACACCCTTCGGCCAGAAGTTCGCGCTCTCGATGGTCTGCAGTAGCGGCCGCGGCACGCGCGCCACAAACGAGCAAAAGTGCACGTAATGGCGCGATCGCAGCTGGAACACCCTCAACTCGTAGCCGGTTTTCTTGAGAACATAATCCATCACATCTGCTGCCGTGGCGGTAAAATGCATTTTTTTATGTATGATCAATTGATCATCGATTATTCTAAGACGGCTTAACTGATTTGGAAAATCTTCCTTTGTTTGAAAGGGTATATACTTGTTTATGTGCAATAAAGTGATATATACATACATATATACATACATATATATATTATATATACTTGACAGTTAGTCCCATTGTCATTAGGTCAGGATCTAATGATGAAATCTTGGAGACATCGAGGGAACTCTTCAACTATTATAGGCATAATGTGAACTATGGTGATTTGAGTACTTATTTTCTTACAGCAACTCGGGCATTTGCTCTTAAAATTAGAAAGATGTAGTCTAATTGAAGTAGGTTCTTTTTTGTTTAAATAATGAACGTTGTTTCTTTTGTATGACTAAAACAACTTTTCCAGTTAGGTCCAACATGGCACTCACTTTGTACAAGCTGGACGCCAGTCCGCCGGCGCGGGCAGTGAAGATGGTGATTGCAGCAATCAACTTGCCTGATGTGGAGTTCGTTGACGTCAATCTGATGCAATACGATCAACTTAAAGATGAATTTACCAAGGTATTAACAAGCTACTTTTAAATTTTTAATTAACTTCTGTAACACCATCACCACTACCCGCCGACAGATGGCGCTAGTAGTACCAGAATATGCACCATGCAACGATGCAACTGCACTACGGCGCTACTCACACCGTGCACCAAGAGATGGCGCAGCGATCGAGTTAGATGTCGCTAACGGAAGGTTGACGAAGAAACATGACCCTCGACGCTTTGCCGAGGTTTATTTGAGATTCGCAGTAGGGACTGGTAGACGCACGCTAGGTGACCCAACCACGTTTGAGCACTCTAGTGTCGACACTCCAGTACTATCTCCCTAGACCCGTAAGCGCCTACCCCTCGTTAGGTCTTACGCGGCTAGTGAGCACTAATAGTCTAAGTTTAGTCTAGTAATTGTAACTCTTCCATCCGAATAAAACGTATTTTGTACTCGCGGCTTTTCATCTTCGCCTCCCCGTTCTACACTTCTTAATTTCCGTAAATATTACAACAATACCTATATTTCTATTTTCAGCTCAATCCACAACACACAGTACCAACATTGGTGGATGATGACTTTGTTATTTGGGATAGGTAAGTATTTAAAAACTAATAAAAAATAAATCATTGTCATATTAATACTTAAATAAGAGTTTGCTACGTAGACTTAAACGATAATGAAATAATTTTAAACAAACAAGAACCGTCTTCACATAGACTCCACTTTCCAAAAGAAAATGCCCAAAATACTGTAAAAAATATTTAAATCACTATAAGCCTATAATATTTGAAGAATTCCCTCGATTTCTCCAGGATCTCATCATCAGATACTGGGCTGATGACAACGCGACCAACTGTGAAGTTCTTGCAAAAAAATAATTTTCCGAATCTGTCTAGCTATTTTTTAAAACAATCGGTGAACATACATAAAAACAAATATGTAGCAAAAATCTCGATTAATTGAGAACCTCCTCCTTCGAAATCTTGAAGTCGGTTGATAACAATATTTTAACTTAAAAAGTTAGCTGATATTTTTCAATGAATTCTAAAACTAGGTAATAATGGTAATATACGTATTTTTAGACTGTTACCAGTTGATATATGTAATATAACAAAAAAACAATAGGGAAGATACAAGTAGGTATTCATTTAGTTTCATACATGAAATCTAGAATGTTATGACTAAAGAAATTAGCTGATGAACATTTCTTACACATACGAATATAACCTACCTACATTTAAAACTAGGTTTCAAAGTTCTGGTTTTATCAGTTATATCGCTAAAATTGCCACAAGAAATGATAAGTTTAACCTTTACTTCAATGTTATTCATTTCAGCCATGCGATCTCTACGTATCTGATAAATATGTACGCTGACAACGACTCTTTGTACCCATCGGAGCCGAAGAAACGGGCTCTGATCGATCAACGACTGCACTTCGATAGTGGCATCCTATTTCCCCGGCTACGAGAAGCAGTGGTTGGTGGTCAGAACCTATAAAACTGGCATAAATAATGTTTTGTACCTAGGAGCTTCAGTTACAAAGTCTTTTTTTATTGTTATATCAATACGACTATCAAGTGCTAACGGGAGGGCATCATTTACAAATTGTATTTCGATAGATTTTATTGTTAAAGTTAAAGTTGACCAAAACTTCTAAATAAATAATAGGTTAACGAACAGGTTTTTAGTTTACTATGGTTGTTAAATAAATTATTAGTAACAAGAAATAGTGAACCATCAAGGCAGTCCATCAAACGGCTATATGTAACTATAGCACATACAATAAAAAAAAATAGACTGAGATGCAAAAAAACAGGTTTCATTGAAATTTTCTTACTGAAACGATTCGTTTTAATAACTTTAAAGTACAGATTATTAATATAAATGAACAAGGTACTTATAAATATATTTCACTGTTAACGATAATATGCATTGATTTTTATGTTTTTTTTTTTTTAATTTTTAAGGATCCAGTAGCTTTTGGAAATGATAAAGCTTTCAAGCCTGAAGCGTTGCAAAAAATCCAGAAAGGTTACGAGTTCACTGAGAAGTTCCTAACGGATCCGTGGCTGGTCGGTGACCACATCACAGTAGCAGACATCTGTTGCATTGCTACTATCAGCTCATTGAACGAAATACTACCAATCGACGAATCTTTGTAAGTTTTGCTATACAAGGTGTAACAAAGATGCTGGTTATCCTATTAAGGGCATAATCGGTATCGTAGGTATTACTATTAAAAAAGTATGAAACAAATTCATGGCGAAGAAAACATTTTTCGTTTTTTAATGAGGGTTGATCAGCTAAGACCACATGCATATTTTAATTCCTTAGATGCTCCTAGTAAATAAATAAAAAATACTTTAACTGTCGAGCTAGGTAACTTGCAAGATATGTGTTCTAAATTGTATGGATCCAAAAGCTGTCATCATCATCATCATCTCAGCCATAAGACATCCACTGTTGAACATAGGCCTCCCCTTTAATGGGGTGTTTTCCATACGCACCACGCTTGGCAGGCGGGTTGGCGCGCGCAGTTTTTTTTTGTTTATTGTTGTTTAGGCTTTCGGAAGATGCTGCTGCCCATTTCCCGGCATATTCCCTTAGCAGACTCCTACTGCAACTACGGGACGATATGGTGGTGGACAATTCTAAGGCCTGGCACCCCACGGCTCAGCTGTGCTTTCTCTAAAAGTTTTTTATAAAGCGTGACTCTATAAGGATTCTATTATTTAGATAAAAAAAACCAAGAATAACTACAGCCAACTTTGAAGGACTTATTAGATCCGTTAATATTCAAATATTACTTATTTCAGGTTCCCAAAGCTGGTTAACTGGGTGAAGCGTTTTTCGAAACTGGACATCTACAAAAAAGAAAATGAACCAGGATTGTCGGCTTTCAGCCAGATAGTAAAAAGTTCATTGGCTTAGATATTTATTTATCGTTTGCAATTAGAGATTAAAGTCGATCTACATATTGCACGGAGTCGGGTGCATTCGTAACCAGTGTGTCTTTACCGAGAATTATTATGAATTGCAGAAAAACAATCAGTTGCTCTAAGAAACAAATAGCAATTCGAACCTACATTTCTTTGAATTTACGAAAGTTTTTATGTGTATTTTTGCAAAATATTTACAGGTGTAAGATCTCGTAGGAACATTATGATTATTATGGTACATACATACCTGTTGTTTGAACTATGTGGCTATAAAAAGACACACATACTGCAAGTAATCGCGATAAATTAGTCAAGTTTTCTTATTTAATTGCTGAGCACTGTTAGTCATGATGCATATACGAGTAGATAGGTAGTTTAATATTAAAAAACGGAACTTTATAATCACTCAATTTTCACAGTTATTTAAGTACCTATACCTACTTAAAGTATTACATGTACGCATCAGTTAACTCACTATATTATAAATATTCATTGCATTTATAGTATTAATAGCCTTAGGAAAGAATAAAAAAACACGAATACTTTTTAAATTATTGTTAATTAATGAATCAGGAACCCGACGCAAGTATGTTTTGTTTGGTAGCACAATCACTGAAATAAAAATAATAAAATAAATACGGCCATAAATGTTTTATTTTCTGACATTTAAAAGCACGAGTAGATAGAAAGTTGATAAAATATAAATGATAATACCACTCTTTCTAATCACATCGTAATTGGACGAGCGGAGTGTAAGCGAAGTGTCAGCTGACTACCTAGACGTCTGTACATATGGATGGCTTTTTGATTTCGAATAGTTGTTCCGCAATAACTTTAGTAGCCTTTTTCTTGTGCTTATGAAATTTGGTGAGGTGTTAGCAGGGATAAGTACAATTTGGGAGTTCTATACTTTGTCATTAAATAAATACAATCTTTGAACACATTGAAAACATAATCAACCCTGCAGGACTTGAACCTGCATCGATACGCCTTGCCGATCGCTTTACCAAATAAGCAATGGGTTCAGTTACTAAGTTGACGAAATTTTCAATGCCTTCAAATACTTTGTTGCATTTATTTTTACATCGACTTTAAGCCTTAAGCGACATCTGTGTGCTACTAGAGGTAGAACACAAGTTTATATTTATTAAATAACAGACTATAGTTTGAGTGGAATTCACCACTTTAAAGAGATATAAATCGAGCAAGGGTTTCTGGAGCTAGAAGGCGTGAAACAATCAACATATTAAGGATCTTGTTATGTGTTTTGCAAGGAAATCGCGAGTATTCAGTTCGAGGCGGACTACTAGTATACACACTCATATATCCCTAAATTATTCTATTCTAATCAAACCGAATGATTCGATCTGATTCACTATCAATGCAAATTAAATGAATTGGCTCCCCATTTAAATTAATTGTTTACTTGTCATTTCCTACGCCGCGACAACTGACTTTCCAAATTAGTCTACCCAGCGGCACATGTCGAGTTGTACATTAACAAATGTGAAGATCCCCAACTTGACATACGTTACTGACAAGACCCTTTAAGATAAAGCGTGTTCCGCTTGAATGAATAAGATATGAGAGTCGGCGTCGGAGTTAATATTAATGAGGCTCTTATAGGCTGTTTACAATTGTTCCAGCGCTGCCAATAGAAACTTGAGCTTTCAGGGGTACGGCGGATCGGTTTACTATTTTTATTAACCTCGCTTACAAATGAGGTCGCCTGTATAAAATTTCGTATAAGCACGAAAATATTGACGACATATTCCAGTAATAATGCTTGGAAACATCGCGCTTCCGATGCTGTATTTATTATGTAATACAAATGGGCTTGGGCAGGAATCGGCTCCATGATACAGTCAATTAGAGAGATCTTCTTCAGTAAGCGAAGTTTTAAGTATGTAGTCAACAATTTTAGGTCATATATTTTGTTTATTCTTTTAAGATATGCACTATTGATACTTCCTGCCTCGTATCTCAATCCGGCTAGTTACTTCCAACAGGCCGGTTATCACTATTTTCACGGCATCTTTTGTAACTATATACTAATGTATCTATTGTATGTACGAGTATTACTGTCAACTGCTACAACATTGTCTACGATGCTTAACTTTTTCTGGCTTGGAAAACTTGATTTTCTTCACCTAACACCTATTGTTTAGTTTTTAAAGTTGTAATGGCTTGGACAAACATATTTAATATTCCGAAATACGAGTATATGAACGCAAAACAACCCAGCAAATGGCAGAATGTACTATTTCCTCTGTATTGTAATGAAAAGCATGGCAAACTTAACAATGTGGGTACGATTATTTTATCTTATAAGCGTACGTTCCCAAATTCTATATATTTATTCAGAACCCATGTTTTCCTTACGATTAACATACTTTCGGAAAGAAACGTTTCTTTTTAACTACATTTGAACAGGAGTATTTACCGTATCTCATGAATAACATAATTCAGTAAAATGAACCAAGAAAAGTACGTAAAGCCCTTTGTTATTATATTTATATATTCTTGAAACAGAAAGAAATTTAAATAAATAAATAAATACATTTAGTCAGGACAGGGACTATAGAGATATAGACGACCACAGCCTAAGAATAGCGTACTAGTAGCTACTAGGTGGAGTAGCAGTGCAGGTGACATTTCTCTTACATATTCGGTATCTTTAGGTGGCATTGACATAGATGGCGCAATCGACATGAGCTTCAAAAAGTTCTTAGGCTGTGGTCATCTATATCTCTATAGTCTCTGGTCAGGATTAATGAAAAAATATAATGTAGAAAGAGTTATGAAATAGGTAACATATGGTCTGCATGTACATGAATTCATTGATAAATTGGGCATGCAATTATGAACCCGATAGTACAGTCTGTCACGGACCCACCACATCCACGTGGTGCCCACAGTGAGGGCCGTGGCGTTAACCGCGGCTATAGAAAATTGTGTGCTGTAGAGAAATGTAAATATTTATCGAACGAGCGGAGCATAAGCAAAGTGAAGTTCTCACAGCTAACTTCGTACACAACTGTCATCTGGCTATTGGGACGTGTCGGAATTTCGATGGCTTTTTGATTTTCATTGTTTGTTCTGCCATAACTTTGGTAACGTTCTGATCTTTATGAAATTTCTTGAAGCAGAGATTTTTATACGAGCTGGATTGACAAGGGAGGGAGGGGGTATAAGGTCTAAAAGTGATTCCAGAGGGAGTCTCATTATTGGTCAACTCGTTTGCAAGTAAATAGCGAGTTTTTAGTTCTAGGCGGACTACTAGTTTATTGGAATTCTCATTTAAACCTCTGGATGTATCCAAGGATGTATATTTCCTCACAAAAATATATTAATAGAAATGATATCCTTGCGACAAGCCTAATATCAAAAACTAGGTCATCTCATTGTCAAAATAGGAGAAAATAATAAAATATATTTGGAAATAGAAGGACTGAATGATAGCGATCTTAAAACAGTCTCACGACTGATTTTCTTCAGTACCAAACATCCTTGAAAAAGAAGTCGGTTAATAAAATCCATATCCTTCGGGGATACCTTTAATTATCCTCTCCAATCGTATCACTCAAAATACACAAGAATAATGTCCTTACCGCTGTAGGTTGAGCTAATAACAAAGGTGCTCGGTATATATGATGTTGACAATGCAAAATGGTTGGCTATATTTGCTTATGGATACCTACATGCATGCATAAGATGCTTGTAAAAAAACCCACTAATATCGGAAAAACTCGTTAAACATTCATTTACCAACATATTAAAATGCAATGTGACTAATGAAATTATCAGAATACCATCGCAGTTCTTGTTTTTAAATCCTGCTGACTTTAAAAATGATCAACAAATAATCAAGAGCTTTGAGTTTTTAAATCAAATTAAGGCTCTTTACAAATCCTCTTCAAAACGAAACTTGAACTTGGTGAACTGTTTAATCATAATTATGAATGCCCTTTGTAAGTTACTAGGCAAGGCACCAACGTATTCTGAAAGAAATACCCGGCCTATTTAAAGGCATATAAACCAACAGCCCAATTGCATTCAAGCCGAAATTCCTCAACGCTTGCCAGCGTCCCTAAATACGACAAAAATTCGCGATAAAAAGTTTATTTGAATACGACTGAATGTGAGACTCGTTAGCGGGCCAAGTGTGGCTCGCCCGAAACCGGGTAACTACTTAGGGGTGTTACTTTAACAAGTTTATTGCTGACAGTTACTTGTATAAATACAAAGATAATTTTCGTCTCCATGTTTCCCCTCTCAGGGAGCTGACTCGTTGTTTGGCCTACAGTGAAGCGAAATGTTTGACATGGATTTACGAAGTTACGACAATGTAGGTACAACCGCTTCTTAAAAACATTAAAAACAAGTTTTAGACTAGCTACAAGTTCTAGGCTCCTTTTCACGGAAAACTTGGCAAAGTAAAAATTTACCACGTTAACATACATATTATCAATCCTAATGCCAAACTAGAACACATTCCCTAGCATGTTTTATTTTATTTCGATCTGTCCACTTAAATTTTCATTTCTTCTCTCAGTACCTCTTTACTTCACTAGTAGGCACAGATAACCTCAACCACTAGATAGATCATAAGTACAACTCGGGGTCACCACACATAGGTGCTCCCGTACTAATTTTGTATGAGAGCGCGACCGCTTATTTTAGTTGAGTTAAAGTTTTTGATCATAACTCATGTGAATTAAAAATATCCACAAACATCTAGTTACAGGGGTGAACCTGGATTGTTATACTACTAATTGGTGTAGAATGCTATTGAGATGTGCTGTTCAAATCGTAGAAATTTACGAATAAAATTGCGCTTATGTGTGGTGACCTCGTGCTCCCTGTACAAGCTTAATGATGAGGTGTCTGTGTAGTCTGTGCTAGTAGGTAAAGGTCTTACACAAGAGCAAACTGAAGGTTGCTAGTTCAAACCCAACTCGACTAGTACTAATAAATATCACTGCACAGTAAACAAGGAATTTTGGAGACCAAGTTATCAGCATTATTAAGATAGGCGTTCCAATTTATTTAGATATTCTTCGGTACATTAATTCAAGCCAAGTCAAGCCTTTCATAAAAACTTTTATATTTCTCAGCTTACAGTCCATAATCCGGCTTTACGCCACATTTAAATACGCGGAAAATACATCAGAATAGTTGATTATCGTAAACGTAAAATAATGTAAACTTGTATATCCTGCTGCTGCTGGGGTAGAGAGAGGCTGGAGGCGTTTGAGATGTGGTGCTAGCGTCGTATGGATAGGATCAGTTGGAAGGAGAAGAAAGCCAATGAAGAAGTTCTATGTAGAGTAAAAGAAAAGAAAATTTTGTTGAGAACCATAGAAAATAGGAGAGGAAGGATGCTACGACATGACGAATTTATTAAGAACATCATAGAAGGTAGAGTTGAAGCAGAAAGCAAGTCAGGAAAGCCAATAATAGTATACATGAATCAAGTCAAGGAAAAAATAAACGTAGTGTCGTATCAGGCCATCAAGGAGGAGGCAAATGATATACATGGAAAACGCTCCACCGACAAGAGCCCAGCTCTTAAATAATTGATAATGATGATGATGAGTATATCTTTCAGAGTGACTATAAGGAATACTTTGGAAATTAGCGGCATCCCTAGCTTTAAGTAAATTTATAGTACGAGTTTCCTTAATGAAATTAACGAAATGAAATTATGTCTACATCCCGAAGTTGAACATGCTGGGGTAATACCGTAGGTATAATAAGACCATAAAGACGTTTGATATAACTATTTAACGTTACTAAAAACGTTTTGGTTAGTTTTTTTGCACAAGTATAAGTTTTGTTGTAGATTGCACACCTACTAGTCTGTCCGGAAAGGAAGTGTCGTATAATGAATGAGTTCCCATATAAACCACGATACTTCTCTTTTCGGACAAACTCTAACTGTATGTGACTGTTCTAGATACGTAAGACAATGGCATAAGCCATACAAAAAATACCGATGTTACAAGCCCTGTTTAAACTCTAATGTCGGATATTTTTCAAGGATACACTTTGCTTTATATTTTTGATAGACGGTTAATTTTTGTCTACAATTTTTTTTATAAAAATGTATGTAAGTTCACATCCAGATCACATTCAGATAGTTATTTAAATCTTTTTAATGTTAAATATATTTACTACGGGTTACTCAAGTAATTTAGGCCGATTTTTGCTCGACTTAAATTATGTACCAGTAGCCAGCGCGCTGCTGTCGCGAAAGGCCGCACAAGACTAGGTATGATCATCGTAAATTGATCGAAACGTGTCGAGCAAAAATCGACTACGTGAGTCGCCCGTTATAAATATTATAAATTTATAATGTATTTATTTATTTACATAAAAAATGAATAATCCTTTAAATCCGTATACAACATGTTACCTATTCAATAATTGTTCATTTTCGGTTCCAAGTTACCCCAGTTAGCCACTCGCGCGTGTCAGCGTACCGTCTTACCGGCGTTTACCTTACCGCGTCGGGGTAAAGGCGGATTAAGTCATAAGACTTACTGCAGAAACTTTTGGCGTTGTTCACAAAGTCTAAGATGCCGTTGAGGATTGTTTCTCCTTTTCCGTCGTCCATGAATGTATATTTATTAGAGAGAATTTAATAAAAAGAAAAGATTTTAACAATGGTTTCTACTAACTACTACTAAGTAAAACAAAGCATGTGATAATCCTAAAACCAGGGATGAGAGTTCCCATTCAATACGTGCAATGCATTCGACGTCACTTCAAAATAAAAAATGCATATTACAGTTTAATTGAACATTTTTGCAGACTCCATACTCCATGGTTCCAAATTTCATATTGCTACTTAATTTGTTTTTGCAAAAAGTTATGTAAGTATTGCAAAATTTTAGATAGCAGCATATGCGTTCTGTGATTCGTTTATACTACATATATATTGGTGAATTTTGATTTCTTATATGAGGAAGAACAAAATCACCACACTGTTTAATACAGGGTTACAGGACATCCTAATCTCTTTCAGAGGAAATAACAATTTTAATAAGGTTCCATAATACTTTCACCCCCAAAAAAAGAACGAAATCACGAAAGCAACGCTCCTTTAATCACGACCGCTGTAAAACAAACTTGTCTAATAAAACAAAACATGACTAAAGCCATTACAAAGTTTTCTTCGACACGGTGCTCTTATATAGATGTCTTAGGCTTTTCTGAGAAAACAATGTGTTTGTCGACATTCATTGCGTTGGATTATCCATGCCCCAGGCCTCAATTCAAGTGTTATATTTTATATAAGTACCTACAATTTGAGTAAGCGACGCTGACTCAAAAACTAATATGTGTTTGTGTAGGTACCTATCAGTGGTGCAGCGTACATTGAACTTGAGTCTCAGCGGCTTGCCTCATCTTTTCGCCAGTTGAAATCCTCTCAAGATCATAATTGGTATCGTATGCTAAACATAAAAACGAAAAAAAAATATTTTATTCGCGCCAAAAAAGTTATTCGCGAAATCAATCTTATGCTATAAAAAAGCGTTTTTGTTACATCTTGTATAATGTAAAAAGTATCAGTATTAATATTTTTGCCGTCACCACAAAGTCAAACTTTAGTGCCACAGACAAATATTTTTTCAAAGTAGAGAAAAGAAGATCTTAATTCTTAACTTGAACCACACTATCAAAGTTAAAGTGAAATAATGAAGTTGATTGCAACTGAGCTTGATTAAAGGCGAGATTAATAACACCTGACTAGGCTTGTTTATCCGGCAGCTAGACTTCAGGCTCTGGTGCAACGTTCACTTTATGCGTTAATTATGATCATGGCATTTAACGCGCATTTTGTAAAATAAATAAAAAAACGATTATCAATCCAATTATTTGTGTGCACAAATCAACGCGTTTTTCAACAATAAAGAGTTATGGCAATGATTTTGTATGATTGAGATTTTAAACTTTATCCTCGTTTAAATTATTAAAGGTTTCAGTCCATATTCATTTATATATTTTTTTTTTCAAAAAATGCCGTACACATTACAGTACTTAGTCTTAAATAATCGAAAAAATGTTATTATCTCTGTAAAATAAGACATTATCCAACTTTTGTGGCTAATATTTATTTAATATCCTCTTGCTTTGAAAACTGTTCTCAATTACAAATTCAACTCAATATCTAGAATTAGACAAGCAAATATTTGATTCCGTGGTTTGGCTTCATTTCTGACGACAAATATTTTGATTAAGCTTGTCGGTTTAATGTTAATTTCCTTTAATTACTGGGACATCAGTCCTAAATTACACGAATACCAATGCTTAACTCAGCATTTGTCACGCTAGGTAAGCCGTCCATTGGCATGAAGTTTAATACTAATATGGAGTTTCCACTTCCACCAAAAATTGAGGCCAAATATCAACAACAAGTTAATAATAATTACTACAACTATTATTAACTATGGCCGCCTTTCTCCCATCTCAGGAATAAGATAATATACTAAGTAGCTGTTGGTGAAGAAAACCATGTTTTACAAGCCAGGCCAAGTTGAGCATCGTAGGCAAAGTTGTAGCAGTAGTCGTTACAGTATTGACATAATAAGTATCAGGTATATTATTATATCAATACAGTAACGGGTGCAAGTAAAGGATATATTGGACCGTTTTATCTAGTGTTCAATGAACACTTGTTTTACATGGTAATAAGGTTTCATTTAGTTTACCAAGAAGTAATATATAATAATGTTACTTCCAGAAGAAATATTTCGTGGCTTCCAATCTTTGCGCTGACAAAATATCATGATTGCCTGAATGACTCACTTACACTATCCGAAATAACATAACATAAGTACTTTAATTTCCACAAGGTAACTAATACGTCACCGATGAATTTAATTACGATAGAGACAGTTTACTGTCTACAAGACAAGAGTCGAATTTGTCGATAATGTAGGGTCATACGAGTAAGTAGAGATGTGCCGTTCTCATATTTTGGGAAATATTCTCGAGCGTCGTTTTCTACAAAAACATTCTCGTGAAAGGCGCAACTCTCTCATGAGCACATCCACATACATACGTGGCACATACATTTGCGGCCGTCAATGCGCAAGATATTATAGGAGGTGACTGTACGAATATAATCTTCTCCTAAGTTTAAACCCCTTTAATTACCAAAATTATATCATGAACTCAAGTTACATAAGCTAATCATTTTACTGGTACTATACATATATAAACGTATGCTAGATATGATTGCAGATGACTGTGCGACTATAAACTTCTCCTTAGATTAAACCGCTTCCATCGCCAAAATTATGTTATGAACTCAGTTATATAAGGTAATCATTTTACTTGTGCTATATACAAACGTAAGCTGGATATGATTGCAGATGACTATGCGACTATAATGTTCTCCTTAGATTAAACCGCTTCCATCACCAAAATTATGTTATGAACTCAGTTATATAAGGTAATCATTTTACTTGTGCTATATACAAACGTAAGCTGGATATGATTGCAGGTGACTATGCGACTATAATGTTCTCCTTAGATTAAACCGCTTCCATCACCAAAATTATGTTATGAACACAAGTTATACAAGGTAATCATTTTACTTGTGCTATATACAAACGCATGCTAGATATGATTGTAGATGACTGTGCGACTATAATCTTCTCCTTAGATTAAACATCATATGACTGAAGTTATATAAACTAATCATTTTACTTGGGCTATATACTAACGTGTGCTAAACGTCGAAGTCGATAACAAGTTTATGCCAACTCAGGTTTAGATAACAAGACATGCGACCAAGGTGGACGTGATTCAAATCTAAACTATCACTGGATGTTTAGAACAGTAGCTACAGTACTAAATTGGGTTTTTGCTGTCCTAGAATAACTTTCTAGGTCATTTAGGGGGGGGGGGGGGTGTTTTTAAGTAACTTCTCGGGTCAGAGGTGTAAGGGTTAGAACCTAGCTTCTTTTTTTCTCTGTAATATTCATAAGTGCATTGTAATGTGCCTAAATTGAAGAATAAATATCTTGTTTAATTTATTATTATTTAATATAAAAGTAAACTTTCTATAACATATAAAGGTTTTATTTTGGTTCAAACGTTTCTTTAATGATTTCTTTTGAACTACGAGTACCTAAAATTGGTAATTACGAGTAGAAATAGCTGTTAATACTAGAATGACGTTTTTTCTACTCGACGACAGTAATGCTTGAATTGAGACTCTGTAGACCGTTTGGTCTACTAGGACATTCTTTTCGATAGAGCTTTTATGGTCGCATATTGCAGCATCGCCAACAATGGTACAAAGGATTTTCAAACAATATTGTAACACTGTTGCCGGAGCTGCAGACGGGGGGGAACCGGGAACAATCTGCCGAGAGCTGCTCAATTGTATAGAGGCAGCAGGTCTGTCGTCGAACTCAATTCTTACCAGCTTGCCTATATCAAACACTCGTAAAAAAGTATTGTATACAATAGTGGCATAATCAAGCTTTTCAATCTCGTACCTTAGGCCACTCAGGCGTGACGTGTTTGTGGCCTAAACACGGTACTCAATTGAAAAGCTCTTAATTATGTCACGATTATATAAATAACACTAATATAGATCAGTATCATTATATTTCAAAGATTTTTATTTCATCTCGTCGGATTCTAAACTAATATTTTTAAACCCATTTTTTTTAGGTAAGGTCTGGTTTTACATTTATTGTCCAAACGACACATTTAAAAGATAAAAAAGATAAAAGATATGTCATCAGTACTAGGTACAAACATTCACAAAAGTATCGCCTTTCGAATGCACAAATCGCATATCCAAAATGAGCTTGACAAAACTTTACTATTCAAAAAAAAGAGCTCTTAAGATCATTTTCAACACTTGTCCCGCTTAGCCACTTCTCTTATTGGCTTTACTGGACGACTATAATAAACAATATAGTCGATACATTATACACTTAACGATGATGACGTCAAAGACAATCATTATTAGTAGACACAACATATGGTGCTATTTTTACTTCAAAGGCAACAATCAGTAGGTACCAATATTTATGAAAAATGATAGATCATTCACACAAAATGAAACTATAGGCCTTGAACCCTGAGTCACTTACAGTAGGTATAGAAAATTCAATGCTATTATTACTTCCAACAATATCACAGATTGAATAGGTATCTATGTTATGCCTCAAATACACGCATTGCGTAGGTCTAGGTAGTGCTTTAGAGTGAGCACACACACTCAAACGTATTCATTATGATAAAACTGAACGTAATCGCCCGATTACAAAAAATAGTTGATTTTTTTTTACTTGGACAGGGTGATTTTGAGATCATGGGCCAATAGAACAAGCCATGATACAGAATTCAAAAATGAGCTTTAATGAGGTGGGTCATTAATTTACTTAGGTGACTAGCAGAAAAAAATTAACAGTTTTTTCGGAAACACAGGGAAAAGAAGTCATTTTAAATTTCGAAAAACCGTTTTTAGTTGAGCGTCAAGAGTGTCAAGACATTTGATGAAGATACATATTTTTCCAACTCACAAGATCCTAGCTTTAACGGTTTAGGTTGTGGTTTGTCTGTAAGTCTCTACGTACTCCACATTATAATCTGTTTGATCGTACGAGTATTGTGGTCAATAATTAATGACATTCGTCAACCCCATACATCATCGCCGGTACTGTGACATGCGACTGCTTTTGATGCGTTGTCACACTCAAGCGCTTGGCTGGCGATCCACTAGTAATATTTTCTTATTATTTCGTAAAACCCGCATTATATAATCGGTTTAATTTTTCAGGAGATAGTTGTTTACTAGCTACGTCCGTGACTGTAGCGCTCACTGCTGCTTTGGACTAAAGAATAAAGAACGAAATGGTAAGAAAAAGGATACAAAAAGGATAAAAAATATTAATTCTTCAATTTAGGCACATTACAATGCCCTTATGCATATCAGAGAGAAAAAGAAACTACCACCGGTTCTAACCCTGCACCTCTGACCCGAGAAGTATTACTTATTACCGGCAAGAAACTCGGCGGGACTTATTTTTTCAAAACAGTAATACTAATACATTAAAATACTATATACAATAATGCGTAGTTCTTCAAGAAGGCATATCAGCTTGAGAGACAGACATGTACCTGCCTATTGTGCCTGCTTGTTGTGTATAAATCTACAATAGCTACAAAGTGTTTTTTTTACCTTCTGGAATACCGTTTTTGTATTGAGCTAAATTTTGCTAGAAATTGATGTCGTACACATGAAAGACAATAGAAAAAGGTCACTGTAAAAAATAACCTTATTCACACAGGGCGTAACAAAAATAGTAGTGATCCGTTTAAGGGCATAATTGGTATCGTGTTACGAGTAACAAAAAGTAGGAGAACATTTTTTTGAACGCGATTTTTTTTTTAGTTATTCATAATAAGAATTCGATAATAATTATGGCGTTAAAAGGATCACCAGCATTTTTGTTACACCTAATATAAATATTTGAATTTAAAGTCGATTTACATGTATTATAGCAGCCAAAATTGCTTCTACATTATTACGTGCTTGATCAAAATTAAGCGGCTCACCATCATTTTAGTGCAATAATTGAAGCCATTAATTCCCTCGCCGAAGGCATTAAAAAGCGGTTATTGATAAAATATGAGACACATATTAATTAATGATTACTCCACGCCTATTTTCACTATCACAACCTACCACACAAATTCCTCTAATTTTACTCAATAATCGTGTGGTTATAGGGCCCAACTCTAGGCATTGCTTCACTATCATTACATAGTATAAAACAAAGGCGCTTCCCGCTGTCTGACCCTCTATGTATGCTTAGATCTTTAAAACTACGCAACGGATTTTGATGTGGGTTTTTTAATAGATACAGTGCTTCAAGAGGAAGGTTTATATGTATAATTGCACCCGTGCGAAGCCGGGGCGGGTCGCTAGTAAAGACTAAAACTTCGTTGATGTGGTAACCATATTTCAAAAATAGTGTCTATGCCAAATCTTGGGATTAGGTCCTAGCTCAATTGAGCAGTGGCAAACGCGGCAGGACAAACGCTAGGATAGTCGGGTAGTATAGAAATTGAAAATATTTCATTAATAAACTTCTCTTTGTATCAAATAATTTTAATTCAACTAAGAAACGAATCGTGTTATGTCCTTGCGCCACGCTGTACGTAACCATATTTAAAATATATATTCCGACAAATTCAGTAGCCAACCGGTCGTGTACGGATCATAAAAATTCCGGACACATACACAGCGACTATTAGCGAGTCGCTCCCGAGCCTCTTTGATGCTGTCTACAGAAAATGAAAAGTCGGATGTGTCGCGTCGGATCCGTATCGTTTTAGTGTTGTACTTATGTAATACTTATAAACGTGAAAAATACGTAAGATATTAAATGCGTAAACTCAAAAATCCTGATTATTATATTTGCTAGCCATGTAAACGGACATCGAATAAATTTTTTGAATAACACAAAATTTTGGGTTTATTTCGCGTTCTTGTTTGTCACTCTCCCTTAGGCGACCAGACAGTAAAATTGTATCAGTGTTTTTATTCCCCAATATATTATTATATCGTCATTTAACCATAACCATCATACATTTATATTTGGTAATGTGTCAATTGTCGATATGTAAACATCTCCGGACCGCTTCTTTTTTTTCAAAATTTATTTTCAATTATGATTCATCAGATTTTAAAAATCAATAATTTGTACAAAAATCAATACCTTGTAACAGTTATAGGATTTCCTAGATAAATTCTACTCGATTAAAAGTAAATAAAATCATGGAACGGACGTCGTTGTCATTCGCGGCAATACAGTAGACTGGCCAAGTATATACCTAATTGCAAGGTAATAAGGTCTGTTTCTGTAAATATATGTAGAAAATCACACACGGCCAGGAGAGTCCGTGCTGTGGCGGGCTAGGCTCGGATTTACGGTTCGATGTTTTCATAAAACCAACTGAACGCAACTGAAGATCAATACTGGCGCAAAATAATACGTTCAAAATGAATTAACAAAAAAAATTATGCATTTTTTAGGGGTCCACAAAGTTGAAATTGTATTAAGGTTGGCAAAATTTTAAAAATAATATATTTGTTCGAAATATATTGCAGTAGTCGTCATAAAAAATCATTTTAAAATAGAACCGAGAAGCATTTTAAACATATTTTTCCCAACTTTATCCAACTAAACGTTTAGATACAGTAACGGTTGCTAATGTACGAACTATGTAATGTATGGATCTCTCGGAGTATGGTTAAGGGTAGACAAGCAACCTGTATTTATACATAGATATGGGCTAATTACTACTAGCCAGTACACTGTTTTTCCTGATTTTAGAATTTTCAACGCTTATTGAAAAAAAAAAAAATTAGTGGCTCGTATTATGTATACTGTAAGTATAACCAACTGGTATTATATTGAAAGATCAAGAGGTCTAGATTAGACGAGATCTTTCTTTGGGACCACACTCGTACAATGTCATCCTATAACGTCGAAGGTAATTCTAAACTTGTATACCTACGCGGTTAAGTCCCGTTTGTACAAATAGATATATTGAAAGATGTAAAAATATAAATTATTATCCTTTATTGTTTCGGTATCACAGTGAAATCCTAATGGTCCTAATTGCCAACCCCAATGGCGCTTAGATCTCTTTTGTGCCATTTTTCGTCGTCTTGGAAAACAAACCAAAAAATACGCTACGGTACCGAATGGCGGTCGGCGCTTACGTTGCGAAGAACCATCGAATTAGTATTGGTGCGTAGTTAGCAATAGCATAAGCGCCGAATGCTAAAAGTTACCTTTACCCGAGGAACGTCACATATAATTATTAAACCTCCTCATTTCACAAGAAGCGGTTGAGAATTTCAATCAGTAGAGTACAGACATTTTTGTTGAAACGTACACACTTCTCTCGTTTCACTCGCCCGGTCAATAATAGAAATATATAAACATTGAGCTGACTTATTTTACCTATTTAAAATTCAATTAAGGCACAAATACCACAAGGTGATGCAGCAAACTTGAAAAACATCTGATACAATCTACATACAATAAATAATCAGAGCGGGAATTCGCTGTATAAACCACCTGGGGTAAATAGTAAGTGTAATACCTATGTAGGTAGCGTGCAAAAGTGCTGGTATATTGCATGACGGAGGTAATTGGAATTTGATAGATTTCACGTGCGCGTCGTGTTAAAAAAGCAGGTTGATATTCCTACCACATACTTTCTGTTCTCTAACCAAGAAAAATACTGAAATAATTTGCAGGTTGTGTATAAAATAATACAACTAAGCCCCAATTATGTAAACCCGTATTTAGCAAATCGCTAATACAGAAAGTTACAACTGAACTAAAAGTAACAGCTGTCACTCGCCACAAACCTTGATAAGGATGAATATTTCAGCCCTAAAACCTGATCAGTGTGATCCAGTAGGATATATCGGGTCGTCAAATTCAAAGAGAATTACGAAGGACTATTTATGTAAAGTAGGGTAGAGGCACCTTTTTCACATACAGGCCACTTTCCTTTTCGGCTTCTTATCTTATTAAGGTTTCATTTTGGAATTTAAACTCTACTGTGTATGGAATAAAAGTTAAGTTTGCGAGTGAATCGTTGAGTTGATGGGAGATTTTAAAAGTTGAACTTAGATATCGGTCCGATGTGGCTCGTAAATTCTCATTCGCTCGGGAACTATTTTCTTTGGTATATCGATATTTTTTTAGGCATCCGGATATGATCTGGAGTATTTTCTTTAAAGATTAATATTTAAATTTATAGAATTAGCTACACTACAGCATAAAAGTATGAATCTTAGTATCATTAACCGTATTCTTTTGTTTCCTTTTAATTACAGTCAATACTAATTGTCTTCGTAGTAATTTCAAAACGTTTTCAGTGTGTCTGACATTCCGCGTTTCTTTTTGCTTTTTTGTATCGTGTTACACCTCCAGAATGTGTGTGTGACCGGATTTCTTAAATAAATAATTGTTTATATAGCAGTCTTGTGACCTATTATGTTTTATGAATTACGTCAAGATGAATACTAATTTTACTACATGAACGATGGTTAACTAAATGACCTAATTGTAAAGGTTGTGATGGGTGAAATCAAGAAAACCAAGGAAAGCTGACAGGAAAAACAAGAGTATACCGAGGAAAAGAAAACAAACCATTCAAAAATACAATATATAATAAACATAGTAAAAACATAAACATAAAACCTCAACATTAATGCTATAATAAATTATAGGTAAATGAGAAAATGCACTGAATATCTAATAGGCAGTGCCCTCGGAATAACGATGCAGGGGGGTGATTTTTGAGATTCGAGTACTCGAAAGTGACATTTAAATCTCAAAATAAAAGGATGAAATTATGTTTTAAAAATAACAGCGACAGGAATTTAAAATCATGAGTGTTTAAACTATTAATTTCATGCAAAAAAATTGGCGGTAACCTTTTGTGTGCGATTTTTTATGAGCTTAAACTTTTTGAATTCGGGCGCTCGAAAGTCAAAAATTGGTCCCCAGATCGAATCTCACATTAAATAAACTCGTATAAATAGGTTACCTAACATAAAAAATCGTATTAATAAAAAAGGACCACTCTAAAAATATATTTCCTTAGTATAAAGTAATATGGAAGATTTTTTCTGCCTAAAAGATATTTACTGGAATAAATACTGATAGCTCCGTACCTGGAGAAACTAAGGGCCGCGGGCGATTGACGCTGACGCCTACGGAATATTGATAAGACGTTTTCCTTCACATTTTCAACAAGCAGCATGATTGTGAGACATCCTCCTTCGACGATGGGTTCATTTTGGTCATTACTACATAAACCTACATATCAATTACTCCATTTTAAATATGCCAAGCTACGTCACACTTGTAGGTAGGTATATTAATTACAAGGTTGCCCTGAAAACCAGCGCCATGGCAAATGCGAGCGGCACCCATTTTGGTATATTATAACTTATGTTAATTAATTGTAAATTACTGTTTAAGTGTAAAATATGTCAAATATATATATTTTTTTTTTCCTTATCTTTATCTTTAATTATATTTTTTACTCAAAAGTTAACTTAATCCATATTAACAAACGTGCTTTAAAAACATTTATTTACTAATGTCATGAAATGTGTTACGTACACATTGTTGGGCTCCTTACCATACACATTAAAAACGCAAACTTAATAGGATGAGCCATACAAAAAATGAGAGATTATAATATATATGTACCAGCACAGTACAGTTCGTGTTAATCATCATTTCACAAGCCAGCTCAATCTTAATTCCATCAGTCGTAATGAAGATTGTTTCGCCTATACATGTACAGATTACCTTCAATTATCGTTAGTGCGGATAATGAAGCTGCTATAACATACAGTATACTATGCATGGAATTAAGAGATTAATGCCACAAATGACATAAGTAATGTAAGAGAACAGGATTGACACTCACAGTTCCTGGAAACTGTATCAAACTACAAAAGTATAAGGTTTATGTAGCGGGCCTGCCAAATCCGTATTAGCAGTACAATAAAATATATATACATTTCCGTTTTTTGGGGTTATAATAAAAGCGTAAGATAAAGACAGTATGATTATTTCTCTATTATATATGCTCCAGTTACTTGCGACCCTCGCCAAAATATAAATATACTTTTCTCCAATGTGCTCGGAAATTTTCAGCTTACTGTAGCAAAATGAGTACGTGAAGTTCTTCATTTTTTACCAAAACGAATTAAAAAAAAAAACATTATTTACCTGTTTTAGCGGCCGTGAAGTAATTTGTCAACGCCATAAATATGTATACACTTTTGCACCTTACTCCATTGTAATAAGGTTCAAAGTGTATACATATTTTAGGCGTTGACTAGTAAAATCCATTACTGTATTGTTTTTTACCTTTTAAACTTTTCATCCGACTAACAAATATCATTTCAAACAGCCAATACTTAAGCGACGTCTATACACCGTCTGAACGGCAATCCCTTCAAACTGTAGGATAGAGCGAGATAGTTAGATCAAAAACCTTGGTTGTCTCGTTCTTTGTCATAGCACCGCGTCTGATCGTGCGAATGAGGCTTAATACAACCATAGACAAAACAACTATTTTTAAGGTTTAATCTTGTATCTGTTGCATAAAAGGAGCATATTTAATACTGTCTTAAATAGCTTTTGACGAAAATTTCTTTTTAAATATTATTTGAATGAAAATTGGCAGTATACATAGTTCTTAATACTATAAAAAAAATTATAGAGGGAAGCTAATTCATGACATTGAACGCTAATAACGTAACCAAAATCTGTAATTTATTTCATTTACTTTACTTTATTTCCTCGCACTTTTAGAGAAAAGCACTATATATGCCTCGGCGGGAATAGAAATTCGTGGACTCGTCTTATTTTTTCGGACTCAGCTGCGCTTCGTCCGAAAAAATCGCTCATCCACGAATATCCCTTTCCCGTCCTCTGCAATAATGTACTATTAAATATACCTTATGTAGTGCAGGAAAACAACGTAACTTGCTTTTAACACGTTTAATTTAGCTAATGGTACCGAAAATAATATTTTAGACATCTATTGCATTAACACTTCAAATTACGTAACATTAGCACACCATATAAAAAAGGAAGAAAAACGGTACCAAGAAAATAACGGTACCGAAAATAATATACTAAACGTCTATCTACTTTAACGCATTAAATCATTAAATTAACTGAAATTAGCATGCCATATACAAAAGGAAGAAAAAACGGTACCAAAAAAATAACGGTACCGAAAATAATATTGGTAGTCCCTGGCGCGAACACGAACAATTTTTAAGTTCACAAAAGTTCATAAAAGGATATTGTATACAAAAGGATATTTTCAACAGAGTAACAAAAAATCAAATCCGGCCCTGGACTAAGTGACTAAGTACAGTCGACAACGAAAGTGTTAAAATTGTTATTTAAAAAATTAGCACTTGGTTTATATTAACACAGTATTTATAGTTCTGAACTAAGTACAGTCGATAACAAAAGTGTTAAAGTTATTATTTAATATTATGTTAATTAAATATATTGAAAAAGTACGCAATTGAAATAAGATGTTTTAATCCCGGAAAAATGGGGAATATTGGTATCCGCCCTGCAAAAATGACACGGTCGAAAATTAACTTAAATAACTTGATGGAAATGGAAAGCGAGTGAAATGGATGATGGTGACTGATTCGGTGGATAAAAAATAGCCTAAACTTTAAACCAAAGAACTAAAAAAGGCCCGACAGGCGAGGCAATTAGAATTTAGAGAATTTTGAATCAATATAAGAAATGCGGATTGTAGATACTAAAGAACAATAAAGATAATATGGAACTACAACACGCACGATAATCCGTTACTAAATTTAAAATAAAATTAACCAAATCACTTAAAGTCTATATGTAAATGACGAGAAAATGCCTTCGCGATGTGGAGTCCGAAAAAAACTAGTCCTAAACCACTTTTGGCAGCGATACGGTGCCTTCACCTTGATGGGCCACACGGGTCGTGTAGCCCTTGAATTCCTGGAGAACACGCCGGCCTCAGGCGGCTGTTAGTAGGGCCCGGCGACACTGCTGGACTGGCCACGCGAATTGGATGGCCTCGAGGGGAGCGACTATACGCCCTCGGGGTAGGTTGGAGATATTAACGCCAATACGGCGGATGAACTAAAAATACGATGTTGAAGACTTCTGCAAAAGCAAATTATATCGATTTGCTCTAATTCCAGGCAGACTCTGGAACAATTCCGAGTATATAGTTTTACGGTATTCCTATATATCTTCGTATTTATCACAACGGAATCCACTATATTTTTTGCTTTATCACATGAACCACTCCATAATCTAAGCTTCAGTTGAAAAAAATACTGCTTTTTTCCTTCCTTCAAAACCAAATCTGTCACAATTTTTCTCTCTCCTTCTGAATTTTAAAATTCATTCGAATCTTTTATTTTCTTCGTGGACATGTTTCTCCAAAAATAGAAAAAAGGTACATATGTTGCGTGCCGCATATAGGCGGCATGCTACAGCAGGTACAGTCAAAGAATTTGATTCGCGTACCGTTTCGTTGATTTATTGCTTGAAATGTCAGAATATCATAAGGCTTATATTTCTTTAAACAAGCGAAGAAACATAGCCCTTAGTACTTTTAATTGTCATCAGTAATTTAGACTTAAGACGGTACGCGAATCAAATTCCTTGACTGTACCTACTTATCGTTAATCTTATGGTACTCTCACAAGCAAGAACTCTATTGACATACAGTTAGGGGCCCGATAACTACGGACGAAAATATAAAACTGCCTACAAATATGAAATTACAAATAAAATGAAAATTGTAGTACGTATTTATAATACGATGTAGGTAACTATTCGAAGTATTTATTTAGCTTTACCTTCACAAATAAGCACTTTTTGGAAAGATTTGTCAAAAATAAAAGATTTTTTTTACTATTAGATATAAAATATTTAAAAAAAGTATGTTTCCACTCAATTTGAGTACGTAGCTATGATATTTTTCATTGATTTAGCTGATTATAATTAGGAGAAAACACGTCCAAATTTTTTTTGTTATCTCTAACAGTTCAGGACAGATGGCTGAAATTTGGAGTCATTACTGTTCTTTACACGAGCCAAGCCTGCTTCTTTAGCCTGCTAGAACCTTTGAAGCAAACATTAAATGTGCTCCACCTAAGTAGTTAAAATGTCTTAAATGTAGCTTCAAACTGAACAATAAATACAATTGATAATAATTATTACAATAAATAATCATAAAACACAATACAAAGGACAGAAGTCTTGATAAACCGACCTCTATTTCCTATTAAAACCCCGAAAATAATCATACGCGTAGTCCATTGCTCTTTTTTGTTCATTCTAAACTTTTGCATCACAAACTCAATCAGCAATGTACATCATCAGCTTTAAGGAGGAGGTGTGTTACAAACTCACACAGGATGGGACGTGCCAACTTCAGTAGCGCTTCAGCCCTCGAGCTGAGCGGATGACTGAAGTGCAGAGGCGATTTTTTTTCAGAAACTTTCAGATATGAAATACGCGGGTCCCTACGGACTAGCGGGGGTGTCCGCATAAAATTAAGTGTTGTGCAGTTTTTGGCTGGTGAAAAAATTATAATATAAAGATATTTTAAAAGTGGTTAATATGGATGACAGTTTTGTTGTGTTTTCGATGGGGACCGCGAGGAGGCGTTTCCTGGTATAGGTGAATATCTGACTATAGTTTATTATAAAGTAACATAATAAAGTTTAGTCATACATTTAATCAGGATTAAATGGGTAGGTAGATTATTTTAAAGATTTTTTGTGCGTAATTACGGCACCAATTCTTTAAATCATCTTGGTTGTAGTAACAACTACAAAGAGTAGACTATTTAATCTATACATTTTATGACAGCACAATTAAAAAAAACCTTATTGCGTTCATCTAAAAAAACTGAATTTACACGCTAATTAATTCAGCTGCTGACTCTATTTTTAAATATAGCGGAGGTAAGTATTTGCGTCGTTTGTCTATTGTCTATCACTGTTTCGAAATCACTGATCCGATTATGATGAATTTTGTTTATATCGTATAAATTAGTCATTTAACTAATTTATACTTACAATACTTCAAACAAGTCACTTTCACTTCACTTCTATTGAACGAATCCGGAATTCTGACATACGTAAGTATTGCATGCTGAGAGTATATACTTTTGTTTACGCCATTTACATATTCAACATTATTATATTACATTTTAAAAACCAATGTGCGAATGATGGTCAAAGCAATGGCTTTGCTTTAGTGTTTTTTATTTATTTATTTATTTAATTCACTAAGTTATTAGAATAAAGGCTTCCTTTTTATTGAGAGATTTCTTACAGTCGAATTAATATTATATAAATAATTACCTATATCAAAACTGTTTTCACAACAGATCAGATGAGTTTACGAACGCCTTAAATAAAATACGATATCAACAAAATTCATCATAATCGGATCAGCGATTTCAAAACAGTGATAGATATACGACGCAAATACCTCCTCTATATTTAAAAATACAGTCAGCAGCAGAATTAGTTTAGAGTGTAAATTCAGTTTTTTAGGGTTCCGTAGCCAAAATGGCAAAAACGGAACCCTTATAGTTTCGCCATGTCCGTCCGTCCGTCCGTCCGTCCGTCCGCGGTCTAGCTCAGTGACCGTTAGCACTAGAAAGCTGAAATTTGGTTTGAATATGTGCATTAACCAAGCCGACAAAACGGTAGAATAAAAACGCGAAAAATATATTTTGTTAGGGTACCTCCCGTACACGTGATGTGGGGGGCGAAATTTTTTTTCGTACAGTCGACTACAAAGATATGTATACACTTTTGGACCTTATTACAACGCAATAAGGTGAAAAAGTGTATACATCTCTTTGTAGTCGACCCTACCAACCAAGTTGTGTGGGATATCGTTGGATAGGTATTTTAAAAAGAATTAGGGTCTTCTATCACAGTTTTTGGATAAAACTAATACGTTCGGAAATAATAGCTCCGAAAGTTTAAAACAGGGCGTCCCCCCCATCTAACTCTTGAATCGAAATTTTGAAAAAAATCATGTAACTGAGGCCTAATGAGTACCTTCAATGAAAACTACATTGAAATAAATCGGTTGAGCCGTTTTTGAGTTATCATTCAAAAACCCATAGTGAAAGGACGTAAGTAAAAATGACGTAAGCGCCGCCAAATTTCCCGTAAGAAACGGCCTTTTGAATTAATGGTCTCAGTTTACGGAACCCTAGACTGAGCATGGCCCGACATGCTCTTGGCCGATTTTTTAGATGTCATTTACACGCCCTATCTAAGAACAAACAAATCAAGAAAGAAATAGTGCCAATATCATTTCGGTCACCTCAAACGTTGCTGCTACTTAAATGTACATCGATTGCTAAAATTAGAACCCCTTATTTTGGTAAATAACGATAATCCTTCAGACCGACCTACCCAGAATATTGTATAAAAATTCAAATTCCCTAAACTGATAAGGACGATAGCTACCTTTTAACCCACGTGAGTTCGCCTAAGACGTAAAAGTATTATTCTCTATTGGGCATTGTTCAGAATAAAAATTGTATTATCGTGAAAACTCTTTAAATAATATTCTATTTCAACTGATTGAATATATTAATAACAAAGTTCGACGAGGGCATAGAACTAATTCCACAATATCTAATTATCCAAATAACAGACTTCGAAAAATATCTAGTTATTGTTAACACAAAAATTGCTGTGAGTGAATGCCATAATAATATATCGTTACACATTGATGTACCACAATTAAATTTATAATATTTGCGCCAGAGAATTGAAAAAAAAAATGTAATAAATTATGTGACACGCGATTGAAATGCAGCCAACGTGATTGTGGTTGACATCATGTTCACATTAGCTTTATTTGACAGGCATCTATTTTTTATTATCTAATATTAGTTAATAATTAATTAAAGTAATAAGTATTTATTCGTAATGCTAAAAATTTGTTAATTATAACAAATATAACTTTCGAATCAAAAAGTAGGAACAAATCACCAAACTTTATAGCGGTCCAGACACTGTCAGTAATAATGTCATTATTTCTGTACCCGTCCTTTTCTATTATATGAAGAAGAGAAGGATGGGTACAGAAATAATGACATTATTACTGACAGTGTCTGGACCGCTTATGAAATCCGAATAGTAGGTATGTAAATGACACCTATTATTGTAAGAAAGTATTTATTAAAAATTGCATTAACAGACAAGATTCAAAACTCAATCGTGTGTGCATCAGCAATAAATCTTAAATTACAAAACTTAAGTGTAGTGAAGTTACGTCCTTGTTGTTACGCTCAACTAAGCTAATCACCTTGCGAGAAGAGGATCGCTGCCATTTTATTACTCTTTCGTTTACGCAGAATAGTAAGCCTACCCTATAATTATTAAAGATATCTCGACCATTTTTTTTTTTTTTTTTTGTTAAAAAAAATGAATGTCGGAAGATCCCCCGTTAAAAGTACATATTCATCGCAGCCCGACCTCAAAACCTTACAACAACTTGAATACGAGGAAGATATGCAAACTACAAGAAAACGTAAACAGCCACCAGAGCCGGACTGTACCTGCACAAATCAAATAGTATTATTGCGTACAGAAATGAAGACATTTTTCGAAACATTTTCGAAGGACCAGCAAGAGTTCCTAAATTCAATGCGTGATGATATATCTCAAATCAAAACTAAAATTGGAGAGTTACAAGTAACAACGGAAAATCTCTACAGAGACAACAAAACGACTAAAGAAGACATATTGCAACTTAAACAGAAAAGTGACACCACTCAAGAAAAATTGCAACATTTAGAGAGGGATGTAAGCTTCTTAATAAGCGAACCGTCTTCGTCACGGGTATCAACACCCCAGCCAAACAAAGAAGATTTAATTCGAGAGATCCGTGAGCGCACTGAGCGAGAGAAAAACATTATTATTCATGGCATCCCGGAATCTACGGCTGAAAATAGGAATGATAGACTAGCATGTGATACTGATACCGTAATAAACATCATAAAACCCGCAGCAAACAACTTACCAACTCCGTTGGCGGTAATTCGACTCGGAAAGTACTCAACAGAGAAAACGAGGCCAGTGAAAGTATGTTTTAACTCTACACAAACACCTAAACTAATATTAAAAAATAAATTAAAAATAACCAATGAGACAATTAAAGTATACCTGGATCAGACCCCAGCCCAGCAATTATACCTTAAAGAACTGCGCGATGAACTCCAAGAGCGCCAACTACAAGGTGAAAGCGATTTGACTATAAAATACATCAAAGGTACTCCAACAATATTGAAAAGTACAACAGCAAAAAACGACAGCACTTAGATACAGGTATCAAAGCTCATACACACAACCACACTGGCTCAAATTATAACCTTCCGAAATCCTACGAAGATATCAAACTAAATAAAGGGACACTTAACTTCTTCTACACCAATGTACGAAGTATTGTAAAGCAAGGCAAGCTTGACGAACTAAAATGTATCATAAAAGCTACTGAAAATAAAATTCATGTAATAGTCTTGACGGAAACCTGGATAAAATCGGAACAAGAAGCGAAAACCTTGCAAATTCCAAACTATACTCATTACTTCAACTACCGTACTAACTCAAGAGGAGGCGGAGTATCCATTTTTGTAAGTAATGAGCTAAAACACCACATTATAGATGAACAATATTCGAATGGTAATAACTATCTGTGGCTCCATATTAGTAAACCTGCCCTAGATATAGGTGCTGTATACAAACCAGGAGACACAAATATCACTAATTTCCTGGAAGATCTTGAACACCAACTACTGCAAAGACGTCGAGCAATAATCTTTGGCGATTTCAACCTTAATTTGCTAGCACCCGATAAATCCACCGAGAGATATACAGACATGCTGCGAGAATCTGGATACAAAACTCTTAATAACATTCATGAAGATTACTCAACGCGCACAACATCTACAACTAAAAGCATACTCGATCACATACACACCAACATAATAGATCTTGATTTTACCCTAGATATTATAGACTCCTCACTTTCAGACCATGCACAGATGTTCTTAGCAGTTGAAAAACATAAACCCAAAACCTTGCAAAGAATCCAATATGATGCAATTGACTATGAAAACCTGTACAAATCATTTGAAACTGTCAACTGCCAACATGAAAGTCAAGATTACACGGAATTGAGTACAGTGATTAAGCATGGCATATCAAGCAATACAATTATTAAAACAAAAATTTTGAATGAACCGCGCAGTGACTGGATCAACCGGAACATTATTAGCAACATTAATAAAAGAAATAATGCCTGGAAATTATTAAAGAAGAATCCTATTGACAAAGTTATACAGGAGAATTTTAAAAAGAAAAGAAACGAAGTACATCAACTCATCACTAAATCAAAGAACAAATATTATTTAGAACAATTTGAAAAATGTAAAAATGATCCGAAAAAAACATGGACCTTAATAAATACCCTATCTAACAATAAAATTCTAAATGACCGCGCTGCTCCAAAACTTTTAACGGACACAGGTCTAATTGTTAATCAAAACGAGGTATGCGAGTACTTTAACAAATATTTCTCCAGCATAGGGTCCCAACTAGCAAATGAAATACCCACTCGATATCATAATAACAAAATATATACTCTTGGACGTGCCTCTGCATCAACCCATGTTTTATCAAACCTAACACAATGCAGTGAAGATGAAGTATCGATGATTATTGATAATTTAGACTCAAACACAAGCGTTGGTATCGACAGTATTAGCACAAAAGCCCTTAAGTGTATAAAATTGTTCATTCTCAAAACCCTCACGAATTGCATTAATTACCATCTCGAGTTGGGTATTTTTCCTGACGAGTTGAAAATAGCTAAGGTCTGTCCAATATTTAAATCAGGCAAAAAAACAGACCCTAATAACTACCGACCAATTTCAGTCTTACCCGTTATATCTAAAATTTTTGAAAAGATAATATATGACCGCTTATATGATTATTTAAATAACATCAGTTTTCTTTTTGAACGTCAATATGGCTTTCGCAAGCAATCTAATACACTGTCAGCAACTATTGATTTAATTACTAAAATAAAAACTAATCTTGACGCTAAAAACATTGGTCTCGGAGTTTTCATTGACCTAAAGAAAGCATTTGATACAGTTAGTCACACTATCCTTTTAAACAAGCTTTCCGATATAGGAGTAACCGGCAAGGCATACAAAATCCTCGAATCTTACTTAACTAACCGCTTGCAAATAGTTAAAATTGGCAATTATCAGAGTTCACCCGAACCTATTAATTATGGAGTTCCTCAAGGATCTATACTCGGCCCGCTTCTGTTTTTGATTTACGTTAACTCTATTAGCGAACTTACTATACATGGTGAGATCTCTCTGTATGCTGATGACACCTGTATTTTTTACTTTGGACACTCAATTCAAAACATAACTGAAACAGCACAGAAAGATCTTGACAACCTACACAGATGGTTTCAATGTAACCTATTGACCATAAATACTTCTAAGACATCGTACATAATTTTTAGACCTAAAAATAAGAAAATAGATCACCATTCCCCGTTATGTATTGACAATATAAGACTAAACCAGTCGCACGAGGAAAAATATCTAGGTTTGATAGTGGACAGTGGCCTGACGTGGAAACCCCACATCAATAAACTTAAATCAAAGCTGTCAAGTTTATTAGGATCGCTACGTGGTATTGTGCGATGTCTCCCGCTCAAAGTTCGTTATAACATCTATAACTCATTAGTCAAAACCCATTTGGACTATCTCATCGAAATATGGGGTAGTGCTGCCAAAACCAATTTAAAATACATACAAATAACACAAAATAAATTAATAAAGGCTTTGTTTCATTATGACTTCCTTACTTCAACAAAAAAAGTTTATGCCGAAACTAAACTCATGAGTCTTAAACAATTGTACTACTATAATACTTGTATTTTAATCAGGAAGATCATAAATAAACAAATTCACTGCCAAACAATGTTTATCACTAACAGACAAAAAAGTTGTAGGATTCTTCGTAACTCAGAAAACCTTTTCGTACCCTTTTCTCGAACAAAAACATATGGTAAAAAAAATATTACTTTTGAAGGAGCACGTTTATACAATAGTTTGCCAAAAGAAATAAAAGAGATTAAATCCTTTAAAACTTTTAAAAACAAATTAAAGGTCCATGTTATTAGCAATATTCCCGCCATCTGAATCCGGCCCTGGAGCCTAGCAACTGTCCTTACACTAAGCGCAACATGTGTGCGCAATTATTGTCCTACCCGGTTTTCTAATTGTTACCAGTGCAATATTTACCCACTTTTGTTTTTTGTACTTAAATCTTGTTTTTGTTTTTGTAAATTTTGTAATTAATGTTTATATTTTATCGCCCACGGGCACAATTGCATGGCATGTTATATAAATAAGCACTTATAATTTTCTCATTAAGTGAAATGTAAATTTCTTTTGAGAATAATAAATATCTTTAAACCGAAAGTACCTATTAATTTGCCCTAGTTTATTGAATTGTATTTTCTGAAATATATCATATATTATTTAAAGACATCAACGGGGTCTTACCCTACCAGATGAAATAACACATTTTATCTACACCCATATCATAAATCCTCTATTCTGCGTTCGAAAACCGTATGTAATTACGAGTACCACCATTATTGCAGCCAGTACTGTAACATCAGTGTATTATCGGTGACAGAGTGGTAAAAACGTATGATAATTCATTACCTACGGTAACGTAATGAAATTCCGGCCTCCTCCCCGACCGCAGTCATGCGCCTTCCTCGATCGCCGGCACAATCGAGTTGGCCAAGGCGGTGCAATGGCGGTCATTCTTAAGGTTTCCGAACAAAGCATTTAGGATTTAGATCAGAAGCGCCCACCCTACACCCACATACAGTAAGCCTTATAGACGCAACGTATATAAACACCACTTTATGTTTCTTCCAAATGTATATATTGGAGCCAAGTTATTCGATGTTTACCTACTGTCTAGTTACTTATAGCAAACAATCGTGAGTAAGAGTACAATCTCTCAGTGAAGAAATTTTAAGGCGTGTGTCCCTCCAATTCATATTGGACTCTTGTAGGCCTTCATAGTCCACCTTATAAGAAATACGTAGGTAATTGCTGGTGTGCCTATTGTATATATTATACACATTGAAATATGATGTAAATATAGGCAAGTGTTGACAAAAGCACACTCAATTAGCGGTCTTTTATACTATTCGCACTAAAATTAAAGTTAAAGAAGTGCTCAAAATTATTTGTAGTAACGTTGTGTAGATTTGTGAGTACTGGCGCTCGCGTACTTCTGGTGGTTAAACCTAAACTTCGTAATTCGGGGCTTCCACTAAACTGTTATCTTTGCCAAGCGGCCCGACGAGGATCGCGCGTTCAATCCCGCCGGAACCGACTTTGCCTGCCTTATTAGACTATTTGGGTGGACTCCAATTTGGCAGTTGGCTAAACGATTATATTAACCAGAGGTTTTCATAATTAAGTTAGATACCTACATTTAAATATGATTTAAAACTGTGAGTCTTAATAACATTGTAAAAAAAATGACAATAGTCTGCTTTATAATAAATGTTATATGTAATGTTGGTTTCATTGCAACTGACCTTATTTTATTCTAAACTTTCCTCGTAATTTAGGAAGCATAATGAAGGCTCTGACCAACAGGCTTGCAACCAGCAAAAATGACTTTGAATACATTTATAAAAACGGTTAAGTACTGAAATGTTCACTTATTACATAGAAAAAAGGGGCTCTTTTTAAGTAAAAGGAACATCATTGTCGGCTATCAAATAGGCATGGATGCCATAATAATTCATTCAGAAATAAGCTATATTACCTAACAACTGACCATGATGTACAAATGTATTTTCCTAGCAAAAGTGCTTGGAAACTTGATTATACGATTGTACATATAGTAATTAAATTGTAGGAAATAAGGATTCTTAAATGCGCGGAAACGTTTTTATAGGCGTTTTTTGGTGTTGATTTAAAGGACTTTGTTTTTGTTTCAGTATAATAAATTTCATACTCTAAACACTAAGTAAATGCTATCATGGATAGACTGTTCAAATTACTATAAAGATTACAACCAAAAATATCTGTCTATGCAATGTAGATCGACTATTAAATACCTCAACAGAAAGTCTTAAATACACTCGAGAGCAAAAGTTTCGGGTCACTAGCATTTTCTTGAATATCTCAAAGATATTAATTTTAAAAATATTCATTTTAAAGATATTAAAGTTTAAGTATGATACTGACCCGAAACTTTTGCTCTCGAGTGTAGTTCGATTAAGCTAAATTCTTTAAGAAGTTCATCATATTTCATAAAAAATTGATTAATCTTGGCGGTTTTTACAAAATTGTCCTTCATGTCATATAAATAATTTATATAAACGGTCCTAATTCGCTTCTTTATCGGAAACTTCGAACCGAAAGTTCTATGATGGATCGTCCATTGACATGGAAAAACATCCTTTGAAGGGCTTTGAAAAATATCTCTGTATTCATTACATTGATGTGGATATCACTTGATTCTGTGTGTTTAGTAAAAGGAAATAATCCGGGTATAGAAAATTTCCTTAACATATAGCTTTGCTGATTCGAATATAGAAGAAATATATCTAAAGGTATATTTCTATGTATAGTATAGAGCTTTAAACTTTTCAATTAGTGTACCTATGTATCCTTACTTACTTAATAGTTATACTTTCTTTATATCTTTAAAGTTGCTTTTTAGGAGTATTTTAAAATAATACACATAGTAAATTAAACAAATATATATTAAAATAATGCCTATTTTATTCGTAGTCGAGTTACAGTTTATTTATTAGTCAAAGTAAGTTTAATTTAATTTTAACTTCAAGAGTATATTAAAATGGCTATATATGTAAATGGTTGAAAAAATAAAACTCCACATACAAAGTTCACTTAACCCTTGAAATAAAATAAAAAAGAGTTAAAATCCAGATTTTTTCGTGAAAATGTAGCTCGAGTAGTTCTCAGAATTTATTTAAAAGCAAATGTCAGTAAAATTATTACTAGAAACAAAATTCTGTATGTGGCCGTTCATTCCACGAACTCATTTATCTATGTATGTGCATAAAGCTCTTTTTTTCTTTTAGATTTAGGTGAATATGCTAGCTTTAATTTAAATTAGTGTTAGAGTCTTGTTCTATTTAGGTATCTGGTGCCGTATTCTAATTTTAAAATACACAAACAATACATTGAAAACACAATCCAATTTAAACACAGCTCCAACACACAAGAAATATTCAATTAATATTGAAGTTGTATTGGAGTTGCATCGGAATTAAAGAAAATTTTGAGATTTCCATTCAAATGTTCAGGCGCTTTTTTTCTTAGTTTTTCATAACTAAAAAACAATAGGTACCAATTATGCCTTTAAAAGGATCACCAGCATTTTTGTTACACCTTGTACTATATACAATGTGTAACAAAAATGCCCTATGGGTAATAAGGGAACCCCTAAAAACATGAAACTTGCCAAGGAAGGTCTTACTTACATCACAATTAAAGGGAAAATATATAAAGAACTTCTGTTTATCTAAGACACATTGCTGCACCTGTGACGTCACGGGTCACAAGCTATGTGCTATTTATTAGGGCCGGTATGTACAATAGATGGTAGGCTTATTAGAGACATATGAAGCTCTCGGGAAATCGGGGGATCTCGGGATTAACATAAGTATTCAATTTGTGTCATATATTTTTGATTTGTTAACGTGAGTGGAATAAAAAAAAATACAATTTATTGCGCAACTAATACCATACTCCATCAAGTTTTAAAAATCATTTTTTTATGTTTATTTAAACAGGAATGCCAAATGTTTGTTGCCAAACTTTTTTAATTCTGAAGAAATAATTAAGACTGGATATTAAAATGGAGTTAAAAGTACGTGTGTACCCGCATATTAAAACTTTGGGTTTCAGGTTGGAAGTTTAATTTACATAATATTAAGTTTTACAACTGACTCATTTATTATTCATTAAATAGTTTTTAGTTTTAGTTTGTTGAAAATGTTATCATCAAATACACGGGAGAAGAACATATTTTGGAAAAAATTGGTCTGAATCTGATAATTTAGTCACGAAAAAAAGATTTATAAAACCTTATTTGTATGGACGTATCACGTCATATTTTTGGACGATACTACAGGCAACTGTAGTACATAATATTATTTTAACATAGTGTAACAAGGATACCATTATAATGCCGTAACAAAGGTATACTTGTTACTCGATGCTATATAACAGCAGTATAGGAGCACTGTAAAGGCTCCTCTACACAATGAGCCATCATAGGGACGCATAATATGCGTTAGAGGGAGCTAACGATATTGCGATCTCGATCCGTCGTATAGCTGCATCCCTATGATGGCCCATTATGTAGGGCAGCCATAAGGGACACGAGCTACCGACTTAGACGAACATTCGTGAACAATGCCTCCAGCAAACAGATATAAGGAATGGTTTCCGGAAACGAAATTGAGATTTACCTTCTGATCTGACAAGTGAACATTCCTTTGATATGTTTATCTACATAGTTTAGTTTGTGATTCTCCATTATGACTGACTATGTTACGTGGTTTGGAAACAAGCAAACTTGGCTAGATTTTAAGCTAATAACTAATTAGTTTCATAGACTTTAAGGTCTAACAGCGTCTTGATTTAAGTGCTGGTATAGACGTAAATTGTATAAAAATTATACAAATCAGTCGTATATAATTAATTAGATTATTGTGCCTTATTAAGAAATAAATATGAAAATATCAATGATGAGCTATAAAAAACATATTCAAGATAAAACTAAAAATACTATAAAATAACACGGTTACACTCACGTCACTTTAGTCACTTCGCGCGACATGTTTCGGAGAGAAAAAAGTTTAAAGTGACGTGAGTGTAACCGTGTTATTTTAACTTATTTTATAGTATTAGTATGTCTCACGAAAGTTTAAATTTAATAAAAACTAAAAATATTTGGTAACTATAGTCTGGATAACTAAAAAGTGCAGTAACAGTAGAAGTAGTAAGCTATTACACTCATAACTTTTTTAGTGTTGATGGTACTAGCGTAAGAAAAAGACAGCATGATTCTCTCTGCCTATGTAAGACAGACCCAGCCCAAACTATATGCAGTTGTACCAAAAATGTTATAAAGAAATAAAATCAATAAATGAGGTCAGTTATACCGGGTGTTTCCTGTAAAAGGAGCAATAAATTAAAACATAGATTTTAATCCTCAAACCAGACAACGTTTGTTCAGCGACTCTTAAAAATAACTTATGGTTTGATTTTTAGGATATTTTAAAGTTTATTCGAACACGCAATCTACTCCGAATTTGATTATGTCTGTAGGGTGACAAGACTGACAAGCAATGTCAATGAGACGGATTTTAACGTACATTGAAAATATTATTTAGTCTGTATGAAAAAGAAACAATCTAAAAAATACATCTTTTTTAAAAGTCGTTGAACAAAAGTTTTATTGTTTGAGGCGTAGAATCTACGTTTTAATTTATTGCTCCTATTACAGGAAACATCCGGTATAATATCCTAGTTACTTCGGCCGGGGACTTTTATTTATCTCACTTAGTGTAAGGCCTGAGTGGACGCTCGTGGCGGGGCGTGCAGCGGGGCGGGGCGGGCGGCGTGCATGTCAAACAAAGGACACTCGTACTGGTGTCCTGAGTCGACGCTGCACAAAGTGTATGGACGCTCGCTCGCCCCGCTGCACGCCCCGCTGCACGCCCCGCCACGAGCGTCCACTCAGGCCTTACACTTAGTTGCAGCCTGCAAAGCTGTTTAAGTTACGAAACCGTAAACTTACGGGACCATTGTAAACTTGCAATGAGAACACACCTGGGCCGAACAAACCAGATTAGATGGAAAAGTGCCAGCGCATTTTTATCCAACTTGTGCACAAGCTTATAGTCTCAGTTTGAAAGAAATCAACTTGTCCTGTGCATAGTTTGGCGATCTTAGCAATTTCAAAGTATTTTTACACGAACAACCGATAAACTTATTAGACGCGCCCGCATAAAAATACTTAATATAATGATCTTTCTATAGAAACTCATAAATAGTTCACCTTTATAGTATACATATACTACCGTATATAACATAAAATAAACTTTGATAACAATATTTAAGGAAAAGAGTTAAGAAGATCCACAGTCCAGGTTTCATAAATACACAGAAAACTTGTCAAAAAAAGAAATCGTGCTCTTACTTGTATATTATTTGCGCCACGCATGAAAATATATATACCTAAGAAAATAAAACTTTATAACAAAACTTACTTACGAGTACATACAAGTAGTAGCATTAAATTTATTTAAAAGTAAAACTATAGAATTACCGCGTAACATTCTAATCACGTTCTCAACTTTGCACTTAAAAGCAACCCGGAGCAAAGTTGCATTATTCGACTTGAATTAATAACGACCTCACTCCCAAGACTTTAGATTTGATTATGAAAATATTATGGGAATCACGTTAAAAAGCTGACTTTTATTGTCAAACTTAGTTAAACTTTATTATGCTGGGCCTTATTTCAGACTTTTTTCGTTAAAAAGTAAAAGTAATAAATTCACGTGCATTGTGAAAATGTGGTTAAAACTTAATACATTTTTGTAATGTTTAGTATAAAAGTACAACGGATTTAATACTAGCAGAAAGCATCTCTGCCAAGTAGCTAATAAAAGTTTGACAATGATAAACTAAGTCACTACAAAATAAAATAAAATAGCATTAATATACCTAACAGTAAAATGTGTTTATCATGTTTCAATTAATTAGTCGGTACATATACTAGGTACTCTTTGGTTAGCCACACCTCAGTCTAGCTAATTTTAATTTAAAAGTTTTTGTAAGTATGTACTTTGAAAACCAGCGAATTTTCTATGCAAGTTTTGCATTTACGTCATAAATTATTTCTACAACGTACTTACTTGATTATATAGATAAAAAGTAACTTGAACCAGTTAGGTATATATACCACCTAATAAAGTTATTTGAAGCACTAGAATTATCGCGGTATTTCAAATCACGGCCAAGGTATTGATACCTACCGAATTTCGATACCCGTACTCAAGCTAACCTCAAGTCTGTGCAGCATAACGTTGTCAGATCCCCGGCAACTTATTAGTATTAAATGCGATTTCAATACATACATGTTTCATTTGTTTACCTTTTATTGGTTACAAATATCAAACGTAATAATGGACGGGTTTAGAAAGTTTTAAAGGAATAAGGAACCTATTATTAGTAACGACGTTTACACGTACCTACATTCTATGGACGTATAACATAACAAAATTTGATTTCCATATTAAGCCAATTTCCATTGTATACGCGCGACATGCATCCATACTTAGGGAATGTTATGCAACCCGGGTTTTTTTAGTATGAAGAAACCCGGGTTTTTGGTTTTTATACTAAAAAACCCGGGTTGCATTCCCTAATCCATACACAACTTGTGGATGAGCGGTGATTGGTTGAAACGCCACAAGCGTGTGTGTGTGCACGATGCCGCGGCGTATTATGGAATCACAGTCTTATCTTCGTGGGATTTCGTCTCCGCTTTTTATAATGCCTATGCTACAATTTTTTAGCTACCCAACAACATTTAACACCACATATAATATTCCGTTTTAGTTTATGAAATTCCCTTATAGCTCTTTTTAGGGTTCCGTAGCCAAAATGGCAAAAACGGAACCCTTACAGTTTCGCCATGTCCGTCCGTCCGTCCGTCCGTCCGCGGTCTAGCTCAGTGACCGTTAGCACTAGAAAGCTGAAATTTGGTTTGAATATGTGCATTAACCAAGCCGACAAAACGGTAGAATAAAAACGCGAAAAATATATTTTGTTAGGGTACCTCCCGTACACGTGAAGTGGGGGGCGAAATTTTTTTCCGTTCCAACCAAGTTGTGTGGGGTATCGTTGGATAGGTCTTTTAAAAAGAATTAGGGTCTTTTAAAACAGTTTTTGGATAAAACTAATACTATCGGAAATAATAGCTCCGAAAGTTTAAAACAGGGCGTCCCCCCATCTAACTTTTGAATCGTGGGTCCTAAAATTTTGAAAAAATTCATTAAACTGAGGCCTAATAATGAGTACCTTTAATGAAAACTATATTGAAATAAATCGGTTTAGCCGTTTTTGAGTTATCATTCAAAAACCCATAGTGAAAGGACGTAAGTAAAAATGACGTAAGCGCCGCCAAATTTCCCGCAAGAAACGACCTTTTGAATTAATGGTCTTAGTTTACGGAACCCTACACTGAGCATGGCCCGACATGCTCTTGGCCGGTTTTTTTTGGATGTGCTAATACTGGACTTAGCTGTAGCAGACTACTTTTTTGGATGAATCATAAAAACGGAATACTACAGCTATAGCTCTTGACAAATTTATGTGCCACGAGGTTAAATTCCAGTTACAGGGCGGGGTAGGGTGTGTATGGCTTCATATCACACTCTGCCACGCACTCTGGTGTCACTGACATATTACTGCTAGTTTTAAGGTAGGAAATAAATGGGTTAAAATGTGGCCGACAACCTGCAAGAAGGTCAAAATAATGTTAACTACTGGTACCTGTAGTTATATGTATTTCATATTTTAACTACTTAAATCGTTACTTTATAGCAATAATACTTACTTTATATATTTAGTAAAAATTACTGCATAACTAAAATATGGAACACTTAATAACTACTGAACCAATAAAGCAACAATTATAGATCTACTTTAATGTATGCTATTATGTACATAACGACGATCGTATTTACCATCAATAATGTTGGGTAGGCTCTTTGACAAATAGTGGACCTAGTTTGTAACTATGGCATGTTAATTCATATGTGAACTGAAATCAATCTAATTGTCTGTAGTAACGGCATAATCACCATTAATTGATATTGGATTGTCTTTAACTATGTCAAAAATTGTCGGTTATTACCATATTTATTTATTAATTCAGTTCAGTGCCTGTGCTCAACACGAATATAGGCCACAGACATTATTTTCAGTATCTCTGGAATACTGTAAACGAAATTGTGTCATAAAATTTAATCGGACTAGCAACCCGGTTTGTACTGTTTGTAGGAACTTTGTGTTTTTGTCCGTTTTATAACAACAATTTTATTTTATTAAAAGTCTAATACAAAAAAGTTTTAATTTTTATGTAGTTTTAAATATTTTCTCATTTGGAAAACAACTGCAAATTTAGCATCCACGTAGCTTATTACGAATAACAGTCGTATACAATAAGTCTGCTTTTCACTCATCAACTAAAAATAAAATATCAATGAAAGTTGTGGGACATGCTGATATTGCTGATTAATATTAATTGAATAGTTAGTGCAATTAATTTTCAACAATTAAACTTAAACCTATTTCAATTCAATTATTTAATTTGTCACGTCCTATTATCCTATTATGATAATAAACGTAATTATCCACACTGAAAGGGCCCTTGTGTGGCCGGCGCTTACGTGTTAGCCGTTGTACAGATCCAATAATATTTTCAAGACATAAGGCGTTAGTTAGTACCGGTCGTGAGTACCGGCCGCCATACCCTTAAATATGGACAATAACAATCATTGAACAAATGTACGTATACATATTTTTTGTAAGAGGTTAACTCTAATCCGGCCTAAACCTTAATGGAGGCTTTGCTAGACGGATGGATTCTGGGAACTCGTCCAAGGTTCTTTCATAACTTGGGTACGGACGTCGAATACAGAGCGGCTAATTCGTAATTACTTTGACTTTCTCGTTAAATTGTGAAGCTCTTTTACATTTATATTTATGAGGTTTTTACTAATGTTTTAGTAGTTACTAAGAAGCAATCAATGAAAAAGTAGGTACCTATTTCTATTTATTTAGTTTATATTCATTCAGACATTTAAGAGTAAGTATCTATAAACTGTTTCAACAAATATTGTTTGTAGGTGTATTTGTGTATAAAATGAGGCAACTACATGCACATACATTTTGCATAAAATATACAGGCTTGTCTTTTTAAACTTAGGAGTAATTTGTACCTATGGGTATTTTTTTCGATGGACTGATAGAGAAAAGAACCAAGTAAGAGCTATAATGAAATGATTCATAAATCACTACGGTCTTTTCATATAGGTACTAAAACTCAAAAACACATTTCGTTTCGTTCATCAATTGCCTTCGAAAACTCATTGTTATTACACAGACTAAAAATCAATAGGACGCGGCAAACGTCAACATTCCTCCCGAATTGTTGGAAGCCGTCATGCAAAGCAAACTCGTCCCAAAGGGTTCGTTCCATTTCTGATAAATACAGTTAAAAGGGTTGGGTACTTCCCGAAGGAGTTAACTCGAACAACCATCGAACAGCCCAGTAATCGGTGAGTAGATGAAACATCAACTAAATTAAAATTATGTGCAAACTTTAGTCGTTATGTTTCCTTTATTTATAACAATTATAACATAATCCGTCTTTATAATGTCTTGGTATATTTAGTTTGGCGTCTGCCGCGAATGCAGAAGACGCTGGTTCTTTCCCAGCCTTGGGTATCGGAGGCCTAGGTCACTTACTCCTGTGTATATGACATCTATATAAATTTATAATATTTTACAAATAAGATTTAATCTTGATGTGTATCCTTAATTCCTTAAAGTAGTTTACAAGTCAATCATATTCAACTTTATTGTGTCCTAATATGGTACCTGTGTAAGTAATCGTTATTTATGTAAATATATATATAATTTGGGTTCCGCTATTTTGTCTTGGAGGTTGCTTGTTTGTAGTAGTAGGTTCTTTTAATTTACATGTGTACTTACAATTATGGCCTTACATTTCATATTTAAGCTAAATAAATTATATATTACACTTTCAGTTTTTGAATTATACTAAATCTGTAAAAAGGGTGTAGCAAAAATACTGGCCATCTGTTTGATGTGAAAAAAAAGACATACAAAACCAATCTTTTTTTCGCATGAAAATTTTATTTTCTTAATTTTTTGGTAATAAGAATACGATACCAATTATGCCATTAAACGGGATCACCAGCATTTCTGTTACACTTTGTATAATATGTAGCTATATACAGTTCATCCAAGTATAATGTAAATTATTTGATCTGATTTGATAGTTTAATTTTCGCTAAGCATGTAAGTTGCGGTTGAATAAAGATTTTATCTATGTCTCTATCTACAATGTGTAAATTTAATACGGGCGAACCTATTAACGGTAGTTTATACAGGTCATACTGAACAACTTTCACTATGGAGCGATTTCGAGATCGAGGATTTTTTTGCCAGTCTCATACATTTGGCGCATGGGTGTCGACATTTTGTATGAGGAAGCTTTTGCTTTGCTTTTTTTTGAGATTTTGGGGTTACCTCCATAGTGAAACTTGTTCAGTATGACCTATGTAAACCACCGTGAAAAGGTTCGCCCGTATTAGATTTACACACTGTATATATTTTGTGATATTTTTTCATTCTACAGTCTATACTTAACTTATTCTATCGTTTGTGAATGTATATACAACATTATGACTTACCTACTAGTTACTTAATAAATAAAGTTTACTGTTGCGTGTATTTTATTAAGAAATATTAACGAAAACTGTAAATATATTTAGAACTAATTGACAAAGTGAACCATCTGTTTGTGTGTTACGTTTCGCAGTAAAGCCATTAGCTAACATGTCGGTTTTCATTGCACCCTCCAGACTTTGGTGGCGTGTTCCTGTCTAGCATTGACACAGGAACTTGCCGTATATAGTACACGTTTATACTCTGAATACCATACAGTAAAGTAATGCTAACACGTTTTACAGTATATACCTACTACTCCCGTGAGACTTAGAAAAGTCAAATAAAAAAGAAATTATAGACGTTCACTCATGTTTTTTTCGAATTGCGTAACACGTCTACTTTGGTCAGCCTACGCAAACGGATCGTGATAGTACTCCTCGTTATGGAGCGAAACAGCTCGGGTTCTCGAACTATTTCCGACTTAAAAAGTAACAGGGGGTGATTTTTTTAAGATTCGAGCACTCGAAAGTGACATTTAAAACTCTGAATAAAACGATGAAAATTATGTTTTAAAAATAAAAGCGGTAGAAATTTAAAATAATGATTATTTAAACTATTAATTCCATGCGAAAAAATAGCGACAAACTTTTGTGTGCGATTATTTTCGAGCTTGAATTTTTTGAATTCGAGCGTCCGGCTGTCAAAAATCGGCCCCCAGACCCGTCTACACTCGATAACCTTTCTTTAGCAGTTTTGCTAGTACGAGTTATTAAGAGTAAAATAATTTAAGAAATGCTCTCTTCAACAGTTTATTTTATATACTCAAATAGATACCTGCTGATAGACAACTCTATATATTTAAGGAGCTACATATAATTGACGTACCTACGCATGCGGTTATTAATGTAACTAATTACTGAATTATACCGTTGGTTTTTTTAAGAACATGGTACATTATATTTAAATTTGAAACCTTGTTCTCGTTGAAAGAATATTTGAGGCTGTAGTGGAACATACCACGTACAGCCTTGACCTAATGACAATGGGACTAACTGTCAAGTATATATATACAGCATTGGCCAGAAGTGTTGTGCACCAATGCGATTTTCATACAAAACTGGAAAGTTTAGTCCATCGTTTCCATCTTTGTTTAAGTTATTTTGTCAATTAATTTAAACTAATTGGCATGTTTTGTTGAAGTTAGTAGTAACTGCATAGAATATTTGCAATATGTCGCACCGACTTAAATTTTCATTTTTGGTACCTTCTGTTTTCATATTTTTTAAGTACCTTGAAAGTGTTATTAAATGAAGTTTTCTATATTTATAAATAAAATATAACATTTACCGTTACCGTACATTGTTAGGATAGGGAAATAATGCTTAACATCAAAATTGTAAACAAAAAACACCTATGCTCAATACTTCTGGCCAAGGCTGTAGATGGCTGTGACCTCTGGGGAGTTATCCGTCAGACGACTAGAAGTTTGCGCTACGCCGCCCTATTGTTTATTCCGAATACGAATGCTACTTCCACACAAATGTACGTATTAATGTAAAATTTCAGTTGAACTTGTTTGTTTTCTACGTTTGAATTAGTTTAGTTTTAAATCTTAGTTTTAGTTTTTAAAATAATTATTTATTGAAATCATTCAAATCGTATGCAAGGAAGCCAGCACGGTCTGGACAGATCTAAAGAAAAAAATGATTATAGAGATTATAAAAATAATGTTTTCCATAACGACTTAAATGTTTCACAATGGTTATTTTACTGAAGCGCTGAAGACGTAGCAATCAATTTTAATTAGAAATATTGGCTACCAATAAAACTTTATATATCTACAAAACTTTAATTAAGGGTGAACACTATACCCGTTTCAATGCCAAAACTAATAAAACTTATTAAAACAAAAACCAATTACGCAAATAGCGTTGGGTGTCTACATCAACAAGAAATTAATTTAAACGCAATTAAACATCAACATAACACAATTAAACTAATTGTCAACGGAATATGGTAAGGTGATAACGAATTCGCGTAAAACTTGCGACTAACGGACTTGAAACCTTGTCTAATTAAATTCGAATTACAAACACATTTAGCTAATCACCTCAGGGAGCCGCGCCTTCACGTGACCACGTAACGCGTATCACTTCCGAAATTGGGGGAAATAAGCCTAACGTCATACCATTTTTACAATTTTGTCGGCTTGTTTAAACTATAAAGCTGGACTGTTCAATTTGGTATAAAATGGTAGAAGCAGAACGAAAAAAAGATATTCTAATTTAATTATCTTATCGTACGTTTTTACGGGAAAATGACTGCCGTCTTTCCTCTTAAGTATAAATGACAAATTATTGAATAAAGATCAGGGCTTTCGAGGTCAGTCCGCGCTTTTTGTTTACCTTTTTTTAATAAATTAAAAAGTTCCTCAACAAGGTGAGAGAGGTTTCCATTATAACAACAGTAAAAGTTTTCTGTTTTTCGTAGAGACTTATTTATCAGTGACACAGTTTTAATTCAGTTTGTGTTGTATAACATTATAATTTTTTGGAGTGGCACTCGATATTTTCACACGAAATTATTTAAATTCTTGTAAAAAAAATATCTATATACCTGAAAGTGCTTCTCGACGTAATAAGTTTTTATTAATATTGTGCACGTTTTCTCATTTCGCTACTGAGACTATCACTAAGTTTCAAATTAGTTTCAAGCAGCTGTATTTTAATTAGCTCATAAAATTGAGCATTTCTGGAGCATCGCACTCACCAATTTGCATATTTTTAAGTTTGCAACTAAAACACAGTCATTTAAGTATCTGAATCTGAGAAATTATCGCAAGTTTGTTCACTAATGAGTAACATTTTGGAACACGAATATGTAAGTATGGCTACATGTCACTGGATATATGTAAATAGTCATTTCCACTCTCGGGTAGTAATAGTGGATAAGCAGACGATGAAGAAAATCTGGTGAGTGCTGCGATGTCCAGATGGGACAGTGCAGCTGCCAAGTTTGTTACTCATTTAGCACCACCCAGGGATCACGTGTAGGGTTGTCTTAAGTTATTTCCTACGGACGCAGAGTAACATTGATCCCTAGTTCGCATCAAGGATCACTTTTTTCTTCAAAACAGTAAAATTTTAACAGTAAAAAAAGTCCAAAAACGGCACATTTTTTCTATGTATTTTCAGTGAGCTTGAACAATGAAAACAAACGCGAGGATGTATGTAGGGACAACGTACCCAGTTTCCTCACATATGCCTGTCCTAACAGCTGTGTTCATGGTTCGTTGAGCGACGCGAAACCGCTAGTGCCTTCACATGTTGCATTCCGCCCCGGCAACTGTCCCATTTTTCACAGAGTTTGTGAGTCACTCCGTTCATTGGATACCTACAGGAGGCATTCGCGTTGGAGGTTTTTTCTTATTTGACAGTGATAACGAGTAAAATATATGCCAAATCATAGCCAAGTCGGGCTTAATTTAACTTTTATTCGTGACCTGTTAGAAAAGTTATTCGTTGTCAGCAAATTACTTTAGACTGGCCTATGGGAATCTAGTTATACGTATGTTCCGCCACTGCTATTTCGTGTCAGGTATTTCATTTAGGCCTGCGCCCAATAAACCTCACCTCACTCGCTTACTTTTCGCTTTTACTTCTCTGATTAAGGGCAACTGATGTTACTTTTTTACATCAGATGATTCAAATTACCATTATTACATTATATCAGTGGCATCTATTTAAAAACGAACGTAAACGAAACCGGAGAAGAAGTGAGGTTATATTTTTGGAATTTAATTACGAATCAGAGTATAGAGCTCCTAGATCATACTATGCCATAACCTTGTCAGGACCAACACATGCAAAACAATATTTTTTAAGGTATATGTATAAATGGTGTGACTATGTTTTACTACCTGAAGTCCGTATAATTATTTTGTTGTCCATGAAGGGATTTAAGCAGTATAATATTTACTTGGGCACACATCTAGTCGTACATCTTTTGTCCTTACGCTTCAATTAATTCTAGTGTTTTAAGGGCAAAACAAAAAAGACTTAACAGAGAACACAATAATAAAACAAAGTAACGTTTTAAGACGTTTGTGTTAAATTAATCATGTTTACACCTAACCTAGACGTCCCAGACACGAACCAAGTACTTAGATAGAAACTGCTAACGATATTAACCTACAAAGGTAATAAAATTTGAACGAATTCTTACATTTCTCAACTTAAAACTGTATCGAAAACGTGCATATACTGAACGGGGTAGGCCTCAAAAGCTAAGTACAGAAAAATGATTTGCCCCAAGTGGAACATTATCGAGTAATAAAATCACATTAATTTTCTTACTGTTTGAAACTAATTGAACCATAGACTATCAGCAACTTCGAAACTATCGCCTGATTTGTGTTCCAAGCTATAATTTTCCATGACTTGCTGGCAAACTGACGGTAGTAAATTTATCATGCTAATTTTCTATGTAACACGATATGAGCAAAGTTCTTAACTCATTGTACAACATAGGTTTGACGCGAACGGTATCACACTAACTTTGCCAACTTGCTGTAACTTTACAGAAATCTGCTAAATAAGTTAGTCTTACCATGATTTATAGTTTATAGAAAGGGGCTATTACGAGATTGCTGGTGCATAAACAGCGGATAAACAGCATATTGCAGTGGATAAACTATTTATTACTAAATAAAAAATCATAAAAACAAAAATAAAAGTATATAGATTGCGGTCAATCAAGACCAAGTGCGGGTAGTTCGGAAAACCCGCGCGGCTAGGAGATGCTGATACGATTCCTTGCCAGTCTGCCTGCGACCACGAGCGTTATGACATGCTCTAAACGTCAGGAAAATACAAAAGTAAGTGTATGCGATTAAGTCCCGTGTATTGTCAAAATAATGAGACTGCGGTCACGTTTGTTAATCAAAATAAATAGTAGAGTAATGCAATAAAAGGAACTCCAAACTAACTAAATTACAAAACGTAAACGATTTCTTTTTCAATGTGTCCGTAGTACTGACAAAAGCTATTAAGTAATTTTGTATAATTTTTAATCTGGTATTTAATATTCACGGACAGTACGTCGACAGACGTAAATGAAGAACCTCTCGATACGGCACCACGTCGGTATCCGATGATCTTTGGTATGGGGTTCTTCAAAAAAAAAAGTTTACTTGTTTTAAAAGGGTGTGTAACACGCATGTATTTGCAAGCGTTCATAGGCTGTGTTGACCATTTGCCACCCTGGTGGTATGCTTGTTTGCTACTATAAAATGCAACCCAGGTGTTTTTCGGGTAATACCCGAAAACTCGACTTCTTTGGGGTGTTATACCCGAAACCCCGGGATCCTTCATACTAAAAAACCCGAGTTGTAATTCCTATGTGTTACCGATGCTGAAGTTGTAAAAGATGACGGTTGTTTCAGGACGCCTGCTCTGCGGGTAGGATGCGGCGGCATGCACCGCACCGTGCTGCTCATGGCGGCGGTACTGACCAGGGCCATCGCACCACCAACTAACGCAACAGGTATTTTTAGCTTAGATAACCAGAATACATAATCATCGATTAATATAGTTCTCTCTCTGTGTCTCTCAAATCCACTTTTTCACTCACTCTACAGTTGTTCTTTGACGGTTGAGGATCGTGGTCATCACAGGATGATCTACATTTCGTGTGTCTTATATTCTCTATGGACTTCCGTACGATGGGAATCGCGAATAATTCCTTGAACTCTCATAATGAGTCTTAAGTCCTGATTTCCGAAATTATTCGACATTCGGAATAAGCTAGGCTAGCTTACAGGTCTGGCCTATAACCGCGAAGCACTTCGTTGATCTAATCGTCTATTTCCATCACTTTCTTTCGTATATGCAAGACCGATAGAGACGGGACCATCGTTTTGTCGATTTTTGAACTTCGCGGTAGGCCCTCTGATACGGATATATCCGATGAACAAATCCATCAGTGTATTGGACCCAGATGTGTCTGTGGATACTGGATAGTTCCCCGGCAGACACATTTATGTCTAATTCACGTCATTCATTGACGTCCTTGTTTAGAAATCTCTATATGCCGGGCTAAAGAACCATTTGCTGCGTATTATGTTAAAATGCATTCACACGATCAATAATGAATAATGCATAAAATATAAATAACTTTGTGATCAAAGTCAACAGATAGATTTAAAATATTTTAGTTAGGACAGACCCAGTGTCATACGTTAGACAGAAAGTCTTTTGGCCAAATTGTGTACACGTACAGTCGCCCTCAAATATATCGAAGCAGCCAAGGTACTCAAAAATATCTGAACAGGCACTTTATTGCTATGGCAATAGAGACGTTGTTCAGATATTTGTGACCACCTTGGCCGCTCCCATATATCTGAAGGCGACTATACCTACATGAAAGTGCTATTTATGTATGACTTCTTTAAAGACTTTACCTCATATTACCGTCAAACCTTATCTAACCACATACTATTATTTTAGAATCAGACACGGATCCCACGACAACTCAGTCGAAGGCCACAATGACTCCTCCGAGCATATTCCGAAGTGGCGTGAGGCTGCCGACGTCGAAACCCAGGCGTCAGCAAATGAAACAAGGAAAGGCCGACTCCCCCATGCTGAACTACATCTTCGACTCGTATGCGACCAACAACAAGCACTTTCATGATAAGTAAGTACTAATGATACTAAACTAACGATATAAGTAATTAATTGGTGGTTCTTTTAGATGGTTTTCGCATGTTTGAGGGTCATGGTCAGCTTCAGGGCTGCATTTGGAGCAGTTAATCTGCCTCCATCGGTTTGTATATAGTATATCTTAGTATAATATAGTGTATCTTATAGTCTCATCAATTCTACATAACGTAATTCGACTATGTAGAATTGATCAGACGACGAATTTGTCACGCGGTCGGTCCATCTGGTTGGCGAACGACCAGGCGATCTTTTGCCTTCAGTATTCCCTACAACCAGTCAGTGAAAATTATCCTTAGATATTTGATGAAATTTTTATGTTATAACTCCAGCAAGTTATGCGATATGACCCACTTGTTTGCTAACAACTGCATACACTCAAAGCTACATATAATTGGTACGGTGTTTTTATTATATTTATCTACACCCATATGATGCGTTCAAAACCGCACGTTATGACCACCATAAAAAGAGACTGTTTTGTTAGATGTTAGAATAAATGTCTCATCTGTAACGATGTTATTATTATCAAATAATAAGCAAAAATTCGATATCATTATGAAAATCTGGCAGCCGCGCAACGCGATCCTCCGACCGCCGGCACGCGCCCCGCCGACACAATCGAGTTGGCCATGGCGATGCAATCTGTGAAATGGCAGCCATTTTAACAGTTTTAGAACGCATCATTTCGGGTTTATAATATGTATGTAGATAAAGCAGTGTATGCAACTGTACGTAATTAGGCCTTAAAACACGAGTGTGGTTTAGATAATAAGATCACACGACCCCTATTACGTAACAGTTACATAAACTACTATTTTTTGCACTACTGCCCAAAAAAGGAGTGTACCTATTGTTTTTAAAGAATGTAAAAGAAAACACACGAGTCATTCATTCGACCAATGACATACAAAAACATCCTCATTAAATTTGTCAAAAGAGCAGGACACATGGAATTGTATTTTTTTTATTGTTAAAAAAATCACCTATTCACCATTGAGTCTGCGAGTCGCAAAAATATGCAATGATTTAGCAGCTCCTTATGATATCCGTTACGACACTTCTAATTCCACGAAGGCTATACAATAGTACATTACACAACTAGGGTGGTAAAACAAAGAAAGGCCGAGATCGCAGAAGTTTGCGGCCCGAGCTACAAGCGAGGGATGTAAGTATGCGATCGAGGGCTTTCTTTATTACCTCCCGTGTTGTGTACATCGTTTTATGTCGACACTTGGCCAGAAAGCGCAGCGTGCGGAAAAAGCCACTTTATGGCCAGGTGTGGCATAAATATTATAATATCTATTTGGGTCACCAAATTCAGAACTTGATAAATGCAAATATACGTTCGATCAAAATAATTTTATTCATTTAGTTAGTTTTAAGTTGGTAATTATTGTTTTTTTTATTATGTAATGACAATGACTTTTTAATGTTTTTAATAATAAATAATGATCATTTGATTCATTAGTCAAATGTTACTTCACATAACGTAAATTCTATCATTTCGTATCATTTTACTGCAGTCATCAACTTTACAGTCGGAGCTTCCAAATGCCGGTACCTTTATTGTAAATCTTTATAGGCCTGTAAACGGTTTTATGAAACTCTTCTATGAAATGAATTCTCTTTAAAAAGATAACGAGATTCTTAAAATAGACATCGAATTACAGTGTCAAAATGTGAAGTTATTTAAAGTAGAATAAATGCAGGAAAATTTGTTTTTATACATGTGGTTTAAAAAATATAATAATTAATTTCAAAGTGAGTAATAATTCAACATCGTATAGAAAAAATACTGCAGAGAATAAATGCATATAAGTAGTTTATTGATGATAGTATCAATAAAAAGCTCGAAGTCTACTTTCAACCCAGTTTACCCTCTTAAAGATAAATCTCCAAAAAAGTTTACAAAGTGAGGTGTGATGACATAAAAAAATATGTCTTTAATTTCAAATAATAGTCGCATTACCCAAAACAGTTTAAGGTAGAAACTGTTTTGGGTAATGCGACTATTATTAAATAAATATTTTTAATATACAAGTTCACAAGTACAAGAAAACCATTTACTATATATATCTAAAAACAACGCTTTTTCAAGATTTATATTCGCGTAGTGCATAGTGGGGGTAACGAAAACGATCGCAGTGCACGATGTGATAAGAAATTAATTGCCCAGGGCTCTTATCAATATCAAATTTCAAAATATTTGACATCACCTCAACTCAGTTAACTGTAAAACTAGTGAATCAGCCGGAGACATTTCATATAAGCAAGGAGTACCTACAAGCATTCATAAAAAGAGAAAAAAAAATGAGTCCTGACCCAAGAGATGGCACCATAATCATGCACATTAGCGAATAAGTTCAATTCAATTCAGTTTATTTCAGAAAAAATCCATAATTTGTGTTAGTTACAGTTAGTTACTTAATTCTAAAACTTAATTATATTTTAACAACAAAGCTTAAAATTAGTTTCCATGCTAGCATATTTTTACAATCCTAAGTGGACAACATGTGCATCTGGTTCCAGTGGTAGTGAAAAGGGCCATCGTACCGTCCCGCCACTGTTTCCAGGAGGCTATTGGGGCTACCAGCGATACGTCTTAGCAGAGACGCGACACGTTTTAGCATTATCGCGTGAAAGTCATCTGTGCGCGCCTCTGCGAACATGCCTGACACACTGCAATGTCGCGGGAGTCCCAACAGCATCCTGAAGGCGTTGTTATATTGGACGCGCAGGGCGCTGTAAGTTTTTTGAGTATAATTGATCCATAGGCTGCAGGTGTAAAATGACTGGCAATATGCCCTAAACATCGTAATCTCGACGTGTGCAGATGCATTTGAACTTAACAAGAGGCTCGGGATTACATATATTAACACAATTCATCAAGTGAAGTGATTGCAAACTGGCCACATCTATGGATCTGTACGCTAAAAATACATATTTAATTTAATTTATACAGAACATAGAAAAAGTAATTGATAATTGCAAGAACAATTTTGCTATCTATCATAACACTGAAACATTAAACATTCGACAAATAGCAAAAGGAACTATTTACAAAGCCATTTCGAACTTGCAATTAAAACTGAGCAAATAATTATCTATCCTCTGCTTAATATTTGCCGTTAAGCTTTGAGAGAGTTGTACGAAAATAGTCGAGAAAACTATCCCAAAGTTCGTAGTAAAGTTGATAGCAGCTGCTCATTCCAAATTAATGATGAGAAAGCAAACAATTCATCCGGGTTCTATGAGTTGAACACAGTTTTTGCTAAGTCAGATGCAAGATTTTTTTAGTGAGTAATTAGATATAAAATTTATGAGACAATGGCAAGGCTTAAAAGCTAATTGGCAAATAAAGAACCTGTAAAGAATAAATAGTTAAATGTGTATTTCTCTTTTCAAAGGGTCTTCGCCTATTTTGTTATCATTAACCGAAGATAATTGACCATATGACCATACCGTGCATGCGATGGTCGGATGATATTGCCAAAATTGCTGGCAAAAAATGGAATATTAAGGCACAGGACAGACCTAACTGGTTCACTCTAGAGGAGGCCTTCACCCAACAAGGGGTTCTTGCTGAAAAGGAATAGTGTTAATTTACCTAGTGCGAATTCATGATAACTATTTGACTTTTAATAATTTATTTCTTACAATAATTCAATGAATTTGTTACCTATTTTTAATTAATTTCTAATTGATATCATTTGCAATGCACACATTCCTTAAATTAAAATTTGATTCAACTCATGGACATAGTAATATTATCAAATTTATGGACAAGTAACGTATGCCAAGTAATGGTAAATTATAGTGACATAATATTAGAGACATTAATTACAATTTAAAACTCTCTTTGTAATTATTAATTTGTAAATTCTTATGTAACTTTAAATTAATTGTCAACATTGAACAAATGGGCAAGACATAAAAGGCTTTTTTATTTTTTTTATTTTATAATTGACCATAATGTTTGGACCTCTAACCCAAACAAACTTAATAAATATGTTACTCGCTTTCGCCAATTCTCATTTTTAAATTAATAATTCCACGTTTCTAACCGACAATTGGTTTTATTATATGAAAACCGAGCTTGGCAAATGAAGCCTTCAGGCTGGCGTAGCTTAAACAGAGGAACTAATTTCGGTTAATTAACTAGCGGCCTACGTTATCTCATTTTCAGGACCAATGAACATCTTTTTCAAGGCAAACGCCAGGCTTTAGTCATACCGCCGCGTAATGAGCTTGGTATTTTTAATAATAAATAATGAATATTTGGGAACATCCTTACACATATCAATCTACTCCCAAACAAAGCAAAGGTTGTAGGCACTAGACGGCGATATATCTACTCATATAGATAAAAATATACTTAGATACATAGAAAACACTTATAACTCAGGAACAAAATATTCGTGATAAACACACAAAATGCCCTTACCAGGATTCGAAACCAGGAGCTCCTGCTTCGTAGGCAGGGTCACTACCAATTGGGCTAGGAGGCCGTTAAATATAGATTATGTTTGTTTTCATTTAAATAATAAACAAGCGTACAATACTAAAAAAATTGCATAAAATGATGAAATACCTACCTAACAATATGGCAGACCAGGAGTTCGATTTTTGAATCTCATCGGGTGACTTATTTCGTACTAAATAGTCATCGGCTGCATACAAAAAAGTCACCGGTGAGATTCAAAAATCGAACTCCAGGGGGTGAATTTTGAGATTCGATTAAACTCGAAAGTGACATTTACAACTCAGAATAAAACGATGAAATTATGTTTTTAAAATAACAGCGATAGGAATTTAAATTCATGAGTATTTAAACTATTAATTTCATGCGCAAAAACTGGCGGTAAGCTACTGCGATTATTTTCGAGCTTAAACTTTTTGAATTCGGGCGCTCGAAAGTCAAAAATCGGCCCCCAGACCGTTAGTAAAAAAAAATACGGCATTTTTCTGAATAACTGTATTGTGACTGGCTTGTGTTGTGGGTACTAGACGACGGTGTACATGATAGATATAGAATATAGGTAAATACATAGAAAACACAAAAATAATTCCCTTATCAGGATACGAACCCAGGACCTGCTTTGTAAATAGGAGGCCGTTGAAACAACACAACCCACAATATCTACAAAGGTTTACTAAAGTACAATTTTTGAGCAATCCCCTGATAATTTACGGTTGTGTCTCCGACATTCACTCCTGCTTTAGGCAACCTCTCATGCAATTCGGTGTGAGAACCTCCGTAGATTTGTACTCGGCGCACGTCTATAAGTTACCAGTTTGAATGAAACGGCTCTCGTTTCAGTCACACTTTTTCCCTTTGTGAAAAACAAGCCCTTTGTATTACACGTTCGTGTTAGTATTCTGACTTTTGTGTGTTTAGAAAGCGGAATAATGGCACGCAATAAGTATTTTTCTGACGTTTTTTTACAAACAAACCAAGATAAATTACTATAACTGTGGTAATATTCAGTTAAAAGATAATATTCTATTATATTCTTTGTGCAATTTAGAGTTATATGCGGCCCTGGGCAGTAATTATTACTTACAAAAACTATTTAAAACGGGATATTTACCATGTGAGTTTTTTATTGTGAGCTTCCGATATTTCGGCACAGTTGCATGCGCCATTATCACGGAGTAACTGAAGTTGCTGCTAGTGTCAGTTGTGGTCTACACCATCATAGCGATCTACCCTCTTTCGATTTCGCTTTTTTCGTCCGTTGTCACTGCTACTACTACCGTCCGCATTCTCACATGGAACTCGATCACGGTTACGACACACTACACTTACGGTATCAACTCGCGCGGTTTTTACCGAAATAGACTGCTTTAGTTTTAAGAACTTACGGATCACTGGATGCCAGACACTTGACAAATGAAAGCCATCTTCCCGGTTGAAATTCTTATATTTAAGAATTTCGATGGCCTCCTTAACCATCCTGGGTATCCTTAACTTCAGTTACTCCGTGATAATGGCGCATGCAACTGTGCCGAAATATCGGAAGCTCACAATAAAAAACTCACATGGTAAATATCCCGTTTTAAATAGTTTTTGTAATTTTATTATTAATTTGTACCCCTTGCTTTTGAGATTACTGGTTGCTGGGAGTCGGAGGCTATTGCTTTCATTAGGGAAGTGGGAGGCCAAATCAGGGAAAGGGGATCTGACGCTCGTGCGGGTTCGTACCTGGTGCAAAGGTTGTCCATCGCTATTAAACTTGGTAACGCGGCTAGTGTGATGGGTACCTTTGCGCTAGGGACAATTCGGGGGGGGGGGGGGGGGGACTTTTTGACTAAGCTTAAGCTAGTCTTAACTTAGGACCACTTTGTCGATTTGGAGCTACAAGTACTAAGTATCTATCAGTGAAAGAAAAAATACATTTTAACTAAATGAGGTTTGAAACACGTTTATGAATAAGCGGGTTAGAGTTTACATGTATAATAATGTATCCTCTTTATTGCTCTTGTTATTTATTCAAACAATATAATAGTTTCTTTCCGCAATAAGGTCGTCAAGATAAACTTGCAATTTCCGGGCATGAGATGAAAGTAAACAATATCAGGTTTCACCATTAAATAGGACAGGGTCTTCCTTTCAACACGAAAACACACTTGCTGATGTTTCAATGTTTCTCTCCTAAGAATATACGTAATACAAGAAAATACGCATCATAAGCAATTTTATTGAGTCTCGTGCGACAGCTTACGGGAAAAAAAAATAAGTACGTGCTAAAAGAAAACTAGTCTAACTCCTGCAATAAAAATTTAAAGTAGGAAATTGATTTTTCTTTTGATTAGGGGCTTCCTACTCTTCGAAGCATTACAAATACTATTGGAATACGAATTTTCTTTTTACAAGATTTAAACATTTCTGTTTCGTTCGTCATTCTCATTGGCCCTCATTTATTTCTAGTGCCTTAACAAAATAGGCGTAATATATTTTATAGCGTTTCCCGTCTTAAAAAAAAACACTTATACTAAACAAGTAAAACGGCTGCGAGATAAGGATTGAACTGGAAAATTAACATGGCCCAAACGGGACTACGTTTTTATTTTGTAAAAAGATTTTACTTTGATCTCTGAGCTGTCTTAAACAATGACGCTTGTTGATATCGTTTAAGCTCTTATTAATGGTCGTTGCCCAAAAAGAGAGGTAGAAGTACCTAAGATAAAATAAAAATGTTCTCCAAAATATTTATTAATTTGATGGAAAATAATATCTGCAGTAAAATCATTTGCGATAAGCTCAGTATGTTACGAGTATTTATTTTAATAGAAGGCAAATATAAATATTTGGATGGGAGAATAATAACCTTCGTCGACTATTTTATTAGATAGTGAGAGGTTAAAGTTCTTAAAAATATCAGACTTTACGTTTGTATTAAAAATAATCTTTAATTTAATTCGTCGTTTAATTTTGGTGGTCTATTTTGCTTTGTTGCATTTAAAAAGTTATAGAAACAGGTCCGCTAGAATAAAAATATGCACAAAAAGGTCAACTGTTTTTATTGCTGCTCACTTAAGTAGATTTCAGTACAAAAATAATATACTCGTATATCCTAAAAATTCCAACAATGTACATACATTTACATTGCATCAAAATTAACATGCAAAATGCGACATTGACCTGTATTTTATGTTAATGACGGTCTCAATTCTTCGAAAACGTGAAAAAAGGTAATTGGCAGCTTTAATTTCAAGTGCTTACTTAGGTATAATAACAAAAATAAATTATTTTAGATAAAGCAAAACGAAATTTGAAAATACCTACCTGTTACTAATTATTTAGGACGCAATCTAGTCTCTCTTGTTCAATAATCTGTTCGTAATTGATTTATGAAATTTTAATTAAGAAATTAATTAAAATCCAAAAATTATATTTATGAAGAATATAAAGAAACTATGGGTAAGTATCTAGATTCTCCCTAGGCGGTCTGAAAAACTTCTTATTACCTATAAGTAAAAATATTATTGACTAATGTCAATAATATTCTCCCTCTACCAATAATAATAATTTAAAAAAATATTATTAATATTATTGTCTATATTGGTATTACCTGCGAGTTCCTTTAATTGGCTTTTTGTGTATATTATGTTGTATTACTGTAATTTTAAAGCTGTTGGTTCTCCTTAACATAAATAAATAAATAAATATAAATCATTATAATTCAATTCAATGAAAACTATCAATATAAAAAAAATCTTATAAAAAATCGTTTAAACTTTTTCCTGACTAGTTGGCGACATTTTGTTGAGTAGTAGAGTTTTTGAACAAAATTACGAATAAATCGTTTTTGAAATGATCGACAAAATCTAACACTAAGCCGCGCCATTTTGTGACGTCATTAAAACTCATTCCACCACTTAATGAAGTGACAATAGATATTTTCACAATCAGTAGTTTATGCTGATTCTAACGATCGCACTTGTCGGTATAAACGTTTTGGTTCCTACGAATATCGTGAATAATATAGCTCCTACGAATTGGCCTCTCCTCTACAGAGTGTTTCCTGTAACATGAGCAATAAATTAAAACGTAGATTCTACTCCTCAAACAATAAAACTTTTGTTCAACAACTTTTAAAAACATATGTATATTTTAGATTGTCTCTTTTTCATACAAACTAAATAGTATTTTCAATGTACGTTAAAATCCGTCCAATTGACATTGCTTGTCAGCCTTGTCACTCTACAGACATAATCAATTTCGGAATACATTGCGTGTTCGAATAATCTTTAAAGTGAAATAAAAATCAAACCATAAGTTATTTTTCTCAAAAATGTCCCGCAAGGTTGACTTTTACGGTTTAATATCAGGCGGTGAAGTGCTTCGTTTATGGTCAGTTAAAAATTTAAAAAGTTACGGAAATTGCAGTCTCGATTTCGATCCGTAAATTTCCAATACAAATTCCATTATTGTCGCGGTACATACTTTTTTTTTACGTAGTAACGGCTATAGAACTAGGTGGAACAGTTCCTAAACAGCCAAAATAGAGAACGAGTTACAATTATTTATAATGTTGGTACCGCGTGTTTTTAGCTGTCTCAAATAGATTGGCGTTGTTCGGCAGAAAAATACACTTCTATTGAATATTTAAAAAAAGTAAAAGGCGGTAAAGCAAATGTTTTTACTTTTTCTATGAAAATTTTATAAGTAGCTAACGAAGTAAACGAAATAGTAATAGTAGTAATAGTGAAAGTATTTATTTAAAGAAAATGAGTCCCACTTCATGTGACGAGAATATGTAATATACGCCTCCAGAATTAAGAGCAGAGGCGAATTCTGCAATGAATAACTTGTTTCCAGCGAAATCTAAGGACAAAATTTATTTCGATTGACATACCTACTTATTTTTATTTTCTTGCACCATTTTTGAGAAAAGCACTATATTTGACTCGGCGTGAAGAGCCATTGCCGGCTTCGTATTAACTTAAACGGACTCCCGTTCCGGTCGTCCGTTTAAACATAATACTCAGCCCGCAATGGGCTACTTCACCTCCTCGACAATAATGTACTATTTAAAAGTTGCTGAACAAACGTTGTCTGGTTTGAGGAGTAGAATCTATGTACGTTTTAATTTATTGCTCCTATTACAGGAAACACCCAGGTACGGTACGTACTTAATGTTTTAATACTTCGACTGTGAGATTTGTCAACCAGGAGTTCGATTTTTGAATGTCATCGGGTGACTTATTTCGTACTAAATAGTCATCGGCTGCATACAAAAAAAGTCACCGGTGAGATTCAAAAATCGAACTCCAGGGGCCCGATTTTTGACAGCCGGACGCTCGAATTCAAAAAATTCGAGCTCGAAAATAATCGCACACAAAAGTTTGTCGCCAATTTTTTCGCATGGAATTAATAGTTTAAATAATCATTATTTTAAATTTCTATGGCTTTTATTTTTAACACATAATTTCAATGTTTTATTCAAAGTTTTAAATGTCACTTTTGAGTGCTCAAATCTCAAAAATCACCCCCCAGTCCTCTGCTGCTGGGGAAAGGTGGTGAAGTTCTTTTAGGCCGCCAGAGAAACAGTAAAGTGGACACTGTTTGACAATGTGGAATAAGGTTTGGTCTGGGGCGCCGCAGTCACAGGCTGGGGAGTCTCTTAGCCCCCACTTGAACAGGTGGTTTGCCCGGCCATGCCCCGTACGGAATCTGTTCAACTTCACCCATACTGATCGTGGGGCTTCAAAACCTGCGGGCTTTTTTGTTGGGTCAGGGCACAGGTTGATTTACGAAGATCGCAGTGAAATAAAGCCATACGATATGATGAATGTTTGAATAACAAAGAACAAAGAAATAAATATTGTCGCATGTTCTACTTATTGTGGATCTCATGTTCCTATCTTGGCATATACGTCGGTAAACCAGCATTCTGGGTGAACACAAATTGAGAAGATAAATATCAAAAGCAGGCGCCCGTAAATTGCCTTGTTAAGAATGAAAATGAGTTTTGTGCATCTTGAGCTTTTCACATTTCTTGGTAATTTTTCATTGTCAAGAATTATTTTTCAGATAATTACGGATTTTTTTCACGTGTACGGAATAATAGTCTGGGCCAAGAACCATAAAAAGTGGGGTAGACTACGTAATATTAAATGTAGGTACAGTACAGTCAGCATTAGTTTAGAAGTAGCTAAGCGGGTCACCGTGACGTATGCCGTGTGGAACTATAAGTACAAGGTCTAATCTGGATAACAATGCAAAACCCGGTAGTATGTGCAACAACGTTGTTATTTGTTGTTTCGTTGTTGTTTCTTTTTCACTTTTATTAGCCTTAAATCATTGAATCCTGCTAAAAACTTGTTTTCAACCGACTTCAAGATTTCGAAGGAGGAGTTTCTCAATTCGTCGGGACTTTGTTTTTGCTTTTTTTGTATTTTTATACCGATAATTTAAATACGGGTGGTATTTTTTTAAAGAGTATACTTCGCTTTTGATCCCATTGTCACCAGGTCCGGAGCTGATGATATAATCCTGGAGAAATCGAGAGAAGTCTTCAACTATTACCTATGGGATATTAGCTCTTGGAAAAGCGGATCCTAAGTGAAGTCGATTCTTTTTTGTTTCAATTTATTATTATAGTAAAAAAAAGAACCGAATTACATAAGATATTAAGAGCGTGTGCAGATAATTTTACTGCAACTAAACCTTGAAACCGCTGTTATATGACATGTATCATGTACATTTGTTGCAGATTCCGCGCCCCGTCGTTTGAAGGCGACGTGACGTCTGACGATACGCTAGATGCTGATACGGGAGCAACTGTCGTATTCGATTGCCGTGTCACCGCTCTCAGAGACAAAAGGGTATGTTTGATTGTCTAACTAACTCACGTAGTAGCGACACGTAGTGTACATATGTCTAGAATCGCAGGATTTACTTCATTGCAGTGCAGTCTTATTTGAACTTATTTGTATATGTTTTGTGAAATGAAGTTAAATACTGCTAATTACTTATTCTAAATTATCGTCAGGTGTATCGAGCATAAAGCACCTTGATAAGAAATATATGATGTTTGAAATTGCGTTTTATAAAAAAAAACGAGGGAATCATTTCGTCAGAAAGAAGCGTAGAAAGAATGCATTTTTTTGTTTAGTATCTTCGGGAAGCTTGCGTTTATTTTCTATTTTTTTTTGTAGTAAAAAAACTCTATCAGCACCAGAATGCCGTTCAAAAACAATAAAACGGTAATGGCGGCCGATTATGGCTAGGTGGAGCCGTACTTACGTAATGTGGATTGATCGTTTTGGGAAATGGGAATTGACATTCAAAGTTTACTACTTACTTTTGGGAGCTGGTGACCTGTCTCGTTCCTATTGGTTATATGCTATATGTGAAATTAAAAGTAATTCGAAATTTTTTACTGCCGTGTGTTGGATCTCAATATAATGTGACCTTTTCCTCATAACTCATCTACGACTTTATTTTGGTACTGAGGCTTAAAGATGAAATTCCTGATTAAGTCTCAATAGTGTAAAAAATTGCCTAAATTATTACGATTAAAAATATGGTAACACAATTTATAGGTGATCGTAGATTTTTCAGCAAAACTCGGTACAGTAACTTTTTTTGTGAAATTGTTATTTAATTACCAACCATGTCTAACATTATTACTTAGTTCGAAATGGCTTTGATTTTATTTGATTCTTGGTTCAATCATTTAATAGCCTTAAAATAATAACCCCTGTACCAGAAATGCTGGAAAATCTACGATCACCTATAAATTGTGACAATCATCACTAGGCACTCATAAAATAAGTTAGGCAAACGACACGGTGAACTTTCGGTAAATATTCAAATACTCGTGAAGGGTCGTAGACTCCTACGCGACTCCGCTTACTTAATTTTTAGACATTGCCTTTGAGTACCATTTTTGTTCGACAACGCCAGTCCAGGAGCCCAATTCGACAATCAAAAACAGATAGTCGTTAGTGAGATCACGTTATATCACTCTGTCCATACATCAAACAAGTAGTAATCGCGCGGATGGCCACGCGTCACAGTTTGGCAAGTCGAATTGGGGTCCTGGCAACAATAGCGTCGGCTTGTGTAACTATAATCCTTATTCCATCCATTACCCGTTTGGCACATATTCAGTCAAACTACATTCAGGTTATACAGGGTGAAGTCTGGGTCGTGATCCTGAAAGACTTTTTTTATTCTAGAACTGATCCCCATTATCATATGGTATATATAGGTAGTATTTGATCAAAACAGAATTAATTTTCTTTACTTTTCATGTTAAATTAATCTTAAACTAAGTAAAACTTGGTCAACGTAGTTTTGACATAAGCTGTACCGTCAAGTGCTACAACTTTGCCTACGATGCACAACTTTGCCTAACTTGAAAGACTTGATTTTCTTCACAAAACAGATATTTATATCTTATTCCTGAGATGGGAGAAAGGCAACCATCTCAGGTCAGGAATAAGATTTTAATAGCTGTTTGGTGAAGAAATCATGTCTTTCAAGCTAGGCAAAGTTGTGTATATTAGGCAAAAATGCAGCACTTCACGGTATGGAAAAAAAGAAAACGCCACACTGACCAAATTATATATATGCCAAATTTTATTGTCCTTCCTTATCATCTGAAAATGAATTTCAATATTGGTGATAAAAAACGGTATAATTACCATCATTAGGTTTACCTAACAATTCTGTATCACACCTTAATCGATTGCTACACGACCCCGAATTCATCCTGTGTAACAAATTCAACGTATTCACGCTTACCAATAATTTAGTGCATCCGTGTAAACAAACATTTACATGGACGGATAGTTCATTAATGATCTGTGCCGCTTAATTCATGCGATTAACATTAACCAAATGTGCTTTAGTGATAAACGTCACGGTCGCGAGCAGAATGCATTTACACTAATCGAGGTACGTGCTGCAATATGTTGTACGTGGCAGAAACAATATGTAAATTAAATTCATTCTAACATTAACGGGTTAATCCTTGTGCCGTGGCTTCGGGGAAGGCCTTTAGTCTGGGACGCACCATGCGCAACAACGTAGCCCAGGCTAGGTAGTATTAATTAGTGCAAGTTATCTATATACTGTTGTTTGTCCTTTTATTTGTATTTTAATAAATGTATTCTCAAACTTCTAACATTAGTTTCAGCGGTAACATTTAATTTGTTTTGAATAAAAAAATATGTTTTACCATGCCCTCTTGGTACGTGACATAGTTGTAGTGCTACTCAAAATATGATTTGTGATATGACACGTTCGGAAGAGTGAGTGGATACTCATGCCTCTAATAAACTATAAGTACCTAGGCAGCAGAAAACTCTACTAAACAGCACAGCAAGATGTAGCCTATCTAGGGTAAGAAAGTCGTATTCACAGTGAAAATTTCAGTTAATTTTTTGGAGGAAGTTAGGTGCTTGCACAGTATAAGAAAAGTAATCTTTTAGACCAGTAACTTATCTTCGAACAAGTCAAAATTAACGTTAATTTCGGCCGCAGGGCTATACCAAGCATGTTTCGCGTAACGGTAGCACCGCAGCAGCACACCCCTTATTTTATCATGTCTAAACACGGCTATTCGGTCACGTCACTCGCATCAGAGAATACCCATTTACAACGAGTAGTCCAACTTTGAACAAAAAAATGGGTGTACTCTGGTACTTGTTTCCTCATGGGGTCAGATGCACTCAAACGTCTATCGTCGTTGACCTTCGCGTAATTTTATTATAAGGAGAGTTTTATAGAACTTTGCTCAGTAATTAATCAGTAAAGTTCAATAAAACTGACGTTGGTGCAACAATCGTTTAGTTCATTATAACTGACAAGCTGTTACAACTCGTCTCTCGACTTTGTTTACTTTAATTGGAAGTTTATGTAACTGTTGAGTAATAAGGGTCCTTAAAATATGAGTGCAGTCGAGTTTCATAATAAGATCACACGAGTATTTTAAGGCCTAATTACGTACAGTTGCATACACTGCTTTATCTACACACATAATCCTGAAATGACGTGTTCAGAAACCATTAGAATGACTGCCAGTGCACCGCCGTGGCCAACTCGATTGTGCAGGTGGTCAGGGAGGATCTTCATTAGTTCATTACGTTACCGCAGTAATGAATTTTCATACGTTTTTACCACACTGTAATAGATAATACACTGATGTTACAATACTGGTTGCAATAATAGTTGGTAATATGCGGTTTTCGAACGCAGAATAGAGGATTTATGATATGGGTGCAGATAAAACTTCTTCCGTTGCATGTATTTATTATTAACTTACCCATTAACAAGTGTACAGCGAACTCCAAAATAACATCGGGCAACTCAACAACTAAACTAGACGAAGTTTAAGCTAACAAACTTGCTTGTTACAGGTATCGTGGTTGCGAGTTTCTGATGATGAAAACTTGGAGCTGCTTACTTTAGACTTAGACACACACACTGCAGATCCAAGGTACTTATTTTTTTGACAGGCTACATCAAGAAGAACACAAGACGGGCGGGGGGCAGGCAGGCCCAGGCGGAGATGGCGGGATGATCTGGACGCATTCCTTAACGACTGCCCAGAAATCGCACCCAGCAGTGGGACAAACTATAGGCTATTAAATATGTACATCAAGAAGTAGGGCAGATGCCCCGGTTGTGGCCACTGTGCCGGTTTTGGCCATTTACAAATTTATCAAGATATAGACAAATTTACAAGTCTATGGTTTAAGGTTAATATAAGAGTAAAAAATGGCATTATAGATGGCACTGTCATCTGTCATGTATAAGCTGTCATTCAGCTGTCAGGGGCCATGGAAAAAACTGGCCAAAACTGGCTCCTGGACCCGTTTCTGACATTTCATTAAAGAAAAAAAATAGATCTTAAGTCAGAATCTTAACAGTGGAGATTCATGTAAATAAAGTAATATATTTTCACTGACTTCGTACAAAAAAAGTGTCATAATTCTTTATTGACACAAAATGACGGACGTCTGAATAGACAAACTCTCCTCAAAGTGGCCAAAACCGGGGCATCTGCCCTACCATTTGACAGACGCTCAGGCTCTTATTGCTCCAATACAATATTGAGTCTGTACAGTCGCTATCAGATATATCAGAGAGGCCAAAGTGGTCACAAACATCTGAACAACGCCTTAGGCGATATGGTGCTATTCAGATATTTTTGAGTACCATGGCCGTTCCGATATATTTGATGGTGACTGTACAGTTCTGAAACATTACCCACGATGCCTAACTTTTCCTGGCTTAAAAAATAATCATTAACTGTCTATACTGAATTATATTACTGGAAACCCTGCGCTTCTCTCATTCTTTTTCTCAGGAATAAGATATAAACATCTGTTTCCTGAAAAACAACATGTTTTTCAAACCAGGCAATAATAAGCATCGTGTTGTTGCCTGTGTTAAGTTGACGGTATTAAAATTGACATGAAACCCAAACGCTTTATACCTTGTGCAAGCTAAGAAGCGGTTTTTGACACCTGTCATCTCAGTACATTTTATGACCTAAAATCGATTTTAGGCTTGCACAAGGTATAAGTCCGTGAAACTGATGAATTTAGCCCAATAACTTTATTTTATAAGTAGTAACGAGAAATAGGCACCCGGTCATAAAATGTCCACTCATATTGAATGATATCTCTTTAAGTAACACTAAAATAACATTACGCAACGGTTACATATTGGGCGTACAGGTACATAGGTAGGTAGGTACATAAGTAAGGGGCTATTTTACAATAAAAAAAACTGATGAAATACCTGAAGAAAAAAAAGCGGGTTAACGGGTCTTCATCCTCAAGCACTAAGAGTGCTAGGCGAATCGCTTAGTGCCTGAGGATGGAGACCTAAGCTCTACGAAATAATAATGCAGATATACCTGTGAAAATGTATTAAAAATATATGTTAAGTACATATGTGCATGTGAATTTGTCAACAAAAAAAATGTAAATAATAAATTTTACCTGATTGTAATTGACGTGTAAAAATTGTTGAAAATTTTTATCAATAAATGTCTCATTCTCATTCTCATTCTCAAACATGTCGCTTGTAGTGACTAAACACAAGTGAGTGAGAATGACTTTGTTAATTAGTAGCTCGTTTTGTTTGATTTTAGTATGACGTTAAAATACTTCGTGAATAAATCAGACTTCTTGTCTTCATAGACGTTATTCAATAATGATTAAATAATATTAACTAAAAATAATAAACATAATTTTACTTTTCACAAATTTTCTCCTTCTCCAATAACACCGCCCCATATTCGAGAAAGGACAACTTTCCTCCAATGATGCTCCGTAAATACATTACAGCTATTATAACAACCGTGGACCATTCTTCGACACATAATCAACCCACACAACACAAATTTCATCGACTCGCATGATTCAGCGTCCAATTGGTTGGTTATCCAGTTCGTAATGTTCGTATCCAACCAATATTTAAAACATTTTAATTCAGCACATGATGTTTTGTCAAATCCGTGTCCAGGTTACAGATGTCGCTAGTGACTTATTCACCAATACATTACTAAATTCACTGTGATGGATAGAGGATCGCCTGGTGTAATTAGAAGCACGTCGGACCGGCAATTCAAAGGACGCGGGTTCGAATCCCGTGATGTTCATTAATTCACAGCTCATTTTTTCAATGTAGAACATACCTGCTTCCAATTAGTAGTATTTCCACTAAATAAAAAAAGTTAATTCACATTAATAAATTAAAGTAAACGCTATTAATATTTGTCACACAGAATTAACTTCTTAATTTAAGTTACGGCAGTCAGTAATCTTTTTGGCGCCGTCCCAATAGAAATAAGGGCAAAGAAATATAACCTTTTAGAAACCAAATGTCCTAATTAGAAAGCCGAGACGGTCCCTGCCGCATCGTTTGCCAAGATTTTTAATGAGAATAAAAATAATAGGAAGAGAAAAGCTTATTATATAACGAGGGATTAATTATTTAATATTTTGTGCAGAAGAAGAGTGACCCTATTTACATTTCTGTCAATTTTCATAAATACTGATGAATGATGATGGATGTGAAACATTCGAATGTTTCAATTGGAAACTATCTTTTATACACCATAGACGAAGATAAATGTGATTTGCAAAGTACTAAAGAAAACCATCTTTCTAAATAGCATGGGCCTAAGATAATGTATATGTCGGCGGCCGATCGTAAGATCAGGCATATCGGGAAGCGGGAAAATCTTTGAGCGGGGGGCTATTTCTCGGCAGTTTGCCCTTCGGGCATCTGAAACAATTTAACCAACCTAACCTACCTATACATTGTTTAATGTGACTATCGTTAAAACATTACACAGGAACATTACGATCTGCCTGATTTTACGATCGGCCGCCGACATATACATATACTAGCATAAAATCGCATTAAAATTCAGTTATACCTCTCTGACTTTAGTATCAGGCGCTATAGTGCTTGAACGGAAATTGAAAATTGACGATGTCAAATCGCTGAACAAAATGTATGGAACAGAGTCCTGCTGCACTATTGATGCGATGATTGATGCTACTTGGTTTGCCCTAATTCAGGAACATGATTTTGTATAAACATGGCAGTCCAGTAAAATTTGGTCCCTGCCAACTAAATAGCTATACTTAGTGGTGCACTAATTACCCTTCATTATGCAAATAGCACGAACTTTTGCAAGTAGCTAGCAGCCGACCGACTGAGCGATTATTACATTTTCGCTTGAAAATTCACGGAAATGGTTACATTAAACCTTGCATCATAAAATGCATGGTTAGTTTTTATGTGCCTTGAAATCTCAGATCAAATTCCGTCGTCAGTCATTATAAAATTAAAAAAAAAAACAATAAAATTGCAATTTGAATTTTCGGTCGTATTTAGTCACTACGCGTGACATATTTTAGAGAGCTTAGGTCTGGATATAATAATATACTTGTTTGTGACACTATTTTCCACTAAAAAAATATGTGTAATTTACACTACGTTTATTATGTGTATAGCGATCTCGATATTAATATGGATATGACAGGTATAATTTATTATTCTTTCTGCACACAAAAATAATGTACCGAACTTATCGGAACAAAAGAGTAGTAACCTTTCTGGAAGCTTTTATACATATTGGACAAAAATTATGATGATAATAAAGAAAAACATCGTTTGTTAATTTTTGAAATCGTTAATTTCATTAAGTTCTTCTAGTAAGATTTTTTTAAGTTGTCCGAATTTTAGGTAGAAATCTCTAGTAAGATTCGGACACATTAAAAAATTACTATCATTCCTAATGTCTAATAATGTTTCTAAGTGGCCTAGCGACTATCAGTTTTCGGTAGTTGAATTGGGCCCCATATCATATCATAATACACATTCGTCACACACCACACCCTACCTCAATCTAAGAGCGTTCATCTCAGCAGCTTAGTATGGTATGAGGTTTATTTTAATAAAAAATAAAGGGTAAATAAAAATTCATGTTATTGTCGTAATGCCAATGCCGCTACACGTCAGCACGTTCAATGCCAACCTTCGTGAAATTTTGACCCTCGTCAATTTGCGTCGAGGTATTAGATTTGTGGTAAGGTCCAGATATTGGGTTACCACAGCTTAAGCGATCAACGTAGTAATAATGAGACGTTATATAAATGAAAGTTATTGGGGCATTACCAAGAAGTCGGTACGTGGGTGTAAAGATGTAATCTGTTTCTCAGCCTTTTCTTTTGTCTCTTGGTTAGGTTTTGATCGGAACAGTCAAAGTAAATACATATGTTATGAGATATTAAAGAATAATTCTTCAGAAGTGAGTTGAGCATTATTTTCATTAAAAGAAAACGTGAATTATTTTCTGGCGCTTAACAATCTAAGCACATTAATGATAAATGGAGAAGTTTATTGGTTTCCTTTTTGCTGGAGCTATAACGTGAATAAAATATCTATAGAGCACATTGAGAAACAGGCTGGAGATGACATCTCTAATTTTTTTTGGTCCCAAAAATTGTAGTTAGAATCACTACTAGTATAGTCTATGCTAGATACTCATTGTTCAATAAGAGCTGCAGCTGTCAACCGCCAAACATAGCACACAAAAGTTCTAGATGTCACATAAAGTAGGTTCTACCTACATAACAAATCAACCTACATACGTAAAATTCGAAACGATTGAGATAAAATAAAAAAAATACCTAATTCTGCATCTTAATTTTTAGTTTATAATGAAAATTTTACAAATCTTTGTAAAAACGCAGGAACAATTCTATCAAATTTGTTTAGTTAAGATGTAATAAAGTACATACTAACACGTGACCCTCTCTTACTTATGTTTTAACAAATTGGGTATCTCAACACCATATTATTTGCTGGTCCAGCTTAAGGGGCTACTTTGAAAAATTATAGGTTTTTTCAAACGCTCTAGTGACTAAACGGGAAAAGGGGCTGAGTTTATTTTCGTATATATATTATTAGACTATATACTCTTGTTTTTGGCACAAGCCGAAACACGATTGCTGAAAGTTGCCTCGATAGAAAAAAAATCCGAAGTTGGGTCCTTTTTCCCCTTATTTTTCTTAGCTTACGTAAACTATAAGAGATTAAGCAATATAACTAAGTAAAAAATATGGTATTCTGGTTTATCTAAAAAGTCACAGAAGCAAAATTAGACAAAACTTTATAGATTCGCTTATTTATCGTAGTTTAGTCAAAAAGTCTGATCCTTAAGAGCGCTGCATCTCTTTCTTTCGTGCACGGGAGCCATAAACGTGTCTCTAACGAATGGGCGTGGCTTGTCCGAATCGAGGAACGGCCTTAAAACTAAAAAAACTACATACTTCAATATACCATACCATATATATTATTTACCAGGTACAGAGTTGATTTGGCGGGAGACAACTGGAAGCTGGCTCTCTCCGATGCAAAAGTGCAGGACACGGGGATCTACTGCTGTCACGTTTCCACGCATCCACCTATGTTGAGGAGAGTGCGATTGACTGTTCATCGTAAGTACCTACCTACCTCGTTTGATTATTGTATCACATATGATTATTAGATAAAGATGTTTTATGATATTTGCGGAGGAGGAAGACTACAAAATAGCAGGTGAGGTGAGAAAATGGTACATATTTAGCGAGTTAAAAAAACCTAAAATTTGGTTTGCTTTCTGTTTCGAGACATGGAGAAAACGAAACAATTAAATCTATACTGTAAAAGCAACCCAGTAAGCCTAAACCACGCCAAACCCCGTTTTTTTTGTATTGATTGATAGGTATTTGATTTCATAGTAACCTGCCGGGACCCGCTGATGAGTCCGCAACAATAATTGGTGCAACTGGCCGTTAGTATGTAACGTTACTAATTTGTGAGCCAAAATACATTTATTTTCTAAAATTAGCCACAAAATTTCAACCCTATTTTTATTGTTTTAGTATCAATAGTTCAACTATAAATAGAAACAATTTTAAAAAGTCTCACGAATTCTCAAAATAAATGTTGTCTAGCCAGAACCTCCATTCTTGAGATTCTTTTTATTTTTAAGCTTTCTTACATATTACTAAAAGTGCAAAGAGAAATACACATCCAACGTAAGTATCCTTTTACAAAACTCATGCGACAGGGAAATGAGGCGTGCCCGAGTAGGTACGTATATAAAATCCTTCGGGGTTTTTGTGCCCACAATGTTTATCGAAGTCTGCACCAATATGTATTAGACTTGGAAAGAATTATGTTCGTTGCCCCCTAGGGTCCCTCTAATAGCCTTCGTAATTCAAGCTGAGAGTCATTATAGATACCTTTTACATTTTATTTTCTTGCTAAGTGCTTTTATTAAGTCTTTCTGAGAACAGACAGTCTAATATTACGCTTTTGTTATTTTCTTCTTCTATTTTCATAACGATTTTCTAAGATTTCTTCATTGGTTCTCTGAAGTGCTTTAAAAATAAATTATTAACCAGCAGTATTTTCCGAAATGATTATAAGTAAGTAAGTAAGTAAGTAAATCATTTATTGCCACGTAAAAAAACACATAACAATTAGGGTCTTTTACACCAGATCACAATGTAAACTTAACCTAGATATTTATAACTATTATTGTGTATACAAAACTATAACCAAAAAATGCGTGACAAAAGGACAGTCTCAGCTGTAGGCTGGAAGCCTCGCCTTTACGACGCGGTTCCAGCGCTGGTTTTCAGCCTGCCCAAAGCTACGGTGGTGACAAAAAGGGCGACTGCTCGGCACACGTTAACTTAAAGTTATACAAATAGACAAAAACTTAATAATAATAGAAAAACTAAAGTAAAAAAGAAAGGGCTATAACAATTAGTGATGACATTAGGTAATCGTTAAATACAAAGGTTATTTTATTCTACTAAATACCTACTATTAAAATATTATAATTATTATAAATGAGAAAGTTTAGTGAGACCTTTTACCTTCACTCACAACATATATCGACTAGAAATATCATACGATACATTTTCTACTCAAAAAACCCTCTTCGACATTTCGACTTCGTTATCACGTATACCTATATGAAGAGGAGAACAAAAACTTTGGAGTACTTTCCTCGTAATGGGTCAAGCCTCTCGCGCTAAAAATAAAGCCTTTGTGCCACTGTGAGTGGTGCTTAATAAAGTTTTGCTGTAGAGTTTCCCGTTCATAGGTGAAAGCATTTCAAGTTGTTGGATTTTCATATGGAAACTCTGCAGATATGTCACGATACTCCATTGCTAGTCTGACAATCTAATCTATCTATCTTAAAAACTGATCTGGATTTGACATCTGCGTCACTGGAACATACAATTTATTCCAAAGTGTCGAATGTCACTTTTGGTTACTAAAATTAGCAAAGAAATAAATCTTATTCCTTGTACGGTCAGAAGCACAAGTAACTAAGCGGGTATAGTGTTCAAAATGACCTACTCACACTCTTATTCTCTTAACAATAAAGTCGTGTCCAGCTCATTTTGAACACCCTACCCGCTTAGCTACTTTTGCAGCTGACTGTACCTGATATCAATAAATGAACATAGGAGTAATAAACTCCCCTGAATATCGCTTCATTAAGGTAAATCACGCATAAACAGTGCACAATACCTCCAACAAGCCTTTTTAGTGTCAGGACAAAGCCCCTATGTTAAAGATGTATACTTTTCTATCCTACAATAGGCTTTCACAAAATCGATAAAACATGAACTTAATAACAATGAAACAACTATTATTCAAATGAATGCCGCATATTCTTGGCAGTCAACACATGACTTAAAACTTAAAACGAAGGATTTGTGTGACTAGCAGTCAAATTAAACACAATTATAATAATGACAGACTGAAGATGATCAGTACTGATTGTCCGTCATTATTATAGTAAGAGAGGGTTATTAACACACCATTTTCAAAAGATTTAGTCGTGGGTGGTTCACTCTCTTAAAACGAGTATGAAGAATTGAAGCATTTATATTAAGTAACTGAAAAGCCACAAACAGATTGTTAGTAAGGCTAATATTAGGTACGTAACTATTTATTGTATTATTTATGCTTAACCTAAGTAATTACAAAACATTTACATTTTTGGGAGATAGATAGATAGATAGATAGTCAAGTCTGTCCACTATCAAACTCAGGATGAGGTAGTATTAATTACGTTGAAATGAGTAGTAACAAATTGAGCCCCCAATAAAAGCCGACAGTTTAATCTACATAGTTACATAAATGGATTTGGGTGTAGTTTAATCCAAATAGAGAGGAAACGTTTCGTATTGCAACGCATTAGTTTCTGTCGGACCTCGATCAATAAAATGGACTTTTGTTGGTAATCTTTGCCAATTATTTGCTTGAAGCCGAAAATCCTCATGTGGATTTATTTGTTTTGCTTAAAGCTCATGCGGAGTTTAACGCTTATTTGAGTGTCAGTCTTCAACGCATAATACTCAATCCGTATATAACATTAGATATACAGCTAACATGGATCTACGAGTATATTTAGCTCCCTTATTCATTTTATGGTATCCCGTAGACTTTTTTTGTATAATTTATGACTTTTGAAGCTTCATCTAGTTTAACATCAAATTAGTAACTTTTAACTTATTTAAGCCAGGGAAAGATAATGAATACTTTAAACATAAGGGTCAAAAATTTCAAAATAAACGATCTGTACTAGAGCTGGTTTTAAACGCCCATCACATACAAGGGTATTTACGAAGAATTCATTAAGCAATATAATGAACGTGGGATTGCACAGTGATTTTAACGGAGCGTTAAATTCGTCCTCCATTCTGGGACACACTAAATAGGTTTGAGGCGTTTTATCCAACAATAAACCAAATATTTTGGTTAATAAATAGACACATATTGTGATTTATAGTTAAAAAATAACATAGCGAGTAGTGAGATATGTTACGTTTTAGTGCAAACTTTTCCTAAATGTAAACCTACTTTGATTTGACTTGACATCAATAGACCAAGTGACTCAAGATGCAATAGATCCACATTACTTAATTCATTAAATGTCACTTCATTATACGAGGATGCATCCTCCAGTTTTAACACTTTTAACACTTTTAATACGCGTGTTAAAAGTGTTAAAACTTAAAACTTGTGCTAAGGACGATGAATCCTGACCCACCGTGATACAGTTAATACTAGTAAGGGCGTTACAAGACACTTACTTACGTTTGGTTTTTACCATGTATCGCAACAAAAGATGTATGAAGCAATAAGAACTTATTTATAATCAATAAACTATGTTTATTTTTATTATTTTTATTTCCTCCTCGTCATCATTATCAGACCTGAATCTACTGCAGAGAACAATGCCACTCCAATTACAACTATCTTAGTAGCTATCCTAGATAAAACCTTTTTCATAGAAACATATTCTTATCAATTCGTATTTATTGCAGCACCAGAAATTACAATGAGCAAAGAGGCCTTCCTAGAAACGGGGGAGACACTGTCCCTCAAATGCGCCGTGTTGCATCTCCACTCCCAAGAGACGACTCCTACGCTGCACTGGTATAGAGGAAACAGCACGGTGCCGCTTGACGAAATAAGGGGGGGAGTGCTGATCGAGACCGACCATCTGACGATGACCAGTCATTTACAGGTAATCTAATTTACTGATTCAATCTCCCATATTTATGTAACTTCTCCGTAGAGTCCGAGGGCCTACCACGGACGTGAAAAATATAGACATTTCGTTGCTATTACTTTTCTCTATTGCTCTTACATATTGGAAAAAGTGGAATGCAAATAGATGAACGAACGAACGAAGTGTTCGTGGTTATCCTGATCGGTTGAAATGTATAAAATAGTCAGTTTTATTTCCCTAATATGGTAAAAGTGATGTAATACTCGTATGTTCATAAACTAACATATCCACCTCGTAAAGATCGGTGTACCATTCTCAGAGAGTTGAGACTTGTAAACTACGATGTGGTTGAAGATGTATTTAGCTATGTGAGACCGATTTAAGTAGTATCTAATATTTAATACCTAAATATAAAAGTACTTACCTAAACCTAGACTTAGTCCCAAATTAAGCTGCACTCTACTAGCCCCGAAGGAAGGAATACCCGAAGTTATGAAATCTAAGGCGCAATTATCTGACGAACCCTACCTACCATTTCGAAATATATAATATAAGTGAGCGAGTTATCATAAATATTCCAGGGAAATGGAAGTTCCTATCTTATAAAAAAACTGCGTGTAGGATATACCTAACTTCACTGTAAAACGAGTAGGTACTAAAATTAGATGCAATAACTATTCTGACTTTTTTGAGTTAAAAGCGTACTGTGGCGTTAAATCCCGTTAAGTAAGATTTATGTCAGCACTGCACTCAGTGGAGAGCTAAATGTATGTGCGTTGAAATTAAAAACGAAATATCCTCCTTCCTTAGGTATTATACAACATCCAAATTGACGATTTTTTTCCTTATTTAGAATTTAGGCTAAATTGAAAATTTTGTACATAAATTTTATTTTTGAGCAACGTTATGAAAAATATCAAGTAGTATTATGAAGTCACTGAAAACATACATCATTAGTACTCTTTAACCTTTTAACCGCCTTCCGTCAACATTTTAACCTTAAAATGTTGAACTCTGTCTATGAAGGTGTCATTCACGTTGTCACTTTGTCTCATATACCAGACGACGGTCAAAAGGTTAATGAGCCGTTTGGTCGCTTCTAAACTGTTTTCCATTACCCGATAATTTATTCGACCCTCGTCCATTGACTGCTTATTAACTTTATGACTTTTATTATGAATTTTTCATTAACCAATTAGCTTTAAGTGGAAAATTTGGATAATTATAGTCAATAATTATTTAGAATAAGCTTTAGGTTGATAATTTGATGCAAGGTCGATAAAGCTTAAAATGTATAAGTAAAACTTAATTATGCTTTCAATTAATTATTAACCTTACATAAATTGATTTGACATTTAGTCTTGATTGTTTTGTGATATCGGAAGCGTAACAGAAAAGTAGTAGCTTAATAATATTTCGAATTTCTGATAATAGCCATATTAAAAGAACCTAGCTATTAATCTTAAAACAAATCAAATTATTTTGTTAAATATTGTTTGATATGAAATATTTAAGTAGTAACACTACTATACAAATTATGAACTGAAATAGATGTCATATACTTCAGAAAAAGAATCTGGGGGGTGATTTTTGAGATTCGAGCACTCGAAAGTGTCATTTAAAACTCTGAATAAAACAATGAAATTATGTTTTAAAAATAAAAGCGATAGAAATTTAAAATAATGATTATTTAAACTATTAATTCCATGCGAAAAACTTGGCTACATACTTTTGTGTGCGATTATTTTCGAGCTTGAATTTTTTGAATTCGATCGTCCGGCTGTCAAAAATCGGCCCCCTGGCCTCGGACACCGTAGGACTTGGTCACTTTTTCTGAAGTATTATGACATCTATTTCAGTTTATAACCTAGCTAATTTATAACTTCAATAGTGCTACTTTCTAGATTGTACTTTAATTAATTGAGTAATGGATATTAATGCTTGATTTTTAATTAAATGTCTGTATTGTTTACGCTACCTAAACTATTATATTAGCATTATTTCATACTTCGCCTAGGTGCCCTAGGTATAGTCAACGTCAAAGATATGTTTATACCTTTGCACCTTTCTCCTTAGTGTAAACATATATTTGACTTCCACTGTACATAAATGGAATTGCGAATATCCACGTGTGGTAATCACACTGTGTTTGTCACATACAAACAAAGCTTAAAATTATCAAGCTGATTGCGGACAATAATGACTGACGAATTTAATATGTCTGATTGATTTTGGACACAATTAAAAGTATTATAGCTTTTTCATATTTCATAGTGGCGGCCCCAGTAAAATAGGAGTATTATGTTATAGAAGATTCATTTATACCTCTGAGAATAGGTAGGTAGATAGATAACTACCTAACCACGCATACAATCCACACATAACGGGCTGGCTATAATATCTTACATGATGGAGTACGCACACATAACATATCTGACACTTTATTTGTAGTACTATAAGATTGTGTCACATTGTACAAGATAATATTGCAAGTATATTACAAAACAATTTTGATTTTTTTATTTTAGTTAATGCGTAACAACAAAATCATGAATTGAATTATTTTCCAATATCTGTTATCATTCTTATTCATGGTGGTTGATGGGAAAGTTGAAACTAATGTAAATTGAACTTTTCTCTTGGTTTTTATCGACTTTGTACCGTAGGTGCCGTGGGGTGCCCGGCCTTAGAATTGTCTCCCACCATATCGTCCCGTGGTTGCAGTAGGAGTCTGCTAAGGAAATATACCAGGAGATGGGCAGCAGCATCTTCAGAAAGCCTAAACAACAATAAACAAAAAAAAATTGCGCGCGCCAACCCGCCTGCCAAGCGTGGCGCGTATAGCAAACCCCCCCTTAAAGGGGTGGCCTATGTTCAGCAGGTGGACGTCTTATGGCTGAGATGATGATGACCGTAGGTAATTTTATCATTGCCTCGTCCTACGTTTTACTCATACAAGAGTAGTTTTAAACCACGTTATGCTGTAAAAGTTTTGCGACTACCTAGTTCTAGGTAACAACTAATTAGCCTTCATTTACCGGACCGGTTTATGCGAGTTTCATTTCTGCTCTTGAGTGAATAATACTGTAACCATAGCTCAGTGAAGTAAAGGTACGGCCATAAAGGCAGCATACAGTTAGAAGGTTTTAAGCTAATAATTATGGTCACTAACATAACAACTGCTGTTGTTAGGGTGTATTTATTTGTTATTGTGAGTTCCCGCATATTCGACACAGTAATAAATATACTTCGTGATGATGACGCATCCTATACCCCGTTTTTTTTGTAAAGTTGGGAATTCTCTTAGAGTAACCATTATTACGTGTATGTACAGTCAAGGAATTTGATTCGCGTACCGTTTCGTTGATTTATTGCTTGAAATGTCAGAATATCATAAGGCTTATATTTCTTTAAGCAAACGAAGAAACATAGCCCTTAGTACTATTAATTGTCATCAGTAATTTAGACTTAAGACGGTACGCGAATCAAATTCCTTGACTGTACCTAATTGTTTGCTAGTCACTCCCAGCTAATAACACTTACATAAAACAAAAATAAAAATGAAACATCGAAACACTATAGTGTTTTGATGTATAGCTTAATCTCATTCTAAGCTAAAATGGTCACTAACATTACATCTACTGTTAAAAACTCCACTATACCATACCCTTTTATCCATAATTTTATGAACTTATAATTTGGCTGTAAATGTGACGTCACGCTGATAACACACCACTCCTTTGCGCTATTTAATAGATTAAATTTTATATTATTTTTACATGGCATCTGACGACAGCTAATAGCACACAGTGGCTCCATACTTGTTTTAATATTGCAATTGGACATGAATGTGTAGCGCATAATATGACGTATTGCGTGATATTTAATTTTATGTAAACTAACCAATAAATTATCAGCAAACACGTTCGCTATTCGACACGTGCCATGTCATCATCATCATCATCATCTCAGCCATAAGACGTCCACTGCTGAACATAGGCCTCCCCTTTGGACCTCCATAAGTATCGGTCGGAAGCGACTTGCATCCAGCGTCTTCCGGCGACCTTTATGTGATTCATTATATTTCGCACAACAGAGTGCGCTCCAGTTGTTTAAAGACGCGCAATGTAAATATTTGTGACACTGACTTGCATCTAGCAGCATCTCACTATTTACAACGACTTTTAATTATAATTTTTTTTAGACCTGTATGGTGTCCCACAGCTGGGCAAAGACCTGTATTTCCCGTCATTTGATGTCTAAAGCACAATGCCACTATTCTTTAAGATATTTATGTGTCCAGGTCGTGCCGCAATCTCCATTTTGGTCTACCTCTGGACTTCCATCCTATACGCTACATGCAAAATATATTATGAACTATACGAATGGTCGTTATATTAAAATCTGCCATTGAAGCACGCCGGGTTTGCCTCCAGCGCATGTGAAAAGCTCCTTAGAGGGGTAGTAGCGGGTGTCACGAGCTAAATTACGAGTATCACTTGTTAAGAGCCGGCACTAACCGCTAATGCTAGGAAACCTTAGAGGCGAGGATTGAGTGCCTTCATAAATTCGCAAGAAACACTTTTAAAGTATGAATAAACTTAATTTTCTTGCAGAACGCCTTATGAATATTCCGTTAATATAAATGGATGTTTTTGAATATCATAAATGCTAGATTATTTCATGGAATTTTTTTCGTAGTGTTACGCTAAGTTGGTAATAAATATGAGTGATCTTGTTATTGCATGACATAGTCTGTCTGATGATAAGCGGTTACTATATTATAAGGACGCCTGCAACTCGCATGAGTGTGATCGCAGCTTCTAGTTTTCCTATTTTATCTGTGAGTCATTGTGAGAACACACTGATAGAAAAAAAATTGATTGGTAACAGAAACGAAGAATAAAAGTGAAATCCTTGATTTAGTTACCTTGTTTTCCGATAATTTACTATAATATATGCGCTAAATTGTATACTTAATACACATTTCTTTAATTTTATTTGTAATATAGGTATCGAGCCGTTATAACTGTAAATATTCGAACCATAATATTAAAAATTCTTACTTTTACTAAAACTAAATTAAAAACATCACTAATGATTCTGAGACGTTTATGTCGGAATCCGGTTGGTACTACTAAGTACATTCAAAGCAATACGTCAAACAAGCTTTTGTGATATTTTGCTGGCTTTTCTTTCAGTTTTCATTTACCATAACAGTTCTAACCCAAGTGAGCGTTTCTCAAAATTTTTGCCACTTTTGTTGTCTCAAATTTTTTTGGTAAGTTTTATGTTTTTCCTGATCAGAATCACGAGCTGATCCGATTTATGCAATAAAAAAAGATGTCCCATAAAACTCCATAAATTTTTTGTTTTTTTTTTTTTTACTTTTCCTATTGTGTTACCTCCATAGAAAACATATGGCAAAGGGTAACACAAGAGGAAAAAAATTATTGGGACACATTTTTTTCTTGCATAAATATAATCAGCTCGCGATTCTGACTAGAAAAAACATAAAACTTACCATAAAATAAAAAGTCGAGAAAAGTGGCAAAAATAAAAAGAAATGCTCAATGTAAACACTATGATCATAAAAATATTCCTAAATAAAAGCCGTGTTAGGTAAATACCATTAATTAGTATCTTTTCATACAACGATTTGCACCAAACACAACTAATCTTTTGATCACTTTCGCCTCTTTAGCTTACAAATGTGTTTACGTTTAAATTTAAATAATTATTAGAAAATTATGAGCAAGCTTATTATCAAATTAACCACGTGTGGAGTAATCGCAGATGTGACCTTTATCAATACAAATACAGTCAGGACCAACTTTCTCGAAGCAAACACGAATGTCTAACTTTCAGAACATCAATCTAATATCTTCGGTAAATATTTACATTCAGCAAACTGGGATAATGGAATTTGTACAGAATATTTTATTATACATTTCATCTCTTTGAGCGTTTTCGTTCCTTTCGATCTTAGGGCTTTTGCACATCTCCGCGGTGGAATCAACAACCCCTGCCGCACTTTTCACCGCGCAATTTGAGCGTAACGAGAGTGAAACAAGATTTAAATCGCGATACGCGTTTGTTTCACGGGGAAATATGTGGAGTATTACAGTTGACGTCAAATATATGTTTACAATTTTACACATTACTTTATTGTAATAAGGTGCAAATGTGTAAACATATCTTTGACGTCGATTGTACCTCAACGGTGTCGATTCCGCCACCTCTGTCTACCTTCTTGACCGCAGATCCACGTGCGTTTTCCATAGATGGTCACCGCTCAAATGAATTTCCTTCTCCCCAGCTGCCCATTGGTTAACAGTTGACCAATGGGCGGTTGGGGCAGAAGTATTAGTTACTAATACTAACACTTTAGGTTGGAATCTGAACTATTCCAGCGTCTTCTCATCTTATATTCGATCTCATTGAGAAACTAACGGAGCGGCAATAAATATTAGTAAAAGATATTTAAATATAATTATCTTTGCTCCAACTTTTAAAAGAACGATGCTAGGTACTGCAATATCACACAAAGAACAATACTCGTCTACCCATTCACATAAAAGATACCGGACTAAAAACGAATCCTTGTTTTTCCGCTATCCTCCCCATTATCATTAAGCATCAAGGTGAGAATCCGCAATTACATTATAGCATTCACCATTAGTAATTCGGACCTTACGGTTTTGGTCTTAAGGAAAACACTTTAAGGTACTTGAGTTGTTGTGCTTTGTGGAAGCCAACACAATTACGTGTTCACGCTTTTATAGTCCTATACAACAAAGCGTTTGATATTTGCCATGTGATACCTTTTAGCTAGGGTATTCTGGAGCAGACAGGGTAGACGGAATGACGACAAAAATATTTGTCGCGAGGTAAACAGTGATAAGTGATAAATGTTTGTAGCTAGAATGATTTACCTCATTTGTTTCTCAATTACGTCATAAAAAAAATTAAACTGTTTATTGTTATAAATTGGGTTCATTTCTTTATTCTAGCTGAGTTATTTTATATTTGGTGTGCTAAGCGTGCCAACATTAGTCTCAATACAAAGTATTGCTGGTAGGTATTCAATAAGAAATAAAAAAACTAATATAGTTTATTTATTTATTGTCAACATGTGAAGAGTTAAATACTTGTTTTCTGTCAAGTTATAAAAACATTTCTGGGCATTTTAAACAATGATCAACTCCTATTTTATATTATTTCATTAATTAAATTATAGAAAACACGGAATGCAAATTAAGTTCATTCAAAAGAAGTTTCAGTATTCTCCGACCTTTTACTGCTCAATTAAATTGTGCAATAATATATTTTGACTGTTTGGCTGTTGAGCCTCATTATCGTAATTATAGAAGAAAATTTTACTTTATTCACTAGAACTCAAAAAGCGATTTTATGCCATCTACGCACGACTTGAAGTCGAACTTTACGATCATGATAAGTGAAAAATGTTTTTATAATTATTTTTGATGAAGTATTTCCTAAACTCAAAGGCTAAGCGGGATTCATTCCCAATATCACCCTAGGCCCTTAATCAACCCCTTAGCCTTCGAACAACTTAATAATTAATTATTATTTATCGAACTGAAAGAACAAATCAAATTATTTTTAATGAATATTTTGATTTGTTTATTTTAAGTAGTCACACTACTATATGTATAAATTATAAACTTATATAGATGTCATATACAAAGGAAAAAGTGACCAACGCCTCCGGTGCCAGCCTCCAGGCTGGATCCAGCCTTGGGCACCGGAGGCGTTGGTCACTTTTTCCTTTGTATATGACATCTATATAAGTTTATAATATATTATTTATCGGTTTTATTATTCAGAATAAACACAGTAAATTATTTTAAGAATAATTGCTCCCTTAACTGTATATAAATAATTAATTAAGGTTTCCAGCACAACATTCATAGCGAAGAAAAAGGCAAATATATGTTAATGTTTCGTAAAACAAACACAGACTAGGTTAAATATGAGTTTGTTTGCTACGTGGCCTTGCTGCTTTTACTTAAAAACGTACCTATTTCTTTAACAAACCGAATAATTAGATTCAGATCCGTCCGCCGGCGGCTCAGAAACCTGAATCCGTAAGTTATAGATCTAGGCAAAAAATATGAATATGACGCGATAGAGAGAAACGGCCATTTGAACATACTAATAACTAAAAGGACGCTTTATTAAACCGTCTATGCGTAGATTTTATTAGTAAAAAGTATAAGATATTAAAAGTCATAGTTCATTGAATAGTCTAAATGTTTGTATGGCACAAAGCACAATTCGAAGTTTACTTTATAATAACTTGCTTCGCCGTTATTCATCCCTTTACCCCGAAAAGCCTGTTCTTTTACCTGTATTCAGTAAATTACCGTAATATATTTGCCTCGCATTAAGTGGGCACTTAAATATGTTACGTGTTACGTGTGGGTGGTAATGTATACGTAACTTCCGAAAACACACGAGTAAATGATACCATAAAATTTGAAAAAAGGTTGTTTAAATAGAAGTCACTTTGAATTCTCCATTTAATTCGATACTAATTTAACACTACTAGCAGGACTGCCTAACCACACAAAAGAGCCGTAACTACCACCGGTAGACTCATTGAATTTTTTTTCGTATTTTTCGGCCCGTACATCCCAAATTTAAACTAGTTTTTCAATCTAAAGCTTAGTACAATCCCAGGAACCGAATTAGTAGCCGAGTTGCGCTACCAGTAATGTCAAAATATTACTTAGTTCAAGTTCTTTAAATATTGATAGTTCTTTAAATATACATTGCATCCTTTTTGAACTCAAAGGTATTGGGATTATGAGCTCAAAAGGAAATACATGAATATCAGTTTCAATAATTATATATTGGAAACCATACACAAGGAAGCCAGCACCGTCTGACACCTAATACAAGAGAGACAGATCTAAAGAGAAATAAACAGATCAGTAAAGAGACTGAGTCTTAGGTTGAATGTAATATATAACTATACATCCTTTATATTATTTTTGTACTATGAACCTATATTTCAACACGCCCCCTCAAAAATAATCACCATGTATACAATCAAAAATATATTGTCCCTAACAGACAATGTGACTTCCAAGTGTTTCCTGGGAATACAATGCCATGGTCTAACATTCGTTCTATAGGATTCTTAGCATTCTATAGGATTAAGGAAAAACCCAAAAACCTCAATCAGACCAGTAAAGTCAATAAGATACTTTTGGATTTATTTCCATTGATGAATCTTTAACAAGATAGTGTACTTATTAACAGTACAACTAAACACATATATATATATTTATATATATTTTGAATGATTATTACATTGTCAAATATATGTGTAAACGTACATATTTAATTTACTTAATTCAATTTGTTCTTAAAAGAACATTAAATTAAAATATTAATTGAACATAATATTTGAATAACTATCAAGTCAATTCTAAACCTTCTACTTGACATCATTGGATATTATTTATCATAATAAATCAGTTTGTAGTTAAAGTTTCAGATGTATCAGGAGCGCTATATTTTTATGAACGCTGTAGTGTTTTTGAATATAAGAGGTTTTTATGGTTCATGGGACAACAGTCACATTTTAATTTGTTAGTTAATTAACTAGTTAGGTTCCTGAGATAAGTAATCTCTATTACATACAAACTTTTATGTATACCTCTTTTGCTGACTGTACATATATATGCACTACATTTAAACTAAACTATAACTTTATGTCATTAAAATCTGACATTTAAATTCATTTTACTAAGAAGATACTAGTGCCAAATATGCCATCGATTTCTGCATGATATTATATTACAGACTTATCACTTGAACAAAACCGATAAGAGTTTTTATAAACTCATCTTTGTATAAAATGTCAATGGGCGTAAATGTCTGTTTATAGCGGTTCGATAGTAACTAGACATAACTTGTATGTTATTGGCTTACTTACCAATTTTAGCTTTGTTATCACATTCATTCATTGCCCCCGACGCACATGTGCATCCACCGTCATACAAGTTTGTTCCGAGGCCACGCCCCCTGGCAGTGAATGCGTTATTTGAATAGTTACATTAAATAAGATAAACATGAAATGATCGTAGTGATCCCTTATGGGTATACACTATTGAATGGTATGTATGTAAAGAGTGGTTCCAGGAAATAGTAGTTTAAAAATGAGTGTATAGGTTTAACTTGAGTTTAACTAATGTTTATTGACAGCCCAACCCAAACAGTAATCGTTGAATTATTTAATTAATGAACAAACTTCAAGACAAATATTGCACTACTTATTGCCGTTATTCATAAATCTCTGTCAAATGTATATTTACGTCACTTAGGTTTTGTGTTTTAAAAGAGACTCAGTGTATAGAGCTCAGAGCCATTTTAAATATTATGAATAGATAACAATTTGAAAACTGAGCATGTCGGCAAGCCTCTGTTAAATTCACACAAGTTAAACTCTCTGTACACTTTTAAAGATTCTTAGTTTCCTTGGTTCTAGATTCACTTCTCTAGTAACTAACATATAAGACATACGTCTATAGTCAATTCTAAACCTCGAAAAGTATACAGTGTTTATTTATACTTCTTGAACTGTCTGTGAATCCTATACTAAGTAGACTTTAGTTACCTTGCTACCTGTATGAACCACTTATTTATCATTCATTCTGAGTTCAACTTCTGCATTTTAGTATTCTGTGCTTTATATCTGTTTTGACGTACCGTACTACTTATCAATTGAGTTTTGGTCAATAACATTCATTCTCTTTATAATATACATTATTCATTTAAAACGAGAATTTAAACTTAACTTTTGCCATAACAGTACCTACAAGTTGCTTTGTAATTTCGTAGTCATCATTTAATGGGAGTAAGGTTGTCATTCGTTTCGTGGTAACAATCTATCATGGTTCAACATAAGAATTGTAACTTCGTTTACGTGCACACAATTATTAGATACATTGTGATTTTTCAGACTAACTAGATTTTGTACATATCAGATTTAGGTAGCTATCTGATTTCTAGTCGTCCTCAGACAGTTGTTGCACATATCAGATTTAGGTAGCTATCTTATTTATTGGCCTCAGTACAGTTGTTGTACATATCAGATTTAGGTAGCTATCTGATTTCTAGTCGTCAGACTTTCGGGACTTTTATATATACTACTGATTTAGACGCATCACTATGGACACTACTATCAGTTTATTACGACAATTACCAATTTACTGATTTCAACACACGACATATATCAGTTAATTATTACTACGAGAATTTCCACTATTCTCTTAGGCTTCTGAAGAGGCCTAGACTGAACAAGGCAGTCTCGTCCACGATTTCATTTCTGACTGAGTAGGTACAACAACATCCAAACTGACCATAGTCCATATTCTATTACAAAATACGTTTTACATTTGACCATAAATAAAGATATTCATCTTTTACGTATTTAGTACATAACAAGTTACAAAAGTGCTAACACTTGATTCTCCATGATTTATTTCCCACTTTCTCCCTTCATTTGCCAAAACAACTTTTATCATGATAAGTTTGTGTAGTATTCTATTATGCTACAATATACTTATTTACTTTAAGAGCTTTAATTGTGTTACCTTATGAGCAACTTATTTTGACAACGATATGAATAAGTAAATATTTTTCTTTCTATCCCGCAACTACGAGCGCTGGAATGGGGCTCGAAACGTCGGGATTAATATTTACAACATTCCAAAACAGCAATACATATACATAATCCGTTTAGTTGTCATAAATTATAAATTAACTACGTTGACGCTGTTAGTCGTCAAGAGATACCTATTTTAACTACGGCTCACAGGAACACAGATCGCTATGTCTATAAAACTCTAAGGTATCTTACGTACGAGAAAGTAGACTTTTTACTGAATAAATGCTCTTTTCCTTGTCGTGTCATCACAGTACACATTAATATTTGAAATTAACATTATCAATAATGTTTGACTCAATTTTTGCATAATATTTGTAGCACAGTTATTACTCAGTTATCAAATAATTGGTCGTTAAATAGTACCAACTAGGCAATTGTATATATCAATCAATAACAATGTCCAATATCCACAATATAATTGTGATCATGTTGCCTTTTCAAAATGATACTCAACTTTCTTCTTATCCCCTATTTGTATGCTATGCTATTTTGTATGCTTCGTATGCCCGATTTGCATAAATCAACAATTACAATATACTGTGGTGGTATTAAACATGTTCTTGTTTATCATAGATAGGTACAAGAATTTAACGTTAAAGTAGCGAGCATTTTATAAGGTATTGCATACGTGGGATTTAGTGGTAACATGTATCATATTATTTACATTTGCTTTAAAATTTATAGCAATTAAACAATTATTCCACCTACCTTAAGTGGTAGTTTACCTCCATTTCTTTACATTTAAGCACCTCGTTGAAATAACAACCTGATTATCAAACAGGACTGTGCAGGGCGGATTAAATTCGTTGGAGACATGTCGACAGTCGACACGACATAACATAAGAACACGTATCACGTCCTTCTCCTCCGACCTTCTCGAATATAGATGAACGAGGTAGCTGAAATTAATGTAATTATTAGCAATTGAGTTTTAAGGAGCGTATAACAATTAATAGCATGAAAAAGAGATCATCCCTTTTCACGGCGAAGTCCGATGATGTCCAACCAAGTAGAATAATGTTTTGTTCTCTCTATTCTCCAGCCATGAATACTAATCCATCGTTTGAATAGATGTATGGATTCAAGCTAAAAGACTGTAATGTTATCTTTCTTTCCTTATTTTCGGATGGTTCATCATTCTTCACGGTGATAATCCTTCTTATTATTAGCATTCATTTAGTAATCTTCCTTCTCATAACTGCTGTACACCATTTTTCGTAACAGTGAGTGGTCTTTTCAATACCTATGTAGAAAAGTTGTTACTGCCAACAAAGCTAATAAACTTTGAAGCTTTTTTTCGAGGTAATCGTAATTACGAGTAGTCACGTAATAGAGTAAATGTAAAGCATCTTTCTTCTTTATTTTAACTATCAGCAAGCAAAGCCTGAAGATTAGTTGGTACAAATCTGTCGCTGTCAAATCCAAGATCAGCTGTTTGAAATACACAGCATTTGATTTAGTCCATCATGGCTCAACTTCGTGTAATGGTCACTGGTCTTTCAACAGAAAATCTCCAGTGCAAGAGAAGGTGTAAAAACTGGTAGCCCTTCCAAACAACAGCTTATAAATCTAAAGACAACAGCTTGACATAGCTCTTTGGCTCGTTAAACAGCGCCGAAATCCTTAAAATATTGGCGATGCTCTCGTTTTGCAAGAACAAGATAGGAATCAGATAAATACTTTACTACTTATCATACTTCTGGTAATTGCGTTGTATTTCTTCCACTCGCTTGTTTGCAGTATGAACTTTTGGCCAATCTATAGCTTTAATTGAGTACAACTCACGTAATCATGCGATGATCCAATACTTTAAATCACTATATTTTTATTTATAGTTTATTTTAATTTCTGACGTGAGAAAATTTTCATTTTTGCTTTCAAAACAAAAACGTTGTCTTTCACTGTCAAAATTTTTTCGGTCTTTCACTTCGTAATTTATTTTTACGAATTATTAATACAGATATCTAGCAGAGTCCTCAGGGTCCATAACCTATTGGGATTATGAGCTCAAAAGGAAATACATGAATATCAGTTTCAATAATTATATATTGGAAACCATACACAAGGAAGCCAGCACCGTCTGACACCTAATACAAGAGAGACAGATCTAAAGAGAAATAAACAGATCAGTAAAGAGACTGAGTCTTAGGTTGAATGTAATATATAACTATACATCCTTTATATTATTTTTGTACTATGAACCTATATTTCAACAAAAGGGCTCTCTGGCAACCTTACTTACTGGTAGGAACACACCTTAGTCGGGTTCTGCTCCAGATTTGAGCGAGATGATATTCGCTGAGCTATGCCCACAAGCGAAATTACATTCCCAGTTCCTATATAAGTTCCTCTTCAATGGACATACTTTAAGGACATACCCAGGTTATAATGTACTGCTTGTAAAACCTACCATTCAAAATTGGACCTTTATCTTCGTTATTGTTTTAGTATGATTTTTAAATAAGGCAATTTACTATGGGTCTTATTTCATAGGTGGCAAGATTGAAAGTCGACGACGCTGGGAACTACACCTGCTCACTACATTCCCCCCTTCACATGAGAGCAGTTGCTAGGGTACATGTTCTACAAGGTATGTTATTTATTTTGTCTGTCTCTACTATTAAGTCAGAGATATGTGGAATAGATATACAAGAGAAGCAGAATATGTTCATAAATATTTCACCACTCACGGAATAAAATAAATATACTAACACGAAAAAAAAAGTATCTTCATCGAAGACAAATAATCCTCTTCTTCAAAACAATATTGTTTTGTATAAAACGAAAACAATTTGCCTAGAAAGTGATCTTTATTCAAGTAAAATGTCTTTATTGAAGTAAAATATATCTTGGGCTAAAGATATAAAATAATTCCAAGAAAATATTTACTTACATTTAAACAATAATATTTTCGCATTGGTATTCTTGGCAGAAGATATCCTTTTTTCCGTGTAGGATTAGGCAACAGGGCCTCGTAACCGGTCAAAGCAAAAAAAAAGCGAAATAACGCAATATATTTAATAATTTTATGGTTTTTATGTAAAACCCGATGTTTTATTTCGGTTTTCACTTCATATTATAGGATTTTTCGATTAAATATGAAACAGTAACGAAAGAACGAAATAAAAAACCGGTTTTTACTATGGAGCAAATTCCGGTTTCCGAGCCCTGTTAGGCAACAATACATTTTTATCTGACGAGATAGATTAGGTTAGACTAAAGATCAAATCTAACCAGGTCTATTATAAAGCTGATATTAATTCAGAGTTAAAATTTCAAGATACATTTAAAATAAAAATGTAGGTAAATTAATTTTGAGCGTTATTTCATGTCATTAAAAATTAAAACTGATTAGTAAAGTAATATAAAATGCAATTTTTTAAACTTTCTCCTCTTGAGTCATTAAAAATAATGGACTGATTGTATAGCCAATTAAGTCGCTAACATTAAAATCTACATAATACCGTGCTTACTTTAAAAGCGATATTCGACAACGATCCTTTATTAGGTTCTAAGAAGCCAGACTAAGAATTAAGCCCGCATTAACCTAAGCTACAGTTACTGCAACACCGTTAAACGCCGGTATCCTAGACACTTTAGACAGTTTTAAAGCAGATAAAGCCGTGTTAAAGCGCGGGCTTAGTATCTCAAACGCTGAAGTGGAGTCGTTTTTTCTTGGTGTTGGTAACCGTTTACTCTAATACTTGCGACGCTACTAATAAGGTCGATAATATGAGTTTACTTTCTAGTAAAAAAATGTACCAACAACAAATTAAAACCAACTTCATATTTAAACCAAACCTCGCAATCGAGGTTAAGTAGCAAACCTGTGGCAGCCGTAAGTTAGGGTTGACATAAATACAAAAACTATCCAACTGCATTTTTTTTATTTTAAAATCAATATAACTTAGGAAGGGTAAGTTATGTTAGCTTTGTGATTCATAAATAATATCTATATGTAGTATTTATCTTTTTTCGAATATAATATATTTATTATTCTTTATATTTTAATATTATTGTCTACATACAAGCAATTATCCGTCTGAAACTTCGTCCTTAAAGTAATTTCAATAATTACTTTATGTATTCAACGGATACAACACACTAGGTGATAGTACCTACTTGTCACATAATTTAAAATAGCTTGCTGTTCTGTATTAAATAAGTGCAAACTAAGTTCAGAGACGTCCTTTTACTTAATCGGATTACTTAGATTCTAATAAGTGATGTTATGACATCTGTGTCATAATCATAAATGATCTGATATTTTATAATCATAATCGCCAACCCAGACATAAATGTACCACGGTTTCGCTAGTTCAATTGCTGGGTATCTTCATATCATATCTTCTAGAAATTACCATTTGTGTTTGGAATTAAGTACTGTGCTCTACAGAAATGTTTCCCCGACAGGTTCAAGTCTGGCCGAGCTACAAAGCGGCGTGAAGACTAAATCCAGCTACACAGGCCTATTATTATCGATGCTGCTCGTCCTTGTCATGCGCTACGAAGACAGGTGACCTACTTAGGCAGCTTTAGGTACGCTAGTGATTGGTTCTAATGTTCGCGATTTCGAGTTGACGCGGTAATTACAATATGACGGTGCGTTTAAGTTGTAATGTAGTAGTAATTTTGTAAAACAATTTAGTATTTTTTGAGCAAACTTGGTATTATATTTAATTGAAGTACCGATTTTAAAAAGGAATATAAATCGTACTCCATGACCCTGATAACTGACCTTAGGTACCTAGGTACTTGCCTAACCTCGTAATGCTTACTTAAATTATTCATACAGATTTTCAAGACTTTAAGCTTGGGATAATATTTGGAGCGAGTTAAATTCATATTTTCTTCTTTGAAAATATGAATTTTATTTGAAGACAACTGTGTTAAGAAGGCGTATTCAAACTAGTCTCATCTCATCTCGAGCTTTCAAACGCTTAAGTGTATCACAAGTAGACATACTTAAAATAAATTGTTTGGTTTATTTATTAGTCCTATCTTCATTCTACGTTAGTTCTATTACAGCTTTAATGATTTAGAGAAAAAAGATTACCAGAAATCGGTCCTGGTTAAGCATAAATAACAATAATACTAACATACATAATTTGCCCGAAAATATTCTTCAGTTTATAGGAATTACAAGTGTCATTTGTAATATTCGTTTCATTATTACTATCATACAACTATATTGTTGCTATAAAGATCTTCTTTAGTATAAAAACATTGTATTAAAGTAATAGTTACATAAAGATAAATGTGAGTGGCAAAACCGTACCTAGTTTTACTTTATTTTCGAGTACCTATATATATAAATAAAGTGAAATGTACCTAAAGGATTATACGGCAGATGTTATTCCAAGTCAAAAGACTCGTCAGATATGGAATAAATGTTTAAGTATTTCATTATTTGTCTTTTGAAGAGGTTATTTAGAAGCGTTTGTGAAAGTGAACGTATAAAGATCTTTAAATGGAGCTGAAATACCGTCCGAGGGTCTTGTATATTAAACATTTAGGACCATTAGTGAGAGTGTACATAATGTACAGTATCAAATAATATGTATTCGTAGGCGACGTTCCGATTTTAATCATCGAAAGCTCGCACACCAATTATACGTGTGTTTTTTTTACCAGAGCATTCGTATAAATAATAAGTTCGTGATTTCAATAAATTCGTAATGTCGATGTCGATTCAAATCTGTCTCAGTTTTTTTTTATTGATGTAGTAGGTACCTATTCTGTCTGTTATTTATAGAGATAACATATCATAACAACTTATAAAATATCTTAACTTCATATCACTTAATGCACCCTGTAAAAATAAATGTATACTTATTTAATTTTCTAACGAGAATTTTAAGCATATCTTGACGTATAAATTAATTTTCAGCACATTGATAAATATAACCATAACCATGCCAAAGTATAATTATAAGTATATTGAACGTAGTAGATCAAATGTATAACATTAAAACTTATAATGATTCTACCATCATATTTCACAACACTTGTAAATAAATGAAAATATAATTTTTAACGTAATATTGTAAATCACTTTACTATGATCGTTTTCATCTATGTAGGTAAATAAAATATACAAATATTAATAGTCGATGCGTTTTATTTACTTAATTATTACACAAAAATAAAACATTTGAGAAATATCGTTATATTCTTATATTTAAGAACCGTTTAATCGCCATATTCATTTAACATGACTATTAAGAACAGTCGTTTTTCACTTCATTATAACCCACAATTTTTTTATATAAATGTGTTGCATAATTCAAATGTAGGTTTATTGCGTTCCTAGTACTTAATAACCAATTGTTTAGATTTAGTAAATAATATAATTATATTCCCGTCCCGGACATCCTAAAGACGTTATGCAGTTCAAAAATATAATATTTAATTACTCGACGCACATAAAACATACATACATAGTTCAAATTTAACATTTCAAAATATGTTTTTGATATAATATGTATATTTATACTTAGATGAAAACGATCCCTTTATTATTCGCACGGAACAAAGTTTTATCGTCTATTTTTACTATCACAATAATACGTTATACTGTTTATAAAACTATGAAGTATTTACATAGTACATGGTACTAAAGTCCATATGGTAGCAACTGTTAGTATACATAACTAAGTATATGTATTTTTTTTATGGTCTTAAAGTTGTATAATGTTTTTTGTTCACTCTAATTGTATTCGAATATAAATTATTTATCTTAATGTTGTTAAAGTTGTAATATGATTTTTAACTATTATTGTATTCAAATATAAATTATTTAAGCAAATTTACAATGTCAGAATTGTAATAATATCAATTACGTATATACTGAAAACAAAGCTTATTTATATATATATATATATATGGATCGGTGCTTTGGTTGACTGTTGATTTAGCATAAATAGTCAATAAAAATATTAATATTAGATGTATTATATTGTACTAGTAGGTAATAAGATTTTTATAATAAAGGTGTAAGCACTAACATACGTTTTTAATTTTTACAAGCGCAATATATATTTTTAAATGTCCCGCAATATGAATTAACTTTTACAGTTTAAAATAAGGCAGCGAAGTGCCTAGTTTATAGTCAAATAAAAAAAAATAAGTTACAGACATTGTAGGCTCGATTTCGCGACAAATATGTTGCACACAATTGTCGAGGTATGTACATACTTTTTTTTTAAAGTTTAACAGCCATACACAAAAACGCAAAGGTCCTAAAAAGCCAAAAGACAATATCGGTATCTATTACTTATAATGTTGGTACCGCGACTTTTAAGTTATCTCAAATAGCTTGCGGTAATTTCGGGACAAAAATACACTCCCAAATTTTTTATGAAAAAAAAAATATAAAATTTTAATCTAAAATCTGAATTAACGGTGGGTTGCACCACGTACAATTAACGGACTCATCAACGTTAAATATGGTGACGGAGCTGTCATCCCATAGAAAGCTGTCAAACTTTTCAAAAAAGATTTTTTAACAATGACGTTGACGCTAACAGACGGTTTGGCGCAACCGGCCCTAAGTAATTCAATTGCTTTACCGTGGAAACAAAGTGAGAGTTACAAGATAAATATTAGATTAAATTGCATTGAGATTAACCAGACTCGAATCAGAATTACAAATGAGCCTTATCTTTGGTTCAATAGTGCTGAGTAAGCTTGCAACACTATTTTGAATAAATAAACACAAACTAAGGAGTAGCAAAGCAATTATAAGGCTGCGATAACAATATATAAATAAATAGAGAGGTGAATTATATTTTATTATAGTTGACATAAGTAAGTCCCATTCTTCAAAAGTAAAGGTTTTGTAATTTTCACCAATCCGAAAATAAATATACTTTTAAAAACAATAATTAATGAAAGAATCAAAATGATGCTTTGGAAAATACTAATGATGATGATTTCTTCCTATTATCTCTTATTAGGGCTCACAGTTTTCCATTTGTCACGATCATGAGCGGCTATTTCCAGCGCTTTACAGCCGAGACCAACCAAAGCCAAACCAAGCCGAGTCCAAATGAAACAAGCCTCATTCTTCACTGCTCGCCTCCATGTAGTTTGGAGGCGTCTCGACCTTTTACTGCCAGTAGATTGCTATCGTAGACTCTGCTCGGACAAGTGGTTGTCTGGTCTTTGGAGTTCATGTCCGATACATCAGCATTTTCTCTCCAGGATTTCCTGCCTTATGGGCTCCTGATGTGTAGTCATTTCCGACGCCGGGGGCGGTGCGGATAATATAGCAGGAGCATATTAAGGGTCTACGTCGAAGAATACCATGGCCTCACCGAGTTTAGGGATAGGGGAGAGCTCCAGCAGCTTCCATAGCTTGCCGCCGTTGTCTTTGTTGTACTTGGTGGCGGCGGTAGTAAGGATGGCGCACTCTCCGGTTACGTTTTCATTGTAGTACACGCTCAGCACTCCGCGGTCCCGCTTTATGCACTTTTTCGGATCGATTACCTTCCGCTCCGGCATGGTATTCCGTAAGTAGTTCAATGGTAACCGAAATCGCGATATGTTAGATATACTAGTATATCTAGCGCATTTTGTTATGAAAACTGAAGAGGTAGTGGGGTTCTCGATATTTAACATACCTGAGAAAATAATAACAACGAGTTGCATTTTTTAATCTGCATTAGGAAAGACTTTGTAATATGAACCAAAAGATGTCCTACTAAATAGTAATTTACATCTTTTATATGAAGTAACTTATGTTTACTCGAAACATATTTCCTATTAGGTATGCGGCGCAATTATACTGTAATTATGTATTTCCAGTCTATTTTGTCCTCCGGGAACTATTAGATATATATATATAAAAAATACTTTTACGTCACTCTGGGTGTTAAGTGAGGTTTACCGCACTAGGGCGCAGCGGCAAATCTCACTTCACACCCAGGAGAAGACGTAAAATTATGTACGCACCACGGGCGGTAATAAAGAAGGCCTCTTCGCTTGTTTATGGCCCTTACCTTCGGTTCGGGCCACAAATGCCAGCGATCTGAGCCCTTCTTTATTTTACCGCCCTAGGTACGTAATGTACTGTTACGAATTTATAATTAATTGTTTTTACAGTATTCAGTTCCACTGTCGCTTCCTCGCTGGCACCTCATTATTCCCATTTTACCTGAATCTGAATTTAACATCTGGACAGTTTAGCGTGCAATTTATTATATTTAATTTTAACTCGTCTTATCTTAGTTAACTGAAAGATTGGAAAATAAACTCTCATAGTTTTGAATACGACTTAAATTTAAAGTTCACACGAAAAATAAATATAAGGTTGGGAGAAAGACAAGCATTACAAAGCCACTTCGTCAACGAAATTTCCACGTAGCGAACTTAATAGTCGAGCATATGGAAAATAGGTAGTGAACGGGAGCAGCAACCCGTGTGATGCTAACTGAAATAGATGTGCTCTAAATAAGAGTAAGATTTTGGCCATAGGTATACATTTATTTTCCACCATAACCGCTTAAAAAAGCTCACTTTTTCTTTTAATAATGTGTGTGGAAAGTTGCGTTTTATCCTCTAGAGTGGGAAGTTATTTCGTAAACGTTTTAACTTGTTCCATGCTTTAGCTTATTGGATATAGTTTAAGGCGATTATGTTGAATAATAATAATTATTATTATTTATGAATGTAGCAGCATTTTCAATTAGAATTGGTGTAGTGAAAAATGTCGTATTATGTACACTCAGCAGCAAAGTTTGTTCAAATTCTCGTGCCTTGAGGCCCTCGCACTCCCAACATTCCTTTTTACAACCACTCGCTAGGTTTTTTTGCTAATTCGGGTCTCAATATAAGCACAATCAATTAATAGTAAATAATAAGAATTAAAAAAAGGGAAAGCTTTAGACGAACAAACATGGTTTATATTTTAGTTACCCACTTAATTATGATGAGTTCATGACAAATTGTCAAACAATTAATAAATTATTCACATCCTCGCACCGCATCTTGCCGCTAAAACAGAGCAATTAAATTTGAAACTGGCTGTTACATTTCAATTCAGAAAAGATTTATAGCCATCGTCAGTTTCAACGCTTCCCCTTTGTTCGCCCCGGCAGAAAACAAGCGTTTTATTAAACGACTTATTTGAAATTCAGATGCTACGCCGAATCGCTTCGACTTAATTAAAGTGATTGGAATAAAAGTGCGTAGTAAGACAGTCCTGAGTATCTTGTTCACTTCCTTCTAGCGTTTATCCCGGCTTGGGGTCCGCTTGACATCCTTATCCCAGGAATTGACGTAGGCACTAGTTTCTACTAAAGCGACTGCCATGTGACCTCCAACCCCTCTGGGTTGTGAAAACTAGGCCTTAGTAGGATTAGGTCCGGCTTACTTACGATGTTTTCCTTCACCGGTTAAACCCGAAGCCTACGGATTGAAATTTTTATGTTCTACCGCCAGGCCACTAGCGTTCAGTAGCTGCTGCTTACTGTTTGCAATTTGGTAAAATTCATATTTAATTGATATGTTGTTCTATAGTATAGCTTGCGAATATGCGACATGAAATCCGCCAGTTGCTGAAGTACTTACTATAAAATAAAAACAACAAGTAAATAAATGGTCATGCAAACATATATATTTTAGTCAGCAGAAAAATCAGATGGTCGGCAAGAGTTAGGTAAGATTAGAATTTAATCATGCAGGGGGGTGATTTTTGAGATTCGATCACTCGAAAGTGACATTTAAAACTCTGAATAAAACGATGAAATTATGTTTTAAAAACAACAGCGATGGAAATTTTAAATCATGATTATTTGAACTATTAATTCCATGCAAAAAAATTAGCGACAAACTTTTGTGTGTGATTATTTTCGAGCTTAATTTTTTTGTATTCGAGCGTTCGGCTGCCAAAAATCGCCCCCCAGATCAACTAATTTCTCTACTGACCAAGATATTTTGCTTGAAGACTAAATCATATTTATTTATTTATATTCGCTTACAAAATCCTAGCTGCCGATATAAATACACGATATCAGTATAATATTAGAAACGACTCTTGCTGGAGATAATACCTGTCTTCTCTTAAATTCATAACAAACCAATTATTTCAAGAAACGGTGACTAAACTCTGCAATACCATTTCTAAATCCTACTAAAGTAATGGCGGATCGTGGAACGGAACCACCGCGAAATCCTTTGAGTGACAGGCTGTTTAGCGAATGAGGAAATACAAAACTGTTATACTCTAACGCTAAGTTTATATTGTTATACTATTTCCATTTTATTTTACCAATTCATTTTCGTATTTTACTTCCAAAAACGTAGGTACGTTTTTAATCTTAATTAAACCAAATGTACAATATTATTTTTCATCAGGATTTTTACCTACTTCATCGTGAAAAATATTTATGGCAGAAATTAAAACCTTCCATATTATTGAAACGTACCGTTAACATTATTTACATTTTTATACAAGTAAATAAATTAAATACTGCATGTTGCATAATGCGCATTTAATAATTGTAGCTAGCATTAACTTCTTTTAATAAAAAATACTGAAAAGAATATCCTTTTATAGATTAACATTTTAGATTCATCCACTTATTCATAAACGACCACTAAAGTTAAGAGATCGCTGATAATCGTTTGTCCCTATCATCATATAAGTTGGACGGAAAGGGACAAACGATTATCAGAGGCCTCTTAACTTTAGTAGACGTTTATAAATAAGGGGGTCAGTTATGAACAGTGAATTCATACCCATCAATGTCTCACATTGTTAGCCAGTAAGCCAGCAAGGTAAAGATAAAATCTGAAGTGATTGTGGAAACAATTATTCATTCAAAAGAAAATCCGGACTTGTGAATATCACTCAGAGTCTAAATGCAATATCTCATGGAAACTACTTTCCATCTTGAATTATGCATAAGTCTACTTCACTTGATTCAAAAGAATTCTTCTTTTCTTTACACTTCTTTTTTCTTAATAACTAGAAAATTCTACCAGAAATAGTCATTCGCGCCAATGAAGTCTAAAGTTTGAATAAATGTAATCCTACATTTATAGACAATAATTTTCAAGAAAAGTAATACGTTTATACAGGGCGGTCCAAAGCTTGACGTTCAAAAATTTTTTTTAGATTCTCCACATCAAGGACTATCAGAATATACCCCATGTATGTTAGCCGATTTTTTATAGTTCAGGAGCTATGATTTTTTTTTGTCAAAAATTCTGGTATGATGCTTTTTATTTATAAAAAAAACTAATCGTATTCTTCAAGAGATTTCTTTTGTAACATTAAGCTTGCCTAAGGAGCAGCCGTCAGTAAAAAAATCATCATCATCAATCAGCCGGAATAAGTTGCGAAATTGATAAGTAAATAAAAAAAATGTATTCTAATGCTAAAATGAGATGGAATAACCTTGTTTTTTTTTATTAATTTCTTTTGTAACAAGACGCCTACTTAAGAAGCAAATGCTGGTAAAAAGTTTAGATTTATTACTTTGATGAAAATCAGACCTAGATTTCGGGTTAAAAAAATACAACCGAGTTTTAAGAGCTATGTGTCTTATTCAAACTTTGCTAGAAAGTCATGCAAGTTTTTGGGGTTGAAATCAAATAAAACACAAATTAGATAAGTAGGAAATAAAATTTATTTTATAAAAGGTTTTCAAAAGTCCGGCCTCCTACATCAATGCAAAGCCTACAATGCCTGAAAAAATTATCTTTTAGCTTTCTGAAAGCTTCTCTGTTTTCTTTTATTATTCTCTCGCTTTCTTGCAGCTTTTCTCTAAGTTCCACTTCTGAGTTCGAATCTCTTGCGTATACTATTTCCTTGTAATAACCCCAAACAAAAAATCACCGTTTATCCAGGACCATAAAACTTTAACAGTGGGTGGGGTGTGTTGTGAATTTTTGTAGATAACAAACCACCGCGGGTTCTTTGTCCAGGTAAATTTGTTGGTAATGAATGACTTCGAGATAAGAGAAATGATGTGCAATAATATCGCTTATTGCTACTATTTGATAACAATGCGATTACTCCTGAATGCAACCGTTTAGTTTTTACCTACAATGGTTATGGTATTTGCACTGATAACAATTTGCGCTAACGATAATGAGCCCTTTGTTGATAACACGTCGCCGCCGCCGGGGCCGTTTGTTTGATTGAGTTGCAGGTATGCAAATGATGTTTCGGTGGTGACAACACAACACTCAGTCTTCTTGGTTTATTCTGTGTCATTTTAAAGTTAGAATACATTTTCTTTACTTACTTATCAATTTCGCAACTTATTCCGGCTGATGATGATGATGATTTTTTTGCTGACGGCTGCTCCTTAGGCAAGCTTAATGTTACAAAAGAAATCTCTTGAAGAATACGATTAGTTTTTTTTTTATAAATAAAAAGCATCATACCAGAATTTTTGACAAAAAAAAATCATAGCTCCTGAACTATAAAAAATCGGCTAACATACATGGGGTATATTCTGATAGTCCTTGATGTGGAGAATGTAAAAAAAATTTTTGAACGTCAAGCTTTGGACCGCCCTGTATAGCTATCTTGCTCAACGGATTAGTTTAGCAATGCAGAGATGAAATGCTGCCAGCGTGCAGCGTCTTTGGTAGGTACCTATGTACCATGTTGTAGGGGGCTTTTTTTAGATATGAAGGGTACACGGAAAGAACATGTCTAGTCCCTTTTTTTGTAAAATGAGTTTTTGAATCAAAATGTAGAGTTTGCAATGAACTATTAGCAACAACTTCTATAACAGCTGGAATTTTTAACATAAATCCACTTTTTAATTAATAAAAACTATCTAGTTACGACAATAGTATGGTTAATTAAATCGTTCCTAACTTTAAAACCGCTATAACTCAAAATGTTGTCAAAGTGACTAGACATGTCCTTTCCACCCGGGGTACCCACCCTTCATATATTTTTTTATACTCGGCGACTGTAATACTCGAATTGAGATTGTGGTGGCGGAACTACTAGCGCATACTTTTTGATAGAGCTTCTATGGTCGCATATTGTAGCATCCATAACAATCACAGAAAGGATTTCCATACAATATTGTGAAACTGTTGTCGGGCCCCGCATTGCGTGTCGCCGCCGGCACAATCCACCGGGAGATCGAACGTTACGAGATTACATAGAAGCAGTAGGTTGTGCACGGCTTTCGTCGAACTCAATTCTTACCGGCTTGCTTAAGCACTCGTATAAAAATTATTGTGTGCAACGGTACATAATAAGGGTTCTTAAAATTCTCGGGTCTGTTTTTACAAAATTCGGCTTCGCCTCATTTTGTAACTTCGACCCTCGAATCTTAAGAACCCTCATTATGTAACTGTTGCACAAAATACTATAGTTTAAGTCTTTTTAATTTTTTAAGTTAATTATTTAGTTTTATTAGTCTTATTTGTTATATCGTTACATAATTTATTATTTCTGTTGTGAGTAATAAACAGTATATTTTATCTCTTTATAATATAGCAAATACGTATATATAGAACAAATAACGCGACAACGCCACTCATTGGTGTCAAAGAGATTTAATTCATCCTAAACCCTCTTAATTATGTTATACACTTTACAGAAAGATAAACATGTTTAAACAAGCTCCGATGCCATACGTGAGTGTCTTTTGATGATTATTTAATTTAAGCTAAGTCCCTTTATTTTATACTAAGTACTTTAAAAAAATTCAATGATGCATTTATTCTGTAGTATTAAATTTTTAACCTGACCTAACGAAGGTTCGTTGTTGTTTTTTTTTGTAATTAAACATTATCAAAATTTTATAACTTACTTACCGAAGTTCCGTGTCTTATTTTAAAGTGTTTTGAATTATAATTATTATAAATTATTGGTTTTCCTACACTGTGACACAAGTTGGTCTCTCATTGAGTATGAGAAAGTGCATCTCTTTAATTTTAATGCAAAATGCGTAGGGGTCTTTATCTCCATAGCCGTTGACTGTAGAAAACCTTTTAACATTGTGTGACTTTTCCTCTTCAATAAATATTAAAAACAGAAGTTAGTAGGTACAGGTAGTAAATGTTTCGATATAAACCATTGTTTTTTTTTATATACTTAAGCAAAACCTACTAGATATGACATCTAGAACAAATTTTGTGCACCATGTTTGGCGGTTGACAGCTATGACTGAATCAAAGAGTAAGTAGTACAAAACTTTTGGGACAACATTTTTTTTTAGGAATGTCATCTCCTGTTACTCAATGATATAAACTAAACACAGGAGCATTTTATTGGCTCAACGATCAAGCTAAATTAATTTCCGGAAGCGTTTCAAACTAAAACTCATAAGAAAATAATGTTCCTGATTATTCCTATTGATCTGAAAAAGGTAATTGAAAAACTTTTCTAGCTGAAACGATAACGGCCACTCGTGAGACTTGTAAAAATACCTTAGTTTTTATCACGCAACTCGATATTGTACCAAAATTAGCAAAAGACGAACTTTTAAGTAGGTACCAAGTACTAATAAAGGTATTTGGGTAATCCTAATGAAAAAGTGTTAATCGGAGCATCTTTTTTAGGGTTTCGTACCCAAAGGGTAAAAACGGGACCCTATTACCAAGACTCCGCTGTCCGTCAGTCTGTCTGTCAGTCTCATGTACCGTGATAGTTAGACAGAAAATGTATTTCTGTTGCCGCTATAACTACAAATAATAAAAAAGCAACAAAATAAATATTTAAGGGGACTCCCATACAACAGACATTTTTTTTTTGCCATTTTTGTAGATAAGTATAAGGTACGGAACTAATCGTGCGCGAGCACTTGGCCGGTTTTTCACTTCTCTTCTTATTCTCTTACGTACCTGCTCACTTTAAATTCATAGCTCGAGTTTTTTTTTAGTTCGTCGGTGGCAAACAAGCATACAGCTTGCGCTAAGCGGTCAACGTAGCCTATGTTATGGATGCTTGCAACTCTGAGGGTGTTACCGACCCTTTCGAAACCTGTAGGGGAACATTCCTTTGTGAATCTTTATTTATCTCACCAAAAACAGGATCCTTACATTAGGATTAGGATTATAATAAGGAATGGTAATAAGCACCAAGACCGGACAGTCAGTTGTTAGAATTAAATATGTGCTGCTAACGTTATAATAGGTTTATTATCTGGAAATATTACTATCTCAACATAATAAGTCTACCCTCAAAAATTGGCAGATCAACCCGGTCCGGAAACCTCATTAAACAACGCTTCTTCTGTTCAAATACTTCCAACTCAATAAGTACACTCGGCACGCCTCGATTGGCCAAAATTGCTTCATAGCCAAGTACGTTAACCATTTTTAAGCCCACAGTTTATTCTGGCGACGGTCCAATGCTGTTGGAAGCAGTTAATTTATGTAACAAAATAGTGGGAAATTATCATCATTTGAATACACAGTGCAATATTATGAGCGTAATTTACGAGAAATAGCGAGTGTTACCTACAACATTGGTTTGTCATGTTCAAATAACGAGGATCTTTTACGAAATTAACGTTAATAATAGTTTATCTATAATTTTATAATTTACACTGTATATTCCGACCAAAAAAAAGAGTATAAATTTAAAAGTGGCAACATCGTAGTGTCGTCCCTTTCAAATCAATCTCAAAAAACGGGACGACACTACGATGTTGCCACTTTTTAATTTCTACTCTTTGTGGTCGGAATATAAGTTGAGCTTTTTATTTCATGTTACCCCATAAAGTATTCATCATCAAATGCCTACAACAAAGGCTAACAACGTAATCTTGCATTACTATATTTATTCAAAGAGCGGCAAAATATATACAGCAATTATGTGCCCAAAAAACTGTAAGTCATGACAGGTTAATTAAAAGATAAGTATCGAGACACGCTGCCTAACTTATAATTATTTTTAGAGCTACTTTTATACCCCCAGGCCGACCAGTAAAATGTATACTTACACACGTACATCACTCCGTCGTAACTACATTAAATATTACAATTTTATTATTACGGAGTATTGTAGGTATTGCGCTGGTAGATAGTGTATGGTAAAATAATGTGCGACTAATATAGGTGCCTACCAAATGTGCATACACATTTAGACAATTTTATTTATTACCTATTTAATGTGCCTTTTTAATGAAAATTCTCACAAAATGAGAGTTAACTTTCGACCTGACGTAAAAATAACTTTCGTAGGCTGCGAAGGCCAAGGTCAGAAAATCTTTGTAATACTATTTTATCTTACTCGTTTTCAGGGTAAGTATATTTTTATTTTTCTTTATTTTTTATTGCTCGTCATATCATAGCTATAAATACAATAAAGTGAACATAAATCTTTTTCCACAGCATCTTCCAGACTCACGACGAAAAATATGGCGAGATACTTAAATAAAATTTTGCGTATCATCATCATTGTTAATGAAAAAAACTCTAAATATTGTATTATTAATTGCAACGATTATGTTGCCGTGACTCGTGAGAGTCAAGCCAACTTCTTGCCAAGTTTACCGTGTTTTATTGGCTTCCAAGTAACGCGCGTGACGTACAAATTGTTCTGGTTTCCACGAACGCTTGGGTAATGTGTGAATTTTGAATTCTGAAACAACAAAGTGGAGCTTACAGTTTGAGTTGTTTTAGGGCGGCCTCGAGAAGCGTTGTCAGTTCAGAATGCCCTCCATGGTTCTCATTTTATCGCCTATCGCGTCATGCGTCACTTTCGCACTTACATACTTGTTAGAACGTGACAGTCATGGTGTTAGGCCATAAAAACCCGACCATATTAGGATAGCGTTGAATGTCTGTATACACGTGTAGCTTGAATGAGGAGTATTCGTAGGTTTAAAGTAATTTAATTTTAGTGCTTCAAAACTAACTCAATATATGCAACGTTTAAATTAATGGAAATGGTATTGCTGATTGCCGAAATAAAATTTTATTTGACTTTAAATTTTATTGTTATATATGTTATGTGTATATATGTTAAAATTGTCAAAATAAAAACAGAAAAATATTCTCAAATTTTCTGATCGCACTGACAATATACAAGCGACTTTTTTTATTAATGAAATAACATAGAATATTGAATTTTGCAATCTAAAACAGTAAATTTTGTTATTACTAGTCACGACTTTTTGATCTTTTTGTTTTTTTTTTATTTCATTGCTTCATCACAATTTTAGTTTTTTACGTAAACGGAGAAAACGTGTGGATTGAGTAGAAGTTTTTTCAGCTCCTCATGAAATTGCTGCAATAAAAGTTTTATGTTGTATTGTACGACATTCGATTTAGAAAGCTAAAACCTAACATTATAGCAATACGAAGAAATGAACAAATCACGATAACATAACTATAAAAGATATAAGCTTGCTAGGGTTCTAATCCTTAAGCATCCGTAGTTCGTCTACTTCTCTCTATAACTATAGGTAGTAGCCACAGAATTTTCTTTAAATAACTACATTGGCATAGTTAAAATGGCAATAAACAGTACTTATATTAAAAGTAGTTAAGAATATTTTCAGGTAATTGCTTATTAAAAGAGTAAGTACATTTTAAAGGATGTTAAAATAATTGTTTCTATGATTAAGGAATGGTTCATTTAGATATAAGTTACTGCATGAACCATAAATTAATTATAAACTAAAAGTCTAAAAATATATAACTAAATTAAAACACAAACTATTACTAAATAAGTCTACAATATATCTAAAAAAATTAAACAATAACATATCACATTTGTGCGTCTTTGTATGAGCATGTATAGAGTAAACAATATAGGTTAGTATGTAGATTGCATATTTTACTAGTCTATATATACAAATATATGATGAATACTGCATTGAAATACTGTGAGTTACGAGTACAATAGGAGGCTAAGCATATTACAAGAAAAAAACGAAAAAAATGTCTATGAAAAATAAAACCATTATATGAGAACAATTTTTCTTATCGCTGTCTCAAAAGACCATCACTAGTCTACCTAAAGTAGTGAGGTGGAAATCATATAAAAACCGGTACTACACGCATAGTTGTCAGGGACTTGAAAGTTAGGCTGGTTTGCCAGAGAACATGAATTCCGAGCCTTAGCCTGAAAGCCGCTGCGGCGGTGCTAAGACTCGCTGATCGGTTGAGGGCTCCCCAGCTCCCCACGGTGCTCTGACGCCGCCATTTACGCAGACAGTATTTAAATTACTTACGTTTTGGTCTGCTATATTTAGTTCTGTAATGAATATTTTAGGATAATCTTGCATAATTAATGAAAATAGTTGCCCGTTCGCAAAAGAAAAGAAGTGTGAATTATAGAAATCGAAAAATTAATTAGAATAAAGTCTTATTTTTCTAAATATTGATATTTATAGTAAATAACTAAATTGTAAAACACATTTAAGTTTAATTATATCTGTAGACTAACTATGGATGTATTACAAATACGAGTAATTATACTTCACGAAATATTGCTTTTCGAGAGCAAATTAATGAGTTCAAAGAAAAGGTAGTTTATATTTATATACATGCTTGTAAAATAAATTGAAAAACCTCGCCTACCGTACTTTAAAGAATTACATCGATCATCTACTAGGTTTAGGGAATGCAAACCGGTTATTTTTTGTATGAAAATAACCGGTTTTTCGGTTAATAACCGGTTATTTTCATACAAAAAATAACCGGTTTGCATTCCCTAACTAGGTTACTACGAGTATAATGATGTCCTCCTTTAAGGGGATGGCAACAGCTACATTCCTTCCTAATCTTTTTCAGCGCGAGTCAAATATGGGAGCTCATTGCAAGCAAAATGATGAATTAAAAAAAAACTACGCATTAATTAATAAATATAAAACAATTAAGTTTTTAGTATTAGTGTATTGGAATTTTGTTTTAATTACAAACATATAAGTCAAGAAACTAAAGACATATAACTGTTTGAAGCTAATTTTAAGATGTAACTTTGGAATTATTTTCTATCGAGCAGATTTCGTAAAATGTGTATCGGAATTAACAAATTTCTTACAAAAATTATGTATGGTAACATTTTTTTACTTTCCTAAAACAAGTGGTTATAGCTATAATGACTGTTTAAGTCAAGTTGAAGGTCATCGGGTGTTGACAGCCTCTTAAGGCGCTTTCTTTAATCAAACAAAGGTCTATAGAAAATATAAAGCTTTGTAATATAAAAGCAAAAATAATGCAAATTTAATACTTTTCAATTTTACCGAAACACGTGCCTTTTATATTCAGTTAAATTATAACGATAGAGTAACTTTTATATTTATCATCAGACAACGCATTTAGATTAAAATGAAGTTTGACAGACTATGTTGTCAAGTTGAGTCTATCATCTAACGAGCTGTCTCCGGGCTAAACCAGGTTCGAGTGAGCGAGCATACGCCCAAGTTACGGCAACACAGGTACCTCAAAATACATATTGTATCCCATTTGGTATTCATGAACCATCAGCAATATCATAACTGCCTAGGGCACTAGCACGTTGTATGAAATTTTGTTTTGAGTTATTTTATATGGACCGGGTAAAATAATATTAACCGAAAAAATTAGTTTTTCACAGTTTATAACAGCTTGACTGCTTGACAATTTTTTTTTGTTGCAATTTTGCACTTATTATCATAAAAACTATCTAAAAACTTAAAATTAAAATGCCACTACAATATTCTTGAATTGAGAACAACGCCTAATTGCCAGTATAAAATCTACTAAAACGCAGCTTTTGCTTAGGTAACCAAAATATTAGTTATCGACAATCCTATCAAGTATGTCCCCTAATTTTTAGTAATCTTTGACATCTAAAAACATTCTTGCCAGGCAGAGTAGATTTTTTTTTATACTACGATGTTGGAAAACAAGCGTACTACACGGAAAAAAAAAGCTTCCGGGATATTCTCAATCTAAGACATTATTTTATTATGTTGAAAAAATTTCCTCGTGACAAGTATTTATTTGCTTTAACGAAAATAAAATAAAGTTTTAAATTTAACGAAGCGAATATATTCTTACAGATTTTCTAGTTTTCTTTTACCTAAGATAATAGTTGTTTGATTAAAGTACAATCTCTCTTATTTACTCAATATACTCTTGAAACAATACATTTTTCTATTTCTATTTTAAGAAAACGTGGTTTTATTCAGCGAAGAATCATATTTTTGGTAAAGGAAATAAATACTTGTCACGAGGAAATATTTCCAAGATAATAATAATGTCTAGGATTGAGAATATCCCGGAAGCTTTTTTTTCCGTGTACCGTTGCGCAAAACATGCCCTGCGTCAGAAAATTTAATTATGAACGTGAACTTTAATTTTTTCGAAGATGGGTGACACTGGTCTAACATACCACCTGCCTTATACTGTGGTTAAACCTACAGCAAGTAGAAAATTTCACCATTCATTATGCGCAGCAAGACCGCAACCAGATAATCTAATCACACAGAGTACGCTGATTGCCATAGCCCTGTCCTTACGATCATGTTCAGAATACTCAATTACCGGGTCGTAAGTTGGCCGATTGCCGCTTGCTTCCCCGATTTAAGATAGGTACCTGTGTTCTACATTCAACTACTACAACTTTGCCTACGATACACAACTTTGCATGTCTTGAAAAACATGATTTTCTTCACCAAACAGCTATTTATATTTTATTCCTAAGATGGGAGAAAGACGGCTATAAAAATCTGTATTTAGATAATGCGACTTAAAAAAATAAAACCGAAAAAAGCAAACAAGACTCAAACCGTCCCAAATGAGGGAAGCAATTTCATAAATCCCAAGGAAACAATTTCTAAATTGTTAAAGGCATAGGTATCACAGTTAAGCTCAATTTATACGTTCAGTGAGCTGAGAAAACAAGCATTATTCAGTACTTGATATTTAGAATGTCTAGTGAAACTGACAGGAAAATTATAAAAAGAGTTTTAAACTTATAGCAAAATTGGGTATAGGGGACATACCTATGGCAAGAGGAATATATCTATTCAGACACACATGCAGAGTTTGAGTAATGTTTGTTTTAACTATCGTTACTCGTTTTACGATATATGGTGCTAGTTTTGTGATGAATACATTCATAGTCTTAAATAAACAATACAAAATTTTATACAATAAGAAATGATCAAAATTGTCCAGATAGTTTCAGCCATATCAAATAAGTTTGCTTATTATTTAGCAAACTCTAAGTTAAGTCCGTGCCTAAATATCGATGCCTGGACCTGCCTACCTGAAAGTTTGGCACAATTGTTTATTTGTAAACTTTGCAGGCGTTAAGCTAAAGGCAAGTTATTCAAAAGATCTAATCTAAACCTCTAAGCTGTGCTAATCTGCGTAGCTTGTCACGTCTTGTTTCATCATGACAGCGCAAAAAAGTTTAATTTTACGACATTAATTATCATCTTTCAGGCATGACTAGCCTGTCGTCCCATTTTCACTTCAGTACTTTATTACGGCTATATTTCCTTGATTTAATTTATTCTTAGTCTGACGGCAGTTTTTACATTATTCAACTAAGTTAAGGAAGCTGTATTAATTCTGTTGCCACTGGGACAAGGACACATAATAGTACATTTCGATATTAGTGCGGTAAGTATGTCATTACCTGAATGACAGAATGACATTTACGCACGAGTATCGAACGACGTTTTTTAATACAGTTGCGAAAAAATTATAAAATTGCCAATTATTCACTTTGAGGTTACTTTAGTACATGTATCCGAACGCTCCGCGCGTTGCGGTGCGGCGCTGTGATTGGCTGTCTGTCACTGTCATTAGCTGTGATTGGCTGGAAAAGTAAAAAGCACTAGTGCGCGATATCAAACTTCCCGCACGCTAAACCACTACAAGAAAAGCACTTTTTGAACAACTGTATTAAAAAAGGATTTTTTTAATATTTATTATAATAGGTATGTGTGATAGTAAGTAAAGTTTGTCAGAATTACCCGAGAAAAATACGGCAGTTTGCTATTATCAACGAGAAATAAAGCAATAACATAACGTATGATCTATTTATTATTAAATAATGTGTGTATGTAATACAGGTACAGTCAGCAGCAATAGTAGCTAAGCGGGAGGGTGTTCAAAATGAGATGGACACGACTTTATTGTTAAGAGAATAAGAGCTTGTGTAGGTCACTTTGAACACCTCACCCGCTTAGCCACTTCTGATGCTGACAGTACAGGTATGGTGTACATAAAGCTCTATACTCTGGAGGAGCCATCGCCTCATCTTTCCAAACAAAAAAGTCTGCCAAAACTTGAGGGGGGCGAGGTAGCACACATATAAAATCTGTGCACACAAATGCAAAACTATCTCTCATTTCTACGTACCCATACTAAAGAAAAACCTCAACACTGATTTAAATTTTCACACTGATGCAAATAGTCGTAATATAAAACAAGTGCGTACACGATATCCTACAATGGTTGTAGATGTAATCGAATCGGAATAATAGAGCGGGGCATGTTGCTAGAGAATATCGATATCGATATATTTTTTTGAAATGTCGTAGATGGCGCCACTTTACATACGTATAGAATCATTTCGTAAATTTCTCGAAATGGAATATATAGCTAATACTGTGACTTTGGTGATATACAGTGGCATTGGTGAACCTCGTTTCCAACTACAACAATAGCCATCTTCAATTGTGGGAATGGCATATTTAAAAAAAAGTTGACCTGCAGAAAATTTGTTTTCCCAAATATTTATCTTAGGCTAACCCCACACTAGCGTCTTTCGAACGTCGATGTCGCCCGAGCGCCCGCGCAGCAACTTATGCCAACAGCTTTGTACACAACAGTCACTACATCAGTTGTCGTTTAGTTAAGACCATATGACTTATTTATTTACATCAGCATAGGAGGTGTGAATTACCATTACCTACCATTCAAAAAACATAGTATATGTTGGTTTGGTGGTGCGGCCAGATCTCTGCACTCTTTCCGTCTTCACGGTACAATGGCGAAAACAGCGAGGAGATGTGAACTCGGACTAGTGGATTAACATTACATTAATCATTAATTGATATATTTTTGGATTGATGTAATGATTAAATGAAATATCGCAATATATCGAGCATTGCACAGCACTAGATATGAAAGGAATATTATGTCCATGCAAACTTCAAAACACTAGACCGATAGGTAGGTAGTCGACTTTACGGATGTTAACACATGGTTCAATATCGTATGAACTCATTATGAAGTCCATACAAATGTACAAATGTATCATATTTGCTTGCATTTTCATACTAATTACAGTAGGCTGTCGACCTTAGGTTTTGAAATATGGTAAGTGTCAAACGTCACAATGTTCAAACCAAGTTTTTCTAGACTTGAAAATTACACGATCTACACGTTTGTCCAACACCCTTCTATGTCATACCTATTGAAATTTTAATAAGACCATCTCGTTCAATCTTAGTATTATTATTATCTGGACACCTCTATAGGTACTATCACTAGGTCAAAATGGTTTCCGAATAAAAATCGATTGACTTTAAATCTATTATGTAAACGACTCTTGATTTCTAATTTTGATAAAAACTTTTATTATAAACATAATGGTAATTAAATCAAAATTATACTTACCGGTGAAAGGATATTCCATCTTTTTGTAAACTAGATGTAATTGTAGACCTTTTGCATCCAAAAACAGCACATAATGGCATTTTCACGGAGCTTGTACTCAACTGTCAGCGATGGTTGAAATGCTTGTAATCGATTTTTGAAATAGTTTTTATAAACCTATTAGATTTTCCTGCTAATAACGTTGACAGAGGGGAAATGTACCTAAGCTTACTCCAGTATAGAGCTTTATGATGGTGTACGAGTAATTACATATAAAATTACAAAGCAATTGTGCTAAGACGTTCTTCTTTTTTACCGACAATACAACGGCATTTTCTATTTTTTTCGGAATTTAGAACATCTATAAAATTATCACTGTAAACATTGAGATGTATAAAACTATACATAAGCCCGTAGAGGACTATATAATTGTTTGTTGGTATGTTAGTAATGCATTGTTTTTTGCATTAGTTTACCAGAAAATATTGTGACAGAGTGGTCTTTTTCAGCGGAGACTGCTTTCCGCTTTACCACTCTGTCACGGTGTTTTGTTAAATATCATCTAGGCGTGTTTATATTCACCAACCGGGGAAATAATAAACTAAATCTTGGACATGTACCTCCTATAAGCAACGAAAAAATAAAATATGAACTAGACGCTTGTTTGAAAGAAGGACAAGTTATTGTCGCTAAAAAAGAAGAACGTCCCAGCTATCTTATTTAGTTATACGGTTAATTTAATTTGTTATTCAGTTAGAGCTGTTCGAAAATAGTATCTGCTAATTCTGTAGGTAGGTAATTTAAGACGAAACTCAGAGAGCCTACTTTCAAACTCCTGAATTAAACAGACTTTGGGATTTAATTTGTAACCTAGGGCTTTGCGGTCTGACTAAAGTCAAAGTAATGTTTTAGTAGTTACAAGTTACGGATTTCTCTGACTTAGTTGCTGAGATGAAAATTAAATAAGCTATGCTTTTCGTGTGATAAAAACATGCGCCGTTGGTACAAAGTTTTATTATTTACGAGTAAAATAAATAGGTACATACCTACGACGAATGTTGAATACAACACTATCTGTCAAAAAGTGTTATTTTGAAACTTATCGATAGAGTGCACTAGCGTAGCTACCGAAGGGCCTAGCCCTTTGGGGCACTGCCCCGGGGCCCCCAAAACCTGATTAGCAAACCTCTTATTGAATATAAAGAGCTATGTGTGTGTGTATAGTTTAGGGCTCCCAGATTTTTATGCCCCCCAGGGCCCTTGGTCACCTAGCTACGTCACTGAGAGTGAGACGCAATTTTCGATCGAAAGTTAACCATTGAATAATGTATGATTATATTAAAAAAGCAGACTGCAAATTAGATAAAAGTGGCCTTCACAATTAGCACGACTAGTAATCACAAAAGTTCATTAGGAACGCAATCATAATTAGCCAGGCCTCAACACTTTGGTCGTAACAAAAACATTTCCTTTAGAGTGGGAAATGCTAAAATTATTCCTATTTTATGTTTAGTAATAATGGGAGTTTAGCACTAATGAAGGTTTTGCGTGGACTTAAATGAAAAGCAAGATTGAAACGCTAATTATTTTTAATTGTCGAATAATAATTTTAACGAAACAATAAAACATTCCGATCTCTCTCAGTTGCTTAAAGGTTAGCTGGAAGAGATCCCTTAAAGGGATAAGCTCGCCTTTGTACACATTTACCTTAGTTTTTAATGGTCATGTACTTGTTTTGTGCAATAAAGTGTTTTACTACTACTACATTTGTTGAACTAAAGTGTGTCTGTCAAGAGTAATGATTGATTTATTTCAAGTAAGTAGATTACCTAATAGTTCAAAATGTTTAACAAGTAATGCTTTTTAAGGTTCCGTATTCAGAGGGTAAAACGGGACCCTATTATTAAGGCTCCGCTGTCTGTCCGTCCGTCCGTCCGTCACCAGGCTGTATCTCATGAACCGTCATAGGAAGATAGTTGAAATTTTCACAGATGATGTATTTCTGTTGCCGCTATAACAACAGATCTGATACTAAAAAGCAGAATATTTTTTTAAGGGGGCTCCCATACAATGGATGTGATTTTTTTGCAGTTTTTATAGACAATGGTCCGGATCCCTTACCCGTTATAAATATTTTTAAATTATGGCGTATTCGTGCAATACTTACTTTTCAATAATAAGAAATCTATTATACTGAGTAATACTGACACAATAAAAGTGACTGTTGCGAAATGTAGACCAAATAATTTAACAACCTTCAGTCATTTTCAGTGTAAAATTGTCTTGTCTTGGTATGCACCATTAATCGGTGCTCTACTCAGGAATAATTAATTCACTTAAAGCCGCTTGGTTTTTATAACCTTCTATTTTTAATTAAAATCCAGTTCAATGTACCGGGAAAATGCCCGCCTTATTGAGGTCTGCTTCATTAAGAAAGGATTCTTTGAAGGGTCAAAGTACGGTTAGAAGCCTCCGAACTCAAATTACAATAGGCTATGTGTAGGTACTTATTTTACAATGACATAACTTTATATTTTGGATCGTGTCAGAATTCTAATGAATGAGATTAAAATCACACAGATTGTGATTAAGCTAAATGCCTTTTTATCTATGGAATTAAATGTCTATGATATCTTTAAAAATGTCTTGTGAGAATCAAAATAGTCATTGCGTTAAAGCTATAAAAAATTGAAAATGACAAAGAAAGTCTGAACTTAGTTTTTGCCACTCAAAATCCAAACGAATTGATATAATGTAACGAGAACCTCTAGGAGACCGAGAAGGACAAGTCCAGCAAGAATCTAGACTTGGCTCACGAGGTAACCGTGATGAGAGAAGTTGATTCAGCGATCATTGTGCCGATAGTTGTTTCTGCAAACGGTCTCATAGCGAAGAGTCTCGACCAACATCTTGAGAGACTTTCGCTACAGGGTTGTGGTCTGATTCAGAAGGCGGTAATCCTGTGTAGCGCGTATAGTCCGAAGGTTCCTCTCTCTGCGGCCCTAATCACCGGCAGCCTGGGCCTTGCTCTGCATGTTGCCGACGGCAACCCTAGGTTAGGTTTTTATAATGTTTTTTATTGTTTTTGTATGTTTTGTACTTTTATAAAAATATTTCAAATAGCCTAACCTAAGAGAAAAAATAAATAAAGAGATAATAATAGAAAAAAAATAATGAGGTCACATCTGTATGTAGGTATAGTATTCTTATTTAAAGTACGGAATAGTAATTAAATGGCTATTTTGAACGTGAAATATTGCGTATATATATATATTATGCAGTACGTATATGATTCCTACAAAATGTATTTTTCAGTAAACTCTAATCATATCCCTTGATTGTAACGCTATTGTAACGAAATTTCTACATTGTTTTGCGCGTCCATAACTTTTTTATGTCAGTCTGCATTCAACATTAAAGGAACGATCGGCATTATAAAGGCGATGAAAATTAAAACTTTTCAAAGTATCATTTCAGAAACTTCTTATACAATATTTAGATACACAAAAGAGGTACTTGAAACACGAGCTGAAAGTATAGTAAAATAACAGTAAAATGTATTATGTCGTGAAATCTTATTGCCGCTAAGGTTTTTACGCCCAAGGTTGAATGAAGAGTAACTCAGAAAACGACGTATCCTGTTTACGGCTTTAAACTTTAGACATTTGAAAATATGGTTGAATTTGTAATGTTAGGGAATAGCGAGATAGATCTTAGTAACAATGTGTAACAAGTATTCTTCGAATTCCAACTTCAAGGTGAGGGTTAAGGTGGGCTGTGGTGAAAACTTTTAAGAAGTCTCATGTTAAGAACTTTTATTACAGTAAAGTTTTATTTGAATAATCTTGATTCTAATTATTTGGGAGTATGTTTCAAAAAATTAAATTGTAGTTAAAAATAAATATATACACCTTATCTATATTAAAGTTTACCTAAGAAGCTTGAAAACGCTTTTCCATATAATAAAGATGAAATAAAGACACAATTAATAGTGTAATTAATGGCGCAATGCCGTTTAATTAAATAATATTTAAACAAATGTTTGTAGCGATGTAGGAATAAAAATAAAGTAAAATGTGTAAAATGAGTCACAGTAAATTTCTTTGAGATCTCATTTCTAACTGCTTTGTAAGGGATACCTTATTACAAGGGAGCAAAATGACTTATTTCGGTCGAGGGATTCAAGTGACCCGAGATTGAAATAATTTTGTTACCGCGTAGTAAACTCTACTTTTCACTCCTTCTATGAGAAAAACGAAAACAAAGGTACTAAACTAGCTATCTGCTAGAAAGAGAAGTTATATAATGTTGTCTCATTTTAATCGGTTGCAAAGACAAGGAAAATTAGAAAAAAAACGCAGAGGGATCAAAAGTCACTTTTGCTCTCAGTAAATGGGCAAAAAATTGCCCTTTTTCGAATAGTAAGGGTGAAAAATAAAAAACCTTATTCTACTACTTGAAACCAAAACCCATAACTGAGTAGGTAAATAAAACTACAGGATAAAACATAACGTACGAAATGGTTTGAACTGTGAGAATAAATCCTTTTTTCCCCAGTGCATAACCATTAATCACGGTAATAATGTCGTAACTCCTATCCCCAGCAGACTATGTACGCGTGGAAAGGAATTGTTGCTGGTTGAGCCTGTAATTTGAAATCAGTACTTAGAAACAACCTCGGCTTCATATATTCGGTTGATATATCAGAATATTTGTTGACGTATTGCCAAAAAATATTTAGAATAGAATAGAATAGAAAACATTTACTCAAACAACACATCTTACAAGATAATACATCAGTAAAATAATAAAACAACTAAATCTAGATGTGAAGTCTAGAAATGGTCTCCACTCAGCAATGCAGTTGGCACGGCTAGCGTGGTCAACGGCGCTGGTTTTCTGTGGAGCCAGCAGGCAGGTATTTCTTTTTTTGTTTCGGCAGTCGTCATTTCTGCAATTTTTAAATGAAGATCCATAAACCATGATACATTGTCTGTTAAAAATTGTTTTAGTGTAATGTACAAGTAAGTAAGACTTGGGCTGAAGGAACGGAATCGGCCTTACAACCAACCGGACCGGCCATTTTCTATAAAAAAAAGTCTGCCGATTTTTGCGGGGACAGGAACGTCAAATGTATACGTAAAGTCAAAATAGCAACATCAGATAAACATCAGTCCATACAATAAGTATGACCACTGGTCATATATTGTCGGCAGAGGGGAACGCACGGGGAATTAAAATGCTCTAAAGAATCGGCGATCGACAGCCGGCCTGGGGGGTGATTTTTGAGATTCGAGCACTCGAAAGTGACATTTAAAAATCTGAATAAAATGATAAAATTATGTTTTAAAAATAACAGCGATAGGAATTTAAAATCATGAGTATTTAAACTAATAATTTCATGCGAAAAAATTGGCGGTAAGCCTTTGTGTGCGATTATTTTCGAGCTTGAATTTTTTGAATTCGATCGTCCGGCTGTCAAAAATCTGTACTGTACTACATCTATGCGTATTATCATCTTGTAGGTTTAAATGTTACCTATATAATTTTTTTTTTTTTTTTCCCATATACTTAATATATTCGAGAAAAATGGTTAACAAAATTAAAAACAACTTAAAAATAAATTAAAACTAATCTAAACTAAAATACATCTAAATAAGGCCCCCGCGGCATCGTGCCAAAGATGCTGGCAGCATTCCCTCGCTGAATGGCAATGCTGATGCGCTGCGAGAGAAAGCTGCCAGCTCTCTGGTCACCGGTGGTCTCTATCAGCTTTTTGGCTACCTCTTTAAAAAGGGTACGCGCACTTGGACCCCACGGCCCGAGGGTCTCGACACCAAACGCCACGAAGTGGTATGGGGGGCCGAGACCCCGATATTTGAGGGCCTTTTTGGCTTCTGCCGTCTCCGCTGCCGCACCAGCCCTGGCTGAGGTTCTAGGAAGATGGGACGGAGCTAGCGTATCGACGCATGTAGCGTCCCAGACCAGCACCTGTCCCATCTTCCACGGGACCAGGGTCATACCATCCGGTCTCCTGCCATCGTCTCTTAAAACGCCGTTTGGTTCGAGAATAGCCGGCGCGTTGACGGTGGCAAGAGACCGGCGGATGATATCATTTAGGGCAGCGTGTCTAGAGAGGCGGCCGGCGCTCATTTGGCAGGAGAGGCCGTGGTGTCCAAGTTCATCTACGAGTACGCCGCAGGGGCATTTGTGGGGGGCGCAGACCTTAACCCCTAATCTTAAACTCACGGCTAATCTTAAGGTGTCGGGCTCTAAATATGTACCGATGGGCGGGGAGGGATATGCATAGAGCCACTGGCCGGATTCCTGTTCGGCGGCAGCGAGCAATCGCGCGCGCATGTGCCCACTAGAAGCAGAAAGTAAGGAGTTGTAAGCTATTTTGCAGAGAGTGTCGTCCCAGCAACGTTGCACGTTTAATTTTGTAGGTAAATCTTGGCCCGGACAAGCCACCAGCCATGCGTTTTTAGCATCCGTCAGGCACGCCGTCTCGTAGTTTAAAGGGCAGCCCTTTAATATTTTACCTACGAGGGAGGCAGTGCCATGGACGGATGATAGAAACGCCGGCAGTGCGACACTAGAAATTTTGCGCGTACCCAGCCCACCAAATCTGATGGGCAGGGACGCCTGGTTCCAAGAGAGCTCGCTCAGCTGTATGTTGAGGATGGAATCTAGGGAAGACCTAATAATATCGTCAATCAGTAGTAGTGAATTTTGATGTTTCCAAAATGGACAGCAGCGGAGCAAATAAGTAAATTTCGGGACGAAAAGGCAGCATTTTAAAATAGTCAGCGCGGAATGAGAATTGATCTCGAGCAAGCGATTGGCGCAGTTTTTGAATTTAGTAATCGCGTTTGTAATGATACTGGGAATGGCTTCTTCAAAAATTGGTGACCCTAGGAGGCTTAGTGAGTCTTTGTTGACCACTTTTATATTAGGGGTGATGGCTTGAAATTTTGGAATAGAGTCTGGATTATTACAGTTTAAAAATAATTCGCACTTGTCGTAATTTAGTTCTAGCCCAATTAATTTAAACTTATTTTTGATTTCAGTAAGGTCTGCTAAAACTGTGTTTACATCTCCTCCTAGGGTACCATCGTCTAAATACCAAACGTTGAATTTTGAATTTAGGTTTTGAATGATTGGATTGATGGCTAAGCTGAAGATGGCTGGTCCCAGGGGGTCGCCCTGCTGGCAGCCGACTTCTGAGGAAAGTTCATGGTTTTTGTACATTAAATTTGATGGATTTGCGTAGCAATTTAGTAAATAATTATACAGTTCCGGAACGTGGTTGTTGACTTCTGTAAGTAGGGCGTCTCTATTGAGCGAGTTGAAGGCATTTTTGACGTCGATTTTTAGTAGTACCTCACACTGGTCATTGATTAGGCATGTGCGGAGAGCATGTACGGCGGCTTCGCACCCACCTTTGGTGCCAAAACCGAGCTGTACGGGTTCGAATTGTTTTTGTAATTTTGATAGGACGTGTCGGACAGAAATTTTTGAGGTTAAACGCCGAAAAGTTGAGCCAATGGCAATGGGCCTGATGCCCCCATCTTTTTTTGTGAGTGCAATAAGATTTGCTCCATAAATAATAGGTAAAAAAAGGGTGTTCACTTTCCCGGAAAGCATAAGGTTGATGAGTTTAGTTAGTGCGACAATGAGCCGTTTGCCTGTATCTCCGACACAGTGTGAGGTTAAATCCTTGAGGTGTTGCGGAGATATTCCGTCTAGACCCGCTGCTGAACCCGTTTTGAATGACAGAATTGCGTTCGCTGTGTCTTTTTCTTGAATTTGAAGGCACGACTCGGGTTCAGTTGGCGGATCCAGGAAGTATGGTGTTGCTGGGGCGGACGGGTGTTTGTCGCGTAAGGCCTATAGGGTTTCATCTGAGTCCACTGACAACACGTCGGAAGAAAAGAGCATTCGAGCGGCTCCCTTCAGGTCACCATCACTCACCTTTCCCTCTACAGTCTTTTTTAAATTGTAGCATGTGATGTTTTGATGATTAAAAGGCGGATGGTGATTAAGAGGATGAGCACAGTTGTTTTTTATTTTTTGAGTAAGTGTTACTTGGTTATTTTCTGAAGGTGCATGGAGAGTCGAGAATGAAAAAGTAAGAAGGTTTTTCCATGAATCTGGGCTATTGTTTTCTACGCAAGTGTTGATAACTTCGGTTAAGCGGGCCGCTACGATAATTCTAGCACCTCTTGGGATTCTTTTAACTATAGTAATATTATTTTTCAAGTGACTGAGGTGGAAATGGAAGTTGTTAGAGCATTGAACTAAAGAGCATTTCTGCCATTAAAGTAAAGCATTATTTATTAATTATTAATTTAATCTTCGTTGCTAAGTAGAAATAGCCAACATTCCCAAAACACATTCTCTAATCTAACCAATATCAAACCAATAGATCATAATACAATATTAACCAATACACAATGCACACAGCTCAATGAGTTTTTAGGCTCGTACCTCATCACAAACAGGGTGTTTTTTCAATAAGTAGGTAGCCAGTGATTAGGCTAGCCATACTGAACAACATTTTCTATGGGACCAACCCTGAAATCCCAAAAAAGCAATTGGCTTCCCCATAAAAAACGTCGACGTCGGATCGGCCGAAATGTATGAAACGGCCAAAATTTTTTTGTGATTCCGGAGTTGGTCTCATAGTAAAAGTTATTTAGTATGGCCTAACAAATCACTCTGCACAATGTGTCTAGTTATTGAAAAAACACCTTGTATTTAACATTTGATGCTTACGAGTAACTAAAACTAAACAGTATGTTTTGAGCTTTGATTTAATCAAAGGTTTTGAGTTTTTGTTCTTTAGAGATCAACATAGGATGGCAGTGTATGGATACACTGCTATCCTAGATCGATTATACCAAACTTATTTTATTTAAGATGAAGATAAAAATATTGCTTGAAATAAGACCATCAAAACCTAAGTATCCAATACAATAACATAACCGCTGCGGCGAAGCAGAATCGATTCTCTATATTATAGCGTGTGGATTGCCAGACACTTGAGTCTGGGTCGTGGCCTCTCGTTTTTGACAAGAGCTGACTGGTCTTAATGCAATATCGGTACTCGAACCGTGTTATAAGTATATCTGCAGTTTGGACCCGGGTATGCCTTTAAACTACGTCCAAAAGGGAGGCATGGATGGGTACTACGAATGGCATCTCGCTATGTGTGGTAGGACACAGCAAAGCGAATTACATCTCGCTTAAATCTGGAGCAGAAGCCGACTGGGGAAGTACCTCCACCTTACAGAAAACCACAGTCAAATAGCACTAGACCTTGTAAGGTGTTGTGTTGTGTATAGTGTTGTGTTCCTGGTGGTGAGTAAGGTTGCCAAAGAGCTTTAAGAGGACCCAGTGTGTTAACGACGAGGGATAAATAAGTTTTTGCTACTTACAATCGAGTGACTCTTCGCATGGAGCCTGCAAAGTTCATTGCTAAAATAAAAAAAGTCAATTTAGCTAATGTATGTTTTTAAAACTATACTATTAAATTTGTTAATAATAAATAAGGGAATCAAGTAAGGGTTATATTTGGTTCTCTGCCTTTTCGCCGAAAATCATATTGCCAAATTTCACTTGCCAACCAACTTTTCGCAGAAGTTTCATTTGGCCGAATTTCATTTCCCAACTCTACATAATCCAACCTAACCTAACCCAACCTAGTAGGCAATTTTCATTTCCCAACTATGGGGTTGGGAAATGAAATGGTTGAGAAATAATTATTTGTTAAAAGTTATTCGGCCAAATGAAACTTCTGCGAAAAGTTGGTTGGCAAATGAAATTCGGCAATACAATTTTCGGCGAAAAGGCAGGATACCGTTATATTTACTAGGACACTTATTTGCATTCAAATTAGTGCTGGGTTAAAATAACCAAGAACGTTTAGCAATACCTAATAGCTTTGTTTGTCATTAACAAAGCTTTATTCCGTGTTTTAAATATGTCTTGGTTGTATGCAACTAAAAATATCTTAACCGAGCCACATTGGTACTTAGCTATCACAAATTTTTTTCCTTGTTGTGCTGGTAACACAGGGTAGATAATTGAATAGGATTAATTAAGACTAGTCCCTATTGTAGAACTGAGGTAAAGAACAAGGTAAACGCTGGACCGTTTACTTATTTATAGTAGCACCTCATTGCTTCTTAAATTAAGTTTTTAGTAAATTGTAAGGTTTCTCCTACTTAAGATTCTCTCAGGTATGTCATTCATAGTTGGCTTGTCCTTTTTTTCCAGTGTAATACAAAAAGAACAATTCTTAAATAAAAATGAACAGCTAAAACTAAGGCAGTGTATCTAATTGACATGTTTTGAAGACCTCAATAATATTGCTTTGCTATTCCGTGGCATATTAACGTGCCAGTTAATTGGGGGCAACCCATCATACTTATATGCGTATTTTTTCATGTATTATAGTGCAGATAAGTATGACGGGTTGCCCCTAATTAACTGGCACGTTAATATGCCACAGAATAGCAAAGTAATATTATTGTAGTTGATAATATGTACTTCCGCAAAGTAACGCCTGATTCCAAAACTTATGTTTTAAAAAGGAAATGATTATCTTAATTAGTCAAAGGATTAAATAAAAACAAAGTTTGTACACACATTTCATTTTCATATTTATACATGTAGCAGTATAGTAGCAGTTACAGCTATTTATGTTGTGGGCCAACAGCATAAAAAAGTTTATGTTGTGTAATATTTTATACTTAAACCTCATATTTTTAAGCACTCACCAAATTTGTTTTGGTGCGACAGTATAATGGAGACCTCTAATTTCACGCATCGCCGGCGGCGTAACCATGTCCTGGTTTGTTTTAGGGCCCGCGACCGTAACTTATATGAAACTCAACGATAAATAAAGGATTATCGAATTTGAAGCACATAAAAAAATATTTTAACCAAAATAAGAACCGACTTCACTTACGCTCCGCTTTTCCAAGAGGAAATGCCCGAGTTGCTATAAAAAATACTGAAATCACTATAGGTGTGCCTATAACAGTTTAAGAGTCCCTTCGATTTCTCCAGGATCCCATCAGATATGGACCTGGTGACAATGGGACCAACTGTGAAGTATATACTCCTTCAAACAAAAAAATAATTGTTAAATCGATCCAGCCGTCTTAGAATAATCGGTATAAATACATAACAAAAGCAATGTGTGTCGAACCACGTATAATGGAGGGTTCCTTCAATTAACTCAGAAAAAAATAGCATAAAGGCTGGGAACTTACTTAATTTGGACCAGAAATTGTTTTTTGGAGGTAACTCAAAAATAGTTCGACCAATAATGTTCAAAGTTTTTTTAAGTAAGTATAATTTGTAGACAGAAGTCAGCCATATGGATAGCAGAAGCTATCCATATGACTGAATTACGTGTTGGTAGGTACATTTATAACGCGATTCCCTGTTTTTTTTTTCAGGGACTATTTATTAAAAAGTTTGCGTAGGTATTCAATGCAAGTGTACATTGTGTACCTATCAAGGGTAATCAAAATGTATATCAATTAATTTATCTACAAAAGAACATCACTACTTACATTTTAATTCCCATTTATTGACGAAAAAGGAAACGGGTGTTAAAAAAGGTCACGAACGTTACACTTCTTAATAATGCGCAAACTACAGTAAACACCATTCAATAAAAGATCATCATAAGCGTGCGAAGCAAATATCTAGAAAGATATCCAGCAATATCATCTGCCTAAGAGTAAGCACATCATTCGTATTCATCTCTAGCCCTTTCTAACATCCGAATACGATATTAGGAAGGAATTTTTTCACCATTCCACGCAGTTTCATTTTAGTGGAGCCGTGGCAGCGTTTCACTTGGTAATGTTATTGGTTCTCTGTTCGCGTTAGAGTGAAATAAGGAATGTGATGAAGATTTCTTTATGTTGATGCCAGCTGCGTTTTCCCAAGGTAGAAAATAAAGCACTAATGATCCCGTATTATGTACGATTTACACAGACGGGCCCAATGGGACTTGCGCGCATATTTTTGGGTACTAAAGGATTGTGAAGCTTCTGATAAGTCATGTACTAATTTAGAAGTAAATTTTGTCATTTCTTAGGGAATGTAAACAAGTTTGTGTACTTGTATTATATCGCCACGTCTCGACAAGTGGACAGTTCCATTCGGCATTAACATATTATAACCCATCTATCATATCATATGAGACGGTGTGAATCGTATAAGTCACTGGTCTGGGAACATCTGAGTTGAAAATAATAATATAAAAATGGTTTGTAATGTGTAAACTACTTGTAATAGTTTCCGTAAGACTTAAGTATAGTTGTACGCAAAAATTGTTTGTGAAAATATATGTAAGTAAATAATATCTAGCAGCATTATAATTGTAATAAAATATCTGAATTAAAATTTGAAATTAGTCGCAGCTGTATGAGTATTAATTTTTGTGACAACAATATGGATGCTTAGCAAATAGCTAGTTAAATTAGAAAAACTTATTCAAATGCCGGATTTCTTAAATATTTCTAAATATTATATGTTAGTAAGACATATTAATTACGAATATTATATTTTAAAAGTGTTTGACTTAATTTGATACCAGCTACACAAACTCAATTCCTTTTTTAACGGTAAATCTCTCCACGGGACACTTAAAGAAGGGAGCTGAACGTAAGAAGAAATTTAGAAACAATTATGTAATTAATACAATGAAGAAATTCTAAGAGACTATTATTTAGATAGGTAGGTAGGAAAGTAGAATGAAATAACTGGAATGCCTCTCTTATCGTCAATGTAGTAATTCAGTACAAATACTAATTTAGTTCTGAGTCCTTTAAATGTTGTTGGACTAAACAGATTCCTGCCCTTAACAAGTCTGGAATTTAGTTTGAGAACCCCCGCCGTCTTTGACAGTATCAAGACTTTAGATACCCTTCAAAATATCTCAATTATGTATAATTACTCTCTGTAGTAGTTACAAGTAAATCAAATTTAAGAAGTTTGTTAACATGCCTTATTGTTGTAAGTTATAAGTTTTATTAATCTAAATGCACCTTATAGCAATTTGCTTTTACTTAATACATTAAGACGTTGACGCTAACAAAGTTATTTCTGTTGAGATTGAAACAATATAAAATTTGCCCCAACATAAAACAACACTGTTTTAAGGTAAGTATTAAATAAGTCGCATTGAATTTAGGAAACATGAGAAACGGCACTATGAGACAAATAATTTTTAAGTCAACTATATAGATACCTATTACCTATTTTACAAAATTAAATAGTATGGAAAAAACAGGATTTCCGAAAATTCGCTTGCATATTGTACGTCAGTTTGTTTTACGAAGGCCGGCCGGCCGGAACCCAAATGTATTTATGAGACTTATGTTTTGCTTTCTTTTCAGTTCTGCAGTTCCACAACTACTATAAATTTAAGTTAAGCAATACTTAAAATGATCACAGAAAGACACACTGCACTCAATTCATTCGAAATGCACATCGATATTAAAACGAAAGTAGCTTCTCCAATTAATTAAGCGGTCGTGTACAACCCCCAGAATAAGTTTTAGCCGCCCTCGGCTAAACTTTGTTTGCTCCACGTAATTGATGCGACCACGGCACTTGTTCAACTTGTTTCGCTCGTCGTACAATATGCTAGGGTTGTTTTAAAATGTAAGTAGATAAGTTCCGTCTGGAAACGGCACTGGGTACCTAAACCCAATTTGGCTTAAACTAAAGAACTTGGGCCGTTTATTGCGAACGTGATGCTGCGGCGTGAATAAAGATAATTGGCCATTTATATCTCGGTTTATTTTCTAAACTGGAAATAGTGTGACTGTTTAAATCTTGATTTTAAATGAGTGTTTGAGTTTAAACAGTTTCACTGGATCGTTCGTATTAACGAAATCGAAGCCATAAGAAATGCTTTCAAAATTATATAATTTAATATCATCAATATCAGATAACGTGAAAAACAAGTCAAAACTTGTATCACATGACTTTCCTCGCATGTGGATAAAATGCGTATTTCCCCATCGCTTTCAAAGGATAAAGAACGCGTTTACGCGGTGGAGCGGTGAACATTCATTTATACTACTTGGATTAGGGTGCCCCTAATAGTGCGATTTTGAGAAATTAATAACGCATACCCCCCAAATGTATTTGTTTTACCCCAAAATTGTCTACAAAAAGAATCAGGCCAATCCTGTAACCTCTAACCGGGTTACAGTTACAGGAATGGCCTGAAACTTTTTTGTAGAGTATTTTGGGGAAAATGAAATATATTTAGGGGCTATGCGTTATTAGTTTCTCAAAATCGCAATATAAGGGACACCCTAACTTGGATGTTGTAGCTTATAACACCTATTACAATAATTAAAACAATGGATAAGTTCAATTTCTAAAATCCTGTTCAATGGAACTTCACAAGATTTGAAATTGTAATTGTTTAGGTTGTTCCTTGTCTGTCAGTATCTAGATAACGCAATATAGTTTTATAAACATATTGAGATACCACTGAAGTTTGCCCCAGCTTTTTAGATCTAGTTGTATACATTTACCTAACCAGCGAGAGCACAATAAACAAAGAATCTAATTCCCGTATTGTTGTATCCGTCCTCGCCGCTTAGAAACAATGGAATTCAAGTGTAAGGAAAGATTTATTACAAACTAGATTGCTTGAAACGCTGCGTCTTTCTTATCGTGTGGTACGATGGAATTTATTGTGCAAATATGTTTAGAAATAATACAAAAATATGTCACAAGTCTACCTAATTGAGACGGTTGAATGCCACCATATTTTTTAATGTAAATACCCTCGGGTACGGTATACATACGTCGCACGCGAAATAAATTTGACAACATTATACGGTCATATACCCCTTAATTGCCATTTTTAGGGTTCCGTACCCAAAAAACGGGACCCCATTACTAACACTCCGTTCGTCCGTCCGTCTGTCCGTCTGTCACTAAGCTGTATTTATGAACCGTAATAGTTAGACAGTTGAAATTATCACAGATGATGTATTCCTGTTGCCGCTTTAACAGCAAATAATAAAAAAAACAGAATAAAATAAACAGGGGGCTCCCATACAACAGCCATATTTTTTTGTCGATTTTATAGATAAGAGTGCGAAACCCTTCGTGCGCGAGGCCGACTTGCACTTGGCCGTTTTTCGTTTAATAGGTACTACTTAAGGCACTTTTATTTTTCAGGTTAGCCTTGTTTGCGTTTCTGGGGTATTCATTATTGTAATGGTATCTCACTACTCGAATAATATTTATCTTCTTTCTCGCGCTGCTAGGTAAATAAATAATACATACTTGTATTTTAATCTATGTGATTTCAATAAAATTTCCTATGGTTTTGAGTTATTTACAGAATGCCGTAAAAATTATAATCTTGCACTTTTTGCAAATATAAGCAAGTACTCAGGGTGTCAATCTTCTCAAACGAGATTATCGTCCAAGCCGGTATACCGGTATAATAAAGACGCGTGGGCCCGCGTGCCATTCCTACGCTCCTCAAGGAACGGACGCATTCCCGGCGCGCCAGACTCCCGACGATTCTATTAACCTTTGGCTAAAAGTTTATTGTAATCCAATATTGGTCCTGACTTGTGCGGAACACCTAAATTATCAATATCGTTTTTTGTTAAACACACCACGAGCATGGTATTAATAAGCCAGGTATAGCATTCACTACCTACGTCACAAACACCAATTTTATTCTCAAATTTCAAATTTTGGGGTTGATTTTAATTTTAACTGAATTAGTGGAAAGCATATTAACCTGTCTTCTTTTACCATGACTACGAATATAAATGCGTAATTTAGTATGAGCATGATTTCCGGCCGCCCGGTTATGTTTTGTTCATGTTTATTTTGAATCGTTTTGCAAGTGTTTTTTTACTGTTGATTAAACTATAAATTATCTAGCCTACGAATGAAATTTATTGAATGAAAATATACGTAGACAGGCATTTTTAATTCCTTATAAGTTCCGTTCTATCTTTAGCAAGTGACTTAACACTTTTGCAAGAGAAATAAATATTAAACTCATATAAATTATGTTCTGATATAAACTATCCATGAACAACAAGATGGCTAACGGTCAGTACACATGAATGAACAAGCGAGCTTAGTTGCTGAAATAAATCAATCAAGTTCAATTAAGGGCGAAATAGAACAAGGGTAAACCGGAAGGGTGAAAATAGTAGGAGATACATTAATAACCTTGTTAAACTATAATATACATATTTCATTAGTCATTACAGAATCATAGTAAGCGATTGCATTTTTAAATAGGTACTGCAATTTAAAACTACAACAGTTATTTCACAGAACTTCTTGGGACAGCAAATATTGAAGTAATTTACCTGCGTTAGTTTAAAATTTATTGCTATATAAAAATGGATCATACAATTTAAGTCCCATATTAAAAAACTAATGTTAAATAACTGTAATAATTTAAAAAATCAGAAGATACCGCGTGGTTACTTTTATGTACTTATTGCAATGCCAAATTCGCTCCAAATTAGTTAATAAATTACATTTGATTCTCCTATCAGGCTTCTCAAAACCACTTAATTTTTTTTTGTTCAATGTTCAAACTCAAAGTGAAACTATTTATTTGCACATACATGCAATTACAATAAATCCACCTCCATATCATTTATTTCCTCCAACTCTTCTAAATAGTAAATGCAAGAAAGTACGTAGTTTAATTTTGAGGTCGGGTGCTTTCCACCCAAACGTGAGCTAAGCTGCACTATCAGTAACGCGCAGGCTCTTAATCCTGCACTTACTTTATTTTCTTTTAAAGAAAATTTTAAACTTTTAAAACGTGGGTAATTTTTCGAATTAAAATTGAAACCGCGGGCATATTGGGATTATCCACATGAAAATGCAATCGTCACTTTTTAACATTGTAAGCTTGAGAGAGATAGACACTGGCATTATGCTACCATGTCGATAAATCTGACTACTGGGGGGTGATTTATGAGATTCGAGCACTCGAAAGTGACATTTACAATTCAGAATAAAACGATGAAATTATGTTTTAAAAATAACAGCGATAGGAATTTAAAATCATGAGTATTTAAACTATTAATTTCATGCGAAAAAATTAGCGGTAAGCTTTTGTGTACGATTATTTTCGAGCTTAAACTTTTTGAATTCGGGCGCTCGGCGAGTCAAAAATTGGCCCCCTGTAGTGGTTGCAGTAATGTACTTATTACATTATATAGGATAATGCATGCAAAAAAGTAGCTGTTGGATTATTCCAACAATACCTTCCTGTTCAATATCAACCTCCTTCAATAAAAACGATTCGACTCATATATGATTGATTGTACCTACTTAAGAATAAATAGCATTACAAAGTTTTGCACTATTTGTGGTAGTACAAGTATTTAGTACCTCATTGTAAGTACAAATTGTTGGCAACAAAATGATGACACCTCTAAACTATTGTCTAGTTTGTTGCCAAGCTAAAAATAACTTCTTATAACCATTGCTATCAGGAACCCTTTGATCACTTTCTAGTCGTCCGAATAAGCATCCGTCGACAAGAGGCTCTTAAGAGGATATCAACAACCGAGGACCTTCAAATTAGCTTTACTTAAACAGTCATATAGCTATAACTACTTGTTTTGGGAAAGCAAAAAGAAATATATTCATTATATTTCGGAGAACTTTATTAATTCCGATACACGATTGGACGAAATCCGCTCAATAGATAATAATTCCAAAGTTACATCTTAAAATTAGCTTTAACGGTTGTATGTATTTAGTTTCTTCACTTACACGTTTGTAATTATAGACAAAATTTCACCACACTAATACTTACTAAAAACTTCATTGATTTATTTTTCTCAATTAATATGTTAATTTTTAATTCCTTTTGCACAATTTGCTATGAGCTCCCATAGTAATCGTAAGGCAGTGTTTCTCTTTCACTCACGCTGAAAAAGATATAGATGGAATTTAGCTGCCATCCTCTTAATATAAAGTGGACTCAATAAGGTCAGAATAAAGCACTCATAAGGCCTGATACCCACTCGAGCGCGAATCGAGAATGGACCTTATTCAATCGGCGTGCATACGGTAACCCGGCGACATTTAGCTGGGAACAAAAAGCCCCGGACGGATTGCACATAACCCGCTAGTGTCTGGGGATTGCGTTCTGTTTGTTGCGACCGCCTGTTACAACATAACGGGTAAGGATTTTGTGTAATACAATCAGTGCAGGGTGCCGGCTGGTTATCATGTGAAGTACCTTACTACTAATTAGTAGGCAAAGAAAATCATGTTGTATTGAGGACTGGGTCAATAATTTCTCGTTTAATATTTGAAACTAATCTCTCGGCCGAGTGGCATTTTGCTGTCTCGCCACTGTACTCGTTAGGTGTAACCAGGCCTTAAAGGTAAATTGCCAGTAAAGATGCGCCGTTCTCGAGACAGCTCGGCTCTCGTTTACTACGGAAAATGTTGCCAAGTGAGAAAGTTTCCCATATACGAGAATAGCAACAAATCAAGAAGAGAGCCAAATAAATCGAAAATGAAGGTAATTAACAGGCATTCTGTAAAGCCAAGTTTAAAGCTTTTTTTGTTATTTTGTCTTTTGCAGAAACTAAAAACGGAATTAAAAATACGACTTAGTATAAGCTAATTGATGTCAAATAATCAATACTCGACTAGGTAACTTTTGCTATTGAAACCGGAGACAGTCATGTTGCGTATCAAGATGTTGTGAGCCTTAGAGCCTTTTGAGGCACATTAAAATCTAGTTTCTTGTTTGTTTGTTTCTCTTTTATTTTGTTTTTGTTTGTGTGTTTCGACTAATTAAAAGAATTGAGGAAAGGAAAATGGATAAAACGACAAAAACAGTGCTATTACTTAATCCTTTTCTTATATTTTTCCATTTCCCTCTAAATATGTTTCTCACTTTCGCTCTTTTCTCTGAATGTATTACATTTCAGTGTAAAATGGTTTCTGTCATTAACTAAAAATGTGTTGTTCATAAAATATAATGTATTATATTATATTCTAAGTCGGTGTCAATAGCGGCCGCCGTTATTCGTATGTAAATAGAGAAGTCATATTGAAATTCCAAGGATTCCAAGGAATAGGTAGGTAATTCCTTTTTTCAGCTCTTTTGTGGTTTACGTGTCCCGTCTAAGTAAAACTGACTCGGATCCAATTTGCAAGTTAGGATAATTTATTTCTGCGCATTTCCTTTGACGCTCCAGCTTACGTGTTTGTCGTTTAAAATTTACCTACTGCTAGTCTAACAGACGTTAGCGTGTGTCCCATTAGAATGTGCGAGATTTTCCTATGTTGTAATGAACATTTTTAACTAGTAGGTAGATATTATGTTCTTAGATTACGTACAGAGATTATGCATAAATAAGTCACGTGTGGAGGCTAGTATTAATTATAACTTAAATTTCAGCTCAATCGGACACCGGGAAATGGTTGAAATTTAACTTACAAGATTTGATGTATATAATGACATAAATAAACAATCAAATATACGGGGTCAAACTAAATAAAACTGTGTAAAAACATGTGATAGCGGAGAAATGAAGTGATTTCACAGCTGGTTAGTAGCTTCTCATCATTAGTCAACGCATTTTACCTTTGCGCGCGGGATTTTCTCAGTTCCCGCCACTCCAGACGTCTCAAGAACGTTTACACAGCCTGACGGATGACGTTGGGTCTACCTCCAGTAATTTAGGGTTAACACGCTATTAAGAAACATAATTCCGTTTTCACTGGTACGACGATTTGGCAGATTGATGTGTGTGTATTAGTTGGTTGGTTGGTTGGTTGAACTTGGTTGGTTGGTCAGTGTCGGTCTAGAGGTCGCATTTTTCATCCGATTTCGATGAAACTTGGCATGTACGAGTACGTTCCTTGATTTATTTTCCAAAAATTGTCGAGCCATTTTTTTGATTGGGGGGAAAATGAGGAGGAAAAGGGGGGAAGTTTGCTGTCGCGTTATTTATGGACGGCTTTCAACCATTTTCGGGTAAAAGGTCAAGCCCACATTTCCTTAGAGATTGTTGTAAAAAAAAGTTTCGAGGGGGTTAGCGGGGGAGGATGATCCGAAGTCTACGGTTCACAGAACTACTAGTTCTTTAACACTAACAACTTTGATATTTCGTCGTGGTATGTTTTGAAATAATTAAATGGGGATAGTATTGTAACGTTGTGATTTTGATCACTAAATCTTTAATGCGTTTTGAAAGGTCTCTCAAATAGTTTCGTTTTTATAACTAGCAAGTATGTCTTGAACTGGCAACAATATGAATGACAATTAATTAACCAATCAAAACAAAAAGTAATTAGTGGGGTTGCTAATTAAAAATAAAGTAAATGTTTATAAACTTACATGTATTTAGAATATTGGAATAAAACATGGTTATAAATAGCAACAATAGTCAAAATATCAATAGAAAGAGACTCTTGATTTTTATGTCTAATATAAAGATAAATAATTAAATGGTTAATTAGTGTCATAATTAAATTTGGTTGGATGCTGACATCCCCAGCATCAGGTCGTATGGAGGTCACTTCCTTGATTGTTCCCAGCCGAGATAGGCTACTTTTTCGGTACAATATATAGCCAAGTCCATCGTCACATGTAGTGACTGTTTTTGATAAAAGGATAGCGGGGATCCTTGCCACGGAGGCAGAATAGCTGATGGATTGAAGTATTTGTCGCGGCTGCTGTAAGTAGAGAATAGTGTTGCTTCAATTCCTTTCATCATTGGTGTCCATAGTACTGTTCTGACCTCATCATTCCTTTCCAGTCTGCTGGTGGGGATTCCTGAGAGCAGGGAGGGAAGCCTGCAGCAATGAATTAGATACACGTTTCGTATCTCCTGCTGGTAAGAAGCCAGATATTTGCTGGATCAAGTTTAATGAGTTCAATCCTGCCACATGGCTAATGAAAGCAATTTCTTCTTTCAGCTGGCGGGGTGTATTTTATTTGTATCCATATTCGTTATCCGTAACCACGTGGTCTTCTTTATAAGGCGGCGTCTCCCGCTTGCCTAATGGCCTTAAGCCACTTCAAGTTTCCGGCTGCCGTGTGAGGCAGGGAAGGAGTCCACCGGCTGCAGCCAGGGTCCTATGGCGGTGTCGCGGTGAAGGGAAGCTGCCGGTGTTGTCTGGTGCAGGAGCCACGTGTTGGTAGCTCAGTCAATGTCGCCTTGGAAGCTCCCGGGTCCCAGCGGTATGCGTGTGATCTGAGGTTGGTGGAATATTTCCTTTCCTGAAACATAGGGCCATAGTTAATTTAGAGAATCTGTGGTATGATGGCATTGAAACGGTAGGGATTAACACCTGCTAGGCACTGTGTAAAATAATATGTAACTTCAACGACCCAACTCTACCATTGAGCTTTAAGCTTTAATGTAAGGTAATTAATATTAATAGCATAAGATTGGTTTTACACAGTAAGCTTGTTGTTGTATACCTTCGCTAAATAAAATATATGAGTCACAAGAAATACTAACCTTTTTTATTCAGCACCAATTTAGAATACCCGAATTTGATGGATCTCTCTCTCTCTTAGTACCTTACTTTCGAATTTAGCTTTTGTAATCATTAAGATATCATTAAGTACTGCGACAGGCATTTTTCACGTTTGTCATAGCCGGCCGTGGAAACCGCTTGTTACAGTATCCCTTCCTACTGAATTTTACCTAAAAACAAAACGAGACTTCAATTAAGTATACATTTTAAAAATACCTTCGATGTTTTGAGAACAACATTGCCCTCGCGGTACCGAAAAAGACTGGATAAAGTTGATTGTCTAGCCGAGCGAGGTTTTCGAACAACCTGCACTAGGTCTTGTTAATTAACTATACTCCAGCTCAGTCACAATGTCCGGTTTTCAGACAAATATTCACGTACGACTGGATTCCATTTACATAAAATCCTAAAACCGTCGTCGCGATTAAAATTACATTAAATGTTTTTTTTTCCTATTGATAGAAGTAGTATAAATTTAGTAATTTTTCTAGTAATCACCTTGTACTCGTATTGATCGGATACGTCCATGGAAGTTGTTAAAATCTGCAGTGCATCGTATAAATGTTTAGTTCTGTAATTATTTAATAGGCGAATAGGAGTAGTTAAACGAATAAATACTTGTTTTATTATCACACAGAGCCTTAATATTTGCTATTAACTGACTCAATAACAAAACCACGTCATGTAAATGGCTTTTACCAATTTCACAGCGCTTTAGTTATTTATAACGCTCAATGAAAATGCAAATTTTCCACTGCGCTCACTTTCTCAATATAAGTTACGAGTATAATGACGTGGTAACCCTAGTACCCAGTCTCGACATTAACAAGCCTTAATATTTTTCCCGGAAATAAAATGTCGATTAAAGGTCCATAGGTATAAATGCAAAAAATATCTCGGACCGTCGGTTTACTAATAGTTCAATTAGTTTATACATATTTCATTTAAGATGGCAAATTGATAATAGTTAATACACAAATATATAGTAGTATTTTTAATAAAGTTAAATATTTTTTCAGCACTTTATATAATTTTTAAAAGGCTTAATTAGTAGAAGGCAAGAGATCGATGAGGCTACAGATTACGCTCGCTGCTGCCCCGAATATATTGTTGGATATTTATTTGAGTTTTTATTAGTTTAGAACTATTTATTTCATAAGAACTTGTAACTAAAATTTTAGTTTTTTTTTTCAAAATTTTAAAACGAGTCTAGTAAGTACATACCTACGCATAAAACGCCAGATGTCGACGACGTGCCAGGACCACATACTCAAATACTTCCGACACCTCTCACGACGTGACGACGCTCCGCGGATAGCTTGGAGAGAATTATAATGACGGGAAAAGTTGAAGACTTAGAGGCCCTCCCCCTGCAAGATGGTGTGCCCAAATTACTGCACCCATGCACCTGCACGAAGCCATGTGCGTAGCAAGGGATAGAACCTGGTCTTCAACATGGACATGATGTCACGATCCTCGGCTGATGATGAAGTACATACCTATGGGTACCGCTACAGTTTTTACGTTCAACAATGAAACTTCCTTTAAAACAAATACAAACAATTTTTGTAATAACAATCAATTTATTCCTAAATAAATTCCATTAAAACGTTTAAATCATAACCGCTCTGAAGCTTTTTTTAACGAAATAAAACCTAAAATTATATCAAAGGCCGTTACTGCGAAACCATTTAATATTTTTTTATTTATAAACAGCTCTATAAAGCATGTTTGCCTTGTTGATAGGGCATCAAATGTTCAAACGCTTTCCTCCAAAACTCGCAGTAAAACTGAATGTTTTTCCGAACGATTTACGAGGAGCGTATAATTTTTTTACTTAGTCTAGGGTTCCGCGAAAGCAAAGTTGTAAGTATAACTAATTAATAAACATTTGAGGTAAATTTTGTTCAGACCTAGCCTCAAACTAACAACGATTTTACTACAGATATAGTAGGAATTTTTTAAGATGTCGGAATTGTAGGTAGAAATTACTACCTTACTAGGCGATAATATTCACACTTATCTAGATAAATAAGTATTATACAGACCTATAAATTAGCTATAGCAGGACAAATATTCGTGATAAGCTCACACATAAATTCTCTTATCGGTATTAGAATGTAAAGGGACGGCACTAGAATTCTAGATTCATAGCAGGGTTACTTACCAGTTAGGCTGTAGATGGTGGTATATTTTGCTCTATATAATAATTTAAACACATATTGGATAAGTGTTAACTTCATGAAGGTAATTATTGATTTTGATTATAAATAAGGTCCAGTAGGTAATACTTGCACAGTCAGCGTCACATATATTGTTACAGCTAGAGTAGCCAAATAGTTCGTTACACCATGCAAAATATATGCTGTGACGAACTATTTGACCACTTTGGCTGTTACATTATATTTGACGCTGACTGACAAAGTATGCATTTTTGGAATAAAAAAACGTTAATTCTAAGTATAATGTAGGTCTTTACTTATCCACTGCATTGTAATGTGCCTAAATTAAAAAATAAATATATTTTATCTTTATCCAAGGTTTGTCCTAGCTTGCACCACGGCTAGCTCTCTTAAGCAGCTTTCAGTCCATTCGGTAACCTAATCCAACTTCTTCATTTCACAATCCTAATACCAACACAAATTTATACATACTTTGATACATTAATTCATGCTAATTATTGCTAATCAAGCCATAAAAAATGTATTTAGTCTTTGACAAAAAAAGAAGAAATCAAAAATATTTTTAAAGTTGCTAATGAGCAATTTATGCTTAGAGTTGAAATTTTATATACAAATGATTGTAAAAGACTATTTTTCTATCTTCACAACAAACAAAAAGCGCTTGTCAAACAATCTGTTACTATTTATAACATCATTTTCTGCGTTTTTTAATCGTAATTACAATACCATAACATTTTTTACAACTTCCAAGTTACGCGCGACATTCAAATTCTTTCTTAACGAGGTTTTTATACTGACGGAGCTCTAAAAACACAGTGTGCGAGGATTTCAGTTTTATTAAACAAATCTCTGTTTGCATAGGATGTCCGATGTTTTAATAAGGCCAGTATATCGAACATGTTGTTTAGATGTTTGTAAAAAACGAGTGAAAAAAGAACTTTTAACTCTGTGTTTGAATTTGATGAATGGCGAGTAATCTGCTAGTGTAAATATTTGTACTCGGAATTATTATTTGTCAGTACGTTTTTCCATACAGAATTATCGGCTGAATCTTTTTAAAATAATAATTTGTTGCGGATAATATGTGTTTAGTCAGCAAAGTACCCTTTTGTTTGAATAACATAATCTACCCTTGTAATTGTTTGTATTTTTATCAACCAATGGAATTAATTAAATTTCAAGTTTTGATCATGGTCAACATGATATAAACATAAAATTGTAAGCTTAATTAAGGATTTTTACTATAAAAAAGTTAAACATGAAAAAATCCACATTTGAAACCAATAAGTCCGTTCAAATACTAGCAATCACATTGCCGCCGTCGTGTCTTCTGTTTATGACGAATAGCCTGGCGACCCTCATATTCCCAGTTACATCTGTATTGACTACGCATAGTACGCATCACACAGCACAAATACAAGTTCACGCATACTTTGGCTCATAATAGGTGTTCTTTGGTTCCATCGGTCAAGGCCGAAAAGTTTCTAAGCTTTTTTTGCCATTTTTTTTAATTCAAGTTCGGTTGAGTTAAATTAAAAGGATAAAATTTTATTTGGGGAAAAACGTTATAAATAACTACACAAACTAAAACTACTTAAAAATATGCTAATATTAAAACTAGATTAAAAACTAAATAATAATAAATATAAAATATACCTACCTGAATAAAAACTCTAAGCTAGGTCCCCCATACAGGTCTGTGGAAGTGTGCCCATAAGGCTGGCTACATTACCTCGTTGGATGGCAATTCCTATTCTTTGCCCGAGGAATGAGCTAGCCTTCGGGTCACGGGTTGCTTCAAAAAGTTTTTTTTAAATAAATTATTAATGAATTAACATGAATTAAAAGGTCAGGTACATTTGAGCGTTTCTTAAAAAAAAACACTCGGAAATTTATGTTATTTTCACAAAGAATCACGAGCTCTTTACATCCCAAAAGAAAAAAAGTGTGCGAAAAATTAAATACATTATTGAGTTTTTTCCTTGTGTTACCGCCATACAACTTTTATGGGGAAATGGTAACACAATAGGAAAAGAACTTTGGGATATTTTTATCCTATTAAAATCGAAAGAATTCGTCATTGAGATTAGAAAAAACATAAAATTTCTTGTTGTTGGTCAATGTGTATTTAAATTGTAACTTAATTTTACGTTAAATAACTGAATTTTATTGTTAAAAAAAATGTACAGAAAATAAACTCAATTTTAAAAAGCGGCAATTCTTTTGAGAAATGCTCATTTTAATGAATTTTCGTGAGACATATTAACACTACTATCATTGCATGCGACTGTATCACTTGTGTTTAGTAACTACGTGCGACATGTTTCAGAGAGCTTAGGTCTCCATCGTGAACTGATTCACAACACAAACAAAACACAAGTGAGTACAGCCGCATGCAGTGATAATAATGCTCATTTTATTCTGAAGATACACTACTTGTAGAAATCTATGAAGTGTTTTGTGATTTCTTTATCCCAGTCATAATACACCAAGTACCTACTTATACTAAATACGCTAACTTAGCGTTATTACTTTTCTAATCAACTTTGTTAGTAACAGTATTTAAACTTTGTAATACCTTTTTAGATTTATACATGGACTTAAACTCTTCAAACTGACAAGATAGCTGATTTCTAAATTACTAAATAATCCTAGTATTTACTAGAAATGACACAAGGTTCCACAGAGATAAGCTTATAATTAAAATTGTGTTCTTTGACGATGTTTGTGGTGTAAGAGACCGTCAACGCCAAGTCCGAAATGGAAGAAGATAAAATAGACATCACGATGTCGATGTCGCAATAGGACTTAATGGTTTCCATAGCAGTTTCGTTAACAAGTTTCGTACGTATGTTTTTATAGATAATCAATACAGATATATCAATAAAAAAGTGCTTCTAAGTACAAATTAAAATTCATGTAATAAAAAGTTTTTTCAGTCTTCAAATCTATTGTATTAAAAATCTTGTAATAAAAATGAGATTCGGCACACAAATAAGATGAATGTATCTTATTTGCAAAGGCCCACTTGTAATTTACATCTTACTTTCAAGTTGAGATATCCGGACTACGTCCACAAGGTATTATGATGTATTATCAAAATAATAATTATAATAAATTACCAAAAGATATAAGAGAAATTATTATACTGCAAACTTTAAAAAGAGCCTGTTTTAATAATTAGTCAGAAAAGCGTTTTATTCAGTAGGAAAAAACCTGTCTAATTTAGAAGTTACAGTTAGTTTTTGTATATAAATTATATTTGTGTGCATGATTTATGATTTACTTATGACGGCCGGTCAGTGAAAACTTATTTGTTTAAAATTAACTCTAGCATTAGCTCCTTAAAAGAATACCTCGAATTGGAAGTCAACCTGTATATTAGTGTCAACATGTCAATGTTACACATTTCAATATTAGTCTTAGTAGAATCTTCCAAATTATTCGAGTCAAATATATAACTAATAGCACTCTGCTTTTATTTTACCTGTGATCGATCTGCAGCCCATGTTTCCAGTTGCTGACTAACCCTATAATTTCAGTTCAGAACTACATTGTCATCCGATGCAGTGCAAATTCAATTGCGTCTCAGGAATCGCTAATTTACTTCACATGGCGTAAGCTGATCGTAAATTAAGGTCTTACAACTTCAAGTAATGCTCTAGTAGTTAGAAGTTAAAAAATCTTAAAATGAAGGAACCCTTGTTTAGGTACTGGTAGATATACCAACAACCATTTCACTTATTCATACCCAAAGTTGCAGGGAGCTACGTGAACTTGCGATTCCTGAGACGCAACGCTACCCAATTGGTCCTGCGTCGGATGACAATGTAGCTGTAAGTTGAAATTATAGGGGGACTCGGAAATTGGTAAGGATTGCACGCTGCCGAGTGGTCGTAACTGCTCGGACCAATCGAGCTAACCCGATTTGCCTAAATTGTATTCGAATGTCGATCGATGCTACGGTTGCAGCTTGAGAATAGGAACTTTGCAACAGTTAAGACTTCAAATCACATATTGTTGATTGTACAAGCCCAAGTTGTTGAAGCATTGTCGGTATGTCACTAAACGTTATACAGATTTTACCAGGAACATCGACACGCATGCACTTTTTTTCAGGCCGGCAACTATGGAACCCTGCATTGAGCATTTGCTATGCTCTTATGCTCTTGGTAGCTATTTTATTTGTATTTGTGTGACTTTGTAAAACGCATTTATATTGATCAATAAATTCAATTATGTCTTTGTTTTTGAGAACCAGATGAAAAAGCAAATGCTAACAAAGATTCGTCGGTGCCTGTTATTTGGTTACTTTTCCGCACCGCAATTACAATTTATCTCGGAAATAGACTGTACATAGTACTCATTTAGAATTCACTTGATTTTCTTCGTTTAAATTACATCCTGTTACGTCTATTCCTGGACAGAATTCTCATTTCGCAAACAAACCCAGTTCTCTTGGAGCCCATTAATGTTGCATTCACTTGGTTTAAGTCAATATCAATGAAGCCAGGCGCAAATAAAGTATCGACGTACCAAGTTTTAACAAGTTAGTTAGCCTAAGCTAAATAAGGAACTTTCGTAACGTTTATTTTGTCTTAAACTTAAATCCGTTTTCAGTTAAGCTTCAGTCTTTGACAATTTCATTTACCTAGTTGTGTTTGCGAGTTAGGAGCAAGCTCGTAATGATACTGATGTATTAACATATTATGATCCTACTTTATTTCTTTATTGAATAATACCGCGTGTTTCGTATAATACCCTCAAATAAGACAACGTTAATTCAGCAACTTTGAAAAAATTACTTACAGTTTGGTTTAAGGACATTTTAAAGTTTATTCGAAATACTATTTAGTTTGTATGAAAGAGAATCTGCAGAATACATAATTTTTAAAGTTGTAGAACTAAATTATAAACTTGTATACTCGTAGATGTCATATACAAAAGAAAAAATGACCAACGCCTCCGGTGCCCAAGGCTGGATTCGAACCAGCGTCTTCTGCATTCGCGGCAGACGCGTTAACCAACTTCGCCACCTGGCCACGAAAGCACCGGTCGAATTTTCCCGTGTATATGCAATCTTTGTAAATGCTAAGGCGCATTTGTAGAACTAAAGTTATATTGTTTGAAGAGTAGAATCTACGTTTAAATTTATGACTGTATCACTGTATTGCTGTATAAGCTTTCGGCGCATATCACATCAAACTAACACAGCAGCCAAATACGCCAAAGGTGAGCAAGCAAGACAGAGCGAACCACCTCTACGCGCTCTCTCGATCACGCAATGTAGCCACATGTGGAAACCACTTCAGTATGATTATCACTTTAGTTCAATACGATAATAAGCAATATGTACACGAAGCGATTTCAGTTATTCCTAGAACACTTAGCTAATTTGATTAATTTTATCATTCCATACGTATTTTCGTACGTACTCAGCATGCTGCTAATGCATACCCACATGAATTGATTCAGTATAATTGGGTTTTCAATTCGGCGGCCGATAATACAAATCATCTAATGTAGGTGTGTGATGGAAAGGCTATAGATAACAAAATAATAATTCTAATAACTACTTAGTTATAAATAAACATGTGCTGACGTTACTACCAAAAATACATAAGTAATATGAAGTCTCAATGGAATAATGTTCGTTTTCGTACATGCGACAATGATAGTTTATGATCAAAATGGTTTGTATGATAATGCAGTGGTTTGTTATGCATGAAACGGGGCCTCAGGCGACATCATTTGGAAAACTTTGTCCAAACATCGCGTTGTCCACCGATTCAAAGTACGAGTTGGACTCTCGCACGAAGGGTTCCGTATCATGGCTTAAAAAAGGCAAAAAAAAATATGTCTGTTGTATGGGAGCTCCCTTAAATATTTATTTTATCCTGGTTTTTAGTAATTGTTGTCTGACGGTGACTGTAACTAAAGGTTGAAGGTTGTGCATACATTATTTATTTAGGTATTTCAGGTATATTCATGATAAAAAAATATATATCTTCTTCTTTAAAATAGTTAAATTCAAGACACTTTACAAAACATAAATTGCGTTGTACGTAAGGTGTTTTTAAATAATTTATATGGAAAAAAGTAATTTTACTGAAAACATATCTAGAAGGTTTGTACATCAGGTAAGAATCCGTACACAACGTGTCTGCTGCCATATTTGGTGCAAATAATCTATACTTCAATCAAAGTTTAGTTTAGGGACTTGGAATTGTAACGAAATAGGTTCATGAAATAAAAAATGAACGGGATATAATATATAATTAATATTGTCTTTAACACTTACCTATGCTTTGGTTTACCGCTTTTAAGCACACACTTTCTTTTTGCCCTAAATAATCATTATTATTTTCTGTCTGCAAATAAAGTTACATACAAATCATAATACAGGTATTTATCTAGAAACCGTTATAAGTTTTCAAGCGACTAATACAAAATGAAATATAATATTATCTGTTTAATTTCTTTTGAAAATCAAACTTTCACTGCGAAAGCAATCAACCCGTTGAACTTCGGACTACATTTCGTTTGTTAAGTCAAAAACCTCTTATTTTCTTCGCCGAGATTTTCCACTCTATGTATTGTATGCTATGGTCGCAATTCCCTAATCTTCTTTGTCGGGAGATAAGAGTTTTGCAACTTTAGCTGACTATTTAGAAATCTATAAGCTTTCCGATCCCCTCGACCGAGTCACCGCCACGTTTGACGCAGTAAATTAGCTATCGGAGAACGCCAATATTTTCTAATTAACACTTAATTGAATCTTGATATTGAAGTCTTAAAAGTACTGAAAGGCGTGGGTTTTGTTTAAGCCTCTGATTCAAAAGGTTATACTAACGGAGCTACAGTAGGAGACGAGTGGTTCATTAAATAAATATGCCAGTTTTTGTTGTTATAATTTCTGCAAATTTTGTATTATTTCTATTTAGGTACAGTCAATGCCAAAAATATGTATTGGTACATTTTTTAAACCTTAAGAATAAGGTGCGTACTCAAAATCTTGATCTTTTTCCATAGCTGGAAGGGAAATCCCAATTATTTTTGGCATATTTATTCTTTGGAGTTGCCACCGTAAAAAGCATTCAATATGGTAAACGGTCGCACAATGAGAAAATCACTATGAATTTGTTTAATTCTATTTCTAAACCTCTTATTCATAAACACCTCTCAGGGCTCAATTAGTAATTTAATTTTTGTCTGTTTCTAACAAACACAACTGCCAAAGTGACAGATAAAGACAAAACATAAATTAACTAATCGAGGCCCGAGAGACGTTTGTTAATAAGGGGTTTTAGTATTGAAAGATTTCGTAAGAAATTAAAATTCATATGCAATAAACAAAACGGAAAAAATGGCAGTTATAGGGACTGCCGATAAAAGTGAAAACTTTTTATTTTAGGAAACAAATTACTTTAATTTTCAATTTAAAATTTGGACTTTGGACTTCACTTCACTTCACTTTATTTTACTTTTACACTTTACATTTCATTTACATATTTCTCAATTGTATGGCCTGTGAAACCATAAGATTTCCCCCTACCAAAAAGTGCCCAACGCGACTAAAGAAGTTTTCACTTCAAAAATTAGAGACAAGATGATGTACATACAGTCGGCTACAATGAGATGTATCCACTTTTTCAATTTGTTGCGTAGTAATAAGGTCCAAAAGTGGATCTTTTTGTAGTCGACTGTACGTGTGTCAATATTTACCCCACTGCCGAAGGAAGATTACCTATTTAATTTTGGAGAATATTTTATTTTTAGTTATATTTTCTCTCAGAAGAGCACAATAACACATCTTGACCAAACAAGTATCGTGTCGTACACAACTCCTATTCGTCATCCCAACCACACGACGCCAGCGCTGAAGTGGTTAGGCTGTCCCGCACATGTATTAAACTTTATAGGTAGACCTGTTTCCACCAGGATATAGTTTACATTTTTGGGTTCTTATCTCGTTGACATAAAGTCTAGTGTTGCTTGTTAGATGTCACTATTAAGTTGGCGGCTCTGTATATACGAGGCTGGCTCTAATTAAGCCACAGCTAGAACCACGATTTTGCACTCCCTGTTTGCATTCCACACTGCATAAACACATGAAGCGTTCAATGTGTTTATTGCAGTATTACCGGGTTGAGAATTTAAATATTTGTCTGTTGATTTATTTCGCCAAAATTCAGGTTTATTTTATTACCGTGTTAGAGATATGATTCGGAGTCTGTAAATTAGTGTTAGTAGTAGTGTTCCACGCACGGACAAGGGATAAAATAGAATTCACTTTTTGGCCTACTTAATTTTTTTGTTACCCAGATAATCCAGCAGTTATGTCGAATGAAGGTAAGGGTATCTGGAAAGTAATCTGAACTTTAACGGGTAATTTGCGGGTATAGTATACAAAGACTCCTGAGTTTTCGACCTCGAAGACCCCGTTGAAACTTGATGGGGGGGAAAAACTTCAGACTTTTGTAAAAATCTGACTTTTGTAAAAAAAAATAATCAAAGAGCAATAAATCGAAGTAAGCTGTCAAACCAGATTTAACCAGTTGTATCAGTGAAGATACAACTCAAAAAACTTCGACAAACTTTATTAAAAAGTAAGTAAAGTCGTATTACTAGTTTTGTACTTGTTTCTATGTAATTTTGTTTATCAGTCTGCAAACAACCAGTTAAGCTCCGTTGAGTTCCGATTACTTTCCAGGGGAAATGTACATAACTGCTGGGCTACTATTGTAAATATAAATACTAGGTATTTTATATGATATTAGACATTAATCTGGTGTTAATATTTTATATTTCCTTGTTTTTTGGTCATCTACATCAATTATTTTTAGTAAACAACTTAATTTAGTTAACGTCACATTTTTAAAACATGAGTATTGGCACTCCTATAGGTTTTGTACGATTATTTCCCAGAATTATTTGTTTTTAACTACAGCACCACTTTCTTGTTCTTTTTCTATACAACGCAGATGTCACATTTTTGGCATCAAACACTGTTCGGAGTTCGAAATTGCAGGCATTCTTGATAAGGGAAAAGAAGGTCGTGACACGAATTGACAACTTTGTTATAAAGGCAGCTTTGCTATACACCAAAGGTGCCACTTGACAAATATCTTACGTTTAGATTGAACCCGAGATCTGTCAGAATGAATGATACTTCTGAGACCACGTAAGGTGACGCTGCAATGCGTAGCTAGAAAACTGAGTAAAATGAATATTGGGAAATTGGATACCCACAGAAATGTATATTCCAATGTCAGTGGGGATACCGATATGAACTTAAGGGCACACAAGGTTTTTAAGTAAATGTAATGTATGGATATGACAATAACGTAGGCCTAGATATAGAAGTATATTGGTTTGGCATTGTGGATGTGGCGTAGTGATTTATTTTTAATAGAGCTTTGTGCAACATAAACATAATTACATTGCATCATAAACATAGAACATAACATTTTACAAAAAAATGTCGTATGAAAATTCGTTACAGTTAAGAATTAACGAATAAACTCACAAAAAAACAATCTCAATTACAGCAAGGTACAAAAATGTAACTTGCCGTTGTCACTTCCGAAAACGAGTTGCTGAGACGTCTTTGACTGTGCCTCTTTTTCCGTACTCGTACTGATTGTGATACTTGATATTATAATATATGGCCAAGCGTAATAGAAACGCAAGAGGGTGGGCGTAAAGGCGTAATTATGTGAATAATAGTAGTTTATGTAACTGTTACGTAATAGGGGTCCTTAAAACACGAGTGTGGTTTTATGAAACGAATGAAGTGAGTTTCATAATAAGATCACACGAGTGTTTTAAGGCCTAATTACGTACAGTTACATACACTGCTTTATCTAACCCTAAATGATGAATGAATCACTGCCATTGCACGGATTGCATCGCCATCGCCATGGCCAACTCGATTGTGCCGGCGGTCGGAGGGGCGCGTGCCGGCGATCGGGGAGCAGGCCGGATTTTCATAATGATATCGATTTTTTGATTATTATATGATAATAATAACATCGTTACAGATAAGACATTTGTTCTAACTTCTAACAAAACAGTCTATTTTTATGGTGGTCATAACGTGCGGTTTTTGAACGCATCATGGAGGGTTTATGATATGGGTGTAGATAAAGCTTGTAATATGCCTCCTTTTATAATAATAAACAATTGAGCTGAATAAAATATCTAGGTACATTTAGGTCATTTGTACAGTTAATACCAAAGTACTTTACGAATGACAAACTATGGCAACTAAAATATAATTTCACACTCCCTCGGGCGTTATCTGAGATATTATTTACACTTGGGTATAACATCATAGAGTGATAAAAACAGTATTTCCCTTACTCCCAAGACTTATTTTGGCTGTTGCGTCGTGAAACGTTTGGCTCCGATAGAAACCTTTCAGACTTTTAGCGTAAAAGCATGTCCAGAACATTTTAAAATGAAAAGCACTAGACGCTAAAGAAGGACTTTTTGTCTTTGTACTTTGGAAATTTAGTGTTGGATCTAGATTTTTAAGTTTCGTTTCATTTCTAATTGAGTGCTTTTAGTATAAATTGGGCGCACAATTTTTTTTTTATTACTAAACTTTCTGCAGACTGCAGACAGAAACTACCACAAACTGGAAAAGGCACTTAAACATATAAATATTCTAATATTGCCTCAGATAAATAAAGATCTGCTGCATTATCCCTTTTAAAATGTGATAGTCTAGGTCAAAAGGAATGTAATGTTGAATATGTACAGCATACAACTTTAGCGCCTTCCGCTAAATGGTATATAGGTACCTACTTTTTCCAAAAAAAGTGTCACAATTGATGATGTCAATCAATCACATCATACACATCCGAGTGAATGATTTCATGTATTTTTTTGTGTTTTGTGTAATTTCAAAGACGTTGGCTCAGCATGATCCAAAAGACGCGGGTTCGAATCCCGTAATGTTCAATAAATCTTCTTGTTTTTTTTTTCGAATAATATTCACTTCTATTTACCCATGCAATTTTAGTTTAATTTTCTGCATACTAAAGAACATTTTTATTTCCAGCGCTACTGATTTATTTGCCATATTTTTTCCTGGAACTCTTTTGGTTAAAAGCTAAATCTTGTCGACAAGCAGTTAAGCTCCTTAATGGACTTGTATTCATGCTGAGCGATTCCTTCACAGCATTAGTAAATAGGTTTTTTATTGGATTGTAAAACAAACATTAAAAATAAATATAAACCCTATTTATAGTTAATACCTTTTTCATTTAAATTAGATTGAATACCTATTACACGTTAATGGTAGGCAGAAAAGCTAATTGAATTTAACAATCAACACCTATTCAAGAGTAAGTGAAAAATCCAAGTTTTAACCAAAAAACCGGTTACTTTCATACTCAAAATAATCGGTATGCATTTCCTAATGAAGAAGGGACAGCAACGCAACTTCAGCGATATCACAAATGCTTATGACGACTCTTTAAAATAAAGTTCTACTGTGTTAATGGCTGAAGGGATCGTGTAAAGGCTTCGATAGCTAAAATGATTTGACCAACAATCACCAAAGAGAAAAAGTAATGTAATAAAATAAAATACATGACAACCTTCAATTACAAAAATAGAACAATATAAAAAACATAGACAATAAAAGATATCAAAAACTATATACAACCTCAACAGATCTTGTAATAGTACTGTCATCAACACACACTTTTTGAGCTCTGGATACTTTACTTAACATTAGAAAAACAACACCGCGATCATCTATAGGCACTCATAATCATGACATTGATCATACATCCCCACCCACATGCTATACAAAATGAATGTATTAACAACAAAAACGATAGCCTATCCATCACTCCACCCTGCACGATCCAAAAGATGAAAAAGGTGTCGGAGAATATCCCCCGTCAATATAATTTTCTAATAATATCCAGCAACAAAGAACAACTAGCTCATTAACTTCAACTCCAGGGTACAAGAAGTCTTAGTTGCGGTAATAGAAAAACCTTTCTTATGAAGAAAATTACTAACTAACGGTATACGAGCTTAAGAGAGTTTGTTACATGCTACTGACGTTAATAAGAAAGATGGACAAAGTACGGCGATGACGAAGAAGTTTCTTTGAAAGTAAAGTTACTCTTTAAAAGGTATAAATTATTACATAAAGTACTACATGAAGAAAATCGGTAGTTTGACACTCTATATCCTATGTCCTTGTTTTGTGTTAATAAATGTATTTTCTTTCTTTCTTTCTTTCTTTTCTTTATATAGACTTAACGTTAGGCTGACAGATAAGGACTCCTAAATATAATATTATATTGGCTTAATTTTTTTTTCCTTAAAAATAACCTTAATATACCTCACTAATAACCTCAAAAACAAAACAAATATTTTTCCTGACAGGTACCCGGTATAAATAGTATAGTTTTTATGTCTAAAAGGATAAAACTTATATCGGACCCGGCTGACAATTCTATCCAGTTTATGTACAGATAGAGGCCGAGTGCAACTGCGTAATTCAAAAAATAGTTCGTCTCCACATTTAGCTGGTTCCTAGTTTCACTTGATCCAGAGATACGTTACGATTCAATGTAAATTAATCATGCTTATACATGGTGTAACAAAAATGCTGTTGATCCCTTTAAGAGGCTGACAACACCCGATGACCTTCAAATTGACTTTACTTAAACAGTCATATAGCTGTAACTACTTGTTTTGGAAAAGTAAAAAAAAATATGTTAATATTCATTATATTTCAAAGAACTTCGTTAATTCCAATCCATTCCAATCGTTAATTTGCAAAATGTGCAATGTGCTCCCATACTAATCGTAACGCAGTGTTTCTCTTTCACTCGCGCTGAAAAAGATAGGGAGGGAATTTAGCTCTTATGATCCTCTTAAGGGCATAATTGGTATTGTATTCTAATTATCAAAAAACTATAAAAAACTCTCGCGAAAAATAAAATGGTTTTGTATGGAAGGTTAGTCGACTGGGATGACCTGTCATACATTTTTTTGTGGCCAAAAGATTTTTCTCCTACCTTTTCTTACTCGCAATACGATACCAATGATGCCCTTAAACGGATCACTAGTATTTCTGTTACATTATGTCCTGGTTTGCTTCTGGTGACGAACCCAACAGCTTTTGTGAATAAAGCACAGCGCAATTTCACGCAACATTGCAGCCACTCCGCAACTGTTGCCCAGCCGGCCAGAACTAGAGTTTGTTAGGGATAAACCCTTTTCGGGGATTTGGACATTCGAATATTTTTTCTTATTTTTGTTCACGTCGCGCGTCGATGGTAAAACGCGTTACAGGAAAGAAAAAAGAGTTCACGATTGCCAATTCCGGCCGGGTTATTTATAAAGCTGCGTGGATTTATAGGATTTTAAACTATATTTATAAATCAAATGTGACATAAAATATTACTATCTACCTACCTATACGAAGCTGTGTAACTTTTTGATTAGGAACAATTACCAAAGTGTGTTTTTATAATACTTATATACATTGGTCGTCTGAACAGGCTCTGTCTTCCTCCCGTCGTTTACTTAAGTTTAATCGTTTTTGACTCTTCCTTACTTACTTACTCCGGTGGCTCAGCTACCCGAAGAGAGTCTTCGCCTCTCATACGAGTTGGTGCCAAAGCGCCCTGTTTTGTGCGATCTCCTACCAGTTTTCTGCTTGCATGGCGCATAGATCTCTCTCGACTTGATTTCTTCAGCCGAACTTAGGGCGATCTGCTGGGCGTCGTCTATATAGCGTCCGCGTGTAGGCCCTTTTGGCTGCCCTATCGTCCGTCGTCCTCTCAAGACGTCCAAGCCAGCGGAGTCTTGCTGACTTGGTTTTGCCGATGGTGTTTGGTTCCGAGACCAGGTCTTATATCTCCTGACTTTTCCGGATTCTTCACCTTCGTTTTGTGTTGGCACCATGATTTTTCGGAACTCTAAAAAAGGAGTAGATTTTTAATAGGTGCGCCTGTTTTTTTTTACAATTCAGTCAATGAAGGTTCATATTTAATTCAATTATACAATCTCAAAACCGACAATTTGCAGCTCACTCCCGGCTTCAAAGTTAAAACCACTGTTGAACTATCTCGATTTCCATTCACATTGAACCAATATGCCAATAGTTAGGTTAGGTATGACAATACAAATGACACATTAAACACGCCACTTGGACATGTGGTCAAAACTGAATATAACAGTGTATTAAATGAAATGCCGTAACTAAATTCAATTCATTGTTTTATGCCATGAATAAAGTTTATCCCTAATCTCTAGTACACAAACAAACCATTTGGGCAAAAGCATGTTTGTGTACTAGGGATAAAATGCTGAATTACCTACTTTTAAAAATAACATAAAGTCGTATGACAGAAAAATATCCTATTTACAATATGGTACTTTCCCTTGATGTCCCATAGTCTTGGGACGCCCTGTATACCTTTTAATATTATTATATTTTGTCGTTCATTTAAAATTTCAAAGCTGTTCATCGGGAGCAATGTCGTATGAAATTGGATAGCTCGCAGCTGTTACGTACCGGTTTCATAGCTCAAAGAACTACATGGTGTTATGAGAGCGGCCACGTGCAAGTGGCTTGTGAGGAGTGCATCGTAACATGCTTTAGTTGCTCTTTTCATAATAGAGATTTATTATTACTTTGTAATACAGGGTACGGATATTTGATGTATAAAGTTTATAGGTATTTTTTAGATGATTTTGCTCGCTTTAGAGACAAATTGCGGCGAGTTTATGAAAATTGTTAGAGACTAGTTATGGCAGAGAACTTGAATGTATATCAGTTGGTCATAAAGATAGTTATAACGAGTATATTATGTAATATAGATATATATGTATGTAGTTGTTTTTAACTGAATTTGCTAAGCTACTATAGGCCTACAGTTCCATAAAGAATAAGACGAAATAAGAGGAATTCATTTACCTTTAGCTTAATTATTAAATACGTACTTATTTATCCGATTTTAGTTCAATTTATTAAACACTAGCTTTTGCCCGCGACTTCGTCTGAGTGGAATTAGTAATCCCCCGTTAAGGAATTAATTCTGGATATCAACTATTCTATATCCTTCCCCAGAGCATCTCCAGCGTTCAACGGTTATTGAATCGCCATACAAACTTTCAACCCCTTTTTCACCCCTTCTAGGGTTGATTTACGGGATGAAAACTATCCTATGTCGTTTCCCAGGACTCAAATTATCTCCATACTAATTTTCATCTAAATCGGTTCAGCGGTTGAAAATTCTCCATGAAAAGGTTCACCCCCTCCAGGGTTGATTTTTGGGATGAAAACTATCCTTTGTCCTTTCTCGGGACTCAAACTACCTCTATACGAAATTTCATCATAATCCCTTCAGCCGTTCTCACGTGATGCGGAGTAAATAAACAGACAAGCAGATAAACAGACAAAAATTCTAATAACTGTTGGAACGTAATTCTGTTATCGATTCTAAGTATCCCTAGCCAATTTTTTTTCAAATATCTTCCATGTACAGACTTTCGACCCTCTTCAGCTTTATTATATGTATAGAAGATCAATATCTTAATTTGTAAATAATATTATATTTGTTTATTTCTCTATTGAGTTAGGTATGAGTTTTAACATCACGGTAAAATTATCATGTTAATTTCGCTGTCGCGTCATATGAGAAACTCAAATGTATATTTAGCTCTTAAATAATGATGATGATGGTGTATTTGGTGTGTCGCACCCTAATAACAGATTACAACATAATCCAGGGATTGTCCGCCAATACGTCAGAGTTTATCACACAAGCCATCAATTTGCCTAATGCTACATCGATGTTTTAATTCGAGCCCATTAATCCGGCAGTGTTTCAATCTCGCAAGCCCATACTGTCAGAAGTCAGATTCAATTAGCACATGTTTGGATAAATTAATTTCAGTTTTGCGGCTGCCAATTTTGTGCAAAGGACTTATTTGTTTGTCGGTTAATCTGAAATATGATCATGTTAGGCGATATCTTATTTTTAAAAGGGATATAATATTCCGCATATACAAAATTATCAACTTGCGCAGCAAAAACATGTATGCACATCAAAGCGTTTTGATGTGACTTTGGGTTGTTTTTTGCTGCACAAGCCTGTATCATTGTTACGTTGATGATGATGATGATGATTTCTTCCTGTTATCCCTCATTAGAGACATAGGGCTCGCAGAAGAGTTTTCCATTTGTCGCGATCTTGAGCGGCGGCGGATCATTGTTACGTTGCGGCTATTTATTTGTTGTGCCTTTAAATAGCCTTTTAGAAACGGATAAAAATTATCGCAATTAAAAATATTAACAGCCAATACATGTTAGATTAATATATATTTAGGTATATACATGTTTACGTCATCTATTTATTCAATTTTTTGCAGGGTATATACAAAAAAATGCTGGTGATCCGTTTAAGGGCATAATTGGTATCGTATTCTAATTACGAAAAACTTACAAATAAATTATTCAAGCGAGAAAAAATGGTTTTCTATAGAGGGTTGGCCGACTGAGCGTTAAATCCCGTACAAAAAAAATCGCGTAATTTTTTTTTTCTTCTATTTTTCTCAGTCTCAATACGATACCAAATATTCGCTTAAACAGTTCACCAGTATTTTTGTTACACCCTGTATAGGTAAAAGGAGCTTATGACGAAGTGGTATATTTACGTAGATATGCCTGATATAATGCTGCAATAAAATTACTATTGAATAAAATACAATTATTAACTATGCAGTTAAATAGTACCTATTATCTTCCATCGTTAGCCAAACAAAATAAGGACCACTCTCAACATATCATTAGCGCAAGTAAGCATCCTAAAAACCTACTAAAAGTGCTTAGAACAAGACATAACAAGTTCTCAGCTTGAAAAGGGTCCTATTGAATTATGTAAGAAGGCAAAACTCGACATTTTTATTCATTTCTTTTTATTCCGACAACATTTTTAGCCTACAATCTTTTCTGATAACTTTGGAACGGTCTGGATGAAAAGATTTCACTTTTTTGTGACATTGAACGAGAAATATATAAAAAAATCGTTTCAACTGACGAAGTTTTATTAGCTACTTGCATTACTAATTTTGAGTATTTTTTTAATTAGTGGTGGCTTTGTAAAAAAAGCAGTAGAACGGCCTTAATGACCACGATTACCTACTTAACTCTGAAACGAGTATTAGGTTATACTACTTGAAAAATGATAGTGGTGCATCTATTACCTTTCTCGGTTTAATGATTTGTCCTTCAGGGGGCGTTTAAGTATTACGTAACACAATCAGGGGGGGAGGGGGGTTAAAACAATTTCAAAAATTGCGTTACAGATAAAGTAAACTACGCGTTACAGGGGGGAGGGGGGTCAAAAATCTTCAAAAATTGCGTTACGTAATACTTGAACGCCCCCTGCTGTGGAGTTGAAGAAATCTCTAGTGTGCACTGCTTGACGTTTAGTCCCTCCGAATATTTCGACCAACCGATTTGAGACCCCATACTTACAGAAGAATGACATTGGTATTTCAATGAAGGAGATGCTAGCGGACGTACAGTCAGCAGCAAAAGTAGCTAAGCGGGTAGGGTGTTCAAAATGAGCTGGACACGACTTTTTTGTTAAAGGAGCGTGTGTAGGTCATTTTGAAGTCTACTCGCTTAGCTACTTCTGCTGCTGACTGTACAAAGTAGTCGAGAAGCTTCATACCTACATGCCTATGCGTCGTTTAAAAAATCGAATTTTTTACACACTCTAAAAATTGTACGTATCAAACGGGCCAAAAATTTAATATTGTTATTTTTGACGTTACTTTCATATGAATATTTTAATATTCTCTGTAAGCAATAAAGCAAGCGTAGCTTACTAGCTTTGATGCATACACTTTTACATATAAATTTACAATATGTGTTCAACAGAATGGAAGTTTATTATCAGCTCGATTATAGAATAATTAAGTGTAACAGAAAATACTAAAAAGTTAAAAAAGGTAATTATATGAATTTACACTAAATATTATCTTTTCACCTCAGCAGTTCGAACAAACCTACTTTCCTCACTCCCTGGAGTGAGGAAAGCGCGACTTTCATCACTCCAGGGAGTGACGAATGTTGCGACTTTCCTCACTCCAGGGAGTGAAATTTTGTTTCTAGAAGCTTTTCGTCATAATTATGATGCCTTTCATTCAGGAATGTAAATAAATGTGTTTTTTTAACTTTAATATGGTCTCACTACTGAGATGAAAAGTTGTATGTGTCACACGAGAGGAAAGTTTTTTACATCTCGTGTTCTTGAGATCCCTCGCTACGCTCAAGATTCAAACATAGAATCTTTCGCTTACTCGGGACTCAAAATCAACACTCGCAAGAAAAACCAACTTTCCTCTCTTGTTGCACAAATAACTATTACCTACTTAATAAAACGTAATAAAACCTTGTTTCCATAATTGTGTCAAAAACAGTCATGTAATAAAAATACATTATAAAAAAACTGCAATGTTTCGAAAACGTTTTAATAGCTTTGTGTAAAACACGTGGCAGGATAATTCAAAATCAAAAAACTTTTGCAGGCACTAGTTACCAAATTATTATCGTCGATAAATTACATTTGTTCATTCATTAATATTAATTATGCAGCCCATAGCGGCAAAGTGAATATTACAGTCGTGCATGTAAAACAATATTCCCCGTTTAGTAGGGTTTTGTCTCAGTACAAATGCGAAAAAAATTGTGCGCATCGAGAAAAAGTTGTGAATTTTTGACCATAGATAGAGTAAGTAAAGATGAATATTTTTTAGTATCGGCGGTCTGTAAAAGTTTTGGACCTTCACGTCAAAATCAGGGGTCCCGTGCAATATGTTATTACTCTCTGGTTAAGACTGCTAGGAGTTGTTTGGTATCGTTTCCGTATAAAACAGACATGCAGAATTCATTTCTGATATTAAAAATGTAAAATTTCGTATTTAAAAAAAGTTGTGCCGCGAGGAAAAACACAATTTTATTTTTATTGTTTTAGAATGTCATATAACTAATATATATCCTTTATTTCAAATAATAAAAAATATTGTGAAGAAGCATATTTAATATAGATTATAGAAATATATACATTTTATACACCTTTAATACAAAAAACTTCTGGTTTTTTTTTTACTTAAGTTGAGTAACGGAAAACAGACGTCGCGTCGTTTGAATTGTGACGGTTTATGTTAAAGTTAAGGAGGAAAAATATGTTTTTATTTATTGTATTTTTTTATTTCTGCATTTTGTGAAGTTATTATGAATAAAATTTACTAATAACAAGCAATACATGCATTTTAAGGTCAATACGCTACGGATGTTCACGTTCACATTGATTATCGATACTTACTATGGAGAAAACATATACACCACGAAGCAAACATTTTTTTTCGCGTAGTTTTTGTATACTATAAGCCTAAAAATTGTACATATTTAGAAACTACATTAAATATGCTCCTTTATAATATTTTTTATTATTAGAAAAAAATGACATATATTAGTTATATGACGTTCTAAAAAAAATAAAAAATTGTGTTTTTCCTCGCCACACAACTTTTTTTTTAATACGAAATTTTTCATTTTTAATATCACAAATGAATTCCGCATGTCTGTTTTACACGGAAATGATACCACACAAACCCTAGCCGCCTTAACCATAGAGTAATAACGTATTTCACAGGACCCCTGATTTTGACGTGAAGGTCCAAAAATTTTACGGACCTCCAATACTAAAAAATATTTATCGTGGGCCATTCTATCCATGGTCAAAAATTCACAACTTTTTCTCGATGCGCACAATTTTTACAAATTCGAGCTCTGCTAGTTGGTTAAACACAATATTTTTCGAAGCACTATTCATTTTATCCTTGGATTATATCGTTATCCAATCGTTAAATGATCAAATAATATGAGAATACTCTTATTCAGGTAGAATTAGATAAGTATAATGACGGTATCATTTCCAGCCATCGTCAACCTACGGGTTTTCAGGGATTACAGCCTCAATTCGTGGTTGATAGATGTTGCCTGGAGATTAGTGCACGCGCCCGGCGCGCGGAGATTATGCCTCGACGGACGATCTAATCTTGAAAAGACTTCATTTAGCAGACTTTTGAAGATAAAATTGTAGCTTTTGAAGCATTTACAGTCGATTAAAATGAGCGGCATAAACGCTTTAAATATACAAAATGCCTTACCAAATTTCAAAGTACATACATATTTTCATTTTAAATAATAATAATTCTTGTTAATTATTTAGGTTGGTTCAATTCTATTTATTCATTTAGTTCTCAATGAGTTTATGTTCTAAAAGGTTTTTAAAGTGAAGCTTTTATTCCATCGCCTCAAATATTTAAGCTTGCCTTCTACATGTCGCGCGTTACACGATGTAACGTAGATTCTCGTTTATAGGTAAGGCTTATTTCATACGCAATAAGGTTCATGTCATGTTTTAGCATGAATGGTAGTCAACCGCGGTATACAAATCTATATTTCGCATCTTAGCTTAACAGCAGCAGCGGTGGCACTTTGGTAAGGCATGAGGCTTACGATCGAAAGGGTGAGGGTTCCAACCCCGTGGGACGAAATTATTTTTTCTAAATTTTAGAAACATTTTTAGAAAATGAGAATTGAATCAAGGCCTCTTATTGTTTCAATGATGGATTGGCACAAACCAGTTGAGCACCAATTTCTAAGCGCCATGCTAACATAGTAAAGTTTCACTTGCATCGTGGTTTCATAAAAGCACACAATGTTTTTTTTTTATTCTTTTAAATCTACAACTACCTATTTTACAGGTCGTAAAATCGGTGGCACCCCGAGTATGAACTAGGTGAAACTAAGAGTCGGTAGGTATACATTAGGTACTGTAGATCTTCAGTTAAGTACATACATTTTACTCTTATGTTAATTTTAGCTCTGTAAAAATGTGGCAAATAGTCTGACCACGTTAATACTGCACCGACTTTGCAAGTGACAAAGTATAGAATTGGACAGCCGGCACAAATGTCAAAATGGATTGGAAAAAAATGAGTGTGTATTGTAATCCACATAAGATCACAATTCCTTAGCATTGTTATCTCTTTCTATGGTTTATTATAAACTTTATTATTTATTATACTGAAAGAAAATGTGATTGGAGCAAACAAGATTTTGTTAACAATTATAATGTAACTTGTTTCCACCTGAGCATATCAAGTACAATGATATCAGCAACCATTTTAATTTGAATACTGCAACATTATCAAAGTTAACAAAAAAAACTTGTATGTGGCTATCCAGTCTAAAGTTGATCATATCAAACATATTCGCTTGCGATAGGCACGCACACATTATAGGCTTAATCAAGTCTGAATCAACTTTTTTGAAGTAACTAACAATGAGTGATTGAATCAAATGTCTGCTTTGGTAAAATAAGACATTTTTTTTATTTGTTTGCCTTTACGATGCGATATTGTTACGGTCAACTACTAAAGATGTTCGCGTGTTCAATCACTTTAACTCTATGGCTGCAATAATTTGTAAAGTCATAAGTTTATTTATGTTTTGATCAATTACATCAAGAAATTTCCAAACAAGCTAAAAATCCACTTGATTGGCACTCATTTTTTTCAGATACAAAATTTTTGACGCATTTTTAGATGAGACACATTTCAGTTGAACAATCCAGTAATATATTGGATTTCAAAAGCTCTTTCGAGTGAAAACCATCGAGCTGAAGTTTTTCCATTACGTCTAAATTACTTTGATGCGTGGTTCAGATCAAATGTTTGCCTTCTTTCAAATTAAGTTAACGAAAAGATCAATGAGCAAGTCAGGTGTCTTTACTGTTTAACTGTAGGTATTCTAAAGTTACATTTAAGTTAGTAAACGAGTTTGATACGTACTTATAAATTTAAAAAAAAACGTACCTATTCAGCTAAGTTGTATACGCAAATGATACCTAAAATATAGCTTGTTCAGTTTTTAACCTAGCTTAGTGCATGGACAGAGAAAATCACAATGTATTTTAACCATTTTATTTTACCTGACTGCGTGATGCAAAGGACGGTAATGTGTTTATTATTCCTATTACTTTCGCATAAATAGAGGTATCACAACACATCAAACGTGACAATCCGTGCGTAATAGTACAATCAACAGTGCCGGAATATAGGAACTCACAAAAACAAATTTACATGATAGGTAAATACTCCGTTTTCCAAACTAATTATATTTATTAAGAAAAATCAATTAAACACTTAGTCAAAATATTTTAACAGGCCCGTATTGCTAACCAGTGACCTGTATAAATAATAAAACAAAAGCCGAACTCCCGAAACATCTAAATTAATATTCCAAGCCAGTAGCTGGCCCATTACTGGAGCATTGTACACGAGATTCGGGCCAGCAACGAACCTCGCCGAAATATAATCAACTCCGAACTATGTTGCTGTGACGCAGCAATTCCAAACTTAACCCTCTATTACGATATTACGGGAGTAATTTAATAAGCTTAGTTGTGGTCTAATGATTGTTGTTAATAGATTAATGTTTAAACTTTGTTAGTCATGAGTGGCCTTGGCGTTTATGCATATTATCGCGGTACACCTAGGGACACTACTTACCTAATTTATTTTGTGATATATGGTCCCGAGTTCTACCGTAGGTGTTGTACCTATACAGTGTGTAACAAAAATAGGTACTGGTGATCCTTTTAAGGAAATAATTGGTAAGTATTGTATTCTAATTATGACGTGCTAATACTATTTTTTTTACATTCAAAACAATGTTTTCCTACTTTCTCTTAGTCGCAATACGATAGCAATTATTCCCTTAGGCATTGTCCTAATGAAACGCGAATGCGCGATCATCGCCAGTTCGCGCGAACTTTAGGTACTCGTACGAACGCACGATCAAACATATTGTACTCAAAGGCATTGTCCTAATAAAACGCGAACGCGCGATCATCGCCAGTTCGCGCGAATTTTACTAGTACGAACGCGCGATCAAACATATTGAATTCGAATAGGTGTCCTAACCGATGCGATGATCCCGCATTCGCGTTTCATTAGGACAATGCCTGCGACGGATCACCAGTATTTTTGTTACATCCTATATTTTGACTGTTACTGTTAGTCGTTTATCAGATTTAAAAAGATGTCGTGACTAAATTTGTATAATATTGTGCCTACACTAGACTTAATCTTGTAGGCGTTAAAAATGTAAAACCCCTTTTTACCCCCTTTGGGGATTAATTTCCAAAAAAAAATCTCATTTCAGGTAAATGATATTTTATACCAAATGTCCCTTCTGCGTCTCTTCCTCCATCTCTTTTGGTCTACTTTGGCTATGTGCTGTATATCAGTGTTTTTATAACGTGACTGTTTTAGATATACGTAATTTGTATCGTGCAATATCGATATTCTGTTACAGATGTAGTGCATAATAATAGCTTTCCTTCGTATTTTCTCTTAAAAGTTTTTATCAATTAACTTCAGTAGATGGGTAGAAGCTAATGGCTTACTAATGTTTCGACAAAAATTATTTAGCAAATTCTTAACTCCCCGAACTACGTATCCCATATTTTTATTTGGTCAAATTATTATTTCCCAACTCAACGTTTCGCACTGATATCATTTCCCAACTAATGATTTGATAAATTATTGTTAGACAAATTATTACCTGGGATTTTTTTAAAGATGTCAATTATCTTTTCGACAAACGTATTGATTGGCATACCTTATTTCATCTCGGCCAAATTATCTACAGGTAAGAATCTCCTTTTAATTTTTATTAATGTATTCAATAAAACATGCCTAAATAAGCATGTTCCATCCGTTTTTAGGGTCATAAAAAAAGAACCCTAACCTATCTATCTCTGGGAGCAGTTTCGTTTTTAGGGCCATAAAAAAATAACCCTAACCTACCTATCTCTGAGAGCAGTTTCGTTTTTAGGCTGATAAAAAAAACCCTAACCTAACTATCTCTGGGAGCAGTTTCGTTTTTAGGGTCATAAAACAATAACCCTAACCTACCTATCTCTGGGAGCAGTTTCGTTTTTAGAGTCAAAAAAAATAACCCTAACCTACCTATCTCTGGGAGCAGCACTAATTGCTACACAATTATTTACCACATAAACTTTGACAATATGTTATTTGCCTTAGCAAATCATTTGCTACACAATTATTTATCACATAAATTTTAATAAAATTTTGCAATATAAAAATTATGCGAAATAAAAAAAATTACTAAGTAAAATTATGCCAAGGATTAGTTTGCGAAATTAAACTTCGGCGAAAAGTTGGTTGCTAAATGAAATTTGACGAAACATAATTCGGCAAAAAGGCAGTACACCGAAGCTAATTGAGAGTGCGCGCTAAAAACGAACTTATCCGAGAAAATACGATGGAAAACTATTATACACTACATTGCTAACATTAACATGTTTATTTAAAAATCTGACTGGTGTAAGTGGATTATTTTGTACGGCTAATACAAAAAGTTATCAGAAAGCTTTTATTGTAACATTTGAAAAAGAAACAGATGATATTTTATTCCTCCCCTTACAACACATTATAATGTAATATGATACTTCAAGTGTTTCTTAACTGAGAAGTTTAGTTACATTATAGATACGTAGTACTATAAGCTGAAATGAAATATTAAATGTATACGCCTTATCCCATACAGGTCTAGTAGTATTTGTTATTTAATTTATTCTTGTCAATTTTTATCTCACATTTCAAAATTTTCAGAACAATTGTTAAAAACCACCAGTTAACTACTTTTTGAAAACTCTATAGTTTAAAAGAGACAAAAGAAGAAGGATTAAATATAATGTGATTATTGAAACGGGTAACTTTCTCTGTATTTAATGTCTGAATCTAACGAGCGTTTTGTAAAATTAACTTTGAACGAAGGCTGTATTTACTGGCAAACCAAATGTGTAAAATAAGCTGTAATCACTCACGTGGAATGAAAGATACCATTCATTATTTCCCTAAGACTCTTGACCGAACAGAAGGGCAATGCATCATCTACTCGTATGGATAAGCTTGAATTGACTGAAAAATTAGGTACATTTCTTCCGTCCATATTAGGGTTGCCACCCGTACTATAATATATAGTATCGTACTATATTTTGGCTTGGTGTACTGTTGAAAATATGCAAAAAACACGAAAATACTATACTTTTGGAACGTTTCATGAGGTAACAACAAGGTGTACTATATTTTTTTTATGTAGGTTTGGAAAATACTATATTTCTCTCAAAAAAAGGTGGCAACCCTAGTCCATATGAGTTTTTAAGGGGTGTTTGCTTATCAATAACTCTTCCTCGTACGCCCAAAAAAACTTGTGAAGATACATAAAATAGTTGGACTGAAATATTTAGGCAGTGAACAATTTTAATAATCCCTACAACAAAAAATATAACTCCAATTATTTGAACCCGATTATGATGTGATGTTGTAGTGAGCCTTCTTTGCATTACCCTAAAGAATAGTATTTTTATCATTTCCTATTAAATAAATATCTTAACGCACAAAGTGAACACGCTAATTCTTAATACATAAAACGAATGCTAAAACATTAACCATTGTACCGAATAAAGACGAATGTCAAGCCTAGCACTTTCAATAACACAGCGGATATTTAAGAAGAATAATATACCCGTTCCCAATCTTCATATGGACAATTGGTCTTATAATTTATTATGTTATCCACATCGGACTAAGCAAAGCGGTTACATATCGGAACGTCCCGTCCGGTGCGTATAAGTTATAGCCCTTTTGCCAGAGGTTAAAAGACAAGATAATATCATGGATTTACCCTGCATCCCTTCAGGCCTTCTTTGCATATAAATAATCAGGATTGGGAACGGGGATGTCGGATGGCGGTTAGTTTTCGTCGCTTGACAAATTGTAAGGTAAATTAATTTTTGGGATACCAGGGCAATATTTTACTGACATAGCCAAACTAAGTGAAGGAAGACTAAAAACTAAGTACAAAATATTTAAGTAATATTGGTTTTTGTTTACTTGCTTTATTATTTTATTATATGTTTCACTTAACTATTTACATCAAAACATAAACCAACCAGTGCCACAAATAACTTAATACCGTTGCAGATTTAAGTTTTTTTTTTCTACTCAAGCTGAAGATTTAAATAAACATCTTGGATAACATTATTATTATTTTAACTGGATGGTGCGGTCACGGACTTTAATTGTTGAGCCATTTAGGGTTCACTTTACATTGGACATTTCATAGAATGAGTACTAAAAAAAAGAAAGTAGCTAGAACCGTAAATGACCCTACAATTAAAATACGTCACTGTACCTGCTATTCCAAATCTAGTTTATATTGTATAGTCGAGTGTTAAATTCAGCTCTGTTATGTACAACACAGCAATGTTAGCACTAGAAGTATCTAGGTAAATGAAGTGTTCAAAATGATCTAAACACGACTTTATTGTTAAGAGAAAGAAATCGCGTGAAGTTTATTTTGAACACCTGACACATCGATTAAGAGACTTCAGAATACAAATTATATACATATAGTGTCCTATTTACTAAGTATTGAGTCAAATGAAATTTCATAACTCTCTTGCAATAAGATCTTAAGCTGATGATGTATCTTGAAAATAAATTTCGTTCCGGAAATGCACTAGAAATATTACTTGGTTTATTGAGGTGGCCCTGCCAGCTGCAGTTATGACATGAGTAATGTTGAGTAACAGGGCTGACGGGACACACGGAACAGCAATATGTGCCGTTCAAATTTATGTAACGAAATTGTGGTAATATACTGTCATAACTAAGTTATGTAGAAAAATAAATCTCACAAATATACTTAATAGTGATGAACAATCCCTTTTGAACGCGATCGACTTCCGAACTCTATTTGTTTTTAGAGCGAATGACAACTAACGTTCTCATCTCTGTAGCGTAAGCTAAGCTAAATATCACATTTTGGAAACAGAATCTTCTGAAATGGTACTATTATTTATTCTGTGATCCTGGCTTAAAAACTAGCCTCGTGTATTCCGGGCATTAGGTATTTATTTCTACTTTCTACTTCTTATTCTGCGAATACCTAGGTTTTACGAGCTTTACCCAGATTTCGTAATAAAACTGCTAGATCTAAATACAAACTTAAAATATCCCAGGCATTTTGAATCGTTCCTATGTCTGCAAAGTTTGGCATTTATATATTTCATGTTCTTTTAACTAATTCAAAACAAACTCTTAACAATTCCAGTCTTTTGTTTTGTCTTTAATCATTCGAAGTTTTATTACATTACTGTACGGCTGAGAGAGAATTAATTACGCATACAATAATTTAAGTTTAGAATGTTTAATAACTTCATTTGGAATACTTAAATGATTTCATGACATTGAATATTAGAATAAAGTAAGTGAATTTAATTGAAATAGATATTCATATGCATAGCAAAAGAAAGTGTCATCTCATACAATACACGGAAAAAGATTTAGAGATAAGTTGTAGTGATTTTTATATATAAAATAAAATGGGTCGCTGACTACTATGCTGATACTAGGGTATGCAATACCGGTATTGCCTGTATGGGCTGATACCGAAATTCCGGGATTGTCCATAGTGTCCATACAATCAATACCGGTATTGCATTTCCTAGCTAATACCACTATGAAAAACGTTTATCGATAAAGAAAAGTAAAAATGGAGAGAGGTGACAGATGCATACGAAAATCAACGTGATATTCTTAAACCTATAATTTATGTTTTAATAGCTAATAGGCGTTTATTTCCTGGTTTGGCCCTTTAACCCCTCCAGTCATACGCACCAACCAAGATGAACCGTATAATTGTGCACTGTAGTGCACGGAACGCTTAGTTAGCTCACCTAGCTTAAAAAAATAAAACTACATCTGTAGTAATTATTTATGCACCTAAATTGACATATAGGTACCGTCAATCTTGGCAACTTTACTTTCTGTGAGCATTTTACCAATAGTCTGCTATAACAAGAAAATGATGATACTGAATGTAAATCACTACATAGTATAAAACAAAGTCGGTTCCAGCTGTCTGTCCCTATGTATGCTTAGATCTTTAAAACTACGCAACGGATTTTGGTGCAGTTTATTTTAATAGATAGAGTAATTCAAGAGGAAGGTTTACATGTATAAATGCAGCCGTGCGAAGCCGGGGCGGATCGCTAGTAACTTATAGAAACCTAATGTACCTTTTAAATCCAACAATTATTTTAATACCACTACAGTGGCAAACAAGCATACGGCCCACCTGATGGTGAGCAGCTACTGTAGCATATGGACGCCTGCAACTCCAGATGACGGCGGTCGATAAGGGATAATAATTAAACTAAAAACAAAGTATAAAGTCAGTAGACCTGTGTTTATAGTCAATAAATTAAATAAATTATCTACCCCTTTCACCTAATTTAACGTAATGGCGAAGACGCAAGATTCTGCACAGCCAGCCCACTATTCTTTAAGCCGCTGTAAAAAGTTTATGCCGTCTTAGTCGGGGATTTGTGGACGTTTATAAATAGTAAGGAAGACTGCGAGCGAGGCTAGCATGCCGCGAACACAATTTGTTTGCTTAGTAAAATAAAAACGAAAGCTGTGATTTTAGAACAGATTTTAACGACACTGTAGATACTAACCCTAACTGAGTAGTTAATTTATACCCTCAATTAGTTAATTTATGATTTGTCCTTATCTGATACTTTGACAGTTTCGTATGTTGGAAACAGCTAGAGAAAACATAAATAAACTAATTGAGACCTGAGAGATGTTTATGAATAAGGCAGTTAATGTTTTAGCTGGTGTATAAAACGAGTAGTTTCCGCAAATTAGTAAAGTCTTAAATGCTAGCTGACGATTATAGATTCATTCATTTAAGTAGTTCACATCAGTACTGATCGCATCATATCATAATTTTCTTTTTCAGTCGAGAAGCAAGTCATTATTGCAGAGGAAAATAGTTAAAAGAACAGTACTTAAATAAAATTATATCGAGTACGTTAGACTTCAAACCTACCTATTGAATTTAAAATTTTGTGCCATCTAACACTAAAAGTTACGGTTTAACTCGCGTGTATTTTAGTCGCGTGTATAAAAGTTAAAGGTTAGGTACTTTATAGGAGAAGATAGTGAAGAAAGAAGTATGGTGTTGAAGTTTAAATTAATGAAGGGTGGATGGTTTCGTACAAAAAATAGAATAACAAATAGAATGGTTAATTTAATCGTATACAAAATTAAAAGCGCAGTTCTAAATGTTGTCAATGTGCCTAAACTTAGGTACACTCTTCACATTATAATTGAAATCGACAGTAGACGTTACATTTTCCAGTAAAACAAAGAAATTTGTAATTGTAAATTCAAGCTTAACTTTCTACTCGTCATGCTACATATGGAGCAGTAAAAATAAGATGCGGGCTTAGCAGTTAAATGAAAAATATGCTCCCGTCGCTTCACGAGCGTCCCTCGAGGAAATTAAGACGGCCAGGGAAATATGCTCGGAGTTATCACAACTCTTTACGATAGTCTGGAAAAGCTTATCTTATCTTACAAGGCTAGTTATACGAGTGGAAAAGTTTATTAGATATACCAACGGCCTGGATTGTAAAGAGGAAGTCCTGCCCCGCTATGTCGAATCTATATCAGAAAAATACTACAAACAAATAGGTATGCTTTAAATTATGTAGCTCCATTTTCAATATCATTAGCAAGATAATAAGGCAAAGCAGCTCGCAAATGGCTCTGCAGTCATTTAAAAAAACGGCCGTTTGAATATATTACATACCCACAACGTAGACAAAAAGTATGTGAACTTGTGTTGTTTATGGTTCCTAAAAACAGACAGTTGGAACAGCTATGGAGTTTCAAACAATATTGTCTACTTGGTACCGAGTTTTTGGTATCATTAATGTACGGAATACATACCTGCTTCTATAATGAACTTAACTCCACAAATTATTTACAAGGTTACTTACTTTCAATCCATGGCAAATATGAATATGATATTACTGATAAGTACCCAGTAATTTCAAAATATGAATTGAACAGAATTAGAAAACTTTATTTTTTGTTATGTTATTTATTGAGGTAAATAAATTTTGCATATTTAGGTACTTACTCACTCAAGTCGTAAATAAATGTAACTTGCAAAAACCGTATTAGCTGACAAACTCATAATTAAGCCGGCGTTGTTCCGCAGCTAACTTAGAACATGCATTGTAGATGTATGTAGACTGTAGAGTAATGTAGACACGAGCCAACTTAGACTACGCGTTGCCGAAATGCACGTCGGAATTGTCCTGTTAATTCCCTATTCAGCTATGTAGATAGGTACTCGTACCGGGTGTAATTCCCACTGTTTGCCAAACACGGGTACTTCGAGGGCTCAAGAGAACGGTCTCTGCAGCCTAGTCGGATTGCAAATGTTCTTACCTTTGAAGCTAGAACTGGATTCGCATTCTGGTGTTTGTGTGTTGATCGTTTTTTTTCTTAGTTTGGCATTTAACTCTTTAAAAAAAAACAATACAATGACAAAGCAATACAATAAAGAATAAGTACATATTTATTTAGTACCTTTATTTATCATCTCCTAACAGCCACAGTAAGTACAATCTTTGCTTAGTATTGGCCTTAGTAGATTTGAGTAAATTGTCCCCAAATAACTGTTGTTGTACGAGTATACCTTGGTTTAAGGCTCTAAATGCTTGTATCACTAATACAGCTAGGGACATATACAAGGAGAGACAAAACAACGATCGAACAACCATAAATCAAACTTATATATTGTATATGTATATTATTAGGACAAATTTATCTGATAAATTTGGTCTCATATGCCAATTAATGACGGATATTTAATAAATAAAAGCAGGTTAAGCACATAATGTCTTTCGCGTAACCAACCCATCAGTCGAAAAAAACTGTATATTTTTGCATTTTTTGCATTCTAACTACATTTAGAGCTCTTTATTTTCAGAAAGTCATATATTAGACACAATATCAATTGCTTAGTTACTAGTTTCTGGACGAATTACACAATAAAAAATACTTTAAAACATAAGGTGTTTTGGGGGCCATATGGGGCTCGTGAAGCATGGTATAGACTACGAGAATATATTTAAGAAATGTGCAGTGATGCGAGTATACCAAAAACATTTCTGACAGGTACTTAAGAGCTGGCATGTGTTTGGGCTTAACAAGTCGCCCTAAATAAAGGGCTATTTGTTTGAGTAAGCCCTTTATACACTCTGTACTCGTGTGAAGGATGTAGGAAGGTTTTTCGTACAAGACGAAGTCGCCCACTCAATTAACGTTAGACGAGAAATGTTAGTATAATAGATCTAAGATTATGTGAGTAGATCCAAAGTTCGTGTGATTCACTTAATGGTTTTAAATCAATATAGCTGATCTTTTTTATTTTGCATTTCAATCAGTATTTTATAAACTATTTCTAAAATAACTATTATGATGAGGATTTAAATATAAAATAAAACTTCGGATATGCCTTACTTGTAAAGAATATCTTAGCTTTGAAGTATTTTTAAAATCTTCCCTACTTATACCTTTCTACCAAGAAAAGTAAAATTCTTAGACTTACACTATAACGGAACAGTTATACGGTTCCGTGCAACATCTTTGTTCAACAAGATGTGATCATCTTTGTGTAACAAGATGTAAGCGATGTATCTCTTAGTATTATTACTTAGGGGTTTTCGTCAAAATAACCTAAACCAATTGTTTTCAAAGGCCTTAATTATGTTTACTTCATAGCAATGATTAACAAATCAGGTTATTTGATCAGGGTATCGTGACTTGGTGACTCGGGGTTGTGTGTTCAGATCATAGATGTAGTGTAATAGTTTTTAGGCATCGTTGGCAGTTATATAATACAAAAACTCTAAACCATATTTGATGGTTAGAACCGGTATTATAATTAAAATACGAGAATACGAAAGCGGTTGAAACTTTAAATGCATAAGAAGTAAAACTGATTACAATTCTAATTACCTAAAAAAAAGTTGACAAATATTTACTTATTCCGTGTAAGAGATATGTATATTGGAATTTACCATATCAATTTATTGGATATAAACTGGAAAACAGGATAGATAATAAGATTGTATGCTAGCTATATAAAACTTCGTCACTATCGTGGCTAAGTGATATTAAGAAAATAGTTAATAATTGCAAATCGCTCATAGTTTAGACCACAGAGTTAATCAGAGCACTATTCAAGAAATTAGTATGCACCACAGACCAGTTACGAAGCTTTGCTTACACAGGATGTTCGTAATCTAAACGTTGTAAGTGTTACCTTTATTAAAACAATCTTGCACATTGTTTCATTTTTGTAGTCGCTATTTATATTTTACGAGAATACTTGGTTCTTTTTCAACGCGAAACTGTTAAGTTTGAATAAGCTAGTTAAATACAGTCAAATTTATTGATGCCGGTCTCTAGATAGTCAATTGATGCCTAGCCTCCTCAAATTTGCCTGGGATTAAAAACTGATCTCTACCCAACGTAGGTGCATTTAATTCTCACTAATGGCCGCCTTTTCTCATTTCAACAACAATAGAATATAAACATTTTTTTTGTAAATAACACCATATTATTCAAGCCAGGTAAAGTTACGCATAGCAGGCAATGTTATAGCAGTTGATAGCAAAATTTGCATCAACTATCCAATTTCATCATTAATGTTATACCGTGAGTCTGCGTCGAGCCTGTAGATGTAGACTGCCAAAGAAACTATACACTAAATATATTTTCTTGCGCCAATATGAAAGGAAATAGCAAACCTTATTGCGATAGGTCAGACAGTAAACAGGCTTTTTTTCTGGACAGTACAAACAGAAACATATTACTGTCTGGAGTAAAGTTATTATCCCTAGCACTATACATCTACTTATAGGACTGTCGCGTGCTTTTTAAAATAGTGCCAGAAAAGTGAATTTTCTACCAAATGAAATCCAACGTTTCAGTCGTATTTACGCGGAAATCACTATTCAGGAGCCGCACGATTTTGCGGCCTAGGCCAGGCGGATCCCAGGCTCAATTGAGTCGCGGCTTAAGACGACATAAACGCTAGGAGAATGTAAAATAGATTCATCACAAGTTCGTACAATAATTATAAATATTACTTACACAGTGGCGGAACTCCAAAAGCAATCTGCTAAGCTGGCCGCCGTAACACTCGTTTCCGACTGTGACTTTTATTCGCCGGTTTAGCCCAGATTATTCCGGTTTGGCGTCAGGAAATATGCCGGATTTTCACGGATTTCATAGCCACCGGTATTTAAGAATTGGTATTTAAGGGAAATTATCGAGAACTTTACATACATTGATTTATTGTGATGGTAATTTTGTTCTTTTCACTGCCCATGACATTCCTTTTAAGATAAGAATCATAATTATTGCCAATCGATTAAATGTATTCCTCAAGCACTATATAAACGCATAAATAAAAAAGGACTTGTACTGAGAAAACGTTATTTTTTTCTGTAAAAAACGGTAACTATTCTACATGAAGCTATGTCAATTGTTTAGTAAGTGTGTAAACTTACCCTGCACCGATTTTTATGAGACGTCGACACCCGATTAAAATCCGGACTCGACAACCGACAAGAGGGGAGCGGACACTACAGAACTTAGCAATATTAAGGAACACAGTATAAGGAAGGTGGTCTATTACCCCAGTAACCCATCTACGAACGAATAAAAATTCACGTTCGCAATTCCAACTCCGGACGCAGGGCTGTACCTAGCATGTTTCGCGCAACGGTAGCACCGCAGTATCATGTATAATCATTTAATCATGTCTAATTTGGTCGCGTCACTCGCGTCATCAGTGAACTACTCGTTGTAAATGCCTGAACTCTGGTTTTAATCTCGGGAGGAACGCGCGTAATCTATTTATAGTTATTAATGTTATTTTATATCAAACGACACACATTCACCTAAGCAATATTCAAAACCATTGTGTTCATCCGTTTCTCCAAACCCAAGCAACATAAAACACAAACACAATACGTGGGACTTCTTTATCATGTGAGGAGAGTACACAAAATGCTTAAAACAGCAAAAAGGCGCGGACGTCGCTTGAATTGTAAGCAGTGTTCAAGTAACAAACTATTAGTTATGAGCATACTTCTGTTTTGCCGAGTCTGGGATAAAGCAAGCATGAGCCACTTTATCTGGGTTTGCGGAGTGCAATTGAAAACATGTGTTACATATAAAGGTTTGAAGTCAGTTATTGAGGATTCTAGTTAGCCTTTTGCAATTTCTTTTTGTTGCGAAATTGGTTGCAGCTGCTGCATTTTTCGCGAAATTGGGAAAATTACCATAGGTTTTTACTGAAAACAAGTATTAGTGCGCTAGTCGACCCTGTACGAGTCTAATTTTACAGAGATACCGCAAATCGATGTACAGTTTAGCCATTTGGCACACACATACTAGAGGTCAAAACAAAATTTTTGATCCGCAGTTCTTTAAAAAAAATCCCTTAGGAGGGGGGTGCTGATTCATCATTTTTTTTGTATGAGAAAAAATTTTTTTTTATTCAAAAACCTATCGTGTGTGGTATCATATGAAAGGGCTAATAGAGGCGGTTCTAAAAATATACCACATCATCACATTTCAGCCATTTTTTTATTATTAAAACAAAATTAATTTTCAAAACATACCAAGTTTGGGCTCCTCCAGATACGATATGGCAGATTTTTTTTTTGTACAATATATCACAAATGATACTTGATACCCTCATATTTAACCCCAAGAAAGCAATTTTGAAAATATTTTCATTAAGTATTTATTTTTTATTTTTCAATATTACAAAATAACGCAGTACAAAATGTACTGAAGTAGAGTTCTACTAGAGTTCTACTCCAGTACATTTTGTACTGCGTTACTTGATAATTTTGAAAAATTAAAAAAAAATGCTAAATGAAGTTATTTTCAAAATTGCTGTCTTGGGGTTAGATATGAGGGTATCAAGTATCATTTGTGATATATTGTACAAAAAGATAATCAGCCATATCGTATCTGGAGGAGCCCAAACTTGGTATGTTTTGAAAATTATTTTTGTTTTAATAAAAAAAAAATGGCTGAAATGTAATGATGTGGTATATTTTTAGAACCGCCTCTATTAGCCCTTCCATATGATACCACACATGATAGGTTTTTGAAAAAAAATTTTTTTTTCTCATACAAAAAAAATGATGAATCAGCACCCCCCTCCTAAGGGAAATTTTTTAGAGAACTGCGGATCAAAAATTTTGTTTTGGCCTCTAGTATATGTGTGCCAAACGGCTAAACTGTACATCGATTTGCGGCTTTATTTTGTATACAAGGGGCACTACGCCTTTGAGAATAGTACCTGCTGTGAATGTTTAAATTTATTACGTTATCAGCCCTAGTGCAATATACGTGAACCCGAAAACTAGCTGAAATAGCTACTTTTAAGGACGCTTGGGGCTCAAAATAATATATTCAAACAAAACCTATTTCACATTTACCCATAGGATCTTAAAGTAAGTAGGTATAATAAATGAAATATGTATTTTGTAAGTTTTTTGAGTAAATGTTTTATTTTGTTGTATTTTTTTTCATTTGTTATACCTAAGTACAATAAACTGTTTTGCTATTTACGATATTCCTATTGTGTTTAGGCTGACAATAACAATTTCACGCTGCATTTTGACAGCAGGGAAAGTGATCAAATAATTATTCATTTAATCGGCAAAACATGCTTAAAATATACCATTTTTACTTTCTCCATATAATTGTGAACATCCTGATTCCGAAAATGAAATTAAAATGGAGTTTTAGGATCTTGAAATCAACTTAACCCCAAACTTGCCTCAAGCCGTTTTAATTGATAGACTTCATACACCAAGAAAAGGCACCCAATATTTCTTCAGTTTCATCGACGGTGCTGCCCTACTCAGCCCGTCTACTTCTGCCCTGCACTAGCATCTTGTTGTTAATCAATGTTTAATTTAATTAAAATTGTAACTCTATTTTGCGGTAAATAAATGAAGAAAAGTCTGGTGTTTGTTAAATCCTATCTCGTCTGTCATTTGTTTATTATATTTAACTGTGCCCGTCTCCTGGACGAGTCACGTGCCAGCCTCATATGTAGTCTCGAAGTCTAGTCATGTATCTTCGTGTTTCATCGCGGGACGCAGATGCAAGACGCTGGAACACCTAGTTTAGACGTGTATACTCGACGAAGCAAGAGCAGGATTTTCTCAATGTATTTGAATAATGTCACAGGTATGTGGTATACAGTTTTATGTCTCTTTATAAATTTTGGAAACATTTGCCATTTTATTAGCCTTGGATTGTTTGACACCCGATGGGTGACAAGCGGAACCATGGTTTAGTAGTATTACTAAGCCTTCGCTGTCTGTCTGTCTAACTATCACTTAGTGGGTGGGATGTATATGTGGACGAGTTTAGTGCAAGGGACCACTTTGTCGATTTACAAGGACACTTTTTCCTTTCACTAATAGATAGTGCATATTGCGTAGTTTTAGAAAGTACTAGTAACTCCATATCGACAAAGTGGTCCCTTTCCCCGTATAGTGACACATATATAGAAAGATTATGACATTTAGCGGGACCTTTTTGTTTATGATCCATATTAGATAGAAGATTTAAACTAACACTGAATGTTTATATTTTTGTGGTATCTCAATAACGGTTAAACACAGACCTTGTTCTCTGTGTGATTAAGAAGAAATATATTATATAGGGAACAAATAATAAGAATCTGTTCAGCGTAAGTCAGTCTTAAAGACAACTAAACAGATTAGAAATTATTAATATGTATGGATCCAAGGGTCTTAAACATAGGTACCAGTGTATTCTTTTGCGGACTCGCACTGGCCAGTTTTTATGAAGTTTATGACTAATATTAATATCGAACTAATAATAAGTATAAAACTTTTAATATGGATATCAAGATTTGAATACCTACTAACCTAACTTGCCGCAAGGACAACCACATATCACATCTCTAATTTTGTTTGGCCCTTTCTTTATTGCAATGAAGCACAGAAACTTGTTCATATTGAAATCGATTATTAACTTTCTTTACCTCGCATCTCTTTATCACCCAATCTGAAAAACAAACCTTATTTCATGCTGATAACGTTCAGATTTAAACTCAAGCAGAATAGGCTGTTTTAAAAGTTACTCCCCACCTTTACAATCTCCACAGTAGTTCACGAGCGAATGTGCTGGAGATTTAGGAGGGTCAGTACAGAACCCGCAGTTTGTCTTTCGGACAAGGGTCTGTGTGCGGTTAGAATTAACTTGTCACAATTGGAGAACAATATAATTTGGAAGTAATCGAAGCACTAGTAATAAATTTAATTTATAACGGTTTTAACTTTTCGGGGTAGTTGTTAGTAGCGGTTAAGCAACTTTGTGAGGTTTAGAAACGGTCCTATTTTCTAGTTCCAGATTTGTGACCGAGTGGAGAAAAGTTTATGTTGTTTCGGAGTATAGTGACCATTTGCTTAAATTAACTTTTATTATATTCTCTGACCTTAAGATTACATTCCTTACTTTTTGCTTAAAAAGTTGCAGCGATTGTGTAAAACCATTTTATCAGCATTTAAGCCACTTTAAAATCCGACCGCGTTAGTTCTCGGACTTTGCAGCGGCAAAATGTGAAACGGCCACATTAAACGTATTTTTTATACTTATCTGACTTATTGAAATGTTTATAACTCGCAAAGTCGGTGTCTTGTCTAATACTTAACTTCATATGGCGAGACGCTTTTCCCATTTTATAGCTGCGAAAACTACAACTTTCTTTGCAATGGTTGTCACAGTAAAATAAGAAACATTTGTAATATCAGCAACATCAAAAGAAACTTATACACTTATGATCACTTACGAGCACGTGGCATCCAGTATTTACAGTTTCCGGGAATCCTTTTCCTCGCTAAGTGGTGCTATTCCGCTATATCGTCCCATATGCATGCAGGAACCTTGCCGAGTTTAGAAAATGCTGCAGCGGCTTATATTGGCACCTTTCCAAGAGGATAGCCCACACGGCAATTTTGACCAGATTAATTGTTACTACTTTTGCCAAATGCACTCTAGAGTCTGGATTTATGAAACGAATTTCGGATGTAGCATTTGGTGTCATATGTGTAATGTATTGTTTCGCGAGCAGTTGTTTCGGCGGCTTAGCGTTTCGTGTGAGACATTTGTCAGGGATTTTCTGGTATAAATTATTGTAAGTAATATTAATGTACCTAAATGACGTGTTTTTGTTCTGTTGATTGTATTCGTAATGCATAAGTTGAAAACATAGATTCACAGATAAATTATCTAAAATGAAATGATGAAAATAGTAAACAATGTTGTGAAAGTATGTTTCAACTTGTGTCCAGATTACTTACGCCGATTTTCTAACGCCAGGCCGAGTAGTAGGCGCTTGCACAGCTAATGGTTCGAAAGGCGTAGCCGCTGCAGCTTGCAGCCCAGCACTATATAAAGGCATGGGGATTACCAACTCTGGACTTCAGCACAAAACAGCTCGCGAAACCGCTGACTACCCTTGCTTCCCCAACACTATACACAGAGAGTGCCATACCATGACATAATAAACCAGATTGCATAATTTGGGGCCACTTCAGCACTTTTACCACAAAATGTTGAACAAAAGAAGACAAAGTAGCTTTCTAAAGCGATGCTATAGTAGTTTAAGCATATTTAAACAATATACCTGTGATCCAGTTTTAGCTCAATCTCATTTCTTTGAAATATTTTATGTTTATTTCTGAAGTCCAACGGTATTTCTTCCTGTTACGTTGCCAATTAAGAGACTTTTAAGTAAGTAGTTATAATAACTGCAAAATTTATTTTAATTAAGACTACGTGTAATGCAAACTAATAAGTTTCGGTGTTGTCTGCTAGTTTTCACTAAACATGCAGCTAAACTGAGTAAAGAAAATCAGTTTTTAATATGCATGCTCACGACATTCATCACAGGTCAACATACAACGTCTCTTTAATTATATAAACGTCATAGTTGGATGCATCCATATAACTACACCAAGCTATAAGGTATCTAAATGAATCTTGGACGCCTCAGAAGGTCCTACTGAAATATGCACTCAAATTTGACGGCTCGTTGGGGCAGCAAAAACCTTGCGTAAATAAAGGTCAGGGGAATGAGGCCCGCCTTAGATCATAAATCAGGCTGAGGGACGCTCGCTTCTCAGCTGACAGGAACTAGAAGTACGGAGATCGCATTAGGATATGACAAAGCATGTACTTGAAGTACCTAATTTGAGATTAAATATTGTACATTGAAAATAAACCTAGGTACCTATTTTTGATACCTACACAGATAAAAGGATATCTTAATCCAAGATATTTCATTCTTGTATATAAGGAAAATCGATAATTTCTTGAACCAATCGATTTCTTGAATTTGTTGAACCAAGTATGATTTTGTTGATCCAAGATAGAACTTACTTGGTTCAAGATATTTTTTACTTGATTTAAGAAATTATCGATTTTCCTTATATACAAGAATGAAATATCTTGGATTAAGATATCCTTTTATCTGTGTACTAAGTATTGGAGCATTTCTTGTAAAGATGGCAAAGTTGGTTGAATTAAGTAAACTCATGTGTAACAGTCAGCGTCAAAAGTAACTACGCAAATGAAGGTGTCAAAAGTCCTTATTGCCTTTAAATAAAGACTTTTGACGCCTTCATTTGCGTAGTTACTTTTGACGCTGACTGAACAACAAACAGGTGGGTTACATTGAAAAATCTTTTTCAGCATTCAAGACTCGAATATAAGTTTTATTATATCACCCATGGAATATACCTTGTATTAAAAAAAGAATTGATTTTTGTTAACGACGTGTCATTGACTAAAGGCCGAATGACACCGGCTTCGTGTGCGTAGTCGTGAACGTAGACGTGCACGTCGCTCTGCGTTGTAAACTAAGAATTCTCATAAGACATGTCACACAGCAATCGCACGCACGCGTCACGCACCGTCACGCAAGTGATGTGACATGTCTTATGAAAATTCTTATTATACAAAGCAGAGGGACGCACACGCAGCGGGCGAGGTTCGGCCTTAACCAAATTGATCCTTTTCAAACAATCGCATCAGTAGTAATGTCTTTTGCCGTTTCATTTCTTCCTTTAAAGAAAACCAGTTCATTTTATACAAAAAAAGATAAAAGATATTTATTCTTCAAAACAAACTGTATCCTAACTCAAGGTGCGTAACGCGATGCCCGTCCGCAGGTGATTTGCACCACAATAACTAGAGGCCGACCCTTTTTGCAATTTAATGCTTCACTCTTGGCCGCTTATTTTCTAGCAAAATGACCGCTTGTAGTTTGCTTACTGTATGTCTTATACGTAGTGCAAAATACATTTTATCTCTAATTACCTACTAGGTTTTATATTTGTCAAGAATTTATAATTTAACTTACCTACACTTTCATATATATTACTTCAACCATTTAAATTAAGCAAACAATCATTTCAAATAATTGAAACATCTGAAATAACTGTACCAATATAATTTAGAAGATCTTCGTTTTGTTTGATCATCGTTTATTCAAACTTAGTGAAAATAAGCTATGGGTTTTAATGTTCTAAAATAACCACATTAATCAAGCTTATAAATCACTGTAGGTAATCACAAACATTGCATTATCCAGCTAATAGATACTTATTAAATTAACGCAGCAGATATTCCACTAGTATATAATAGGTTACACAATAGAAGACTGTAGGTACAAGGTGAAACATAATTATAAAAAAGAATTTTTATTTTTTGAAAAAAAATCGCATCAAAAAAATTTTTCTCCTGCTTTTATTACTCGCGGTACGATACAATTTATGGAATTTTACTCATCACCAGTATTCTTAATACTTGCTGTATAATTTTCATTACATAAAATGGATGAATTTATTTCAGTTATAGTATTATGGATACCTATTAAGTAACTATATAATAAAGATAAATATATAATTACAGATATATAGAAAAAATCCATAAATTGGGAAGAAAAGTCATTCCGGGCCAGGCCGTAGTTTCATAAACAAAGTTTTTTTAATATCCAGTTTTCTATGAGTTAACTAAATAAACGTTAATTTAGAAATGTCAAGTGTCATAGTTACGTAAAAAACAATCTTTTTTCTTTCAATTTCAATAAACTACGAATACATACGTCATATTTATACAAAAGAAAAAGTGCCCAGGGGGTTAATATTTATTAAAATAATTTGATTTGTTCTCTAGTTGTAATTACATTTTTTCTCATATTAAAAAGGTTTCTAAACTTTATTATTTTGCGTTATGCCTGCTCCTATTTAATCTGTCCTTCTACCCGATAACCTGCCTCGCAAACGTGAACATAATCCGATTTGTGTCAAGGACTGTCTCAGGCGTGTGGCTTAATGAATCCGGTCTTAAACGCCTCTCGCGTGAGGCAAAGGGTTAGACGAATATTTGCTTTTAGGTAACATGAATGTATAAACCAGGCGCGTTACCTACAGACTGATTGACAACCCTAATCCGTTGAAGGTATCTTCAAATAAAAACTACAGTTTTTTGAACACTGACTTGGGCGTTTAAGGGGCTACTTTGATAAATTATAGGTTTTTTCAAACGCTCCAGTGACTAAACGGGAAAAGCGACTGAATTTATTTTCGAGTATATATTATTAGACTATATACTCTTGTTTTTGGCACAAGCCGAAACACGATTGCTGAAAGTTGCCTCGATAGAAAAAAAATCCGAAGTTGGGTCCTTTTTCCTCTTATTTTTCTTGGCTTACGTAAACTATAAGAGATAAAGCAATATAACTAAGTAAAAAATATGGTACTCTGGTTTATCTAAAAAGTCACAGAAGCAAAATTAGACAAAACTTTATAGATTCACTTATTTATCGTAGTTTGGTTGAAAAGTCTAATCCTTAAGAGCGCTGCATCTCTTTCTCTCGTGCACAGGAGCCCTAAATGTGTCTTTAACAGATGGGCGTGGCTTGTCCGAATCGGGGAATGGCCTTAATTTGAGATCTATGCCCACTATTCTGTCCAAACCATGACCTTTCTAGGACCTTTTCCTGGGATTTACCGACTAGTCATGGTAAATACCCCGTTTTTAACAGTATTAAATTTGTAAATGTTAAAAGTTTCCTCGAAGAGCTTGACATTGTTCGGTATAGGTATTACTTCTGTAGTATCGCCAACACGCATGTGACACCTCTGAAGTTGTAGTCTTACCATCAGGCGGGCCGGATGCTTGCTTGCCTCCGTCTTAGTATTAAAAAAGTAATTGACCTTAAACTTGTTTTTGACACAATTTTTACGATTGCAGACTAGTAACTACACTATCGTCGTTATAATTATAGCAACATTTGTTGTAGGAACCATTGAATACTTTTATTGCACCGTACGAGCCTATAATTTCAAATGGCAACTTTACGACCCATTAAGAGATTTAAACTTCACATTGAGCCGCGAAACACGGAACGTCACAAGTAATGCGATTTGGCTTTTGTACCATCTAATCGCCCACACTCTTAAATGCCAGAGTGTTGCTGTTTGTACAATGTACAATTATCTGAAAACACGTGTTATAATTTCAAGTTTAATGCTTAATAAGTAAGTCATTAAACATTGTATAGGGATCCTTTTAAAAAGATTAAATAAATGTTTTCAGGGTTCTTTTTAATTATAAAATAAGAAACTGATTTTTTTTATCTAAATATATGTACATAATAATAATGTGTACATAACATTTGCGTTACATGAAGCGCAACGCATAGCCTAAACTATTGAAGTAGGTAATAATAATATACCGTTCAATTTTACTAAGATATTTCAATATTCGGATGCGGGCTATTAATTACCATCCTACTAGCATTTTTCTTAGTTTTTTCTACGGCTCAATTGCGCCTGAGGTCCTTTTAGCAACCTAATCTCAGGGGGTTGACGTAGCTTTTACGAAAGCGACTGCCAACTGATCGTCCAACCAAGTGGGAAAACTAGGTCTTATTTGGATTAGTACCGGTTTCCTCCGAAAAGTGAGGAGGCTAGTAATGAAATTATCGTAAAACACTGGTTTGCACACACTTTTCCCGAATTGCTGTAAAAATGTCACTTACAACATTTTGTTTTTGAGCAACCTTCATAGAATAGGCAGTTTCACACCGAGAGCAATCGGTTTTTATTTTCACTGCAGTATTTACGAGTTTGGTTTACAACGAACGTAAAGATATGGAAGGTTTTTATTGGTTGTTATGTTTTTACAGTTTTGGGGGAAAATGAAGAAAGACTCTTAGGATTATGCTACAACATAATATTGAGCAAATCGGATAGTGTAATCTTAGGAATCGTCTTTTTATACATTTTATACAAACTAATTCATGTACCTAAGGAGGTATATATCTCGATAGTAACACGCAGCGCGTCTTATTAAATTGGGTCCGGGAAAATTATAGATAAATACGACTTATTTGTTTACACATATAATAAGTGATCAAACGAACTTACCTTAAGTGATGTTCGATCATTATTATATGAAGTGCTTCGTTCGAAGATATATTTCTTACCATGTAGTATCTTTATGTTACTAGGCAACTGAACGCATTTTTAGAGCTAGATTTTAAAGCTGAAACAGTAAAAAAAATCATTTCTTGTCTATGCTTTCCTAGCTCCATAGATTATCTAACCTTTATGTCATTCTTTTAGAGCCTAAGTATTACAACTCCCTAGGGTAGCCAAGAAAGGCCTGAGCCTTACTTGCCTGGGTTGGGTGGGTATATATCTTCGAACGAAGCACTTCATATAATAATGATCGAACATCACTTAAGGTAAGTTCGTTTGATCACTTATTATACTTCAGTGCTTCGTTCTCGATATATTTCTTACCATGTAGAGGTTCAGAGATAATGGGAGTTGTAATCTGCTATTATTTCTGCAATGCTAATGGGCTAGAACTGAGCTATGTCTATTCTTAATTAAACATGTGTTAGTACTAATCAGTCTTTTTATTTCCCATTAAATACTTTAGCTAGGTATTCTTATACCCTTTATAACAAATAATACTGCTCCTTTGCAGATAGTAACAAAAATAAAACTGCTTTGTTGCAGTAACAAAATAAGTAAGTACCAACTAAACTAAAATATGTTCATAACATATTTATCTTTACATTTTTAACATTCAATACAAATTTTAATGCTTAAACATTATACTGCTTTAACAGCTAATTAAATAATCAACTAATAAGTATCACTTAGCTTATAGGTAGTACCTATTATATTAGGTACTATCAGGTCACCATAGATGCCTATGAAAATTAAATAACTATAACACAATCAATGCTGTAATTGTAATAACAGTTATTTACATTGACAAGATAGCATTAGCAAAATTGCTAGGGTCACTAATAACTGGTCTGTTGTAAAACTTTGCGAATGTTTGAGACGACCCTGTCCAGCCAGCTGCGCTCCTAATAGTGTCTATGGAAACACCTTTCATGCTGGCTGTAGAAGTTGAAGCGTGCCGAACCGAATGACTTTTAAAAATACTAGTGTCAATTCCTGACACTGCTAGAGTAGCTTTAATCCAGCGACTTAGTGTTGATGGGGTGGCTGCTTTATAAGGTTTTTTAGTTGTAATAAACAAATTATCAACTGCACCCCTGATACTCTGAGTAAAGTTAATGTAATATTGTAATGAAAGAGCAGGGCAAATTTCAGGGTCACTATAAAAAGGTAAAATTAGTGTTGGTTGGGGCCGCTCTGGAGCGGATGTTTTTATTATATCTGTAATTTTTATATGTATTCGAGACTCAAGGCAGGTAATATTATTTATTTTAATTAATGAAAGTGTTTGTACTCTCTGTGCTGTACACAGTGCTATTAAGGTAATTACTTTTTTGGTCAAAGTTTCTAAATTTAACGAGGAACATGGGTGCCAAGTCCGAAGGGTATTTAAAACTATGCATGGGTCCCACGTGATTTTATATTTAGGTAACGGTGGTTTAGTTTTATAAAAACCTTTTAGAAGCCTTTTAATTCTTTCATCTTTACCAATACGAGTACCAATAATTAAAGAGAGATCTATATCTGGAACTCCTAATCGGTTTTTTACTATCTCAAAATTGTTAATATTTAACTCCCACTCAGTGTCAGTATTTGTTTTCCTAGATTCTATGTCAGCCTCTACGTTTTCAGAAGATTTTATGTAAGAAGCATATATCCATAGGTTCCGTTCTTCACACCATTCCCAGATACTTCTGGCAAGCTTATTGAGGTGTGGAAACTGGACTCCGCCCATACGATTAATGTATGAAATTGCTGTTTTATTGTCTACTCTTAATAGTATATGTAAATTATGACTATTTTTGACAAAAGCTTTTAAGGCTAAAAAAATGGCTAATAATTCCAAGTAGTTAATATGAAACTTAAGTTCCTCTTGTTTCCATGCCCCATTCACTTTAATATTATTTGTCACCGCTCCCCACCCAGATCTAGAGGCATCTGTGTAAATCTCTAGGTCATACATATGACAATCAAAAGATTTTGAAGTCTTATAAATGTTTTCTGACCACCATTTAAGATCTAATTTTGTATCTGGGTGTAAATTAGTAGTGCTGTCATAATTGTTAAGATGTTGCAATAAAGCTAAATACTTTTGTCTCTCTAAATATTTAGTATATATCCACCCGTATTGAGCTGCTGGACAGGCAGATACAAGCAACCCCAACAGTTGAGCCAAATCCCGAATAACACAACTGCTCAAGTTAAGGAATTTTTCAACTTGACTGCTAATATGGTTCCGCTTTTCCATGGGTAATTCCATTTCCATAGTATTAGTATTATATATAAACCCTAAAAAATTACATTTTTTGGAAGGTACTATATTACTTTTATCAAAATTAATAACAAACCCTAAACATTGCAATAGTGATATAGTTTGTTTGACATTATTTAAACATTCCTTATAATTTGACCCTATGCAGAGTATGTCATCCAAATAAATTACATTTTTATAGCCTTTTTCTCTTAAGTGTGCTACCACAATTCTCATTATTTTAGTAAATATGTAAGGGGCCACCGAGAGCCCATATGGTAACGCTAAAAATTCATATAACTGGTTATTATATGAGAAACGCAGGTATTTCCTATCATTTTTGTCAATAGGTACAAGCAAATAGGACTCTTTAAGATCTATTTTGGCTAAAAAATTGTTTTTATTTATCATTGTCGCTGCTGTCCTATGATCTTCCATTTTGAAATGGGCTGTAGATACAAATTTGTTTAAATTCTTTAAATTTAGTATAAACCTTTTGCTGCCATTAGGTTTAGGAATAAGAAAAATTGAGGATAAAAACTGACCCTGAATAGGTTCACAAGCTGATATGGCTCCTAAATCAAGGAGTTTCAAAATAGCAGATTCCATATCTTGACTTTCAAGCTTTGAATTAGGTTGGTATTCCTTTGGGAGGCAAGCTTGAAATGGCAGACAGTCAAAAGGTATGTGATAGCCATTTTTAATATGTGCAAGTATAGACTTATCGTTAGTAATGCTATTCCAATATTTAAGAAAATGTGTTAGTCTACCACCATGACATACCGTTACTTCCGAGCAGGTGTTTTGCCTTCGGCTTTGGACTTCTTCGTGTTGTAGGAGTGGGACTTGTAGTGGGACGTGTAGGAGCTCCGGTCTGCTAGGCGTTTTGGCCCGCTCCGATTGTATGGTTTCTGTTGATATCGAGGCGGGCCCTTGTAGTTTCCCTGGCCGTATGCCTGACTTGGTTTTTTGTAAAAACTTGGTTTAAAATTGTCAACAGTTTTCTTGATTGAATGTGAGCTTTTTTGAGCATATTTCATGGCTTTTATTTTTTCTGATAGGTCATTTCCATATAGATAAGCATCACGGTCTGTGTCTTTAACCAAATCTAGAAATTTTTTATCTAAGATTGGTGTAATCAGACGTTTTCTTGCCTGTGTCTGAGTGTAGTGAAGATCACTTAGTATTTGAGACGCTTCACTGAGAGTGTTGATGATGTTGGACCTTTCTCCGGTATTTGTTGCTAACATTGTCAATGCTCTATTCAAGGCTGTCAGGCCGTGACCTAATTGCTGTTGTTCTTCTTCTATCTTCTTGTCACGGTTTCTAATGGCATCTGTGACCGTAGCCACTATTTCTGGGTTCAATTTAGGGGCTTGTAAAAGCTGACAATTGTTAGGCACCAAGTATTTTTCTAGCATATGCTGTTTTTCTTTATAGTCCCCTAACCCATTCTTTAGAATGGGTGACCACAGTTTTGCCAGGTCCCCATTTATATTAGGACCATATATCTGCTTCTCTTTAACTGGTTTTCCCAGGGCCTTTAACGTTTCACTGTCTAAGGTTACCTCTGACTGGTCAACCTCTACCGGAGGAGTATGTTCTTGGTCCTGTTCTACAAGAGGCTGGCCTTCCTCTTTTCTAGATCTTTCACCATCTGATTCTAGATTAATGTAATCAGCGATCTCCCCATCTTGTTCCATTTTTGATGGTGTCACATCCGCATCTGAAATACGGAGCGGTAGCACGTTATGTACTTTTTCTTATAAACAAACTTGTTCGTATATCTCGTATACGACCCAAGATGTGGTCAAAATACGTTAGTGCATCTCGTACACTACCCGTATTTGTATAACACGTCAATACGTCTCGCGTATCACCCGTGTAAACAACTTCCCGTTCGGGAACAGTATTTGAGGTTATTTTCTGTTGTAGCAAAATATACACTTCCCACTTACTTAAGTATCACTTTTCTGCAAGAAATATAAATAAATAAGGCATACCTGAATGAAAATCATCGACATCCTCGTAATCCCTGTACGAATTGTACGATGGCGAGCGTTTCCCCCGCCGGTCTTTCAGCCGCTTGATTTTCTTCAAATATTTCTCGATTTTAGTATCATAATCTTTTTTCCGCTTCGGCATCTTTGTATCACTGTTAATTAAACACTTTAAACACAGAATAACTCTAACTTTCTTGTGATTTGTGTACTTTTAAGTTATTTTTTCGTGGAGTAACAGCGTTAGTTGCCGCGCAAACGTAAAGAATGACATAAAGGTTAGATAATCTATGGAGCTAGGAAAGCATAGACAAGAAATGATTTTTTTTACTGTTTCAGCTTTAAAATCTAGCTCTAAAAATGCGTTCAGTTGCCTAGTAACATAAAGATACTACATGGTAAGAAATATATCGAGAACGAAGCACTGAAGTATAATTTAAAAATTACGCATGTATACGAGTATATCAACCTACCCATCGTCAAATTAATGTTATATTAAATATCGACTATGACTTCAAAGAAAACTTTATCTTATGTCAATGTTATTTACAAGAAGAAAAGGTCATCCATGTGCCAAAGTTCAACTTGAAAGGTCTGAAAAGCATGTAGCGACAATTTTCGCCCGTCCATCTTGCTTCTAATGAGTTAATGACACAGCATTCAAACAAAGGCGACTTTCTTCTCCAGTTAATCTCCAGTGAGACATATTTTATTTTAAAGTACTATCATGTCATCTTTGCTACCTTGAAGCGTCTTCAGTTTGAAACCCTATTTCATATACAAACACACTAGTACTGATTTAAACTCCAAGATTTCTACTCACCATTTTAACATAAACGTATATAAGTGTACGCGATTAAGTCCCGTTTTTGTCAAAATAAAGATACTAGTTAGTCTTGTACAGCCGCCATCAAATATATCGGAGCGGCCACGGTACTCAAAAAAACCTGAACATGCACTTTATCGCCTTGACACTAGAGATGTTGATCAGATATTTGTGAGCGCCCTGGCCGCTCCGATATATCTGATAGCGACTGTACAATTAATTCAAATGAAATCAAATATAACGAACCAAAACAATTCAGAAGCTGTTAAAGCTGAATAGTGGATAGGAAGCGGTCAAGTCGCGTGAATTATTTAACGCGGTGTTGTCGCGTCATGAATTATGCAAGTACCTATGGCAACATAGGAATAGGAGGCTCATTCAGGAGCGTAAAATTCAATACTAAATATGATAAAAAATCTTAGTTTCATGCGTTATGTGAGACGCATAATGTAATAAAATAACAACATTTCTAAGTTAAAAAAAAGTTTTTAACACGTAGTTATTTAAGATACTACATTGATACTACATACTTCTTATTTTATCTATACAGAATAGATTTTCTTTTTCCATACATTTACCTTCTATGGATTTTTTAAATCTCCAATCAATATTATAAATCCTGTTACGTTTAAAAACATAATTACCGTTGGACTGATTTTTGTTTGACCCCATACAATATTTTAATCCTGGATAAGAATGGGATTGGCATTAAAATCCACCCTGTATAAGAGTATTTTTTCACGTGAATGAAAAATGCATGCATAACGATTATGTCACATAAATACTAAGTTATATATCTGTAGCTCTCAAAGAAATAAATAGTCATGATGAACCATTTAAAAATGGAATGATCATGAATGATGAAAATTAAATGGCTTCTAAAACAAACCTCTTGAAATCGATTGACTTCCCTTTTTATTACCATTTCGTTTCAAACGAAGACAATTTTATTTCGTGCCAATTGAACACTTTCTTTCAAGTCGACTCTCTCGAAGTAGTTTTGTTCGCGTTTTCGAGCATATTGTATTACAGTTTCGTTTCAGTTCGATACAATTTGTTTCTTATCTTGTTAAACTCGAGAACCGTTGACGCTGATTTGAGTGGAAATGAGTTTTTGAGACTCTTGGTAATCAGAGATTAATCCGATTTACAAGTGTGGATGTTAATTAATTTCCGGGATAACTGATACCTATACACAATGTAATTAAAGCCGAGCCACGTGGAAACAAATTTTCCTGGTTTGGAACAACAATAGGTACTTTGCCTGTCTCTTAAATTGTTTTGATAGGTCTTCTGGAAGAAATACGCATTTTTGTGTTATGCGTATATTAGTATTAATAATTAACATTCCATGTATTACTCTTTTGAAAAAAAATTATCCCGCCGAGTTACCGGTCATAATACTTCTCCAGTCAGAGATGTAGGGTTAGAAACGGTGTGCGTGTTTTTTTTCTCTTTCTGAAGAATATAATTATAATTATGTTTTCTTTTTTGGCTTTTATCTTTATCATACGTAAGTAAAGACGCATGTTGACATAAAAAAAATCGTTTTATGCACTTAAGAAGCAAATGGAATGTTTTTAAATGAAGATAAGTACCTACGTAGGTATGTACCTACTCAGTGAGGGTGCTATGGAGTGGAGCTAAGGTGGTTATCACACTGCTGCGGATCCGCATGCGGCGCCGGTGAGCGAGCGAGACAGCGCTCTGCATGTGTACAGCGCTATCTCGCTCGCGCGCCGGCGCGGATCCGTCGCTAGTGTGATAATCGCCTAAGCAATCCAATCCTATAATACATGCGTATGGGCATCAGACCCTTCCGATATAATTATCTGAAGTTTGCACCAATTGCACTGCGCTTTATATTAAGCATCAAAGTGCGAAAACCAAACTCCTGGAATTACCTAATGAGAGCTAGTGTGAATAAGCCCTTTATTTCGGCAGTCTTGGGTAAAAATGTGACACTCTAAGGTCTATAATTAAGATTGTGTTACTTAAGTACTTTGCGCATATGATTGTGTAATAATTAACACGATTTCATACTCGTATTCTGTTTGAAATATTATTTGTCATCACGTAACACAAATTACGAAAGTTTCAGTGTTTATATCATACGTAAATACAGTAAGTAGTAAACCTAAATAAGGTACCTAGTAAACACGTCTATGTTTGAAAGATAAATACTTTTTTCTGAAGATTTTTTTATACTACGACAGTGACAAACTAACCTACGGCCCGCTTGATGGAAAGGAGTTGCCGTAACCCATGGATGCCTGCAACTCCAGAGGTTTGAAATGCGCGTTGCTGACTCTTTAGGAAACATGATTCACTGTGTTGACGGCTATAAAACAATGAGAATTTCCGTGATCGAGATTTTTACTAGACAGCAGCACCATGGCGAGCGGTCTAGCTGTCGTAATCCACCAATCATGTTTAATAAAAAAAATGGTGAATTTTGACGGCTACTGTCACTATCACCATAGACTTAAATATATAGTAGACGGCCATAGCCTAAGAACTTTTTGAGGCTCCCAGTATTTAGAGCCATCTAGTTCAGAGCCACCTAAACAGAGCCAATATGTATGAGATAAAATCAGCGCCACCTAGTAACGACTAGTGTACTACTAGTACGTTATTCGTTACTAGGTGGCGCTGATTTTATCTCATACATATTAGCTCTGTTTAGGTGACTCTGAACTAAATGGCGCTAAATACTCGGAGCCTCAAAAAGTTTTTAGGCTATGGCCGTCTACTATATATTTAAGTCTATAGCGGTCCAGACACTATCACTAATAATGTCATTACCTTCAAGTAATGACATTACTAATGACAGTGTAGTGATTGGAATGAAGGAATGACGGTAAGGAATGAAGTTATTCGAATATTTTAATATTGTAGTGTCAGTACTGAAGTAATGACATTATACTGACAGTTTGTGGTGCGCGCGTCATTCCATCATTCCTTCAGTATTCGTGGAGCGATTGCCGAGGATGAACGCATTTGGAGCTAATCTATATTCTGCGGGGATTGATTCACTCAAATGAGTGTCTTTTTTGCTTATAATTGGAGTAAATGATTGTAATAGCTTCAAGTAATTTTCTGCGCTCATCCGAAAGTAATTTTTGAAATGCTTCAGTGATGCCGATATTTTTAGAGGTACATGTAAATATTCCTTTTAAGACAGCCCCTTTCTGTATTTTTTTCTTTTAACCCATTTTTATAAAGCAATTGCAATTATTATTGCCATTCAGGCTATCTTTTTTGCGTCCATTGTCGACCGCGACCACTGTCGTAATGATGAAAAATACTGACAAGTGTGTGGAGAGGTTTTGGAATGTCATTACTGAACGAAGGAATGACAGTATTAGTAATGTCATTACTACTGATAGTGTCTGGACCGCTTATGCTATCACAAAGACTCGTAGCCACAGTGCCGCCATCTAGTGAAAAATTCGATCGCCGAAACCTTCAAATCTGCATTAAGAAACTACTAGTAACTATATCCTGCTAACACTTTTAAGGCAAATGGTTTCTAGATAAAAAGATAGAAATATCCGGAAGGAAGAAAGAAAGTTTTCACCACTTTTATTATTCCCATTAAAATTGAAATCAACTTTCGTACTTAAGTTCTCGTTAGAAGCTAAGATTTCTTAGGAAATATTTTACAGGTCATATCGGAAACGGCTATTTCCTTCTAAAAGTTTCTTCATTCCAGAGTTACATAGTAGGAACAGCAATCTCTTAGATTGCTCAACTCTGTAGCAGTTTACGGGATGTCTGACGCCAGCGGTGCGGTTGCTGTCGGTTACTGATATTGACCACAAATCACAATGAAATTCAATGAGCTTCTACTAAGTTAAGGGGGAGTTTCTGCTAAAGTAGTATAATATTGTAACTACTGTTTGGAATATTCGAAGTATTTCAATACTCGCTATTTCTAAAATGAATGACTAAATTTGCTTTTTAAACATTTATTGAAAAATATATTAAAAATATTTATAACGGGCTACTCACGTAATTTTTGTCGTAATTTTTAATATGTTAGAGTCTCACAAAAGTTTTATTGAAAAATACTTGAAAAGATTGATAAGATAATTTTATTCGTAAATCCACATGTCAAATCAAATAAAATAAACCACTTAAAGTAAAAGTTCCCAATATTAATATTAAAAAAAAACACAACAATACGCATAATGCAACTGTAAAAAAAATACTATTTAAACTTTTTGCGTTGTCTTATATACATGCTCACGTAGCTACACATGTACAAGATTTTTTATTTTGTTTCTTCTTGAAACAGATTTCTCACTCGTTTAGTATAAACAAATTAAGTTATCCGAATAATTATTTGCATACTGATTGATGTAAATTATTGTATTCCGTAAATGTATTGACCGCGGAGAAGACGCAAACTATTAACCCTAAAAACACTATAGAATTATTTATTTAAGTATAACATTGTGTGCTCTGATAATAATGTAGTAAGGACCAGAGCCTTAAGGCATTTCCCGGAAACTACTCGTAAAAGATTGCAATGGAGAGCAGTAAGTGCATAGCACACCTTTCAAAACATTATTAATGTTTATTTGTGTGGGCCTGTGGGGCTATATTTTGTGCCTACTCTCTGTTTTATAATATATTTAGTTATATAATTGAAATACCATTATCAGTTACTACGCACGTTATTTTCTACTAAATAATATATAGGCGCCACAAAAGGATAACTCGTTTATATTGCCCTCATAAAAATCGACATTCTGATATTAACCATATTTTCTTTCCCTTACACCTGGCAATCATATTTTACTTTCTTACCTTCTTCCGCCTCGTTAAACTGTACATACCCCACAAACAAAAAAATATGTTTGATATGGTATTTCTTTATTTAAGCGAAAAAGTTTCGCGAGTACAAGTGTTTTTTTACTTTTCCAGCTTTCAAATTAAAATTTTGTGGGTGAAAAAGTACAACAACTTTACGTATAATATTTATTATGTTAGGTAGGATTATTTAGCGTGATAAGTTGTATCTGTAAGTTATTTAAGTCATGTTTCATTTTTATGTCCTTAATATATTATGCGGAAAAAGCAAAAAAAAAATTATCAACTTAATATTGTGAATAATCAACAACTCTATGGTATTAGTATATCAAATTGGATTCAATTATGATCATTGCAATAAAAACAAACTGTGAACGACTCTAGCGACTTTCAATTATACAGAATGATTTTGGGGTCGTATAGCAAGAGATCAAGACATGATACAGAATTTAAAGGTAAACCTAATGTTAATCGTGAATATTTTGTCACCAATATAGTTTGTTTATACGATTTAATCAACCTGCTCAATGTGCCGTCCAGCCCGTTCCTATAAAGCGCATGTAAAAAGGAGACCATGATTTACTTAGTATAGGATTTATTTAACTTGAAAAATAATAAAAATAAAATACCACATGATCCTATAGAACAGGAAAGTGGTTCTGGATCACGACGTAGAAATAACCTCGTATAGTAGGTACTCACTTTTACATGTTCGATCAATATCTGCTCCCACTAATTTAAAACAAGAACAATGTAAAGTAATATAAATATGTTAAGTTTCCCAGTAACAGCGCGCAAAAGGAGCCGGTAACAGGAAAAGTTGGACCTCTATTGACTATGTGAACACGGCTGAAGAATCTTAAGAATGGCTCTCAACTTCTTCCAAGTAGGATTACTCACGGGCTACGGGAAATATTTGCGCTGGAAGTACGGATGCTTATCATTATTTGAATGTACAAGGATTTGAAGAATTCGTGAATGGAAAATAAGATATTTATAGCCGAGCATATTATTTTGTGGGTGATGACTTACGGCTCCGAATCGTAATGGTATTTGACTATCGGCCTCATCTCAAAGCTCAAAGTCACTCAGCGAGCTATGGAGAGGGCTATGCTCGGAGTTTCTCTACGTGATCGATCAGAAATGAGGAGATCCGTAGACGAACTAAAGTAACCGACATAGCCCACAGGATTAGCAAGCTGAAGTGGCAATGAGCTGGCCACATTGCACGCAGAGCAGATGGCCGATGGGGTCAAAAAGTGCTCGAGTGGAAACATTCAGTCTAATTTTACTTAATTTTAATTCGTATTCTGAATTTTCGATAGCAGACCCTGACACAGAGCCAGAAAGAAACGTGCGAAAACGCGCACAAGTAACTAATTTGTAAATATAATTTAAACATTTAAAAAATGTTTAACCATACTAAACTTAAAACAATTTATGTTCTTCTTTTTTATATCAATATAAATAAGTATAAGTGGAAAAATTACAAGATTAACGTGTGAAATATATTATTACTTACAACAATCTCACGTATTATTATCAAACGCTAGTAACCGAACGCAAATAAAAAAAGTTGGCAAATGTCAAAATAGTCGTAGATATTTACAAAATAATTAACATGTTTCGAAATTAGAGAATTATTGAGGTTTTTAAGCTCAAGTGTAAGAATATTATAAGAAAAAACGAGCGAATAAATTGACGAAGAGAAGAAGGATTAAGCATCTTTCAGGTTGTATTTTTCCATGTTCTCTCTGCTGAGGTGAAAAAATAGTGTGTTCAACATGAGAATAAAGTTATTTACATCTTGTGCTTTTGAGTCCTTCTCTACGCTCAAGATTCTAAATTAGAATCACTCGCTACGCTCGTGATTCTATTATAGAGTCTTTCGCTTACTCAGGACTCAAAATAAGCACTCGAAGCAAATATTAACTTTCTTCTCTTGTTGTACAAATATCTATTTTCACTATTACAACAATGAGAAATTTATCTTGATATGACCTAGATGTTAAAAGCAGCGTGGCAAGATCATTTTGAGCAGTTTGCTCTTTTCTCAATTAGCTGCACCTACTTATGGAACGATTTTTGAGTGTGTTTCTGTACAAGGCGGTTAGAACAGATGTAAATACATGACCAGTAACTTAGTGTTACTTTCCTAAACACATATTTATTCAAGAAAAAAACAACAATGTCACCCAGTTACCAGACGAGACGTCACGAAAGCCGGAAGTATTTCTTATTCAGCCGTTTCCAGTAACAATGATTCCGGTTTTGCCTTTGAACCTTAACAGCCCACCGTGACACGATGCAAAATAGGCTTTTATCCATTGAAAGATACCGAGTAATGTATGCGTTCCTCTTCGTTTACTTTTATACTTTTTACAATGCTGATAGAAAATTGGGCGCGTTAACTTCATAACATATACGTTTCAAAACCACACCTGCATTTAAAAAATGTTATTGAAGTTTATTTGAAAACAGAAAAAGGAAGACTGTAAATTATTTCTGGTGCATAGATTGTGGAGGTCTAGCATAACATGCCTTGTCGCGCGCGACTTCATACTTCGAGTCGCTCTTGAAGCATAGAGAGTCATGCAACAATGTAAGATGTGCTAGCCGTGCTGGTATTGAACACAATTTTAAAAGTAAATATTAACATGGGTTATATGACTTAAAATATATGTTAATAGTACGCATGTTGACGTATCCGATAACCTAATCTATATGGATCAAATGAATTGCTTAAGTATTGTTACCTAAACTGAAACATTTTGTAAATGCTTTGAATACCTATACCTTTCATTTCTTAATCAGTTTCAATTTTTTCCTTAAGGAAATTGGAAATCAATTCAGTGTCAGCTTTCTGTGATATTACTTATATTTAAGGACCGACATCTTGGCAGTGTTGGAATGAAATCTTGTTTATTTATTATTCAGACCCTGTTATACTTGTTAAGATATAAAAATACAAATATTATCATTAAAAAAACTCTTACAAATAAGTCATTACCTAGATGGTTTTCAGTCCAATTATATCATAAATTCATTACCTAGATCGTTTTCAGTCCACTTATATCATAAATCTACATAATTACAATTTATGTTATCTTGATGATAATAATCTTACAACCAGAATATCTTATCAATACAATTTAATATATTGTTTTATAGGCATCAAATCATTCGTGTTGTAACGGCAATGCATATATCAAAGTATAATAATACTAATAAAATGTATTTATTAATTTTAAGCGTGTGTTTCTCAGTGGTTAGTGGACAAGGGAATTATGAACTAAACATATTACATTACAACGACTTCCACGCTAGGTAAGTCTCTCCCAATTATTTTTCACTAGCGACCCGCCCCGGCTTCGCACGGGTGCAATTATACATATAAACCTTCCTCTTGAATCACTCTATCTATTAAAAAAGACCGCATCAAAATCCGTTGCGTAGTTTTAAAGATCTAAGCATACATAGGGACAGACAGCAGGAAGCGACTTTGTTTTATACTAAAGACTGTATCGTCTGTTATAAATACAACTTACCACTGGCACCAATAGCATAACTCAGTTGAAAAAATATTTTAATACGTAAAAATTACTTGACGTTTCTCACAGAACCGATAACAGTAATTTTTCCTTGCCCATATTGTTACAATAAAAAAATGCGCGGTCTTACGCCACAAAAGTGAAAATCTATTGTGGACAAATGGTGTTCGGTTAAAGGTATTACTTACAGAAAGCTTGCTCAAATGGAAGGTGTTAGTGTAGGAGCCGTCCAAACTGCAATCCGTAAGTACGGTAACGAATATACCTTTAATGACCGACAACGACCAGGTCAAAAACCAGGTTCTTCGAACCCAAAATTGGACCAAAAGATCGTAAAGCAGCATTTATCTCTAACAAAGAGTTGTCTGTGGGAGATATTGCGAAAAAATGGGTACGAGTATGGGGATGGTGCAACGTGCAAAGAAAAGAAACAATTTGAAGGCATTTAAAAAACAGAAACAGCCAAAACGAAGTGAAAAACAAATAGAATCTGTTAAGAAACGAGTCCAAAAGTTGTCCGACTTGGTTTTGTCTAAAAAAGGCACCTGTGTAATAATAGCCGACGAAACCTATGTGAAACTGGACTACAAGTCTTTACCAGGTCCCCAGTATTATACGGTGCGTGATGGAACAGAGGTTACACAACGTGAAAAATCTATTTGCGTTGAGAAATTCGGCAAGAAAGTTATGGTATGGCAGGCAATTTGCGAGTGTGGAATGAAGTCGACTGCATTTTTCACTACCTCATCAATGAAAGCCGATATTTACATGAAGGAGTGCCTTCAGAAACGAGTATTGCCAATGATTAAAAAGCATAAGTCTGAAACTCTAGTTTGGCCCGACTTAGCGTCTTGCTATTACTCAGCTAAGGTGGTAAAATGGTGTAATGACAAAAATGTAATTTTTTTGACCAAAGAATTAAATCCGCCAAATTGTCCAGAACTTCGCCCGATTTAACACTTTTGAGCTATAATGAAGGCTAGATTACGGAAAACAGGCCGTACTGCCGACACAGACCAATAGCTTCGTTTGGATTGGAACAAGGTGGCTCGTACTTTTGACAAAGCTGTTGTCCGATCATTAATGGGCACTATGAGACAAAGAGTCAGGAAACTAGCCAGAAATGAATAATTTGGGGTTTTCTGGCCATGTTTAGGTTTTCTGTATTATTTTGTTTTTAGTTTAGTATGATTTGTATGTTTAAATATAAATCATTTAAAAAGATATAGAACATTTTTCTTGTATTTATAACAGACGATACAGTCTTTATGTAGTGATATATTTCTTTCAACTATTTCAATGTTCGTGCTTTCGTACTTTAATAAGTTTTTTGCACCTTCTTTTGACTCTTTATCTTCTCGGCTACCCTAAGGTAGTCTGAAAAAGATGGCTTATTAGCGATAAACCTGTTGTTTGACTCTTTTCATATTGTGTTGTATTCTATTGTGTTAAAATTTCTGAGGTGCACAATAAAGGATTATTTTCATATTCAGATTTTATTTTGTTATCGTACACGTATTTATATGCAAATTATACAAGAGTTGATTCATTCTATGTTCATTTATTCAATAATTTATTAATCGTGACATTCGTGACTTTTTGCAACGCATGCAGAATTCAATTTGCAATTTTATAGGTACGTAATTTCCCCAATTCATTTTTAATAAAAATATTATTCAAAACAAGTAAAATAATAAATAAATCGGACTTGTTTGCCATAGCAGGTTTCATATTTTTTTGTCTTAGTTCCAAGTAGTTAAGTTTTTACCCTTAACTACTTTATTCTCAATTTATCCGAAATAAATAATTTTCGTTAACAGACAATTTGATCATTTATTGAAGCCAATACACAACGTAAAATCAACAAAAATAACGACAGATAAATGTATTTAAACAAAATTAATTGATGTAAAGTATGCTTTAAGAAATCATAAAACTATTAATGAGTAGGTACAACAATATAAACATTATTCAAATAATAAGTATCGTTTTCAAAAATTTAAATTTGACTTTTAACCAAATATGTTGTTAACATGCCTGGACTTGACTTGAGGAGAGGACATGCTAGAAATTTCATTATCTAGGTACTTCCTCCGTAATTGAATCACTGGAAAACTATTCTCAGCACAACTAACACTAACATTGTAGTTATAGTAGGATATTGAATAACCTAACAAGTTTGAACTACTTAGACTCTCGCTCCAAAGCTAATACTATTAGATTTGTGAAGTGAAAACTTACATTAATTTGCTTATGTGTGTTACAATCAAATCGAAGGAAGTTGTTTGATTTGATTGTAACACACAGTGTTTGGATAGCTATTATAGTGGAGATGTTGTACGATGAATTTTATTGACAACTATCCTGGTAATTTTTTGGTGACAATTTTGGTGGCACTTGGTAAATATACAACTGTCTATCCAAATATCTATAAAATCAGTGCTATTCAGTAGCTCAAGATTAGAACTAGGGCATCCAATATGTAGATTTCAGTAAACATGATATGAAGACACTGAACAAAACAACATGAGACACTAAAACGATTCCACAGTCATTCGAAAAATAATAAAAATTAAAAAAAGTTTTTGTTCACATTTCATTATGTTCATACACGAGGTTATTAAGCTGTATTTTTTTTATTATCAACACATAAAACATAAAAATGGTAAATTTACCAGGTGTGGTCACGTTCGGCACCAATAAAATTTAAAGGGGTGCTTAAAAGTGGTTGATAAAAAACTTGTTATGAGGGTGATTTGTCGATAACATTTATCGCACAATACGTGGTTAACGGATCCAGTATAAAAGCTTCACATTGAATGTTAATGCTGGTAGGTAATATCCATCTGCCAGACAATCCTCCAATGCACAAGAGGAATCAGATTTTCTTTACATATTTTTTAAATCTAAACTATTTTTGTTCAGGTTCGTAGAAACAAGTCCCTGGGGTACTGTTTGTAATCCAGAGGCAGCTCCATGTATCGGAGGCTTCGCCCGTCTCGCCACTGCGGTCCGCGACGGTTTGCAGAGAGAACCTCACTCCTTGGTCTTGAACGCTGGCGATAGCTTCCAGGGCACTATTTGGTACAATATATTGAGATGGAACGTAACACAAGATTTTATGAACATGTTCCACCATGACGCACATGTACGTATTTGTATAAACTATTCAACGTGAATTCAAGAGATATTTGAGGAAAATGGTAGTTCGTAATGCAACTTCAACTTTCTTGGTATCAAATGCTGTAGCTCAATTTGTCTAAGATGGTACTCGTATTGTTATTAATAATTAGACTTTTCTGTGCATGTATTTATTATTGCTGTGCAGGTTAATTACTAATTCCAAGATTTAATAAAATCTCTAAGGGATCTGAATAAATCACGAAAAATGACTGCTCCGTTTTAAATATAATTTTAATATTAATAACATTTTCAAGTATTTGTCTGTCCAACCAATCAACCCATTTATATTCTAAGATTTTTAAATAATAATTTCTAGGTATTGGGTAACCACGAATTTGACAACGGCGTTGAAGGAGTAGTGCCTTACTTGCAATATTTAGAAGCACCGATGGTTACCGCTAACATTATTGATGACGATGAGCCAACAATACAGGGTTTGTACCAGCCCAGTATAATAGTGGAAAAGAACGGGAGGAGAATTGGGATCATTGGTGTCATTATAGCTTCAACAAATGTAAGTAATACACTGCGCAACGTAAGTAAGAGTATTGCGTACAAAATTATAATCGATTCCCGAGAGCAAAGTAGGGGGCTTTTATGACTCAATTTTGCTTTATTCTAACCTATCCAAATCACACACACTTACAAAGAAAAAAAATTTTAAGACAAAACAAACAAGAATTTTAAGACAAAGAATTTTTGTATTTTTCTTTGTGTACAATAAAGTGCTACTACTACTACTACTACTACTACAAAAAATAAAATAAAAACAAGGTATAATAAGTGCATGGCACATCAGAATTCTGTACACGCTTCGATGTGTGCGTGCCTCTTAGGCTGCCTCTACATGATGGGCCATCATAGGGACGCAGCTATACAACAGAACGAGGTCGCAATATCGTTAGCTCCCTCTAACGCATAGCTGCGTCTCTATGATGGCCCAACATGTAGAGGAGCCATGAGGGCGCTGTTTTCGCTGTCGTAAATGGCGTTTGACAATACACCGACATTTAGCATTATGTCAATGCGCTGCTAACCTGACAGATTAGCCTACTAGTTCCCTTCCAATCGGCCGCCGCGAGGTGAGGTAATTCTGTTCGGGGCGGAGCGTAGCGTGGCCATTCTATATGAAATACTATGTTTCTGTGGTAATGGTACACTTTAAGCAAGTTTATAATAAAATATGTAGTTGAATATGAAGTTTTCAGTTTTGTATGAGACAGGATTTCCGATTACAAAACTTTTCATAAATCCAAAACTGAAAAACCCAAGGACGATGTGTCTTCGTTATCCGTAAATTAGTTAAGCAGATGAGAGTCTTCTTATCGAGTTAGCCAAACATAATAAAATTAAACAACGTATATACATTAAGTTAAATTCATGCTTGAGGGGGGTTACGTAATTTGTTTGCATACGGTGGACCAAGTTAATGAATCAGATACAATGTAAAATGAAAAATGCCTGTAAACGTTTCGTGGTACTCGTATTTAAAGATTAATAATAATTTTAATAGTTTAGTTTAATACATATTTACACTATAATTTATTTATTTATTTAAAAAACATTTCTTATACAATACTACACTACTAATTAAATAAATCTACACCTAACTTAAACTAAAGGCCCTAAAGTAAAATTGCAAATATCCCCAATCCCGCTGCCACCTGGTAGGGTGCCCATAAGGCTGGCTGCGTTACCTCGCTGAATGGCGATTCCAATACGCTGAGCGAGGAACGAGCCAGCCCTACGGTCACCGGTGGAGCGGGTATTTACACTCTCGCATATTTAACATCATAATATAACTTAAAATTATCTGGAATGCAAGTAACTGGTCAACCGATACCCACCATTGCACACACATACAGACTTCGATCTTAACAGTAGTACCATGGGTAGATAGAAAATTTGCGGAAGCTTGTTTTTCTAGATACATTTTGTTGTCTCTAAAATAATCAGGTACTTTACTAGCTTTCACCATTTAACTCCCTTTTTCATTATTTTATGGTCCTTAGGTTCTGGCCTCAACCGGACGACTGCGTTTCACAGACGAAGTTGAGGTAGTGAGACAAGAGGCAGAGAAACTTCACGAACAAGGCGTTGACATCATCGTGGTGCTGTCACACTGTGGCATTGAAATTGACAGGTAATAATCAATTTTAATCATTGCCTAACTTATAATTTTTATAAACAGGGTACATATTTAGTATGCATAATATGCATATATTTCGGCAGAGTTGCAGACGCCATTATCACGAAGCAGAAACCTACGCGTAATAATACGTAACCACCTATTTACGTAGGGTCACTGAAAACCTTTGCAAATATATACAATTGAAAAACGTCGCACAATTGTTTGTGTACCTTGTCTCATGGACCTTGTACCCCTTCCTGGGATTCCTTCAATTCTGGCCATAGTCTGCGCGCCAAATATGTATTTTTATAATTTAGTGAGTATAAAATTGCCATCGGTGAACCCATTGACCCCACGTAGGTGGCTACGTGGTAATATACAATAGCGTTGATTTGCTTCGTCATAATGGTGCATTCAACTCTGTCGATAAATTAGGAATACAAACACATAAATTTAATATGCATACAAAATACCCCGTTTTGAAATGTAAAAAAATACCGCAATATACCTTTGAAACGTGCCCCAGAGCTAAACTCTAAATTGTGATGAGTTAATTATATTTCAACATCAAACAAAAGTAGCAGAAACCTCAGTTAGACCTATTTGTGTTTTGTTTTAATTTAACTTTAGGCTTTACTATGAACTGTGAAACACAACAGCCTACAAATTCGTTATGCTGAAATGGCTAGGATCGTTTGTTTAGGCCGAGCTCTGGGCGTGTCGGTTCAGGCTATGCTAAATACAAATTTGTTTATTTATTATTTGCTTGTGTCTCTCTGAAATCAATGAGATTTTTCAAATTGTTTATATTTTTTACCCAGAATCATTATTTACAAGCTTTTGAAATAACGATATTAAACATAATTTGTTTTAGTATCAAACCAAAAAAAAATCGTAAATTTTTGGTGAGATTTAACGGAATGTTCCACAAAAATATGTTGTCGTATTTATTTAGTGACATTATTACACATATGCGCATAAAAAATGGAAATTCCAACCACACACTACTGCTCCACTATTTCATGGTCCGGCTTTTATGGAAATGTGGAATTAGAGGAGGGAACAAAAACAAGTTACGGCTGCAAAACCCTAGATAAAGGCCCAGTGGTCTAAATCCTCTTAACACCTATAGCTAATAACAAGGGCTTTCATGGATTTACTGTAGTTTACCGTTGAATATAAAGTCATGGTTTAATCTTGTCGTGTCATACCTACATAATTAATTTATTAAAACAGAGTTGGTTGCTCTTGAATAAGCGCCAGTGAATTTTTTATTAAATTTTTATTAAAACATTTCGTGCACTATTTTATGTGTATAAAAAACAGGTAGCATATATTGATTGGATGATAAAAAGTTATACATACTTATATGTATACCATGTTCTACTGACATGCTTGTTAGACGGTTCTTTATGGAAATTTGTGATCCTTCGCTAGCAAACTTTCCATAAAACCAGCTTGCAGCGTTTAAAGAGTAACTTATGGCAACAGCTTCCAAGAAAAAGTTGATTAACCCATTTATTTAACTACTGCGCTCTATTTACCTGAGAAGGATTTTAATACTTAAAAATTTAGAAGAGTTATGGTTAATAGATGATTTAATTTTCCACAGACTTCAAGATTTCAACGGAAGAGATTGGGATGTTTGTTTGTTTTTTTGCTATTTTGTATGTACGCTCACCAATTATTCGAAGATGTCGCCAGGTCTGGATTTGATGATGGGATCCTGGAGAAATCGGAGGAACTCTTCAATTATTATAGGCACACCTATAGTGATTTCACTATTTTTATAGAACTCGGCCATTTCCTCTTAGAAAAACGGAGCCTAAGAAGTCGGTTTTTTTTGTTTAAAATTATTTTCCCCGTGTTTATTTTCAGAGAAATAGCACTCCACAGTGGTCCATACATAGACATAATCGTAGGTGGCCATAGCCATACCCTGTTGTACAACGTAGATCCGCCGGAAAATAGTGCCTTCGTTCCCGAAGGACCTTATCCAGTAGTGGTCGAACAGGGGACAAGACAGGTTGGTACCAAAAACTATCAATGGTTTAACTCCTATCTTTTTATTATTACACTAAATCCTTGTAACGTTAGAAAACTTTAACACCACTACATAGTTTTCAATATAATAACCTCCTTTTTTTTACTATCTCTTAAAAAGGTTACATATGGTAAGCTCGTCAATTTTGACGCTAAGATGAATACATGACAAAAATAGAACAGCTGATGGGCTATCAGATCCTAGAATCCTTACCTTTATAATAAACCTTAAAGTAGTCTTCCGTTACCTCTTCAAAATACGTAGATTTTATTGAGAGGCTTGTTCAGATTAATATGACAGTGGCATGTGTACATATTTTTGATGAACATTTGCTCAGATGTGTATGGTGTCTGTACTTTTCTATGTGCATTTATTTTTGAAGCCATGTATACCTAATCAATAATCATACATACTTGTTGTATGACAATTATTTTAGACCCCATTGGTGTACTTAACATTTATGTAGGTGTTGATAGTGCAAGCGGCAGCACATACGGCGTATTTGGGTGAGATCAAACTGTACTTTGACGATGCTGGCAATCTTCTTGATTGGAACGGCCACCCACACTACCTTGGAAATGAAATTGAACAAGGTACCTAGCTGTTACATAATTGAGTCGAAACTTATTACGCTATCTCTTAATTGACCTCATTTGCAAATGGTTTTAACTGTCTTTTGTTTTTAGCAATCTAAATACGTTTAGGAATTTTGCGTTATCATAAATTAAATTATGTAGATTTTCATATCCAAAACATATCCAACAAGACGTCTTCACATTCAAGACAAATACAGAGCCTCCTACTCATTGCTTAACGCGTGGATTGCTATTAACAAAGATGGCTTAGGTAATATAATATATATATGTTACGTTTTGTCTTTGTACATATATCTAATACACAACCTGGACTATCTAGGATCTGACTAAGTGAAAGCGTCCTCAATAACAAATCCGATTCTCTTATTATTTATTTAGTACTTAGTTTTATATATAGGTTTATTATGTCTGTAGTTTTATTGAATAAAGGTGTTATACTTACTTAAGCCAAATAACAAATACAATTAAATAACAACTAACTTAACAAAAATATTTAGTTATTTATCAGACTGCAAGATTTAAAAAGAGATACTACTAATATTTTTACATTTGAAACAAGTCAAATAAACAACGTTTTATTTTCAGCTCCGGACGTTTTGGAGAAAATCGCATACTATCTTCCCCAAGTAGATGAGTTGGCCCGACAAGTAGTGGGGTCTTCCATGGTCCATCTTGATTCTAGCTGCACTTGTGGCGAGTGCAACCTTGGCAGTTTCATCTGTGATGCCTTCATGCATGCTGTGAGTAACTAATATAGTTCTGTACTGTCTCAGTGCAGAAATAATTTTAAACATAAAAGAACCGACTTCACTTAGGATCCACTATTCCAAGAGGAAGTAGCCGAGTTGCTGTAAAAAATAGTGAAATCACTATAGGTGTGCCTATAATAGTTGAAGAGTTCCCTCGATTTCTCCAGGATCTCATCATTAGACCCCGACTTGGTGACAATGGAACCATCTAGGGGTTATACCTGTTCGATTTAAAAAAAATTGAAAATCGGTTCACGATTCACGGAGATATCGAGTAACATACATACAAAACAATAATATAAAAAATAATAATGATAAAAAAAATCGGTCGAATTGAGAACCTCCTCCTTTTTTGAAGTCGGTTACAAATACGTAGGTTATTAAGGTAACTGCCATCCGCGGCGGAATATCACTTTTGGTAATCATGTCATGTGCCTATTTTGAATCAACTTCAAGCTTTCGAATAAGGAGGTTCTCAATTCGTCGGGATCTTTGCGTTTGCTTGTTTTTATTTTATTTATTTATTTATTAATAAAGGAATTATTTAGGTCAGGATCTGATGATGGGATCCTGGAGAAATATCGCGCATTCTTTTTTGGTACGGTGTAGTAGACTAAGTCGGTTCTATTTATTTAAAATTATTATTATTTTGGTTAAAAACGGAAAATGAAAACAGAGTCACGTTGTAAAAAAAACCGTATAATCTTAAATAAATTTTTTCATTGCACAAATGGATTGAAAATGCTTGTATTTTAGGCTTTGCCATTAGCCGAGGAAGGTAACTGGAATTACGCACATTTCTGCGTCATAAATCAAGGCGGAATACGAGTAGACATTGAGCCAGGAAGTAAGTTTATACTTAAAAAACATGTTCAAACTGTTTATATACATAATAAGTGTGTTGTTGAAAAACCATTAAATAGTAAATATTGTTGTATAAAACGGCGTTTTATTTCTTTAAGGCTGTAAAAGCTGCTGTAACTTTTCTTTACGATGAAACGTTTGTGACCAAACGGAGATTCCTTTTTTATGGTGGCCGATAATTTTTATCATTTTACACAAAACAATTGAAAGTCGTTTGATTGATGGAACTTTCGAGTAACATTACATTCTTATTACAGCATTAACATTTGAATCCATGCTCCTGTCGACTCCTTTTGAGAACAACGTCGAAGTTTTCCAGTTGAGAGGCGACCACATAATGGAAATGCTGGAGTTTTCCGTTGCCAATGACCCTTACAACGGGGCGAGAATGCTTCAGGTTTCAGGTACCACTTTAGATAAATGTGCCTAAGTATCATACACCCGTATTTACACAAACATAATTGTTTCAATGGAATAGGCTACATGATTTTTTTTAATATTGTAACAATCCATTCGTTTTGTTGTGAGGTAAAATGTCATTTCATAACACTTGCTCGTAAGAGCTGTTGTTATGTTACACGTAGACGATGCGGGCGGTTTTTATTTTTCTTCCTCACAAGTGTGATGAAAAACATTGTGTGTAGTGTGTACTACAGGCGGTACAGGAATTACGAACTCGTGTGAATAATTAGTAAATTCTTGTTTACCGCCCTTGATACACAATGTATTTACGCCCTTGATACACCTTGATATACACTATTATAGGTTCAATTGCGTTAAAGCTATATACAAAAGTTAGAGAGATGCCTTTTGGCATTAAGTTCGCCGTTTGTACTCTTTTTATTGTGCAATAAAGTTTAAATAAATAAGTAAAAGTTAGAAATAAGAAACAAGTCAGCCGTTCGCAGAGACTTGCCCTTGCCGCCTAAAAACGCTACTAACAAAAATTATACATATAGATAGTTCGTTCCGTGCAGTTGCCCTCAAAAAAGTAAATATGGGAAAATGCAATTGCGATTTTAACCATGATCAATATTTCGTTTTCCATATATCATACCATGCGTTTGTCGTTTTTTTGGCAGGCATTATTTTTATATTTCTACCTTAAGCCATCTAAAAAATAATTTGAGGCCCAGTTATCTTTGTACCATTTCAATAAAAAAAAATTGAGGTAAACAAGGCTCCTAGTATAAATTTTAAGCTGTAGGTTGAGCAGATAGTTACCAAGGACGAGATAAAATGTTTTGTAAGTTATTTTATCAGATAATTTTATTTGGTACAAATGTAAATTTAAATGTTTACTTTGCCGGAAATGTTCCAGTTTAATTTATTTCCACCTTCCACAAAATTTACCTACCCACATTATCCTGTGAAGGTTTATATGCAAATTGAGGTAAAGGGAGTAACATTATCTCGGCTAAACTAACCCACTATTATCTCCACGTCATCAGATTTCGTAGAAGGATTGAATCCGCTCTTTACCTAACTCATGAAGACGTGAAGATAATAGTGTTAGGTTAGTTAGTGGGTGTATTTTTGATTACCGCTTACAATAGCTTAAGTTGCTGTTAAACTTCTTCAGGGCTTCATATAGTCTTCGACGGTGCCCAACCGCTTGGCAGCAGGGTTGTCACAGCGAGCGTTCGTTGCATAGACTGCAGTGTGCCAGTCTATGAGCCCCTAAGACTAGATAAGAATTACACAGTGGTGTCTCAAAGCTTCCTCGGCGACGGAGGCGACGGATTCTCTGTGAGTGACAGCCCTTTAAGTGTCATTGTGTATGGATATTGCTTGGCTTTGTTGGCTTGATTTGGGTTTGGTGTTATTGGAATGTTGGCTTTTCTGTTTATTGTTTAACATTAACGCAGGATTATGTAGTTATAAGCTCTTTGGAAGCTGCGAAGATTAAGCATTGAGGTACGGTACGCATAATTGCTTTCATTATGATTCGAGCTTGGAATATAGCTAGATTAATTCCCAAGCCAACCAGATGGAAATTGCGACATATTCGTAAAACTATAAATTTCTGTCCTATATGAATCTGTAGGTATATAAATACCAAAGAGACAGAAGTTTAGAGAGGCAATTTTTTTTAGAAATTATCATGGTTCGATTTTGACAGCATTAGGTACTCGATTATGCATAAAAGGTGCCGCACATTTTGTTAGGTAATAAGAATGACCGATGTTTGTTAGGTAATAAGAATGATGACAGTTACATTACAGCTTTTTAATTACTAGATCATATCTATAAATTTTTAATGACGCTATAATATTGCCCATGTAAATGACATCACAAAGTTATTAATTCATTCTTCTATCAATTATCCAATGAATAATTTGAATTTGAAATATTTAAAAAAATCGGGTTGTTCAAAGTGTTATTTCTCACATACCCATGAATAATTAGAAATCATATTAATACAGGTTTTTTGAGGTGACACTCCAATATTTTTTTACTATTAAATATTTTATTCATTAATAAATAAATATTTCAAAAATATCTCCTCCTTGTCAGGTTTTAAACAATGGAAACAATATTATGATTGGAAACATCTGCTACATATTCATTTTTAATATTAGATCATTTATTCTATCGTTGCCATGTCTTCCAATACTTGTTCTTTAATATATTTTGAATATTTTGTCTGAAGCGTTTTGCATAATATTGTTTCTCTAATACGGGACGCCTAAACCATATTAGGAGAATACTTTAACCTACTTGCAAAATTATTAGAAGAATATTTTACGTTTATAAAATTGATGCATTATCATAGTTACCTATCTAATTATTAGTGGAATGGTTTGCTCATATTTATTAGTATTTAAAGCACATTTAGTCGTTACTTAGTAGATTCATGTATATTTATATCAGAATATCGCATATTTTCAGTAATACCACTCTTATGGAGAATTCAAAATATTTTTTTCATACAAAATGCTTTTCTCCAAAACTAAATAGAGATACAAGTAGCATACCTGTGTATTTCCAACAGCAATCATGAAAAAAATCTTTAAACTTTCTTAGGTACTATCAGCTGCAGAATTGCGTACCGTAAAATGGGGTGAGCAGAGACGAAATCGAAGTTCAAACCTGGATAAAAGATTCTTTTTATAAGTGGCACATTGATTTATATACAAAAAAAGTGTTCCGGATGCATGAATTTTACATTGTCAATGATTTGTGTAGTTCATATATAGGTACACAAAATCCCACTTCACCCCGTAGTTGGGTGAATTTGTACTGAGATGGGATTTCATATTAATGCGAGTTTATTAGATCGACACTTTTGGATAGTGAAACATACAATAGCTTAATTTGTAACAAGAATATAAAATTTTCGCAGCCGCAGATTATAAAAACCTCCTTACCGCTCAGTCATCCCTACTCTCCTCATTCATGACCCGACTGCCCCGGCTATCCCGACTCACCCTATTTTACGGTACCCACTTTATGATTGGTTTAATTTATAATACGGGATGTGTGTGGGTATCGTACTTATAATCCTGTTTTTTCCTAGGCATTCAAACAGTGTTTGACGGGTCCCGGCCGAAGGGCAGCCGAGTCGTCAGCGTGTCCGTTCGTTGTATAGACTGTGACGTCCCTAGATATGAGTCCCTAGTACCGGAGAACTATTACAGAGTTATCACCTCTGACTTTATAGGAGCGGGTGGAGGGAATTACACAGTAAGTTTTTGTGTTAGTGTAAATGGACTATTACGCAGAGAATATTCCGGATCTATGTCACGCTTATTATGTTTAGTGTAACACTATATTTTGTTATTGTTTTGCATACAACCTGTTTTAGCTATATCCAAGATTGGTACGTTTAATAAGTTCGGTATGTTTGTCCTATTACAATACATGTAAATGTAATCTTTAGATCTTAAGTGTTTGTGTTTTCAAGATCTACTTTTACTTTTATGCCTCATTTTTTTACTTGTTTAACGCATTCACTGCCTCCCTCTTTTCCTCTTTTCGCCAGGTACCACACGTTGCTGTGTGCCCTAAACGCACATGTGAGTTCATCCGACTATTGCCCAGTGCCTCCAACGCACATATGCGTTCATACTGTTTCATTCAAAATGAAGAACGCATATATGCGTTGAAGGCACTGGATGAAAGTCACTAAATACTATGAACGCGTCTGTGCGTTGAAGGCACTGGGTGAAAGTAACGAGAACGCGTATATGCGTTGGGGGCAGTGAATGCGTTAAATTCATGTTGTTACATATGTCAATGTTTTTTTTTATAATGAAAGATGCTAATAATGCGTAAAGCTATATTATTTGACAATTAAAACGTATTAAAATACCATTTTTACAGCATCAGTTACAAATATGGTATCCTAATTAATTACTAAAATTAAACTAAAATGCGTTAAGTGTAATATAATATGCAAACCTTATAATGAATCATGTATCCCATATTTTTCTAGATACCTATAATTTAATCAGTCAAGTGGTTATCCGTACATAGTTAACATAATAATTTTGTGGTCATATTTAATTGGCTTTCTGTCTGTAATTTAAGTTTTGTATTATTTGTTGTATTGCTTTTGGTGCCCCAAATAAAATAAAATAAAAAGAAAATAAGATAGTATGATTAGTTTTATTCGGTCTAATGTTTAATAGTTAACTGTTGCATTTTTGTTGTGTGTGTTGTGTTGTTGGGTTATTTAACTGTTGCATGCTAGCATAAGTAGTTACTAATTCTATATGCCTTTGTACTTTGCAAACACTTTATCAATGCTGTGCATAGTTATAATTGAGTTTCAAACTGCGAGGTGTCATTCTATTGCACAGCAATAACTAATGTCTAAGTGTTTAACTTGTTACTGTGCCTTTTTGTAATAAAATAAATAAATAAATAGCTAAAATGATTTATTTCTCAGATGATCTCCGATAATCGCTTTAACGTTGAAGTGATAGGAGTGGACTACGACCTATTGCAAGACTACATCAGACACCAGACGCCAATCTTCAGGGACGTTGATGGACGCGTGCAGATATCTAACCCATGCAGTGACTAGCAATATAACTATTTTTATTAATTAACCATACAATAAATTTTAACAATATAATTTTTCAATCACAATGTTCGCAGTGATTATTTCTATGATTTATTTTTATGATTATTTGCGAATTCGGAAAATATGTTAAACTGTATGCACACGATAACATTTTATTATATACACACGATACATTTTCTATGAAATATGCAGAAGTATACATTCCATGTAAATTCCTCGCAATCAAGTTATTATAATTATGGAAGACAAACAATTTATAAAGGTATAAAATAATACATCAAACTATAACAAAAAAAATTTGAGAGTAACACCTCATAAATTCTGTCAGAAGACGCTGTTCATAAAGTTGTGTGTATGATGAAATGAAACAGGCGAAAACTTGCAAACGCTATCATTTAAATATGATTTTATTTGTAGGTTTTGTATTATTGTACTTACAGATTATTAAAATATCTGTAAATACTGGTTCTAAATTGGCACAAAATAAAAAGATAAATCAGACAGACACGACTTTCCTTTTCCGAACCACTCTTTAAATTTAAAGTCAATTTTAGGTGAAACGAGCAAAATTTCTCAAAACTGCGATTTAAAAAAACACTAATCTCACCTTTAAATCCCTTAATCCCTTACGCTCGCGCCTTTGAAGGATAGCAACTAAGTTGGCAACTTATCGTTTATCGCATCATCAGAAGTAAGCCGACACCCAACTTGTACAAGTTCGGAACTGGCGTACATTTATCACTCGCTTATCGACGGAAACGCGGGGAATCAGCACGTTCGGGGGAAAAAGCGATAACTACATCATTTACGCATATTTACATTTAGTCGGTTTTCAGGTTAAATCTGAATCATTGGCATCAATATTATGCAACTACTCGCATTACACAAATCGACAAGGCCCCACGTGAAACCGAATAAGGCCTGTGAAGTGGGTCTTACCAAATCGACGAAATTTATAATAGATACACATTAATACTTATTAAATATATTTATATATACACAAATAAATTCACGGACCACGATTCGAACCCTGGACCTCCTGCTTCGTAGGCGTGTTCACTACCGGCTTTTGATTTTCAGCGATACAATTGCCCCTGAGACGGCTGATACTCCCACAGCCCTACGAAATAAACACCCTACTTCTAAAGCCAATTCTTCTCTCACTGATCCTCTTGAACCTTCTGGCTCCTGTCTCCACATGTGTTCCGATGATATTTTCAAACCTGTATGTTCTTTACCGAATCTTCTTTCTCATGACGTTCAAACGAACCTCAACCTTAGGGGTGGTAGACCTCATTTTTGGCCGACTGTGTACCGACACAGAGTAAATAATAGTATAATACAGAGAGACCTCTGTAATGTCACGTAACGTCACGAATCATGTTGTCCCTTCTTAACGCATGACATGTTCTTTTTCGCACTTATGCAAACGTATCGGATACGTCGTGTCAAACTCAATTTTTTTGACAGATTTACTTTGAGTTGTACCTCCCTGGTACCGATCCAGACTTTGAACGTAATGCGATCTTTTTAGAGAAACTCGAAACTTCTTCATATGTCATCCATCAACATTTACTTTGACTACAATCAGAGGTCCGAATTTAGTCCTATTTCAATAATTTCTCTACCCGCTTTCATTTCATCAATTCATAGCATTCAAATATTTATGCATAATTAATTCATCCTTACTTATTACAAACAAATCAGATTGACTCAATTTAGAAGTCGTAATGTCATTTATTTTTGAGGTTATTCGTTCGTTACTTCCATTATTGAAGAATAATTTACTTGAAATGTTTTTTTTCAATGGTTACTAGGTTGAATTCAATACTAGGTGAGTTTTTTTAAAAGTATATAACAACATTTTAAGTGCTAAACCAAGATAAAAGTGTTATAATATCCTTGAGAAGTGTTTTTACATGAAAAGATACGACAGGATGAATTCTGTATAGATATTAATGTTAGTAATATTTAAAAACCTTAGTGATCTCTTTTTTCTGTTAGGGCTAAATACTTTTAGATGATCAATTGCTCCAGTTCTAACCATCCCACGGCTCCACATTTCCAAAAACAATAGGACAATTACTGATACGGGATCACCTGTCCTATACGAAAAATTTACCACGGAGCCGAGCGTGGTATAAATTATATAATTCCCTTGCTAGCATTAGCAGCATCCTATAACACGACTTTATCACTTCTTACCTTTTACTTATTTTCCAGTGTTTATACAGGGTAGAATTTCTGTTTGGGTCGGTATGGGCAGCTACCACTTGCTGCTACCTGAAAATGGTTTATGAAGACCATCGCTTTCAAATTAATGAAGACTGCCGCTTACAGATTTTGGAAAAACCTAGAGGTTTCGAGAAAACGGTACTTTTTGAGAAACTTTTTTTTATGGCAATCGATTCCATTCCTTGTTCAGTATCAATAGTTTCTTAGGGGTCTACTTACGGTAATGTACTGAAAAGCCACAAATTAAAGAAAACTTTTTCCATACATTTACTATGAAGTAAATGTAAAATTGTATTCACATTTTTCTATTATGCCGATCAGTCCTATTGTAATTATGATCCTCAAATGTAACAGGAACGGTTAAAAGATGTACATGAATTTAAAATTTTTCAAATTCATCCCAGGCGGCCAACCCTCTGCAAAACCAATTTCTGTTTCGACGTAAATTTTTTCTTGGTTTTTCATAATAAGAATACAATACCAATTATGCCCTTAAACGGCTCTCCACTATTTTGTTTAAACCTTGTATTCATTTAAATTTGCTTTGTTTTTATAGCATATCATTATTTACGAATAAACAAGGCACGGGTTATTAATTATTACAATATTTCACGTGAAAGTTTATCTACCAGATTCAGTAACAATAACAACTATATTTGCATCCTGTTTACGTTATTAATGATCTGACTATTGGGAGTTCATTATCTGCTGGTAAAATATTCGATGTGGTGCTTTAAAACCAATGATAAACGTCAATTATTCGTAAAATACGTTTAACAAATAAATAATCATATTAAAATTTATGACTATCGTAAGTTTAAATATCAGCATATTAATATCTCCTCCTCCTCCTTCATACTGCAGCCCGGGAAATTGCATACTTAAATGCATACATAGTGTTTTGAAAAAAGTAGGTAAATGTCGTAGTTAGGTACTCAATATTTACATCAAAGGACCTTTTGCATTGCAGTAGTAGTTACGACTACGTGTAAAATTTTATTAAGTAATATTATTATAAAGAATTGACTTTGTAAGAACAAATTCGACTTAGAATTGACTTTGTAAGACCCGAATAAATACGAAATAATAACGAACTCGTAAAATTGAAAACTTAACAAATTTTAATAGCCCAAAACAGTTTATTTCGTCCAAATAAATGGTACTTAAATTTTAAACAAATCAGTAATAAAATTTAATTCAACTTCACGATCAATAACTGCTAAAATTATTAGTTAGGCCAAAACCATGACTGCTTTCGAAAATAACAGCAAACAATCACATAATTACCTATGTACCAAGAAATATTTTTATAAAAAAAAACTATTGAGATAGCTGGACATAACAATGAAGCAAGCTACAGTTTACGAATCAAAATATCAAGGCTGGAACAAATGGGATATATTTGTACTACTGAGTAAATTTACTATACAGGGTGGCCCATTCAAATCGGTCAGTATGGGAATGTCTGAAACTATAAGACATACGAAGATTTGTTGTTAGGAACCATGTCACCGATTTTGATAAAAAGAAAAACTGCATTCATACATTTGAAAAAAAACTGTACCCAGCTCGGGAATCGAACCCGGTTGTTTTGAAAAAATAAACTTACACTTTTTCTATTTAAATATCGAATGTGTAGGTCTTAAGCTGTAAATGTCTCTAAGAAACATGATGTCTAAAATGAATAAAACGCATTATTTTGACATACTTTAATTTATCATAGTAGGTGTTCGAAGTGATCACCGTTACAATATTCAACAAGTTCAGGCATGTAAAATTGTCTCTATGGCTGTTTGTATGTACCTCTCTACTTGTTACATACACCTTATCATGTGGCATTAGCTATTGTATTGGTCACTTCGAACACCTACTATGATAAATTAAAGTATGTCAAAATAATGCGTTTTATTCATTTTAGACATCATGTTTCTTAGAGACATTTACAGCTTAAGACCTACACATTCGATATTTAAATAGAAAAAGTGTAAGTTTATTTTTTCAAAACAACCGGGTTCGATTCCCGAGCTGGGTATAGTTTTTTTTCAAATGTATGAATGCAGTTTTTCTTTTTATCAAAATCGGCGACATGGTTCCTAACAACAAATCTTCGTATGTCTTATAGTTTCAGACTTTCCCATACTGACCGATTTGAATGGGCCACCCTGTATAGTTTGCCTGAGTAAAAATACAAATCGTATGTTTTATTTGCCTCATTGTGTTTTTATTTTAGTGTACAGTCGTACTCATAAATATCTGACCATGCACTTTATCGCCTTGACAATAGAGGCGTTGTTCCGATATTTGTGACCACCTTGGCCACTCCGATGTATCTGATGGCGATGGTTTGTACAAACAAAATGTTTTGCTTGTTTTGTTTTGTTTAACTTTAAAACTATATCGTTTCGTATATTGGTGTTTGGTTTAAATTTTAATTTAATATAAATGTTTTTCAACCAATTAGCCACTCAAGCGCAAGTCAAATTCGTTTTCGTGTGATTGCGCATATTAAATTTATTCGCATGATGGCGTCTGAAACAACTGTAATGTAAAATTTGACGACCGCTACCCCGCGTGATTTCGATATCCAATATGTTGCTACAAATTTCATTGATGTTTAATATGAAAGCTCAATCAAAACAATAATCATATAAAACTATAACTGTCCCTCAGAGAATTGTGCCCTACACGAGGAATTATTGATTATTGTAAGGTAGTTCCCGTTTTTGTTATTCTGTGTCACACGTAACATAAAAAGGCACCAATTTTTTTTTTGTCGTTTCTACATTGGTTGGTTCAATGTTGCATGTAGATTTCAGGAATGTAAATCTCGATCGATTAAATTGTGTCGATTAAAAGAACATGACCTGGAGTAACTCTTGGGTATAATTTTTGTCTATGACGTTGCAAGTAAATTTTGTTTACCATACTTTCTCTGGATGAGAGAAAGTATGGTAAAGACGCTGGATGCAAGTCGCTTCACCGATACTTATGGAGGTCCAAAGGGGAGGCCTATGTTCAGCAGTGGACGTCTTGTGGCTGAGATGATGATGATGATACTTTCTCTCATAAAAGAGCACATCTAGTTCGGTCGACGTCAAAGATATGTTTACACTTTTGCACCTTATGGAGTAAGGTGAAAAAATGTAAACATATGTATCTTTGACGTCGACTGTTCATGCTAGTGTATGCCGCGTGGATCCCCGGTAAAAGTCGACGACAAAATAACCAAACGCACCATATTCTCTGTTCGGTATCATGTTCGCACAGCGTCGCGAAGATCTACGTAATTGCCATTTTGTTTCGATCTTTGTATATCTGTCATCGATAAATTGACTAAATAGACTGGAAATACGTTGTGAATAGTATGTAAATCTATTTGGTCTGACTTGCATAAGGTAGCAATTAAGTTATATTGCGGTGGATTTTTCCCAGTAGAATGATTTACTTTTTTATAATCGGGCAAAATTTGGAAAAAAATCTTCTGATGCTTTAATCCTGTTCATTGCAGTCTGCGACATAGTAAATTTGGATAAAGTTTGGTTCTCCGGTAAAAGAGTACCAATTTCATGGTACACGTGCCCTTGAATTTTAAAAGTAGCCACACCTTTCAGCCACCGAACTTCTCCTCCGGACCGCATATCTCTCAGCGGACCTCATTATTACCGTATGATGTAATTTCAAAAGTACTATTATGAGTATTACGAATCTATTTTAGAGTTTTTCGATTGCGGATATTCTTCGGTAGAGAATGTCTAATTGTACTTTTCTTTTGCCACAACAGAAAACATCGCTCTCATTTTGCCATTCCCGCGCTCAGCAATGTCTGCAGATGTACCATTGTATTGATTAAAAAATGTAGCATAGTCATGCCTTAGTACATAGGCGAAACAACTGAGCTCCATATGAAGCCACGTTTGAAGTTAGTTCATTTAGCCAGACTACGGATAACAACTCAACCCATCTATTCACAATTGTCTTGTCCGAACAATCTCAAGTTGGCCGTGTGTCCTCCCTGTTCCGGAGCACATCTCCGGTATTCTAAAAGCGCTCTTGGATGTTTTTTTGTGCATCGGCCATACCACATACACGAGGAATTATTATTTAATGCACCGATAGGCACATGTATCATATGAGACTTTACTATCATATGTAGAGCAGATCAGGATCGACATCAGGACCTGGAATTTCCGCACTTACTCGTACAGGTCACGGCACGTAACTCTAGCGCTGACCGTTATTGCGCAGAAGTCGGAAAATAGGGCGCGCGGGGGGTACAGGGGGTGAAGGGCTATGGAAGAACATGCGCAGAAATCAAGGTCAGCGCTAAAGTTACGTGCCGCGAGGTATATGATTTTTCCTACATCTTGAGAAAGATGTCAGCACGAGGTAGTCGTTTTTGTCATTCTATATCATACATAATATAAAGAAGCGCCAGTTTTTCTATGTTTAGGTACTAAATCGGTTGTAAATTACAATTCTGGATGTGGATTTCAGAAATGGAAAACTCGACCGATTAAATTGTGTCTATTAAAAGGAACTTAACCTGGTAGTATCCTTTGGATCATTTCTTCTTCTCCGTCATAAACAAATCTTGTTTACCATACTTTTTCATATACCTATAATAAAGCATCTTTTTCATGTTGGTTCCTGTCGCGTAGACCTCCGGTAAAACTCGATGACAAAGTAACCAAACGCACTATGTTCTCTGTGTCGGTATTATGCCGAATCGCGTCGCGAAGATCTATGTAATTCTTAGTCAATAGCTGCCATTGATGAGTGCGTATCCATACTAATCGTTATGTTTTGATCTTTTGATACACATGGCAACAATAAATTGACTAAATAGACTGCAAAGACGTTGTGAATGGTATGTAAAACTACTTGGTCTGTTTTTTTTATATTCGTGATCAAATTTGGAAAAAGAATTGAAAAGTGGAAATTTTTGGATCATTCTATGGTAAAAGAGAATCAATTGCATGGTAGGGGTACGCCTTCCCCTTAGATTATAAGATATAGGCATATTTCCCTTTAATACCGAACGAAGTCATTTGAAAAACACTATTAGTGTATCTAAGTACGAATGGATTCTAGAAAGTTTTTGATTGTGGATGTTCTCCAGTTAGGAGAGAATTAAAGGATTATGGGCGTTCTGGTGGAGGATTTGTAATGTTTAATCGTACTTCTCCTTTACCGCAACAAAAACTGTCGCTCTCATTTTGCTATTTGTACACTTCTGAATGTTCACATAGATGTGTACTATTGACCCAATCTTCAAAAATGAAGCATATTCAAGCTTTGGTACGTAGGCGAAACCAATAAACTCCATTGGAAGCCATGGGCTGAAGTTTTTCTTTGGACTCGTCCTCGCTTCGGAACAACAGGTACAAAGTTTGGCGTAGTTGATGGTCTGGCAAGAGTACCAAGTAAACTTCTCTATCTTCCTGTGTCTCACGGTGCCTAAGCTCCTCAAAAGTCGCGTTTACAGTATATTCTTCCTGGATTCTACGATAATATGTTCAAGCTTCTTTGAGTCTTTGTTGTCTTCGCAGTCTAGAGACCTGGTGATCACCTGACTCTCGCGATCACCGCTTTGTTTTAAGATATACTTTTTTATGTTCGGGTTTAAATTTAGAAAATATTGCCTTCTAACGTTTGCCTGTTCATTGTACTCGTAGTCAGCGACGAAGTAAAGTAGAAAATTTTGGATCATTCTCTGGTAAAAGAGAACCAGTTGCATTTAACACCGAACGATGTCATTTGAAAAACACTATTAGTGTACAGTTATCTAAGTACGAATGGATTCTAGAAAGTTTTTCGAATGTGGATGTTCTCCAGTTAGGAGAGAATTTATGGGTTATAGGCGTTCTGACGGAGGATTTTGTAATTTTTCGTCGCTTTGTAGTCGCACTCATTTTGCTCTTGGATTTCTGCACTTATGACTTTATTTATACCTACATCTTATTAAGGATGCGATCGTGAGGTAGACCCCGTTTTTATCATTCTATATCATACGTAACATAAAGAAGCACCAATTTTTATTCCGTGGTTACTAAATTGGTTGAAAATTTCATTTTTGGATGACTGCGGCGCCCCAGACCAAACCTTATTCCGCATTGTCGAACAGTGCCCGCTTTACTGTTACTCTGACGGCCTAAAGGAACTTCACCACCTTTCCCCAGAGCAGAGGATCTGCGTAATTCTTAGCCAATAGCTGTCATTGATGAGTGCGTATCCATACTAATCGTTTTGTTTTGATCTTTGTGTACGCATGGCAATAATAAATTGACTAAATAGACTGCAAAGACGTTGTGAATGGTATGTAAATCTATTTGGACTACCAGATGAAGTAGCAATAAAATTGCATTGCCGTGATTTTTCCCTATGGAAAGATTTACTTTTTTTATATTCGGGTTTAAATTTGGAAAGTTTTGCCTTCTAACGTTTGCCTGTTCATTGTAATCTGCGACGAAGTAAAGTAGAAAATTTTGGATTATTCTCTGGCAAAAGAGGACCAATTGCATAATAGTGGTACGCTTGTCCCATTTACCACATTCTCTTACCAATTTAACACTGAACGAAGGCATTTTAAAAACACAAAATTAGTGTATCTAAATACGAATGGATTCTAGAAAGTTTTTCGATTGTGGATGTTCTCCAGTTAGGAGAGAATTTAAGGGTTATCGGCGTTCTGACGGAGGATTTGTAATGTTTAATCGTACTTCTCCTTTACCGCAACAAAAACTGTCACCCTCAGTTTGCTATTTGTGCACTTCTGAATGTTCACATAGATGTGTACTATTGACCCGATCTTCAAAAATGAAGCATAATCAAGCCTTGGTACGTAGGCGAAACTATTACACTCGACTGGAAGCCACAGCTGAAGTTCGTCTTCGGACTCGTCCTCACCTCGGGACCACCGGCACAAAGTTTGGCGTAGTTGATGGTCTGCCAAGAGTGCCAAGTATACTTCTCCTCTATCTTCTTGCTTCTCACGGTGCATGAGCTCCTCAATTCTTTGCCGCTTCCTGGATTCTACGATAATATATTCAAGCTTCTCCGAGTCTTTGTTGTCTTCGTATTCTAGAGACCTGGTGATCGCATGACGCTCGCGATCAGCGCTTAGTTCCACTTCTTCTTATGTGTAGGTCACTGAATCTTGTAATCGGTATGAGCCTTACGATCGACCCTTATCTGTGCCTCACGCTGTGTAAACATCTCTGATCTACAGGGCGTGGTATTCTCTGTCAGCCGTCAGTCGCGCTTCACGCGCTTCAACGCTCTCACCTAAACGTAAGGCAGCCAATCAGCCTTCAGTACGATTCTAATCTATTTTCACGATCGCAAGATTTTGAGGCGCGCGCATTAGCCTCTCTCAATATTTCTGTTCAGTAGTATCTAATAAAAGAAGCGTGTCTTTAACATATTCAAGTTAGAGTACCTGGTTCACAGTTAACTCTAGAGAAAATCAAAAATAAAATTGACTGACAGACTATAATACCCTAATACTTTTTCTCAAATATTTCCAATTTATATTTTTTTCTCCTTACTTCTTTACATAATATATAATATATGTAGAGTTCTAACATATGGGAAACTGTGTACTAGGTTTTCATTTTACTTATACTGAAATAATAAATTGTAATGAAACTTCGTGTGCACTGAAAAATAATGTTGTAAGATTTATATCCCTAATATCAGTCAGTCGTGGCCTACCAAAGCATACTGATACACCAGAGGAAACAATTTTATTAAAAACGCTAACTAAGTAGGTACATGATGTTATTTAATCACCGTGTTTTATGAAGAAATTTATTATAAAATAGTTGTCTGGGCAAAATGACAATCGTTCCAAACAAGTTTTATAGTCAGACAACGATAACTATCATATAGCTCGATTTGTATTGTCAAAGTGTAGGATAGCCAACACAAACGTCAAATTTGTAGGCAAAACTGACGTTTATGGTGGAAATAAAAAAACCGTTTTAAAGCACAAGAAGTATTAGCATGGTCAGTACTGACGCAAAATTTTCTAAATCGAAAATGTCCACATTACACACAGGACATTTACGACACAGTAGCCGTATTTCTAACCATCGTTTTAAATATTATTTTTATTAGTTTACTGAACAAACCATAGAAACATAAAAGGAAATATCAAACGTTTGATTTTCCTGAAATCAGATTATTTTAAGACCCATACATAATGTAAAAAGTATATGTGCATTATGTATAAGGTTCTAAACCAGAGGGGACACTCTGGACAGCTTTTGTAACGATTGAAAAGCACTAGCTTTTTCGTTTCTAATCTGTGGAATCGCTGTAAGCACATCATTCGTATTCATCTCGAGCCTTCTTCAAACATCCGACTGGCTTATTTATAGGGTTGCCATGTTACATGAAAAAACGTTTGTATTATTAAGTTGGAAATTACCTAGACTGTTTCTAAACATTGAACCAAATGAATCAGCTGTGTACAACCATTTTGTTCGTACGTACATTATACATCTAAAAGGCGTATTTCGATAGTTTTTATGTAGCAGGCAGCATATAAGAAACTATAGCATATTGCATTTTAAAATTCTCCGTACTAAAATTATGAAGCTAGAATAGCAATAACTTTTATAATATGTATGAATTGTTGTAATAACTTACCCCTATGATCGACTAAGCCCGAATGCATCATGCATGAAGTCATGTTTAATATATTTTATTTTATAATATATGCTTTTAATTTTTTTACAGTAGGTATTAGCTTTATGCTGTGTGAAAGTTGGCACAACTTTGACAATTGTGATAAATATTCTTATTATGTCAGTATGGTTGTCCGATAATCTAATGGCGTGAACACACATGCGTGCGAGTGACGAGCCGAATGAAGAGGCGAATCGGTCAAACTATTCGAAGAGCACCGAGGTGAACCCGAACACGCTGTCCGTATGTATGCAATCCGTTTATATAAAAGGAGCTAAAAGATCGGCAGTTAAAACAAATTATGAAAATACATAAAAACAGGCTTTTAGGATTAACCTGTTTAAGCAGGTTGACACCGAGTGAAGAGTCAAAGGATTTTTTTTAAATAATTTTATATTAAAAAATCATAAGATCTAGTCGTAACCTCAGTACTACAGGTATGAACAATTAGAATAGGTCATTGGTTTTTGCTCTTACGTTTATACAATGATAATACTACTGATACTCTTGTTTACTAACAAAAGTGTTAACAAGCACATTCTCGTTACAAGAACAACTTTATGTTACACTCTCAAAGATTCCCGTGTTACGTAACGAATTACATTAGCAATTTGTGTTGCTATGTAACTCACGTCGGGTCACGCTGAAATAAATATTTGGAACGGGTAATTTTAATTCTTATTTTTTTTGACGTGATAACGTCTTAGAAATCGATGAACACATCGGTAAGCATGCACGAAAATGTGTCACATTCCGTTCCGGTCACGTGGCCAGATCTCCATGGTAACGTTACGGCCACAAGCAATACGATTGAGAAACATAAAAATTACCTTGGCCGCTCCGATAATATTTGATGGCGACGGTACTGCACTTTATTTGATTCTTTTTCTAGATTCAGTGATAATAATTCAATTCCTAAAATAAAAGTATGCATTTTTTAATCACTGTTTTCTTATGAAGTTATCACGCAAAATTATCGTCCGTAAACTGACTTTACAGGCAATATTTTTTATATTTTTATATTGGGTATTAATAAAATTGATGCTTTTTTTTCTTCGCCACGTTAGGTAATTAAAAAATATAAATGCGTAGAAAAATATATTAAGGGTGAATGTTCCAAAGTCTAGTACACAGGTAAGATAAAATCTAAAACTAGATAATTTTAAGAGATATCTATAGAAACTTATTTGGAAATCCAATGTCAATGTTAGAAAATGTACTCAAAGCTTTCAAAAAGCATCAACAATTAATTAAATCGTTAAAACCCGCTTTTCCATTTTAACAGGTAGGGCAGATGCCCCGGTTTTGGCCACTTTAAGAAGAGTTTGCCTGTTCAGACGTTCGTCATTTTGTGTCAATAAGGAATTATGACACTCTTTTTGCACTATGTCAGTTGCGCCTGAAAGATCTTGACGCCAAACGCGAGCTCCGAAAATCTCGGCCCAAGCCCTCCTACACCTACACATATAACTCGAATAATGAGCTCTACTGTGTCTCTTGCTGCCGAACTTTCAAAACAAAGCTTGGTTTTGCAAGTCACGTTCGAGCCCATGCACGAAAAGATCAAGCAAGTACCTTGGTGCCTGCTGAATGATTTGTCCAGGTGTCGCCGTCGACGGATACGTCTGGGAGGACATCATATTTATATGAATCTCCGCTTGTAAGATTCTGACATTAAATCTTATTTTTTTCTTTAATGAAATGTCAAAAAGGGGTCCAGGAGCCAGTTTTGGCCACTCTTTTCCATGGCTAAATGACAACTTATATATGACAGATGACAGTGCAATCTGTACTGCCATATTTTACTATTATATTAACCATAAACCATAGACTCGTAAAGGACAATGAGTAATTTTGGTCCATATCCTCAATACTTATGAAACCTATGCCAAATGATAGCTTCAATGCTATCATTTATTTCATACTATGACAGTTAAGTCGAAGTCGCGGGCCAACATGGTCTTTTTTATATAAATAGAACCCAGTACGGCAACGGTTTCACCATAGTATGTTTTATTATAATAGAAAGAAAACGACATGTATTGTTATGCATTTTATTATCATTCTATTTATATTAATCAAGAAATAACATAGGTATTATATAGGTATCCTATCTACAATATTAAACATTTACAATTAAATTGTCTAGATGAATGAAGTGCCGGTTGATTAAAACCCACTAGTCTACTCATACTATGGTGAAACGGTTGCCGTACTGGGTTCTATTTATATAAAAAAGACCATGTTGGCCCGCGACTTCGACTTAACTATCATTGTATGAAATAAATGATAGCATTGAAGCTATCATTTGGCATAGGTTTCATAAGTATTGAGGATATGGACCAGACTCCATACTAAAGTGCCCATGGTCCTTTGTCTATACCTTAATAAAGTTGAAAATGGCCAAAACCGGCACAGTGGCCACAACCGGGGCATCTGCCCTATCTACCTATTAATAGTGTCTGGTGTAAGAAACAATTAGAAGGTTAGCTAAAAGTACATAAGTATTATAGTATGGAATTGACTACGGTACTTTGGACGATCAAACAAATTGCTGCGACGTTGTTCATCTATATTAGATAGTAAAGGTTTATCAGACAGGTTCTCGGAATAGCAAGTGAATTAGAAAATCCGTAATTGCCACGCAGGACGAGGTGACGGGAATGATTGCGCGCGGTGTGAGCCCGGAGTTCCGCTAAATAACCCGCCTACGCCAAGCCTAAATTGAAGTTCAATTTACTTAGAAAATGTATGTGTTAATTGTACAGTACTGTTTTCAACGCTAATTTTATTTATTACAGGAATGCTTTTCCGAAACTGATCCTTCTTTTGTGAATTATATTATACTTTTATACCAATAATTACATGGAAAATAGGCCCACCATTTTGAGCAAACACATATAAGAATACCTAGAACAGTAACTTGCTTGATATGATTTGCTGTTAGACGCAACACGCAATCACAAAAAGAGGGTTACCTAATACCAAAAAACCATACCATAATTCCGAACGATCAAATTAATAATGATCATTGCACAAAAATTTACAAATTTTATTGTGATAAAACATTAAAATCCTTATTAAAAATTAATGGTAGGTACTCATTGTAACTGTAAACAAATATTACATAAGTAGCATACGAAAAAGTTTGAAAAACCACATTATTTATTATGAATGTATCTATCAACAACCATTAAAATGGTTCCGTGTAGCTAAACCTCGGGCGCGAAGAAACCAAAGCGTGAAATCCCGAGACATCTGGACGAGGGTTAAGTCTCGCGAGGGTTAAATATTTTAGTGTCGCTGAGAACTTGCAAAAACGGAACGCTTTTCACGGAATATTTCACTCCTCAAATCTTATAGTTTTGAGTTGTTGTGATATATTAGATTAGTTTGGTCCATAAAATATAACGGTTTACACTCACGTCTCTATAGTCACCTCGCGACTTTTTCCGGAGAGGCTAGTTATTAAGTAAAATCAGGAACACTCTCGATCGCTTTCAATGCCGTCTTTACCATAAGGGCACACGGGGCCCGTGACCAGGGGGGGGGGGAGATCTTAGACGACGTTTTTTACAGTCAATGTCGTCCCTAATTGAGCGCTAATTGAGGGCCCTGATTTTCAAGTGTCTAAGAGCCCCACATTCTTCCGTGCCCTAGGGCCCCGTCACGTATTAAGGGCCTTGATCGCCTTGCGTTATGTGTGGCACGAACCTACTCTTACTACCTATTTCGCACGAAGCAGCACGCTTCAGACCGGTTCGAATAGCACTCTTAGTGCTTGAAGATGGAGACCTAGGCTCTCTGAAACATGTCGCGAGAAGTTACTAAAGAGACGTGAGTGTATCCGTTATATAATGTCTCACGAAAGTTTAAATTTAATAGGTTACATCTCGGTTTATTTTTGGTATGTCGTCAAAAGAGATTTTCAATATTGTTCAATTCCTGTAAACCTTTAATAGTACACATTACTACAGTGGCCGGGAAGTAGGGGGTTGCCGGCTGAGTTATATATACTGGATAGTTACGAGGCTGGCAACCCCTTTTCACGCCGAGGTATGTATAGTGCTTTTCTCAAACATGCAATGAAATAAATATGAAAATTATCCATTTTTTTTTCCGACATACGTAAGGCAAAAGTCTACTCGTAAACTTCATTTCAAAAAAAAAAACAAAAAGAAAAATTGCAAAAAAAAACAAAAAAAAAATTGCAAAAAAATTTTTTTTTTCAAAAAAAATTGGTAAAAAATTTTTTCAAAAAAAAATTCTAAAAAAACATTCTAAAAAAAAATTTGGAAAAAAATATATTATGATTCCGTATATTTATTTTCTTTCCTAAGTTATGCTTTTTACAATATGAATATAAAATTTAAATAAAATATACCATACAAAACAAGAACATTATATAAAACATAAACACATTATAAAAAACCTAACCTAGAGTGCCGCCGGCAGCAGGGCAAGGCCCAGGCTGCCGGTGGTCAGGGCCGCAGAGAGAGGAACCTTCGGACTATACGCGCCGTGTCCAGGATTACCGCCTTCTGAATCTGACCCTTGATCCAACCACAACCCCGTAGCGAAAGTCTCTCAAGATGTTGGTCGAGACTCTTCGCATATTATGATGATTATTGTTTTTTTTTAATATGCATAAGTAGTGGCAGAATGTAAAATGAACCAAAAAGTAAATATCGCTTATAACCTTAAATGGCTGAATGCCATGATCCTGTGCCACAAACATATGTGGAATGGAAATTAAAAAAAATTACTTCCCGGCCTAGCCCTTCAATTTTATATGAAAATCGTTACCTGTTCTCTGGAGTTGATCCGCCCCAAACGTGATACTTTGAAGCCTATTATGACGCACATAACGAAGAAATTTCATTGCATGTTTGAGAAAAGTTAGTTACACTGTTTAGGGAAACCTTTACAGATTTAATCAAACTACATACTTATTAGTGTAAAAATAATACTTAAATAAATACCTTCCTATGTTTATCTTACAAATATAGGAGTGTGTGATAACTGAGGAGAGGTTGTCTTAAGAAAATAATTATTATTATATTATTTCGACAACAAAACTTAGTCCGATAAACTTCTCATCTTTGTTTTAACTGAAACGTTTTTTTTTCCTGCAATTTATTTGCCTCGAAAAATATAAACCAGAAGTCGAGTTTCTTTTTATTATATGCGTCCCGCAAACAATTTCGCATTTAAAAAGTATCTTACTCGTTAAGAAGAATGAAGAAAAGAAACGAATGAATGTTTGAAAAACGGGTGATTGTTTCTTTATCTTTTTGATCGAGTTATAAAATTCCATTCGAACGATAGATAACAATTTCCGACGATTCTTTCTGTTTCATTTTTGTTCTCATGTCAGTATTTCACTTGGTCGTATTTTTTTACCATTGACCTATATGTATTTACTAGACCGACTCTGAATTTTGTGCGCTGGAATTCGACAATTTACAGCAGAGCTGCCACTGAATCAAAAAATTACTTTAATCTACTAGCAATGCATTTAAACTGAAGTGCATAGCAAATTTCTTAGAGATGTGCTCCTGTTATTTTTACTGATATAACAAGTACTTAACCCTTAATTGAACTGAACCATTTTATGTCAAAAGAAATGCTTTGTCAGCCCTCAGAGCTGTTAGCACGGAGGTGCAATCACAAATGTAGGAACATATTTAAACCTAACCCCACAGTCCAGCCCAAGGGCCGGCCTTAATTGTGTCGAATTAGGTAGATATAATAACCCAAAACTTCAAGTTACAGTGCACACCTAGTTGCTTAGCCATAGTAGTGGAAATAATGGTTTGAAACTTCTCATTAAGAAGATTAGTGGAGCCAACAAGAAAATTGTTCGAATATTTGTAAGAAGACTACTTCGCCGTAGGCAGGTTATATTTAGCGGTTTAGACCCCCAAAGGCGTGCCATAATCATTAATTTATTATGTATTCTATTGAATGTGACCTCTAGAACAAATTGTGTGCGCCATGTTTGGCGATTCACAGCTGTGACAGAATCAAAGAGTAGTATAGACTTGTAGTAATTTACACAGTAACTTTTGGGACAAAGAATTTCTTAGGGATGTAATCTCCTGTTACTCAATGGCCATAATAACTATTGTTATTCTGTGCGTAGCAGAAAATCTATTACTGAGTACTTACCGACGGCGATATACCTGAAAAGATACTACAGTAAATACTAATCCAACTCCAGAGATTTGTTCTTTGAAATAATTGGAGCCCAGACATTTTGAAGGTGTTTTAATAATTCAAGGAATTCCCATTTAACAGAGTAGGGTAGTTAATTTTAGAAAGTGAAAGACAAAATGAATGTGATAGTGAGTAATTGATGACTTAACTTAGTCAAAATTAATTACTAACTACACATTTTAGAAACTTAAGTAATAAAGCTTACTGAGACAATTAATATAATAATTAACTATATTTAAGGGAAAATTCTCAGTCGATGTGATATTTTAAAAAACAGCCGTCTCTGAGTTCTTGATAACGTTATTATTTACAAAATATGACCTTTGTAATTTCTTTACTTATAGTTATAAATCATGTAATGTTATAGGTGAAGCAAACAGACCAAAATGTAAGCAGTAATTTAGAAATTGTCAAGATGTTTTAATGAGATAAATTGAAATGACTTATTTTGTAGCCTTGAAATAATAATTTTATCCCAGTATCTTTAAACGTCGGCAGTAACTGCTCAGTTTACTGTTTCAAGATTAATTTTTTACTCCCTCGGCTTCATTTCACTCTACTCGTAATACGGTCGCGCCAAGTGTCAGGGGAAATGCTGTGTCGTTTGTTTCCTCTTTTTAATTTTTTATTTCAACTGAAGGAAGCTTCATCGTTGAGATTGTTTTTTAACTTAAGAGTCGCCAGGACGCTCGCGTGAACTCGCGTCCCCATACAAACGTAGTTCAGCTCTCATTTTAAAACGACATGCTTTAGAACCACGAAATTTGGCATGGGCATTCTAGCAGTACAGATCTATGTCGGACATTCGTTTTCGTTGCTAAAAATTGTAATACAAAGAAAATATAGCAAAAATAAGTTTTGTATGTAAATCTGTATCTGGCTGTATTTTCTTTGTATTAATTTTTTTGCAAGGAAAACGAATTACCGACATAGATCTGTACTACTAGAATGCCCATGCCAAATTTCGTGGTTCTAAAGCATGTCGTTTTAAAATGAGAGCTAAACTACGTTTGTATGGGAACGCAAGCATCCTGGCGACTCTTAAACCACACAACTTAATGTCTTATTTTTACATTTATCCCTTATTTTTATAACCTTCTTCCAAAAAGTATAAATTGCTTAAATAATTTAACTTGTTTGGTTTTAAATTCATTGTGCTAGGTTATTATTTCAGATGCAGGTCTAGGTATACTCCGTAATCAGGATAGCATTATTTTTTTAACCGACTTCAAAAAAGGAGGAGGTTCTCAACTCGACTGAATTTTTATTTTTTTGTATGTATGTTACTCGATATCTCCGTGAATTGTAAACCGATTTTCAATTATTTTTTTAATCAAACGGGTATAACCCCTGGATGGTCCCATTGTCACCAAATCGGGGTCTGATGATGGAATCCTGGAGAAATCGAGGGAACTGTTCAACTATTATAGGCACACCTCTGATGATTTCACTATTTTTTACAGCAACTCGGCCACTTCCTCTTGGAATAGCGGATCCTAAGTGAAGTCGGTTCTTTTTTGTTTAAATGATTTATATTAAACGATACACATCAGTCATTTATTATAATATATTTATAAACAATCGCATAATATGTTTAGAGAATTCCCTTACCTTCAGCTTTTGAAATACGAAGGGTCTTCGGCATTTTAAAACCAGAACACGTACATTGTCCACTTATATAACTACTTGTACCTCCAATCTAATAAGCTCGCGGCTGTGTGTTCTTTTGACCGGTTTTCTAAACTACTGTAATCGAAGTCCATTTTAAAAATACCCGGTTAAAAGATTTCCACTGACCTACATTGTTATCGGCTATCCCCTGGACGGAAGGTTTGAAATAGGAAGACCAAACTAAGCTGCAGAGAAACCTTTGAAACTAAAGTTACATGCAATATTTCCTCGAAATAGTCTGCTTAAATCGATAGGTATTTTATTACGAATTGAAATTTAACAGCTTTTGGAGAAACCATTTCAAACTGAACAAATATTGACTAACAGTAAGTAAAAAGTTTTATTCTGCAATTTACTAGGGAGATCGGTGTTGACACACATATTACCCTAATACATATAATATAATATATTACCCTTAAAAAATATGCTTTCGTCCGTCGACTATATCTACGGATACCCACATTAATTATACCACACGTTTCATGTGTATTTATGAGGGTAGCTATTAGAAAAGCGAGGCATTTAGCGCAGTGGCACCAGGAGTATAGTAGTAGTGGACCCACACTTGGCTGGTTTGTTTATTTTATTTTGTCCTCTGTAATTAAATCAAGTAAATATCAATAAAAGGAATATACTTGAAAATGTATTGATTTTTCTATATTGATTTTACTTGAAAATGTATTGATTTTATATTGATTTTTCCTGCTTAAAAATAATAATTTTTATTCATTTTACTTTTACATCGAAATAACTCTTCACCTCACCTTAATATTTATTTTGGTATAAAAAAACTGCGCGCGCCAACCCGCCTGCCAAGCGTGGCGCGTATGGCAAACCCCCCCTTAAAGGGGAAGCCTATGTTCAGCAGTGGACATCTTATGGCTGAGATGATGATGATGATGATGATGACTTTACCATTCCAGCCTTGTCGTAGTTTACAGTTAAGTATATTGTCATTTGGTGTCCTCAAAATTGCACAATATACAATTGGACCTCTCCAATCCATATTAATAGTTTACAAATCTATCAAGGCACATGGCTGTAGGTACGCATTAAAAAACCGATAAATTATTATGGCCGGAATAAGTAGATCTGAGATAGAGTTTCACATAAATCAGTTCCTAAAACTCTCTAATAGGGTACAGGCAAAACGCACAGCCCTGAACAATTTCCACAATAATATCGGTACGCAAAGCTGTTCGATCCCCTCCCTTTGTTATGCGATCCCGATAGTTACGCTGGTTTGTTATGTAAATCGACTTGCGATGGCTTTTTATGGTACCGCAAAACTTAGTCAAAGTCAACCGTTTTGTACGTTTGTTGTTTTTTATCTTGTATGTGACCTCGACTTAGTATACCTTTTAAAAAGGTATTTATTGAATTACTAGGTGATTAAAAATATAAGAATCCTAACAATAATATAAACACACGGCCAAGGGTCACTCCGCTGTCCGTATAGAAATTTCCATATATACAGTGACTCACTTTCATTGTTTTTGAGGGTAAATACTAATTTCTTAATACAGTTTTATGTGAACTAAGTATGTAGAGATAGTTGGTAATTAACAATTTCACAAAAAAGTCGTGAATGTTTTGCTGAAAAATTTACGACGATGGTAGAAAGGCGGCCATCCCAGGAATAAGATGTAAATAGTTGTTTGGTGAAGAAAATGTTGCTGTTTGGTGATTATTATTACCATGATTTCATGAGGTAAAGTTGTGCATCGTAGGCAAAATTGTAGCAGTTGACGGCACCAAAATGGAAGAAACCATAGAGAGAGTAACACACGGCTTGATACATTTAAAAGCCATCTATTAATACTGTGTCAATATCGCAATTATTATCCAAAACCCGTAAACAGAAATATTCCTAGTAAAGGTATAATTTATGGATCTGTTTAATAAATCCATAAATTTTGGTGCCAAAACGCAGATCCGTTACTCAAATAGTATTAAGTATCTTATATAAATAAAGGGCGAAACACGCTGTATCTGATATTTAAGCCAAACGTATATCTTATCCCGAGGAAGTTCTAAGAGCATTATGGTTCTTAAAGCGGTTTAGATAAGATTCCTTTTCCAGACGGTATTTTGTGGCTTATTTTCTTGACACCGTGTATGGTCGTATTTACTCGGAAGATGTTGAGTTAGATGACAAGGTGGCACGCACCTTTAATATTTTTTCGTAAAAAAAGAAAACGATGTTACTCTTTACGTCCAGTTAAAGGCGGGGTGAATGTTTTTCTGGAATGACTAGTAATGCTTTATTTACGGCCTTAGACGGCCTCCATAGCCTAGTTGGTAGTGACCCTGCCTACGAATCTGGAGGTCCCGGGTTCGAATCCTGGTAAGGGCATTTATTTGTGTGCTAATCTCAAATATTTGTTCCTAAGTTATGGATGTTTTCTATGTATATAAGTATGTATTTACATATCTAAGTATGAATATCGTCGCCTAGCACCCATAGTACAAGCTTTGCTTAGTTTGGGGTTAGGTTGATTTGTGTAAGATTGTCCCCAAATATTTATTTATTATTTATTTATTTATTAACATTTATTATTTTATTTATTATCTAAGTATAATTAATTCAGTGTAATATTCGTAAAATGACAAGGTGCTAATAGAAATCGGTATCTACACAATCATTTGAATCAATTAAGACAGTTATTATTATAACAAAAAAATATGACAGAGTTACATAACTCCAACTTAGGTAACATAAGAATATTTTTGACAGCTCGCCACTGCGAAATTCCATCACATTACATATCAAAAATTGAGATCACTAGTTGCCTACGGAATCCTTAAAAAACGATCTTAATATATTTGTGTTGCAACAATGTAGCTCTTATTACGGTATTGCAATAGCCATCCATTAAATAATAATCCTAAAGGATATTTATAAACGTATTTCGACTAAGAACAAGAACAATAAAAAGGATTAGGATCTAAAATATTGCGTTACTACTGAAGCTTAATGACAAGGAAAACGAAGGAAAATACAATTTTCGCAATAATTTAATACGCTATTTTCAGCAGTTGATAAAAATATTGTTTTACATCAAAAATCTATTATTAACATAATTAGGTATTAAAACACCCGTGTGATATCATTACGGAACTCTCCTCGTTCATTTCATAAAACCACACTATTTTAATGCCCTTCATTATGTAACATAAAGTGCCATTATTACATTTTATATCTAAAACATGTCCCGCATCTTCCAAAAACATTGTTACATCAATTTTACTTACAAGATCGTATATTTTACTTGAATACGCGACAAAAAATGTTGGAGTATGAAATTAATAATAATAATAATACACGCTTTTGTTATAGTTTTAAGAAAAATAAAGCATCGTGTTTCTTACGGAGAAGACTGCTGTAATAATATAAAGTATTAGAATATTTTATGATTATTACAAATTTTCAGACAAAAAAAATATATGCCTGTAACCTGTAATTTATTAAACTACCGTTGCCACGATCATGAACTTGAATGGTTGTATAACATTTAAATATTTTACTTTTTCCCTCTTCAATTCATAAATTGTAAAATGGAAAAAACCAATTTAACTTTCATTTCTTTTTATTGGTAAGGTATATAAATAGTGAAAAAAAAATTTTAAGTGGATTATTATTACCACGGTATTAAAATTCAATAAATAATACAAAAAAAAATTGTTTAGGACCTTATTTTCTATGGCGTAGGTAATTAAATTTATTACTTTTATTTACAAGGGCTAACTTGTTGCAATTCTATAATTACTTACTGCAGTGGCGCAGCGACCCAAAGTTGATCTTGGCCTCCGACACTAGAGATCGCCAGGCTTCTCTGTTCACAGCCGTATCTGTCCAGTTAACGGCGCCCAGCGCGGTGAGGACCTTCAGCACCTCGTCTTTCCAGCGGTACCTAGGACGTCCAGATGGTCTTCGACAAGTCGGCTCTCCACAGACACGATCTTCACCCATACGAACTACGTGTCCAAGCCATCGGAGTCTGGCGGCTTTTGTTCTCCCAACGATGTTCGGCTCGGAAACCAGATCAATTTCCTGGTTCTTACGGTGCCTCCACCAGGTTCCATCCTCTCTGCGAATGGGTCCTAGTATTTTGCCATAATAAGGCCGATATTGACATAATTGTGAAGCTTGGACACTAACACAAAAAGATAAAACAGGCACTGCTGGTGGCTGAGCGAAGAATCTACCGCAAAAGTCTATTATTAACATTCAAAATATTGACCACATTTTTATAACGATATTGAGTATAATTTAATCTAGATATGTGTAAATTTGCATTTTCCTCGGTCGATTTGTATTTTTGTCGACTATCAAAGCGCAGTAAATCACTGTCGCCCCGAGTGTTTTACTGCCCTGCACTTTTATGCTGAAAAACTGGCATTGATTGTCACTGCAGGTGCCTGACTGCATCGAAAACTTTGATAACTCGACTAAACATTTTCGCAGCAAAATATTTTAAAATAAATAAAACAACTCTTCCCGTAATTTAAAGGCCTAAATTACTTATCCCTTATTAAATAACTTTTACTCAACGAGAACGGTATATTGAATCAGTGAGTTATTGCTCTTACTTATTTCTCTATCTCTTCTTTTAATAATAGTTTTAATAAAAAATCTAATACATTTAGGTCCTTGCTCAACAAATATGATACCCTATTTAATTAGGTAGTCAAAAATAACCCTTTTACCTTTTCAATTGACATTCTCCGTGCCAACCCCTCCAGACCCCACCCAACAATTATACTCAATCAATCAATCAATCAATCAATTCATTTATTTGCTTTAAATACATGTCAAGTGGATGTTCACAAAATACATTTTGGGTGCAGTGTATTCAGCCTGCTGTTGGGCATGCAAATATTATACAATCTTAAAACTACGACTAATTTTACCATAAGCATGCAACACACGAGTACATGGACTAAGACAGTTTAATATGTTTAACTTAATAAAGAGATGGCGTATATTCTAAATATTCTCTAACTGAGTAAAATGCATGTCGTGCTAAATAGTCAAATAAACTATTTTTAAACTGAGGCATTTCGGATTCTCTTATGTCTTTGGGCAATTTATTATATAATTTAAGTGCTATGCCGAATACCATTTTAGCGCGTAAGGCTGAATCTGATTTCGTAGACCCGATTTTGTGTTGTTGACGAACACTTTTAAAACTGGAGAATCGGTGTTTATTTAACTTTACGTACATAAGTATTTCAAAGATATATAGGCAAGGAAGAGTCAAAATTTTCAGTTTGACGAAGTAAGGTATGCATGAATCACTTTTCCACAGCCCGCAAACAGATCGTAGGCAGTCCCTTTGGGCTTGAAACACCAGATTTCGGTCGGTTGAATTACCCCAGAACATGATGCCATATCGCAGAGTAGCTGTAACATATGCGTGATACGCAGCAAGGACTGCAATGACTGCATCCCGGCTTATAATTTTGTTCAAATGAAACCAGCTCCAGTTCCTCCCATCACTCTTTCCAAGTTATTTTCCTGGCCAACATAGTTACCAAACTTACTGAACACATAAGATTTTGACCAAATCACATTTTGATTTCTTTGGTACATAGTGCGATAAATACGTTACTGTACCTGTCCAATGGACGGCCCTGCATGAAGCCGATCAAACCCACTCATCGACCGTTCTAAGCCGTTGTTTCCTTGATGAAATAATCTAAATGCTAATAACGTCAGGGGCGCATATATGCATACCGTTTCGCATATCAAATTGGGGTTAACGGACAGGTTGAATGGTGTTGAAAGTTTCAATGGAATGGTTTATTGAATATATGAAATAAATAAAAAAATATGAAAAAATTTGTATACATTTATCTGGCACAAACTAAGATCAAATTAGTCACCTTGTCAGTTTGAGTTGTTCCTGTCTGATGAAGAACGATGAGTGTTTCCGTTGCTAGTTGATTTATCGTCAACGGTAGTTTTATTAATAATGATTTGCTTGAGTTTTTTTAATTTGTAGGTACGTAGGTATTAAAACGGCAATAAAATAATAAAAATAAAGTTACCTATTCATGTTTTTTTTACTACACATTAATGTGAATTAAATTGTTATCAGGCACTTGTTGGAATAATCTTCTGACAGAACGTTTTTTTACACAAAGTCGTTAACATTACCAATTCAAATACATCGGATTTAAAAAACGGAACGTTATGTATAGATACTTATTTATGGTAATGAAACAACTTCTACCGCAAATGCAGAAGAATTCTAATTATATATTATATGACATCTATTTAAGTTGTTTCTTCTTAAAAAAATATATATATATTTTTATTTACAAATACTATTTAAAACGGGATATTTACCATGTCAGTTTGTTTTTGTGAGTTTCCGATATTTTGGCACAGTTGCATACGCCATTATCACGGAGTAACTGCAGTTAGTTGCTGCGAGTGTCAGTTGTGGTCTACCCACACACTATAGCGATCTACCCTCTTTCGATTTCGCTTTTTTTTCGTCCGTTGTCACCGCTACTACTACCGTCCGCATTCTCACTTGGAACTCGATCACGGTTACGACACACTACACTTACGATCACGATTTGGTTTTGAGAACTTAAATATCCTGTTATATCCCGTTTTAAATAGTTTTTGTAATGTTAATGACCATGTTAGCTTAAAATCGTATATTTTTATTTGTTCTCTATTTATATATTTTAAATATTTAACTTAATGTGTGTACGTTCGGTGTAAAAGAACTTACACCCTACATATCAACAATGTAATCATAATAAAATCCTTGAGAGGTCGGTTGACGCGACTGAAACTGAATAATTTTACATTATTGTGTATCACTTCAGCTTTTGGAAAGCGAGACACGTAATAAGTAGATTATCTTCCCTTTCTGTAGGTACTGATTTTGTAGGAATTTGATTAGGATCGTAATTTTGTTGCTCTTTGTAAACTCTAGGCTCTGATCGGGTTAATATTGCTGTGTAGGAGTAAAGTTAACTTCAGAGACGAAAATTAGGTAACTGCGAGTAGGTACTACGAAAAAAAACATTTTTAAAATTATGTAGGTATGACAAAAAAGACTGCCGAACAGTCAAACGGGAACCTGACTACCTAGTACTATTTATACATAATTAAATATAATCGTAATAACTAATTACATATAGGTAAATCGACTCCCTTAGGAGCCGTTATCAAATTACAATCTTCCTCCTCCTCCTTGATTCGTGTTCCTCAGTACTGAGGGTCGTGACCTCCCTTCTACATCAATCTCTCTCGTGCGATCTTTCTCGATCTTTCTTCATCTTAAATTTGATCTCATTGTTTTTATGTACTTTTTTTGTTTTTAGGGGTTAGGAGTTATTTCAGTTTACTGTTTTTTTAGCAATACCCATCTCAAGTGACGCCTGTCAACAGTAAGCCAAACGTAGTATAGCCGAAGTTGGCAATGCCCTTTATAAGATCCCCCCCGGTCACGCAAACGCAACGGTTTTATCAGGTCCGTAGACTCCGAACACCACGGCCCCGTCGTTTCAAAATCGTATGCTGGTATGCAAAACCGTCGTAATCATTTATATGTGTACCTAGGTACCTAGTTAATATATAATTTACTGATTTCAATTTACACGATTTTCACTCATTATTTTGCCAAAAACGAGACTTAATCGCGTACATTTACTTTAATAATTTTCCTGACTTTAGAGCGTATCAGCGGGAAGGCGGGTAGTCCGCCTGCGACCACGAGCGTTACGACACGCTCAAAACGTCAGGAAAAAAAAGTGTAAGTCAAAATAATATATAATTTATTTTACAGTAAATAAATTCCATTACACAATAAAAGCATTTCAGGCACAATGATTATTTTACCTTTATAATTCTATTTACATCTTATTTGATTGTATTTGTTGAATTTTGAAGACAAAAGAATACACAGAAAATAGTTTGGCGGCTTATCATTTACTCAGACCATTAAATCGAAGCAAATGACTATAAACAAGAGATTGGTCAACGGTCATTAAATGAAGCGCTTCAAGCCGACAGTAAGCCAGCCCATAACTTAAAGCGAGCATTGCATTGGAAAGCAAGATGTTATCCGCCAGTGCTTGAAGTTTAGGCAGAAAATCCAGAAAATAACGGTTTATTTCTATAAATGGCGTTCTCTTTGTAAAAGACATAGGAGCTTAGTGATGTTTGATTGTATGTTGTATGTTAGTTTACGGCATTGTTATATTCTTTTCATTTCTTATTTTCTTGGATTGCTAAAACAGTGTTTTTATGAAAATTAGAAACTAAATGTTAGACACTACTGGAGTCCGTTTAGTTTAATACGAAGCCAGCAATGGCCCCTAGCGCCGAGTCCGATATACAAGGTGTAACAAAAATGCTGGTGATCCTTTTAAAGGCATAATTGGTATCGTATTCTTATTACGAAAAAGTAAGAAAAAAATTTTTTCGCGTGAAAAAAAATTTTGATTTTGTATGGAGGGTCGGCCGGCTGGGACCACCTGTCCCATAGAAAAAAAAATTTTTTTTCGCGACAAAAAATTTTTTCTCCTACTTTTTATTAGTCTTAATACGATACCAATTATGCCCTTAAACGGATCTCCAGTATTTTTGTTACACCCTGTAGTGCTTTTTTCAAAAATGATGCAAAACAACCAGCACGTTGGAGGACAAAAACAATATTTACATAAGTAAATAACGTATCTTAGGATAACCTCGGAGTTAACAGGATGACCTTGACCGCTACCACGAACATGGAATTTCGATTTGAATCATAAATATCTCCATCTCCATCGCTTGTCATTTTGAGTGACAGAGACAGATAATGTTGAAACGACTATTTCCTACGTTTCGCGGTACATGCTCAGCTTTCTCGCCTTTATATTTTTAATTAAAAAGTTTGAGGTGTGTTGTTCTCATATTTTTCTTCTGAATTTACCGCAAACTACAATCGAGAGCAAAAGTTTCGGGTCACTGGCATTTTCTTGAATATCTTTAAAATTAATATCTTTTGAGATATTCAAGAAAATGCTAGTGACCCGAAACTTTTGCTCTCGAGTGTATTTGAGATAAGTAAAGTCGCGGTACCAACTTTATAAATAATAAATACCGAGGTTGGGTTTGGCTGTTTAGGACCTTTGCCTTTATTTCTGTATGGCTGTAAAAGTTAAAAAAAATTGTACCTCGACAATAATGCAATTTCTGTGATTTTTTAATTTGTGTGTTTACCATAAACTAGGCACTTTACCACCTTATTTTAAACCGTAAAAGTTAACCTTGCGGGACATTTTGAAAAAATGCTTTATGGGTACCTACTTAATCCCTGGAGCAGAACCTACAAAAATTACATATAATACCTACAAATAATAATTCGCACATAAAAATATAAAGCGTTTAAAATTAACGCACTTTATTTATTTATTTATCGTATGGCAAGTGGGTACACTGTCTACATTACATTACATTAGGAGTATATTTATTTCAATTCCCATAATAGACCAACACTATAAGACATGGCAATTTTACCACTTTTACACTAATCTGAAGGCTAACATATAATTCAGTTATACTCTGATATCCACGTCACCAGCCAATGGATCCTGCGCGTTAAACCAGGCCACATTACACTCAAGGATATCGTAATTTCGCCCAAAGTGTTAATGGACCAATTAGCACAGACTGTTGGCCATTTCCTTGTAAATTACACCCATCATTTATCTGAAAACCACAAGCATCGATCTAATCACGCTTCTAGATAGCAATTGGATTTTAATCAGATGAACTGTGTTAACTGGTGGAGGTAGGAAAAGTTTTTATTTTTGCCAACTATCGCAGATTGCAACCTGCATGGTTGCAATCTCAACGACATGAACAAAAAATATCGTCAATATCCCTGTGACACTTGTACGTTATTGTTGCAAAACCAGTACGGGATTTTATTTTTCCATAGAGGTATATTTTTTATTCCTAAACGCTCCCGATTGATCTGGGCTAAAACTATCCTAACACAATTGACGATCTCTTCTATGCAACTGATGTAATCACTTGTGAAAATTTTCGGTTTCAGATTGCAAATAAGACTTAGATATCTGTTTTTGCTACGCCATTAAAAATAAAACGAACGACAAATTGAGAACTAAATAGAGATTTAATTGAGAAATATGACTTCAGAAGATCAAAACGTAGGAACAAGTATTTTGTGCAATACTAAGACAAGCAGGCAACGCTGGATTTCTGATTACCATAACATCGAGCGTAACAGCAAAGTCAATATTATTACAAACCCGAAACTTATTCAGATGTAGGTTATCATAACAGAAGGATTTTCCCGCGGCTCCACGCTTGTTGTTTCAGGTAAAAGATTGGTTCAGCTGCTGCGCATAAAATACAAGAATGACGTTTACTTGCTACATACGAGAATATGACCGCATTCAAAAACTTTATTTCAATTTCACTTGTTCGCACGCATGTACGTTTAGAAACTCAAACTTGACCCAAAATACTAGACATTAAGATTTAATTCGATCAATGATGTGTACACTTAATAAGCCAAAGTCACAAAGATTGTACACTAATGGCATGTCATGTGGCTCAACAATCCCCGTTCGTAATGGTACTTACCTACCAGTTGGTACGTGTATAAAAGACACCATGTTAAATCTATGCGTATTTGGTCATTAGTAGTTGAAAATATAAAGTTTATCAATATATATTTTTTGTTATGTTATTGCAATAAATATGCCTATGGCTGATAATGTGACAGTTAGTTTTAAAATAATGAATTATGCTCCAGCAAATATTGATGAGGTTACCATTTTTTCCGGATCATATGTATTGCACCACTATTTAATTGCTGATAAAGTTACAAACAAAAAGAGAGGATCAAACTAAAGACAAGTGAATATAATGATAGTCAAACATTACATCAACAATTTATATACGTATATCCTTATAAATTCTACGCTATGATTGAAAATATTGCCAACAAATAACTTGAAACCTTTATTGCATGATGTACTTTCCATAATGAAGGAAGCTTTAAATCAAAGAATTTGATTTATATTCATGTTTATTGGGTTTCATTTACTGTTATATTTGCTAGTCTTATTGGTACCCATCTCCAAACTCTTCAGGCGTACATATGTACAATTGCACCTTATTCTAAAATAATATTTAATCAATCTAATACGAGTATTTACAAGGAAATAAATTATACAAAGACTAAGGGCCGGTTGCACCAAACCGTATGTTAACGTCAACGTCATCGTGGAAAAAATCTTGTATGAATAGTTTGACAGTTTTACGGGATGACAGCTCTGTCGCCATATTTAACGTTGATGAGTCCATTAATTGTGCGTGGTGCAACCCACCTTTAGTAAATAAGTACATATAAACATCATGTCAAATAATAAATGTCATTGGATTACATTACTAAGTATTTAAATATGTCACAAGGTTATACAAGTTATTTACAACGGCTCATTCAAATATTCATTAATTCTATAGCATTTGTCACTAAGCCATAATTTTTCCGAGTGCTCGAAATTCCTTAAATTGTGGTCTTTAAAGGAATTAGGTAACTTATTATACATTCAAAAAATCCCAAAGCTTTTTAGCTTGTTTTTACATTAACAAACAAGTCGCAAAACGCTCGTTATGAAAATTTAATGTTGTTTCCCAATTTCTCATCCAAGTCATGCTTTGTGCCAAACTAGAAGAGGTCTGTGAATGCAAAGTAGCCGCATTATTGCATTTCGCTGAAGAAAGGAATTTGGAACGTCTTTATTAATATCACGTGTGTTTGCTGTTTGCGAACACTGTCTGTCATAAAATTGGAGTTCTTTTTTATTGTGTTTGAGAACGATGAGGTCATGTACGGTCAAGGACTTCAATTGTTGAGCCATTTAGGGTTCACTATACACTGGATTTTTCATAGAGTAAGTATTAAACAAAAGAAAATAGCTTGAAAGTCTGTGACTGTACCGTGTGTATTTTCAAGCGACTTCTAGATTTCGAAGGTGGGAGGTTCTCAATTCGTCGGGATATTTGTTTTTTTTGCTATTTTTTATGTATGTTCACCGATTTTATTCGAAGACGGCTAGACCGATTTAGAAGTTTCTTTTTTTGTTTGAAAGAGTATTCACAGTTGTCACCATCGTCACCAGGTCCAGATCCTATGATGGGATCCTGGAGAAATCGAGGGAACTCTTCAACTATTATAAGCGCACCTATAGTGATTTCACTATTTTCTACAGCAACTCGGCCACTTCCTTTTGAAATAGCTTTTTTGTTTAAAATTATAATTTTTACAAATGCACATGAATGCAAAAAAAAATGGCGATGGGTGAATACACTTTTAGGAACTTGCCATTTTCAGCACGCTCCACTAAATATCAAATATTATAAATAACGAATAGATACTGATTATAACGCTTTGCAATCGTCGAGTTTATTACAAACGGTGTTTAGAAATAAATATTCATATTTAGTTACTTTCTTAGGTGAGCAAAGCCAAAGAAGTTAAAAAATAAATTAATTGTTGGTTGATTAATTTTATGGAAGACATATAAGTCATAATAAATTCTAATCAATCAAAAATTCAAGTTGGTTTGTGATTTGCATAAAATGATTGAAATTATAGGCAAGATCTATTATTAATAGTCTGCTGAACAAATTGCGGCTATCAAATCGCTAAATTTCACTTTAAATGAGTACATATTATGTGGTTGATGTTTTATTATTAAAAGCACCAATATCATGAAGTCCGCATGTCATTAAATAAATAAGTTTAAAATTGGTATAATATTCAATGTTTCTAAAATTCTTATTATATGCATTCTTCGTGAGATAAAAAGATCGTATAATTCGTATACTACCTGCATTAAAATAAATACCATGATAATAAAAATGTGGCCGTGGTTTAATTTAGCGCCACCTTCTACCCCAAATCAGATAGTCTTAATAGTTATATCATTATCATCTGCATCAATTTATATATTATCATCAATAATGTCCTCACCACAGACCATTACGAGACTCGGTTACAATTTATGATATGGCTATCATAACGCCACTTATCGTAGAACCACTTAGCGAGACCCCCACGAACACAATACTGAATGCAACGGAATACAAAGTTTTGCAACAATTCTTTTAAATGATATATTAAAAAATACGAAATTAATATAACTTTCTAATTCTTCCAATAGTAGTCAATTAATTATCTTAATAACCTAAAAGATGCCCAAGTAATTGCCTGCTAAAGTTCTTAGTAAACTAGTCAGTTTATAGTGGCTAGACGCCGTTAAATCAAAGCCTAGGTCATTTACAGACGGGTGAGCACAAGTGCAGGCAAGAAGGACGCAGGCCAGGAGTGTGTACTAGTGTCTCCAATCTGTCTGTAAGGAACTTGAGTTGTAAGGAGTTGTTGTTGGAAATTCATATCGAGTTCGTCTATCGGCTTAATTACTTAATCGGTATAATTATTTAATGGTGTTCTCGAATTAATAGACGACTCGAGATATTATGCCATGCAACTAATAATCAATTTTCGAACTTTATTTACACAAACACGAAAGCAAAACATGCATTAAAATTACCAAAAAAGTACGCTACATCCAAAAATACGAATATAAAAATGTCTAATGAATGATGGACAAAGAAACAGTTATTTCTGCACACATAAAAAATTACAGAGTTAAATTCAAACGCAAAAAATCTGAAACCAAGGAAAACTTTTAGGGATTTTTTTTAAATACATCCAAATAGGTCATTTTACAAAGAACTTCCACGGAAATACCAAGCGAACGTCAATATTCAGGGTAAAGATGAATATATTTAATGAGTAAAATATATTCATATTTATCCTGAGCTTTTTTCTTTGAAACGTTTAAGTAATATCATTGAGTTTTAATGAATGTTTTTTGGAATATGGTAGCAGTTCTGAGAATAAGTATTCGTTAAATTATTACGTTACCTTCAACATTAAAACGCGTGCAATAATTTTGCAATGAAAATTGTTGACCAAGTAATGAATACAATACAACATTCACTATTATTATTTTTATGGCTTTGATGTGAACAAGTATGTGCACGATTAGCCCGTTAAACGAAGGAAAACTTAGGGGAAATAATTCGTGTATAGCTGAATTTTGGCATAGTTGTAGATAAAGGTGTCTTACACAACATACTAAAAGTACCCAAGGATAGGGGTGCCGCTAACGGGGAGAGGGGGGTGTAAAGGTCCCCTTTTTTGGCTTTTCGTAAATAACTCAGTAGCGGTGGCTCATACGAAAAAATGTTCTTCTACTTAATTAATCCACTAATAATTTTCTACAAAAAAGGTTCTTTACACTTTTTTGGCTGAGATCAATGTATAATGAGATTTCGAGGAAATACGATAATCACTTTTAGAAACTTTCGGAGTTATTATTGACGAAACTATTAGTTTTGTCTAAAAATTGTTTTAGAAAACCCATATTTATATTAAAAGACCTATCCAACGACACCCCACACATAAGGGTGGATTAAAAAACAGAATTTTTCCCCCACTTCATGTGTTCGGGAGGTACCCTAAAAAATAATGTTTTTTCAGATTTTGTTTTGAAACTTTGTCGGCGTGTTCAAAACACATACTCATACGAAGTTTAACTATTCTAGTACTAACCATCACTGAGAAGGTTGAAGAGGGTATTTTTTTTACTTTTTATTTTTTATGCCACGAGGGTGGCAAACAAGCATACGACCCGTCTCATGATAAGCAGTTACCGTAGCCTATGGATGCCTGTAATCAACTTCCTACCCTTATAGTTTCGCTGTCCGTTTGTCCTCGTCTGTCCGTTCACGGCTTTGTGCAGTGATGGTTAGTACTAGAATAGTTAAACTTCGTATGAGTATGTGTTTTGAACACGCAAAGTTTTAAAACAAAATCTGAAAGAATATTATTTTTTAGGGTACCTCCCGAACACATGAAGTGGGAGGTAAATTCTGTTTTTTAATCCACCCCTAATGTGTGGGGTGTCGTTGGATAGGGCTTTTAATATAAATATGGGTTTTTTAAAACAATTTTTAGGCAAAACTTATAGTTTCGTAAAATAATAGCTACGGAAGTTTCAAAAAGTGATTATCGTATTTCCTCGAAATCTCATTATACATTGATCCCAGCAAAAAAGTGTAAACAACCTTTTTTGTAGAAAATTATTTGAGGATTAATTAAGTAGAAGAACATTTTTTCGTATGAGCCACCGCTACTGAGTTATTTACGAAAAGCCAAAAAAAGGGACCTTTACACCCCCCTCTCCCCGTTAGCGGCGCCCCTATCCATGGGTACTTTTAGTATGTTGTGTAAGACACCTTTATCTACAACTTCACCAAAATTCAGCTATACACGAATTATTTCCCCTATCGAGCAGTTAGTGGGCTTCCTTCGGTGAGCTAGATGTAGGTTATCGACTTAAGCAAAAGGGAGAGGACTTCCACGTAGTGTTGTTTCTGGTGCAAAAGGTGTCTCCAGTGTACCATCGGGTTTATAATTGCATGGCCAATTTATCAATGAATTCATTCATGAATTGCCCATGCATTTTTGAACCCGATGGTACATCCAACGTTGCTTATGCTGCGAGTGTTATGGGAAATTTTGTTTTGCATTGCAAGCAGAAAAGAACGGGTATGACCATTAATTGTATGTAAGTAATCGTTATGTGTAATATTGACTTTATTAGACCAAATCACACTTTTATGTGTTGTGGGAGCGGCAAAGTAAAACTTGTATTTGTGTGCTATTTTGTCCTGATAAACGCGTTGAAAATGAAACGTTTTTAAAAACCCTTCATTGTCCACCGAAACTGCTATATTTTTTTGTAAGTACCTTTAAACGTGTTATTCGTTGTCAGCTTTTGCTTTATAAGCTATTCTCTACATTTTGTCTTTTGCTTCGTTATTAGTTTTGTGTGACATTTCTAGAAGCGCTGTTGATAAGGAAATGTACCTTCATTTTATTTTTTATAAAACTGGTCAGTATTCGTATTAGTGTGTCGGAGGAGAAAAAGTAATCTAAAATACTTTCATTCTAATCTCCAAAAAATCGTTTTACTGATTGGTACATTTGTTTAATTAAAATCGTCTACAGTAAAGTTATCATAGACAATTCTATTGCAAGAAGAGAGGAGAGTACTATTTTGACTAATGTATGTATATACATACATTTTTTAATTAATTTTATTCAATTTCAGTACTAAAAGCAATTTAAAGCATTTCCTTTAAACCGACACGAAGCGGGACAAATTGAAATTTAAAATTCGTTTTGCAAAGCTTAGGGACTGAAGAGAAAAATGTTTAATTGTAACTCGTTTACGGTTGTGGTAGGAAATCAATAAAGAAGAAAAATTAATTGAATATTACAAACAAAAATCTTAAATGTATACTCATGTTCAGAAAAATATTTGCATTGCAGGCCTGATTTAATTTTCATATTTACGTACCTACTTTATATTTGCTTCACCTATTTATACATACTACAAGATTTTGAGTGGTGTTTCTTTTTTAATTAAAGATCCACTCTTAAGTTTTCCTTAAGGTTGGTATTATTTATTGATAAAACACCGTCTAATTTAATTTTGCATCACTTTGTTCGTTATCGTCTTTTGTATTTTTCCTCCTTTTACCTATTTACCAGCTGCTTTGCGATTACTTTGACTTTTAGTATTCTTATTTCATTGAACCTTAAAAACGGGTATACAACAAAAAGGCCCCGAAAGCCTTTTATCGAAGCCTTTTGACCCATTATGCTGGTTCTTTGTTACATTTTGTCCATTCAACTCTGCTTTTTCGGCACTGTCATTCATCATTATACTGCATTGAATTTGTTTGTAACATGTTATTAGGCTTTCATAGTTTGTACTGAAACCCTTTTAAGGCCGTTCCTCGATTCGGACAAGCCACGCCCATCCGTTAGAGACACGTTTATGGCTCCCGTGCATAAAAGAAAGAGATGCAGCGCTCTTAAGGATCAGACTTTTGACCAAACTACGATAAATAAGCGAATCTATAAAGTTTTGTCTAATTTTGCTTCTGTGACTTTTTAGATAAACCAGAATACCATATTTTTTACTTAGTTATATTGCTTAATCTCTTATAGTTTACGTAAGCTAAGAAAAATAAGGGGGAAAAGGAGCCAACTTCGGATTTTTTTTCTATCGAGGCAACTTTCAGCAATCGTGTTTCGGCTTGTGCCAAAAACTAGAGTATAAAGTCTAATAATATATATTCGAAAATTAATTCAGTCCCTTTTCCCGTTTAGTTACTAGAGCGTTTGAAAAAAACCTATAATTTTTCAAAGTAGCCCCAAAGTAAGGGTGATTTACTTTACCTTATATACCTACGTATTATAATAAGCTTATAGCGTGGTAGGGTGGTATTATAGCGCCCAACCATACATATTATGGCGCATTCATTACATTTACAGTTTTTACTTATACAAAATCAACTGCAAGAATTTCAGTAGTTACCTACTCTTAAACTTAATACCAATTAAACTCTTTCTATCTTTTCCTTCTTCTTAGGCATTGAATATAATTATATTTTAAAACGGCTAAAAAGTGCAGTTTTTATTGCTATTATATAAAGTCTTCATACCTAACTATCTTTTATTATAACAATTTACTAGTCTGTTATTTTTTTCGACTTTAGACTTATTCTGAACTCTTTTCAAAAATGACATTGAGTTTTTTTGGGGAAATAGAAATAATGCCATCATGGGCAGTCATGGCCACTTCACATCACGGGCACGTCTTCCTCGTTCCACAATAGCATTTAATTCACCCACAAAAATACCACGAACTCACGGAAAAAATATAACTTTCCAAACAAGCCAGCGCTGATATTATCATAATTTTTGACCTCGGCAATAACGGACTACTTGAAATTCAGCCGTGGCTCTAACTTTCACAAGACCCTGCTTGGACTGAATGAGAAATAAGGCTCCTTAACGAATGGTAGGTATTACGTGGGGGTAGATAAGTACGTCGACCATTGCTACTGCAACATCTGTTCATATGAGTATTAAAATATTTGGATTAGTTATAAAAATATTCTACACTAATATAATAAAGTTATACCAAATTTATTTATTTATTTATCAAAAATAAGATTTTTGTTTTTATATTTCATCTTTATTTAAATCTTTATTCAACCACAACTAAAAACTTAAATATACTCATATTAAAAGTAAATTAAAAACTAAATATTAATAAAACCTTATGTAAACAAATTAAAACTAACTAACTAAAAATACTAAAAACTAAAAAAAAACGTTTAATACTTATTTAATAAGGTTCTTCTCTATGTACTAACCACCGGCTTGTCCATGCCTTGGCCTTGATCGTTAAAGCAACCTTAGAAAAGGTTTTTTTAATAATATTTTTATATTTTGCTTTTATGAAAGTATTATATTAATCTAAGGAAGAAATTAAATAAATATGAAGATAAATATAATACTTAGCTGTTTTCTATTTGTATTTTGTATTTTTTGCATCTGGGTGTGTCGTAGTAACTATAGTTAGTTATTTAAAATGTAAACAGACCTAACATCATCCCTATACATATATACATGTATACCTACTGTTAAAAATATGTAAGGTTAATAATAATAACGTGTCAGAATATAGAATAGAATATAATTTTTAATATAGTTGCTCAAAAAAGTGCTTTTCTGGTAGTGGTTTAGCGTGCGGGAAGTTCTATTTCTCGCACTAGTGCTTTTTACTTTTCCAGGCTATCGAGTCCAACACGAGCTGTTGGCTTCCAACGAAATCTGAGAGCTATGTTTTGGTATCTGAATCTCAAACAAATAATTGCATAGATTTTAGACACAGTAAACATCTTATTAACAATTAATTGTCTTTTTACTTCTCATGCTCGTAAAGTTTCACTTTATGCTGGGTATAGGCGGACTAAAACTCAATTTTATGCACAAGTGCATAAAAAATTGCCATTGTCAAAATAGCCTTAGAAGAAGTCAATTTTTTATGCACTTGTGCATAAAATTGAGTTTTAGTCCGCCTATACCCAGCATAAAGTGAAACTTCTTATGAAAGAAATTCCTATTCTTTTTATTTCCTCACAATCGAAGTAAAAAGTAGAGTGTATAACTCGTCCATAAAACCCATTTTACGCTCGTACTTTATATCCATCCTCGCTCGCAAGCTCGCTCGTATGGATAAACGCCTCGCGTAAAATGGTGCGTTTTATGCACTTGTTGTACAATCTACTATTTGTATTAAATCAGGTTAAATAATGTGTTTCCGCAAAGTTTAAAACGAAAATATTGTTACAAATTTTATCGCTTAGTATAATAAGGACTCATAGTCATAACCCACGCCACAGACCCGTCCCCGTTATCCGTTGTCCAATATGCCAGCGGTCCGGTGTCCAAACTAATGTTTCAAAAATTTGCTTTGCGGTATTTGTAATTTTTTTACACCAAAACAATTAAAAATAAACAATTAAAAAGATATACAAAGTAAATATAAGTGAAATAAGCTGAATTTTTCTTATTTCATTTGAAAATATTATGAATATATATACAATATTAATTATAATTTAAAAAGATTTTTTATCAATCGTAGTTTTCTTAGAGCCTTAGTCTAATTCGGACCGTTCAACCGCGCATTTTTTTTAATTTAAAAAACTTTAATCTGATGTTATTTCTAGTGATTTTAATTGAAATAAACACTGCTTTATACTTAGTTTTAAACTTAAAAGAATAGTTTAATATAGTGGAGAGCGCTATTTTGTGGTATTTAAATTTAAACAGTAATGCCAATTCACTGACCCGTGATTTGGCTGATTGATCGAAGGAAATATTTTTTAAATATGAACTTCGCGGTACATTGTGTGAAAATAACTTGATTGAAGCTAGATCATGCGATCTCAATTTAGTTTAAATTGTGTTTGGATTGGAACAAGCGATAAATTCAAGTTATGTGATGTAAAATACTTAACGCACTCTGAGTTTTTCCAAGAACCACGAAAAGCACTAGACCCGCTCTTTCTTACAAGTAAGTAGGTGGCTATTGTATAAAATGAGCTCTTCTGGGTCAAGGTGTACCAAAGGGTACGCAAAGAAAAAGACTTAGAAAAATTTCGACGAATTTAATATTTTTTATATATATATATATAAAGAAATATATATGATGTTTTTTTTTTTTTTTTTTTTTTTTTTTTTTTTTTTTTTTTTTTTTTTTTTTTTTTTTTTTTTTTTTTTTTTTTTTTTTTTTTTTTTGGCCTGATTAATTTTAGAATTAATAGTGACTTTCCGCATCTCCGGCGCTGCGGGAACAGCAGCCCTTCCGCCCTTGCATGACGGCGCACGGTCACATCGTCATGGCGGGCGAGGGCTGCTCTCCCTCCGCGCCTCCGGCTCTATAAAAACACTCTAGGGCGCGCTGTGTCGGCACGCGTCCTAACCGGCGAGAGCCCTAGATTCGGGGTTTCGCTAGCTAATATCGTATACATAATGTTCCATCATTGAACATTTTACACTTTACAATCCGACATTTATCTCGGTAATTATCAAGTTTAGAGAAAAGTTGCCCATACAAAACATGCTTATTTTAGCGTCTTCTATACGATAGCATCATAAAAAATAGGTGTCATAATGATACCATTCCCATCGTAATTTTTTCAAAGTCCGAACACATGTGTCCATTTAGGAGCCAATATCTCGGTAATTATCAAGTTTAGAGAAAAGTTGCCCATACAAAACATGCTTATTTTAGCGTCTTCTATACGATAGCATCATAAAAAGTAGGTGTCATAATGATACCACTCCCATCAAAATTTTTATAAGTCCTGCGTACCCTTTGCTACACCCCAACCAAGAAACCTTTTCGACTTGGTGACGTTCATGTAAACATTTGTGACCGTAGGTGTAGTATTAAAGTAACCTCAAATTTACTCATAATAGGTACTTATGTTTTCGAAATTTTCGCAACTGTATTAAAAAACGTCGTTTACAACACGTGTGAAATGTCTTTTTAATCATTTTTTTTAATAATTTAAATTAATCGTCAAATATGTACGCTAAGGGGGTTGTTCTTAATGTAATAGTCTATATAGATCTGTGGCGTCTCCTCTGCCAGCTGTCTCTAGCGTCGCGCCACAATTCCGATAGATGGCGACGTAGTGGCGACAAACTGTCAACTTCCATACTTTGTATCGAGCGTCCATATAATTATTTGTAATAAACGGGACTTAACCGCGTATATAATTTTTAAATTACCTTCGACGTTTCGAGGACGACATTGTCCCCGTGGTCGCGAAGAAAGACTGGCTCCAGTTGACATCAACATCTTCTAGCCGCGCGAGTTTTTCGAACTACCCGCACTTGGTCTTGATTATCAACTTGAACGTTTTGCACACTAGGGATGTCACTCGGCCGACACACAAAACTCACAATGTCCGGCTTTCGAACCGGCGGTATTCGTTGACGCCTACATTTACTAATGACAGGATTCCATGTAGATGAGATCCTAAAACCATCGTCCCGATTGAAATTACAGTGTTTTTTGATTTCAATGGCTTCACGAACTTTTCTACTATAAAACCGACGATCCGTAGAAAGGATTTTAGGATTATGAAGCTCTATCCAATGGTTCGGTCCTGACTCTAGCAAATGCTCAGCAACGGCAGACTTGTTCACCTGACGATTTTTGACAGCTGCTATATGTTCCTTGACTCTTTCTGCGATAGTTCTCTTTGTTTGTCCTATGTAGGAACTACCACAACTGCAATCGATCTTGTAAACGCCAGGTGACTGGAAAGGTATAACGTCCTTCGGTGACCTTAGATTTTCCCCGATTTTAGACAACGGTGTGTATACGGTCCTTATGGAGTACTTCTCAAGTACTACACCAATCTTATCCGTTATCCCTTTTACATAAGGCATAAATGCCGGTTGTCTGGACACATTTGGACACTTCATTCTTGCCTTCCGTCTGGGTTGCCACTTTTTCACTTTATACCCATTCCACCTAAGTACCTCCTGAATATGCGACATCTCGCCCTCCAAATATTCAGGGTCACACAGATCATGTGCTCTGTTCACTAGTGAGCTAATCACTGATTGTAAATAAGGTCACCGAAGGACGTTATACCTTTCCAGTCACCTGGCGTTTACAAGATCGATTGCAGTTGTGGTAGTTCCTACATAGGACAAACAAAGAGAACTATCGCAGAAAGAGTCAAGGAACATATAGCAGCTGTCAAAAATCGTCAGGTGAACAAGTCTGCCGTTGCTGAGCATTTGCTAGAGTCAGGACCGAACCATTGGATAGAGCTTCATAATCCTAAAATCCTTTCTACGGATCGTCGGTTTTATAGTAGAAAAGTTCGTGAAGCCATTGAAATCAAAAAACACTGTAATTTCAATCGGGACGATGGTTTTAGGATCTCATCTACATGGAATCCTGTCATTAGTAAATGTAGGCGTCAACGAATACCGCCGGTTCGAAAGCCGGACATTGTGAGTTTTGTGTGTCGGCCGAGTGACATCCCTAGTGTGCAAAACGTTCAAGTTGATAATCAAGACCAAGTGCGGGTAGTTCGAAAAACTCGCGCGGCTAGAAGATGTTGATGTCAACTGGAGCCAGTCTTTCTTCGCGACCACGGGGACAATGTCGTCCTCGAAACGTCGAAGGTAATTTAAAAATTATATACGCGGTTAAGTCCCGTTTATTACAAATAATTATGAGTAAAAACCGTGAAAGTCTAAATCAGTGTTTTGTAGCGTCCATATAAGTTCTAAATCACGCTAACGAAGTTACGCATGTCAGTTTGTATATATATAACTTCCAACCACCTCTCATTGGGACTTCGGTCCCCGAGAGATCTCTCTTTGGCCATCCTACAATCCTTTGGCTACATTGGTGACCACCGACACTGGACAGCAGCCTCTGAAGACTCAAGATCCCTGACGCAGCATCCGCAGTAAGCCCAGCCTCTCCGAGTTTGTACCACCGTGCATGTGTAAATATCCCATGCCTGGTACCATCTCTCTCTTTCTTCTCCCTCGCTCGCCCTTGGCTCTGAGCCTCTCTGCTCGCCTTGCGGCTCCGAGAAATCATCGTTCTCCCTCTCTCGCTCGCCCCCTGGCTCTGAGCATCCTCCGCTCGCCTCGCGGCTCTGAGCACTGGCTTAGCTGCACTTCTCATACGTCGTTCGCTGACCTCTCCGCTCACAGGGGGGCTGATGCGGCGTCTCCTCTGCCAGCTGTCTCTAGCGTCGCGCCACAATTCCGATAGATGGCGACGTAGTGGCGACAAACTGTCAACTTCCATACTTTGTATCGAGCGTCCATATAAGTTCTAAATCACGCTAACGAAGTTACGCATGTCAGTTTGTATATATATAACTTCCAACCACCTCTCATTGGGACTTCGGTCCCCTGAGAGATCTCTCTTTGGCCATCCTACAATCCTTTGGCTACAGATCTATACATTTATTTTAGCTAAATTAATTTATTTATTCACACTGCAACGGTTTATTACAACGTCAAAACTCTTAAAACGACTGTTATAACGTTTATAAAGACACATGAATCACTAATGAAGTTTTTAAAATCCCCCAGGGAGAAATCAAGGAGTATATGCAGTCCCATCGATAACCGACTCGCAGTGGTCAGAAAATCAGCCCTGAATTTTTGGGGACGTTATAATATTAGAATGGCACTTGACCGAACCGTAATACCATCTTAATGAGCATTTTTCTCATTATATCTCAAAGTAATTTAAAAATCGGAGGACCCTTATTAAAGAAAATGTGTATATTCGAGTGGTTTTACTGCCTTTTTTACGTGGCCGAAAAAAGGTCAAGTAACTGAGATTATTTTTACAGGAAGTACTGTAATATAATGTGGCTGTAACATCTATGCATGCATTCATATTTAAATAATATCCACATAATGCAGACGACGTCTACGGTATATTAAATATTTATAACTTAATAAACCTCAGCTAGTCTTATATTACTCATAATTTATTCGATATTTTGCAGTCTCAAGAATTATTGGTAAACAAAAGCCAACTGGATAAGATAAGGTACCGAATACAAAAAAAAACACGTAGAAACTTAAGCGATACAAAAAACTTATTTACCTTAATATGACCCTTAATTGGTTTGTTTATATCAAGCGACTGATGGATAACTTGCCGCAACATCGCCGAGGTCAACTTGTCGTGACCATTACCTCAATAAGATAAGATAAAATAAGACACTAATGACAACTAAAGAGCACAGTGAAACCAAAGTGACACAAGCACTCCGATTTAGGGTCAGGTACGCTAGGACTAGTGCCTTACTGCTCTGCTATTATTGTTATTAATTTCAAAACTAGCAAAATATGACAACAATTGTAGCTTTTTGGAAAGCTGATGAATTAAGGAACCAATTTCTGTCATTTGTACGCGTATTGTCATACTTTTTTTTAAAGTAATGCCTTAAAATTAAATAACATTTGAAGAAAAAAACCGAAAACTTGTGACTTCAAATCGACTTATTTTTAAATTTTGGAACTTTTGGCATGTTTTTTTCATTAAACGTAATCAGTCATTCATTGGCTTTTAGAAAAATGGGCTTTTTTTGATTTAAAATTTAAGTAGTTTCATTACAATTACCAGTTTTAGGCCGAAAGGCTAGTTTTTTAAATAAAAAAACTAATACTCAAATAACTTGAAAACCAATGAGATTTGACCCCTGGCTGACTGGACTTAAATCGTTGTAAATGAGGTATAGAATAACCCCTTTCAAGGAATACGGCGAATCACCAATCAACCTGTACATATTAAGATCCTAAGCCAAGTACAATAGCATTATCTAATATTACAATATTACTGTTCGGTATGAGAGTAGAAACAGAGACTATAGAGATATAGACGACCACAGCCTAAGAACTTTTTGAAGCTCATGTCGATTGCGCCATCTATGTCAAAGCCACCTAAAGATACCGAATATGTAAGAGAAATGTCACATGCACTGCTACTCCACCTAGTAACAAATAGCGTACTAGTAGTACACTAGTAGCTATATACTCATGACATGAGCTTCAAAAAGTTCTTAGGCTGTGGTCGTCTATATCTCTATAGTCTCTGGTAGAAACAAAGCATGTAAATTATTTTATTGGATTCATTCAACAGTGAAAAATTGTTTCAATTAGGTACACAAAAATTTCTTATTTACTCATACACAGGGTGTACCTGTAATAGGAGCAATACATTCAAACGTAGATTCTACTTCTCGAACAATAAAACTTTTGTTCAAAAATCAAAAAAAATATGTAGTTTTAAGATTTTCTCAATTCCATTTTCATACAAACTGAATAGTATTTTCAATGTAGGTACGTTAGATTCCGTCTAATTGACATTGCTTGTCAGTCATGTCATATTCAATTTCGGAATACATTACGTGTTCAAATAAACTTTAAAGTGTACTAAAAATCAAACCTTAAGTGATTTTTAAAAGTCGCTCAACAAACGTTGTTTGGTTTGAGGAGCAGAATCTACTTTATTCTATTGCTCCTATTACAGGAAATACCCTGTATATTCAGCAGGAAAATTCTAGTAAGTAAAAGTTTATCTAAATACCTATTTTGCTTCTCTCTCAAATATTTTCCTTTCTATAGTACTTAACGGTAAACATAGCTGAATTTCGGACAGAACCAAATCAATAGTGTCTCGTCCTGTCATCGTAGGCTGGATACTAATCAGCCGACGCAATGATTCTGGTTTGCTCGTAGTATTTCCCCCGAGGCCTTTATATAACACGTTCCCAGTCGTCCTATGTGACATCCGAAATTACATATGGCACTCGCACTGGAATTAACCTTTGGTATGCTTAGTAGCAGATATGCTCCATGTACCACAGAATAATATAACATTATTTTCATTACACCTGCTCGTAAATGGTGTTATTTCCTACCTGTATACAGAAGGACAATGGCCTAAATTGTTCCCGCGGGAGTATTGTCGAAATTTTTTCCCCACGGGAGTAATGACTCTCGTTTAAACTCGAGTCTTTAAATCGCTCCGGCAAGCCGTCGCGATTAACTATGCTCTCGTTTGCAATATTCATCTTACGCCCCATGTTGCACAATGTACCTACTATTTATACAGAAGTTTATCTTCCTTACAAAATCAATGTTTGACAGAACTTTGACAGAGGAACGGTGACACAAATGACGTCTCTATACATTTTTGCCTAACGACTCTCTAGTGTTGACAAATACGTGATTAGTTTCATTGCTGGACCTGCCCAAATCTGCCTCAATCTTACTAATCTATCAGTAATTTTAACACAAAAATAAATAAATGGCAGATTTATTACCTAATTTATCCAATCTAACTGTAATTTTAGAACAAAACTACTACTTAAATATTTGATCTTATCTATGGTCATGCCGCAAATAAACGAAGGGGATTTGGACAACCCCGAAAACGTATCCGATACGTTCCAACGCCGTAGCTGTCACTTGGACCTTGTTACAAAGGAGTAAAGTGCAAAAGTGTAAACATATTTTTGACGTCGATGGTACTAAGGGTGTTGAGGGGGCGGGGTTGCGCATACCAAAGGTTAATAGAGTTGCTTTTCTCGAAATGTAAGGGTCGTCAATACGCATGTGACTCTGCGGTTGCAGGCACCGTAAGGTCTTACTATAAGGCGGGCGGTATGCTTGTTTGTCACCGTTCGTAGTATAAAAACAAAACATAATTGTAAATGTAGAGTACGAGTAACATTATTTATTGACTGAGGAGCCGAGCGTAGCGAGGCGACGAACGTCTTCGTTTTCACTGGTACGACGATTTGGCAGATTGATGTGTGTGTATTGGTTGGTTGGTTGTTCAGTGTCGGTCTAGAGGTCGCATTTTTCATCCGATTTCGATGAAACTTGGCATGTACGTTCCTTGATTTACTTGCCAGAAATTGTCGAGCCATTTTTTTATTGGGGGGGGAATGAGGGGGAAAAGGGGGGAAGTTTGCCGTCGCGTTATTTATGTTCTCCGAAGTCTACGGTTCACAGAACCACTAGTTTAATTGAAATGTCATCATCATTGCTGTCATATCTATTAAGTACTCACAACAATCCTTGATCCTAATTTTAAGTTATGAAGGAAATCATGTCGTAGTTTCAACTTCCTTTAAGAAGTTAGAATAATAATATATCCTTGTTTGAAGCTCTTATTTCGCTTTGTTATACCGGACGCCAGGAGAGCAGAGTGAACTTGCTTCGCAACAAGTCAGGTGCCGTCTTGAATCATTCTATTCCATTTGTTACGTACGTTACGAGTTTCGGCTTCGAAACAAAAACTCGTTTAACTCTAATTTCTTTGAAATTCGCTTTATTGAGTACCTAAAATGGAAAATTGTTCTAACTTTTCTGACTTTAACGTTTTATAATCGATTTTAAAACAATTAGATTTTTTTTACAGCGCGTAAAAAGACAGCTTTTTAATACTTCATGTGAATTATTCGTATTAACCTATTTTTAATTACCAAACCAACTGTTTTTCATACATTTACAGTTTTTCAACATTATCTGAGATACCAATTCTTATCGGAATCACTACTTGGCTATTTATATTTAAGAACAATAAAAAAAATACGTAAAAAAAGTTATATGCTTGCACATGTTTGTGATTCAAAAAAAATTTTTTAGTGTATCCGTTTTACCGCGTCGACGATGGATTAAAGAATCAGCGTACTTTTTATTAGTTAGAGTGCTATAGTGGCCCTTGGTTATAGCGCTGTTGCTGATTGATTATAAAAATACCATTTCTAAATAAGAAAAAACAAACAAGTTTGCTAATATAAACATGTACGTACTATTAGCAAAGGTTAAAGCACTTATGCAGTCTTAATTATTAAGACTAAAGAATTTGGTTCACTAAATATATTTTTACTTTAAGTGAGTCTCTTAAAAAATTAGTTGGTATTATGTGAAAAGTGTACTATACAGGATGCTTTATGTTCTTTAGGTAATCTTTTATTTAGTTTCATTTTTTTTTTGCCACGAGCAATATGTTTGTTTCTCAATACTCATTCAGTTTAATGCTTCTCAGACCACTTACAAATATATTATTACGTTCTGAAATAGCAGTTTAGGTGACAATTGTAACTTTGCTATCGATATGTTTACTCGTCTTTTCCTAAACAAACTGACCTGACAATCCTATAAAAGATAGTTTCAATGTCGCAGATATAACAACAAATAAACAATAGGGAAATTATACAATGGCAATTCAAATGTAACGTAAAACAACTATTCAGAATTCATCCTTACTTTTCGTATGATGTAAACAAATGATATTTTTCAGTACTAACATAACAATATTTTAAGTAAAAATCCCAGAGAAAAGTGTGATAATCTATTTGAGAAGCGCTTTTTTACAATGTTTACATGATAAAACAAAGAAGGATGAATTTTGTATAGGCACCAAAAGGGATGCTAAAATTATACAGGGTGTAACAAAAATACTGGTGATCCGTTTAAGGGCATAATTGGTATCGTATTACGACTAAGAAAAAGTAGGAGAAAAAATTTTTGGACGCGAAAAAAATTTTTTTTTCTATGGGACAGGTGGTCCTAACCGGCCGACCCTCCATACTAAACGAGAATTTTTATTCGCGCGAAAAAATTTTTCTTCGTTTTTCGTAATTAGAATACGATACTAATTATGCCCTTTAAAGGATCACCAGTATTTTTGTTACACCTTGTATTCATTGTAGATTTTATATTGACAAACTTTTGTAAATACAATGAAACGTTGTCGATAAACCTGACTACTATTTAATCACATTAATGAAACATAAGTAAGTATAGTGCAATTAAAATTATACATAATATCTATTTTTTTCTGTAGAGATCTTAAGGATTTAGTGAATAAATGTTTTATCTCGAATTGTTAATAAATAAAAATAATTGTAACAGATCATATCTTTGTCATTGTTTTCTAAAATAGTATTGTATAAATTAATCAAAGGTTGTTTTTTTAGAAGTTATTATTATCCTACTCGTATTTAAAAATGTGACGCTTTCACGTACTAATTTAAAAAAACTAGGGCACAAAAATGGAGGTAACAAGCGTGACAACAATGTTTCAGAGTGCAAAACTGGAATATCACGACAAACGTTTCAGTTTCGTACTTTTACACGACATTCCATGTGTCTTGATTTCAGTCACTGCAACACGAGCTTCCGTTTGGCCCACATTTTTTGTACACGACATAAAAATGGAAGCAAAATGTAACTCGCGTTTAATTATGTACTATGGGTACTTTATGAACATTGAAACAGAATTATCTTCAATGATTATGTATTTAAAGCCTGACAAGTTCCTTTTTAGCCCTGATATAGTGTCGCCACAAACAGCTTACATATAGCAACAATACGTGTACGTCATGAATAGTCGGGACAGTGAGTATTGGCATCGTGCAAGAGCGAGTGAGATATACTATTATGTACTTGTGAATTGTAGAAGTATGTTTAGTATAAAACTAACCAGTTTATTACAACCGCACTATGAATGTCAGTACCCGTCATATCAACAACTAATTTCACAACATTGTCTAATGGAATGCTACTGAATCCCTCATCCTTTTTCTGTCGCAAGCATTTTAACATATTTATAATTATTTGTTTTGCTTCGGTGTGAAATTTTTTGGGCATTTTGATTGCAAAATCTATTATTATCCTGAAATATTTACAATTTTTTTCGATTTGTTTACATCGGTGACATTCAATGACTTTCAACGTCTGTTGTCAAAAAAAATCATTGCCATTAAAATAAATTAGTTCCATCGAAAATCCGCAACATGGCGAGGGTTAAAAAGGAACTTGTTAGGCTTTATATATATTCATGAATGCATTGGGGGGTAGTATTCAAATTACAATATTTGTAACAGTTTACAAAACCCCATTTATATTTAATTGGTATTTTTCTTTAGCAGTAATTTCCAGCAAATACAGTGTGTAAATCTATTACGGGCCAATCTCTTAACAGTGATTAGTACAGGATATAAGAAATGTAATTAATTAGATAACTTTTACTTAGAATTGCAATTAAAATTATTCAAATAATTATATATTAATACAAAATAATTAGGCCCGCGATGTAATGCAAACACACTCGCGATAAACGCTCTTTAACAGCACAGTTGACAGTTACTTTCAATACCATGTTTACAGTACGTTGCTGCTCATAAAATTTTCAAAAAATTATTGTTTGGTCACAGTTAAGTGTAACTGAAAAGAACATTTTAATTAATGATTACATTAAGGAGTTCTATGTCTGGTTTAATTTATCGCCCGTATTAGATTTACACGCTGTATTGTTAATATTTATGTTGACCACATCATTACCTCACTTCTAATTCAACCTCTCAAAGGAAACTCGAAGCATAGTTTGCTATATTGACGATCACCGATAATGAGAACTGAGCAATCCGTTTAGGAAATGGGACCAGTACCTTACAGATTACAGTTGGCGCTGCCAGCGGCTTCCGGTTAAGGTAGTCTTCTAAAAATTTAAACGGTATCAGTAGGAAGTAGGAAATGTCGATTTAATCCGGGGACCGGAAAACCCCTTCATTCGATTAATCTATTCAATAAAAAAAGAAAATAAATAGAGTAACCCTATCATTGTGTAACCCTATCGTTACGGTAACCCTTTGAATAGGGTTAACCATATTCAATGTGGTTTCCCTATCGAAACGTCTTAACGATAGAGTTTACAATTGCTTGATCGCATTCTAAAAACACTTGATAGGACCTCATTGGGGTTTTTCGATTCGGTAAGCGCTTACCTTTGGGTAAGCCAATTGATGTGCTTACCGAATTGATAGGGTTTGTAAAAACAACCGTATCAAATACCCTATCTTATTAGATGTCTAAGATATAAATGTGTTCATTTAGAAGCTGTGAGTGACTTGTCTAAAGATGCATTTGTACTTGCACTCCGCAGATTTATCGCCCGGCGCGGTAAGCCTGCGGAGTTGTTCTGTGATAATGGTAGAAATCTAGTAGCTGCAGCTAAAGAGATAAATGACTTTTTTAAATTATATGAGAATGATATATCTGATTTTGCAGCTGGTCAAGGTATAAAATTTAAGTTTGCGCCAGCTTATGCCAGCTTGAAGGGGTATTCCCCTTCATTGGTAACCGGTTCCGGTCCTTGATTTAATCAGACCTCTGGTAGTTTTTCAGATTCTTTGACGGTTGGAAAGTGTCGATGTCAAACCACTTAATCGATATTTACTATACACAGATAAAGAAATCAATAAATTCGCTTTAACCTTTTCAACGCTTTCTCTCTCGCATCAAAATGTGGCATTCACGCCAACATCTCAACTAGTGAGAAACTAATTTAAACCTTATCTGTCAACAGTAAAATTGCTTTGACAGCGTCTGCCATAGCCACTTTAGTGGTTGTTGGCGTGGTAGGCACGACAGTAGCCGACCACTTTAAAGGCTCTTGGCGTTGAAAAGGTTAACAACTAGAAAACCAGGAGTTCGATTTTTGAATCTCACCGGGTGACTTATTTCGTACTAAATAGTCATCGGCTGCATACAAAAAAAAGGCACCGGTCAGATTCAAAAATTGAACTCCAGATCCAATTTTGAGTGTCCGCCTGTCACACACAAGCATGTACGTTCGCACGCACGCAGACAAGCCTTATACTAAACTTGTAACTTTTTAGTTCAGTGATGGCCGTCATAATCGTGTGGATAGCGTGACATAAGTTTGGTTTAAATGACAGCTGATGATATCCGTATTTAAACACCGAATTCTAATAGTAGTTTACCTATGTAATTGTTACGTAATAAGGGTCCTTAAAATACGAGTGTGGTTTTAAAAACGAGCCGCAGGCGTGTTTCAAATTAAAATCACACGAGTGTTATAAGGCCTAATTAGTTACATACACTGTTTTTTCTACACACATATTATAAGCCCTAAACGACGCGTTAGGAAACCGTTAGATTGACCGCCATTGCACCGCCATGGCCTACTCGATTGTGCTGGCGGTCAGAGGGAACATGACCGCGGTCGGAGAGGAGGCCGAATTTTCATAATTTGATCGAATTCGATGTTATTATATATGTCTATTTTTATGGTGGTCATATTTAATGTGCGGTTTTTGAACGCATCGTGGAGGGTTTATGATATGGAGTAGATAATAGTATTTTATGCAATAGTTGTATAAGAGGGTTCAAAAAAGGTGAGTGGCGTGCGTAACAATTTGAGGCGAAGCCGAAAATTGTTAAATAAAGACGTCATGAGCCTTTTTTGACCTACTTACACAACGTTGCATACATTACTTTTTCTACGACTAGTGATTAAACAAAATTAAACGCAGTTTGCTTTAAGAAATAGCGAGAAGTTTAAAAGTGACAAATGACAGTTGAGAGAACGTAATCATAGACACGGTAATTTTTTTTTCAACTGTCATCAACTTACTTGCTTTTTTCCTTATGTTGGCAGCAATTATTTTAGTTTTGTTATTATTCCAAACCATATGAATTGTTTGTTAAGTTGGCAGTTTTGATTTTCGTTGTAAATTTAGTGTTGTTTTTCTTTTTTATCTGTTGGGTTCACAGGGCACCACTGTTAGCAGTTGTTTTTATCACATAATAACCCTAGGGTCTTTATGAAGAATAGACTAGATAGACTTTTTTGAAATTGCATAAGACATGCTTTTATATTCGTTGGCGGGACCACATAATTGACAGATAAAAGTACCGGAGTTAGAAAAACAAATTAACACAAAATTTGATAGTTTCGACCACTTTAAGTCCCGTCTCCAACTTTCATAGTATCTCCCGTGGTGGAAAGTTGAAATCAATTTTAGGCGTCGAGCTTTTATTAAGTTGGAATAAAACAATTCGGAAAGCGGAAATCACGCTCGGCTTCATAATGCTAAGCATAACTTTGAATTTGCATTTGAAAACTAGGATAGCATAGGTATTCTTACCAAAGTTTAAACTTTCCATGCTCATTTGTTATTTGATTCCGGCGAAAATTGTAATGTTTAATATAAATGTTAAAATATCTCTGTAATAATTAAAAGGCAGAGAAATGTTTATTTAATGTTACTTTTGCTTCATTATTTACTTACCAACGCAGACATATTATTTCTAAGTAAACTTCGTATAATTGCTTGGAAACCTTTACCTACTCGTGGACTCAATATGTACCTAGATAATTTTGGTCTGACTCAAATAACATACTAGTGGTTCTGTGAACCGTAGACTTCGGAGAACTTAAATAACGCGACAGCAAACTTGCCCCCTTTTCCCCCTCATTTTCCCCCCAATCAAAAAAATGGCTCCACAATTTTTGGCAAATAAATCAAGGAACGCACATGCCAAGTTTCATCGAAATCGGATGAAAAATGTGACCTCTAGACCGACACTGACCAACCAACCAACCAATACACACACATTAATCTGCCAAATCGTCGTACCAGTGAAAACGGAGACGTTCGTCGCCTCGCTACGCTATTTATATTTAGGTATTTAGGTATATTCACAGATCTTATACCGTATGTATGGTCATTGCAGTAAAGCTGTTTGTTAGCTACCGTGTTTTAGAATTAAAACGAACTCCTGAAAGGAAACAAAGGGAGGTTATCAGAACCAAATAAGGTTTTCCTGACGAGCAAGCTATAATAATTTTAACATAGCCCGGCCAAGTGCGAGTTGAACTCGCGCATGAAGGATTCCGTACCAACGTACCATTATCTATAAAAACGGCAAAAAAAGGTTTTTATCAATATATATTTCAAACTTATCTGTTTAAACTGATAAGCCTGAAACTAAATTATCTCTCCAGTTATTGAATACGTGAATAAAAAACAGTGTTATGTTAATGACCAATAGCTTAAAATCGAAAATTCACATACTTATCATATAATGTGTGTTTTGAATGCTATTGTATAAATATAATCTCAAAACAGGTTAAAAATCGTCACCGAATATATTTAATCAAGAACTAATGTTCTGTAGGTACGAGTACATGCTCTTATTCTTATAACAGCAAGGTTGTTTTTAGTAAATTTTGAACCATGCCGGCTTAGCTTTTCTGCTTCTAACTATATTAGAAACAGAGGGCCTGCCGCGCAGGTTGAAAATCGACAAAACATGGCCTGTCTCTATCGCACTTGCATATACGAAAGAGAGTGATGCAAATAAACGATTCGATGAACGAAGTGTTCGCGGTTATAGGCCTGATACGCGAGCGGAGGCGTCTTGAGTCATCCAACTGGTTTTGGAGCGTTTGGCTTTAGGATTCTACTGCTCAGCTACGCCATCAGGATCTAAATATAATATTGGATTGAATGTGCGCGGAAACATTATTTTTATCTTCACAGCGAGGAACTGTGAAATATATTGTGTTGATGGTAGTGTATTTTTATACCTGCCTATGTGATAATCTCCTGCAACGATTAAAGAGCTCAAGTGCACGTGCACCGAGAAAGAAGTTCCGTCCATGATACCAGAGGCCAGTTTTATAAAGCTACAAGTTACAATTTACAAGCGGAACTCACTTTCTAACCCTATGTGTTAGAAAGAGACTTCCGCTTGTAAATTGTAACTTGTAGCTTTATAAAACTAGCCTCAGAATACTGTAAATTCTGGGACAAAAGTTCACAAAGTATAAATAACTAAACCAATGTACATATTAATGTTTGAATAGTTTCTATTAAATTCAAGATAATATTAAACGTAAAAAAACAGTAGTTTTCATTACAAGATTGCAGTATCCACCAAATTACCAAAATCTCTTTTACTAATCATTCTGGTAGTATAGTTGTCATTTTTTATTTTTGTGTTTTATGTTACCTCATAATACGTGGACTTCAGCTCTTTAATGGTGCCCTTATGCATTTTGACCTATGCAACCATTGTTTCGGAGAGCATGACTAATATGGCGTCAAGCACGGTGTTGTGGTACTCCAGACCAAAATTAACAAGATTCAATAGTGCCAGAAAGACTCGTTCAAGGCACCCTGCGCGCTATCTTTTCCCCAGCTCCTTTGTGAAACTCTCCTTATCTACATCGATACGGGAAATCCTCTTCTTGTGACGATTTGACTCGATTTGCTGCGATGAATTGACCGAGTGGGCAGTGACAAAAGCTAGAAAACTGAATGAACAGATCCCTTATAGCATAGTTATTCACATCGATTAACTATTCATTAAATTGGTTAGTGGAGAGAATCAAGCAAGATAACTGAATTAATGCTAACATTATCAGTCTAGTGCGTTAAACGCTTCGAACAAAAAGGACATAAGTCTCTACAAGAATAAAGACTATAAAATAAAGCTTTAAACGTCATTAAAGTTGCAGCATGCAATTAGTTCGCTTATCGATACCAAAAACAAACATCCCGCTGAATGAGGAACCTACGTCTACGTCGTCTAAATCTTAAGTATGATTTAAAACTGCCACGTGAACTAGAGTGCGGAAAGAGAAGTGTCATAGAATGTATGAACTCCCATATAAACCAAGTCACATCTCTTTCCGGACAAACTCTAACAGCGTGTAGGGATGCAGAACTATCAAATGTTTAAACGAATGTCAAGAACATTTCAATTACTACGTTCTATTAATGAGTATTCTCAATTGATATATACACGCAAGAATGTTTTCGAATCGGACGCATCCTCAGTGTTGTCTTGGCTTTGCTGTAGTTATCTCGTTCAAACCATTTAAAACCGGTCTAAACGCGGGCTAATTATTAATCTAAAATAAAGTGTTCCTGAATTAACTTTTATTTTTTTGAATATTGGTGTTTGTTGCGATATCGCTTAGTTCAATGACGTTTTGAAGATTGTTTGTGATTACTTTGGATGCAACAAAATAATGTCAGGTAATCAAAAATGTATAATCAATTAATCAACACTTATGTCTGCCGTTGAGTTCCTTCTTTTACGCCTTTATTCATTATTATTATTTACATATATTTATTAGAGTAATTCTGTCATACAGGTTATTTAAAAAACAAACATAATTATATCATATAAAATTACACTTGACACCTTACACTTAGGGAATCTCACGTAACCTACTCTCAAGATAAAGTTCTGTTTTTATACATAGATAAAAAAATGGGCTGCTGATTATTTAATGAGTTTATTAACACATGTTAATCTTTAGGAGGTAATGTAATTGACGACATAATATTATTTTATGAAATAGTTGTATGAGAGGGGATAAACAAGACGAGTGATGTAAATTATCAAATATATCGTAAAGGTAGGCGCCACGTGTATTTTTGAACTCATTTATACAAAGTTGCATACAATAATTTTATGTAAAAATTACTTAGTATGTAGAAACAATAAACTTACATACTTAGCACCAGATATATATCATCAACAATTATTTAAGTTTCACCCTTAAATACACTTGTATTTCAAGCGTATTAACACAAATTTATGCAGTCTTTATTTAATCAAACATATATAATACTTATAAACTAAGTAAATTAGGTACTAAGAAAATATAATTAAAAGAAGAATTTATAGGTGTAAGCCAATAAAATTAGACTTATTCGAAGAATTAATTCCCAGCAGGCTGGAAATTGTTTTAATACCTTCAAATGGTTCTAAATTGTCATCCGAGTTTGCCGAATCCCAGAAGGTGTGCATTATTCTTGGGAATTTTTTGTTTCTATGTTGATACTGAGGACCTCATTTCAACATGTCGGCAATTCTTGGCAGCTCTATATTCACCAAAGCCCAATGAGTCCTCCTTGGACAAACCCACCACCAGTTTAGTGGGTTATATTTCTACCTGCGTCTAAACTATTTTATCTGCATCTCTTTCACTCTAACAAAGAAAGATTTGCGGTTTTCCTCTGAACGCGCGGTTAATGTAACTTTATCTATGGTTAACTTTGTACTTTTTTATAAAGTTTTTTTTTTAATAACGCTGAGTTTATTTAGGTTTTTCCGGTTAGCTATAATTTATTTTGTCCTAGAGTCGTGTTGGCACGCGATACTACTTTCGCAATTTTATAGAACACGTGCTATTTTGGGAAATAGACGAAATAGACTTTTCTTCAAGCATATTATGTATAGGTATTCTTGTATAGGTGTTGACGAAAGTATAAATAACTGATAAAAGTACAAGAGTAGAAAATAGTTATTTGTGCAACAAGAGAGGAAAGTTGGTTTTTCTTGCGAGTGTTGATTTTGAGTCCCGAGTAAGAGAAAGATTCTATAATTGAATCACGAGCGAAGCGAGTGATTCTAGGTTTGAATCTTGAGCGTAGCGAGGGATCTCAAGAACACGATGTAAAAAAAATCCTCTCGTGTGACACATACAACTTTTCACCTCAATAGTGGGAACATATTAAAGTAAAAAAAACACATTTATTTACATTCCTGAATGTGTAACACTTTAGAGTGTTCAATGGCTGGTTTTAGTATGTAATTTAGATGGAATTCTCATAGGGTATAAACTGACTGATTTCTAGCGGATAGTTGGTAAGTATAGTGGTAAGTTGTTCGTTTATAGATAGGTATGGACCCTCTGCATTAAATAGGTGGCAGATCGAAGGTCGAAAGATGAAAAAGGTCAAAGATACTTACGTAAAAGTATAGATCATTTGGTGTTTCCACTTTCCATTGTGTTGCTGGTACTCACGCCTGCAATCATCGGTACGAAGTACATTACGTGTTTGTCGGGGCACATACACATTATTTAGATATTTTCACTTGATTATAAGGGTTGTTTTCGGTCTAATTCGGTCAATTGTTTGTATCGAATTTCCAGTGTTTGTGTTGTGATGATGACGTTTCTGTCATCGGTGACAGCTCTGTTCCAGCGCTGTTTGAGTCAATAGTTTAGTCGCGTTGACGCAACGTCGGTTAAGAAATGAATTATTTAGTAAATTGTTAAATTTATATTTTTACCTTTTAAAAGGTTTATTTTAATTCAATTATTAGTGTGTTAATAAAATAAACTTTCGAGCACATAGTTCAGACGTGTGTCTCAAACTCGCCTTCCAAATGTCATTCGTTCATTCGGGTCAGTTCATTCACGGCGAAAGCCAGTTGTCATTTTGTTCTTTTAAACCGGCGTGGAAGTGGTCAAAATGCCTGGCTAAACATTGTCGCAGTGAAGTGGCTCGCCTGATCAATGTCGGTCCACATTCCTTTCGCCTAACCCTACATATTTTTGGTTTGCAATCTCGAGCCATGTCGATGCCGAGAATTGTAACCTCTTCATTCGCCGCGTGGCGCACGACGGCAAACACTTAAAGGAACCCCGTAAACCGGGGTTCCTACTTCAAGTTCCTACTTCCTACTTCAAGTTCCTATTTCCTACTTCAAGTTCAAGTTCCTATTTCGAGCTCTGGTTCCAGTTCTTTGTTCCTGTTCCTGGCTCAAGTTCCAGATTCGGTTCCGTATTCCTAGTCAAGTTCCTATTTTTCGGGATTGGCCCACCGACGACTTACACTCTGATGGCCGGACGCGCCCCAGATATCAAAGAGCATCCCGGTTCATCGAGCATTCGTTGTAAGATGCCGTAGTATAAATAAATACCGCTCTAATAGCCGGATAAAACTGTAAGTTAATTTTATCTAATTATAAACGGACCGTCCTTGTTTGAAGGCTGTATTTCCCGGGAACATCCCGAGTAACATGTATCTTTTGTTATAAAGCTGGAACGACAGGTGGTTGATGCAGCGGCCTGCCTCCATAATATGTAGTTATTAATTATAGATTTTATAGATTAACATAACCTTAAACCTGTACCATTAAAAGTTATGTCGTGGATATAGCCGGTGACCATTAGTTGTCAAAGCTCATATATTTAAATTGTGTATTTCTTGATGTGCGAGATAGCAGTGTTTAGGGATATAAATCTTTAAGGATAGTGGTTTGTTATGTGACCTTAATAAATAAAAAATAAGTTAATGTGAAATCGGCATTTTTATTTGGATCTGTCATACGATTGTCAAGGTTCTAAGATCTAGGGCGTCCTAATTTAAATACTGGATCTAGATTCCTTGCTCCAAGGGAGGCCTACCCGCGACCTAATAGAGTCTTAAGCCGTGAGCACATTTTGTAACATATTTTTGCAGTAGGTGTAAATTGGGGATTCTGAACTAACTTTGAGATTTGGGCTAAATTAGTTCCTCTACCATTTTATAACTTTAAAATTTTGTTCACCCCCACCTCAGCCCATTACAGTGGCGCCCAACGTGGGGCCTTTTGGAGTATGACATTTTCAAATAATAATTAAAATAGTATTTTTAAATTTAAGTTTATTTTAAGAGATGCCAATTGATGTTTGTACTTGGTGTTTGTAAAACTTAAACAATGACGGTTAAACTTATAAATTTAGCACAGTCATAAAACTTATATTTATATTTTGAAAAAGGAAATATTTTCCGAACAAACACATTTTAAGATCTTATAAAATCTTAATATCATTTGTATCTTATTCTGACATTATACATAAATAATTAAACATGGATTTTCTGGATGCTGGGTGCAAAATTGCACACCTACATAAAGATGAAATTACACATGAACTAGCGATTCGCCAACTTCCGGTGAATCCAGTAGCACGCAGGCCCAGTTTGTGTCAAGCGTTAAAACAGACGGCTGATCTCGCGAAACAGGGTAGCCTAAAGTTACAGGACCTCGTTTTGAATGATCCTGATGTAGAGTTAGGAATTTGTCAAAGTAAGATCGGTGTTCTCCACGTTGAAGCGGAAGTAACTGGGGATTTGTCTGCGTCTGCTAGAGATAGACTGTTGTCTAGGTGCAAATATCTTTTGTGCCGTCTTGCGCGTTTTCAACAGGAATCCGAGGAGATACAACTGTTGAAAGCGAAGCTTGATAATATAATGGAACGTTTACACGTGCCAAGTCCTTCAACATCATCAGGTTCGGATGATGAAGACCACGTTCCTAATGACATAAATATGAGAGTAGTAAGAGAGGTTGTTTATAAACCGGAGAAGACGTTTAATATAAATTCTTTAAATTTAAAATTCAAAGGTGACACTTGCGTGCGGACATTTTTGTCGCGGTTAGAGGAGTTAAGAGACGCCAGACGGATTTCGGAGAGGAGGATTTATCGTGGTTTTCCCGAGATTCTTGAAGGTCCGGCGTTGTCATGGTTTAGATCACAACGTTCTAAGCTTTTGTCGTACCAGGAGGTCACCGAAGCTTTGAGGGAGGAGTTCGATATTCCGGATCTGGATCATCAGTTGTTACAGGAGATCAGGGCCAGAACACAAGCTAAGTCGGAGACCATAGTATACTTTGTATCAACGGTTCTCGGCATGTACGAACGACTTACCAAGGAGGTTCCTGAGCAGGAGAAACTAGACACTATGATGAGGAACATCCGTCCCGAGTATTCAAAGGATTTAGCGTTGCATGATGTCCAATCTATTCAGCATTTGAAAACTCTCTGCAAACGTATCGAGCTGGCCCAAATTAAGGCTCAGCAATTTCGTGAACCGGTTTTACCTAGCAAGTCAGAAGGGTCTTCTTCGAGTATTCCTCAAAATAAAGTAGGTTATCGACGTGGGTCGTACCCCTCGCGCTCACCGAACACTTCTAAAGCTTTTGTAGCTGCCGCAGCTCAAAGCCAATCTAATTTGAAATGTTTTCGTTGTGGTAGGGTTAACCATTCCACTAAGTCTTGTAGGGTCTCTCAAGAGATCGTATGTTATAAATGCGGGGAAAAAGGAGTTCGTACTCCCGAGTGTTTAAAATGTAACCCCGTTTCAAAAAACTAAATAACGTTGTCTTTTCTAATAATAACAACTATAAACCTTCTGCTCCCTTTCGCGCAGAAAAGACAATTTTCTTTAATCCTCCAGAGGGAGATGACAGAGTTTATGCTCATCTAAATATCCTAAGTCTTAACTTTAGGGGTTTGTTGGATTCAGGTGCTAGCACAAGCTTTCTAGGAAAAGATAGCCATCTCGTATTTGCTACGGGTGGTATTGCTATTCAAAAGCATCAAAAACCGATTATAATTCGTGTAGCTAATAATAACCGTGTGTTCTGTACGGAATATATGACTCTGCCTATTAATTATAAAGGTGAAGTAAAACTAATACATTTTAATATTCATCCACAAATCGCACAACCTATTGTTTTAGGGTTGAATTTTTGGAGGGCATATAATTTAGCCCCAGGTCTTATTACTAATATACCTAAGGGTGATGAACACCACTTAGCTAGCCTCGATTTATCGCTTTCCGATACGGGTTTAATTACGTACGAGTCTTTAACTCAAGAGCAGAAATCTCAATTAGAAGCTGCTAGAAATCTTTATGACCAAATCGACACAGATAAGGTTGGTTTAGGGAAAACACATTTAATAGAACATGTAATAGATACTGGAGGTTCTCCTCCTATTAAACAAAAATATTATCGTCTCAGTCCTATTAAGCAGGCTGCTTTGGAAAAAGAGGTAGACCGTATGTTAAAAGCGGGAATAGTAGAACCATCTCACTCTCCTTGGAACTCTCCAGTAGTCATGGTGGAGAAATCCAACGGTGACATGAGACTATGTTTAGACAGTAGGAAAGTGAATTCGGTTTCGAAATCTGACGCTTACCCAGTTCCATACGTACACTACATTCTTGATAATTTGCGTGATGCAAAATTCCTTACATCTCTCGACCTAAGCGCTGCGTATCATCAGATTCCACTAAGTGAAGAGTCTAAAGAGAAAACAAGTTTCACGGTACCCGGTAAAGGTTTATACCACTATAATAGGATGTGTTTCGGTTTGGTAGGAGCTTCTGCTACTATGCAACGTTTGATGGATACCCTCTTTACTGCGGAATTTGATAACAAAGTTTTCTGTTACATCGACGATATAATTATTTGTACTTCAGACTTTGATGAACATGTTCGTTTGTTAAAAGCTGTCTTTGATAAACTTAAGTCTGCAAATTTAACCATAAACATGAAAAAATCGTTATTTTGTAGAAGCGAACTCAGATATCTCGGATATCTAGTAGACAGACATGGTCTTAGAACCGATCCGTCAAAAATTGAAGTAATTTTGGATTTTCCTATTCCGGAAGATGCCAAAGCGATTAAACGCTTTCTTGGTATGTGCGGATGGTACCGCCGTTTCATAAATAATTTTTCTAAAATAGCTAGGCCGTTATCTAGGTTAACTAGCAAAAATGTTAAATTCGTTTGGACTAATGAAGCTAATGATTCTTTTAATTTGCTTAAGTCTGCTTTAGTATCGGCACCCATTTTGAAATGCCCTAACTTTAACGAAGCCTTTTCCATTCATACTGACGCATCTTCGTATGCGATCGGAGCAGTTTTAACTCAAAAATTTGACGGTGTAGATCATCCCATCGCTTATTGCAGTCGCACACTCAACAAGCCTGAAACTAATTACTCGGCAACTGAACGTGAACTTTTGGCTGTTATATATGGGTTAGAACAATATCGAGCTTATGTAGAGGGTAGGAAGTGCTATATTGTAACAGACCATGCTTCTTTAAAATGGTTCTCTAATTTGAAAAATCCAACTGGTCGTTTAAACCGGTGGGCTTGCAGACTAAGCCAATTCAATTTTGAAATTATTCATAGAAAGGGTAAAGAACATGTCATACCGGACTGTCTTTCCCGTATTAATCTTGGAGCTATTGATGTCTCTACCTCCCAAGATCCGTGGTATGTAGATCTATATAAGAAAGTCTCAGAGAAGCCTTCTCTATTTCCAAACTTTAAAATAGAGAACGAAAGACTCTACCGTTACTCTAAGAATAAATATCGCCTGACAGCTCAATTCGACTGGAAGTTGGTATTACCTTACGAGGAACGAAAAGAGGTTCTGAATAAGTACCATGATGATCCTACCGCTGGACACTTTGGGGTGGCTAAGACCCATTCTAAAATAGCTGATATTTATTATTGGCCTACTCTTTTCCAAGATGTAAAAGAATATGTAGATTCTTGTGAAATATGCAGGACTTATAAACCTGTAAATTTAGCTCGACCTGGTCTTATGGGTTCTCCCAGACGTGTATCGTCACCAGGCGAAGCAATTTCTTGTGACATTTTAGGTCCATTTCCTCCTTCTTATTTGAGAAATCAGTACCTCTTTGTGTGTACTGATTATTTCAGTAAATATGTTACTTTATTCCCATTGCGCACGATAACTGCGAAGGCAATAGTTAAGTGCATGGAAAAAGGAATGTTTCTGGTACACGGGGTACCCAAATATATTTTCTGCGACAATGGTGCGCAATTTACTTCAAAAGATTTTCGAGACCTAATGGTGAAATATAGTGTCCCACATGTCTTCTATAACCCTAGATATCATCCTCAGACTAACCAGACGGAACGCGTGAACCGCGAGCTGGTAAGAACCATTGCATCATACGTACGTTCGGATCACCGTAACTGGGATAAGAACATAGCGGAGATCCAATGTGCTCTCAATACCGCCAGACACGAGGTCACCAAACACACGCCGTACTTCTTAACACATGGTCGTCAAATGATTCTAGAAGGTTCTCTTTATAATGACGAAGGTCCCATCGATCAAAACGCTTTACAACTGGATACCAGTGGTGCTTTTTCTGAAAAGCTTAAAGAGCTCAAATCTGTATTCCAGAAAGTACGTAACTCGTTGATTGCCTCCCATGAGCGTAATGCACGGTATTATAACATGAGGAAGCGTCACGTAGATCTAGAAGAGGGTCAAATCGTCTATAAAAGATGTTTTCCATTGTCCAATGCGGCTAAGCATTTTTCTGCAAAGCTAGCTCCCCGTTATGATAAATGTGTTATTCACAAAAAGTTAGGACCACTTGTCTATACGTTAAAATCCTTAGAAGGAAAACTTCTAGGTAACTTTCATATAAAAGACATTGTCCGACCTGGCGAAGTCGAACCGTCATCGTAACGGAACCGCCTTACGCCTCGTGACATTTTTTTAATTTCCTTTAAGGAATATAAATCTTAAAGATTATATTTACCTTACTTTTGGTACCGGATGCATACGGACCAACCTTTAGTCACTATTATGTCCTTATAAAGACGTATATACTAAATATTCAAATACTGTTGCAATACAATTTGTTTTTATCGTTGTATCTCTCAGGAGGAAACTCTTCGTCGTCGTTTGAGTTTCTCTCTGCCAAGGGATGTTCTTACTGAAAGAAGTGTATCGTGGAAACCTTCTTCCAGTCCAGTTTGTCTTTGACAAGCAATTCTTCGAGATCTAGTAATTGTGATTTCGCTAATGAGAATAGCCTTTCCAATACTACCTCGGTTGTAAATAGCCAGGCATATCTTTAATAAAGTCAAAGTCGTTTTGCCTTTCTTAGTCCTTAAGATTTCTTTAGTTGTAACGGGATCCCTTTAGTCACATTAGCGTAATAATAAGGTTGTTTTGGTTTAACCAAGTCTAGAATTTAAGATTCTTTGGTAGAAGCTGCAGATTCACCAGGTTAGTAGTTAAGTCTTGTCTTTTAGGAAGTAAATCGTATATTTCTCATTGCTAGTTGATAGAAGTTTTGTTAGAATAGATTGGCGTGTCGCATGCTTTGTCACGTTTCTTTGATAGTTGTTAGTTAGTAGTTACATTTTGGGAGTTCAGACTCCACAAAAAAATTAAAATTTATTTTAAATTTAATTTTTTTAACCCAACAAAAGGGGAACTGTAACACTTTAGAGTGTTCAATGGCTGGTTTTAGTATGTAATTTAGATGGAATTCTCATAGGGTATAAACTGACTGATTTCTAGCGGATAGTTGGTAAGTATAGTGGTAAGTTGTTCGTTTATAGATAGGTATGGACCCTCTGCATTAAATAGGTGGCAGATCGAAGGTCGAAAGATGAAAAAGGTCAAAGATACTTACGTAAAAGTATAGATCATTTGGTGTTTCCACTTTCCATTGTGTTGCAGGTACTCACGCCTGCAATCATCGGTACGAAGTACATTACGTGTTTGTCGGGGCACATACACATTATTTAGATATTTTCACTTGATTATAAGGGTTGTTTTCGGTCTAATTCGGTCAATTGTTTGTATCGAATTTCCAGTGTTTGTGTTGTGATGATGACGTTTCTGTCATCGGTGACAGCTCTGTTCCAGCGCTGTTTGAGTCAATAGTTTAGTCGCGTTGACGCAACGTCGGTTAAGAAATGAATTATTTAGTAAATTGTTAAATTTATATTTTTACCTTTTAAAAGGTTTATTTTAATTCAATTATTAGTGTGTTAATAAAATAAACTTTCGAGCACATAGTTCAGACGTGTGTCTCAAACTCGCCTTCCAAATGTCATTCGTTCATTCGGGTCAGTTCATTCACGGCGAAAGCCAGTTGTCATTTTGTTCTTTTAAACCGGCGTGGAAGTGGTCAAAATGCCTGGCTAAACATTGTCGCAGTGAAGTGGCTCGCCTGATCAATGTCGGTCCACATTCCTTTCGCCTAACCCTACATATTTTTGGTTTGCAATCTCGAGCCATGTCGATGCCGAGAATTGTAACCTCTTCATTCGCCGCGTGGCGCACGACGGCAAACACTTAAAGGAACCCCGTAAACCGGGGTTCCTACTTCAAGTTCCTACTTCCTACTTCAAGTTCCTATTTCCTACTTCAAGTTCAAGTTCCTATTTCGAGCTCTGGTTCCAGTTCTTTGTTCCTGTTCCTGGCTCAAGTTCCAGATTCGGTTCCGTATTCCTAGTCAAGTTCCTATTTTTCGGGATTGGCCCACCGACGACTTACACTCTGATGGCCGGACGCGCCCCAGATATCAAAGAGCATCCCGGTTCATCGAGCATTCGTTGTAAGATGCCGTAGTATAAATAAATACCGCTCTAATAGCCGGATAAAACTGTAAGTTAATTTTATCTAATTATAAACGGACCGTCCTTGTTTGAAGGCTGTATTTCCCGGGAACATCCCGAGTAACATGTATCTTTTGTTATAAAGCTGGAACGACAGGTGGTTGATGCAGCGGCCTGCCTCCATAATATGTAGTTATTAATTATAGATTTTATAGATTAACATAACCTTAAACCTGTACCATTAAAAGTTATGTCGTGGATATAGCCGGTGACCATTAGTTGTCAAAGCTCATATATTTAAATTGTGTATTTCTTGATGTGCGAGATAGCAGTGTTTAGGGATATAAATCTTTAAGGATAGTGGTTTGTTATGTGACCTTAATAAATAAAAAATAAGTTAATGTGAAATCGGCATTTTTATTTGGATCTGTCATACGATTGTCAAGGTTCTAAGATCTAGGGCGTCCTAATTTAAATACTGGATCTAGATTCCTTGCTCCAAGGGAGGCCTACCCGCGACCTAATAGAGTCTTAAGCCGTGAGCACATTTTGTAACATATTTTTGCAGTAGGTGTAAATTGGGGATTCTGAACTAACTTTGAGATTTGGGCTAAATTAGTTCCTCTACCATTTTATAACTTTAAAATTTTGTTCACCCCCACCTCAGCCCATTACAAATGAAAGGCATCATCATTATGACGAAAACCTTCCAGAAACAAAATTTCACTCCCTGGTTATTAATTAGTCTATTAGTACAAGTTTTGACTTGTTTTTTCACGTTATTTTTCCCGTGGTGGTGTAGAGAAAAAAAATGTATTATACTCGGCAGCAGCAAAGTTTGTTCAACCTCTCTTACTTTAAGGCCCTCGTACGCGCAAGATTCCATTTTTATAACCACTCGCTACGCTCGCGGCTCTATTTTGGTATCTTTTGCTGGCTCGGGTCTCAATAAAGACACGTGAGGTTAAACGTCAACTTTGCCCCCTTGCATAATAAATTACTATTCTCGTTTAGATTGTGACAGACACACCTTACAGATAATTCCCAGATAAACCAGTGACGACAGTTTAGTCATCGTGATGTAGTGAAATCGCACCACAAAATAATTTCAACATTTTCCTACTTCATGTGTTTTTCTAATATATTGTATAATTTTATTACTACAGTCGACGATAAAAGTTCACAAAAATCTGTTATCTAAATAACTTACTATTTACTTATAACGCTGTGAGTCGAACTCGCAATTCGAGGGTTATCACGTATCTAATCTAGTCTCCTCATCAGGTAGGCAGGTTTCATTATAATATTACCCGAATGCCCTTCATTATGTGTATCAGTTACATAAACTACCTATTGTTTTAATCTTTCAGTTGTCTTCTTATATTATACAGGTGGATTTTCTTTTTGGGTCAGTGAGGGCAGCTACCAGATCCCGTGCTGCTACGTGAAAATGGTCTTAGAAGACTTTCCCTCTATTTTAAATTAATGAAGGTTCGTATTTACAGAAAAAAGGTAATTTTTGGCGAACTTTTTTATTATGCCATTTGATCCCATTCCTATCCAGGATCAAAAGCATGTATGGGACCAAAAAAATTCCCGGCTAGAAAAGCCACAAATCGAAGGAACACTTTTCCCATACATTTTGTACGAAAATGAAAACTTTTATTTTTCACATGCAATTTTTTATGCTAATCGATTCCATTCCTGTTCAGTATTAATAGGTTCCATGGGGTCAATTTACGGTAATGTACCAAACAGCCACAAATTGAAGAAACTTTTACCATACATTTACTGCTTTAAAATCCCCTTTTTTAGATTGATTTTTTATCAAATGGCATCAAAAAAAATATATTTCTCGCACCCTGTATGTTTTTTCCAAAATCTGTAGATGGGATCGTTCATTAATTTGAAATAGAGGGAAGGTCTTCTAAGACCATTTTCACGTAGCAGCACGTGGTCTGCTAGCTGCTGCTGCCCTCACTGACCCAAAAAGAAAATCCACCCTGTATATTCCAACACTTTGTTATTACGTTTCTTTTATATCGATAAATATCTCTGTAGGTATTCAGAATTGCTAGCTACTTGTAAGATAAGCACTGGGTCACTATACCGATGAAGTAGTAGTTACAACTATTATTGCAAATAAATAGATGTATGTTAACAATTAAAATAAATTAATAAGATATAAAAGTGGAATTTATATGTCCAGCATATCTAATATGCTTATTAAGTCTGCTAATGGAAATACTTTGTTGTTTATAATTTAACTTACAATATAGTTAACTGCCTGTAAGGAAATACAAATCTTTACCCATAACATATCGTTTTTTCTAAATAATATGTTACCGGTAATATGCGTAAAAAAATTACTTAATAAATCCGCTAAATGCATAAGGCCTGGTTCCCACTTGTGACGCACGGGGACTGTAAGGCCGCGCATCACCTTCGATAGCTTAGCCTTGAGCAGCTTCACCGGTTCGTTTTCGGTGTGGGATTGCCTGTGGATTAGCTGAGAGAAAATACACCAAGGACACTGTCACTTATGACTTTATTGTTCACACTGATTACTAATTAAACTTATTACACTTTTAAACTATTCACTTGTACTTCTTCTTGTTCCTGAGAGAGGTGTGGTCGGCTCGGCGACCTGTGGTGGACTACGTTGTATGCCGGCAAAGTACCGGCTTATATACGATTCGAATAGGCAGTGGCCCTGGAAATGCAGTGCTCTGATTGGTCAGAGCGCCAATGACGGTTAATTCCGGGAATATTTGAATGGTTTCTTAGTATTCTTTACTAGTGGCCATGAGATGCCTTTCGTAAGTGCATTTTCAGGGTCAATGCTGTTATTTCTCATTTGAGATGTAAACAATGGGTGTTTATATGATCCTATTTGATTATAAATAAGGATTCTTACTAAATATTGTGTCGCAGATGGCGCTAAAGGTACTTTTTACAAGTGTTGCTTCAAGGCCGTTTGCGGCTTTGATGCCTACGGTGGTTATTTAAGGGGAATAAAGTTACACAGGGGTTTAATATGTATTTTGGTGTACATATGAGTAAGTATAGAGGTTTATGTACCTTTTTAGGAATAGGTCATTTGACCTTGGAATGAGTTACGGGGTGAAATGAGCTTTCCTATGTCCCTGATTGGGAACCCTACGTGTTTTTATTCCTACTTATTGCTAGTTTAATTATTAAAGTTATATAAATCAAACTTATAAACTAGTTTTTGTTCGCCGCTCGGTGACCTTGGGTCTTGCTCGTTGAGGGCGTCCGGCACATGTCTCCCGCCGATTGCATGTTCATCTGCAATCCCCAAAAACTCGGGTGACGGATGCACTCGCTGGCGGCTCGTTGTCCGAGGTGTCGTCAATGTTGCTCGAGGCTCGATCTGTCGTCTGGCTTGCAGCTTGGTTGACCGGTGACCTTGAGTTGTATGAGTGGTCACTGCCTTGTAGGGTTGGCAGTGGATAGCCCTGAAGATGCTGTATACTGGTTGTAGTGGGCCGGGCCTTTTCTTTGGACGCGCCATCTGTAGGCGCTGGGTTGTTGTTGACCGCATCCTCTTTTTTGGACGCGCTGTCAGTGGAGCTGCTCCGGGCCGCATCCTCTTCTTTTATGTCTGGCGCCGTGGGTAGTATGACGAGTTTCTTTGTGGGGCGTCGTAGAATGCCCCCTTTGGTTTTCACGTCGACGACTCTGGTGATGCCATCAGTGCCAGGGTAGGTGGCGATGACTAGCCCCATCGGCCAGACATTTCTTGGTAGGGCGTTATCGACGATCAGGACAACGTCATTGATGGAGATGGTGGGACCCTTTTGAGTTGGGTCTCGCCTTATTTGAAGGAATGGCAGGTATTCTCGGAGCCACCTATTCCAAAACATGTCTGCTAGGCGTTGCGCGGTGCGCCATGTTGCCTTGCCGACTGTATCTTTTTCAGTGAAGGTTCCAGGGGCCGGATTCCAAGCGGCTCCTCCGATGATGAAGTGATTTGGAGTTATGGCTTCCAAATCGTCTGGGTCCACTGAAACGTGAGTTAGTGGACGTGAGTTCACTGAAAATTCTGCTTCTGCTAGAAATGTAGCTAGAGTCTCGTCGTTGAGATGCCTTTCGTCGAGTATTGCTGCTAAGGCTCTTTTTACACTTCCGACGAGACGTTCCCATGCTCCTCCCATGAATGGAGCTCCTGGTGGGATAAACTTCCAGCTTATACCTCTTTGTGTGGCTGCTTCGTTGACTGCGGTTTCTAGAGCTTTCCGTAGTTCCTTGTCGCTACCTCTTAGATTTGTCCCGTTGTCTGAATGAATTTCTGCGGGACAGCCGCGTCTTGCTATGAAGCGCCGCAATGCTGCTATCGCTGAGTCTGTACTAAGTGATGCTGCTACTTCTAGGTGTACTGCGCGTGTTGTGAGACACGTAAATAGTGCGACGTATCTCTTTTGCGTAGCTCTGCCGACCGTTACTGTGTACGGTCCAAAGAAGTCCCATCCTGTATAAGTATACGGTCTCTTGTGATGAGCGAGACGCGTATAGGGATGATTACCTGTGGGTGGCGTGGGCGGGAGTAGCTTTCGCCTCAGGCATGGGCGACATCTGTGTAGAACTTGACGCGTTGCGGGTCTCAAATGTATTACCCAGTATATTTGGCGTATTTCGTTGATTACGGTTTCGACTCTTGCGTGATGAAGTCTTCGGTGTACGTAATCTATGTAGAGCTGTGTAGCGCTGTGTCGCCCGTCGAGGATTACGGGATTTCTTTCATTTTGAAGCTCCTGTGCTGCGTCTATGCGGCTGACCAACGTTATGACGTTGTGGTTGAGTGTGACGGCTAGATTCTTAAGCTTGCTATCTCGTGACACTGCTTCCCCTCGTGTTAGCGCTGTGATTTCTTCTTTGAAGGAATCTTGCTGAATTAATTGGATGATGTGAAATGTTGCTTTTTGAAGCAATTCATTTTCTATCCTTATGTAGTTGTCTACGTATGGTGTAGCGAGAGCTTTCTTTAGCTTTTTTTCTTGCTTTTTAGGATCCTTACGCCAAGTTGGATCTTTCTGTTTGTTGGCTCTCGTACGCTTGTAGTTTACGCTGACCTTGACGCGGCACAGTTCTATAAATTGCAGTACTCTTGCTGTAGTACGTACGTAGCGTTCCCATTTAGAAAATCTTGTAGGCGACGGTATGGCCTCGCTTACGTTGATTTTGTTTGTAGCACTGGCTGTGTATGTTCGTTCCTCTCCTGTAGGAACGTTATCCTTTATTTTAGGATCTTCTTTGGGCCATTCTTCTTCTGAAAGCCGTAGAAAGTCCGGGCCCTTGTACCACCTATGATTTTTTGAGAAATCCGGTGGTGTGCTTCGAGTTGCGTCGTCCGCAACATTGAGCTTCGTGTTTATGTAGCGCCACTCTTTTGCCTCTGAGTGTTCTTGAATGGCTGCTACCCTGTGTGCTACGAAAGGTTTATATGAACGGGAACCGTTGCGAATCCATTGAATGGTTGTTTTTGAATCACACCAAAATGTTGTTGAATCTGGCTGACGTTCGTGCTCGTCCTTGACGACCTGTGCTAGACGAGCTCCGGTGACTGCAGCAATCAATTCAAGGCGTGGCACGCTGGTGAGTTTCAGTGGGCAAATTCTCGATTTTGCCATAATCAGGGAGACTTGGATTTCCCCTGATGCTGACGTAGTACGCCAGTATAACGCTGCTGCGTATGCTGACTCGGATGCGTCCGTGAAGCAGTGTAGTTGAAGGTTCACGGCGTGCGAGTAGCCGGCGTAGCACCTAGGTATAGATACGTGTCGTAGTGCTTGCAGCTGTTTTATCCACTCCGACCATTCTTTGCACAGGTCTGGTGGAAGTTTCTGGTCCCATTTGATGTCTCGCTGCCAGGTTTTCTGTAATATAGACTTGGCTCTTACCGTTACGGGGGCAGCGTATCCGAGCGGATCGTACAGTGACATTACGATCTTGAGGGCTTCTCGTTTGGTTGGGCGGCTGTTTTCTAACATATTTTCAGGTAGGCGGGCGAGATCTAAATTGAATGAGAGGTCGTCCGTAGTAGGCCGCCAGATTAGCCCGAGTACTCGCTCTGTGTTGTTGGAGTCTTCGTTCAGGTTGACTGGTGTTGTTGTAGCAGCGGTTACAGTTTCTCCCAGTGCAGATAACAAGGCGGGCGAGTTGGATTTCCATCCGCGTAGCTCGAAGTTTCCCTCTGCCTGTATGCCTCGAACTTTGGTCGAGGTCTCTGTTGCCTGGGCTAAGTCTGTAAAAGAGTCTAAATAATCGTCAACATAATGCTTTTTTATAATTGCATTGACCGCTGCTGGTTCTGTGTCGGCGTATCTGCGTGCATTTTCATTTTTGATGTATATCGCGCAGGTTGGGGAACACGCCGCACCAAATATGAGTCTTGTCATCCTGTACTCCCTTGGTGGTGTATCTCCTCTTTCGCTGCCCCTCCATAGGTACCTGAGAGCGTCGCGATCTTCTTCTCGAACGTGGACCCTCATAAACATCTCTTTGATGTCTGCAGAGACAGCTATCTTGTGTTGTCTGAATCTGCAAAGTACGCCTGGCAGCGATTGAAGTAGATCGGGACCTGAAAGTAATTTATCATTTAGGCTGATCCCTTTGGCCTTGGCGGCCGCGTCGTGCACTACTCTGACCTTGTCTGGTTTTAGTGCGTTCAGGACCGGAAAATGCGGGAGATAAAATGTTCTATTCCGCGGCCCTGTTGATTGGACTGGTTCGGCGTAGCCTTTTTCTACTAGCGCGTCCATTTCCGCTTCATATTTCACTCGAAGCGTTGGTTCTTTGTCGAGTCGCTTCTCGACGTTGTACAACCTTTTCAAGGCTGAATGGTAGTTGTAATGAAGAAATACTTCGGTATCTTTCCATAGTAGACCGACTTCGTATTCTTTTTCGCTTACACGCTGCGTAGTTTCTTTCAACATGCGTGTAGCTTTTTCTTCAGGGTCGTTGGCTGGACAGACTGGTAACACTGCTAGGGAATCTAATTTGAAAAAATTGTCGAGCTTTTCTTCCATATTTTCAGTAATGAAGTTCACTCTATGCCCCAGGCTTCTTGTGTGTGATCCGTGTAGGCACCAACCGAGCTGCGTGAGACTTGCCGCGGGCAAATCGCAGCTTTCTGTTCTCACTATTTGCGCTAGCAGTAAGTGATAGTTGTCTTGTCCTATCAAGACATTAGGTCGACCACATTTATACACTAGTTGTTTTTTGATATCTCGTAAGTGTTCGCAGCGATCGACGAGTTCCTCGGGAACTGTTTGTGGAGCAAGTGAGAGTTTGTCTACTGTTCTTGCTTCTATTTTGTGGACGGAGCCTGAGCCCTTTATTTCAATGCGTACTCTTTTCGACATTTTTTCAGAGTCTTCTTGATGTAGAGTACTGATGTGTAGCGGGTCGACGACTCCAGGCGCGCCGATTTGTTCCGCTAACTGTTGATTGATGAGGCTGACTGTACTGCCGTCATCTAAAAGTGCCCATGCTTGGCAACGTCCTAATGGTCCGGACACTTCCACTGGTAATATTTTTAGGTAGGCATTAGCCGACCTTGCCCACGCACACGACACTGTTTCTGATTTTACGGGTTCTTCTGCTAGGGGCTTTAAGTCCTTGTGCACTAATGCATGGTGACCTTTTCCGCAGCCTTCAGCTGAACACGTTATTTTCTTACACAGATGCTTATTGGCTCTGGGAGTTAAACACTTGAAACATAATTGTTTTTCTTTAGCTAATTCTCTTCGCTTATCTATGCACATGTTAAGGAATTTTGCACATTCTATTACACTGTTATGGGTATCACTTTCACAGAGAGGGCATTTTTTGCGTTTTTCACTCACTGTATTCGTTTTCTGATACTTGGGTGCGGGTGCGTTATTTGTAGAGCGCTGGGCTGGTACTGCCGCTCGATTGCTCTGAAAATTTGTGCGCGTAGATGAGGCGAACGGAGGCTTGATAGCTTGTTGGTACTGTGGCCGCGTCGGTTGAACTTTTGCGTATACGTCGCTGAGTATAGTGTATGGTTCACGGAGCTTGGCTTCCTCTTGTAAGAACTTCACCATGTTCATGACGTCACTTTCCCGGCGCGGTTTATCTGCTGAATATGAGTACCATTTACTCTGTAGACTTATCGTCAACTTGTCGTGTAGAGAGCGCAGGATTTCTGAATTGTATCTGGAAGTGTCGGGGTCCACTATTTGTAGAGTGGACATTATTGTACCTAATTTTAACGAGAACGAGCATATATCTTGAGCGCTGTCTGTTAATTTAGGTAATTCGCGGAGATTCTTGTACTCCATTGCTGCAAGTGTTGCAGTGTTCCCGAAGGATTCTTCGAGCTTTTCCATTATAAGCTCTGGCGCCGCTCCTGTTAATATGAAGTCGCCCAAGGGTGAGTTCTTGAGCGGTTGTGTCGCAGCCTGTAGCCTCGCCGTGTTTTCACCTGGCGTAAAAAACGGTGCAGTGTCATTATATACTTTTTTAAATGACATCCATTGACGGCGTGAGCCCGTAAATGTTGGGAGGTCAGCAGTCTTTCTCGAAGGAGTGTCCTTGCCGGCCAGTATGGCCGCTCGAATGGCCTCGGTGATGAGTGATATATCGGACGATGGCTTGTATGTTTGAACAGCAAGGTCGTCTCCCGCCAGTACGGAACGTACTGGCGGTATTACCGGGATCGCTGGCCCGGGCGGAGGTGCGGCCATTGGTTGCGGCGCATGTTTGCTCACGGACGGAGGTTGCACTTGTTGTGGTACTTGACTATTTTGAATAGCGGCTACAGGTACCTGCATTGGCGGCGGCGATGGATTATGCGGTCGCATATCGATGGCTGGAACGTTCTGTTGCGTTTCTTCCAACCAGTCGTTGATTCGTTGTGACGTCACTGAACGTGCTGTTGTCACACTGTCGTCGTCTTCATTTTCATCTTCGGACGACGGCTCGGCTTTCAATCTGTCGAGCGTGGCCTTGGCTAAAGCTTCTTTTGCCAAGGCTATACGGTAAGCACGATTTCGCGCTGAAGATGCCCTAGATTTTGCCTTCTTAGATGGCGCAAGCGTGTGGGCGTAATGCACGGGTTCTTGTGCATTATCTGTTGATGGCGTCGCTGGAACATTATTTTCCGTCGTTGCAACGTCTATTTCTTCATTTGGAGGCGGTGATGAGTTGACCTCGGTCCCTGGTGTGGGCACAGGGTGCTGCATCGATGAGTTGACCACGGGTCCATGTGTGGGCACAGGGTGCTGCATTGATGAGTTGACCACGGGTCCATGTGAGGGCACAGGGTGCTGCATCGATGAGTTGACCACGGGTCCTGGTGTGGACACAGGGTTCTGCATCAAACGCTCCGTCGGCAGGAACTGGTCACAAGGTTGCGACGTAGTGGCTCCGTTGACGGTGCTATTCTCCATTTTTCGTTTTGTACCCGTTGCAAAACACGTAGCGGGCGGGGGTGGCGATAGATGTCTCGCCTGATCGTACATTGCCTGACGGTCTGACGATCTGGTAGTCCTCCCACTATGATTTGGAGGTGAAACTGAGTCTTCTGAATCGGCCGTGATGTTGGCCAACGTGGAGTCCGTATGCGTTGACGGCGGGTTACTTGGCTTCCTTTTACGCTCTGAGGAGCGTGTCGTAATGCCTCCACGTTTTGACATGATGACCTTGAAGTCTTCTCTCTTCTACTCAGCTAAAATGACCTTGAAGAGGGCTCGGCGCGACGAGGAGAGTTGCTGCGCCGGTTGAGAGTATGGCGACCTTGTAGTAGATCGCGGGGTCGATTTTTTCAGTTTCGTGACCTTGACCTTGAAGGCGACCTTTACCTTGAAGACTCCCGAGACTTGATGACCTTGACCTTGACCTTGAAGTTGTATGGTGACCTTGACCTTGGAGGTTCTTGATGGTCAACCACTTTGACCTTGAAGCTGGAACTTGTTCGAGGTCCGATGTCCAATCTTCGACCTTGGAGGTGCGATGGAGTAAGGCCAATCTCTGACCTTGGCTGTATTCAAGGTTCGGTCCGTGACCTTCGGGATTTGCAGGATCAATGTGGCCTTCGGACTATTCAAGGTCCAATCCGTAACCTTGACGGGTTGAAGGACCAATGTGACCTTCGGACCAGTCAAGGTCCAATCCCTGTCCTTAACGGTTTGAAGGACCAATGTGACGCACGGGGACTGTAAGGCCGCGCATCACCTTCGATAGCTTAGCCTTGAGCAGCTTCACCGGTTCGTTTTCGGTGTGGGATTGCCTGTGGATTAGCTGAGAGAAAATACACCAAGGACACTGTCACTTATGACTTTATTGTTCACACTGATTACTAATTAAACTTATTACACTTTTAAACTATTCACTTGTACTTCTTCTTGTTCCTGAGAGAGGTGTGGTCGGCTCGGCGACCTGTGGTGGACTACGTTGTATGCCGGCAAAGTACCGGCTTATATACGATTCGAATAGGCAGTGGCCCTGGAAATGCAGTGCTCTGATTGGTCAGAGCGCCAATGACGGTTAATTCCGGGAATATTTGAATGGTTTCTTAGTATTCTTTACTAGTGGCCATGAGATGCCTTTCGTAAGTGCATTTTCAGGGTCAATGCTGTTATTTCTCATTTGAGATGTAAACAATGGGTGTTTATATGATCCTATTTGATTATAAATAAGGATTCTTACTAAATATTGTGTCGCAGATGGCGCTAAAGGTACTTTTTACAAGTGTTGCTTCAAGGCCGTTTGCGGCTTTGATGCCTACGGTGGTTATTTAAGGGGAATAAAGTTACACAGGGGTTTAATATGTATTTTGGTGTACATATGAGTAAGTATAGAGGTTTATGTACCTTTTTAGGAATAGGTCATTTGACCTTGGAATGAGTTACGGGGTGAAATGAGCTTTCCTATGTCCCTGATTGGGAACCCTACGTCTTTTTATTCCTACTTATTGCTAGTTTAATTATTAAAGTTATATAAATCAAACTTATAAACTAGTTTTTGTTCGCCGCTCGGTGACCTTGGGTCTTGCTCGTTGAGGGCGTCCGGCACACCACTTGTCGAATGTCGGATCCGGATTTGAATCGGTCGTTGCAGTGGCAGAACATTTCATACTTGTCGGACACAATTTTGTATCCTGGGGCGCCGACACCCGGTTGAAAATCGGACCCGACATCCGACAAATGGGAACGGGGTCTAAATATATTTGATTCTGGGCGTCCGCAATAAATTTTAAAGCTGGTTTTTAAAGTACTAAGGCACACCGCACACCTAAGCTGAATTAAGATAATGCATAGACAAAATGCTTAAATTTGTCTATGGCCACCATAAAAATTTAAGCAACTATAGACAAAACATACCTAGACAAATTTAAACATTTTCCCGCTTATTCATAAACGTGTTTCAAACCTCATTTAACTAAAACGTCGTTTGTCCTTATCTGTCACTTTGACAATTGTGTTTGTTAGAAACAGACAAAATATAATCTAACTAAATGAGGTTTGAAGCACGTTTATGAATAAGCGGGTTTGTCTATGAATTTGCTGAATTCAGCTCAGGTGTATTTTGTCCCTAATTCATACAAATAACAAATGTTTTTTAGTACATTACCAGGTTTCGTGGAAAGAATATTTCTGACTGGTTTAATACTGGTAATGTATGGGTAAAAAGACATATTTCATCATAATTATGTTTAGTAACTGCGTCACCAGATATAGTCTGATGACGCAGGGCTTCAAAGATATGTAGAATTTAGCACCTTATTATAAAGGAATAAGGATCCGAGTATGAAAACTTATCATAGATACAATATTTGACATGAATTTATATCTGAATTTACATAAGATTTTATTCAAATTATACAGGTGTTGTGATAACACGATTCAAAACTATTAAGGACAGAACAATACGCACGTCTGTTATGTCGCAGTTTTAAATTATGTTACGAGAATTGATAATTTAATTAAAATAAAATATTACTAAGTTTAACTAACTGCGTATAATGCTGAATATCGTATTTAATGAATCTAGTTGTAAATTATTGCATTGATTATGACAGAAGACATGGATATAAATTCTAAAGGTGGGTTCCAGTAATTTAACGGTACATACCTACATGGAAAAAAAAGCTTAATCTAAGACATTATTATATTATGATGAAAATATTTCCTCGTGACAAGCATTTATTTCCTTTAACGAAAATAAATTAAAGTTTTAAATATAACGAAGCGAATGTATTCTCACAGATTTTCTAGTTTTCTTTTACCTAAGATAATACTTGTTTGATTAAAGTACAATCTCTCTTATTTACTCAATATACTCTTGAAACAATACATTTATTTATTTCTATTTTAAGAAAACTTGGTTTTATTAAGCAAAGAATCATATTTTTGGTAAAGGAAATAAATACTTGTCACGAGAAAATATTTTCAAGAAAATTATAATGCTCTGGATTGAGAATATCCCGGAAGCTTTTTCTCCGTGTAGCTAATAGCAGAGCATTAAACTTCTTTGTTTTTAATAAAAATAATAAATATATATATTGGAAAATCTATAGACCCTATAAAGAAAGTCATGAAGTCATTTCGTAGATCTGTATGATACTATTAAATAATCTTGAAGCAGTACTAGTTCTTTATTACGATATATCTTTCATGAATAGTTTTTTTTACTATTTCGATATTGGTTCCTAAGGGCTCCATTTTTCATTGTATCCGTATCAGCAGAGAGTATACATATAGAACGCCACAGACGCCACAGTGTAAGAACTTTTTTAAAGGTAGTTTGAAGCGCCATCTGAACGAGAGCAAACCAAAGAAACCGTAGTAATACCGTAATAATAGTAACTAGTTTAGCTATCAATTACTAAATGGTGCTGATAGGGTAATTTAGTTCGTTGCGTTCACATGGCGGGTCAGACTTGGAGCCTCAGAAAGTTCTTAGAATGTGGGGCTATACATATATGCATATCTATACTTTTTGGTATCAGTAACCCGGAGACATGCGGGAGACCGGTTTTAAATAAATTATCATTGATGTAAATTTAATGTTAATAACAAATTTAAATTAGCCTACCAGGATCTTAGGAGTTAGGATCAAAATGTATAATGTGATTTTTCCTTATTTTGACAAACTTTTCGTATAAATGATACATATTTTTGGCATTGTACTATGTTAATCTCATCCCGTTCATCCTGGCAAAATTAGTCGTCAGTGAGAATCGTCATAACACGTGCATTATGTTAACTAACTTTTTTATATTGTATGCAATATGTATAATCCGTATGTGCAATATTAAAATTATAAGTAGCATAGTAATTTAGATTAAGAATTATATTTATGAATTGTATGATAAAACAATGTTTTTGTTTTGCTAATTTGAAATGTTGATCCGCTTACCTATTTACGAGTATTTGTACCTTCTATCAACCATCTTAACAGCTTAATCCAAAAATATGTTTATTAATAAGTATAATATACTTATTCTAAATTTACAAAAATAGTAGGTAATAGTCTTTTAGCAAATAATATACTACTCTCACTCAGTAGGCATTTGCTAGTTTTAGTAATTATTTTAATATGATATCATTTATTTTCAGAAAATGAAGCCTCAAAAACGCCCATGCAAATACTGGAAGAGGCTCTGGAGTGTTGTAAATTCGGCTATTTCAACTACAAGCTAATGTTTGCGACTATGATGGCAGTGTTCTCATATACGAGTGTTACCACGACATCCTCCTACATTCTCTCCAGTGCAGAATGTGATCTCAATATGAGTATAATGCAAAAGGGTATTTTGAATGCCATGCCATTTATTGGTAAGTATTTTACGTTTGGAAGTAAATACAAGTAGAAAAATCCACGTTAAATTAATTGTAGTATGGGTGACGAATTTTAAGGGGTGAATTTTTTGCAATTTGTGACTCCGAGGGCCGGTTGTGAAGTGTAAAACTTCTTGGACGGACGTCGCTAGGCGTCCCCTTAACATGCATAAATCATATGGCGGTGATATGAAAATTCGTATGGTATAAGAGGTAAATAATATTTATGAGTATTGAAGCGGTGTTTGATAAAGTTTCCGTGGGAAGAACAATTAGGTAGTTACATTTTCTTCTGTAGATACATTGTCTTTTGCCTTTTATATAACCCATACTCAGAGAAAAAGTTTTTCAAACCATTATCTTCTTCAAATACTTTATTGCCACGTTTCTAGTATTTAGTAGACATAACCGTAGCAATTAATGCCAACATTCCAAACAATTACTTACCTGTACATACTATCATTAAAATGTACCTAATACTTATATTAATTTAGCTTAAAAGCAATGCTCATAGCCGCCTTTCAACAATCTTTTTTTATGGTGGTTATAACGTGCGGTTTTTGAACGCATCATGGAGGGTTTATGATATGGGTGTAGATAAAACACGTTTATACGCGATCCAACTTCGATACAACTCCAATGCATTACTTAACCAAGCAATACAGCTAGCAGCTAGCACCTAAACTGAAAAATATTTCGATGCACCATACATTGGTTGATTATTTGTTGTGTGTTGGATTTATGTTTGAGGTAGATTGGATTTTTAATATATTGTTTATGAATCAGGTACATTGTCTCATTCCAGGGCAAGTAGCAGCATGCCCCTTCACGGGGTTCATAACGGATGCGCTCGGACGAAAGATGTTTCTGGTTTGGGGCCATGCCGGCATGTTGGCATGCGCGCTCCTCGAGGGCACCAGTCAGACATACTGGATGTTGTTGCTAGGAAAACTTCTCGATGGCATATTGTGAGTGACATTTTGTGACTTTAGATTTCATACTTGTTGCCTTTGATGTTGTATTTGAAAATGCACCACCATTTATATTTTTAAGCTGCATTTCTACCAGAGATGAGAGAGGATGTGTTGCGAGGGATGTGTATATTTACATATCCTTGCACAGCGCAGCTCTAGGGTTGGTCCTTAACAAACACATTCTTCGCGACCCATCATCGCTCATCTCTGATGGAAACGCAGCTTCAGTCTGAGTGTACGCATACATTAATATATTGGAACTTGTTAATACTTCATCATTACGTGATGATGATGAAAGACATTCGGTAGAGATTGTTTTTTTGCAGGCACCAACTCAAGCAAGGGATTATGTTTATTCTGCGTAGTTATTTTGAAATAAAATCTGTACCCTACATATGAAACAAAGTAATCATTGAATCTAGAATTCCTCATATCTACTCTAGTCGGTTAATAAATAAGCCTTAATTACTCGTAGTTATAAATCAGAGTTTCTTCCTAAGTGGTCCTACTGTTTTCGTTTACGTTCATCTTTTATCTAAATATCTCATGAGACTAATGGCCGCATATAAGAACATTACAAAAGTAATAATAGTATAGCTTATCTCTAGTTTCGACGTCAAGAGGCACGTAAATTACGATGATTGTGTAATTAAAAGAACATATATTATTATTATACCGTTTAAGAATCGTAGTCGCGTTTGCACACGACATAAAAAGGTCAAATACGGCTTTTCGTGAACAAAAGATTTCCCTCTTCATGATCGTTCCTTAGGACCCAAGGATGGATTTGAGAAGTGGAGCCACAAAATTTTTGACGTAAGTTCGGAGTGGTGTCAGAATGATTAAATGAATTCGGCATTCCCGATACTAAACTGATGTAGATATCAAGATATAGTGAGAGCCTAAAATCTAGGTACCTACATCAAATCTTGGTGGCTTCACTTCTCAAATCCACTCTTAGGTCCTAAGGAATAATCATGGCGAGGGAAATCTTTTGTTAACGATAAGCCGTATTTTATTGCTACACAAGCCACTAAACATGCAGGATAAAGCATAATAAGTTCTTAGTTACATTTAAAAAAATGTTATACTCGTACTTCAATTTTCAAATGGTATTTAAGGCGATACTTGTTAAATTTATTGCAAAATTTTGAACACTTATTTTGTGAACTGAATCAAAACCCAAGAAAAAAAGGTTTTAGTGACATTTGAAAACCAATTTGAACACAGAGTAGTGAATGAATAGGAAAGTAACTATTCATTAATCTTTTTCTTCTAGCTTGAGCTTCACATTCGGTGCAACAGCAGTCATGGTGACAGAGTGCACACACAAAGGTGTAAGAGACAAAGTATTACTGGTGTACTCTTCTTTTATGTCCACATCGCTGATATTATGCGCATTAGTAGCCTGGGGAATACTTGGAATGACCTCGTCATTAGACTTTATCATCATTGAAGGATACTTGGGTGAGATAAGCCTGAATTACTCTTAGTAGATGACGATATAGGTGCATAATAGAAGAATTTTTCCCATAAGTTCTTCATCCATTAAAAAAATTGTAAAGCCAAAGTTTCGTTTTAATTTCCTAAGAAGTGACTACATAAATCAGCATAAGAATCCATTTTTTTTGTAAAATAACTTGTTTCTATATGTACTAAATAAATCACATGTCTTTTCTTGTGAGCTCCTTAATCTGGTTGGTTTTGAAACCTTCATTGAAATAGGATCGATTGGTACCACTTGTCATCAAAGTGTAAATTCATACTTAAAAAACTATTACATTCTATTGCAGAATTCCACGCGTGGAACATATATATTTACTCTACAGCTATCTCGAGTTTCATAGCTATGTTAATGTATTTCCACTTGCCGGAAAGCCCAAAATTCCTTCTTACGCTAGGTAAGGAGTCTGAAGCTATGGAAGTCATCAAAAGGATATACCATGACAACAGCGGACAGCCAAAAGATACTTTTGCTGTGAGTAGGTATTTAATTATTTCTGCATGTTTATACCACGTCCGGGCTACAACAACTTACCAGGCGCGGTCCCAGGGAGGAGGGGGGTCACATGAGACATGACCCCCCCAAAATCGTACATTTCAAATAGAAAAATTTTTTACTGTACCCCCTCAAGAATTTGAAAAATCATTCCTGCATTAGTGTCCCACCCCCAAAATTTTAGGCTGCGACCGCGCCTGCAACTTATTTTCCGACCAAAAAGTGTAGAAATTAAAAAGTGCAACATCGTCGTGTCGTCCCATTTTCTTAGATTGATTTGAAAGGGACGACACTACGATGTTGCCACTTTTTAATTTCTACACTTTTTGGTCGGTACTTGTACATTGTCAGAGTGTCACGATAAAAATGATCTCAAAATGATATTGCTTATTCGTCTTAGGTCTCTATGTTTATTTCATGTTATTTATTTATTTATTTATTTATTATTCAAATAAGTAACACAGCATTACAGTAAAACCAAGGCACTGTGAACTCAAAAACAAATTACAAAAATACTTAAAACTAGTTTGATTTAGGCGACGTAACTGCGTGGCTCCGTTGCGTCGTCTGATCTGGTGTATATCTATAATTAGAATAACAAATATTGTTAAATGATCGTATAATCATAAATACAATAGATATACCCTTGTTACACCTACCGAGTACAGTGGCGAGTCAGTACTCTCGACCGAGTACTCAAGGTGTAAACACATCGCCGAGTACTGGGCCGGGCCATTTTACTCTCTCCGAGTAGTGTACCGAGTGGCATTTTGCTGTCTCGCCACTGTACTCGTAAGGTGTAACCAGGCCTTATAGTATCCCTCATTATCTTCTAACACTAACTTTCAACATTTGAACACCAACTACAAGTTACCTTTTTCCGTGACCCAAAACTTCTGTCACTTTTTCGTAACTTCCTCCCTTAAATTGAAACACTTCCTTTCAGGGCCTCTCAATCCGTTTTGTAAAATATAGTTGTCGGGCAAATCGGAACTCGCTCCGCTACTTCCGAATACGACCCGAAATTGGGAAAACATATTACGAGCCCTGGTTAATGACGGGACCCTAATAACGGAACCCTTTCAAGCCGTCAATAGCTGTCTCGTTAGTTTTGTTTCCATGTACCTCATTTTTGCTCTGTGGAGCATCAGTTTTATAAAGTTTTACGTTTTGAGATTCCTTTTAAATCACTTCATCGACGATAAAACCAAATAAAATATTTACCATGAATACCATAATCAATCATTTTGGCATGTTCAATTTCAGACATTTAGTAATATGTTTATTTATGATAGCTGTTAGCGAACATTTGTTTTTTATTTGATGAATATAAATGTTAGCTATTCATAGCTCCGTCACCATGCGAAAGAGCTAAACGCTTTGATATTTTTTTGCTTTGGTATGAAATTTAGTAGCGGTATAATAAATCCTTCTGGCTTAAGCCACCAACCATTCTGGTATGTAAAATAATTGTCATTAGCATGTTTATTCGTGCTTTACAGATAAAATCGTTCAACGCTACCGGGGTGCACTTTACTCCAGAAAACATCAGCATAAAGAAGCAATTGACCAATGCACTCTTTCAATCCAAGGAGTTGTTCATGAGACCATTAATTTTTAAAGTTTTATTATTTGCGACTTCAACATTTGTGTGTTTATTTGCGTAAGTCTCCAAGAAAACTAACTTTAAATAAGGTTGTCGAGAGCCTGTTTTACTTCAAATATAAACAGAGAGAATCATATTGTATTTTTCTTACTCGCTACTAATAAAAGGACGAGTATAGCTTGTTACTTCCACTGTTACTGCATTTTTTTTCACTCACACACTAAAAATGTGATGGATGAATATACATATTTGCATAAAAAATATTAAATTTATAAAGTCACTTTTCTGCGTCTTAACTTGAAATATCTTGATGTCATATTTTTGTGCACAGGTATTCTGCGCTCAGACTTTGGTTCCCTCAAATCTCCACAATTATAGAAAATCACCAATACAAGCATGGTGGAGAAACAGATCATTTCTGCATCATGATCGACGGGTACATGAGCGAACTAGCCAATAACATTTCAGTAGCTGAGGCGAGCAACAATATATCAGATGTTTGTGTACCAGTAAGTCGATTTTTGTACCGTTTTCAATATGAAATACCCTCAAAAGCAATGAAAACTTTGGGTTACTTTTTTAATGCTTTTTTTAGGAAAGTGATCTGCTCGTTATCGTTTTGGTTATGCTTTCGAATGTTTCGACACAGACTTATTATGTCTATAATTAGATATAGGTATAACCATACCACTAAGTTTAGAAAATTCAGATGAGACTCAAACTCGCGACTTCAGGATACATACCTGTCGCTCTAACCAACTGAGCTACTAAAACTGCCTGAGCCACGTTTCCTTTATTTTTTAAACATTGTTATTACCTAAGTCCCTAGTATTCTGCCCCACCACGTACTTAGGTATAACAGGGATGGATGATGGCACTCGCTACAATCTTATTAATATAGTATATAATATAAGTAGTTATCAAACTTATATTTATAATGTAATAATTTTTAGTTTTAAAACGCTGAAGTTATTGATCTTATTTACTAGTAGTCCGCCTCGAACTGAGAACTCGCGATTTACTTGCAAACGAGTTGACCAATATAACAAGACCCCAAGGAGGATTTTCTCTTACAAACTTACAATTTTTATGTATCTCTGCTACAGCCCCAAGAAATTTCATAAAGATCAGAAAAACGTCAGTAAAGTTATCGTCAGACAAACTATTGAAATCAAAAAGCCATCCAAATGCCGAGACGTCCCAGTAGCCAGGTGACAGTTTGGTCTGGATTTGTTTGTAAGAACTCACTTCGCTTACGCTCCGCGAGTTCGATTAAGTTCGTTTTAGTGCATTAATTTATTTTACTCGTAGTTTTTAAAGCTAGCGACATTTTGCTGTCTGGTGATTATATTATAGGCAGTAGATTATATCTTGTCGCAATAATGGTTTTACTCTTATGTAAATATTGTCATTGTTATCCACAGCATCTCGCAGGATCTGACACGTACATCAACGGGATTATCCTCGGATTCCTCTCTCTAGTTCTAATTCTCGTAAGCACAACCCTGGTGGATTACATTGGCCAGAAGCTTCTCATGTTCGCATTGTTCATAGCCTGTGCTGCGTGCTCAGCTGGCCTATATTGGACGAGTTCTTCGTTATCAATTGGCTTGTTGCTAGCTGGTACATGTGCTTTGATGCAATGTGCGCTGAGCCTGCAAAATGCTGTACTTATGAGAGCGGTTCCTACTACTGTAAGGTACGTAAAATAATTGTAACACTTTCATTGTAAGGAACACGTTACTTGTGTTAATTTTGCACGGGACTTTAAGGAGCTTGGCACTCAAAGTTGTAGTGTAAGATTTTCAACAAAATGGTGGAACTGAACTACACCTTACTAAAATCAATAGATATTGTATGCATACAGTACTACATTATAACATGCCATATTTAAATGATTTTTCAATATTTCCGGTGACTTCAGTCTTTTCTTGTACTTCTTGTTGATAATGTACCATCGGGTTCATAATTGCATGGCCAATTTATCAATAAATTCATTCATATATTGTCCATGCATTTTTGAACCCGATGGTACATGTATAAAATGAAACTGCGGTATACTGTACTATGCGTGTCCCAGTTAGTGAGTTGAGTATGTATTTGTATATTTTGAGAATAATATGGTGCCGCCACGCTTTTTTTGTTGGATTTTTAGATAGGTAAGTTCGAGTAAATTGGTTAATAGAGGATAGTAAAATATATCATATTGCTTTATATCCACAGAGCTTTGGCGTTGACGTTAATAATAATGTTGGGAAGAATAGGATCTCTAGTGGGAAGCGTATTATTCCCCTTAATGTTAGAAGAAGGCTGTATGTTCCCGTTCATGACTTTATCGATCATAACACTATGTAAGTATACTTTATTATAGATTTTGTGATTATAAACTTATATAGATGTCATCTCCCTCCCTCTGGTGCCCAAGGCTGGGATCGAAACAGCGTCTTCCGCATTCGCGGCAGATATTTATTAAAAATAATTTGATTTGTTCTTCACTTGTATTTTTTTCGCTCAAGTTTTATTTCATTTATTAGTGTAATTAACTAATTAGGTACAGCTACAGTAACAATTTCATTTTGATACAAGTCAAGAGTATCGGTAAACCGGTGTGGACGTAGCTTTATCCCGACCTTTCTAAGTAACGCACTCTATTATGTTATGAGCGTTAATTTTATAAGCAATCCGTTTTAAAGCTTTGTTCATAAAACTAAGCTTTGATGTGGATAAATTACCTAAATTAAATGGTTTGAAGTTCATATTACTTAAACACGGACAGAAATAAACTTGAAGATCCCGATGTTATTAATGCTTCGCTTCAATAATAATATCGAAACAACAAATATAAAGTGTTTGATGCAAATAAAAAACAATTTAATTAATTAACGAATAACAATTCAAACCTTAATAAAGTGAATTGTTCTTGTTTCAAAATATACGTTTCTTGTTTCAAAATAACTCACAACACAGGTATATACATTTTAAGACTGTTTATGATTTTATGATTTCTATGTACAGACGCCATCAGATATATCGGAGCAGCCAAGGTGGTCACATATTGGTGGACAACGCCTCTATTATCGAGGACATAAAGTGCATGTTCAGATATTTTTAAGTACCCTGGCCGCTGCGATATCTTTGATGGCGACTGTACTTACTTAAAATGTGAACGACCTTATCTAGATTAATTAAAAGGGATTAATTATTAGTTATAAACTTAAATATTTCTGCATAAAGCTTCTCTGTATCCATTTTGTTAAAGTAAACATCAAAGATATTTTATTTTACGTTTACATTTGAAATGAAGTTGGTATTGAATTATTTGTAATTCAATGGTTTCAGACAATTCAGTATTCGCTTGGATGTCTTTTTCTGCACGACTACGCATATAAGGCAGTAGCCTCTACTTACTGGCAATTCAGACTGAAACGTTTTCCAATGTACTATCGGGTTCAGAATATAATAAATGAATTCATTGATAAATTGGCCATGCAATTCTGAACCCGATCTTATGCGTGATGGGACAGATTTTTATGATACCGTTTTCTTAAAACTGTTGCCCGAATAAAGGATGGTTCACGTTATAACCTCACTTTTTATATAAAGCGTCCCGTGATCCTCGGAGGTCACGTGATGTTCTGTATACAAAGTGAAGTGTCGGAGGTGCCGTGTCGGATGCGGAACTTTACAGCGTGTACCATCCTTATATACGCTGTTACGTTCAATCTAATCTATTTGTGAACTAACTAAAATTTTATTCTATTATTCCAGGTGTTGCCGGCTTGGTTTACTTTTTCCCGAACCCAAAAAAAGAAAATGGCGATAACGGAGACAAGTGATAATACAAATAAACCTATAGATAATAAACGAAAAACAAAAAGAGTCTTGATTTTTTATTACTGCATAATTTAACTAACGAGCTGTCTTTATACATGCAGCCATAGTCTCTGCCATGTTTCTGGATTAAATTACTTTCATTTCATTTCATTTTCATTTCATTTCATTTCATTTCATAGTCTACTGATCAAAAATGAAGGGTACCGACACTGAAAGAACATGTCTAGTCGTCAGTAGTCACGCTTTTAAAGTTTGGAATGGTTCAATTAACCATACTATTTAATTTTTTAGGCACACAAATGAGACATTTTACATGTAAATATATGTAGTAAACAAGAATATATTTTGGTTGGATATGCTATCCAGGAGTTCGATTTTTGAATCTCACCGGTGCCTTTTTTTGTATGCAGCCGATGACTATTTAGTATGAAATAAGTCAACCGATGAGAATCAAAAATCGCACCTCAGGACATGTATGCACGACTAGACAAAAGTATTAGTGATTACAATTAATCATAATGCACATAAAGAGGTTAATGAAAATAAAGACTTACAAATAAAAACTAAAATAGGAACTGCGATATTTTTTTGCTATTCGCGTAACTAGAGGTTTTTGCGAGTTAAAAGAGGGTTTACGTTAAAATTTACAACTGTAACAAAAGTTGTTACTAATAGTTCATTGCAAGCTCTACATTTTGATATAAATATCTCATTTCCGTGTACCCTTTAAATATTCTCTATAGCCGGAACTCCATGAGATTTCAATTTATAGTTCGTTAAGGATATGCGCTGCATGTATCCAAAAATGTATGTGGCGCGATGTGTGTCCACATCTGTCCGCTGGGAATAATGGATAAATCTGGCGGACAGATCTGTGCGTGTATCCCTAGCTAGATAGCTACTATAGATGTGTAGGCCACTTTATACTTTAGAACCGGCTAAAACCTTTATTTAGAGTAATATCTAAAGGCAAAGAGGTGAGTATTTCTTCTATATTGCCACAAATCAAAAAGTTATAATTGCTCGTTTTCAGGACAATACGAGTCCAAAAAAGCGGATGAATCAGACTTATCAGTAGTTATCAGATTGAGTCAAACTGTGAAAATATCGCTGTTATTATGATCCGTAACGAAGCTTCTTATAGGTCAGTCAACGCCAGACCTTATTGGGTCATGCCGAAAATGATGTTGTTCAGTGAACTGAGCTTTGGTTCCCCAATTCCCAGGGCAAGTTACTAATTAATGAGCAGTCAATCTAATTTTGCTTAATATTGACTTAAGTAACACTCACGAATACATAGCAAGTTTATAAACTTAGTCGACAGTAGTGTGCGTAATCGATCTCGTATTTGACATTAACCATTAGCGTTACGCGTAGTTTCAGTGTCCGCGAGGCAACCGGATAGCTCCCGGTATTTAAGCTCCTTACGTATTGAGGAACCGCCCTGTGCAACCGGAATTGACAGATGTTGGACTTGGTTTTTCATCCCCCCCCCCCCCCCTCAATTTCCGGTATCTGTATGTGAACTAGAATGAGCATGTAACCCGCTAGCCGGTTATCACTCCGTCAGAGTTGAAAGCCGTCAGAAAAATGAGGGGGGGGGGGGGGGGGTGAACCAACGTGGGTCAATTCGGGTTACACAGGGCGGTTCCATAACATGTAGGGAGCTTAAACACCGCGAGCTATCCGGTTGCCTCTTAGTCACTGTAACTACGCGCCATTCCTTTAACTATTTGTGATTAGAAAAAAATATTATGAAGCTTTTTGGTTAGTTTACTAAATATTATATTATTATTTAATATTTATTACCCTATTAAATAAATAAAAATAAAATAAATATTTGGGGACAATCTTACACAAATCAACTTAACCCCAAAGTAAGCAAAGCTTGTACTATGGGTGCTAGGCGACGATATACATACTTAGATATGTAAATACATACTTATATACATAGAAAACATCCATAACTCAGGAACAAATATTTGAGATTAGCACACAAATAAATGCCCTTACCAGGATTCGAACCCGGGACCTCCAGCTTCGTAGGCAGGGTCACTACCAACTAGGCTATGGAGGCCGTTATTACTTTTATCATTTCAATATCTATACGGCCTATATATTAATATATCTTTCCCATCTGAGTTTAGGTCTAATAGGTATCTATGTTTTCGAAGCAAATGTAAAATATTATAGTAAGTAATTATGTAATTAATATAATAATACAAAACTTTCCGTTCCGCCATTAAACTAAAATAAAACAACCTCGAAGTATCGCTCCGGAATTAATTGACATAATTTTACTGTTGCCCTAATTAGAAGTTGTAACTGAGTTCTTCAAGAACTTAATTATCTACATGACCTAAATAAACATTCTGTAAAACAGATGTTTTTATAATACGAGTATAATAAGTTTTAATTGCCATTCTTGTTTCATTCGTTTTGTAAACATCATTTAAAGTTTCAATTAACGTTTGCGAAACAATTTTTAGAAATTCTTAAAAATAAATTGAAAATAGTAAGATGTTTAGTTTAGTTACTATATACCTAGACTATTTTACAAAAAATATCAAATACTAATAGCTTTACAGTGGTAAGTACTTATATTTGGAAATAATGGTCTAAAAGTAACCTACAAATGTTTAACACCTTGGCATGTTTTGCCTTCAAACAAGTTAAATTTTAGTACCTAGTGAGAGTTCAACCACGACAGGGTTTCCTTAGGTGAAAGAGACAGCGCTATACATATGCAGAGCGCTATCTTGCTCGCACACCGTCGCCGCATGCGGAAAACGAAGCAGTGTCATAACCTCCTAATTTCAAGCTAAACATGTTCTTATTTTAGACGGAGAGCTAGCCACGTCAGATATGACACAATAATGAGAGCGACGAAACCCCTCTTAGTTTGCTATAATATGATTATTTCTAGATCCGGACATCTGGTAGCTGTAAAGTGGTGGAGCTCAAAGAATGCAAATAACTTGAAGAAAAAAAACCAAATCCTAGAGTTCTGAGTTTGATGCTATACTCTGGGAAATTATATAATTAATAAGAATATATCACGGCTAAGTTTATGTTGGTGTAAGAAGTGACAAATGATGTATAATGCAATTTATAGTTAATCTCCTGCTGTTTTTGTTTCCGCAATAATACACATGTTTTTTGTTCTTATATTAAAATATAGGCCCTGTTCTATAAAAATGACGGAACTTCGGCAGGCTTTACTTATTTGGTATAACTTTTTTCCAACTGAAAAACTTTGTTGATCTGTCACTCTGACCTCCACCCATTAAAACCTCCCAGATGCCCGATTCTAGCAATAAAGACGGTGTAGCAATCTAACTACATAGGTTTAATTGCTCTCATTATTATGTCATATCTGACGTGGCCAGCTCTTAGACCATTTATTTATAAACACGGATTATTACGGACACATGAAATACCATGCTTAATAAAGCTGGAATAATCTCTATAATATTACCTAACTTACACGTAATAATGTCATGCAATAAGTGGTTAATACAAGTTCCCATAACAAGCGCGGCTAAACTTTGTTATTTCCCTAAGGTGGCGCGTGAGTGGAATCAGTTCTTGGGCAGGAAAAACTATTTCCCCGGCTAATTGCTTTCATGCTGACTCGACTTACGAGACTCGTGCGCGGAATACCGATCGAGGATTTGTATGAATTGAGCAGTCGACTCATACTTTTGCTGTTTAGAATAATTGTAAATGGCTAACGGTCAGCTTACTTATTTATTTATAACGAAACTAAACTAATCCTATTAATAAACGAATCCTACTAATATGAAATGAAAGACCTATAGGTAAAGTAAACGAAAGCTGAAAGTTAACGTAATACTTACCGGCTGTTACATATACAATAATAATATATGTAACTGAACGAAAAACATTTACTCAAACCTGTTAATGTTTCGGTATTTCCGAGCATTTTTACTATGGGACCAACCCCGAAATCGCAAAATGAAAATTGGACTCTCCCATAGGAAATTTCAAAATATGACCAGCGAAATGTAATTAAAAAAAAATATTTAACAGTAAGGGGTCAAGACAAAACTTGGGTAGTTTGTTTACATTATTTCCGTGAGATTTCAATAACAAATCTAGCTATGTTTAGCCATCGTTATGAAACTCTAATTGCATCAAGAGTCAACCATCATGGGGTCTTGTCAGTCAACACCACCGATACAATTCCGCAGTGTAATGCCATGTACCTAATAAAAACATGACCGAACTGATTTGGGTGTGTGTGTGTGTGTGTGTGTGTGTGTGTGTGTGTGTGTGTGTGTGTGTGTGTGTGTGTGTGGTGTGTGTGTGTGTGTGTACCTAAATCGACGCCCAGCTAGGCGAGTATTTGGCTAATCAACGAGTTGTTGATTCGCCAGCTACGGTTATTTTACCCCACGTTAGCAAGCACTATTCCAATCTTATTCCAATGTAAATGTAAGGTAATCAACAATGCCGACTTTATTCATGAAAATATTCATAGGTACGCGAGCTGAAATACATTTTTAATAGTTCATTATACGTCAGAGAGGACAAACAACGCCATGATTTATCACGATATTTTAATTAATGGAAGAATTCAGATTGAAAATCGAGAAGTATTTTATCGAATAGTTAAATCAAGAATGAACTGGACTAACTGCAAGATTCTACCCATTGAGTATTCACTCAATGTGTAGAATCTTTACTAGCTAACAAAAATACCTAATAGAGGTAACAAGGTGTAACAAAAATACTGGTGATCCGGTTGAGGGCATAATTGGTATCGAATTGCGACTAAAAAAAAAGTACAAGCGGAAATTTGCATACGCGAAAAAAAAACTATGGGACACTGGTCCCAGCCGGCCGACCCTCCATACTAATCTGATTTTTTTTAAAGATTGCACCATCAATAATCTTTTACCGGCCTCCCCCATTGAAGTCGTTTTTTTCTAAATTATTTCAGGTACCTATATTTGCTAGTAATCGGTATATTTGCGGTACCTAATTCTCATGCAAAGTTTGCCAGTTTCGTCTTAAACCCCTTTCAATAAGATTGAAATTAGAGAATGCAAACCTGTTACTTTTATCGTGAAAATAACCGGTTATTAACCGAATAATCGGTTATATTCATACTAAAACAACCAGTATATTCTCTAGTTGAAATGCCGGCCAAAGAATACACTTTGTATTTCTGGTGACACTTAATTTCTTATCAGCCCTATTATACAGTCGGTCATTAATCAGACAAGCTTTCTCCAGCACTTATCCCACTTTTACAAATTCCTTGTCTCTTACTTCGTATTCTTTTACGCTAGCATGGCTTTAAAACAGTTGAATCGACTTTTAGCTTTTTGCAGTCGCTGCGGCTTGTGGGTGAGATACGAATATCGGAACTGTGGTTGTGGAATGTCGGTTTTTGAAGGCCTAAGTCTCTGAACTTAGAGAATTAAACCAACCGGAGCAGCTTTTAACAGGCGTACCCCTCTACCGAATTCATATGACCAGTGGTCATATTTATTGTATATACTGACGTTTATTTGACGTGGCAATTTGTACGTTACGTACGAATAGCCGTACATTTGACGTTCCCCTCCCTGGCAGACAATTTCTGTATAGAAAATGACAGACATGGCCGGTCCAGTTGGTTGAATTGTCTAAGGCTCTGAAAGAAACTACCACATACCTATTAAAAAAGGTTACTGTTACTCATCGTCTGCTCCAATAAACAATGTTTAAACAAAGTCGTATCCAATAAATTTCCTAGGGTATAAAGGGTATAAAATACAAATTACCTTTTTTACCAACATTGCTACATAAAAAGTATTTTTGATGATACATACAATTCGCACGTGTGGTTTACGTTCATGTACGGACAAGGTCATTAAGATTACTAGTCTCCTTAACAAAAGGTTTTAGGAAAATTTCAACGTTGGTGAGTTCCAAACAATGAGTTTATCTGTATCCTTTTATGTGAAAACATACAAATGGAATTCGTTGCGATCCATTTTACTTTTATTCACGCACTTTATTTCTCGCCCAATGTTTTCGCTAGATTGGTTTGGAGACTATTCACCCCATTTCATTTTTATAAGCCTTCAAAGTCACGTAGTCGTAGCAAATCCAATAGACAGTTTTGGATAGAAATCTAATAGACATGTTAGAGTTGTTGTGCTGCTGCATGCACTGTTTACAGGAATATTATTAAGGGAGAAATAAAAAATACCGTAATACAATTGTATTGTTCTTTGTTATAATGACCAGTTAAGTGTTCTATGAATAAAGCATATGCCTTGCCATTTTTAACTGAATTTCAAAGGAGGAGGTTATCAATTCGTCGGGATATTTGTAATTTTTTTTTTGTGTGTTCACCGATTATTCGAAGGCGGCTGGACCGATTTGGAAAATTATTTTTCTCAAACATGCAATGAAATATTCTCTTTACGTTCCTCATAATAATCCTCATAATAGGGAAGTAGGTATTTTTCGGGCGCAGCAACTCGGGCGGTCTGAAAAAGGATTTTATATAACTTTTCAGGCCTAGGCCTGCAAAGTAACTTGCTGATAATGAATATATAGATCCACCAGAAATTTTAAGATATTCTTGTAATAACGAACATCTCGTAGTCTGACAAAAGGTAAACTTTTTGGCATTATGGCAAAGATTTGGCATTTTGTCAGGACAAAGACTACGAGATGTTCGTTATACTGCTCTGCACAACTAATGGGCACAAATGTATGCCGAGCTCTACGCTTTTTACGTGCTTATACAGGATGTGACTAAACAGTCAGTTTCTATGTGCGAAATATTTAACAAAACTTTTGCAACATAAAAAAAAGAATGCCGAAAACAAAATTCAGCTCGAGCCACCATGCCTAAGGTTTCTAAACCAAAAAAAATAAGAGCTGTATTTGTTGCTGGAGTGTATGCTTCCGCGGCTTCCGCCACAAAGTGAGGCCAAAAGAGAAGATCATCTATTGGACTATGTCGTTTTGACTAGGGAGGTAATGACATCATCAAACAATCAAAATGTCAATATGCATCAAATGGATGTCACATGTTTAATTTTGTAACGAGTGCGAGAGAGAGACCGCTCCTTAGATTATGATCTGTATATGTTCGTTTGTACTATTTTTTAAGTCTCCTATAAACCGTTTTGCTCGGTAATAAGGTTCAACAGTGGTCAGGGAAATAGATTAAGTGTAAATTAAGTTAGATTTAGTGTAGATTAAATGTAATGACCGGTTCCTCTCTTGGTTCGTGCTGTAACAAGACGCATGCATGAGGAGATTTGACAGTGTACGTGCGTAAACGCAACCGTATACGTAGATATATATATATACTCACGAAAGTTTAAATTCGGAAATTACTGACTGACTAAATTTGATCAAACGTTTGAAGTGTTTATCTCTCCTAGCGTGGAGCATTTTCTCAGATCTTGTTTATTGAACCGCGCAAATGATACTCGTTACCAACTCTCGTTAGAAACGAATTAGCCGTTTTTGCGTCTTCGAACTAGGAAGTTATGCGACTACTTATCTAAAATTAACGACTTTGTTGGTTATATTTCCTTTTTAATTAATAATTATGTGCAAAATGTGTATTAAGTAAGTGTAAATTAATATTAGTATTTATTTTATAACGCCATCGCTTGATTGAGTTACTGCTTGTGAAAAGTAATAAATGGCGCGTAATGTTTCAATGACTATTTGCAACTTATTTATTATAATAATTTTTAACAAGCTACATAAAACTTATATGTCCCAAAACAATTTTAGGTTAGGTACTTTTATTTATAGGTTTGAGACTTTCGTTCAGTTTAAATACATTCACGGTCATAATTTCGTATAAACTATAACTAGAAAATTCATTTTACACAAAATTAACTACCTATTCAATCCTGTCAACGTTTAACGAAGTTCTAAAAGCATACGGCAGCTTATCAACACAAAGCAAACAATAGATTTGTAACAGAATTTCCCTATGAAATAAACAATCGAATGAAAAATACAAAAACAAAGCCCGCCACAATGGTGCTGACATCGACAAACTAGCAATGTAGAAAACTAACAAAAAGTATGAAACATAGATGGCAAATCTGTTTCCAATGCACGTTAAAATTGCCGAATTCCACTGAAAAATAAAACTTCCAGTCGTGCATAGGTAGTTCCGATATTTCGATATTGCATCGCAGTAGGTGGCAGAAAAGCTTCTTAGTTTGCATAAATATGGGATCTTGAATCGTAGTATGTCGTATTTCCATTTGGCGACTTCAGGTTGGCTTTGGAATTTAAAATTTAAAGAACGAACCGACACAGTAGGTATTATTCGTTGCCTAGATGGAAAATGGCTTATGTGAATTCTTCATTATGAGGAATGTAATATGTAGTAGGCAATTTTCTCACATTAATAAATACTAACGTAACTATAACTCTTATTTTTACAGTGTGAAGTACTTCAAAAAATAGTGTGTGTGTGTGTGTGTGTGTGTGTGTGTGTGTAGTGTGTGTGTAATAGTGTGTGTGTGTGTGTCTTGTGTGTCTGAAACGAGCATGTGACAACTCGAGGGGCGTATCATTGTTTCTAGCGTATATATCTACGAAAAGAGTTAAAGCATTATTTGGAACCCCCTTGAACTTTCCTACACTGCGCAATACTTAAATAAATAACATTTTACGAATATACAGAACTGTATCATCAATATTCACTCAACTGTACTTGAGCTAAAACCCTACGTTCATAATCCTTCGAGATTTCTTGTAGTGCGAGACTAGGGTACCATAAATCGAGAGTAAATCTGTGCAAGCAAAGATGCTATGCATATTGTATTGGAGTCTGATTTCAAGTTACGACCACACGCTTAGCTATAAAGTGCCGGGCTGTGCCATTCCAGGATTACGTACTACGTATGTTTGTCACGTATGGACCTAACTTTTTGCAACGCTGTAAAGGAATCGTTTAACCTAAATACAGGTTTAAAAGATTGGGCTACTTTAGGTAACAATGTTGGAGGAACAACTAAAAAACCAAGTATGTTTTTTTTTATATCAAGATTAGATTATTTTTACTGGAAGTAATCTCATGTAGGAAATATTTAATCCTCCTTGATGGTATCGGGCTTAGCTTTGCCGTAGAACAGGTGTCTGATAATTGCCAACACCATCAAATATATCGGAGCGGCCAGAGTACTCAAAGATGAACATGCACTTTATCGCTTTGACAATACCTAGAGGTGTTGTTCAGATATTTGTGACCACCTTGGCCGCCTCGATATATCTGATGACGACTACCTACACAATTTTTTATAGACTGACATATCTTTAAAATTTGACGACTAATAATGAGTAATATAATATAATGTTTTTACGTCACTCTGGGCGGTAAGTGAGATTTGCCGCCCACGGGCGCCGTGGCAAATCTCACTTCACACCCAGGAGAAGACGTAAAATTGTGTACTCACCACGGGCGGTAATAAAGAAGGCCTCAGGTCGCTTGTTTATGGCCCTTACCTGCGGTTCGGGCCACAAATGCCCGCGATCTGAGCCGTTCTTTACTTTACCGCCCTAGGTGCGTAATGTACTATTATTGCTTTTATATGTTTTTGATGTATTTTTGTATAATACTTTTGTAAAAAAAGAGAAATAAAGAGTAATATAAGACGAAAGAGAAATAAAGAGTAATATAATACTCCTTTCAGATACTTATATTAGTACTTGAATTAGTTTTATTTGTGAGGGATTGTTTACGTGATTCACAATCAGTTGTTAGTAATTTTTAGTTGTAGGTACCTTATTTTTTAATTACTGAATGTTTTAATACTTTCAATAAAGATATCAGATGATAGTGCAATCATAGTTAATGGGTCGTGCACTGGGTCAGTTTCCTTGTTATTGTTAACTGTGTACTGAATTAAAGGATTAGAACTCACTAGCCTCTAAATAATATCTTTATATATTCGTATAAAGACAAACTGTTCTATACTAAAAGGCAACACATCAGACGTAGCCCAGCACTAATGACAGCTCCATACCGGGGTTTTCCCAGCACTACGCGGCGTCACTTCCGAACTGTCAATTGGACATGGCGCGCTCTCCGCGCCCGCAGATTCTATTAATTATCTAATATTGTGCTTTCCACTGGTTCCAATAATTAAATCATGTATTATAAACGGTGGTTGGTGTTTTTACTCTAACAGCTTCAGAACTGGGATTCTAGCCCACTTCCATACAATTTCGCAAAATATTGATATTACGATTCCGTAGTTCAATTGCTTTGTAAAGTAATTAAACCGGTCAACTTGACTGTAATGAGTAAATGCATCAACACCACCAATAAACAATGCTAATAAATGCATATGGAATCATGAAATGAGTAAGTAACTTCGTATAAACGAAGTGAGTTCTCGGTAAGTAATGTCTTCGTCATTAACGGAATCGGCAGTTTTACAATCGTTGTAAAACATGAGACGAACTTATCTACGATTCACACTATTGGTAATCACGTGAGGCACCATACCCATAAGAAGAAGTGTGATTTATCAAAGCTCAGCATAATATAATGCTGTATATTTGGCAGAGCTTATTGAATAGGTACAAGTTGTGCTTCGCTTTGTGTTTTGTTTTCAGAAAGTTATCAATAGGTATCATTATAAAGTGATGTTCCTACTTGAAATAATAGTGACACCATGCAACAAGGATTATAATTAAGTTTGTGTCACAATGGAGACCATCAAGGACCGTTTACTGCAAGTGCATGTTAAGTATCATAATGGTTTAATTTGGCCACTGGGACTGTTCAATTAAATGTTTTGGACAAGTAGGTATGAATAGTTCAGGTAACTGAAAAATAATAATAAATGGTAAGTTCTTCACTTTTATTAAGTAAAACATAGTTACATATTGGCAAATTTGGTAAACATTTGCATTTGTACTTTGGAACTTGAATGGTACCCTACATGAAATGATTGTATGTACATCATGGCTGTTATCAGATAACTGACAAGGTAATATTCATGTAAATATTTTAAAATGTGAGGTTTGTCAAGGTATGTTTGAGAGACAGCGGTTATTAGTGTGGAGTCTAAAAAGGAAATCTTTAGTATTTAAAATATGTGTGCACATGTCCCTACCATTCCTCATGTGTGCATTGCAACTAAATGTATGCTTTGTTGTCTTGTTTGTTCTGTGTAAATTTCAGATATCTTATAGGAATGCACTCTAACACTTTTGATCATGCATGGATTTGGCCCGTTGTCAACTTGTTCACACTAGTCGTTGGCCATGCCCGAAGATAAATGCAACTGGATAAATGTTAAATAATATGTGGTTAGTCATAGATTACAGGTATGTAATATAATCCATTACAGTAAGAAAAAGTGTTGTTAAGAATAAAAAAAAAATAAACATTATTCACCGCTATCATATGGAAGGTGAGATCATTGATTAAAGTTTCTAAATTATGATTTACCTACATGTTTTATAGTTATCTTATGTTGTTAGGTGTATGTTACACTAACTGTATGATATTCATGTGTGCTTTTTGAATGAACAATGACATATATTTATTTATACTATAGTTTTGCCATGTCAAGTATATAGCTCAGCCCGCTGGCAAATATTTGCCATGGGCATTGCATTAGGTAGTTGTCATATAAAGCTCATACATCTTTGCGATTGGTAAAGCAGAATAATATTGCTATATTTGTAACAGTAACCATCTACAAGTATTTTCAAATTAAACATGCATAATATGTTTTTGAAATATTGTATTGTGTGCATGAACATTCTGGATGAAATAATATTGAATTATTCACACAATATGGCTTATTGTGATGATGGATATGTTTATAGAGATGATATTTTAGGTTTCCATGATAAACATTTTATTCACCCAAACATCATCAAGTCAACCACAGATATATTGTTATATATTGTAGAAGTTGCTAGGAGAGCCATATGACATAGGGTCAGTGTCTAATTCAGACAATGACTATTTATTGTACTTACTTTGCATTATGTTTCAGATTTATTTTCTAGTTTATACATGTTAATTTATTGGTGACCGAATGACTTTTGGCACTTGATTTATGACCTGCTTTGCCGGGTAGAGTTCCCAAGGTGCAATGTTCTATATAATGGATATTTTCATGACACTGGTGAGGACTAGACTTCACTAGACACTGGTGAGAGTAGTCGTTGATGGTAAGAAATAATTAATTCTATGGACATTAACAGTCTACATCTCATGTATGTCTGTGACAATCAAATGGAATAGGACATGAAATATATTGGTATGTTGAATGGATGCTTCTTAAATAAAGGTAAATAGCCCGTCCATAGCTTTACAAATTATTTTAACCCTTACACTGCTATTAACCATATCAAAAATGTCCATTTGACTTTGGTTGAAACCAATCGACAGTGCAGTGTATTATTGTGACCGTTTTGTCTTCCGGTGTACTATTGCAGGAAAAGATACCTTTAGTGTTTTTAGATGTTCAAGGAGGCAAGAATACTTCTAATTAAAAACCCTGTGAGTTCAGTAATCACACCATTGTGTGCAGTTTGAACTCATTTATTCCTTCAATGTGTGCTGGCATATTTTTAAGTTACCTAATAGTCAGCTACCAAATTATAAATACTTTGCCTCGTAGGTACAAGGTTACCAGGAACAAATTGGTAGGTGTAAATCTTGCTTGAGCGACTGTGATTGTGATTTCCATACTATGCAATATTATACACTTCCATTGAAGTACAGTGGAACCCTGATAAGTCTTACCTCGATATGAGAAAATTCTCGGTAAATGGTTACTAGGACTTCTGTTAAGTTCCACTGCATTTTAATGGTTGTATTGTACAGTGTGCTTACTTTTAGCTTAGGTACATGGAAGCGTACAACCAAGTATAACATGTTTTGTGTTGGTTGTGTGTAAAAACTTACACTTAGTTGATGTCATTGATATCACAAATTGGTGAATACACACTTTGCTTAAGCGATTGTGATATTACAGCATTGCCGTGTTGTTTTATACTTATGACACCTTATGTTTTATTATATACAGTGAAACCTTGACAGGATAAGCACCTTGACATGAGGAAATCCTCGGTAACTCGGGCGCCTGTTCAGGCTTGACTGTGTTTCAATGTTATATTTCTCAGTACAGTGTTGATACTTGGAACACGGAAGGGTGAAGCCAGGCTGTTTGCTGTGTACTACGTTATGGGTTTTGTCCTACCCTCAAGCTGTGTGCGGCATTGGTGGTCTGCTTACTGTGACAGTTTCTGCAACACAGGCCTTAAAAGGTGGACTGTTGCCTTACGTTTCTATACTGCCCTTAACAGGCCAGTTTTAGCAACACAAGCCTTAAAAGGTGGAGTGTTGCCTTACGTTTCTATACTGCCCTTAACAGGCCAGTTTCTGCAACACAGGCCTTAAAAGGTGGACTGTTGCCTTACGTTTTATACTGCCCTTAACAGGCATGTTTCTGGAACACAGGCCTTAAAAGGTGGACTGTTGCCTTACGTTTTTATACTGCCCTTAACAGGCTAGTTTCTGGAACACAGGCCTTAAAAGGTGGACTGTTGCCTTACGTTTTTATACTGCCCTTAACAGGCATGTTTCTGGAACACAGGCCTTAAAAGGTGGACTGTTGCCTTACGTTTTATACTGCCCTTAACAGGCTAGTTTCTGCAACGCAGGCCTTAAAAGGTGGACTGTTGCCTTACGTTTTTATACTACCCTTAACAGGCTAGTTTCTGTAACACAGGCCTTAAAAGGCGGACTGTTCCCAAACGGTTTAAAAAAAAAACCGGCCCGTGGGCTTGCCCACGTAACATTCAGAAGTTACGTTACGGGTTATTCATTAAACATCCTAATATTATATCTCTTACTGTTCGTTGTTTTGACCTTGAAAGGTTAGCTTGAGATCTTGTCTTACAAGGGGATGTTCTATGACCTTAAGAGCGTTGATCTCAAGGATACTTTGAAAGGTGCGCTTGCATTTTGCCTTCAGAGGTCGCTGGCGAAGTTCCGGTTTTCATAGAGTGGGAGCGAGTGATCGGGACACCCAGCTCATACGTTATACTAGTACGAGTGCGCGCGTTCAACAGGCCTTGCGCCAACCATGTCATGAGAGCGCTGAGCTTTTGCAACCGCTGCGCCTACAGTCACCGTGAAACTTGTGCAGTTGTTCTCTGTGGTCAGACGACACGCGAATAGGTGGAGGCTGCTGCCAGCTGTCGGAAGTCTGGCTTGCTGCGACTGCGCAGCCTGAAGCAAGCTTCAATCGACCATAGCGAAATGACCTTCGGGACGCAGGTTGGGTCAGGAGATGGCCGAGATAAAAGGCAACACATCAGACGTAGCCCAGCACTAATGACAGCTCCATACCGGGGTTTTCCCAGCACTACGCGGCGTCACTTCCGAACTGTCAATTGGACATGGCGCGCTCTCCGCGCCCGCAGATTCTATTAATTATCTAATATTGTGCTTTCCACTGGTTCCAATAATTAAATCATGTATTATAAACGGTGGTTGGTGTTTTTACTCTAACAATACCTATTGCTTAGTCTTAGATGTCATTTTTCAAAACGCTTATTCCTAATCACTAAACCAAACTATTTAGAGCTACTTCGAGCATACGGGCGGCAGCTTAGAGCATTTAATTTTGATTGGATATTATTCGCGGTGCGTGTACATGCGAGAGTATGTACTATAAATAAGTATTATTTGTTTTTTATTCCTTAACGATTTTAAATTTCGTTGACCATTCAGCACCTTACAATCTTTATGTTGGTGATAAATTTTAAACGATAAATGACTGTTACTGACTTTTATAGCAAAAATATTATAAAAAAATATATTTTAACGACAATTTATATGAAGCGTCACGATCCCAATGGTCATAGCGAACAATATCGACATTTACGTATTTGCATTGTTTACCGAAATCGCCTCGACCGAGGATTGAACTTTCATTTGCATGGCCATCGCATTAACGGCGATCGTGTTAAGTCCGAGCTGATTTAATGCCCCGTATTCCCAATGGCGATGTATCGGAAACTGCAATGCGGTAACGCACTCTCCGTTCACCTGTACAGCAGTGGCGGCGCGTTCACAGAACACTATTGACGTCGGCTTGACTAATTTTCAGGCACCTGAGCAATTTTCCTACAGCTCATGAAGAAATTTTAAGCTAAAAGCTTCGGCTTGCCTAAGAAAAATTTGAGCCACCGCCACTGCTGTGCAGCCGCTTTTGGTTGTTCTGTTCATGGTTATTTTATCTTGAAGAACTTATTTGAGATTATTTAAGTTAGCTGAGATAGATTTTCTGATCATTATCATCAGGTATTGTCCATCTTTTTAGATATTTAAGCAGCGTATGTAAACAAGCGACAGCACCACTCGTGGCTATATAGCCCAATTCTACACACATTTAGGTATACACTAATACCATCAATTTACTATCATCGAATTCGTACTCTAGACCGGTATTAAAACTTTGGCTTATAACATAAGCTGCTCCAAGCTTCCCACCGACTGTAATAATACTAATAAGTGACCCTTATTCGACATGCCAAACTGTGAGACTGTGACACATGTGTGTACTCGCGAGATCACTACTTGTTTGACACACGTACTAGAGTTATTCGAAATTGTCTCACTGGCTGGCGACTGCTAGTTATTAGGTTGTTGAGTGAGAGCGTTAGCACATTTGCGATTTGCGAGCGAGTTTTGTATGGGAGCGAATACGCCGCGAGTTCGCCGCGTACAAGTTTTGTATAGAAATCGCTTTCAAATCGCTCAAGTGTGATAAGGCCCTGAGACCCGATGGGCCGTATTCTAACTTTAAAACACGCACAGACTCGATCCAACTTCAATGCAAATCAAATGCAATAACAACACAATACACCTAACGCCTACACGTCTGAATCATAAATGACGGAATTTGCTTGAAAATTACTGCGATGCAACTACAATACGACTTCAATGTTGGTTGATTATTGGTTGAGTGTTGGAGTTATGTTTAAGACAGATTGTGTTGTTAATGTATTGTTTATACATTTAGAGCAGGCTCCAATGAGATGTTCGTTTGCAAAAATAGCGGACCGCGAAATGTTTTGTGATTCGTCTATCTGCTACCCTCGACATTATAAAAAGCCATGTTGCCACGCGCGCTCATGGTCCTTTGTCATTCAGTCCACCCCCGCCCCTTTACCGCTGCTCTAGACTCGCCGCGCGCGCTTGTGACGTTGCCAGCTCGTCGATAGGGTAGAGAGAGCTTTGGAGACGAAGCAATATGTACTGGGCTGCTTTTATAATACTACCCACAGTACTATATGGGGCGATAGTCTGGTGGCACAGAACCTATGTTAAAGAATACCAAAGAGACCTAATGAAGGTACAGAGACTGGCATGCCTGATCAATGATAACGGGGGCAATGATAACGACCCCAACACATGCAATGGAGGTAATGCTGGACATGAAATCACTTCATATTGAGGTGGAGGAGAGAGCCACTGAGCAGTGGTACAGAATAAAATAATGGAGAGGGAGCTGCCTGGATAAAAGACATACACGCATACAAAGAGAGGCGCTGTCAAGAATGGAAATGATACCTTCTTTCTCATAGTCATAGGAAGCGCTGGTAGCCTTGCGGTAAGTCGTCCGACTTTCAATCCGGAGGTCTCGGGTTCAAACCCCGGATCGTACCACTGAGTTTTTCGGAACTTATGTACGGAATATCATTTGATATTTACTAGTCGCTTTTCGGTGAAGGAAAACATCGTAAGGAAACTGGACCTAATCCCAAAAAGGGCCTAGTTTCCCCTCTGGGTTGGAAGGTCTGATGGCAGTCGCTTTCGTAAAAACTAGTGTCTATGCCAATTCATGGAATTAGGTTGTCAAGCGGACTCCAAGCCGGGATAAACGCTAGGAAGAAGAAGACCTCCTTTCTCATAGTCCGGAAAGTGAGATTTCGTATCTTTTCTGGTTTCCTGACTAGCCCCCACTCTCAGACTAACCAGTTGACATGATCGTTTCAATGCCAGCAGTTTTACAACTCGAGCCCCCTCCAAATAGCTGTAAATTTCCTCCGTAAACTTTTTACAGCCCTACCAGCTAGATTTCTCTCTTAGTTTTGTGTACTTATTTCTAATTTCTCTATATGCATCTCAGCTTTGAGAGTCGTCCTTCCTCAACGCTACCCTCATTCCTCTCGTACTGTACCATGTCAGTCAGGCGCGTATGCAGAGGGGGGGGGGGCGGCAACAGGGGTATCCCCCCTCCCCCCGACACGGAAGTTTTGCATACTACGGGGGCCATAGTATAGGTGCGGCCCACAAGATTTTTTGTGAAGAAATTTTTTTTTCGAAAATTTTCATCAAAATAGAAGTTATCTATTGGTGTAACGGCTTGTATTTTATTTATGACACATATAGGCACCCATAAGTACTAATCTGCTAATGAAATTCCATAATTGAAACCAAAAATCTTTGTAATTTCCTAATAAAATTTGTGAGGGTGGGGAGGGGAGGGGGGACCACAAAACTGGCTAGCAACATCTGTTAATTGGATGTCTAAGATCCATACAATATATATCAGAAGTCAGAATGAGGTCCGCAATTTTTGCAAACGGGACTCCACTGAGAGTCCGGTCTATTTTAAAATTAGAATACGGCACCTTGTCATTCGTAGTAGTACAGTTAGCAGCAGAAGTAGCCTAGCGGGAAGGGTGTTCAAAATGAGGTCGAAGTGACTTTATTTTTAAGAGAATTAGAGCGTGTGAAGTCATTTTGAACACCTTACCCGCTCAACTACTTCAGCTGCTCACTGTACTAGTAGTTCTAATATTAGCTAGGCGTCCCGTAGGACACAGCTGCTTGATAGAGCAACCGTATCAAGCAGCCGAATCGCCAGACATCGGATTATAAGTTATTCACATCGAATAAAATCGTTCGGCTGTTGCGATGTCAATTATCATAGTTACCAACAAGCTTAGCCATATGACTGGCACACTTTCTCGAGTCAAATTGGACGGCATCTATAGTATTTTATTGAATTAACAATCTTTCCAAATGCTACAATATATTTCAGATATACATACAGTAACCTATGTAAAACCACCGAAAACTTCCCAGGGCATCGTAATTTTAGTTTTCTACGTTTCTGAAATGTGCTACAACATTTTATTATAATTTTAATCTCCAGCCGAATGAGCAACGGAGCCAAGTGTACCTGAGGGATACATTTGCGAAATTTGTATCGACCTTACTGGTGGGAAGCAAAGTTCAGGCGCTTGCAAAGAAAATTGGGAAGTTGGCAAGCATCTTGTTACTTCGTTCCTGTCAGGTCAAATTAAACTTTACCTCTTCACTCCTGAATGTTACAATTAAATTCTTGTAATTAGTTAATTAGGGCAAAGTAGTTAGGTACCAATTAAAATGTCCTACTCTGGCAAACAGCTCAACTTTTATAATTACAAGAAACACATTATTCGCAGAATAGTTTAAGTAGATATTTTTATACATGTGTGTACATAATTATATATTTAGTACTTAATCTCTTTTCAGCACCCACAACCTAGTGAAAATCTAATTAATTACTACTTTGTTTTGGTTGCTTAACTTTTGATCTTGAACTAGTAGTCCGCCTCGAACTGAGAACTCGCGATTTACTTGCAAACGAGTTGACCAATATAACAAGACCCATGTGGAGATTTTTTCTCACCTTCTAAGCCCACAACCCCTTGATCGATTCAGCTCATAAACGAACTCTCAAATTGTATGTATCTCTGCTACAACCCCGACGAATTTCAGAAAATCGTTACTAAAGTTATCGTCGAACAAACTCTCAAAATCAAAAAGTCATCGAAATGCCGAGACGTCCAAGCCAGAAGTTGTTAGTAACTCGCTTCGCTTACGTTTCCGCTCGTTCGATTAAATGATAAATAGATAGATATAGATAAATAAAACATGCATAACTCAGAAACACATAATTTGTGATTAACACACAAATTAATGCCCTGACCAGAATTCGAACCCTGCTTCATAGGCTGAGTCACTACCAACTAGGCTAGGAGGTCGGTTCAATATGATATCCTCCAATTTTGTAATTCTGAGGAACGTTTGTCATAGAGCCTTATCCTAGAAATGCGTTTGATAACACAAACGACGCATTATACATGAGTTCGTAGTAATTCGTAGCAAAATACTATTCGTAAAAACCTTTTTCTTTTGGAACCGTCTTTAACCTAAAAATCACCAATTGTTAGTAAATGCTTACTGTATAAGCACCCAATTATAGGCCGAATTTCCCCAACTACAGTCCAAAACGGCCTCGAATATCCACATTTAGGATTGACTTTTATTTAAATCAATATTTATTTACGTATCAATTTCTGTATCAGAGTATCTAGTGTAATAGTTTGATAATATCTTACACCATAATAATATTTTGGAGTTTTTTTAACTGATATAATATTAAGGCTTTATGTTTTTAATTCATGGGCCTATTTCATAGGTGCTCCGCTGATATCACGTCGCAAGTGACGTATGGCAACATTAAGTTAAAATTAAAAATAATAGATTCACTGACGAACCTTGTGCGTTAATTTCAAGGTCAAGTGCCTATGCTCGCCCAAACGCATTCAATCTATATATATGCATATAATAAACGCGTAAGGAGAAAAAAAATGTACATTGAAGATATTTAAGAAAAACTAATTCGGGGGGTCTTAGAAACGCTGACTGAATACATTTCAGTGATTTTTGGAATTTTTGTCTGTCTGGCTGTGAGTTTGTTCGCGATGTACGCAAAAACTACTGAACAGAATTTCATGAAATTTTGAATTTTAGTAGTTTATACCCCAAGGTAACATATAGGGTAGTTTTTGTCCCGCTTAATTTAAAATATTTTTTTCCAATTCAAGCAAGTCTGTTTGGAAAGAGAAGTGTCGTAGTTTATATGGGAGCTCATACATTCTATGACACTTCTATTTTCAAACAAGTCAATTTCTTTGTGAAAGTTGAAACTGTTAAAAGTAACCGGAAATATATTTGTCATCGATGATATGATGCACGGTGTTCCGGAGCGTCTCTGACACGATACTTCCGAAAGCGTCACGTGATCCTGGGACCTGTATACAAAGTAAAGTGTCGGAAGTGTCGTTTCGGAGACGGTGCATAATCTATACATATAATAAACGCGTAAGGAGAAAAAAAATGTACATTGAAGACATTTAAGAAAAACTAATTCGGGGGGTCTTAAAAACGTTGACTAAATACATTTCAGTGATTCGCGTCGTCTGTGAGTTTGTTCGCGATGCACGCAAAAACTACCGAACATAATTTCATGAAATTTTGTATTATAAAAGTTTATATCCCAGGGAAACATATAGGGTAGTTTTTATCCCGCTTATTTAATACTTTTTTTTTTTTAATTCAATGAAGTCTGTTTGGAAATAGAAGTGTCGTAGTTTATATGGGCGCTCATACATTTTACGACAGTTCTCTTTCTGGACAGACTCTAAATATACTATTACTTACATTTTATACCCCGGAGCAACATTTAGGGTAGTTAATATCCCGCTTATGATTTTTTTTTCAATTTTAGCAAATTGGCCCGGAATGTGAAGTGTCGTGGTTTATATGGGAGCTCATACATTCTATGACACTTTTCTTTCCAAACGAGTCAATTTCCTTTTGAAAGTTGGTTCTCCCCATCTATTTGGTTCGTTCCCAGCCCTGGGCACCGGAGGCCTATTTAGGCCACATTTCTCTTTGTAAATGACATCTATTAAAAGGTTATAATTTAAACAAAAAATGTCTGTGTCTACATAAAATAAAGAAATTATTCTTAAGACTTGACCATGAGTTTTGTCCAGTTCCTATCATGCTGCTGAAGCAATTCTCGCTGCGATGTTCCGTGCCTGGGCCCTATATGGTACTTGGCATTAGGCCTTCGCATACATTGCCAAGACCCTTGACAATTGAGTTTTGTCCGGTCCCTTTCATGCTGCCGCTGAAGCAATTCTCGCTGCAACGTTCCGTGCCTAGGCACTATTATGCAGTACTTGGCATTTGGCCTTTCCATATATTGCCGCTCACCCTCGGGTTCGCAAAGACACTTGATCATTTAGTTTATACCCGGCCCTGTCATTCTGCTGCCGAAGAAATTCTTGCTGCGACGTTCCGTGCCTGGGTAACGGTAATTGGCATTTGGCCTTCCCATTAATTGCCAAGAAACTAAACCATTGAGTTTGTACTCGGCCCTATCATTCTGCTGCTGAAAAAATTCTCGCTGCTACGTTCCGGGCCTAAGCTCTATGTGGTATTCGGCCTTTGGTCTTCGCATACATTGCCGCTCCCTTGGGCCTTTTGCTCTCGGGTTCGCTAATACACTTGACTATTGAGTTTTTACCCGGCCCTATCATGCTGCTGCTGAAGTAATTCTCTCTACCTATGTTCCGGACCTGGGCCCTATACGGTAATTGGCATTTGGCCTTCCCATTAATTGCCAAGAAACTAAACCGTTGAGTTTATATTCGGCCCTATCATGCTGCTGCTGAAGAAATTCTCGCTACTATGTTCCGGACCTGGGCCCTACGTGGTTTTGGCTTTGGCATATATTGCCGCTCATCCTCGGGCCTGCAGCCCTCGGGTTCGCTAAGACACTTTACCATTGAGGGTGTACTGCCTTTTTGCCGAATTATGTTTCGTCAAATTTCATTTAGCAACCAACTTTTCGCCGAAGTTTAATTTCGCAAACCAATCCTTGGCATAATTTTACTTCGTATTTTTTTTATTTCGCTAATTTTTTTTTATTGTAGTAAATAATTGTGTAGCAAATGATTTCCTAAGGCAAATAATATATTGTCAAAGTTTATGTGGTAAATAATTGTGTAGCAATTAGTGCTGCTCCCAGAGATAGGTAGGTTAGGGTTATTTTTTATGACCGTAAAAACGAAACTGCTCCCAGAGATAGGTAGGTTAGGGTAATTTTTTATGACCCTAAAAACGAAACTGCTCCCAGAGATAGGTAGGTTAGGGTTATTTTTTTATGACCCTAAAAACGGATGGAGCATGCTTATTTTGGCATGTTTTATTGGATACATTAATAAAAATTAAAAGGAGATTCTTATCTGTAGATAATTTGGGCGAGATGAAATAAGGTATGCCAATCGATACGTTTGACGAAAACATAATTGACATGTTTAAAAAATCCCAGGTAATAATTTGTATAACAATGTGTTGGGAAATAATATCAGTGTGAAACGTTGATTTGGGAAATAAAAATTTTACCAAAAAAAATATGGGATACGTAGTTCGGGGAGTTAAGAATTTGCTAAATAATTTTCGTCGAAACATTAGTAAACCCCATTGAGTATTTATTGTCGGGCCCCTTTCATGCTGCTGCTGAAGCAATTCTCGCTACAACATTCCGTGCCTGGGCACTATGCGGTCCCTACTTGGCATTAAGCCTTCCCATACATTGCCGCTCATCCTTGGGTTCGCTATGACACTTCACCATTGAGATTATATCCGGCCCTGTTATGCTGCTACTGAAGAAATTTTCGCTGCTACACTCCAAGCCTGGGCATTACACGATACTTGGTCTTTGACCTTTGTAGACATTGCCATTGAGTTACGTCTTATTTACGTCTTTTATCACACGCTTACCATACAGCGATCAGCCCCCTGTTCGAAGCAGGTTTTGCATCAGGAACTCGGCCATTAGCATTCGTATGTTTAGTCGCTCTGCATTTTAGTGAGTTACTTACGTTATTATCTACGCTACAATTAATCACTAACTTATTTAATGTACTTTTTTTGCGTTTAGAAAGCGTACCTAAGTTTTAGAATATTGGCTCGGAAATAGTAAATGGAAATACCAAACCCCCTATATACACGCGGGCGAAGCCGCGGGCACAGCTAGTATTGTTCGGTGCAACGCACCTTACACGTTTTAAGCCTCGTGCGGCGCGTGAGGCCGCATCTGCAATAATCGAATTGAGCAATAATTAGAAATAACCCAAATTCAGTGTACCTTTGAGATCCATCGCGACCGGGTGCATTCGATCAACATTTAACATTCTCAACATTTTACTAACATTATTTTATAACATTTTGTGGAACTTAACTTTTACAACATTAAACATTTTCTACTACTCTCCGGACGTTTTTACATTCACGCGAACCCGCACCCCGAATATTGGTCCTTCGAACCGGATCTCGCGCGCTATAAAATTAATTTTGAGTAGTGAGTGAGGTCATTGAACTGGTGAACATTTGTGGGTGAGCTGTGACTGAAGGAAAGGCGTAGACACAACAACAAACAACAGCGAAGCGAGGCACGAGTGCTTGGTAACGGCGTACCTACATAGAAGATTCTCAAGTAAGATCTTTCCTATTTTACTAACAAAACATGAAGATGGCCAGCGTAATCCTTCAAGAGGAAATTCAGCGCACCATTGAGACTATGCTTACTAACCTTAAGAAAGGTAGTGCAGAAAGGAAACGTATTTTAAGAAACTTTTAGAACAATTTAGTGTACTTTGTGGCGAGAATTTGGATTTAATAATTAACAGACAGGAAAGATTGAGTCTATGGTGAGAGTCAATCTTAAAACATATCAACAATCACATTTAGTAAAAACCAAAAGAAGATACTTCCAAACAAAATGTAATAAACGCCATTGACTCTGCCTACTCGCGGTCACGGAACTCCATGTAAAACATTACATGTGTAAGAAAATATTACGTAACATGAGCCCATGGCTAGCTACGTTCCAGCCAGAAAACATTAAGCAAGAAACATTCATAACAGCTGACCAGTACGAGAAAGACAAGTATTTCACTCAATCGTCATACAACATTCAGATAACATATATAACATTATAGACGACTTATTACAAAAATATAGGTAATTCGATATTATATAATATAAGAAACAGGTATGGATACAAAGAGCATTGAAACCTAAACATAAACACCAGCAGAGTTATATGACTAGAGTTCGGACGTAACATGACTTCCAAGGGGAATTGGAGCGCTAGCACAAGCATAAACGTGTACGAACACAAAGTAGAAGAGATAACATTAACAGAGACAGGGTAGGGTAGCGAAGAAATGGTATTCTACTGATACTTTCGTAGCTACCTACTATAATTTAAAGGAGACAACATTACAAAAAAATTGAAATTATGGTGGAACCAGGTCGAAGATATGGTCAAGAAACGATAACGGGTATTTAACATTTCAACGAATGGAAACTACTGGTTGTGGTGTAAACATTAACATTAAGAAAACATTAAATGAAACTCAACATTAACATTATTATTGTCTAACGAAGAAGAGACGGAGAAAAGAAAAAATGACACAACCACAACAAACATTAACAACAGTACCCTCCTTTGTGTGACGCAGTCGGTTAAACAAGATAACATTATAAATAACTCATTACAGAAATATTGCACACTTACAAAATTAATAAAAATCGTTGCATGGATACTACGGGCGTTGACCGCGCCACCTTACCTACATATCTCACGTTACCGGAGTTGCGAAAAGCTAAATTGACAATAATAAAACATATGCAAACAGAAGAAATGGGAACGAACATAGAGCACTTACCTACGTAAACATAACAGAGTTGGAACAGAAAGTAATATTTTGAATTTAAAACCTTTTATTGATGACATTTTGCGAGTAGGTGGAAGAATTAACAAAGCTAACATTCCATGGTGGTGCCTGACTCACTATGGCTAAACTTAGAGAACATTATAGGGTGATAGGATGAATGAACAGTCGAAGGCGGTGAAGAAACAAGTTAGAAAATATATCAACACATTAACAGCAAATTTGGAGAACAATACTGGGAGATGGGAGGAATGAACAGTGGAACACGGCGAAGAAACATGTTGGAAAATGTGTCCTTAACATAATCATTAAACATTGAAGAACAATATTGGGTGATTGGAGGAAGAAGAAGACGAGAAACATTAGAAGTAGTCTACTCGCATGCATTAACATTACCATTAAACAGTGGATAAAGATTGGAGAATATTTGAAACATACTACTCGCATGCATTAACATTAAACAGTGGATAAAGATTGGAGAATATTTGAAACATACTACTCGCATGCATTAACATTAAACAGTGGATAAAGATTGGAGGAAGATTGGAACATGCTGTCCGCATGTATTAACATTAAATACTGTAGAAAGATTGGAGGAACATTTAACATTAAACATTTGAGAAAGATTGGAGAAACATTGAAACATGCTACTCGCATGCATTAACATTAAACAGTGGAGAAAGATGAGAGGAACATTGGAACATTGCATGCAATAACATTTAACTATTTATTGCAGTGTCCGTGATAATGATAAGTGCAGTGAAAGTGCGCGAAAAGTGGAATAGTGATAAACATGACAACATTGAACTGAAACAAGTGGACAAAAGCTGCTCGCCAGTGTTCAGACGTTTACAACTTAATTCATAACTTAGATTTAAATAATATTGTTGATCATCTTGTATCATCTTAGTAATTCATCTCATCTCATCGTTTGCCCCCGCCAAGATGTTCGGTGCAACGCACCTTACACGTTTTAAGCCTCGTGCGGCGCGTGCGGCCGCATCAGCAATAATCGAATTGAGCAATAATTAGAAATAACCCAAATTCAGTGTACCTTTGAGATCCATCGCGACCGGGTGCATTCGATCAACATTTAACATTCTCAACATTTTACTAACATTATTTTATAACATTTTGTGGAACTTAACTTTTACAACATTAAACATTTTCTACTACTCTCCGGACGTTTTTACATTCACGCGAACCCGCACCCCGAATAAGTATACTATAACGATGGTATGGTATTATAGGTAACGAACGATGCGTCTACGCGTTTTTATGATTCGGGTTCTAAGTACTTAATATTTATGGGTTAAAATCTTAGAGCATTTAATCGGAGCGGCCATTAACAGGCGTTCCCCTCTGCTGAAAGTATATGACCAGTGGTCATACTCATTATATGGACTGACGTTTATCTCACGTGGCTATTTTGACGTTTCGCATAGATTTGACGTTCCCTCCCCCGCAAAAATCGGCAGACTTTTTTTGTATAGAAAATGATAGACATGGCCAGTCCGGTTGGGTGTATAGTCTAAGGGTAAAATAGAATTATATAAACCTACATAATCAGAATATTATTATTCCAATCGAACATAACGATAAATTAGTCAGCGGATTAGGCGGCAGTCTAGCCTCACGGATATGTTTACTTAGACCTTTTATTTACTTATGGAGAGCGTGGCCTTAGGATCATATTTATTCATAGGTTTAGACATTTCAAAACATTAATTCTATAAAGCATACCTATTTATTTACTAAGGTAAATAAATAGGTAGGCTTACCTTAGTTGGGTGGACCTTATAGTCCAATATTTTTACTCTTAGGAGATGTCTAGTCATAGCCCTCCAAACGAAGGAAAACTTAGGGGAAATAATTCGTGTATAGCTGAATTTTGGTATAGTTGTAGACAAAGGTGTCTTACAAAACACACCAAAAGTACCCATGGATAGGGGTGCCGCTAACGGGGAGAGGGGGGTGTAAAGGTCCCCTTTTTTGGCTTTTCGTAAATAACTCAGTAGCGGTGGCTCATACGAAAAAATGTTCTTCTACTTAATTAATCCACAAATAACTTTCTACAAAAAAGGTTATTTACACTTTTTTGCTGGGATCAATGTATAATGAGATTTCGAGGAAATACGATAATCACTTTTTGAAACTTTCGGAGCTATTCTTTACGAAACTATTAGTTTTGTCTAAAAGTTGTTTTAGAAAACCCATATTTATATTAAAAGACCTATCCAACGACACCCCAAACACTAGGGGTGGAGTAAAAAAAAAGAATTTACCTCCCACTTCATGTGTTCGGGAGGTACCCCAAAAAATAATATTTTCAGATTTTGTTTTAAAACTTTGTCTGCGTGTTCAAAACACATACTCATACGAAGTTTAACTATTCAAGTACTAACCATCACTGAGCTGGTTGAAGAGGGTATTTTTTTACTTTTTATTTTTTATGCCACGACGGTGGCAAACAAGCATACGACCCGTCTGATGGTAAGCAGTTCCCATAGTCTATGGACGCCTGCAATCAACTTCCTAACCTTATAGTTTCGCGGTCCGTTTGTCCCAGTCTGTCCGTTCACGGCTTTGCGCAGTGATGGTTAGTACTAGAATAGTTAAACTTCGTATGAGTATGTGTTTTGAACACGCAGACAAAGTTTTAAAACAAAATCTGAAAAAATATTATTTTTAGGGTAACTCCCGAACACATGAAGTGGGGGGTAAATTATGTTTTTTAATTCACCCCTAATATGTGGGGTGTCGTTGGATAGGTCTTTTTATATAAATTTGGGTTTTCTAAAACAATTTTTAGACAAAACTAATAGTTTCGTAAATAAAAGCTCCGAAAATTTCTAAAAGTGATTATCATATTTCCTCGAAATCTCATTATACATTGATCTCAGCAAAAAAGTGTAAAGAACCTTTTTTGTAGAAAATTATTTGTGGATTAATTAAGTAGAAGAACATTTTTTCGTATGAGCCACCGCTACCGAGTTATTTACGAAAAGCCAAAAAAGGGGACCTTTACACCCCCCTCTCCCCGTTAGCGGCACCCCTATCCATGGGTACTTTTAGTATGTTGTGTAAGACACCTTTATCTACAACTTCACCAAAATTCAGCTATACACGAATTATTTCTCCTATCGAGCAGTTAGTGGGCTTCCTTCGGTGAGCTATCATTCTAGTCTTTATTGACGCAACCATATTGGATACTATACAAGTGGGGATCACCGGCGGCCTTCGTTCAAGCCGGATATCCTGCTGAAAAGGAAGAAAGTGCTGATTTAGCGTAACCGGGTCAGTGCTGCCAATGTAATAAAATAGTCTGGATCAAAGATCTCAGCAAATGATAAGTAAAATCGGGCCGGATTGGCGATATGAACGGAGATTACGCACATAGGAACAAAAAATGTGCCAGAAGTAGGGAGCTACAAACGGTTTTTTTCGACCCCTGTTTTTCATCTTACCCGAACGCACCTTATAGTATTTTACGTTGTAACACAACAAATATATAGATATAGACTATAGAGATATAGACGACCACAGCCTAAGAACTTTTTGAAGCTCAAGTCGATTGCGCCCTCTGTCCGAAAGCGCCTAAAGATACCGAAATTGTAAGAGAAAATGTCACCTGCACAGCTACTCCACCTAGTAGCTACTAGTGTACTACTAGTACGCTATTTGTTACTAGGTGTTAGGCTGTGGTCGTCTATATCTCTATAGTCTCTGGTATTAGGTACTATGGTGTTATAGCATGTTAGCAGTTACGAATCATGATTGCAAAAAAGTTCACAGCGCACTTAATTTTTCTTCATAGTCATACATTTACAAACTTTTGTCACAGCCCATAGTTGTATGCTACCCTATTTAAACTTGGCACAGTTGTACCTGGGAGCTGCTATTTATCTACACTAAGTAAAACTAGATAAGTTTGTACGAGTTGGTACATATTGTACCACGTACTGACTTCAGGCAGGACTTTAATGGAAGTAGCGTGCAACTTGAACAATGTGTAGCGACGACTTTAGGGTAGTTAAAGATAATTTAGGATTAACTTAGGGGCAGCTATAGACAACACATCAAATTCTTCTTCCTCCTCCTAGAGTTTATCCCGGCTTGGGGTCCGCTTGACAACCTAATCCCATGAATTGGCGTAGACACTACACGGCGAGAAAAATTTTACTACAAATAAGTAAAAAATAGTAATTCCTAGGACAAGTAAACGTTTACTAAAAACAAGGAAACTTTTACCAAAAACAAGTAAACGTTTACTAATAACAAGTAAACCTTACTAAAAACAAGGAAACGCGTACATGTTTTTAGTAAACGTTTACTTGTTTTAAGTAAATTGTTTACTTGTCCTTGGAATTACTATTTTTTACTTGTTTCTAGTAAAAATTTCTCTCCGTGTAGTTTTTACGAAAGCGACTGCCATCTGACCTTCCAATCCAGAGGGGAAACTGGGCCTTTTTGGGATTAGGTCCGGTTTCCTTACAATGTTTTCCTTCACCGAAAAGCGACTGGTGAATATTAAATGATATTCCGTACTTAAGTTCCGAAAAACTCCGTGGTAAAACCATCTGAAGCCATGGTAGCGACCGTCTAAAGGCACTTTACCTTATGACCTTGATATTTTTGCGGATATTACGAAATTAGTGTAGCGAGGCGACGAACGTCTCCGTTTTCACTGGTACGACGATTTGTCAGATTGATGTGTGTGTATTGGTTGGTTGGCTGGTTGGTTGGTTGGTCAGTGTCGGTCTAGAGGTCGCATTTTTCATCCGATTTCGATGAAACTTGGCATGTACGTTCCTTGATTTATTTTCCAAAAATTGTCGAGCCACTTTTTTGATTGGGGGGAAAATTAGGGGGAAAAGGGGGAAAGTTTGTCTACGCTGCCCCCGTTAGGCAATTGGCCGTATCTCATTTTTAGAGATTTCGAGTAAATCGATAAAAAGTAAAATTCGATTTCGCGATAACTAACGAAGTCTTAATTTAAAATTGTATATCATATTTCCATAACTTAGTGTCTATATTTACTATTGTTTGGCTTTAATTATAAAAAAAATATTTTTTGGACAATTATTTGAGATACCGCCATTACGCTTACGATTGTTAGCTTAGATTCTTTAGTTACCGCTATTCCTCCTAATGCGCTCATATAAGGACCCATACTAAAATTTATATTTATTATTCATTAAAAAAAGTATATAAAGGACAGTAAAAAGTGAAATTTAAAGTATAATTTATTATATCTGGTAATTACAGATACTAAAATAGATGAATTTACAATCAAAATATGTGTGTTTCTATGGTTTTGTCGTCCGTAAAGAAACTGATACAAATACAGTCAGTAACGGGTAGAAATCGTTACATTTAATATGTAAAATACAATTTTTTTACTTAATATTTGAACAACAATAACAATTCTTGTTACATTATTACTCATCCGTTATGCATAAAAATAAAGTAACCATTTGGCAACCATAATTCAGAAGGTAGTTCTAAAATAGCCTAGCACGTCGAATAATTCACTGATAATGAGTAAGGTTTGCAAATTTACTAAATCAATTGGCAGTATCTCATCATATGGAGCACTTGGGAAGTATACAAATATGCCGCTATTTCGCTTCAAAAATTGAGTTAGCGCCAAATGGTTTAGAAATCAAGAGAAATTTTGAGATAGGGAAAAATTTCTTAGACATTTTTAGTACAGTTATAAGTGGAAAATTACTTATTTGATTAGTACATATGAAAGAGATTTTTTCAAGCTATGCGACTCAGTGCCTAACTCAAAAATGTTTTTTTTTGAGATACCGCCAATTGCCTACTGGGGGCAGTACGGTTCACAGAACCATTAGTATTAATTACTTATATTTATTAAACCGTAAATATTAATGTGTAACGTGTTATTTTTTGTTACATGTGGAGGAAAAACGTGCACGTGCATATGCAAATCCATTTCCGGGGAAGTTACAGGGCAAAACAAGGAGGAAAAATTAAATATTTTACAATTGGTATCAATGCAGTAGTACCTGTTAAAAACAAATGAATCAGGTAATTATTATATGTAGTTAGCAACAATAACTACAGTCACCATTAAATATATCGGAACGGCCAGGGCACTCAAAAATATCTGAGCATGCACTTTATCGCCTTAACAATAGAGACGTTGTTCAGATATTTGTGACACAGATGTATATGATGGCGACTGTACATTCGTTTAGTTGAACTAGAAATTGCTGATTTTCCAGCAAGGGTGCCCATTAAAAGCAATCTCAATTTTCTCCACAGTAACTACAGACGGTAGGTAGGTACATCTTTCCGCCATCCCTTGACCTTGAGGTTTCACACGCTTTAAAATCTCTCAGCCCTACACTGTAAACCACAATAGGGTCATCAAAACAAACCGGAGACACACGTAGAGTATCAAAATGGTGGTACGTGCAGTATGGAGCACGTACCGTCCGGCAGACGCGGTCATAACGAGCCAGACGTGGGCCTGCTTCACCGGCCATTAGCCAGGGTTGTCACTCACACTTCGCTAAATTCGACTATTAACAACTCAATGCGACATTTCAAGAGTCCTTGTAAGGATTAGAGACTTCAGATCCGTCGTGCAGTTTGCACGTTTGCCTAATAAAGATCAATCACTGTTTTCAGGATCATATTCAAGTGGTACCTACATTTTCTCTTCATTATCATTACCTACCGCAATAAATTCTCCGAGGTGAATTCATAAAAAACGACACATCAAAAAGAAAAAGGGTGGGTTGTACAGTCAGCAGTAAAAGTAGCTAAGCGGATAGGGTATTCAAGATGAACTGGATACGACTTTATTGTTAAGGGAATAAAAACGTGTGTAGGTCATTTTGAACAACCTACCAGCTTAGCTACTTACAGAAAACACACACACACACACACTTGTACAGTTAGCAGCGGTGCTGACTGTACTATCTATGAAAAAATGTGTGCATGCAATCAATATTATATAATGAAAATGGACCTTGTAATTTGCATACAAGCATCTAAAGCACTAACTCTATTGAATCTTGCCAGTTGAAATTTGCACATCGGCTTACTTATAAAATGCTTTCATATTTATTTTGAAAGAAGTAAGAAACCATGGTTCAAAATTAAACACCTCAGGTTATAGACTGGAGGAGGTGTTAAAAGGGGGCTAAAAGTTTGTAAAAATACAAAAAACTTATGGCTCCTCTACATGATGGGCCACCATAGGGACGCAGCTATGCGTTAGAGGGAGCTAACGATATTGCGATCTCGTTCCGTCGTATAGCTGCGTCCCAATGATGGCCCATCGTGTAGAGCAGCCATTAGAAGCATATTGCACTTGAACGATATTGAGCCAATTCCAAACCATACGAGACATCCCTAAGCCTACCTCTTTATAGCCGCACCGGATCCAATTCAACGCGGACCGTCCATTTTTATACCAACGAGGCGCTACGTGCACTTCCTGAGACGAGCTGAAACCATACGAGAAAGTGCACTTACGGCACCTGGAGCTTAGCACTGATGATTGGTCGACGTTTGAATCGCTCGTGCGTTGTCGTGGATTTGGTCTGCTGCCTTTTACCTTCGACGTTCGACGTTACTTATAAGTTGTATGAGTAGTGTTATTCAGACTACAAAAAATTGGTATTTACATACATATTTACTCCGTAGGCTAAGCGATCCAAAGTGAATATTGGCCTCTACGAGAGTGAGCCACTTGTATCGGTCCCGCGCTAGCTCTTGCAATTGTAGATTCGGAGTTCGCGCAGATCCGCTGGAGCGACATAGTAGAGAGAGCTCTACTATGTCGCTCCAGCGACACTGATGTCGTCCAACAGGACGTCGCCCTTCAGGGGGGTGATTTTTGAGAAACGAGCACTCGAAAGTGACATTTTAAACTCCGAATAAAACGATAAAATTATGTTTTAAAATTAACAGCGATAGAAATTTAAAATCATGATCATTTAAACTATTAATTCCATGCGAAAAAATTGGCGACAGACTTTTGTGTGCGATTATTTTCGAGCTTTAATTTTTTTTAATTCGAGCGTCCAGCTGTCAAAATTCGGCCCTCTGGACGGATAAGTATGTATAAGTTTAATACTGATGTAGCTATACGTTTGTTCGCCAAAAGCTTCTAGTGTATACAGGGCGTCCCAAGCAACCTTAAGTATCGTAGATGGGATATTTTGCTGAAAGTAGATGTTATTTTTAAAAGTTAGTAATTCTGCATTTAAATATTTTTCTAAGAATAATTACTTGCGTCGTCTGGGAATCGATCCGACTCAAATGTGAAAAAAAAATCACCCCTTGTTTTATGATACCAATCGAAAGAATGGCTAAAGAAGAATAATTCTTCTGCAGTAACATAGTATTTTAAAAGAAAGGAACAAAATAAAATGTTTGAGTCAAATTTCAAGTGCAAGACAGACACAGTGCAAGAGAGACAAGATGCCCCAGTCTTGGGACGTCGTGTATAAAGACTGATTCCCTACATGCTTCTATGCAAGAGGGATCAGATTTTTGGGATTTAGTGCATTCTGTGGTTTTTTTCGTTCATCTCGGTTGCACATATCACACTTATTGCGATGAAAATTTAGTTAGTAGGCATTTAATATAATGTGATGCATTCGAGAACTGTATGCACTGTTGCCTGCAGATGCAAGTGTGCTCACCAAACGAGTAGGTACGAGTATATCGATACTAATTTGTCAAATTCAAATTGAAGAATTCAGTGCCAATGTGTAGTTGCGAGTACTGGCCACGAGGTTATAACTGTGTTCTGGCGTTTCTATGACAACCTTACAATGTAACTTGGGACGGAACGGACCGATAGAATATTCAGATCATCCGTGAAATTCCCCGTGAGTTGGCAGAACCCACGATTTGCAATCATACGTAAAAGGTAGGTAGAAGCTATTTTTTCCTAATACTTTTTTTCATATTTGTCATTTAATATATCTTGTTGATTTTTCATAATCAGTTAAATAGAAAAATCGCTTAAACAGCTATGCACGAATATGTATATACTACTATTACTAAATGTTGAATCGATAGCAGCGTAACAAAATCGGCTCGTATTTCTGATTGATTCTTCACTACCTCCAATCTGTCCCTACAAATGTAGGTACTTAGCTGATAGGTATTTACCCGTAATGTCGGCTAACCCTCAGAGATTACCAACCGCCATTACCTAACCCGAGGACAATTTCAATTTGAACTTGTCAAACCTCGATAATCCGTTCACTATCCATTAAGCCCCTAGGTTACCGTTCCGTCCGTCGTTTAACGTACTTATGTAATCTGTGCTTCATTTAGGGGGAGGGGCCTATAAATAACGCGATGCGGAATTGCCATGCACACGTGACGCTAATTTGCGAACCTTTGACTTAAACTGACATAGTGCTAGGAAGATCCGCCAATTTTATAATTACGTTTCAGTTGCAATCATTGTCAGTATTAAGATCCTTACAGCTCTTAATACTTCTTCAGCCATTAATATGTAATTTGTAAAACTACATAATAATATAATAAATAGTGAAACAATGAAGTTACCAAAACTATTTAAAAGCGGGCATTTACAATGTATATTTATTTCTATGAATTTCCAAAAATAATGAAGCGTCCATGCAAATTGAGAAAGTGAGCCCTTTGACTAGTTCGTTCACATATCAGGATCTCGAAATTCAAAAGATACAACGAGGAAATGCCGCCAGCATCCTTGGTACAATGCCGCAAGGGCCTAGTTTAGATTTGAGCTAGTTATTAATTTAGTTTAGTATTTGTACTGTAGTACCTCTGTATATTTAGTTATGTTAATTCAAAATATAAATGAGATTTTTTTTATATTATTGTAAGAATTGCTAGGACAAGTGAGCTTTATGGCAATCACTATATAATATGATATGACAAATAACTAATTGTTAGGATAAATATTATCCTAAGGGCTAATAACAATTAGGACAAAACGGTTAGGGCAAGTTGGTAATAGTAAGACGAGTGTTAGTAGGGATTTCGTATAATATTTGCTAATTACTTCGGGTACCATCATATTCCGATTGAAATCGGAGTAATCCTGATGGAAAATTATCCTGTAGTACTTTTTTTTAAATTTGTTAAGCTAATACGTGCAGAGGTGTAAAATTTGTTAGAAAATATCGATATGAATTTGAAACAGATAAAGCATTATTAAGAACTACTCAGTATTACCAGGACACAGGGTACATGTTCATTGCTCGAAGAGTTCAACTACTACTACTACTACTCATTGGCGCACCGACCCAAAGTGAGTCCTGGCCTCCGACACGAGTTTACGCCAGTTGTCTCGATTTAGCGCAGTCTCCCACCAGTCAACAGCTTGGAGATCGCGCAGGTCTGATTCCACAGCATCGCCCCAGCGGTACCTTGGACTTGGACGACCTATTGGCCTGCGTCCCGCTACGCGACCCAGGTAAGCCAGCTTAGCACCGCGATCCTCATCCATCCTAACAACGTGGCCGAGCCAACGGAGCCGGTGTGCTTTCGTCTCGCCGATAATATTGGGTGCAGCCACTATCTCCTCAATTTCGGCGTTCTTACGGACCCTAACACTACCGTCTTCCATCCTAACTGGACCCAAGATCTTCCGTAGAATTCGCCTTTCCGCCACCAAAAGTTTATTTTTTTCTTTAAGTGTTAGTGTCCAAGTCTCACACCCGTACATAAGTATCGGTCGTATGACCGTCTTGTAGATACGTATCTTCGTGTCGTTTCTTAGGAGCTTGGACACTAACACTTTATGAAGGGCAGCGCTACATCGCAAGGCGTTTTGTATCCGGACGTCTATTTCCTCCTCACGCGTGTTAGTGTCGGTCACGGTGCAGCCTAAGTATTTAAATTTGGCCACCCCTTTATAGACGGTATCCCCAACATGAAGGTCTTCCCTTTTAGCGCGCTTGTTTTTATAACGTTTCATGTGGAAATACTCCGACTTTTCCTGGCTAACACTTAGGCCCACCGTCTTCGCTTCTGCCTCCAAAACACGTGCAGATTCAACCACCTCCTGTTTGGATTCTCCTAACAAGGCCAGATCGTCCGCGTACCCTATCACCGTATGCTTGCCGTTCAATTGCAGTCCAATATCCAGTGCAAGTACTTTTCTGACAACATATTCTAAGACTAAATTGAAAAGCATAGGTGAAAGGGCATCGCCCTGCCGCCGAGTCCTGTTATTACCGCAAATTCTTCCGTTAGCCAGCCATTAGCCCTAACCCTCATTTTGCTTTCTCTGGTGGCAACCTCAATTACGTCCAGTAACTTCTTAGGGATATTAAAGTTTCTTAATATGGTGTACAGAGCCGCCCGATCAATGCTGTCATATGCTTTTTTGAAATCTACAAACAGGACGTGCATGCTCTGGGCGTATTCCCATCTCTTCTTGGATTCCATTTAAGGATTTTGTAATCTAATTATAATATAGATATAAATATAAAATCTATTGATGTTGCAATAAATAAAATTATTTTTAAATATAGTTTTTCGTTGGACACTAGCGATGACAGTATGTATTCTTTAATCGAGGCTAGAGTTGGGAGTATCGATTTACCGCTCGATTGAATCTAGTTTCCGAACTGAAATAACTATTCTCAGGTGAGGAGCGTGCGAAAGGGTACCGAAGAGTCACAACGACTACACGAGATTGGGAAAGGGTGGCTAGGTATGAAATTGATTATAGTACCGAAAAAAAAATACACTTTTCGTGAGCTTTTATACCTTAGACTTCTTAGAGCATTCAACCAAGCGGAGCGGCCATGTCTGTCATTTTCTATACAAAAAAGTCTGCCAATTTTTACCGTCAAAATAGCCACGTCAGATAGACGTTGGTCATACAATAAGTATGACCACTGATCATATATTTTCGGCAGAGGAAAACGCCTGTCGATGGCCGCTCTGGTTGATTAAATGCTATAAGTTTGATACAGTTGCTGTCTTTGTAAACTTTCTATTTTAAGTAAGTTTGTTTTAATTTCTTTCATGAATGCGCTTTCATAAACTTGGAAAAAGTGTCACGTTTACATTTGTTTACAATATTTTAAATTCTAACAGGAGCAGGAATATAAAACACGCACTCGGAAGATTTACTATCTCTCAAATCAAGTAACTTATGTCAACCCTCCAAATAAACTTTCTCCCCATAAACCTTTGTTTGCTTTCTATTTACAAAAACAAAATGGCCGCATAAATCAGAGTAACAGGGCCATCTGTTGGCTCTTATATAAATTCATAGCACGTCATAGGAGCATGTGACGTGAGTAATGGACCTAATATTTATAGTGAACGGCCTACTAGTAGGTTGAGAGCGATGTGTCAAAAAATTAGGCAGAGTTACGAACTTCGGCGTAGAAGCCTGGAGTTGCGAGCTATTGGTAATATTTTCAATGCAATTTTATATGGCTGACTAGCTTTTTTGAGTAGTCGACGCGCTGCCATCGCGGAAGGCCGCTCGTGAAAATGATCATCGTAAATTGATCGAAACATGTCGAGCAAAAATCGACCAAAATATGTGAGTGACCCACAATAAATATTTTTAATATGGCTGACTCTTACGTTACTACCGATTTTAACTCAAATATCAAGGTAGATTTACTATAGTGGGACAGAAAATGGCTATAGGCACTATATGGCTATAGTAATCATTTAACACCGAGCAGACCACTTGACAGATATCCATGTACCTTTCATATTAATATTAATACCCAATAAATGCCTCAACTTCTGTTTTATCCGAGAGCAAACATTGCTAATGGTACAAAACAAAAGTCGACAGCAGTTCTAATCTAATCGCACACGAAATCCGAACAGGTTGTCGAAACAACTGGGATAACCACGAAACACGGCGCAGAGTCGATAAAAAAGTACGAAATGCAGCGATGCGTGGCCCTTAAAACTTCTGTTGTTATTTGACTCCGAAATGGAGTACGTGTTTGAATATTCTCACATTATTTATTTTGACGTTGATATGAGTATCCTTTTGTAGGTAAATGTAGGCATAAGTGTTCAATATTTATTTTTATATTCTTATATTTTATCTGGTAAAATGTTTCTTCTTTTTGTAAATTGATTTAAAAAATGTCTTGTAAAAGATGCGGAACGTTTCTTTATGTTTTGAAGGCGGTTATTAAAAACCTACCTTGGGGTGAATACCACAGAGCGAAAAAAAGTGGATTATTTATGATATTTATTATTTTTATTATTCTAGGAGGGAACAAAGTGACACTTTTCTGTTCAAGTACATTAGTTTATTTTTCAGCCAGTTCGTATATTTAGTTCATAATTTTTTTTATATATAAAGTTAAAATAAATATGATTCAACCATAACATTTTTTAATTTTCTCTAAGGTTGTGTGAAAAGCAGTATGTGTCACATAGGAGCAGGGACCGGAACCGGTTACCATAACCTGGGTATTTCATAAGTAAACATCGGTATCAACGTTCAAATTTCGTGGCAATGTACGGTTGGCAGAAAAATAAATACAAACAAATCACTTAGTATTTTTAACCTTTATTTTGTATATGTAAATAAAAAAGCCCCTAAATAGTACATTTCCTAATTAGGGTGGTAAAACAAAGAAAGGCCGCGCAATCGCAATTGTTGCGGCCCAAGCTGCAAGCGAGGGACGTAATTATGCGATCGAGGGCTTTCTTTATTACCTCCCGTGTTGGAAAAATATGTGCACATTTGGCCAGAAAGCGGCTCTATCCGTACGCGTAGCGTGCGGAAAAAGCCACTTTATGTCCAGGTGTGGCATACAATATTTTACGAGTTAGAATAGATCACTAAAATTTGTTCCATAGATTTTGCTGTCAATCTTTGACGTCTGTAAGAATATATCCATTTTAAATGACTAAAAGATCTTTCCACGCTGACTGAGGTAATAGGAAGGTATGTCAAGCATTGAACATTTTGCACACAGTTTTTATTTACACTTTCTGGTATTTCAGCCTCGTTGTTTTTAGATAGTTGGTTAATTATTTGTACAGTCTTATAACCAGGATTTTTCTTTAATACACTTTTTAATTTAAAATAAACTTTTCTGGCATTTTGATGTAACCTTAACGTTGATATTTTTTTTTTTGCAAACCATGAACAATGTTTAATGATTAGGCTGAAATACCAGAAAGTGTAAATAAAAACTGTGTGCAAAATGTTCAATGCTTGACATACCTTCCTATTACCTCAGTCAGCGTGGAAAGATCTTTTAGTCATTTAAAATGGATATATTCTTACAGACGTCAAAGATTGACAGCAAAATCTATGGAACAAATTTTAGTGATCTATTCTAACTCGTAAAATATTGTATGCCACACCTGGACATAAAGTGGCTTTTTCCACACGCTACGCGTACGGATAGAGCCGCTTTCTGGCCAAATGTGCACATATTTTTCCAACACGGGAGGTAATAAAGAAAGCCCTCGATCGCATAATTACGTCCCTCGCTTGCAGCTTGGGCCGCAACAATTGCGATTGCGCGGCCTTTCTTTGTTTTACCACCCTAATTAGGAAATGTACTATTTAGGGGCTTTTTTATTTACATATACAAAATAAAGGTTAAAAATACTAAGTGATTTGTTTGTATTTATTTTTCTGCCAACCGTACATTGCCACGAAATTTGAACGTTGATACCGATGTTTATTCATAAGGTTATTTTTGAGGTTGTTTTAAAAACCCTGATATAACGGTAACCTTATGATGAGGTAACCGTATTGATACGGTTACCGTATCGATCAGGTTAACCTAAGGTAACACTAACCGCATTAAAAACCCAATCAATTCGGTTACCGAATCATAGGGTATTGAGGCAGCTCAAACGAATGTGATCTTTACGAACACTCAGATTAGGCTCATTATTAAATTGCTGTAGTGGCTTTGAGCACGGGGCTGGTCAACTAAGCTCCCAGTACAAACAAACAGGTTTTGCCGGAAACGTCGCGCGTCGTTTATTGTGTTCATCTTTAACAATATTTGTACTTTTAGGTTGAATTGAAATTGGAGCGCGGCTGCATTTCGTTTGGTTATTTTGTTTTTACATTATTACTATACTAACTTTGGAGAAATTACGGATACGGATTCGTGCATAATGTGCATATGAATTAAAATGTATTGTTGTATTTATCAAGTATGTACATGTATGTGTACAATAAAATATGAATATATATATATTTTCTCCAATGTGCTCGGAAATTTTCAGCTTACTGTATCAAAATGAGTACGTGAAGTTCTTCATTTTTTACCAAAACGAATTAAAAAAAAAACATTATTTACCTGTTTTAGCGGCCGTGAAGTAATTTGTCAACGCCATAAATATGTATACACTTTTGCACCTTACTCCATTGTAATAAGGTTCAAAGTGTATACATATTTTAGGCGTTGACTAGTAAACCTATTACTGTATTGTTTTTTACCTTTTAAACTTTTCATCCGACTAAGAAATATCATTTCAAACAGCCAATACTTAAGCGACGTCTATACACCATCTGAACGGCAATCCCTTCAAACTGTAGGATAGAGCGAGATAGTTAGATCAAAAACCTTGGTTGTCTCGTTCTTTGTCATAGCACCGCGTCTGATCGTGCGAATGAGGCTTAATACAATCATAGACAAAACAACTATTTTTAAGGTTTAATCTTGTATCTGTTGCATAAAAGGAGCATATTTAATACTGTCTGAAATAGCTTTAGACGAAAATTTCTTTTTAAATATTATTTGAATGAAAATTGGCAGTATACATAGTTCTTAATACTTTAAAAAAAAATTATAGAGGGAAGCTAATTCATGATATTGCACGCTAATAACGTAACCAAAATCTGTAATTTATTTCATCTACTTTACTTTATTTCCTCGCACATTTAGAGAAAAGCACTATATATGCCTCGGCGGGAATAGAAATTCGTGGACTCGTCTTATTTTTTACTTAAAAAATCGCTCATCCACGAATTTCCCTTTCCCGTCCTCTGCAATAATGTACTATTTTTTTATTAAAATAAAAATAAAATAAAAATAGAGTAAAAATAAAATAAAAATAAAATTAAAATAAAATAAAAAAAGAATAAAAATAGAATAAAAATAGAATGAAAATAGAATAAAAATAGAGTAAAAATAGAATAAAAATAAAATAAAAAAAGAATAAAAATAGAATAAAAATAGAATAAAAATAAAATAAAAAAAGAATAAAAATAGAATAAAAATAGAATGAAAATAGAATAAAAATAAATTAAAAATAAATAAAAAATAAAAAATAAAATAATATAAAATAAAAATAAAATAAAAATATAAAAAATTATTTTATTTTTATTTTATTTTTATTTTTTTTTTATTTTACTTTTATTTTATTTTAATTTTTTTTTTATTTTTTTTTATTTTATTTTTTTTTATTTTTATTTAGTTTTATTTTATTTTTATTTTATTTCTATTTTATTTTTATTTTATTTTTATTTTATTTTTATTTTATTTTTATTTTATTTTTATTTTATTTTTATTTTATTTTTATTTTATTTTTATTTTATTTTTATTTTATTTTTATTTTATTTTTATTTTATTTTTATTTTATTTTTATTTTATTTTTACTCTATTTTTATTTTATTTTTATTTTATTTTTATTTTATTTTTATTTTATTTTTATTTTATTTTTATTTTATTTTATTTTTATTTTATTTTTATTTTATTTTTATTTTATTTTTATTTTTATTTTATTTTTATTTTATTTTTATTTTATTTTTATTTTATTTTTATTTTATTTTTATTTTATTTTATTTTATTTTATTTTTATTTTATTTTATTTTTATTTTCCTTTAAAATTTACTTTTTTTTTCATTCTTATGATATTTTCATTTATTTTTATTTTATTATATTTTTACTTTACTTTTTTTTCATGCTTGAGCAACGCGACTACTACGATAATAGCTCTATACGGGTAGTTAGCTAGTTTCATTAAATGTTAAATCTCGACATTAGCTTTCAATAGTATTCAAATGTAGGAAAGAAAAAACAACCCAGGTTACAATAACCCAATGAAAACCCCTAACAAAAACCCTATCGCGATGGGGTTTTGAGGTTAACCGTGTTAGAGGTTACGGTTACCGCTTCAATACCTGTTACCACTATGATTCGGTAACCTCATGATACGGTAACCGTATCATGAGGTTACCAAATTGATTGGGTTACCGAAATGATAGGGTTAAGCCTAAAGAGGGGTTTTCCGGTCCCTGCATAGGAGCAAAACTATTTTCAGCTTGGGCGTTAGCACTTGAATCCCTCACTACGCTCAGGAGTCTACTTTAGAATGTCTCACTCCGCTCGGGATTGTATTATAGACCCCATCGCTTAGTCTGGGATTCGATGTCCACCCTCGTGGTAAATATTTCATATTGCTCCCTTGTTACACAATCTACTATTTTTCTACTCCTAGTGGAGACTTTAGCCCCGATATTTCAACGAAATGGTTTTAGATACCACTCTCAATCCTATAATTGGCGTATTGAAGTACTGGAGTAGAAAAAGAGTTTGATCCTCTGTTCTAACGTCCCGAAATTAGTTTGCGGTGACGACTGAACTTCCGCTCGGAGTTAATTAACGGCCGGCAAGCAAACAAACAACATTAGCACGCAGGCTCCAGGCCCGGAAAGCTACATTTTACGCATGCCTAATTGAAGTGGTAAAATATTTTAGAGGTACAGTTCAAGTCGAGTAAATTTTAAAGCTCTTAAGCTTAATAATTACTAGACATATACAGTTGTAGCCTAGCAGTAAGGCATGTGGATTTCGGTGACTTAACTGCGTTTTTCGAAAGTTATGTACAAAAACAAAAATTAGTGGAATAAAAATAAAAACCAAAACAAACCTAAACTAAAATGGTACTTAAATTTTTTTAAGGAACCGCCGCCCACTGAAAAGCTCATTTTTTATATATTAGTACTTACCTCATCCCTATCCTCATTGCAGTTCATATCTCTATTCTTTTCCCGTGAACCAAATTTCTGTGAAAAAGTAATTAAGAGGTCTAACCTCATGATAAGAAAATTAATTGAGCGCTGGTAGCCTCGCTGTAAGACGTCCGACTTTCAATCCGGATGTCTAGGGTTCAAACCCTGGCTTGTACTACTAAGTTTTTCGGAACTTTTGTGCACAATATCATTTGATTTACCAGTAGCTTTTTGGTGAAGGAAAACATCGTAAGGAAACCAGACCTAATCCCGATAAGGCCTAGTTTCCCCTCTGGGTTTGAAGGTCCGATTGCAGTCGCTTTCGTAAAAACTAGTGCCGACGCCAATTCATGGGGTTAAGTTGTCAAGCGGACCCCAAGTCGGGACAAACGCTAGGAGGAAGAAGAAGAAGAATAAGAAAAATAATAATTATCTGAGTATTTACTTAATATCTGTAGTCGGTACTTCAAATGTTTTTTTTTTGGTTCTTTTTTGCACACCTTATTTTACATAAAATGAATAAGACTATAATTCACGAAACAGAAAAGAAAATTGCTTTGTTTTATACTGAAATTGTATTGCAAGGGCTTATTTATTAAAAATTCAAAGTTTTACAAAGCTAATAATGAAGCCAGCCAAGCTGAGCCAATCAATGGAAGACTCTCAAATATAAATCTCAAATTTCTTTACGTTTTAAAAATTAATGAAATCAGACTGTACAAAAATAGTAGTTTGCATAGTGAATAAAAAGACCTTACCTACAGAGTTGGAAATAATTAAAATGTGCGACGTAGCCCGTTACGAATTTCCGACGAAAAGTATGGAGGAGAGAAACGAGGTGGTGAGTTTGTTGCAGAGACGGGCACTATTATTACGGAACGACTTTATTTCGTATTGTGTTTTTTAGCTCATGATATGGCATATTTTGTGGTAGCCCAACAAAACGTACATAATATATAATTTTGAACAAAAATAATCGATTTCACTTAGACTCCGCTTTTCCAGGAGGAAATGGCCGAGTTGCTGTTAAAAAACACTGAAATCACTAAAGGTAACACTGAAAACCTATAATAGTTGAAGAATTCCCTCAATTTCTCCAGGATCATCAGATCCGGACCTGGTAACAATGGGATCAATTGTGAAGTATGCTTTCAAACAATAAAAGAATCTTCCAAATCGTTTCAGCCGTCTTCGGTGAAAATATATACATATAAGTAGGTATAAAAAAACAAAGATCCCGACGAATTGAAATCCTTCGAAATCTTGAAGTCGGTTGTAAAAGCGCTTTTGACACACTCGTATCTTTAGCAAGGAGATCGGATTCGTAAATTACGTAAGCCACCTAAGAGCGTATTACAGACACTAGCTAAGGGTATTAGATAGATCAAATCTGGTCGAAGCGGCACACAGATAGCCCTACAAGATGAATAATAATAATAATAATAAGGGTATTAGAGCAGAGCAGCGATTGCAACGCTCAAATGCCTTATCAGTTTAATGCCTGCATTCCACAAATCGACAGTCGCTGTGGCCAAACTCGGTCAGGAGCATCATATCATGATGTTCGTTTACATCAGGTGGGATACACCTGTTTACCACTGTCACGATATTCAAAATATCTAAAGGTAAAAACATAAGTTTTTAAGATACTATACCCTTAAAAAATATTCTCGTCTCTACGAGAGCCAAATTATTAGTCAAGTTAAAATCAGTATTTTTATATTAAAACAGCCTCGATTTACTTGTTTTTTCTCATGCTAAAAGAGTGATCGTTTAGGCGTTTTGTTTTATTGAAACAATTACTCGGTTAGATTAGAACGGGCACAAAAGAGAAACACAATCCCAGCCAAACGTAATTACAACCCTTTTTCAAAACGATTCGGAACGAGACACTACAGCCACGAGGCTTAGAATCATTCCTTAGAATGAAATGAAAATGCTGAAATATAATAAAAATCGTTAATTGTTTTTTCGTTGGAAAGGTTTTAAGTTTGCCTCAAGCGTTTACCCTTAGGGATTTTCTACTAGTCGACTATAATGCTTTAATTGAGACTTGTGGACCGAACTACTTAATGGCGCATACTTATATTTTAATGCCGCAAATTTGGAAATGGATTTACATACAATATTATACAACGATCGGAGGCCGGTATAAATTATATGGAGGGAGCAAGTTTTGTAAGGCGTTCGTCGAGCGTATTTTTTACCGGCTTGCCTATTTTGAGCACTCGTAGAAAAAGTATAGTACTCGACTGAAAAGCTTTTCATTAGGCCACAATTGTATAAAATACTATTAATATTTTTATTCTGTTCTCCTTTTCTTGAAATGTGTGCCCTCCCGTGCATAAGACCGTATTTGAATTGGCAATATATTACGCGAGCGCTCGATAAAATAAACGATGGTAAATAAAGAAGGATTGTCTAAAGGCAGTTACGAGTTAGATACTCGTAACTGCAGAATTGCACATCTATTGTCGTTAGGCCTTGCTAACTCTGTACTACTTAGCTAATTAAACAAGATTTTTGGAAGTAATTCAATTCGCTTTTACAGCCTACCTACCGTACAAAAGATAGCTGGAAGTTTCGTCTCCATTTTTTAAATTCCTAATGGCAACCTCCCTTCGCAAAGTCTCTTCAAAGATAACGATTACGAGGAAAGCTGAGCCGTCAAGATAAAAATGTAAAGGATCACTTCGCCTTACTTAGGTACTATCTATTTATCTATTCAGCCTGTATCCATCCACTGCTGAGTATAAGGTCTCTCCTTTATTACCCCACTATCCTCGGTCTTGTGCCAGTCCCATCCACTGCACACCCGCCTCATCTGCTGCATCTGCTACTGTACTTAGGTACTATAAACGATTAAACATCATAAACATGTAATGTTTACTTGGTAATATTGGGATGACCAGTTGTAGGCATCGCGTCTTCCTACCATCATCGGACATCACAAACACTCTTTAGTAAGTATATAATGCCTACGATGCCCAACTTTGCCTTGAAGCTAAAGAGATTCGTGTAAGATTACCTATTAACAGTATTGCAATTTTATTAAATTCAATACGACTTTCTCCGGTGACGGCCGTTTTTATTGCCAGCAGATAATATAACTTTTAGAAAACATAATTATTTACTTAATGTGTTTTCTAACAGTTTCAAATTTGAATAAGTATTATTTAAGTCTCAATTTTGGGCCATAATACTCATTTTATCTAACTAAAATGCCAACTCACTCGATAAATTTCCCTAAGGGCTAATTTGGCTATGCATACTCTCAGTGATCCAGAGGTGACACTTCGTCACCTCTGGATCCCTAAAGCGGTTATCACACTGGCGCCGCCACCGCATGCGGCGATGGAATGCAAGAATACATAACATAAATATTCTTTTTCTACTCCCGTACTTTAATCTGTCATTTATACATTCGTCATCACCTATATAACAACATAGATAATATACTCGAAGAAAAGTCTACCTAGTCTATTCCCCAAAATAGCACTTGTTCTATAAAAGCGCCAAAATAGAACTGCTTGCTGTCATGACTTTAGAAGAAAATAAATTACTGCCAACCTAAGAAACCTAAATAAACGCAGCGTTTTTTAAAAAAAAACTTTAAAACAGAAAAATTTTAATGAACCACAGACATACTTTGTAGTTTTTGCGTTCGTTTGTGGGGGCAAACTGCAAACTTTGAAACTAAATATATTTTAATATGATTTTAACGAATCTCTGTCGCTCTGAATTGATAATTGATTAAATAACGATTGTTTGTGTTAGTATTCTTCTTGAAATACTGTGTTTTAAAAGGAGAAACTTAAATTATTGTTGAATTTATTGATTATGTGACAAAATAACTGCAATATCCATGTTGTGTTCAATTTCGGATTTTATGTAAAAGTAAGTGTAGTCGTAGAAAAAGTATTGTATGCAACGTCGTATTAGTAGGTCAAAAAATGTTCGTGGCGTTTTTCTTAACAATTTTCGCCTCCGGCTCAAATTGTTACCCACGCCACTCACCTTTTTTGACCCCTCTTATACAACTATTGCATAAACTACTATTATTGCAAACCTCAAATTAAAGAAACAAAGTATACACAAGTTACACAGAAAAGTAGAGGTAAAACAATTGGCGGTCTTATCGCTAAAAAGCGATCTCTTCTAGACAACTTTTGGAAAGCGTAAATCATCTATATATATAAAAGAAGAAGCTGACTGACTGACTGACTGACTGACTGACTGACATATCAACGCACAGCCCAAACTGCTGGTTCTAGAGATTCCAAATTTGGCACGTAGGTGCCTTATAAGGTCTAGGGGTGCACTAAGAAAGGATTTTTCAAAATTCACCCCGTAAGGGGGTAAAATGGGGGTCCAAAGTTTGTATGGAGAAACCAGATTAGTTTGACTATATTATTTGAAATTTCACCGAATTATTCCTAACAATAAATGAGTAAATACGTGTGTCAGCTTTTTTGAAAATTCAACCCCTTTAAGGAGGAAATGGGGGTGAAAAAATCTGAAAATCAATATGGGTATCGTGTCTATGGTTTATCGGGTCGCTGATTAAGAAAACAACAACTATTTTATTGTACAACGTGGCAGGCGTGAAATATCATCCCCCAGGGGATGAAATAGGGGTCCAAAGTTTGTATATGGAAACAAGATTAGTTTGACTATCGTATTTGAAACTTCACCGAAGTATTCCTAACAATAAATGAGTAAACACGTGTTTCAGCTTTTTTGAAAATTCAACCCCTTTAAGGGGGAAATGGGGGTGAAAAAATCAATAAATCAATATGGGTATCGTTTCTATGGTTTATCGGGTCGCTGATTAAGAACACAACAACCATTTTAATATACAACGTGGCAGGCGTGAAATATCATCCCCCAGGGGTTGAAATGGGGGTCCAAAGTTTGTATGGGGAAACAAGATTAGTTTGACTATCTAATTTGAAACTTCACCGAAATATTCCTAACAATAAATGAGTAAAAACGTGTTTCAGCTTTTTTGAAAATTCAACCTCTTTAAGGGGGAAATGGGGGTGAAAAAATATAAAATCAATATGGGTATCGTTTCTATGGTTTATCGGGTCGCTAATTAAGAAAACAACAACCATTTTATTATACAATGTGGCAGGCGTGAAATATTATCCCCCAGGGGGTGAAATGGGGGTCCAAAGTTTGTATGGGGAAACAAGATTAGTTAGACTGTTTTATTTGAAACTTCACAGGATTATTCCTAACAATAAATGCGTAAACACGTGTTACAGGTTTTTTAAAATTCACCCCCATTGGTGACAAAGTCTGAAAATCAACATGGGTATCGTTTCTATGGTTTATTGGGTAGCTGATTACGAAAAAAACAATGATTTTATAAAACAACGTGGTGGGCGTGAAATATCATCCCCCTGTTAGGGTGCGATAGGGTTGAAATGGCTAAATATCAATATGGGTGTCGATTTATGGTATTTTGGGACGTTAATTACGAAAATGGCATCGATTTTGAAATTTTGGTATAGAAATAGTTTTAATCCCGGGAAAAGACATAGATTAGGGCAGCCCTTAAGGGGCTGAAAAGGTGATTGGAATGGAATGTTGTATGGATAATTTTTAACCGTTGAACTGATTTAAATGAAACATGGTATAATAATAGTTTAAATTTCGGGAAACGACTAAGGGTAGTTTTCATTGAAAAAAAAGTAACCCTTAAAGGGGTGAAAAGAGGTTTGGAAGTTTCTATGGGATTTGTTGAAATCGGGGTACCGACTCCGATTCGCACTCAGCCGCGAGAAATTCTCATGAAATCATTTATTTATTTATTTATTTATTCAAATTATTCGTTACACAGCATTACAGTAAAAACCAAGGCACTGCGAACTACAAACCAAAATATATAATAAAAAAATATATAAACAAAATATATCATGCTGAAAGCGTCTTTAAAAAAAATGGAATAAAAAAAATGTTCTCTTGAGAAAAACTCTTGAGGCGCAAGTAAGACCCACACTTGCCGGGTTTTTTTTATTTCCTAAAATCATTACTTAAGGGGGTGAAATGGGGGTTGAAAGATTTAATGGGGCTTTTTTAAACGTTGAACCGATTGAGATGAAACTTGGTATAGAGATAGTTTGTGTCCCGAGAAGCGACAAAATAGTATTTATTCCGAAAAACAACTCTTACGGGGTGCAAAGTAAAGGGGTTGGAAGTTTTATAGAGAATTATTTACAGCTGAACCGATTTAGATGAAATTTAGTATAGACATAGTTTGAGTCTCAGAAAACGACATAGGACACTTTTATCCGGAAAATCAACCCTTTTAGAGGTGAAAAGGAGGTTGAAGGTATGTATCGGGAATTGATACCCGCTTAACCTATTTAGATGATTTGGTATGGAGGTAGTTTGAGTTCTGGGGAAGGATACATAATAGTTGTTATTCCAGAAGTCATTCCCTAAGAGGGTAAAAAGGGGGATCTATTACTAATTCCACGCAGAGGAAGTTGCGGGGAAAAACTTTTATTCATTAGAGTAGAAATCTGCATTAATCATAATCTCTTAGTAAATAAGTTACTACAAGCAAGTCGTTGCTGGCGATGGCGTAACAATAAAAGAAATATTGCAACCATTTCATTAAAAAAAAATAAGGGAAAGCCTTCATCAAAATGTCATATACCGAAACCTCCAGAAAGTAACAAATACTTTTCCGAAAAGCGCATCTAAATCGGTTCAGCCAAACGCGAGATAATCGCGGACAAACATACATACAATACAGAAATGAGGGTCAAACTGATAATCTCCTTTTTAGTACTTTTAGTACGCGGGCGAAGCCGCGGGCAACTGCTAGTACATACATATGCAGAGCGCTATCACGCTCGCGCACCGGCGCCGCATGCGAAAACCGCAGGAGTGTGAAAACCGCCTAAAGCGTGTTACAGACAGTATCTGTATACTGATATATGTAAGTAGCGTCAAATTAACTGATGAACTCGTCAGTTAGATTCTGTCCGGAAAGAATAGTGTCGTAGAATGTATGAGCTCCCATATAAACCACGACACTTTTCTTTCCGGACAAACTCTATAAGAATGATAAGTAAAGTAACTAAAAGCTAAGCTAACCAAAAGAGGCCGCATTCTGTGTGCCCAGGCGGGGAGCTTCTCAGGTGGCACTAGCAGATTAGACTGGCAGGAAACATTCCTTCCATAGACCTATAACATGTAAAGACGCCAAACCGCGAGAAAATGTAGAAAAAAGTTAGCAGTTTTATAAAAAAAAACTCAACACGAAGGTTTTTTTTTAGATAAATCTGTTATAACATGATGAGTCGTAATCTCGAGAGTGCACAACTGCACACTTACAGCCGTATTCATAAAAAATCCTTAATCGGCGCCTGATATTCGAACCAGTTGATACGCTGATTAGGCTTAATTCAGGCTCGTAACTTTACTTGATTCATAATCAAAAATTATCCTGCTCATATCTGATCCACCGCTTATTGATAGATTAGACGCGTTATGTTGGCACTTTTGGAAAAATCATAGACAAAAACCTGGTTTCATCACATTTAAAAAAAAGTTTGACAGCCGTGACAGCGAATTAGCGGGAAACCGCAAACATTGCGAAAATAAATTTGTTTGTTTTGTTCATCAACATCATTAATCTAAAAAAATGGATCCCGTGAAGAAAAGGAGCGAAAACTGGACAGCGGAGGATAAAGTAAGAAATGCGAATATATACATGATACGTAAATTTGATCATTGCTTGTGTTTAGAACTAAAGTTCTTAATGAGTCTAATTATCGATACGTCTTCCTCAGATGTTGCTGCAGGAATTAGTCAAGGAAAGGGTGGCAATTATAGAAAACAAAAACACGGACACCAACACGAATAAAAGGAAGGTCGCTGCATGGGCAGACCTACTACAAAGGTTGGTAAAAGTCATTAGGTAGCACCTTGGTAGGCAGTACCTACAAGTACTGGGAGAGTTGTATTTTCAGGGAGAGTTTAAAACTTGTAACTCATAATATTATAGTAATTGTCATTATGAATTAATTACCTACCTACTTGTCGCTTTCAGTTTTAATTCAAGTCGAAATGGTGGGATGCGAACCGTTGCGCAGCTCAGGGTTCAGTGGGGTTCTCTCAAAGCTGGGGAAAAAAGAAAACTAGCTGTCGAAAGGAAGGCGAGACAAGCGACTGGTGGCGGCCCCCCTCCGCGAGAAAGCCCCACTGACCACAACAGCATAAATGCTTGGCTGCCGCAGGAGTTTGTGACGGACAACAACGAATTCGACTCCGACTCTGTAACTCAGGTGAGTACCTACTTAAAGTTCACCTTTAAAGAACGTAAATAAATTCTGTTAGATGAGGTAGGTACCTACGAGAGTCACGGCCTTTCATTGTTGAGCCATTTACGGTTCAAGCTAGGTGTTTTTAGTGATTTTTTGTATACTATACTGAATTCATACTTATTTTTCTTATCAGGTAAACAACACTTTTCAAGGTTACGAGTATTATCGCACTTTTCTCTAGCATTGTCACTTAAATTATTGTTGTAACTTAATTACACTTACAAAGTATTGAATTCAACCAAGTAACCAATGAAAAATATCTTTTCTAATAAAATTGTCTTCAATAATCGAAGTAAATAACGAATAATCACAAAAGTAACAGAGGGCCTACCGCGATAATCGAAAATCAACAAAACGATGGTGCCGTCTCTATCGCTCTTGCATATACGAAAGAGAGTGACACAAATAGACGATTCGATGAACGAAGTCTTCGCGGTTATAGGCCGACGTTGTACCTAGTGTCGACATTGACGCACGTTTATTTACATGATAAGACAAGTAAGCATGAATTCTGTATAGGTATATTTTGCTTCTTGTACCTACAGTAGACGTCAAAAATAATATATGTTTACGCCTTTGCATGATTTGCATCATAGGTACAACTTCGTAGCAAAGGTTTAATCATATTTGTGACGTATTGTCCATATTATCAATGGAATTTTATCATGTGACATGTTGGACGGCGTAAAGAATTGTAGTTTTCGAACGTCGCTGTCGGTTGGGTTGACGTGTGACCTCAGTGACCTCACGCCACTGTGATCTGTGATGGCTTATGAATTTTATGACGAGTATTAGAGAACGAATATTATAATCAAACAATACTTAATTGAAACAATAAACTACGTTCTAACGTTACAAGGTGCTATAAAATGCAAATACGGAGTTGACATTGATGTTTGGTACACCAAGTGTTCGTAGTGCCAAGTGTTATCAAGTGCCTACAATATGCGCCATGTAATTGTTGTGTTTGGACGTTTCACAAGTTTTAAGCACTGTAACAAAAGGTAATGTTTTTAGATAGATAGATTGGTTTATTATCAGCAAGTATACATTAAGCTATAAAATGCCCTGCAAAACTGTTTCCACAGTTCTGCTGCAGATTAGATAGGTAATTACATAATTACTTACTTAACTTTGCTATGCTACTTATTTGACTACCTACTTCATTTTAACATAGGTATCTTAGATGGATATCCCAGTTTGTACTGTTATCTGTATCTGTAAAATCAATATTAGGCAGGCAATCAGTTTAATTATCCTGATTGTTAAGGCATGAATGATATTTATGCATCCAAGCTGTTTAAGTCCTAGTTACTAGAAGTACCATTTAGATACCAACTTGTTAAGATTTAGATAATAACTTGATAAGGGTAAATGTTCAACCCTTTGAACTCCATACATCATATGCAAAAACGTCACTCACACACCAAGACAATGGATGAAAGCGAGCCAATATAAACCTTACATATGAAGGTTACTACAGTGTACACTGTATTTAAGCCATAATACTTAAGTGTTCTTACCAGCTGTAGTCCCAACTACTCATGACTCCTTTAGATGTCCTTGATGTTCAAAAGGTTAATGGATTTTATGATGGTTTAGATTAGCTGCCTTATTTAGAGAATCAATGAAAGAAAATGAACAACGAATGAATGTAGAATTAAGTGATATGTAGATAGTCTGCATTAATTAATAATGAATAAATGAAGTTGCATACATTCTCTGCCTACAGTGCCTATTTAGGGTGGGGTAGGGTAATTCAATGGATATAAATTAAACATAAATATTGGTAAATAGCATTTAATTAAATACAAATGTTGTTTTCTTCTTTCAGACAATTCAAGTAGCGGGGAGTGCTGGAGTCGAGGTTGGAGAACTGGCCATCCCAAACCGACAAGCCTCTCCGGCCCCAGAAACTGCAACACCTGCCCAAGCATCACAGGCCCCACCAGTTCTGACACCCGCCCATACCCCACCGGTACCAGCCAGGCAAGACGGGCCAGCCCGCCAACCTAGGACAAAGAAAAGAAAGGTTATTAATTATGACGTGATGTTTATGATTAAACTTAAATTAGTAGTAGGGCTCGAACTGCGAACTCGCGATTTCCTTGACCATTATAACAAGACCCTTATGATGATTGTTTCGCGCCTTCTAGCTCCATAACCCCCTGATTGATCCTGCTCATATACAAACTTTCAAATTATATGAATCTCAGCTATAAATCCAGCAAATTTCATAAAAATCCGAAAATTTTTACTAATGTCATCGCAGAACAACTATTCAAAATCTAACAGCCATCGAAATGCAGGGACATATAGGTAGCCAGCTGACAGTACCGTTGTGTCCAAAGTTCTCTGTAAAAACTTTGCTTGAATGTTTATTTATTAAAATTATTTTCATTTTCAGACTTCGCGTCCGGGAGATGAAAACCCCGCGAGAGATATTGCGACCACTGAGATAAACTGCAGGGAAGAACTGCACCAATATCAACTTAAATATGAAAAAATGAGAATAGAAAATGAAGAGAGGAGAAAGGAAGTGCTGCAGTTAAAGAAACAATTACTGCTCACCAAAATTGATTATTTCAAAAAGAAAATGGATTAGGTGGGTTTTGGTGAGAAGTAATTGTTCCTTTAACTGCGATACTGCGGTACTTTCTTTCTCCTCTCTTCGCTTTTTAGGGTTAAAAAGCGACCAAGTGCGAGTCGGACTCACGCATGAAGGGTTACGTACCATTATCTATAAAACCTATCGAATAAATTACTATCGCAAGGTCGTATCTGCCTAAGTACGTAGTTTTTTGGAGATAACTCAAAAACGCCTAAACCGATAATGTTTAAAATAATTTTCGTTGAAAGCATATTCAAAGGTGCATCTTCTTAATTTTTTTAATTTTTTGAACTTACGGTTCAAACGTTACGGGGGGGCACAATTTTTTAGACTTTCGGAGTGATACTTTCTGAATATATCCACTTAATCAAAAAATGTTTAAAAAAACCTCAATGTTATTTTTAAAGACCTATCGAGTGGATCATTCAAGAGGATACATCTTTGCATATTCTTTTCACGAAAATTATTTTGAACATAATCGGTTAAGGTGTTTTTGAGTTATCTCTAAAAAACTACGTAAATATTTTAGCTAGTAGCAGTAATAGTTACGGAACCCTCCATTATGCGTGGTCCGACACGCACTTGGCCGGTTTTTATTTGCTGCAGTTCTTCCCTATTTGTTCATTTGTTTTTTATTTAAAAAGTTATTGTTATTGTTTTACAATAAATTATAGTTCTTGGAATTTTACATGGTCTTTTAGTAAAAAAAACTTATAAAATTGAAAATCTATTTAGCATTGCAGATGAAAGATAAGAACACATTTTACTGAAATGTTAGGGGCTACAGAATAGTGAAATATGTAATGTGGGTGAAAAACTTAGATAAAGCCCCTCTTGCATGTAGTAGTGGACTGTTCGAACAGGCGTTTGTTTTGCTTGTGTTCCATATTTTAAACATGTGAGTGTAAAAAGCCATTCGAACAGATCAACTACATATAAGAAGGACTTCACTAATGTTTTTAATGGAATAAGGTGTAAAATGTAAATATACCTACCTACTTTCTTTCATAAATGACTACCTATTATCCCTTAGACCATTATCAAAGTGGCGCTGCGACCACACGCATTCGGCACCGCCAGTGACTACTGCCGTCATACGAAAAACAGACGCAACTAGTATAGTTCTTTTTGTGAGTACTTAACTGCATTTTATACATATTTAAAATCGTCATTTTTACTCATTAGCCGTGTCTTTATCTGACACACCGCCTCGCGAGGAAATTACCGCGCGCGGCAGCTCGGTTAGTGTGGACGTGCCTCGGCCGAGGCATTGCGGCCGCCAGCGCGTTTGTCTCGGTCGAGGCACGTCTACACTAACCGAGCTGCCTGCCTGCGACTGGTGTGGACACGGCTATTCAGAATATGTATAAAAATCATTATCGAAAAAAAAATTATGCGTCTTTTTCCGTATGAGCCCGTTGGCACGAGTTTTTTAAACGGTCGTTAAAAAAACGTTTAAATAGAACAAATTGAAATCCTTGTACTTAAGTTTTTGTTACAGCTGACCTACAGCTTCGTAGCTTGGCTTGGCGAATTTGTATGTAATCGTAGCGCAGCTTAGGGCCCTTGCACACTGCGTTTTTTAAACGCGCCGTCGACGTGTGTTTCGGGAACGCGCGTCGTCAGCGCGTTTGTATCGATACAAAATTCCTTAGCTCTGGGGGAAAGGCATCCCTAAAGTGGGACTTTTACCGCACGATCCGGACCGAAGCTTCCTTGCTCAAGTTTCTAACGCTTCGGCCCGGCCTGATGGGTGAGCGTTACAGGTATTGATTACCTACTTGCTTATTCAAAGTGGCGATGAATAAAAGCACGAAGATGTACGTTGATTGCCGCCCTGTTGACTGCTTCAACCACTTCATCTTCATTCTCCTGCATGTCTGCGTCATCTTCATCATCATCTGAGTATAAGTAAAATAATGTCAATCATTACGTACAAATGTATTTCCTTTTTATGACATATTATTAGGTACAGCTATTGTCGAAGCTATGTTCTACATGTGTGTGTTTTCCAGCAAAAGGTACATCATTGTCGGTTGTTAATAGAGTTTATTTCTAATAAAAATTACCTACCGCCACTGATAGGTACAGTCATCGCTATAAATATGTGTAGGTACACTTTTGCACCTTATTCCGTTGTAATAAGTATCTATATTGTTGACTGTAGGCACCTATCCGCCGTAGCAAGTGTAGCAACGTAGAAGATAATATGTGGAGTCAAGTTCAGCATAAATAATTAAACGTTGGCAATAAGGTAGGTACATATGTTATATAATTTAGTTCTGAATTCAATGAGAAGTAGGTACTAATGATATATGATAAACCATTTAGAAACGAAATATCAATGAATATGAGCATAATAAGTAAGATATTTCTACCTAGAAGCTCATCATTGTGCTCGATGGCAATATTGTGCAATACTGCTAGAGCGATGACCGTAGTCTTGACATTCTGCAGCTTGACCGCCATGCCCTGCAGTAAACACCGAAAGCGTGACTTCCACACTCCGAAGCAGCGCTCTACGGTGTTGCGCGTCGCAATGTGAGCCTGGTTGTAGCGCTCCTCGGAGGGGGATTGGGGCCTCAAAATGGGTGTGAAGAGGTAGGGTTCCAACTTGTATCCGGAGTCCCCTAGGAGCCTCTTCCCTCCAAACTCCCCCGCTTCGAAGCGCTCTTTCAGCCGGCACTCGTTAAATATGCGAGCATCGTGGGTGCTGCCGCGCCATCTTGCCACCACGTCACGTATCTTGAGGTCCGCGTCGCATGTAACCTGTTAATAGTGACAATGATTCAAAATGTAATTAATATTGTAAAACCTGTATGTAATATTTATGTAGGTACCATAAGGGTAAATGGTATCATGCACTGTAATATATATTAGGCATCACAGGTAGTTATAATAATAGTTATTTACCTGGACATTCAAGGAGTAGTAGCCTTTTCTATTGATATAGTATTGGGCGGCATCGCCGCCACACTTTTTAATTCTCATGTGCGTGCAATCAATGCACCCAATTATAGTCGGGAAACCCCGCAACGCGTAAAAACGCCGACAGGTTTCTTCTCTTTCTGCGGCGTTGCATGGCATTTTGATATAGCGAGCAGAGTGTTTGGCCAGTGCCCGCGCCACTGCTGCGCACACTCTGCTCACGGTTGGTTGCGAGAGCCCGTGCAGCTCTGCTGCATCATCTTGGACCTGCAATTTATATTTTTTTCAGTATGTTTTAGGTCTTATATTGGTGGGTAAGCATAAACAATAAAATCGATACCAAATTTTTACATAATCACGTGAGAAAGTCGACAAAAACACGCTGAACGTAAAAAAAAACGTACGAAAATAATTTACTTACCTCTTTGCGACCCCAACACCTAATTGCAGTGAGGACCTGCAGCTCTGGTGCGAGGCCAGCACCTCGACGGTCCTTAGCCAGGTCCTCCCGCACTAACTCCACAATATACCGGATCGTCCCCTTTTCAAACCGATATCTTCGCCGAAATTCGATATCCGGTAAGTCCTCCATAGGATCAGTCCTTTTATGGTATATTTTATGACGCCGCGGTCGTGGGAGTTCATTAATCACCTCAATCGCGCGGACAGCCTCAATTGCTTGCATTTTGCCGAAATCGAATAATCACGATCACAAGAACCTATCCCGCTCAAAGTCCTAAATTTTTTATTTTATTTACGATCATGAACTTTTCCACCATGTCGGGAAATCGGACAAATCTGATTTGATTTCCCGCCATTTCATGTAAAATATTGCAAGTGCAAAAAAGGTAACAAAAAATCTTGTCGACTTAAACCGGTATTAGACATTGCAACCTGCAGGGCCCAATCTCTTGTGTACCCTGCCTCTCTTTACCCTCCTTCAGCTCCCTACGGGCCCTACCTTTAATTACACCTACCAACCTGACAGATTGGGCCCTGCAGGTTGCAATGTCTAATAGCCGTTTTACGTACGCTTTGGGCCCTGTCAAAATCAGCTGTTCAACGCAGTGTCGGCCATCTTGTGACTTAATATGAGGATAAAGGAGGGTCTACGGTCTCGTAACTTTCGGCCCTTATACGAGGGCGATGAGGGACAGATTATCGCTAATATGTGATTATGCATCAAGAAATTCGGTACCAACCTCTGATCGACCGATCAGTGAGCTTCTAACTTTTTATGAATACGGCTGCAGCCGTATTCATAAAAAATCCTTAATCGGCGCCTGATATTCGAACCAGTTGATACGCTGATTAGGCTTAATTCAGGCTCGTAACTTTACTTGATTCATAATCAAAAATTATCCTGCTCATATCTGATCCACCGCTTATTGATAGATTAGACGCGTTATGTTGGCACTTTTGGAAAAATCATAGACAAAAACCTGGTTTCATCACATTTAAAAAAAAGTTTGACAGCCGTGACAGCGAATTAGCGGGAAACCGCAAACATTGCGAAAATAAATTTGTTTGTTTTGTTCATCAACATCATTAATCTAAAAAAATGGATCCCGTGAAGAAAAGGAGCGAAAACTGGACAGCGGAGGATAAAGTAAGAAATGCGAATATATACATGATACGTAAATTTGATCATTGCTTGTGTTTAGAACTAAAGTTCTTAATGAGTCTAATTATCGATACGTCTTCCTCAGATGTTGCTGCAGGAATTAGTCAAGGAAAGGGTGGCAATTATAGAAAACAAAAACACGGACACCAACACGAATAAAAGGAAGGTCGCTGCATGGGCAGACCTACTACAAAGGTTGGTAAAAGTCATTAGGTAGCACCTTGGTAGGCAGTACCTACAAGTACTGGGAGAGTTGTATTTTCAGGGAGAGTTTAAAACTTGTAACTCATAATATTATAGTAATTGTCATTATGAATTAATTACCTACCTACTTGTCGCTTTCAGTTTTAATTCAAGTCGAAATGGTGGGATGCGAACCGTTGCGCAGCTCAGGGTTCAGTGGGGTTCTCTCAAAGCTGGGGAAAAAAGAAAACTAGCTGTCGAAAGGAAGGCGAGACAAGCGACTGGTGGCGGCCCCCCTCCGCGAGAAAGCCCCACTGACCACAACAGCATAAATGCTTGGCTGCCGCAGGAGTTTGTGACGGACAACAACGAATTCGACTCCGACTCTGTAACTCAGGTGAGTACCTACTTAAAGTTCACCTTTAAAGAACGTAAATAAATTCTGTTAGATGAGGTAGGTACCTACGAGAGTCACGGCCTTTCATTGTTGAGCCATTTACGGTTCAAGCTAGGTGTTTTTAGTGATTTTTTGTATACTATACTGAATTCATACTTATTTTTCTTATCAGGTAAACAACACTTTTCAAGGTTACGAGTATTATCGCACTTTTCTCTAGCATTGTCACTTAAATTATTGTTGTAACTTAATTACACTTACAAAGTATTGAATTCAACCAAGTAACCAATGAAAAATATCTTTTCTAATAAAATTGTCTTCAATAATCGAAGTAAATAACGAATAATCACAAAAGTAACAGAGGGCCTACCGCGATAATCGAAAATCAACAAAACGATGGTGCCGTCTCTATCGCTCTTGCATATACGAAAGAGAGTGACACAAATAGACGATTCGATGAACGAAGTCTTCGCGGTTATAGGCCGACGTTGTACCTAGTGTCGACATTGACGCACGTTTATTTACATGATAAGACAAGTAAGCATGAATTCTGTATAGGTATATTTTGCTTCTTGTACCTACAGTAGACGTCAAAAATAATATATGTTTACGCCTTTGCATGATTTGCATCATAGGTACAACTTCGTAGCAAAGGTTTAATCATATTTGTGACGTATTGTCCATATTATCAATGGAATTTTATCATGTGACATGTTGGACGGCGTAAAGAATTGTAGTTTTCGAACGTCGCTGTCGGTTGGGTTGACGTGTGACCTCAGTGACCTCACGCCACTGTGATCTGTGATGGCTTATGAATTTTATGACGAGTATTAGAGAACGAATATTATAATCAAACAATACTTAATTGAAACAATAAACTACGTTCTAACGTTACAAGGTGCTATAAAATGCAAATACGGAGTTGACATTGATGTTTGGTACACCAAGTGTTCGTAGTGCCAAGTGTTATCAAGTGCCTACAATATGCGCCATGTAATTGTTGTGTTTGGACGTTTCACAAGTTTTAAGCACTGTAACAAAAGGTAATGTTTTTAGATAGATAGATTGGTTTATTATCAGCAAGTATACATTAAGCTATAAAATGCCCTGCAAAACTGTTTCCACAGTTCTGCTGCAGATTAGATAGGTAATTACATAATTACTTACTTAACTTTGCTATGCTACTTATTTGACTACCTACTTCATTTTAACATAGGTATCTTAGATGGATATCCCAGTTTGTACTGTTATCTGTATCTGTAAAATCAATATTAGGCAGGCAATCAGTTTAATTATCCTGATTGTTAAGGCATGAATGATATTTATGCATCCAAGCTGTTTAAGTCCTAGTTACTAGAAGTACCATTTAGATACCAACTTGTTAAGATTTAGATAATAACTTGATAAGGGTAAATGTTCAACCCTTTGAACTCCATACATCATATGCAAAAACGTCACTCACACACCAAGACAATGGATGAAAGCGAGCCAATATAAACCTTACATATGAAGGTTACTACAGTGTACACTGTATTTAAGCCATAATACTTAAGTGTTCTTACCAGCTGTAGTCCCAACTACTCATGACTCCTTTAGATGTCCTTGATGTTCAAAAGGTTAATGGATTTTATGATGGTTTAGATTAGCTGCCTTATTTAGAGAATCAATGAAAGAAAATGAACAACGAATGAATGTAGAATTAAGTGATATGTAGATAGTCTGCATTAATTAATAATGAATAAATGAAGTTGCATACATTCTCTGCCTACAGTGCCTATTTAGGGTGGGGTAGGGTAATTCAATGGATATAAATTAAACATAAATATTGGTAAATAGCATTTAATTAAATACAAATGTTGTTTTCTTCTTTCAGACAATTCAAGTAGCGGGGAGTGCTGGAGTCGAGGTTGGAGAACTGGCCATCCCAAACCGACAAGCCTCTCCGGCCCCAGAAACTGCAACACCTGCCCAAGCATCACAGGCCCCACCAGTTCTGACACCCGCCCATACCCCACCGGTACCAGCCAGGCAAGACGGGCCAGCCCGCCAACCTAGGACAAAGAAAAGAAAGGTTATTAATTATGACGTGATGTTTATGATTAAACTTAAATTAGTAGTAGGGCTCGAACTGCGAACTCGCGATTTCCTTGACCATTATAACAAGACCCTTATGATGATTGTTTCGCGCCTTCTAGCTCCATAACCCCCTGATTGATCCTGCTCATATACAAACTTTCAAATTATATGAATCTCAGCTATAAATCCAGCAAATTTCATAAAAATCCGAAAATTTTTACTAATGTCATCGCAGAACAACTATTCAAAATCTAACAGCCATCGAAATGCAGGGACATATAGGTAGCCAGCTGACAGTACCGTTGTGTCCAAAGTTCTCTGTAAAAACTTTGCTTGAATGTTTATTTATTAAAATTATTTTCATTTTCAGACTTCGCGTCCGGGAGATGAAAACCCCGCGAGAGATATTGCGACCACTGAGATAAACTGCAGGGAAGAACTGCACCAATATCAACTTAAATATGAAAAAATGAGAATAGAAAATGAAGAGAGGAGAAAGGAAGTGCTGCAGTTAAAGAAACAATTACTGCTCACCAAAATTGATTATTTCAAAAAGAAAATGGATTAGGTGGGTTTTGGTGAGAAGTAATTGTTCCTTTAACTGCGATACTGCGGTACTTTCTTTCTCCTCTCTTCGCTTTTTAGGGTTAAAAAGCGACCAAGTGCGAGTCGGACTCACGCATGAAGGGTTACGTACCATTATCTATAAAACCTATCGAATAAATTACTATCGCAAGGTCGTATCTGCCTAAGTACGTAGTTTTTTGGAGATAACTCAAAAACGCCTAAACCGATAATGTTTAAAATAATTTTCGTTGAAAGCATATTCAAAGGTGCATCTTCTTAATTTTTTTAATTTTTTGAACTTACGGTTCAAACGTTACGGGGGGGCACAATTTTTTAGACTTTCGGAGTGATACTTTCTGAATATATCCACTTAATCAAAAAATGTTTAAAAAAACCTCAATGTTATTTTTAAAGACCTATCGAGTGGATCATTCAAGAGGATACATCTTTGCATATTCTTTTCACGAAAATTATTTTGAACATAATCGGTTAAGGTGTTTTTGAGTTATCTCTAAAAAACTACGTAAATATTTTAGCTAGTAGCAGTAATAGTTACGGAACCCTCCATTATGCGTGGTCCGACACGCACTTGGCCGGTTTTTATTTGCTGCAGTTCTTCCCTATTTGTTCATTTGTTTTTTATTTAAAAAGTTATTGTTATTGTTTTACAATAAATTATAGTTCTTGGAATTTTACATGGTCTTTTAGTAAAAAAAACTTATAAAATTGAAAATCTATTTAGCATTGCAGATGAAAGATAAGAACACATTTTACTGAAATGTTAGGGGCTACAGAATAGTGAAATATGTAATGTGGGTGAAAAACTTAGATAAAGCCCCTCTTGCATGTAGTAGTGGACTGTTCGAACAGGCGTTTGTTTTGCTTGTGTTCCATATTTTAAACATGTGAGTGTAAAAAGCCATTCGAACAGATCAACTACATATAAGAAGGACTTCACTAATGTTTTTAATGGAATAAGGTGTAAAATGTAAATATACCTACCTACTTTCTTTCATAAATGACTACCTATTATCCCTTAGACCATTATCAAAGTGGCGCTGCGACCACACGCATTCGGCACCGCCAGTGACTACTGCCGTCATACGAAAAACAGACGCAACTAGTATAGTTCTTTTTGTGAGTACTTAACTGCATTTTATACATATTTAAAATCGTCATTTTTACTCATTAGCCGTGTCTTTATCTGACACACCGCCTCGCGAGGAAATTACCGCGCGCGGCAGCTCGGTTAGTGTGGACGTGCCTCGGCCGAGGCATTGCGGCCGCCAGCGCGTTTGTCTCGGTCGAGGCACGTCTACACTAACCGAGCTGCCTGCCTGCGACTGGTGTGGACACGGCTATTCAGAATATGTATAAAAATCATTATCGAAAAAAAAATTATGCGTCTTTTTCCGTATGAGCCCGTTGGCACGAGTTTTTTAAACGGTCGTTAAAAAAACGTTTAAATAGAACAAATTGAAATCCTTGTACTTAAGTTTTTGTTACAGCTGACCTACAGCTTCGTAGCTTGGCTTGGCGAATTTGTATGTAATCGTAGCGCAGCTTAGGGCCCTTGCACACTGCGTTTTTTAAACGCGCCGTCGACGTGTGTTTCGGGAACGCGCGTCGTCAGCGCGTTTGTATCGATACAAAATTCCTTAGCTCTGGGGGAAAGGCATCCCTAAAGTGGGACTTTTACCGCACGATCCGGACCGAAGCTTCCTTGCTCAAGTTTCTAACGCTTCGGCCCGGCCTGATGGGTGAGCGTTACAGGTATTGATTACCTACTTGCTTATTCAAAGTGGCGATGAATAAAAGCACGAAGATGTACGTTGATTGCCGCCCTGTTGACTGCTTCAACCACTTCATCTTCATTCTCCTGCATGTCTGCGTCATCTTCATCATCATCTGAGTATAAGTAAAATAATGTCAATCATTACGTACAAATGTATTTCCTTTTTATGACATATTATTAGGTACAGCTATTGTCGAAGCTATGTTCTACATGTGTGTGTTTTCCAGCAAAAGGTACATCATTGTCGGTTGTTAATAGAGTTTATTTCTAATAAAAATTACCTACCGCCACTGATAGGTACAGTCATCGCTATAAATATGTGTAGGTACACTTTTGCACCTTATTCCGTTGTAATAAGTATCTATATTGTTGACTGTAGGCACCTATCCGCCGTAGCAAGTGTAGCAACGTAGAAGATAATATGTGGAGTCAAGTTCAGCATAAATAATTAAACGTTGGCAATAAGGTAGGTACATATGTTATATAATTTAGTTCTGAATTCAATGAGAAGTAGGTACTAATGATATATGATAAACCATTTAGAAACGAAATATCAATGAATATGAGCATAATAAGTAAGATATTTCTACCTAGAAGCTCATCATTGTGCTCGATGGCAATATTGTGCAATACTGCTAGAGCGATGACCGTAGTCTTGACATTCTGCAGCTTGACCGCCATGCCCTGCAGTAAACACCGAAAGCGTGACTTCCACACTCCGAAGCAGCGCTCTACGGTGTTGCGCGTCGCAATGTGAGCCTGGTTGTAGCGCTCCTCGGAGGGGGATTGGGGCCTCAAAATGGGTGTGAAGAGGTAGGGTTCCAACTTGTATCCGGAGTCCCCTAGGAGCCTCTTCCCTCCAAACTCCCCCGCTTCGAAGCGCTCTTTCAGCCGGCACTCGTTAAATATGCGAGCATCGTGGGTGCTGCCGCGCCATCTTGCCACCACGTCACGTATCTTGAGGTCCGCGTCGCATGTAACCTGTTAATAGTGACAATGATTCAAAATGTAATTAATATTGTAAAACCTGTATGTAATATTTATGTAGGTACCATAAGGGTAAATGGTATCATGCACTGTAATATATATTAGGCATCACAGGTAGTTATAATAATAGTTATTTACCTGGACATTCAAGGAGTAGTAGCCTTTTCTATTGATATAGTATTGGGCGGCATCGCCGCCACACTTTTTAATTCTCATGTGCGTGCAATCAATGCACCCAATTATAGTCGGGAAACCCCGCAACGCGTAAAAACGCCGACAGGTTTCTTCTCTTTCTGCGGCGTTGCATGGCATTTTGATATAGCGAGCAGAGTGTTTGGCCAGTGCCCGCGCCACTGCTGCGCACACTCTGCTCACGGTTGGTTGCGAGAGCCCGTGCAGCTCTGCTGCATCATCTTGGACCTGCAATTTATATTTTTTTCAGTATGTTTTAGGTCTTATATTGGTGGGTAAGCATAAACAATAAAATCGATACCAAATTTTTACATAATCACGTGAGAAAGTCGACAAAAACACGCTGAACGTAAAAAAAAACGTACGAAAATAATTTACTTACCTCTTTGCGACCCCAACACCTAATTGCAGTGAGGACCTGCAGCTCTGGTGCGAGGCCAGCACCTCGACGGTCCTTAGCCAGGTCCTCCCGCACTAACTCCACAATATACCGGATCGTCCCCTTTTCAAACCGATATCTTCGCCGAAATTCGATATCCGGTAAGTCCTCCATAGGATCAGTCCTTTTATGGTATATTTTATGACGCCGCGGTCGTGGGAGTTCATTAATCACCTCAATCGCGCGGACAGCCTCAATTGCTTGCATTTTGCCGAAATCGAATAATCACGATCACAAGAACCTATCCCGCTCAAAGTCCTAAATTTTTTATTTTATTTACGATCATGAACTTTTCCACCATGTCGGGAAATCGGACAAATCTGATTTGATTTCCCGCCATTTCATGTAAAATATTGCAAGTGCAAAAAAGGTAACAAAAAATCTTGTCGACTTAAACCGGTATTAGACATTGCAACCTGCAGGGCCCAATCTCTTGTGTACCCTGCCTCTCTTTACCCTCCTTCAGCTCCCTACGGGCCCTACCTTTAATTACACCTACCAACCTGACAGATTGGGCCCTGCAGGTTGCAATGTCTAATAGCCGTTTTACGTACGCTTTGGGCCCTGTCAAAATCAGCTGTTCAACGCAGTGTCGGCCATCTTGTGACTTAATATGAGGATAAAGGAGGGTCTACGGTCTCGTAACTTTCGGCCCTTATACGAGGGCGATGAGGGACAGATTATCGCTAATATGTGATTATGCATCAAGAAATTCGGTACCAACCTCTGATCGACCGATCAGTGAGCTTCTAACTTTTTATGAATACGGCTGTTACACTCTTTTTAGGGATTGAATCAATCGCCGCTAGCCAACAAGTTGAATATATGTGCGTATTGCGTTGTCTTATGATGGAAACACAGTTTTGTCTTCACGGGAATACGTCCTTTTATTATCTGTGTCCACGACACCTACTAACAAATTCAAAATAGTTTTCTTCCACTTGCACAATTCCGTGAGAAGCCTTACATTCCCTCACCTGTTCGCAATCATGAGTTTTGAGCAACTTTACACGAGTACTATCTTCCTTATAAGTAAAATAATACTAGATATTCTTATTTATATTGTATCTGGCTATTTTTTTGCCCGTAAATGTGCTAAATAAGAAACCTGGAACGGCGTTTTCCTGCGGAACATTTTACGTTGAAGCTGGGAATACATAACTAAAATCTGACTATCTGCGGCAAGTCAAGAATAAACACTTTATTTTAGAGAGCCCAATTCAGAGCACAATGTTAGCATACTTACAGTATCGTATCTTTGTGTTAAAATGTATGCAATTGTGTATATTATTGCTTGCAGATAAGGTATGAAATAGTACACTTTGTGTGGTTTTTGTGTGCATTTTTGTACTTTTCGTAGAAGAAAGAGATTATATTGGAGCACCGGCGGACAAGTTCATTTTGTAAAAGTAGGTATGTTAAGTTTTTTATTCACATTTTATTAAGTACCTAGGTAAGTATTAAACAAGAAAAACTAGTTACGTCATCAGAGTCGAAATAAAAGTTAAAATGTTAGTTATTACCTAAAAACTAACTAACTCCTCTGGCTCAGCGACCCGAAGTGAGTCTTGGCCTCCGACACGAGATGACGCCAACGCGTCCTGTTTTGTGCGATCTCCTCCCTGTTTTCTGCTTGTAGGGCGCGTAGATCTCTTTCGACCAGGGGGGCGATTTTTGACAGCCGGACGCTCGAATTCAAAAAATTCAAGCTCGAAAATAATCGCACACAAAAGTTTGTTGCCAATTTTTTCGCATGGAATGAATAGTTTAAATAATCATGATTTTAATTTCTTTCACTGTTATTTTTAAAACATAATTTAATCGTTTTATTCAGAGTTTCAAATATCACTTTAGAGTGCTCGATTCTCAAAAATCACCCCCCAGGCATCTCCAGCGGTACCTACCTAGGATGACCTGATGGACGAAGACGACAACCTGTTAGTTATTACAAACATGAAAAGTAATTGAAAACAAGTACCTATCTACCGCCGAATACATGCGGCAGGCGATTTACTGCCCATTTCTTTAATTTACTTGAAGGAAACTGCGGAATACACCTTATACATTATAATTAACACAGAAACCCGCAAAGCATTCTCATTGCCGGTTTTAAACCCTCGAGTTACTGAAGATAAAACCGCAGCATTATCTAAAAATGTGATGAGAAACAGCGGACCCTTTAGTGAATTATAGCGCCAGTTAATTAACGGAGGCTTATCGCAATAATTAAAAGCCGTTTAGTAAGGCAATAACGTCTAATGCAACATGCGTTGGGGGTTAATGAGTACCACTGGAAAAGACAATAGGACGTAGCAATTCAAAAACCAAAATTGTATACACCTACGAAATCGAAAAGTAGGTGGCTAAAGGTAAACAACTCACAAGATTAGGTTTATCAATAACCATGGCTTATGGTCCACGAAATGTCTAAAACTATATTATAGTATTTTATGTTACTGTTACGTAATTATGAAACTAACGAAGTGAGTTTCATAATAAGATCACACTAGTGTTTTAAGGCCTAATTACGTACAGTTGCATACACTGCTTTATCTACACACATATTATAAACCCGAAATGATGATTGAATGACTGCCATTGCACGGATTGCACCGCCATCGCCATGGCCAACTCGATTGTGCCGGCGGGCGGGGCCCATCCCGGATTTTCATAATGAAATCGAATTTTTGATTATTATTTGATAATAATAACATCGTTACAGATAAGACATTTGTTCTAACTACTAACGAAACAATATATTTTTATGGTGGTTATAACGTGCGGTTTTTGAACGCATCATGGAGGGTTTATGATATGGGTGTAGATAAAGTATATTATATATTTAAGTATGTTACATTATCTACCTAATAATATTATAAATTAAAGTATACTTCGCTTATACCGCGTGTGGCTAAAACAAGAGTAATTAATAAAAACGTAGATTTTTCTCCTCAAACAATAAAATTATTATTAAAAAGCTTTAGATTGTCTCTTTTTCATACGAACTAAATAGTATATTAAATAAATCACGGGTTGCTCACGTCTACCCCGGGTTACCCGTGATTTATTTAATACGTCTGATTCTCACGGAAGTTTTGTGTTTAAAATCGAACTAAATAGTATTTTAATGTACGTATCTTAAATCCTTAGTTTTTATACCTTTAGCTACGGCCCAAAACTATTCGATGCCCCTTCTAGTTGCATTTATTTCCCCGTTAAGCTGGACATTTTTCATGCCCATTACTGTACGGAAACACTTTATGCGAGTATTAAGCTTAATGAACCGTAAAGATAATCATGACATATTAACTACACGTCCCGAGGGCTTGCTATCTGCTCGTATATTGGCTTGAAGCGTAGGTACAAACCTGACTTAACGAGAGATGCGCTGCATGGCTAGCACACATATTTCGTTGTTGCGTGACTCTCCATACTTCAAGCGCGAATCGACATTGAAGTGACAGGCGACAACGTAAGATAATTCGCCATGGAAAACTGTAACACGTGGATATCACAGTTGGAACGCTAATCATCATCATCATCATCATCTTAGCCATAAGACGTCCACTGCTGAACATAATAGGCCTCCCCTTTATCATTAAAGGGGGTGTTTGCAATAAATACGCGCCACGCTTGGTAGGCGGGTTGGCGCGCGCAGTTTTTTTTGTTTATTGTTGTTTAGGCTTTCGGAAGATGCTGCTGCCCATCTCCCGGTATATTCCCTTAGCAGACTCCTACTGCAACCACAGGACGATATGGTGGGGACAATTCTAAGGCCGGGCACCTCACGGCAAAGGCTAGAGTTATATCCATCTGTCCACACATGTCCATACCTAACTGTCAAAATTACAGTAGGTCTCGCTTGATTATTTTATTGATTTTGACTTAAGTGGATATCACTCTTTTGTGAATCCATAGCGATTTTGACTGTCACAAAAATGTGATATCATAGTTGTCTCACTGGCAGAAACGTATAACAACACAATACTGACAGTACAGTATTGTGTTGTTATACGTTTCTGTTTTTGAATATGTATTTTGACATACTAATTAATGATATACCTAACTGTTATCACCAGTGACAGTGTTGAAATTATACTCAGGTATTATTTTATTGGAATATGGGTAGCCTTCACATGGCTATACCTACCACTTATTACTTAATAATAATATGCTTGTAAGACAAACGTCGCAGTCATCAATATGCTAATGCCCAATAATTGACCCCCGCTGCTACTTTTATAACTAAGATGTCAATTACTGGGACACTGACAAGCGCAAATATCACGCCTGGTTCATCTAAAAGATATAATTCGTCGGGCACAGACATTTTGCGACCCTGACGTTATTTGTACATAGTAACAAGGAATTAGGACCCTCTAGGGCCGAAAGCGTGATTAAGACGGCTGAAATAGGTATCATTATTTTTCGTCGGAAAAATCCGCCAACTTCTGAAGTAAAAGAATAACGACGGAAACTTTACTCAGCTAAAAGAAAGCTAGCTTTTTATGTCACGTCTTGCGAGCTTCCTAATCGAATCACAGGTATTTTTGTGTTTCTTTCTGGGACGACGCAGGATTGATGAAGTATTTTTTCGTATTGGTTTTTTACGATGTGAACTTCGTTCAGTGTTGGATAAATGGGCTCAACATAATGCGTCGCATAGGTTATTTTTCTGTACCTACATAATATATATCTCATCATCATCATATTATATCAAACAGTACAGGATTCAAGTGGAATTAACAATATACATAAAACATACAGATACTTTTTATTTTTATTTTGACAATGTTGTATAAAATTGTATTTAAATAAACTAAATTAAAAACTAGAAGCGGTGGCCTAGCGGTAAGTCATCAAACTTTCAATCCGAAGGTCGCGGGTTCAAACACCGGCTCGTACCATTGAGTTTTTCGGAACTTAATAAACGAACAGTCACTTTTCAGTGAAGGAAAACATCGCGAGGAAACCAGACCTAATTCCAACAAGGCATAGTTTCCCCTCTGGGTTGAAAGTTCAGATGATGGAATCTGTCACTTTCGTAAAAAAGAATGCCTTCGCCAATTCCTGGGATTAGGTTCCCAAGTGGATCCCAGGCTCAATAGAGCAAAAAAGCTGGAACAAACGCTAGGAGAGAAACTTAATATTAATAGAAATACAGAATAATTAATTGAGTATTCATCTTTGTCTTCACAAGATCATATAAAACTTGAAGTATTACAAGTTCAAATATTTACTTCCTCAATGTATTTAAATTGATGTCAGTATACATATTTAATATTAGTTAATTTATCCTTTCAGTTATAGTTGTATTTTAAACAACTCAGTCAAACATTTCTTACCTGGCCCTTGATATCTAAGGCAAACTATAGTAAGTATAGTCTGAAGTCTTCTTCCGTTTCTAACCCCACAATTTACCATTTCGAATAACTTTTACTATTGTATGCAGTATTATACTTCAGAAAAGCTTTTAAGAAAGCATAACTTCTCGGTAAAAATAAAATAAGTACCGCAACAAAGCAGAATGGCGGAATACTTTGAAATCAGTTCACTTGTTTCTGATATAAGGAATTTTATCCAGTAGTTGTAAAGAAAACGAAGTCGGGGATTTGTTGTTTGGTTACTGTAAATGGGCATTTTCATTTAACTGTTTACCATTAACGGTCGGATTGGAATTGTCGCAAAACTGAATGTCAATATCAAATCAACTCAAATCCCATACATTTTGTCAGGTATGTGACGGGACTTGCTTGGTTTGGTTTTGTGATTAACTTCTTATTTTTTGTTCATTTTCGTGATTCAGTGTGTAATATATAGCTTATTCTGCAGTGATTTAACGAACTAGTGTGCAACTAATGAAGAATTAGTCTCAAAACAAGTGTAACCCCTGTTTGAGTTAGATATCCGTTAGTCCACGTGCTGTTTTTAGGGAGTAGCTATCTCCTTATAAAAAGCCTAACCTCACCGTACAACGTCCAGCTCTTGGAGCGAAATTTTAATTAATTAATCGTACACTTGTCTTCTCTACTTCGACATTGGCAAAATTGTCCTAATATATGTGGACAGAATGCCATTTATTTCTAAAAATTAATTAATTAGGTATGTAACGGTTAGACGTTACTGAAACATTAAGTAGTGCTTTAAAGTACAAGTTAAAATAAAAATGCCCAAATATATATGGTTACTTTCAAAGAATAGAACTAATCTAAACATTCAATTGTAATTAAATTAATAACAATCTGACTACAAGATTATTGTGCGGGCCGCCTCAGGCTCGAAGGTTGCTGCGCCACATGCGCATGCACACACTCACACCGGCTGGCAGCCTTAAGAAAGGCTATGGTAGCGCCGCCGGTGTGGCGGGCGATGATGATGATGACGACGAGACCTTCGGCCCTGGACTGCCGACGGGTGACCCGCGCGGCGCCGCGATAGCGCAGCAGGCCGGGTAGCCTTGGACGGCGAGGTCGCAGCTACTCGGCCTTGGGTGGATCAGTGGAGACTGTAGCGAAGGCCACTGTGGGGACGCAGGGAGGACAGCAAGGCCGGGACCTTGTAATGAAACCACTTGTTGGTTTGTAGGTTGTTGCAGGGAGCTCACTCGACCTCGGTGGTTGGGACAGCACTGTGTCGGGGCCGGCAAATGGCCTTTATTATATCCGCTCATTAGGTGAGCGAACTAGTGACTAATATGTGCCGAGATAAGAGAGTCTTATCTCGGCCAATAGGGATCGAGAGAGCGTATGCGTTATATTTATTATATAAAATTAGTTAACAAGCGTATATGCTTATAAATTATACAGATTTACATCATTTCTTATTTACAATAATGAAGGTTTAGGTATGCCGAGCATCCTAACCATTGTGGCACTTTGTGCTTACATATTATTGCACTTTGTGCTAGGGATAATGAAAGACACCTCAATATAATGTTTATTTACAATGATTACTTATACTAACAGGGTACATAATCATGGGTATTGATTTCAAGGTTATTAATTATTCGTCCTCGTGGGAGCTTCGTACGGAACAATTATTAACAGTTAAAATAAACATAAAAATATATGAATAACATCCTCCAACTAAATAACACTCGAAATTGAATTGAAATTAGTTGTTTTAGGGTTCCGTAGTCAACTAGACTCTTATTGTTTCGCCATGTCCGTCTGTCCGTCCGTCCGTCCGTCAGCCTGTCCGTGGCTTTGCTCGCAACAAATAATGTATGAGTAACTGTTCAAATCACGCTAACAAAGTGGTAAAACTAAACCAGAAAAAATAAAAATTTTAGGGTACCCCCCGTATACCTACATGAAGTGGGGGGGTGTTTCTTTTGCTCCAGCTCTATCGTGTGGGGTGTCGTTAGATAGGTACCTATTTAAAAAGAATAAGGGTTTTCACAACACTTTTTGAATAAAACTAATACTTTCGTAAATAACAACTCCGGAAATTTAAATAAGGGCGTCACCGGCCCCTTTGACTTGAACCATGGGTCCAAAAAATTTGAAAAATAGATGAAAGTGTAATAAGTACAGACGACAAGATATGTTTACACTTTTGCACCTTATTATAAAGGAGTAAGGTGCTAAAGTGTAAAGATATCTTTGACGTCGACTGTACTTTTGAATGAAAACCATATTGAACCAAATCGGTTGAACCGTTTTTGAGTTATAAACATTATAACTCAAAAATGTATAGTAAAAGTACGTAAGTGCCGCAAAATATCCCTTAATAAATTGTAAAAAAACGGCAACTACGTAACCCTACACCGAGCTTGGCCCGTCATGGTTTTAGTCGGTTTTTTCATTATTCTAAATACAGCCCAGCACGTGCAGAGCACAAACAAAATTACGTATTTCCGAGGAAATTATTAATAACTTCATTTTCCTCAGTTCATTACCTATCCGTAATAATGTTGTTCGACAAAGGACTGCCACTTCAATTGTAACCATAACGACAATTTGAAACATAACATTTCATAAAACAGTAAGTACCTACCCACAAATTAACAGAAATTAGGAACAACCAACAAATTATGGGAAGATTGGGGAGCGCTCAAATAAATCAAATAATTACTTCGAAATGTTCGTATCACAGAATCAAACGGTCGGACGTCTTCACTAAATAGCAATACACCAGACCAATAAAATTGACTGAGTACAGTACAGTTTTGTCCTTTGGAATATTCGGGGGGAATAAATTTATTTGATCTTTCACTCCGTGATGGAAATTCGACGAATTATTTGAATTGCTGTTTTTGTATTACGTATAACGCGCTATAGCCCGCCCAACGAATGAAGACTTAGAGGAAATAATAAAAGTAAGTCACATTTTAAAGCCCTTACTCAAATAAGTATTTATTGCAGATGCACAGTGCGTCGCTAGGCAGATCGTTAAGTGTTTTTAATGAATTTCATTAGTGTTCCAGTACTCAATTTCTTGTTTGGCTGGCCAAATGCATAGCCCTCGAGTGTTCAACCTTAATTATTAAGAAAATATATATAAGTACCTACTTACTTAGTAAGAATGTAAAGGCTTTATATACATAAAGGTTATATTATACTGTCATATCAATAAACCCATGCATACCCCTGGAATAATTGCATTTGCTGAACGCGAGAGGTTTCTTTGTTTACATATAGTCGGCGAAGATCGGATAGCAAGCAATTACAGCAAATTCTGCATAGCTTTTTTTCGAAATATTAAAAATTTTCTAGAACAGTTCTAGACAGTGACCTTAAATATAATTTTAATGCAGTCAATAGCACTATAGATTATTATTATAAGTTTTTTCGTTAATACTTTTTGGATGCCACTAAAAAGGTTACAATTGAATAGCAAATATGAAGCTATTCAGTTTCACGTCATATAATAAAAATATTCTGAATTTATTGTTACATGAAAACGCATAAATGCGATATAATCTTAAATTCTTCACGTCGAAGTTTATTTCGATATAAACATATATGGCAGACACTTTGAGCTTTTATGTCCAAAAACAAAATATTATTTTTAAAATATGCAAGATAACGGAGAAGGTAACTAGACGCTTCATCGTCAAACGGTGGCTGTAATGTTGGTATCACACGCGGAAAAAAAAGCTTCCGGGATATTCTCAATCTAAGACATTATTATATTATGTTGAAAATATTTCCTCGTGACAAACATTTATTTCCTTTAACGAAAATAAATTTAAGTTTTAAATATAACGAAGCGAATATATTCTTACAGATTTTCTAGTTTTCTTTTACCTAAGATAATACTTGCTTGATTAAAGTACAATCTCTCTTATTTACTCAATATACTCTTGAAACAATACATTTATGTATTTCTATTTTAAGAAAACGTGGTTTTATTTAGCGAAGAATCATATTTTTGGTAAAGGAAATAAATACTTGTCACGAGGAATTATTTTCAAGAAAATAATAATGTCTTGGATTGAGAATATCAAGGAAGCTTTTTTTCCGTGCACATGGCCTTTTTTACTCACATCGACATGTTTCATCTGTTTCCTTAACATCTTAAATGTACGTATGTGACTCGGCCTTATTTGCACAAACAACAATAGCTAAGGCATTCTGCCGCATATACTCATAGGGTGGGGCGCTCGCCGCGGCTCGCTTATCAGCATACAAAGTGTAAGAAAAATACTGGTGATCCTTTTGAGGGCATAATAAAATTGGTATCGTATTATAATTATGAACAAGTAAGAAATAAAAATATCTCGCGATAAAATGTTTTGGAGTTGTATGGAGCGTTGGCTAGCTGTGACGACGTGTCCCGTACAAAAAAAAAATTTCGCGTGCAAAAAATTTTTCTTCCACTTTTTCTTACTCGCAATACGATACCAATTATGCCCTTAGGCGGTTATCACACTGGCGCGGATCCGCATGCGGCACCGGTGCGCGAGCGAGATAGCGCTCTGCATGTGTATAGCGCTATCTCGCTCGCACACCGGCGCCGCATGCGGATCCGTCGTCAGTGTGATAATCGCCTTAAACGGGTCACCAGTATTTTTGTTACACTCTGTATATGATCAATAGTCTTGCAATTCAGTTTAGACCTGCCTGTTTCACGAAAAAAATGCTCCGAGTGATATTGTTCAGATTCTCGCGGGCAAGCACATCTTACGATGTCGCCTGTCACTTCATACTTCGAGTCGCGCTTTAAGTATGGAGAGACGCGCAACAACGTAAGATGTGCCGGCTGATGCTGTCGGCGACGAGCATGTGAATCAAACTTATGAGCTCCCTTGTTATTTTTTTAGCCTATAATGGTCTCCTTACTTAAAGACAAAAGGGGAGGGTATACGTATATTCGGTTGGTGCTCATCACACATCCAAATTTATTTATTTTTCTTCTGAAGAACATAAAGATTGGGGAGGATATTTTATTGAGTCACAATTTCCTTCATTTATTTATTTATTCATTGCACAAAAGAAAATCTTATAGTTGTGTTATTGTGTAAACAAAGGTTAGCATTAACTCTGTTTCTAATAACCGCCTGAGTCCATAAATGCAGGTTTAATAAAACATTTACACGTATCAAACAACGAATAATATAACCACATGATTATTTCATAGCCAATAACAACTGGTATGGCGGAGACATTGCGAAAAATTATATTGGTCCGGCTAGCATGGCGGCTTACTGCATTTACTTGAGTTGCCTGAAAATAAACGTTTTTCATTTCATTTCATTTCATTTCATTTCTTGTGGCACGTTGTAATCGTAGTCGTATACCTAACCAAAAATACCAGAGGTCTTTGTCACTTTTTCTATCGTATATGACATCATATATTTCAGTTTATAATTTGCATTTGTTTGTGTTACAACTCTTCAGAATAATTAATTAGAATGAGATTTGGTCATAATATTTTACAGTCGCCATCAAATATATCACAGCGTTCAATGTACTTAAAAATATCTGAACGTGCATTTTATCGCCTTGATAATAGAGGCGTTGTTCAGATATTTGTGACCACCTTCGCCGCTCCGATATATCTGTATGTAGGGTCACGGACATTTTTACTTGTTAAGCCATTTAGACGCTGAAGATTAGATATTTAAAATTAGAATAAGTACTCACTAAATAAAAGAAGATAGTCTGAACCGTAAATGGCTGAACAATTAAAGTCCGTGACGGTACAGAAGCCATCAAATATATCGGAGCAGCCAAGGTACTCAAAAATATATGATGAACATGCACTTTACCACCTTGATATTAAGTCGTTGTTCAGATATTTGTGACCACCTTGACCGCTCCGATATATCTGATGGCGACTGTACCTCCACGTGGCCCTTCCACTTAGGTCTTCCATTTACATTCTATTCGTCCTATACATTTTAAAGTAAAAAAACTAAGAGAAAAACATGTCGTAAGTTTAATATTGTATTATTTCTCATAATAATAACACACATGCTAGCCTCCAGTAAGAGCAAGGCTACAATAAAAGCGTTGATGAGGGAATAAGCTGCCTCCGCTTGCTGCCCACGACTCGTAAAAGATAATGAAACCCTGTTATTAGGCGACACGTATAACATTGACAACGTTGGAGACGGCACGTAATTAGTGGACGTACGGTTGTGTCGGTTGTACTTAGTAAGCGCCGATATGTGGTCCCAAAAGAGAGTAGAAATGTGGAATTTCAAGATGAACTTTGGCCTAGCTAGACTTTCAGGAAATTTGTTCACTCCGATTTATAAAACTCCCCAAGTAACATTTTAGACTAAAAAGATGCTTTTATTCGCTAGTAAACAGCTTAGAGCTTAAAAACTGATGAATAACGGAGTAGAAAATCTGTTAAAGCTGAACTAGCGCAGAAAAGGTTTCTCTTATACAGTGAGGCTGATTTACCGCTGTATAATGTCGAAAGTATTACTTTTGGCTTTATATTAACATAAAAAACACCATTATACAGAATTAAGTGCTTTAAAAAGCTAACTGCATTTTTTGAAAACTAAAGCTTTGTAACGGCGGAATAAGAGTATACAATGATGTTATTGTCTGAATAATGGTGTAAACCTACTCGGTTATAATGCCATCACATGAAGCTGTATAATACCTGAATAATGGTTCTATAGAAAGCCTTTATAAAGCTTTAACCTTTACAAGAGTTTTATGTAATGTTATAAGCTGTTTAAAAGCGTATTCATACTATTTTATAAAGCCGAAAACTAAATACTATTACACAGCAGCTATTGAACTCGAGGCTGGTAAACACACTCAATTTTTTCCATAGTTCAGCATATAGCTTCAAAATCGAGTACTTGAAGAGCTAATGCTGTTTAAATTACGAACGCCATTAATAACATAACCTACAATCTTTAAAAATCCTAAAATGGGTTTGTTATTATGTTTCTCAATTATAACACTTAAGTAGTTACTAATTACATGTAATAAAATAACTTTATTGTTAAATAGAGAAGCATAAGTAACACAAAAGAGTCAATCTAAAAAAAAAGATTCGATCCACTAAATCACAATATACAATAATTATTGAATTATCTCTATAATTTCGAGGGCGCGTGAGTTTTTTGTTTACAATTAGTATATACATTCACATAAAACTAACAGCCGCAAGCAGAATAGGTACAGAATATCGTTTACTACCGCACTTGGTTTAGTTTCCTTTTGTACACTTAATGGATGCGTATATTTTACAAGATGTCTTCGAATTATAACGTTCCAAAGTAGAATAGACACAACTCGGGTAAAAAAATCTCTTATGTAGACTTTTGTCAGTTTACTGCTGTGAATATAGGCATAAAAAGTGTAGCCGAGGAGTATTAGCTGTATAATGGAATTTATTTATGCTGTAAATCAGCCATCACTCAGTAATAATACAGCTGTTAACCAGCTAGATCTACACTTAAAGCTGTAAAATTCGTCGTTAAACAGCTATATCAACACTTAGAGCTGTAAAATTCGTCGTTAAACAGCTATATTAACACTTAGAGCTGTATAATTTGGGGCCCTTTTTGAGGATATAACGGTCTCCAAGCCCGTCAATACAGCCTTTATACAGCAGAAAAATTGGCGGATACAGCTATTATACAGCACAAAATGTTACTTGGGTCGTAAAGTTGTTCACAAAACAAGAAAATATGTGGTTCGTGAAGCAAGTTTAGTAGAAAACACTAAAGAACTGATTATAATAATATTAAGATGAATAATGTAGGTACATAATCTATACATATAATAAACGCGTAAGGAGAAAAAAAATGTACATTGAAGATATTTGAGAAAATCTAATTTAGGGGGCCTTAAAAACGTTGACTGAATACATTTTGGTGATTTTTGGAATTCTTGTCTGTCTGTCTGTGAGTTTGTTCGCGATGTACGCAAAAACTACTGCACACAATTTCATGAAATTTTGTATTATAGTAGTTTATACCCCAGGGTAACATATAGGGTAGTTTTTATCCCGCTTATTTAAAAACATTTTTTCCAATTCAAACAAGTCTGTTTGGAAAGAGAAGTGCCGTGGTTTATATGGAAGCTCATACATTCTACGACACTTCTCTTTCTGAACGAGTCAATTTCGTTGTGAAAGTTGAAAGTAACTGGAAATATAATTGTCGTCAACTAAAGGGTGTTCCGGACCGTCTCCGACACGACAATTCCGAGACTTCATTTTGTATAGAAAAGCGTCACGTGATCCTAGGAGGTCCTGTATGTGTGGTGAAGTGTCGGAAGTGTCGTATCGGAGCCTTAATACGTACCTTCAATTTGTGGGATATTCATTCCTAGCCCTGTGCAGCGGAGGCCTAGGCCACTTTTTCCTTTGTATATGAAATCTATATAAGGTTATAATTTATAATTGTAGTGTGTCCACATAAAATAAACAATTTATTCTTCATTCTTGACCGTTGAGTTTTGTCCGGTCCCGTTCACGCTGCTGAAGAAATTCTCGCTACGATGTTCCGTGGCTGAGCCCTATGCGGTACTTTGCATTTGGCCTTCGCATACATTACCAAGACACTTAAGAATTAAGTTTTGTCCGGTCCCCTTCATGCTGCTACTGTACCAGTTCTCGCTGCGACGTTCCGTGCTTGGGCCCTGTACGGTACTTGGCATTTGGCCTTCCCATAGATTACATTACCAAGACACATGACCATTGAGTGTATACCCGGCGCTGTCATTCCGCTGATGGAGAAATTCTCGCTGTGATGTTCCTGGCCTGGGCTCTGTGTGGTATCCGGCCTTTTGGTCTTTGCATATATTGCCACTCCCTTGGGCCTTTTTCCCTCGGGTTCGCTAAGACACTTGACTATTTAGTTTATGCCCGGCCCTATCATGCTGCTGCTGAAGAAATTCTCGCTGCAATGTTCCGGGCCTGGGCCCTATGTAGTTTTGGCCTTCGCATACATAGCCATTCATCCTCGGGCCTTCGCCCCTCGGGTTTGCTAAGACACTTGACCATTGAGTTTTATCCGATCCCTTTCAGGCTGCTACTGAAGCAATTCACGCTGCGACATTCTGTGGCTAGGCGATATGCGATACTTGACATTTGGCCTTCCTATACAATGCCGCTCACCCTCGGGTTCGCGAAGTTTATACCCGGCCCTGTCATTCTGCTACTTAGAAATTCTGGCTGCGACGTTCTGGACCTGAGCCCAATGTGGTATTCGGCCTTTGGCCTTCTTATACTTGCCGCTCCCTCGAGCCTTAGGCCCTTGGATTCGCGAAGACACTTGACAGTTGAGTATTGTCCTATCCCTTTCATGCTATTACCAAAGTTATACCCGGCCCTGCTGCTGCTGAAAAAAAATCCCGCTACGACGTTCCGTGCATGAACACTAGGTATAATGCGGTGCTTGGTATTTGGCTTTCTCATACATTCCCTTACATAATTAGTCAATGTTACTCTGCGTCCGTAGGAAATACCTTAGACAACCCTAAACGTGATTCCTGGGCATTGCTAAAAGAGTAACAAACTTGGCAGCTGCACTGTCTCAGCTGGACCTCGCAGCACTCACTGGATTTTGTTCATCATCTGCTTTTCTACTACTAACTATCCGAGAGTATAAATACCTATCTATATCCAATGACATGTAGCCATACGATAAATAAATAATTAGCAACAAAAAATTACCATTTAATGTATAGAAAGCGTAAGTTTTAGAGTAGGTATTGGTCTGGAAATAGTCAATAAAAATACCAAACCGCCTAAACACACGCGAGCGAAGCCGCGGGCACAGCTAGTAGTATAAATACCTTCTGTTAAAATTAGAAATCGCTGCGGCTCGGGTAGCGTCACAGCGTTAGGAAACCTGTATTTTACATATTTAAATGTGCAATGAAATAGTACATTTCGATATTAGTGGACATTTACGCACGAGTATCGAACGACGTTTTTTAATACAGTTGCGAAAAATTTTTTTAATTGTCAATTATTCACTTTGAGGTTACTTTAGTACATGTATCCGAACGCCCCGCGCGGTGCGGTGCGGCGCTGTGATTGGCTGTCTGTCACTGTCATTAGCTATGATTGGCTGGAAAAGTAAAAAGCACTAGTGCGCGATATCAAACTTTCCGCACGCTAAACCACTACAAGAAAAGCACTTTTTTGAGCAACTGTATTAAAAATTTAATTTATTTTATACCGCTCTCTTACAGCAGCCCAACATATTCATAACATTCAGATCAGCTGTAAAACCCTTCAAGTGATTTATGATGTTGCAACACTGTTCCAAACTGTTGGACAAGGGACGCGGGCCTGACACATTTTATAGTTTAGCCAACAGCCCGACAGTTTTGGATCTGCATGACAAAAGGCTTGTTGTTGGACAGATTAGATCATGGAAAAGGCGCACTATTTTGTCAGTCAAATCGGAAAAATCATCAATCAGTCATGTCAGAAGAAAACAGGACAAATCGGCTACGGAAATCATCTAGAAGGACATGTTTCGACAATATTAAGACTTGATTCAGGACTGGTTTACCTAGTCGGATGTCCTGACCCTAACTAAAAAGTTATAGAACCTGTACCTACTTCGATTATGACAAGGGTACGTAACTATGTCGATCGGACTTTACCGAAATTGATATTAATCTGTCCTCAAATCAAGTACCGACTAGTGACTTCGAATCAGCGATAAAGATTGCGCTCCTTGGAAATATTTTAATCATTATACGAAAGAAAAATAATAACAGCGAATAAAGTAACCCTAGCATATGGTACTTGTAAAAAATACGAGACGCAAACTTGACGCAAATAAGAAAATAATAAGTACCTTCTCAATATTTGATACATTGATTTCATATCAGCTCATGGGACAAATAAATGTGTTCCAGATATTCCGAGCGGTGGAATGTATCGGCCACATTTATATATATACATTTTATAAATGTAAAAGAACGTAAGGGAATACGTAAGAGAATGATATTAGTAATAGGATGTAAAATATCAATTTTACATCCTATTACTAATATCATTCTCGTGTATTTACATTTCATCATTTTTAAAATATCATCAGATTTTTGATAAATATATAACCGATCTACTCGTATATAAAGAAACAAACAGCGGGAAATCGGTTTAGAAACGAAGAGTTCTGAGGTAACTGAATAACAAAACATATATTCATCATCATCATCATTTCAGCCGAAAGACGTCCACTGCTGGACATAGGCCTCCCCCACTGAACGCCACAATGACCGGTCCTGTGCCACCCGCATCCAGCGGACTCCAGCGACCTTCACCAGGTCATCAGTCCACCTTGTAGGGGGCCTACCAACTCTTCGCCTTCCGGTGTATTACGCAAACGGTGTAAACATATATTACGCACATAGAAAATATCCTAATTATGGGAAATAATCCTGATTCATAAATGTAATGGGTACTTTTGGCAAGTGACCAAATGGCATCGTCACAGTTTATGGTTTCAATTGGCGCCATCCGTCACAATCCATCAATGTTTTTGTCATTTGCTTCGTAATTGCAATGTCATATTGATCGCAATTCATCTTAAAAGCACTTTATCCCACGGTTTCTGAAATGAAAAATTCACAAAATTTATTGTTTTATTAGCATTTCAGTTGACATTTACGCCATAAAAGTAGGCAGTGAATACCTAAAAAAAAAATTTACAAGGAATGTATAAGTGCCTATTTACAGTAGTATACCTGTTTACCTAAATATTTAAGAATCCGTTAGTCTAACAATAAATTAAATAATCGTATAAAGTAACATACATCAGTTTCACTTAAAATAAGATTATGATGATATGATTATTATGTTAAACTCCTCATGTATAAAATAAATTTCTCACTCACTTACTAGGTGCTAAAACTTACAACTTACACAGAAGTTTTCTTTTCACGTAAAATTCTTCTTTAGTCAGGATGATTAATTTGATCAGATTTTGGTAAGAAAGGCGGCGCTTTTGAGATGAACCTAATCCCTCACGTAATTATATGAATCCTCCCCGAGGAACCTCCCTTATTATAAATGTCAGCCTATTCTGATGAACAATTTAAGTAACATCGACCTTATTTGAATACAATTGATTGAGGATAGCTAGGCAATAACAAAAATGTGAAATTACAAATTTAAAAGTGGTTAAATATTATCAGCTTTGTAAGCGAAAAACGCAGATCATACAAATTCATTAAAAGCCTGTACCTACACATTATTTTTTACTCAGGATTGATGTTAAATATTAATTTATAATTTAATGGTGCATTCATTATTATACATGCGTGGTGCTCGCCGACAGGTAACTCGTAGGTAGTTTAAGTTTTTTTTATTCATTTCGCTATCATTATCGTTGTGCATAATAGTAAGATTACAATAGGACAAATCAAAAAATCTCTCGGACAGTCCTGAAATTTGGTATGTAGATTAATTAGAGGCCCCGTTTTCATGTCCAGACCATTTGATGTTCCAGGACCTCGAGGAATCGCCAGCATCTTGGTAAATGTCGTCTTTCCCGAAGAATTTCGTCTTTAACTCTGAAACCTGTTATTCTTCGGAAATATGATCTTGGGCAACATTGCTTATTAAATTCTGCACAAAACAGTCCTACATGTGTTTGCGAATAAATTGCATTTTCTCAGAGAAAATCCTCGTACAAGTGATATGTTTCTTCAGTACCTTCCCATGGCATATTTCATTGATAATGAACTTTCAAAATTATGAATTTGACCTTAGTTTATAGAATTGTACTTGAGCTATACAAACATCAACATTTTACCCGACTGCGCCTTAAACCAAAAGTAGGGTAATGGTTTAAAAATGTAAAATTAAGCACACCCTGTAACCTAGGATACTAAGCGGATTTTCACAAGTGAGATATCATTAGATTCCTTTTAATTTGCCCAATAAGCCTATCTTTTCTTCATTGCAAAAAAATAAAATGGCGGCCGTGAGAGGGCACCCAAGATGAAATCTTATTTTTTGTCTGATGCTAAACTATTGAGCGGATTTCGATGAAAGATACGTCAATGAGTTGGTAATTAACACTCCAGAGCCACAAAATACACTTTTACTATAATTTATGAGCCAATAACCGCTAAAGCTAACTAAAGTGACGGAAAAACCAGATTATAGGTTTTAAGTGGTTGTTAACCAGCATTGACGGTAACGAAATTTGACACCTAGAATTTCCCAGATCTCTGTTACTGTGTCTGAAAATTTGAGCTTCCAGGACCCCGGGGATCGGCCGCCATCTTGAAAAGTGTATCTTTTATTACATTTTTTATTTATTTTTTCGTTACGTTTACTACTACTCAGGGCCGGCCCGTCCATATAGGCGAACTAGGCGATCGCCTAGGGCGCTCGTGTTAGGGGGGCGCCAAACGGAGGCATCGAAAAAAAATTTATAGTAATGGACGTCGTCAAATAAACCGTTTGTCAATATTTTAAATTTTTGTATAGGTAACTGATAAATTGTAACGTTGTCAACACACTCGGAGAAGTCGTTAGCATTAGCAGTGCAGCGTGTACAAATAAAATCTTTGGTACATAAGTCCAGTAATTTACATCTGTCCACTTGTTTGGCGCATCGTTGATGTACCCACATATGGCATTGTATCACACTGAACCCAATTAGTAGAACCTTTTGTCATCGACCCGCGCTCACAGTATAAACAGTTAACTATTACTTGGTTGTCTGGTAGGGTATGTCTAGAGCTGGACACATATTGTGTATGGAAATGTTTCTCTCTAGTAATACAAGAAGATACATCACTGTAAATTCTTTCAACGTAAATTCGTTACGTACCTTTAGCGGTTAAGTCATTTTCGAGTTATCCTTTTTTTTAGGGTTCCGTAGCCAAAATGGCAAAAACGGAACCCTTATAGTTTCGCCATGTCCGTCCATCTGTCCGTCCGCGGTCTAGCTCAGTGACCGTTAGCACTAGAAAGATGAAATTTAGTTTGAATATGTGCATTAACCAAGCCGACAAAATGGTAGAATAAAAACTGGAAAAATATATTTTGTTAGGGTACACGTGAAGTGGGGGGCGAAATTATTTTTCATTGCAACCCAGTTGTGTGGGGTATTGTTGGATAGGTCTTCTAAAAAGAATTAGGGTCTTCTAAAACAGTTTTTGAATAAAACTAATATTTTCGTAACTAATAGCTCCGAAAGTTTAAAACAGGCATTTTTGATTGTAGGCACGAAGTAGGTGGTAGTTTCTTTTCTCTCTGACGTTCATAAGTGCATTGTAATGTGCCTAAATTGAAGAATAAATATCTTTTATCTTTTTATCTTTTTTTGAAGAAAACCCCCATTCTTCGTGGTTCGCGGCCCGCCACGCACTTGGTCGGTTTTGGTTTTGCGTTATTTTTGTTACACGTCAATGATCTATAGTTTACGAATAACATTGCTGTGATATACGGCCGGACGGACGGACAGACGGACATGACACTATAACTATAACTATAAGGAAAACCGGCCAAGAGCATGTCGGGCCATGCTCAGTGTAGGGTTCCGTAGTTGCCGGCCTGTTACAACTTATTAATTCAAAAGGTCGTTTCTTAAGGGAAATTTGGCGGCGCTTAAGTCATTTCACTTAAGACCTTTCACTATGGGATTTTGAGCGATAACTCAAAAACGGCTCAACCGATTTAATTCAATATAGTTTTCATTGAAGGTACTTATTAGGCCTCACTTTCATGTTTTTTTTCAAAATTTTTGACCCACTGTTCAAAAGTTAGATGGGGGGGGGGGGGATGCCCAGTTTTAAACTTTCGGAGCTATTATTTAGGAAAATATTAGTTTCATCCGAAAACTGTTTTAGAAGATCCTAATTCTTTTTAAAAGATCTAGGTATCCAACGATACCCCACACACACCTGGGTTGGAACGAAAAAAAAATTCGCCCCCACTTCACGTGTACGGGAGGTACCCTAACAACATATATTTTTCCAGTTTATATTCTACCGTTTTGTCGGCTTCGTTAATGCACATATTCAAACCAAATTTCAGCTTTCTATTGCTAACGGTCACTGAGCTAGACCGCGGACGGACGGACGGACATGGCGAAACTATAAGGGTTCCTAGTTGACTACGGAACCCTAAAAATGAAAGAAATTTTCTTTCGTTATAAGGTGTTTCTCCTCCAGGCCCGTTATTTTTTTCCACCCTGACATTCATCAAGAATTTCAGCTGGCTTGTGCTTGTAGTGACGTTTACTGGGCTAAGGAAGGACACGCAGACCGGTCTAGTAAAACTATAACATTTTTAGTTATTTTGACTACGGAAACCTAAAAAGGCAGATGTCCATTACGAATAAAAACGATTTATTTCCTCTGGACGCAAATAAATGCGAGTGTCATCTTTACCCTTCATTCTTTACTATGGGGCGCAAATGTGGGTAAAGATAACCTATGGGGGTGTAAAAAGGGGGTATATTTTTATGTTGCACTAGATGGCAGTGTACAACGAGAAAGGGTGCAAGCGTGAATTGTAAGTTAGCACTTCCACTTAGTAAGTTAAAAAGTTAGCACTTTATCAATATAAAGTGCTAACTTGGCGTAAAATAACAGTTACCTACCTATTCATTCGAAAAAAAAATTGCGCGTTATTTTGTCACGAATTCTCTAAAATGGGGCGCCATTTCAGTCTCTTGCCTAGGGCGCCGGGAATGCTCGGGCCGGCCCTGCTACTACTTATGTATTTCACATAGCATATTGTGTAAAGCAAAGAGTTATGGTAAATGTACTTAAGTGCTCGTTCATAACATCATAACCAAGACTATAAACAAGCGAGATCAGCTTAATAAATATAAATGATTACTGGAAGAGTAAAATTAAATCGTTAATAAAAGCCCTCTGATTCATTAACTTTGCTGAATAAATCGTATTTTAATTTTATAATTATTCAACGAGCTTACAGCTTCGTTTAGGGTATTCTTTGTATCTTGATTTATAAGAGCAGTATCCTTATATATATCATTTCTATCAACATTTATCGTCTTATATAAATTGATTACTGCCCTCACCGCCGTGGACCGCCAGTAGACAAGTGACAATCGTTTATTGACAACGCCAATCGAAATATAAAATAATGTAATGAAATAATGTTTTGAAAACGTGACTTTTCGTTAGTATCTGTCATTCATCATTGGCAAGAAATCGTTAGATGTTAGCAGCGTACGCCCAGTTGTGGTAGGAAATCCTTACTACTAGTTTGGTATGACGATAATTGGGTAGTGATGAATCTTGATTACTATACTAATTTAATTACTTACATTGTTCCGACTAAAATTTATGAGATTTGGTGGCAGTAAATGTAAAATAAAACTAACCCAAAATACAAAAAGCGGCATACTATTTTTTTTAATTAAATAAGACCTTATAGATACTAGAACAGAACGAATCACAGTTCACTAGACTAAGTAGGAAAAAATATTGAGGTAAAGCGTAGCAGGTATATCTACTAACTAGGGATTTTACCCTATTTCTTTGTGACATTTCACAAGGAACTTGCAGCGTTGTTAACACAGTTTTGAAAATTGTGACAAAGTTATTATTAAATTTTATTTCGACCGTCACAAAAAGTAAAGTCGCGTTAATTCAATATGACAGAGGTGTCAGTTAGCGCGAGTTCCCAACTAGGTTGGAGGCAGGGCTGGGAAAATAACACTAACAAGATCTTTTTTTCTGTTTTTGTATTCCACGTTCATCTATGTAACTGTTGTTTATATTTATTTTAGTAACAAGCCGAGTCATCAAAAGTATTCAAAGGGGAGCTGGAGACAATTAAACTGAATTTTAAGTTTATTTTACAAACGTTAAAGATAATTTTTGATTTGTGGCTTTTCTAAGGCCCTCACTGGGCTCAAGAGACTTGATCCGTGTCAGAATTAAGATAGATTGGCAGCAAAAAAAACTGGGAAAGAAAAGTATTTCCTGGCTGACATTTCATATTCCCTTGACCACGTACCTAAATACTTGCATGCCCAAAAACTCTCTACTGAGTTAAAATTGCTATGCTCACCTACCAGGTACTTATCGAGCTACAAAAAACAGCCTGAAATATATGTGTTAAGATTAATAGTTATTCAGCTCAAGAATAAAATATCTACAACACTTCCCTCATCACTGCTCAAGCAAGTTTAATTTAACCGAGGTGGGGCAGAAGTTTGGCGTAAAACCGGGAAATGGCGGCTTTACTCACGGTCGCAAGTTTGCGTCCCGCGAGGCAAATGTGTTTTGGTCAAAGACCTTCGTTGTCATTCGTAAAACGTTAGATAGTACGACTAGGTAGATACTATGTATTTTTTTTATATTTAATGGCTTTCTCCCTTTGTCATAGCAATGGGAATTCTGCCAATGACGACGTTTCACACTTTTTTATTAGTTACAATAAAATATAGGCAACGTTGTTCGGTAAAGGCCTTGCTGATTGTAAGGTGATAGCCTCCCTACAAACACGTGGGCGTGCCCCTTGTATACAAAATAAAGCCGCAAATCGATGTACAGTTTAGCCGTTTGCTGCTGCCGCTGCTGATTCATCATTTTTCTCATACAAAAAAAATGATGAATCAGCACCCCCCTCCTAAGGGAATTTTTTTAAAGAACTGCGGATCAAAAATTTTGTTTTGACCTCTAGTATGTGTGTGCCAAATGGCTAAACTGTACATCGATTTGCGGTATCTCTGTAAAATTAGACTCGTGCAGGGTCGACTTCGTTCGACTAAAGCGTGGTTACGCGCGTTTTGAGACCAATTCTTCATTAGCTGCCACTTGTTCGTTAGATCACCGCACAATAAGCTATCAATATTACACACTGAACTACGTAAATGAGCAAAAAACAAAGAACTACTCTAAAGACGCCGCCGCCATCTTGAGCTCAAACGATTATCACAGATACTATGTATTGTCCTTATCTGTCACTTTGACAGTTGTGTTTGTTAGAATCAGACAAAACATAGATTAAGTAATTGAGGCCTGGGAGATGGTTATGAATACGGGGGTTAGTAGGTATACGAGTTTTAACAGGGTTGACCGATGTGGTCATCTCATTGTAGTCAGACCACAGCTAGTACTGTATGTTAGTAACTCTAAATAGTCCCAGTTTTAAGTGTAATTACATTATTCAATGACCTATTTTGATTAGATGAAAAAACATATGGAAAAAGTACTATTTAGGTACCAAACTCACGAGCGATATTGAACCTTTGAGTCTAAGGAGAGACTTCGCCTCCTTATTTGTGTTCTATTGCTTGTACAATACAAATGGGTTGTGCTCTGAAGAACTGTTTGATATGATGCCCACGGCCACATTTTATCACTGCACCGCTCGCCGTCGGCAGGGTGTTCATCCTCACACCCTGGAGCCTAAAGGGTCGCGCACTGCACGGTTTAAGTTTCCTCCCGCGAACGCTCTGACTGTGGAATGAACTCCCTGCCGAGGTTTTCCAAGAGGGCTACAGTATGAGGTTCTTCAAAAAAGGAGTGTATAGGTTCTTAAAGGGTAGGCAACGCGCATGTGAATCCTCTGGCGTTACAGGCGTCCATAGGCTACGGTAACTGCTTACCATCAGGCGGGCCGTATGCTTGTTTGCCGCCGTGGTGGTATTAAAAAAAAAGTACACGATGAGATGAGCTTCATAAAGCTTTCAATTTCATCAGAGCTTTAAGCATGCTCCATCGGTCCATATAACGCAATCGCAATCGTGAATGGAACTCTATTATCCCGATCGATAGCTGTTAGCTGCGCAACGCGTATGTTAAACACGTTGAAAAATAATTATTGTACTCACAAACTAGAGCATTTTATTTAACCAAATTTCAACGGGAACAGAGAGTATACATAGTATACAGTGTGTGTCTTTCATAACGACACTAATTTTAAGGGCTGAAAGTATAACTCCTAATGAACTGAAATTAGCATAATTTAGTTAAAAAATAAAAAAAAAAAAATTTCATACAATTTAATTAGGCACGCAATGTATTCGTAATAAATTAAACTTACCAATTGACATGTGATTTCATTGAAATTTCGCTCTTAGTGACATCCTGACAAGACCGTCAAAATCATGACAAGTGACCTTGTTCGTATGAAAAGGACTTAACCGCCCTGCTATCGCGAAATACTTAGCGAAGCATTGCTGCTCGAGATTTTTTTTAAATTAATTACTCTTAAGGTAATCGTTATATTCTTTTGATAAAACTGTTAACAGCAATTTAAACTATCGTTATTTAAAACCAATGTCGTTATGAAAGACACACACTGTATAAGTTTTGGCTTGCGATTAAATAAATTGATATAATAGCAGCCGGATTATTTAATATTAAAGGAAGTAAAACAGTTCTGTCCCAACAATTTAATCTGTAAGTAATGTAGTTTGATAAGTTAACGGTAATATTAAAAATGTATATCTAAGGTCAACTCGATGAAGACCGTCAGTCGGAAGATCTGATAGCAATAAATTACAGCAAATTTTGCATAGCTTTTTTTTACTTTTTAACCGACTTCAAAAAAGGAGGAGGTTCTCAATTCGACTGATTTTTTTTTTATCATTATTATGTTTTTTTTTGTATGTATGTTACTCCATATCTCCGTGAATCGTGAACCGATTTTCAAAAATTTTTTTTTTAATCGAACAGGTATAACCCCTAGATGGTCCCATTGTCACCAAGTCAGGGTCTGATGATGGGATCCTGGAGAAATCGAGGGAACTCTTCAACTATTATAGGCACCTATAGTGATTTCACTATTTTTTACAGCAACTCGGCCACTTCCTCTTGGAATAGCGGATCCTAAGTGAAGTCGGTTCTTTTTTTGTTTTAAATTATTTATAGAACAGTTTTACCATTTGCTGTAATTGCTTGCTATCCGATCTTCGCCGACTCACGGTCTTCTCCGAGTTAACCGTACGAATAAGGTGTTATTACAAGTTAATTCACCCATAACACTGAAGTTACGGTATGGTACGGGGCCCTCCAGATTTGTAGGTCTAAAAGGACCTGTGAGGCTGAAAATCATTAGTAGCTACAGATTAACTGTCCCGCGATTTTAAATAGGTACAGCTTCAAAAATATTATACTTAGATGCATTTTTGTCCATAATTATGACGTAAATACGACGCAAATAAGATAACACTTACAAGTACAACATCTAAATATACCTAAATTAAGCAGTCTTAAAAAACTGCAGAGTTACCTTAAAGTTTATTAGGGTAATTCTATTTATATACAAAAGTGTGACGAATCATTCCGATAAAAGATCCAAATTACTCACATCACATTCAGTGAGAATCCATTCAACTACAGATATATTTTTTCACTTGGAAATATCCTAAAATTCCTCACTTATCCGCAGAAATGGATACCAGTAAATATATCAAGAGTTTCCAAATCATTTGTAAATAGGGTAATTTAGGGTTTCTTTTGTGCCGGAAAAATGACAAATGCGTGCTTGTTTTCAGCCCAATCGTGTGAAAAAGCGCAAAATCGCAAGTTCTTTCTTGTTGAAAGGCCTTTGTTAAATCGGCTGCGAGGACAAGTTTTCAATAATGTGAAGTCGTATAGCATACCAAAACTAAACAAGGTTAAAGACGAACATATAATTAACCACATTACAACAACATCTTACACCTCACATGAAAATGTTTACATATATATGTTGCATGTAGCTTTAATAATAAAATTGTCACATTGTAATTGTTTAACTTTACTTTACTTTTAATTGCTTAATAAATAAGAGAAATATTCATATTAAAGTATGGACCAACTTCTTCAAAATCTAAGAGCGTTTTTGTGACTATCATTGGTTAGACCAAATACTGGTTTTCGGACCCGAGGGTATGTATGTCCTTAAAGTACGTCCAAAAGAGTGGTATGGTTACTGCGAATGTTATCTAGAGCTATGTGTGGTGGGGCACAGCACAGCCAATGTCATCTCGCTCTTTGGAGCAGCCCCCTTTGAGGAACCCCAACTGAGGACTTCCTCATTTGGGGTTCCTCAAAGGGGGCTTACTTACCTTACAGAAAACCACAGTCAAATAGCACTAGAGCCTACTCAACGTGTTGTGTTCCTGCTGACGAGTAAGGTTGCCAAAGAGCTCAAAAAGGACCCAGTGTGTTAACGACGAGGGTCCCTCTTGTTCCTTTAGCCGTTAACACAGTGAATCCTCCTTTTTGTAAAGGGTCGGCAACGTGCATGTGATCCCTCTGGAGTTGCAGGCGTTCATAGGCTAGCTGCTTCCCATAAGGCGGGCCGTATGTGTATGTGTAATATATAATAGAAACATATTGTTTCTATTACAATTATATTAGGTTTCGGATTACATTCGTATATTTAGGTAATTTGACGGTTCGTACTTATTTATCCAATACTTATTAGTAGGTATTACATTTTAGTCACAGAAGAGATAATAGTATTTACAGTGGCACAGTTGGTCCCATTGTCACCAGGCCCAGATGTGATGATGGGATCTTGGAGAAATCGAGGGAATTCTTCAACTCTTATAGGCCTATTATTACAGCAACTCGGTCATTTCTTCTTGGAATAGCGGATCCTGAGTGAAGTCGGTTCTTTTTTGTTTGAAATTATTAGAAATTGTTTCTGCCCACGACGTCATCAACGTAATGAAATGAAATGAAATGAAATATTTTTATTTCGAACATAAAAGTCCATATTGGGTTAGAGGTACCTACTACAATAACTTATTGATACTTATTAATAGTGTTTAAAATCTTTCAATGTCATTTTCGTCTTGATAAAAGATAATTGAGATAAAAACTTAAAATAAACTTACTGGGGCTACGAGACATTTAAAGAATATATTATAAGTAAATATGTTCCAGTTGACAAGGTAACAGGCAGTTTTTTTTGTAAAAAAATAAATATTTAAATTTAAACACAATTTAAAAAGCAATGCAAACCAACAGTATAATAATTATGATACTCAGCCGTTTATGTACTAGATAAGATGCTGAATTTAAACTTTAAACTAATCTATTTCTAAAATAGATACACAACAATAGGCTGGTATTCAATTAAAGCCAACAGGAATGTAATTATGGTCCGTTGATTTCATATTTCAGCCTCCTATTTAGTTGCGAATCCATGACCGAAGTATAAATTATATAAACCACAAATTTTGCGACATCGTTGAGCATTTGAGCTAGAAATAGCCCAAAGCAAATTAAATCAGCACTATTAGTTAGTAAACGTACATTCCACTATTAGCATACCAAAAATTACTTTCAGCATTGCAATTATATTTGCTAGTATAACGGATTACGGATATTTGCTGAGAGCGAAGAGAGACAAGAAGGAAGGTAAATAAACTTGAAAAGTAACCAAATCCCTTTGGTTAGTTTGATATACAAACTATTTATATGATGGGATTGCTGCGCCTATCAGTTGTACATCGGTGATCATATGGTAATCTTATATTAAGCTATGAAATATAAAACATATTTCTAATGATTTGCCAATATATAAGTCATGGGTCTGTGCACAAAATTCCATCCAGACCATGTTTGTTGCTATTTTTTGTATTGCCGCTATGGCTACGTAAATATAAGGCAGTATTTCTAAGTGAATTAACTAATCGAAGCTTTACCCCAAAAATTCAATTACCCACCGCTTATTAAGTGAAAGCTCGCATTTTCTTCACAAAGTTAGTTAATTACAGCTCTTACAAAAATGGGTTTTTATCACGCCTATTTCGTAACGGTGGGGGATTTATCTTTTCTGTTATAAAAGATTAAGTACCTTAAGTACCTAAGAACTCTTACTTTGTAAATGCTAAAGTACCTAACTAAGTTTAAAATGAGTTGGTTGGTTTGTTTGTTAATAAGTAAAGTTTATATATACATAAAAACCACCACTTATAATCTTATGTTATACTTATTCGTGTGTGTATGTCTTATGGCTATTATCTTAAAACCCCTTTCTGGCCCACAAAATATACACTCGAGAGCAAAAGTTTAGGGTCACTAGCATTTTCTTGAATATCTCAAAAGACATTAATTTTAAAGATATTAAAGTTTATGTTACTGACCTGAAATTTTTACTCTCCAGTGTACATACATACATACATACATACATACATACATACATAAGTAATGTAACAATACTTAATTAAAGCTATTTTTCATATATTCCTTATATGTACCCAGAATAGAAACATATATGGTGCATTGGGGTAATTTTTCAAAGCGTGTAATTCCGAAAATCATTCAAACATCTCTCGTATCCCATCTTTACTAAGAGTCAACTTTAGGAATTACACGCCACATTTTTCCTATCGGAATAACCTACAGTGTATAAATTGTACCAACTTCTGTAATCTTTCCAGTCTTTTCCCTAGGATATATTCCTTTGTGTGTATAGCGCCAGCTGGCATTGCAGTAGGAATGTAGGTATCTGGGTTAAACACATACTTAGCCTAACGTTACCAAGATTATTCCAAGATTAAAAGACTTTCAAGTTAAACCAAGTTTCGCATTTTTAATAAAAGTAAAAGCTCATTGTACAGTCGACGTCAAAGATATGTTTACACTTTTTCACCTTACTCCATTATAATGAGGTGCAATAGTGTAAACATATATTTTTGACGTCGACTGTACACGTGCGTGAGCTCTTAAAATAAATCGACTTGTAGAAACGTAATTTCGGATGTGGCACGCGAATATCCTGCCTACTGCAAGTCTGCTATTTCAATACACAAAGCTTTTTAAACTTACCTTCAAAAGTTAAGTTATTAATGAATCCGTTTTTTTCGACTCGCGATTATTTAAATAGAGATCGTCATATTATGTTCATTTAAGCAGATCGCGCATTACTACTTTTTATTGCGCTACCGTCGCGATATCTCCGAGGATCATCACGTCACGTGACGCTTTCTATACAAAATGAAGTGTAGGAAGTGTCGTGTAGGACGCGGAGCATTACAGCGTGAAATATCCTTAATGTATATAATCAAAAAAAAAATCATGCAAAAAATATCGAACATTGTGAGTGCATTATCTCGGGTAATGTTCGATATTTTTTGACGTAATGAGGAGGTAATTTACTTGCTCATAAGCTGCTCTTTCCTCAACGTCGCAGAAATGATATCCTAGCAAATTTTCGTGCCAAACAGCTACAAATTAGGCACCAAGTCTACTTCAAGTCATAGCCAAGAAGACAAATGGTACTTTGATGATCCTTATCTTTCTAGAAACATTTTAGCTCTTCAGATGTTATCAACTAAAAAGTCTCGGCGAATTCCATTTTGGGTACCTATTTAAGAAGCAAAAGGGGTAGTAAATTACCTTTAATCTTAAAAGTTCACTATTGAACTCAATACGATTAAGAAAAGATTTAATACCGCCAACTGCTACAACTTTGCCTGGCCTTAAAGACAGTGATTATCTATCTCTACCAAATGTATATTTAATTTCTCATAATTTCTCCTATACCAGGAATAAGATATAGGTACCCAAATAATAAGCTGCAATTATTTATTTATTTCATTTCATCTGAGTAAACCAATACTTTTATTCATAAAAAACACATTAAATTAACATTTTACATTATAGCTTACAAATATACAATCATAATTAACTACTAAATAAGATAGAATATGCCTATTGCCTACATAAAATACACTTAAAATATGAACTAAAATTATCTGGCATTATCCTATTATCTCGTCCAGACACCCACCCCGCGACCCCCCCGACGCAAAGGTGCCCATCACGCTCGCCGCCCAAATAGGTATTTGGTGAAAACGTTTTTCAAGCCGTAAGTTGAGCATCTTAGGCAAAGTTGTAGCAGTTGACGGTACATAGATTATTGGATGTCTAATGTTGAGATTTACTTTCAGATTAACTTCAGCTTAAAAATAAATGGGTAAGTAATATTTATTTAGATAATTCACAAGGATAAGGTATACAAATAAAACTAAATACTTATAAAATAAAACTATTAAAACTAAATCTTAATTTAAAAAATAATATAAAACACACTTACCTAAAACCACCCCTCCAACCCTTGCCCTTTCGGCAAGGTGCCCATCACGCAGGCAGCATTCCCGCGCTGAATCGCTTAAAATGTTTATGTTAGTTTGGTTAAATTAGGTCTTAAAGTAAGATTGTTTTTTTTCTTACAATATATAAATAATACCTATCTTTAAATAATTCCAATTATTTTTAGTCTCATTCATACTAAGTAGTGAGTGACACATGTCTTCTACCATGCCTGATCTATGGTTCACAAACATGGGTGTACACAAATAAAGTAAAGGAAAAAATAAGATCAACACAGAGAGCCATGGAAAGGAGTATGATGGGACTCAGGAAGATACAAAAAATTAAACACACAGCAATAAGAGAAAAAACAAAGGTTGCTGACGCCCTCACAAATGCTTTAAAACTTAAATGGGGCTGGGCAGGACATGTAGCCCGAATGACAGACAAAAGGTGGACCAACATAACCACTAAATGGAAAGCACCACAAGGCAAACGGTCCGTAGGAAGACCAAGAAAACGGTGGGCAGATGACATAGTCCACACAGCAGGAAAACATTGGATGGAGAAAGCGAAGCAGAGAGACGATTGGATCAAATTGGAGGAGGCCTACACCCAAAGAGGGATTCATATAGAAGATAATAACAATTAAACTAGAAATACGAAAACCATGTCTAACTTCTTATGGAATAAAGGGCTTTGAATTGAATTGAATTGAATCATACTAAATACATATAACTATAATACATTTGGCATAAAGAGGGTATGCTCAGCTTTAGTACATATAGCTGCGTAAAATATTGAGTCACATGTTAAAGAAATAACTACACAACAAAACCCGCAGCAAAATGTTCAAGAAAAATTCCAGATCTATTTCTCCCACACCTTTCATTAAAGCTTGTGTTTTGAGTAATTCGGTATTAAGTTGAGAGCACGCGGCTGTAAAGAAGAGTGGCTCGGCTCGTTATCAAGCCAGTAAACGTAAACCTGGCGGGGCTGGGTACTACTTGTTTCCTTAATATTTCCTTGGAAGTTTAAGAATGATTTTTTTTACCGCTAAAATAGAAAAAGTATAGCTACTGTTACACATGCTGATACTAGCATGAAACATGCCACTATTCAGCAATTTGATACTTAGTAGCATGTGTGTGTAAACATATTTAAGTACACTCGTTTCGAGTTTGCTCAAAAATCGGCGGTCGTTTGGTTTTTGAGCATGCTATTTTAGCATGCCATTCTAAATAGATCATGTGTTAGTAGCTTATTCTTTCTTGTCTCGCTATTATTTAGCTATTGTCTGAATATTATACATAAGTAGTTACTTTATCATAGAGGTAAAAACGAGGTAATAATAGCATAGATTACATAATCATTCTTATTATGTAATAGAAAAGTTGTGACACAAAATCGATTCAAACATGATTTTTAGTAGGACTTAACGGTTTCCACGCCCAGTAAGTATTTATTATTTAAAACGTAGAAGTTATATAATTAAGTACAAGGACCTAAATGACGTTGCCAAGTTAAAAAGTACAGCCGCATGCAGTGATAATAAATGCTAATCTAGTAAGGGCATTTTATAGGTACATAAAATCCAGGACTACGAGGTTCACTCGTTAATATCGTATTAGCTTATACTGTAGTAAGAGCCACGCCTATACTATAAATATCTCCATATTATTAGCAACATAACGCATGTGTGAACATGAGGCCTCGATGATATTATGATGCGACGCGACGTGTAAATGGCGAGGGGTTGTTTGGGTGCGGAGGTGTTTAGCATCGAAATACGGGGATGTTCCCAAACGAGCAGCATTTTCGGGTTAATTTTACCCGTAAGATATTTTCACGCTTCCGTAGAGTAGGTAAAGGCACTTAACATATACTGTATAATAAGATATAACACGTTAACATTTAAGAGGTTTTTATCAAAGAATCCGTTGTTAGTGCGTATTTATAATATTTATGTGTGATAAAAGGCCGATATCAAGAGCTAATATTCGATAACAATCGCTTTTATTTCCAATTACATTGAGATGTTTTTTTTTTTCGATGTAACTTTATAAAAAAAAAAAAAAAAATTCGGGCTTTGATATCCCCTTTGGGAGTAGTAACCGTTCCAGAACTGAAATGTGTACATTATTGGCTAATTTATTCAGTGGATGGCTGGGTAGTTTATATTTGAACAAGGTAGAATATCCCAGAAAATTACGAGGCAATAGACTCATTAGTCCTCACCTTCAAACGATATTATTGGTTCACAAATTGGGGCCGATTCTATAAAAGTGGATTTTTAGAATTTAATGTTAGTAACATTATTTCATTCTAAATGATGTAAGTATCATTAAAACTAAAAATCCACTGTGTCTTGTTCTTGGTGCAAAGGTTCTTTATTGCGATTCATTGAGACAACGCAGTGAGTGTGATGGGCACTTTTGTGTCGGGAGCGGCTTGGAGCTGAACACTTACAACTACTTACTTATAGTAACTAAAAAAATAGTTTAGAAATACAGGTTGAAATCAGTGTCGTGTAGCGGGAGATAAAGGCATTATAAAGAATATATGCATTATAAGATGACCAACATTGATAATTATTTTTCAGGTGATAAGTGAAAAAAATCTATTTTGAATAAAATTTAGTCACCATACTCAATTTTAGCGTATGTCAAAACTATTAGGGTGACCATGATTTCCTTAGGTGAACATTAATTTTACTTGAAAAATAAATATACTTAAAAATTCATTCTCTAGAACATATTCCTTTGAATTCCCGGACACTAACAACACTAATAGCAAATTCACATCAAAATAATAAATTATACTTAATAGACGATAGGTATAGCATAATTTAATGTAACCTCAACAAATGATTTTAGTAAGTCAGGTTAAACTTAGGTGGTCGCTCCTTTATGGTGAGGTCCGTTCAAGTTTCATAAAATAGGAATTATTATCCCTCTTGTCTCAAGGGCACACCTCAATTATATCCAGTACAGCACTTCCAGGGCGTTAATTTGTAACAAAAAGGTCATTATCCAGCCGCCAAGCGTTCCTGGCAGTCAAGTTGCCGGCCTTAGCCAGAAATAAAGATCACAATGAGGCTGCAATAAGTGCTGAGACGATAGCTAAGACCTACCTACCTATTAACAGTACAGAGGGGAACAGTAGGCACATATTTATTTGTATACTAGCTTTTGCCCGCGACTTTACGTACGCACCTTAATAAAATGCTATGGCAAATATTCAATTGGACCATATAAAATTCCTACCCTTTTTTATCACAAACATTATATCATAAACACAAACTTTTCTTCCTAGCTGTAGCGTAAGGGAAAGTACATACATACATACATACATACATACAATCACGCCTATATCCCAAAAGGGGTAGACAGAGATCACGGACTTCCATTTGCAACAATTAACTTAGCAGAACGGCTCTCCGTGAGCCGCTTCTCGCCCCCGTGAAGAACGAGATGTGATGGGTGGCGTACCGCATGGCCGCCATGCGGATGATTATTAGTTAAATGAATCACCACAGCGTTCCCACGAGTAGTAAGGATCAGAGGTCCCCTTATCCCTTATCCCTTAGTCGCCTCTTACGACACCCGCGGGCAGAGACGGGGTGGCACTATTCTAAAGCCGGGGCCACATAGCTAAAAAATAGAAAAAATAGTTTTTCATAATTCTTAAGCCCCATATCTCATTTCTTCTAAAACGGTAAAGCTATTTGTAAGAAATAGACAGACAGACATATGTACAGACAGAGTTATATACATACATACCTAGTAACTCCGCGTAAGTCATGAAATTGCAAAACCCCTCGCCCCACCACTCTTCCTTAGTACTGCCGTATTTTAAATCATCATTAATAATTCTCAGAGAATGAATTCTGGCAGGATCTGATAAGTTTTTAAATTTTAGCGGTTTTTGCGTGAAGTAGGAAAAAAACATATAAACTGACAGACTTTTGCGTATATTAGTAGGATTTATTTATAGAAAAAAATCTTTATACAGCGTAAGCTATATCAAAAATAACACTCTTGAATGCAGTCATTTCTCAATGCTTCACATTGTTTTTTTTTTATTGAAACCATTCAATTTGTTCCCTACTTAAGGTGCTTACTAACTACAGCGTAAGTATAAAAGTTTAACAAACCTCAACTTCTGTACCTTTTTCCTCGTTACCTCGGCTCGGAACCTTCGGCGGAATTCCCGGGATTCCCGCGAGTAATTTCGCCATTCCTCAGCACGTGACCGGAATCCGGGCTTCGCCAATAAAGTAATTATCGGACACCTAATTGCATAACAGTTCACTGGTTAGTAAAATCCAGGTCGCCTAGTTGTTAGCGAAGCTTCAAGAGGTTTTGGTTTTGGGGACTTATCTCTTTTCTTTATTATTCCGGGTTATTAGGTTTAAAATTTTTAGATGAAGATAATCTTTTGCATTATCTGATAATTTTTGCTGTTGTGTTTGTTACAAAAAAGCGCAAGTAGCCTAGCGGTAAAACGTCCGACTTATAATCCGGAGATCTCGGATTCAAACCCGGACTCGTATCAATGAATTTGATACTTATAAGTCGTCTTTCAGTGAAGGAAAACATTGTGGGGAACCCATACCTAACAGGCCTAGGGTCTAAATCCCCCTCTGGTCAAATGGCGGTTACTTTCATTAAAACTAATCGTGCCAATGCCAATTCATGGGATTATTTGCCGAGCAGACCCCAGACAACGCTACAAAACGGAATCTGTTTATTAGAATGAGACAATTAGCGATGTTTTATGAATAAAAGTGTTTGTATTATGTTTCAATATTACAAAAAAATCTTACTTAAAACATGTAAGACGTTATTGTTACATAGGTACTTTTAATATGAACTGATATCAAGTTTTTACGTTAAATTTTAATATTACGTATAAAAGGGTATAGCCGGGTTAGTATGGCACAACTGCCCTTAGCGAAAAAAAGAATTTCCTTTTAGTGGATTATTAACCTTTACATATGTAGTGCTTTCACCAAAAATTAAGCCTCAAATCCTTCAGGTTACAAAAAAAAACGCATAAATTGAAATATATATTTTATTTTATTTTAGCTAAAGTACTGATCCGATTTCTTTGTAATTTGGATATGTTGTAAGCAAAATTAAGGTCGCTTTTTAGAAAAAATAAAAAAAATATTTTTAGAAAAAAAAAAGAAAATAAATTGAGATAACAATATTCAAAAAATAGATAAATATAGGTACGAGATTGCGACAATTACCTAATTTATATATTTTATGTACAATTTAATAATCTTTAACATATATTTTTTTTAATAACTAAAATTGGGATTAACGATGTGAAAAATTCGAATTTGTAACATCCCATACTTTTATTCCCATACTTGTATTCCCAACAATCCCAATGCATTTTGAATTTGAATTTAGAATGTGACAAAATCAAAATCAAAGATTTATTCAGCAAATAGGCCACAAGGGCACTTTTACCGGTTAACCGGCAGTAATAGACATAAATCCTACGAATGCTGCTAAATCACAAAAGATTGCTTATTTTAAAGTAAAACATTAACGAATTTAAGTACCTAATGATAAAACTTACATTTTCCGCCAAGGAGTAACGACTTTCTTCTTCGAAATACTCTGTCACGTATCTTCGTAGTTTTAGACAAATATTATCATAAGCGAGACTATACAACGATTTTACGTGGTATTTTTTCGAAAAAAGTATTTTTAAAGCTTCATATTTATTCAAAGAAGGAACAGACATCTTGAAATCGAAACATTCATTATAAAATAAAGTTCTTACAATTCTCCCCTTCCCGCCTTTTTGTTCTTTTTAAAGCCCTAGCCGCATACAGCCACGGATTTTATTAAGGCCCGCACTCAGCACAATAAGTCGCGTTCCAAATTCAAAATGCATTGGGATTGTTGGGAATACAACTTCACAGTGTAATACGTAGAAGTTATCTTGTTTGAAAATAATGTATGGGATGTTACAAATTCGAATTTTTCACATCGTTAATCCCAATTTTAGTTATTAAAAAAAATATATGTTAAAGATTATTAAATTGTACATAAAATATATAAATTAGGTAATTGTCGCAATCTCGTACCTATATTTATCTATTTTTTGAATATTGTTATCTCAATTTTTTTTCTTTTTTTTTTCTAAAAATAATTTTTTTATTTTTTTCTAAAAAGCGACCTTAATTTTGCTTACAACATATCCAAATTACAAAGAAATCGGATCAGTACTTTAGCTAAAATAAAATAAAATATATATTTCAATTTATGCGTTTTTTTTTGTAACCTGAAGGATTTGAGGCTTAATTTTTGGTGAAAGCACTACATATGTAAAGGTTAATAATCCACTAAAAGGAAATTCTTTTTTTCGCTAAGGGCAGTGGTGCCATACTAACCCGGCTATACCCTTTACGTTAATCGCTTCAGGCAAAATTAGTTCAGACCAAATGACAAATCACACAAAATTGCCAATCAGCTGTAGTCTTGAGCGAACTTTGCTTTATTAAATTTAAACTTTCGTGAGACATATTAACATTATAAAATAACACGGTTACACTCACGGCACTTTAGTCACGTCTTGCGACATGTTTCGGAGAGCCTAGGTCTCCATCTTCAAGCACTAGGAGTGCTTCTTCGCAAGACGTGACTAAAGTGCCGTGAGTGTAACCGTGTTATTTTATAACTTTGCTTTAGTTCTCTCAGCAACAAATTTTAACTCTTAAATCTGTCTAAACTGCAGGTTAAGACTGCGTCGACCGTCCAGTGACGCTCTAATTAGGGGGATTTATTAGGAAACCCTCATAAACGGATCAATTTATGTATAATCCCTCATGTTAACTTTAAGTCTTGCTAATTCCGCAACTTATCACCTAAACGGAAAAAAGTGGCCACAATTTACCGCATAGGTAATGAAGCAAGAAATACGCAAAATGAAACTATGTGACAAGGACCAAAATTTGCGGAATTAGTAAGACTACAACTTAACATGAGGGATTATACAGAATTGATTCGTTTATTAGGAAATTCAATCCGCCCAATGAGTCCAGTGGGACGATCGACAAAGTCTTAACCTAAAGTTGTTCTCTTTATTTCCGTCAGCTTCATTTTTCCTCTGCGGCAAGCCGCTTTATGAAACCACAACAGTAGAGGAAATAACTACAGAAATTTCACTCTCATACATCGATAAAAGGTCTACAAACTTTACATACACTTACCAAAGGCTATGGCCGGTTTTCTGTAGTAAATCGGTCCTTACATTAAATGGATCCTGAAACTTCACAGTAATTAATTACCAACTCAACAGTCTTAAAGTTACACAACTTACACAACTTAATGCCTAACCTAACCTTACCATGTTTTCTTTTACGTTTCAGCCTTTAGGTTTGAGTAAAAAAACATAATTAGAAGAGTTTGATATGCTTTTTAAAGTTTATAATGATGATATAAAAACGTATCGACTTTTCAGTTTGTTGTGTAAATATGCAGCGTTATACAGAATGTAGAAATTCTGAAAGTCGTTTTAAAAGGTTTTTGTTACACTCCAAGGCTAATAAATAGTATTTTATACAATCGTGACATAATAAAGAGCTTTACAGTCGAGTACCGTGTTTAGGCCACGAAGCTTGCTGAGTGGCCTAAGTAAGGTACGAGATTGAAAAGCTCAATTTTGTCACTATTGTATACAATACTTTTTCTACGAGTACTCAAATTAGGCAAGTCGGTTAGAATAGAGTTCAATAAATGCGTTACAATCTGCTGCCTCTATATAAATGAGTAACTTCCATCTGACCATCTCCCGGTGATAGCGCCGAGCCCCGCCCGACCGGCCGGGCGGGCTTCGGCACCTGAGAGAACTAAAATATTGTATGAAAACATGAGATAAGTCCATTTTATTTTTGTCGACAAAACTAAAATGGACTTCTCTCACGTGCCGAACCCCGCCCGGCGAATATGCGACCATCGAAATGCGCATGCTAGTAGTTCTCTGTACAAAGTCCCAATTCAAGCATTATAGTCGGCGAGTAGAAAAAATATGTATAAGAATAAATTTAATGTTATATTAAATACTTTATTGAAAAACGGAGAAATATCAATTTCATCAATTTGAAATGAGATATGTGTATAAATAAATAAATAAATATTATGGGACAATCTTACACAAATCAACCCAGTAAGTTGAATAAGGCTTCCTGTGGTTTTTATAAATGATATAGAACTTAGTTTAATTTTAATTATAATTGAACATGAGTAAACAAATATAAATATAGCCTCTGTCCATGCTAAGGTGCTATAATCAGCGGTTAAAATGCTGCTATATTTTCACAATAACACCTTATTTCATCGAGAGCAATTATATATAACCTACTGTAGTAAATTTACTCGTAAATGACAATATTATCGACAAACAAAGTTTTGTTAAAGTAAGTTACGGTTAAGAAACTTATTTAATCTCTTAAAAGACATTCGTTCTGGGAACAGAAGTTTTCTTTCGAGTTGCCGACATTGAAACTGAAACGACATTGTTGTATTGTACTTATAAATAGTGGAACATTAATTGACTTAAGTGGAGAATTGAGAATACAATAAACGTACATGTTACTAAGTTGTTGATATAATAATAACTATGTAATTGATATTATAATTACGGGACTCGTAAAAACTGTTAAGTGCAATGCCTGATACTAATCTCGAAACTGGAATTCAAGGCCAAAAAATCTACGACAGATACGTCACTGTCATAACCATCATTGTCGCTTATGTCACTGTCAAGTAAACTTTTCAGGTTTCGCCAACCTTTTTATAATATGCTGCTTTATATTGGCCAACATTATCATATTATTTATTCTGTGACATTATCTAAAGAGTGGAGCGTAAGCGAAGTGAAGTACTTACAGACGCACGGATACAACGGAACTGTCAGCTGGCTACCTAGACGTCTCTGCATTTCGATAGATTTTTGATTTTAAATAATTGTTCCACGATAACTTTATAAAATTTCTTGGGGATGCAGCATAGATAAATAATATAATTTGAGTGTTCAAATATGACCAGATTGATCAAGGCGTTATGGAGCTTAGAAAGCGCGAAAAAATCATCATAAAGTGTCTTGTTATATTGGTCCACTCGTTTGCATGTAAATCACGAGTTCTCGGTTCGAAGCGGGCTACTAGTTAAAATAAGGTTTTTGTAAAAAAAAGGTAGGTATGAACTTTTGTCGCCGACTGTACTCTACTTTCAACAGTAAACTAACACGGAGACAATTCTAACGAACATATTAAACACGATAAGGTTTCGTTTTTGACTTGATGTAGTTCTTAACTTAGTCGTAAATTATTGTACCAAATGTTATGAATACCCGAAGTACTAATACAAGTGCAATACCAGCTTTGCAACCAAAAATCACGGATGTTTAACTTTTTATTAGGGCGTCTTTTATTTATGTAAAATAAGTAAATACAATTATTTCTTTAAATTATAGGATTGAAATTACCAACAAATAAATTATCTTAGCGTGTTTTTAATAAAAAAGGGAATATACCATTGTACAAATATTTTACTGCAGTGGCAACATTGTAGTAACTTTTTTGGCCTTGAATTACAGTTTCGAGTATAAACAGAACCAGTTGTCGTGTTTTGACTATTATTGAAAAAGAATTTCAAAAGCTATGCCTTACTAATGTTATATCCAAATCAATGTAATTAATTTATTGCAACTTGTATTAATTAGTACAGTTCGGCCTGTACTTTACCAAAAACAATTTGAGCCATCGCCTAAATTAAGCGTTTATTTAATTTAATACAGTTGGTTCATGACACTTTGTAGGACACAGCAGGTTTCTTAAGCAGTCAGATTACAATCTCTGCTGTCCACAGATCTACCATCACTTAAATATAGTTAAAATATGTACATAAAATAGTTCACAATGATTTAATTTTACCGGTGGTTTAAACGAGCAACTAATTTCGACTTCAATTTACACGAAATGGCACTAGAAATGCTGAATATTTCAGAGTGACGATTATTTGTAATTAAACCACTATCAAACAGCCGCCACGATAAATAAATAACTAACCTCAAAACATATTGGGGTCAATTAAGAAGACTATTAAGCGCAGCTTATTCGTTTATTTACCAGTAATTGGTCATTACCAAAATTCATATTGCCAACGATAAGCTCATAAAAATGTAGGCTCTACATATACTAACGCTTTGGATTTAATATAGCAAGATTAAAAACCAAATTTTCAAAAGAAAATAAAACATAATATGGTAAATATTTCGATGCAGCTACACATCAAAAGCTGTAGCCAAGATGACAATCGTGTTTCGACAAAGCTAATTGTAAGTCAAAAATTTAGCAAGATATAGTTAACACATTCAGCACCGAGAACCCGACTGTCGGGTTCTCTGTTCGTAGCTACTACGCGCTACATACGAGGAATACCTATTTCCATAGCGCTACGCGGTACGGAAAGTGTTAAGAGGTTATCAACACCCGATGACATTCAAATTTACTTTACTCATACAGTCATATAGCTGTAACTACTTGTTTTGGTAAAGTAAAAAAAATATGTGTTAATATTCATCATATTTCGAAGGACTTTGTTAATTCCGATACGCGATTGAATGAAATCGGCTCGATAGAAAATAATTTAAAAGTTACATCTTAAAATTAGCTTTAAACAGTTGTATGTCTTTAGTTTCTTGACTTATACGTTTGTAATTAAGGACTAAATTTTACTACATTAATACTTCATTGCCTTATTGTTCTCAATTAATGAGTAGTCTTTTTTAAAGTCATCATTTTGCAAATTCGCAATGAGCTCCCATACTTATTGTAACGCAGTGTTTCTCTTTCACTCGCTCTTAAAAATATAGGACTGGAATTTAGCTGTTACCGTCCTCTTAATGCTCAGCGCAATTTTCCTCGCAAGTCGTATTTCGTGAGTATATAGCTTCCAAGTCGCCGTTAACATTGGTTACTGCCTCAGCCGACAACATAATGCATGCGGCAACCAATGTCAATTAATAATGCGTCATAATGGAATAGGGTGCTATAAAGGCTACTAAGTATACTCCAAGAGTTAGTGCCATAATCATAAACGAGTCTACGTACAATACATTATCGTTATACATAGCGACGACAACAAAAGAGCTGAATATTCCTTTAGAATCTTTTTAAATTAGAGATATATTCTAGTACCTATTTAGTAGCATGTTAAAATAGGTATAGAAAAGAAATATAAAAATTACACTAAAATCCGCTCCCGTGTGTTTCCGGTGCAAATTTATTGCAATTCTCTTTTTAAATTGGATCTGTATGAATGACTGACTATTAAAATGTCGTAACTACGTAATAATATGTTAATTTTTTTAAATATTTTATTTATTTTGTAAATTCTTTGATTATTATTATTATTTATTAGCCTGTAGCTCACTGCTGGATTAAAGGCCTTCGTCTCTTTCTTCCACGTGTCTCTGTCTATGGCAACATCAGCCCATCACCACGAAAGACGTCAAGATCGTCCCGCCATCTCTGCCTCGGTTTACCACGCCGCCGTTACCAGTAGAGTGCCCAATTAGTAACCCTTTTGAATGAATAAATTAATTAGAATGAATTAATTAGATTGTTTAAACCATTTCATCAAATAATTTTTATTAAAGTGTTCTGCTGTAATAGAGGGTAGCTTTAGTTCTACTACTATTTACTTACAAATATCAAAAGAATTTCTTAAAGGCAGACTCTTTGCCTATAAGTTGCCATATTGTGGTGCGATCCAGATATTGGCAATTAAGGCACTATTGGGCGTTATCAACACATTATGCAAGTTATCGCGATAATAGACACGAGCTTAATGCCGCATTATTGCCTAATATAAGTGTATTAAACACGACTCTTGGAGCAGATGGGCCAAGGCAGTAAAGTTTAGTTGCTATTTCATTATTGGCCACTTCAGTTGAAATTTGACTGCAACAGTTGGTTAAAATAAACAAAGCGTCTATTATCCATTTTTTTTTAAACTGACATAAACATAAGATTCCATACTTAATAAGTATGTTTTCCAAGTAAATACCTACATAAGTTTTTAAACCGTTACTTACACCAAATAAACTAAAAACGAGCCTAATCATCATCATAAATATATTTTGTAATTCAATGTCTGCTGTTTCGATGTTTCACTTTCTCTGGAATATCTTAATTAAAGTAAAAATATTTTTATGGTACTTTTATCAGCCAATTATACCTACCAAGATCTGAGCGCAAATATAATAGACATTTGTAAATGTTAGGTACCTTAACGAGCAAGAAGGATATTAAAATCCTCTGCAGTCATGTTTTTTTTTTCTATGCAGAATAGGTAGGCGTTTGACCAAGACATCCCACCCGTACCATTTAGAAACAACAGAAAGTTCTTTAAAATATTCAGTTCAGACACCTTAAAAAATCTATAAGACGTATGATACATATATCCTACACAAAAATCGTTTTTACCCCAAACGCTGTACTTCATGTTCCATGCATGTTTTGTACGGCATTTATGACCGAACGGCTGGTAAATGAACCCTGAACATTTTCTTCGTTGCTACAAAAAGCACACTGACCAACGAAAAAATCCATTCGTTCTGCCTCGACGTTAGTACGGTACGACCATAAAAAGTAAATCGGGCATTTTATTGAGGTCTACTTGAGGCCGGGCTGAGGAACGAGGGAATATTTACATGTATACATCTTACAAGCGATATGTTACTTTAGAACCTTCTAAAAGGAGGAGATTCTTTAAAATATTGACTTGTTTTAAAGTGGCACAATTTCACTTTTTTTACAATAAAAACTTACATCTTCTTTAGATTTATATTCATAAAGGAATGTAAAGTTGTGTCTGATATAACAAAGTTCACAGTTCTGAACTCACGACACTCATTTGCAATGAATAATTAAGCGTGTTTATGTTTTCAAACTGTAGGCAAACATCAAATTACGCTTCTGCCCGCCTTCTAAGCTACGTTTAACATAGCCTAATAAGCGAACAGTTCTTCTATATATCAGAAAACGATATCTAGTATTTGCAATTCTGAATAAAACACGTAAGTAAGTAGGTATAGTTAAATGTTTATACTTCAAGACATTTTTCTTGAATAAAGATCACTTTCTGGGCAAATAGTTTTCGTTATACACAAAACAATATTGTTTCGACGTAGAGGATTTGTCTCCGATGAAGAAGACATGAAGATACTTTTTTTCGTGTATTTATCATAAGTAATCATAACGTAGACAACACACCCATGCTTATTCAAATATATGTTATATCTCTTTCTTTACTCTGAAATAAGAAAGTGACCGAACATGAATATTTGACAAATATGTCAAGCGTGTTGGCGCCATAAGGCACCACCCAAGCACCCACTTTCCGAGTTAGGCGGCAATTCGGTTTAGCAAAGCTGTCAAAGGCATTCAGTAAATTGTCTACACACGTTCTGCATGCTCTTTGTTTGTTCAATATCTTGGTGAAGTTTGTGCTGCCGCTAATGACATGCCCCTGTCATGTACGAACTCTTATTACTGTACTGAATGTTTTATTCACTAGGGGACTAGGTACACTTTCTTTTCTCTTACTACTTGATTGGATTAAAACTTCAGAATAATAGTACATTACGCACCTAGGGCGGTAAAACAAAGAAAGCCTCAGATCGCGGGTATTTGTGGCCCGAACCGAAGGTAAGGGCCATAAACAAGCGATCTGAGGTCTTCTTTATTACCGCCCGTGGTGCGTACACAATTTTACGTCTTCTCCTGGGTGTGAAGTGAGATTTGCCGCTGCGCCCGTGGGCGGCAAATCTCACTTACCGCCCAGAGTGACGTAAACTATATTTAATGTTCCAAAAACTAATAATTAACTTTCACTACTTATAGCAACTTCTACCGATTCTTTCGATAAGGCCACCGAAAAGCAAGTGATAATTAGTTTACGAAAAATTCCAAGTGTTTTGTGGCCATATCTGTCAATATGAAATATTTTCTACTTTTCGATCGGCATTAAGGAAATATGATTATAACTTGACTATTTCTGTTTTGCTACTAGTATCTTGTTATTAATGGATGATGTATATGTAAGATGCGACAAAGCGCTCTGATAAAGTCAACAGATAACTTACATGTAGAATAAGATGGCTGCTTCTAACACAATGGTGTTCATTGCAAATGAGCCCCAAAAGGGGCTCGTTTGATAAATAAATTGAGGTTTCTCATATATGTAATTGAAATATACCTACCTCTATACAAATTTTAAAGGAATACTTTGTTAGATTACTTTACAATTGCGCGCCATCCATCTTCATTCGGAGAATAACTCGTGCGCGAAAAGTTGTCAGTAAACTTTGTTCCTCCTTTGTCTTCTGAGCTTCGTCTCTTATTTATTTCATTAGGTTTGTTTTTTTATTGTTATCTCTCCATTGATATACAGGGTGAAATTTAAGTCGAGAATCGAAATATGTTTTTCTAACTCTATAAACAAGGAACAATTTAATGCCCCGACTCTCACTAAAATCAAACTAGATTTTTTATTTATTTAAGTAATGTTTTTGTCATTTATTTTTCTTTTAAAGGTGATATTGTAACATTAAAACGGCTGCTTTACCTTTTTTCTTTGTAAAATTAAATAAATCTCATTTTTCGCTAGGATAAATTACTAAACTTATGCTAATGATAGTTCCAAATCAAAGAGTCAATTCAATTCACTAATTTAAATATCTTAATAAGTCGATGTATCGAATATGTTAATGAGTATATCTACTTAGGGAAACAAATTTCCTTCGAAAAGAACCGCAATGAAAAGGAACTCGAAAGGCGAATAACTAAAACCTGGTGTAAGTTCTGGTCCTTAAAAGACACACTAAAAAGCCCTCTACCAATGACACTGAAAAAAAGGGTAATTGACTCCTGTTTACTACCGTGTCTCAGCTATGGATGCCAAACCTGGACATACACAAATACAATTAAACAAAAAATTAGAACTTGTCAGAGAGCACAGGAAAGAAGCATACTAAAAATAAAAAGACTGGACAAAGTAAAAAGCTCAAAAATAAGAGAAAAAACCAAGGTGGTTGACGCCCTTGAACATTGCATACGCATGAAATGGAAATGGGCAGGGCACGTTGCTAGGTTACCTAATACAAGATGGACAAAAAGAGCCACAATCTGGAAAGGACCGCCAAACAAACGCGACAAAGGTCGGCCACAGACTAGATGGGCAGAAGATTTAAAAAAATACGTCCCAACAAACTGGCACACCGAAGCTCAAGACAGGGAGAGCTGGCGAAAGCTGGGAGAGGCCTTTACTCTCGAGGAGGTCCGCTCATTCAAATAATTATAACTTATATATTTATTTATAACTTCATTCAAGAGTCGCTATTTTAGTATACTGTAAGTTATTACAAAATATTGTATTTTTTTAAGTAATGAGTCGGAATAAAAAGGCTTTTTTATTTTATTTATTTATTTATTAATAAGTCGATGTAATAGCATGAAACCGCCATTAAAAGAAAATTAAATGATATAAAAATTATTAAAAAATAAAAATCTTGTATGATTTGAGTGAGAGTCGGGGCATTAAATTGTTCGTTGTTTATAGAGTTAGAAAAACATATTTCGATTCACGACTTAAATAAATTTCACCCTGTATAATATTGATTATGTTTGCCCTTTAGGCAATATAGTCACATAATAGGTAGATATACTTGTATTTTAAACTCAATAATTAAAAGTTAATGAAACCTTTTTAGAAACCTTCAGGTCCATAGAACGACGTAACTTACTTTATAGTGTTCACAAATTTGCATTAGAATTGGCGAAACACAAGCCGACTGCCAGTGATCATTGAAGTGATCTGAGGAGATGGCGTGTCAAGCATACAGAAATGAATTAATTATTCTCAGAATTTCTTTTCTGTGATGTACAGTCGACGTCAAATATATTTACACTTCTGCACCTTATTACAATGGAGCAAGGTGAAAAAATGTAAACATATCTTTGACCTCGACTGTACTAAAAGCCAACAATAAACTTTTTCCATTTCTTTAAGTAAACGATAAATATCTTAATTATTTGGTCGTAGATTTCTTTCGCTATTAAGAAAATGTAACAAAAGAGCAATTCTGAAGTACTACTACTACCTAAGTATACAAAACTTTGTCCAAATGCTTCGTTCAAATGGACATAAATACTTTGATTACCAGTAATACATTATTTTATCGGTATTTTTATTCTGGGGTAAAGAGAAAAAAATGAAGTTGAATTTTGACACTTTAAAATAAAGTACAAGCATTTCTAAGTACCTACTTTACATACAATTACGATGCTAGCAGCTCTGAACCAATTTTAATCCATTCATTTTGGACACGAACCGTTTAAAAAGTTTTAATTAAATTTTGTTTACCATGTTTTAATTCCGCATACGTCAGTCATCACGTCACGTTGCTGTGCCTTTAATGAACGTTTCTGTGACAATCTGAATGAAATGTTTCCGGCAACGTTCGCGTACCGATTTAGCGCCGATTTTATTTACGATTCTATACTTCGTTTTTTTTTTTGAGATAAGAAATTGAGTAAACATAGAAGCAGAAGTTGCCAACCTGTTCTAACCTGTTCAGTTTAGACATACTGCAAGCACACCACCAACAAACGATTAGATGATGAAGAGTTCACAGAGTTGGGCGTAGGAAAAGAGGCAAACCTAGCAAAAGGTGGGATGGACTGTGTGAGAGATGATATGAAAAGAAAGGAGGTGAGTGATGAGATGACAAAGATGTGTGGAAGAAAAAGACATGCTGCGCCGACCCCAAGTAAATGGTACAAGGGCAAGCGAATGATGATGACACTAACTTTTATTATCAGTGTTTGTATTTAAAAAATCATGGAGTTTCATTTTATTTTTATTGGTTACACTTACATTAATGCATGATTACGTATTAGGATTAAAAAATGGACAGCTTATGTGTACAATAAAATAAATAGAAACACTTCATGCAATTACACAAGTTGGTTCAAACAAATAAAATTACGAAGTACTTAAGTAGTTACTAATCAATTCGATTACAATTGGTAATACAGATTGTGATGTAACTACAGCATCGTAGCGATAAATTCTATGATCCATCATGTCACCTTTTGGTGTATTACATACATATTTTCTCTTGATACCTTATAAATGAAGAAACGAACGCTAATCTTCAACCCCGCTCTCGTAAACCTCCATAATTTGCATGCATAAAGTGGTAGGTACCACTCGTGTTCATATATTATCACACTATTATGTTATCTTATAGAACCATCCGTTAGATAATTTATTGTAGTAGTGCTGAATAGCAATTCAGCAGCAGGTAATACAATTTCAAACAGCAACAATAATTATTAATATGGAATTACGTTCTGATTGCAACCATTCTTTTCCCTCGACGTCCTAACATTGAATCAGATTATTGCATTATTTCTCAACAATGTTCCAATTCAATGGAAGACCATTAAACTGTTGAAGTTTCTCTAACCTTGTTATAAATTTGAAATAGTTTCCAAGATCCTTAATTTGTCACGGTATAATTATTCCAGTACCACAACAAATGATTATTACTAGACATCGATAACGGGTATCGAAGGCGCAAAAAAGTAAAAACTGGTGTATCAAGTTGAATTAAAGTAGGAATATATTCAAATGTTCCCTTTTCGGGTTTTATATATAGGCATTTTAAACGAACCACGTTTACAGAGTTTCTCTTTATTTATGTTTATTTAGTATGGAATGAGCGAGCATACCTTAAACTCGATTATTAGGTATCAATTCTTATTTATCACTTGTAAATGGTTATGGTATATCTACCAATTGCACATACCTATATATTATACAAATCTTCAGGTACTTACGTAAGTTTTAACTTACGATTATTTTAGTTTCACAAAAAAACTTACTTTCTCTGTTTGTATCTAATAAATAAAAATAAAAAACAATAGTTTTACAGCAAAATAAAATAAGTACTTGCAACTTGGGATAAGCTACCAGAGCAATTCTCTTTGCTAGAGCCTAATAAGAGCACCAAGGCGAAACCTTTTATTTAAGTAATTGAGAATTTACTACTTCGAAATCTTGAAGTCGGTTGAAAAGGTGACAAAAGTCTACTTATAAGAGCTCATAATAAAAAAAACTATTAATTTAACTCCTACCACCCTTGCGTGAAATTAAGAAAAAGTGATGATTTATTTATTACAAATTATTTCAAACCCACGCGAAAAACAGACAAATGATAACAGCTACCTAATGTTTTACGTTTTGACAAAGAATCATAAAACTGCTGATGAAACTTTTACTAGTATTCATTGGATGTTCGTGCTGGGGAGCGTAAAAGTTTAAATTAAGTTAATTTTCGAGGAATAATGGTTGAAACACGTGTTACATTAGATTACGGAACGTGAGGTAACTTGGTAAGGACTAACAAAATTGCGGACCTATTTCATTTTTGCCTCAGTCATTATCACTTATATAAACTATGGAATATGGACGAGTGGTAATAGTACTTACTATTTAGGGCGCTGGCGGTTCGGGGTAACATGTTGACCCGCAGATTCGCGCGATGCACGAATGAAGTTAAAATAACCCTATTTAAGGCGTACTGCCAGTCTTTTTATTCGTGTAGCCTATGGGTGAACTATACTCAAAGAGCAGTTAGCGCCTTAAGAGTACAGTACAACAATACGCTCAGGATGCTGTTGGGACTGCCTAGGTACTGCAGCGCATCAGGCATGTTTGCAGAAGCGCGGGTGGACGGTTTTCACGCCATCATCCGAAAGCGAGTTGCCTCGATCATGTGCCGCATATGTGGGAGTGACAACAGCATTCTGCGCGTCATTGCCAATAGCTTAGACTGTCCCATTGCTCAGCATTGGAACAGTCTACACGTAAACTTTTAATTTGAAATAAGACAAAAGTAATAATAATAACAATGAAGAAATGATTTTAATGTATTTTAATTGTGTGTGTATTGATTAATTAATTATGTGGTTTTATGGAAATTTTGCAAATTAATTGAATTTTATTTTAATTGAATGCTATTATTATTATTTTTATTGACTACCTATTAATTTTAATTTTAATTTAATTTAATTTTACTGATATTTTATGTTCTATATGTTGTTCTTATTTAAATATTGTTTTAAAATTACTATGGATCTTGGTTATCTGGAAATAAATACAAATTTAATTTAATTTAATTTAATTTAAATAAGTAATACTAGTAAAATAAATTTGACATGACCATTGCAAATTTTTCAAAATAAATGGATCTCTGGAGGAGAGCCAAGAACAAGGTTTTCGTTGTGTTTATAGCAAGCAACCAATATACCTCTTTCGAAATTAAAATAAAATCATAAAATAGTATAACAGGTACAAGTAATAGTACAGCAGAGGCCGGTAATCCATTTTTATGTTGTATGTGTGTTTTATGAATAGCATTTTTCTTAAAGATGCAATGAAATAAAGAATTAAACTTATTCAATAAATTACAAGTTTAGTTCACATAAGTCATTAATACTCGTAATATTCTATTATTATTCTCACTTCAGATATGATAACCATCCTGTCACAAGTAAAAATTAAAAAAATCATATTCAGCTATTTGTAAAATCAGCAGGCTTAAGCCTGAAAAGTTGTATAAAATTCCATTACAGTCCCCTCGATTTGCTGCTCCCTAAACAGGATACTTCTAAGCCTAGCAATAAACGTACGAACGATATTATTTCATTGCATTTTTAAGAAAAAGTTTTCAGAATGTGACTACAAGTACCTAACCAGAAATAAAATAAGAAGTGAAAAGCTATTTCATTTTAACAATACGTATAGATAAGCCCCGTTCCGTTATCCTGTCCGGCGATGCAAAACATCACGCGATCCAATATTTTATACGGGTAGACATTGTAGGCTAAAACTACCTTCAACAAATTGTAGCTTTTATCCGTATTTATTTACGTCAATACGTATGTCAACGTGCATGTCTTGAAATAAGCTTTTGTAAATTCTTTTTTCAGTTATCAATTGATAAAGCTATGAGTAATCAAATTCATGTCAATTAGATGTCAAATAGAGATTGCTTAATGTCAATACTGTGAATGAATTTGCTTTGCCTGAATTATTTTATTTTAACAAATTAACAAACAGTATTAGTTTAATAAAAGCCTGTGAATATTCAAGTTAAACACATTAGTTAAAAATTATAAAAAGCAATCGCTGGACAATTTCTCCCTTAACTAACTTTCCTTATAACTTAATACAAAGCGCAGGAAAACCAGCAATAACTTTTAATGCTCGCCCCTTATTAGAGCCTAGATCATATTATGGCTGAGCCAGAACTAGTTTAGTGTTTGCTTAAACATTAAAGTATATTCGAAATGAAAAGACCTTTAACGCCAAAGATGCTTAAGCTATTATCAACTCTACTCCCATACTAATACAATGCCTTTAGGCTTATACATTTAACAACAACGTTCATTTTGATTTTCAAATTATTACTGAACGTTTTCTTGTGCCGTTTGTAGCTTAAGATTAAAGTGAAACTTATGTAGATATCCATGTAATTATTATCTAGAGACCCTGTGTAGTTATACAGTAAGTAAATTAATTTAAACTAGACACAATTTAGTAATAACCTACTTCTTAACAAAAATCTTCTTGAATTTTTGTTCAATTTGTATACCTTTTACATACGTCTTTAATTCAAACGGCCCGGGTCTAAAATATCTTAACAATAACCATTTAATAACTCAAAACACATTAAAGTTCCCCATACTTTTTAAAGCCAAACTTCCTAAAGACAACAGTAAAAACAAAACACGAATATTTCCAAGCAATTTGTGTCTCACAATTTTTCAACAGCTCCGACATCCTCCTTAAATTCAGTGAGATTGTTTTGTTCTCTCATGGGACGTGTGTATCGACGCAAACGTCTCTACGGCAGCGAAATATAAACAGGATTTTATTTCACACGCGCTGTATAAAGGTTTACTGGGTTAGTTGGCATGAGAGCATTGCTTTTGTAACTGTGAGTGTAAAACATTTAAAACCTTACATTTTCGGTAACTGGGTTGCTCTCGGTCAGATGGCGTTTCAGACTTGAAGCCTCGAAAAGTTCTCAGACAATCTCAGAGGGCCTACCGCGAAGTTCGAAAATCGACAAAACGATGGCCCCGTTTCTATCGCCCTTGCATATACGATAGAGAGTGATGCCAATAGACGATTCGATGAACGAAGTGCTTCGCGGTTATATGCCAGGTGGCGAGCGTCCAGCGGAGCGTTTGACGTCGCGTATAGCTTTGCATCGAGCTGCCGACGGATTTGAACAGCTTGCACTGAGGCAGCTCGCATAGATTTGCATCTATTAAGCCATGACCATTGACCACCGCGCCGGACGTGTTACGGCCTCCCATCTCGAGAATCCACATATGAATTCCAAATTTACAATGACGCTGTCAGTTTCATGTCTTTTACACAACTGCTGTTACAGTCGAGTTCTAAAATATCGATGCGATTAATGAGGATGAAGATTGGTGAAAAGTTTTTGTAGAGGGCGCTATTTCAGATTCCATACAATGAGAGAAAGTGACTAAAGATGAATAGTCCCTTACAATGTACTGAAACTATATACAGTCAGAAGGCTTTTCTTATGGAGTATTCTTCCCTAAGGAAATTAAAATACTGATCAAAGCGACGTTATTGTACAGTATTTTAATTTTAGATTATTTTGGGAAACCCGAGAATTTCCCCTAGGAATTTTGAGACGAAACATTGGGTCAATTTCGCTAATATAAATAAAAACTACTTCTCGCCATACAAATGTAGTTATTATAATAATAAAGGACCATTGTAGGAAATGTCATTGTGCTCAACGAGAAGATTATAACAAACCACAACACAATGAACTTCCATTGTTTTATCACAGAATTATTATGACCACCTTCGGTCTTTATTGACCAGCTCCATGTCATCATAATATTGCATTGCCACGCTATATGCACATGCGTGCAAAATTTCAGCTCAATCGGGCAGTGGGTCCGGACAGGTGATACTTGATAGCTTGTAATAAAGAACTCGACGCCCACTATAAAATATAACGTCACTCAGGTCACTTTAGTCACTTCGCGCGACATGTTTCCGACACTGCTACACACCGGCCTGTGCCCGGCGCGGCGCGTTGTTGTTGTTGGTTAGTGTTAGTTGATTCCTATCTCTCTCTCTCTCTCTCTCTCTCTTTCTCTCTCTCTCTCTGTAGTCTCACAAAAGTTTAAACTTAATAACTTGACTTCCGACTCGCTCTCACTCGCTCCACCAATGAGAATCTGTCATCTAGCGCTTAACATAATCTTAGCGAGACGTGTAATATCCATTACCCGTAATTCCTTAAATTTGCCACATTATAACACTTCGGTACACATGATTACCAAATTGACTTTCAAAGTAAGTTAATTAAGCGAACTAACGTCTCGACATCAGATAATCTGATGTACAAACTCGCATGAATAGGTATTTAAATGTAGCAGCACGACCAGCACGGGCATATTTATTCCCTACAAATCCACACAAACACGCCATGTTTATAAAATATGTAGACAGTATTTTTTTTATCGTAGGGCTACGTGACACGAGGTCTAGATAGGTATTTCTTCTCTAGGGTAGTAGTAGTAAGAAAGCAGATGATGAAGAAAATCCAATGCGTGCTGTGAGGTCCAGATAGGACAGTGCAGCTGCCAAGCTTGTTACTCTTTTAGCACCACCCAGAGATCACGTGTATTCGAAGGTGTTTCCCATGGACGCAGAGTAACATTGAGCCCCATTGTAGACAGTAATGAAATAGATTTAGAGGAAAAAAAATGTCTTATCCCCTAGTCGAGTTTCCATGTATGCGTACAGTCAAAAATCGAAGGCATGCCTTTTATGTGTTCGTAATTCCAAAACAATAACTTCCCTTCCCTAATCCGTGTCAACACTGCCTTCTGTAAGTAACTTTACTATAATCTAAATAGTTCAGTAAGACAATTTTCAGAAATCTATTCTTCATGAATCTTCATGACATCTGGAGAGCATGTTCCGAATTTCAAGATTCTAAGTTCATCGGCTTAGAACACTCTAATGTACGCATATTGGCAGTATTTAAGTAACGCGGCGACTTTTTTATAGTATTTTTTGATTAAAGTCAAATAAAAAAACTTCAAGTCAACGAGAACATATAAAAGATATTTATTCTTCAATTTAGGCACCATTACAATGCACTTATGACCGTCAGAGAAAAAAAGAAACGACCACCGGTTCTAAACCAACACCTCTGACCCGAGAAGTATTACTTACCGGTGAAAACAGAACATACGGAATTATAAAATGTGGAACTGACGCGATTCCACAATCTTGAACACTTTATAGACAGGCCTATTAGAATGCTTACCATCAAATGGTCCAATATTTTTGCATATATCTTGTTTTTTAACAAAATCTTTTTAGTGAACTTTTAAATGCCATAAAATAAAAATATAACTTTTTAACTACCTAGTTGTTTTTTCAGCCTCAAACTTTTAACTCGTTTTGCATACAAGAGTATCCATTACATCGAAGACTTGTAAAGTGCCTTAATCTCAACTTTTCTTAATAAGCTGTGTTTTTATAAATTCAATTATTTTAAGTAGCATTTTTGATAGGAAAGAATATTAACTTGAAACTTTCGGGCTCAACAAACTGCTGAAGGTAGATTGGTAATAAGTAAAAACCACAAGCTCATAGTTTAAACTTCATATTACCTACGCTTTAATTCGTGGCCTCAAAGTGCACAGATATGGTCAGATATCGCTTTCATAAAAACCAGCCCCTACGTCAAATCCTGGAATTAGGTTGCCGAGCGACTCTATCGCAGGGCTCGATTGAGCCGTGGAAAGACCGGGACAAACGTTAGGAGAATGATGATGATCAAAATTGGCCTTAAAGGAGCCTTGATTGAAGCTAAGGACGCAAGGCGTGTTAGGAGGTTAGGTATATTTTCTTAAACCTAAATAACTAAGGGGGAAATAATGGGCAAATTATCACGATACTCATACTTGAAAAAATCAAGTTAAATAAAACAGGAGTGGGCAACATAATCCAATGAGTTTATTAACTATGTAAGTTTAGTACAATAATTATAACTTTATTATAAAAATACCTTTTTACCTACATTTACCAAGCCTAATGCACCTCATGTACCATCGGGTTTATAATTGCATGGCCAATTTATCAATGAATTCATTCATAAATTACCCATGCATTTTTGAACCCGATGGTACCTAAGAGATTTGTTTGAATTGTATCTGTGAATCAATTGAGCTAAGCATTCAAATCTATATGCAAATCACGTAAATCTATAAACATACAGTTTCCAACCGTAGTAGTGTTCGTACTCCTTAGAGTATCCCGGTTTTATTTACATCCAGTACAACGGGCGTAAACATTTTATTCTTTTGGATTCGACGTAGTAAAAGGAAAGGAGGGGAGAAATGGGGGTTAACAATCCCGCGTGGGTGAGTATGGGTACGAAGTAATGTGGAAATGGGTACCTACTGTGTTTTTTCGGAGCCTATTGAGAGCCTTGAATCGACTTAGGTTTTTTTAGGTAAGAATATAAAAAAGGTTTGTTCTGAATTGTTAAAGAGTCCAAATCCTTCCTGTTAATTTATCTTTTATTTATCGCGCACAATATTATTTTTTAATTAGGATATTGTACACTACTCATGACACTTATGTTCCTCTTTTATTTGTGTCATATTTCTGAACCATGTATAAATCAACAAAAATACCTCATAACAAGATAAACTAAACTAAAATAGCCTCAATTAATGTTTGTACTAAGTAGAAACGTCTGTTTTCTTTCAATTATACTCTGTGTCCGTTAGGATTGCGAGAGATTTTAACAGTGTATTCCTGATCATAATTGGAGACTTAAATGTCGTATAAACTTTTCTGGATTTCGCCTAGTTTCAGTGTTACTACCAAATAAACAAAAAATATATATTATTGTAACTCAGTGCAAAAAGCTTTTTTGATGGCGTTTTCACTCATTGCGTAAACCATATTTTACCAATGTATATTAGTCAATAAATAGTTTCACCATTAACATATGTTTTTCTATATTCAAAAGCATTAAAAACAGCGAGAAATAAAGCAACAAACATTTTTTTTGGCGAAATCCACCTAAATTCATATAATATTTAGTACCTACTCCTTATGACCTCAGGGATTCGTGGCTAAAATCTCTCTCAATGCGCACAGGCACCGTGCACCTACCTTGTACAATCACAATTTGCAGCCGAGTTACCATAATCAACTTAATGCTGAATAATGAACACTAAATGAACAAAGTTGTCCGGTATAAGATCGATTTGAGAACTAAATCAAGCGAGGTGTTCAAGTTAGCATATTTCCTGCTGCAACTTGCTCCAACTTGCACAGAACTTACGTCAGTACGGGAGCTGTCTTTGTTATAAATACTGAATTGTGTCTTGTCTATAATTTTAACATATAGAATCTAGATGGAACAGTTCAGGTAAGAAAGCCTTCCTACCAAACGTTTTGTTTATTTAGCGTGGAGCATTTTGTTTTCTTATTTTTTTTTTTACATGGTCTTTCCACAAAATGGAAACAAGCATCACGGGATTCGAACCCGCGTCCTTCGGATTGCCGGTCCGACGTGCTTCCAATTACACCAGACGATCCTCTATCCATCACAGCAAATTTAGTAATCTAATGGTGAACAAGTCAAACATGGTCTCTCTCCTGTTGTGTTAAATGTTTTCTGACATGTGTAATAACTGTCTTTTTTTATGGAATCTCCTCTTTAGTGTCCATTTTTAGATCGATTTGATGACTGAGGTCAATTAATTCACAGATTGATACAATTCAGCCAAATCTGACTTCAGTAATGATATTCGGTTCAGTTGTTTTAACGCTGTAGTGCAGGGGTCGGGATCAGGTAGCCCGTGAGCCTCCTATTAGAAGTCGTCGTTATTGACAACCGACAATGTGGTACCTTTTGCCTGACAAAGTCACAAATTATTAACAAATTGCGGCCCGCGTCAATTTCATTTGGTACTATGTGGCCCTTGGCTGCAAAAAGGTTGCCGACCCCTGCCATAGTGGAACTCTTAACTATTACGACATATAAATCGGGTCTCCTGGTACACAAAATAACCCGTTCTGATTTTTCATTATATTACGAGTTCGTATGTACATTTTTAAAATCATGATAAACAATGAAGGGTCATTTCACACTATCGCATTGGGAAATTGTAACGTTAATTGTACCTATTGTTATTTTTCTTCTTCCTCGACCTCGTAGCGTTTATCCCGGCTAGGCCTTTTTGGGATTAGATCCGGTTTCCTTACGATGTTTTCCTTCACCAAAAAGTTTATTGTGAATAAATAAATTTAAAAAAAAATACTTTGCCGTACAGCTTATTTAGAGCCAAATGCAGCAAGATCAGCTCCCGGTTTTCAGCTGTCGCCTCCAGCTGTCATGTCGTTGCTATTTAATTAGCGCTCTCCGCGCTCAACACTCGCTCCGTGACCATTGTGCCAACTCCTTACAATTCAGACATATTCCCTCCAACAATGGTCTCCTCCCCTGACAGGTTCGGAATATCTCCAACTTGATATAATTTATATTACACTACTCTTTGAACTCCTAACCGTAAAGTGCACACCCAAATAGCACTAAATAGTCCCTACTCCTAGTGTTGTATTCCTTCTGGTGAGTAAGGTTGCCAAAGAGCTCAAAGAGGACCCAGTGTGTTGACGACGGACGAGGGACCTCTCTTGTTCTTTTAGCCGTCAACACAGTGAATCCTCCTGTTTTTAAAGGGTCGGCAACGCGCATGTGACACCTCTGGAGTTGCAGGCGTCCATAAGCTACGGTAGCTGCTTACCACCAGGTGGGCCGTATGCTTGTTTGCCACCGTCGTTGTATAAAAAAACAAGTGCGCGACCATTTTTTTCAGAGATTCTACTATATCATTATTTTATTTGATTTTGAATAGCTGGCTTTATTATATAATCTGAGGAGATGCTGTCAATATACTCAGAAGTATGCCCCATCATATTGGATTTATCAAATATCACTGTTAAACGAATGGTGTTCAATTCTTAGTCATGTTTTTTTACAATATATCCTAATATAAAGCATAGTTTGTACACAAAACTATATTGTAAATACGGCGTTGAAAATGTAAATATTTAGGCAAGTATTTGAGAAAAATAGAGGAAATAAAAGCGTCTCGCATGTCAGAGTCAGTCAGTCAGTACAAGTCTATTACATGTACGCATATTCAGAATAAACAGAACATCAAGTTTATACGAAGCCAATTTCTTGTACAATTTGTACAAATCCACCCGGAAATTGAAGTCGTTCGTTTCGACTAGGAATAAGTTTATGTAATAATATTTCATGTAGATGGAAATGACAACGTCAACCGCGTTTCATGTTAAAAGAAAACGAAATTCACCATCATTATGTCACTGACGTAAATCTCTAAATTTTTCTACTTTTCCTTTACTTCTAAACACTGTTGCGGTAATTTTAATTAAATTAGTAGATGTTGCATACTCTACAACTTTAGTGAATTACTCCAAACTTAAAGTTCTAAGTTTAATATGTGACGTAGTAATAGCGAGACCTTGTTTTCTTATACCATACCGCGTATTGGATATGTCTGTACAGAAAGAGAAGTGTCGTAAAATGTATAAACCCCCGTATAAACCACGACACTTTTCTTTCCGGACAAAATATACGTGAACTCAACTATTATTATTATGTCGTGAGTGGTGCTCGGCAGAATGTAACACGGTTAACCGCTGTTGTTATTGTTCACTCTGACCTCGATACCCTACACTGATACTGACCCCAGTTAAACCAGCCAAGTGTGATCTGATTTTGAAAGCCTCTCGGTACTTAATTGCAAATGTATAGGTTCTGATCGATCATTATTTCAAATATTACTTTCTTTGAAAATATGCTTGAAACTTTGAAATAAGCGCTGACAAAATTACTCCGAAATAACAGGCATAATTTCTAGATTCAGATTTTTTGTAGCATATCGTATTTAAGTATATGATATGCATAGACGTAGCTGCTTATTCATGCTTACCGTATAATTTGGGGCAGAGTACTTTCTGTCCCTAAGTGCCGTCAAGTAAATAATAGAGTTACTATTATTACGCTATTACTACGGTAACTTTATTGGTCTCGTTCAGATGACGCTTCAGATTTGGAGCCTCAAAAAGTTCTTAGACTGTCTATAAAATGCCTGGTCTCTGCTGATATCAAACATATTGTTTGTGACTCATTAGATGAACGAAGCCTTTACAAATCATTCAGTTAAAAACGTCGCCCAGCTCTATAGCTAGGGATACACGCACATATGTGCCCGCGGATTTGTCCGACTGATATGCCCGGCGGACAGATCGGTCCGTGTATGGCGCGAATTGGGCACGGATTTGTCTGCGGACACATCTAAATAGCGCCATACATGGACGGATCTGTCTGCCAGCCATACCCGCTGGACAAATCCGGCGGACACGTTTGTGCGTGTAACACTAGCTAATCAAAGAGCGGAATAGCCAAACAGTTGAGCCGTTCGCTAACTGCGTTGACATTGGTCGCTGTGTCAGAATACGAAATGGGAAAATGCAATTGGACAAGCCAAGTTATCAGCTTGTTTAAGCTCAGAGTGTATAGTGACTGTTTGTTGCAGGGTAAATTGCGTCTTACCGACGTGTTAGGTTCATCAACACTCAATGGCTTCTGGCTGATAAAACTGTTTTTGTAGCTTAAAACCTTAAACAATTCGTCCAGTATAATTATGTAGGAGAAGTCTCAAACTTATAATTACCTGAAAAAATATTGGATGGTTTATTAGTCCCACACTATCTACTTGTTGATACCGTGTTTTTGTACAATACAAAAAAAAACTTCACATTTTTTTTTCTATTTGTATGGGACTTATAAGGAACTTTCTCTTTCTTATAGTTGGGGCATAATGATAGCCTACTTGAATGTTTTTTTTTATTTTTATATTTCTTATTTCTTAATCACATTTAGTCTCTATTTTTAAGACGGAATAAAAAATGAGTGTATCGCTTATTTATGGAACCTAAAATAAATATTTAATTATTAAATTTATTAATATCGGGTTGAAAATTACTGTTTAAGTAACTTAACGGTTAATTAAGACATATAAAGAATTTTAACGCAATTAAATCAGGCATGCTATTGAATAAAATTGAGTGAAATGTCAAATTAATTTCCCTTTGTACCCATACCCGAAAACCAGAGGTTACCTAAAACGACGTAGAAACGTTTGTTCCTAATTTGAAATGCAAAAGCACGTTACGTTTGGTAGCAAAGATGAAATCGATCGAGCAAAAGATTGTGACACAATGAAAGATAGGTAAGTAAAAAAATACTTTATGGTTTTAACTTTTATTTACGAGACATGTACCAAAATAATGCCAAATAGTGTAATAATGTTTGAATTTGAAATAAAAGAAAATGGAAAGGTCACGTGTACGAGTCTCGTCTGAGCAGCGTTTTTTTATTCCAATAATTATTTACTGATGATGACTTGGTGCTTCCTGATTCGCAACCTTACTTTAGTAAAAAGTGCTATTTAGTAACATCAGGCGCGGTCCCAGGGGGGGGAGTCACATATGGGACATGACCCCCCCCCCCCAATATCAAACATTTTAAATGGAAAAAACTGACCCCCTCAAAAATTTGAAAAAAAATTGCATTAGTGCCCCCCCAAAATTTCAGGCTGCGACCGCGCCTAAGTAACATTGGGATATCCTAAATATTTAGCTATTATAATTTTGGGCCAACTATTGCGAAAATGTGATCCTCTAATTTTGAATAACTCATGAATTCAATATTGTCTAACTACTGCGTATAAACGGTATAATTTTAAGCAAAAAAAAGAACCGACTTCACTTTATTATCCGCTATTCCAAGAGGAAGTGGCCGAGTTGCTGTAAAAAATAATGAAAACACTATAGGTGTGCTATGATAGTTGAACAGTTCCCTCAATTTCTCCAGGATCCCATCATCAGACCCCGACTTGGTGACAATAGGACCATCTAGGGGTTATACCCGTTCGATTTAAAAAAAAAATTGAAAATCGGTTCACGATTCACGGAGATATCGAGTAACATACATACAAAAAAATAATTAAAAAAAATCAGTCGAATGGAGAACCTCCTCCTTTTTTGAAGTCGTCAGTTAAAAATACAATTAAAGTAGTTACTGTTTACCGCTGTTCCGTGAGACACACGCCTTAACTTGAGGTTTAGAAGAGATTTTAGTTTGCAAACTCCTTGTCTGGCTGGCCATTTTGGGACCACGATTAACATATAAGGTAGACCTTATAAGTACTACCTTACCTTTTATATTTTATAGGATTACTTTAATATTTGTTTCCAAGACAAGTAAACACTTTTATGATTAAAGGAACAGTGCATAAACTACCTACTATTTATTGCCTGTAGATAACTTTGAGTGTTAAATACTGAAAATTTAATAAAATTTTATTTTTTACAGTTACATTTCTGCCTAATTCTTCGTATACACCAACGAATGCTAAAGTACAATATTAAAACAATGACAGTTATAATAAATAGAATTAATGCAGCTAAATCAAGGTAGGCCTTCTGGTACGGCGGTACCAGGAGCGCAGGCGATCGAAGATATGTGGCTCCGCGAGTGATGACCACATGCTCCACCCAGTGCACCAGCTCCTTGCCAGGAGACACTGCCCGGTGGTGGTACGTACGCGACACTCGTTTCATGTTATCCTGGTACCTGAAATTAGTATGAAAATTATTACATAAACAACTTACAAAACTTACAGAGTAAGAGACAAATAACTTACTTCCAATCCTTAAGCATCATCTTCAACGCATCCCTCAGTTCTGAAGGCAAACCGGGGCCATTATCCAGTTTAATAGCAATATTTTTGCTAAGAGCCGCAGCTGCGTTGCTATATTGGTCACCAGCGTGCGGTACCGTTATCATAGGCACCCCAAAATGTATCGCTTCGATTAGAGATAGGAGACCTCCGTGGGTTATAAAAACCTTCGTATTCGGATGATCTGAAAGTGTAAAATTAGTTTTTTTTAATTACCTATGAAGTACGTTAGATTAGTGTAATAAAGACAAACAGACTGACATTAAACTATTATTAACAAAAATAAAACAATACAAAACGTATTAGGCAATTAATTAGAGATGGGCCGACTAGGGTTTTTGCCGACTACACAATCGGCCGACTAATCGGTTTTCAAATTGCCGATTAATCGGCCGACTAGTCGGCAATGCCGATCGTAGGTTTTGGTTAAGTTCGGGTGCAATCGGAAACGCTCGTTTCGCTTCGTCCGCCGTGCCATTGTCTAACACGCGTTCATGTTTTGGCCAGTTTTGTTTACGAACCGGCACTGGCGTATTTGATGGCAAAAAGAAAACAAACACTACTAATAAGTTTTAAATTTCATAATTAAAAAAGGGTTAAACTTTTGCTAAGTTCTTATTTTCCTGTAGGTATTAAAGTGCCGAATATTCGGCATTTTTTGCCGACTAGTCGCCGACTAATCGCCGACTACAAATGATGCCGAATAGTCGGCTTTCCCGACTAGTCGGCGACTAGTCGGCCCATCTCTACAATTAATACAATCTCAATATTTACTTACTCAAGATGCTAGTCTGAGGGGCCCATTTTAATAAATGCACGTTTTTTGGAAGATTTTCTAATGGTATATCTAATTTCCATAAAATTGTTTGATTTAAGCTTCGGAACAATTCTACAATTTCCCCTCGTATTCTGTCTTCCATGTCCTTTGCAGAGGTGGTGGTCCCGAAGCTAAAGTAAATAATTCCTTGCGGAGAAGCGTCCATTATCGATTGTAAATTCTGCAAACAATAATTTAAACCAAATCAAAGTTAAATATTTACCATTATTTTATGACGCACCGCACTTACACTAATTTGCTCGTACTTTATTTAATAAAACTTAACTGCAAAAAAGATAAACATAATTTACAAAATGCGAACTTAATGTCATGAGGCACTATCATCCAGTCAACCATTCGGCAAAACAGAGAAGCGTATCAGTGAATTAGGAAAACTGTAAATGGATGGCAATAAAACAACTAGGGTTTCCACTATAATAACTGCATGCGGCTGCATGTCGCGCGTAGTCGCCGCCGGCGTACAGCCGGATGCAGTGATAATAGTGTTAAATTCAATAACTAGGGTTTCCAACAAAATATTTACACTAAGCAAGAAATAAATATAACGTGTATGAAAGTAAGCGGAAGAATAAAATTCACCCACCGTATCTAATTCCTCAACTGGCAATTTTATGTGATACCCAGCTATCTCCCTCACACTCGGAGGAACCCTCCACGGTGTGGCCACGGAGGGATGAGTGTTTACCAGCATCATGGAATAGTTTTTCGGTATGTCTTTGTATGGAAGAAGGTCTCTGCCCGTCGTCATGGCGGCCGATTTGAAGATTGTGTCGTAGATTTCTATTTCTAGAGGATGGATTTTGTGTCTGTAACAAATTTTAACTTACACATCAATAATTGCCGTTGATAATACATAGGTACAAAAGGTTGTAGCATTTTAAGACTCTATCAACCGTCCAATGGCGCCCTCATTGGGGGGATGGTATTTCTTAATAAACGAATCAATTTCTGTATAATCTCATGTTAAGTTGTAGTCCTACTAATTCCGCAACTTTTGGTCTTGGTCACATAGTTTCGTTTTGTGTATTTTTTGCTTCATTACCTAAATGGCAAATGATTAACAATCTGAGGATTAACACCGGAGATGGCCACTGGAGGTGGAACTCCGAGATAAAACAATGCAATCGCATTAAGTATGGGGAGTTAAATTTTCTTAATGAGAAGTAGATTATTATTGACAGAAAATTTGTCTGCGATAGAATGTATCAAAAATAGAATTATTAATATGACTTCGAGATCAGCACTAAATATTATCTTATCTGCTCACCGAGACATTGAACTACTTCGCCACAATACACCGAACTGTTTCTACGACAATTTCCAGTTCATAGCAACCGAACAAATTCAGCAATACTAATACTGTTCTGGACCTAGTTGAAGTTCTAACGTATTTATCCGAAAACTAGTTAGAGCGTGGCTGGAAGATGGCCGAGGGTCGGACACGGGCGGCGCGCGGCGGCGGAGCCCGGCATAGTTCACAACTGAATCAACAGTCAACGACTGCAAACAGGGTCTTTCCAGTTTCTATTTAACAAAATAATGCTTTACTCACTTGTTTAGTCACTACGCGCGAAATGTTTCAAAGAACTTAGGTCATCCTGAGTATCCTCACGCACTCGATGTGATCCATTTTCATTATTGTACTGAGTGTAATGTAAAAAGTACCTAGGTGACTCAGTCAGCTTAAAGTTACTCCATACCTAATGTTATTTTTATGGTCTCTGACGGGTGATGAAGATCAGGCATATTTTGTTTTTCATAAATATTCTAAAGCGAGATTTTTTTTGAACATTCTATAATCTGTTTTAAAGGCAATCCGCATACGATATTACCAGCCTAATTCTCAAATATTTCTGACAATAGCTAAGGGGATTTACGCACAGATCTGCCCGCCGGATTTGTCTGGCGGATATGCCCGGTGAACAGATCCGTCCATGTATGGCGCGAATTGCACACGGATTTGTCTTGGCATGGACGGATCTGTCCGCCAGGCATATCCGCCAGACAAATCCGGTGGGCAAATCTGTCCGTATATCCCTAGCTAAAAATAGCAAATGAAGCGAAGTAAAAATAATAACGAATAGAAAACCTAAATCTCATTAGAAATTGGAATCAACCGAACAAGTGTTGTTGGAGTGGAATATTCTGTGCATTTCGAATTGTCATTGTGTGTCACTGGACAACGAAAGTTTGTTGACATAAAAGGACTGGACATTATAATGTTAGTATCTTTATCAGTTACAGTAGGACAAGTTTCAGACAAAGGTGGTGTTTGACAACAACAACATAACGAATGCTTCTGTTAGCGTCTACCCTGACATTTAGGTACTCGTAGAATTGTATGGAGCAGTCTGTACCTTTATCATAGGCGACGCCGCTGGCACGACTGTTTATTAGGTCAAACAAAGCTAATTAAACTCCCTAGCCACGATATCAAGCCCCCAAAAAGCATGGGGGGTGAATTCAGTGTATGTTATATTTCTGCCAACGAGTAATAGCTACTAAGTGAGTTTGATATCATATTTTGGCGACACCACAAAATATAATTTACGTCCCTCTGGGCGGTAAGTGAGATTTGCCGCCCACGGGCGCAGCGGCAAATCTCACTCCACACCCAGGAGAAGACGTAAAATTATGTACTCACCACGGGCGGTAATAAAGAAGGCCCCAGGTCGCTTGTTTATGGCCCTTACCTTCGGTTCAGGCCACAAATACCCGCGATCTGAGCCGTTCTTTATTTTACCGCCCTAGGTGCGTAATGTCCTAATTTTAATGTCGTTATCGCCGTTGCAGGATCTGAATGTAAGCTGACATAAGAGCTATCGAAAACAATATGCTTGTCCGATATTTTCTAAATCTAACTGGATTTCCAATGTAGATACGGATAGGCACTATACGCAGGGCAGATATCAGGGGCCCTATTCTAACTTTAAAACACATTTAGAAACAATCCAACTTCAATGAATTAACAACGCAATACAGCTAGCGCCTAAATACCCGAATCAGAATTTTCAAAATTATTCCAGTGCAAATCCAAAACAACTTCGATGTCGGTTGATTATTTGTTGTGTGTTGGAGTAATTTTTGAAATGGATTGTGTTTTTAATGTATTGTTTAAGTATTTTATAATTAGAATGTGGCACCAGCCGGTTTTATTAAGCATATTTTGACTTAAACTTGACTCACCTTAATATCCAAAGCTTCCTAATCTGCACGTTGAGTTCCTTCAGCCGCTGCACGAAGCTCAGAGGCGGCAGGTAGCCAGAATTGACGTCAGCCGAGTACGAGGGGTTAGGGACCTCGTCCATCAGGCGAATGGGTTGCCAGTGCAGCTGCGTCGATACGGCCCAGATCAGGGGAGCAGAGAAGTATCCCGCGAAACTGTGTTAATATAAAATAACAGAAAGGAAATTCATTTTTTTAAAGTAACAATTTATATTGTTACAATACTGGATTTTAGAGGGTCGGCACACTCGACTCGGTCGGTCGGAGGGTCGGGGGAGGGTGTGACACTTTTAGAATTGCAGGTGTCGAAAGGTCGACAGCTGGTTACCAACAGGCCATCATTCGAAAAAAGTAAGTAGGTATAGGTACAGCCGCCATCAGATATATCGGAGCGGCCAAGGTGGTCACAAATATCTGAACAACGCTTCTATTGTCAAGGCGGTAAAGAGCATGTTCAAATATTCTTGAGTACCATAGCTGCTCCGATATATTTGATGGTGATTGTACCTACACTGTTAATGCTTACACGGTTCACGTCAAAGGATATGATTTTTAATTTACACCTTTGCGACTTACTTTACTTTTCATATATTTTTCACGGGTGTCCAAAATCTCAATTACTTAATAGTAGATACTAAGGAACATGAAAGAAAATGTCAGGCCATGAAATAATGTTATAGTAGAATCATGGGTGGACCAAATTAGATTCCTCGCACCCAGGCCTGTCATAATGTACCCCTTTTGTGTATGTAGCCGCATGTAACCGATTTCTTGAAGTTTTCATGTAGTTATGATTACTTTTTTTCTTACAAATTCTTGGGTTGGCCATCATTTTTGTTTGAAATCATCTATTTGTATTTAGAGAATCATTTATTTTTTAGAGTTTTGGTACATAAAAAAACCCTTGCCCCTAAGTTTAGGGCAGCATCATCAATCTTACCAAGAATACATTTAGTACATACGTGGTCGCCGAGTCGATCCACTCAGCGACCACGACGTCGAACCGAACCTCCGGTTTCCTGAGAAACGCTTGCACTGCCGGCAGTGCACCCGGGTGCGTGACCACGAGCCGGCCCATCATATATGACAACATTTGCAAGAATTCATTCTGATCCGGATATTCTATGGTCAAGTTTATGGTAGCATCATCAATCTTACCAAGAATACATTTCCGAGTCGATCCACTCAGCGACTACGATGTCGAACCGAACGTCCGGTTTCCTGAGAAACGCTTGCACTGCCGGGTGCGTGACCACGAGCCGGCCCATCGTGTATGACAACATTTGCAAGAATTCATTCTGATCCGGATATTCTATGGTCAAGTTTATGGTAGCATCATCAATCTTACCAAGAATACATTTCCGAGTCGATCCATTCAGCGACCACGACGTCGAAACGAACGTCCGGTTTCCTGAGAAAGGCTTGCACTGCCGGGTACGTGACCATGAGCCGGCCCATCATATATGACAACATTTGCAAGAATTCATTCTGATCCGGATATTCTATGGTCAAGTTTATGGTAGTATCATCAATCTTACCAAGAATACATTTCCGAGTCGATCCACTCAGCGACTACGATGTCGAACCGAACGTCCGGTTTCCTGAGAAACGCTTGCACTGCCGGGTGCGTGACCACGAGCCGGCCCATCGTGTATGACAACATTTGCATGAATTCATTCTGATCCCGAAATTCTATGGTCAAGTTTATGGTAGCATCATCAATCTTACCAAGAATACATTTCCGAGTCGATCCATTCAGCGACCACGACGTCGAAACGAACGTCCGGTTTCCTGAGAAACGCTTGCACTGCCAGGTGCGTGACCACGAGCCGGCCCATCGTGTATGACAACATTTGCAAGAATTCATTCTGATCCGGATATTCTATGGACAAGTTTATGGTAGCATCATCAATCTTACCAAGAATACATTTCCGAGTCGATCCATTCAGCGACCACGACGTCGAAACGAACGTCCGGTTTCCTGAGAAACGCTTGCACTGCCGGGTGCGTGACCACGAGCCGGCCCATCGTGTATGATAGCATTTGCAAGAATTCATTCTGATCCGGATATTCTATGGTCAAGTTCTGGTAATACTCTGGAAATTATAACGGTTATTTTCGGTTTGTAGGGTAGAACAATAGGTATACCTACACAATGATATGCTACTGCTCCCTTGCCTGTATCAGAAAACTAATATGTCATGTTCACAAAACTGAACTGAACTTCGTAAAATCGTGTTTCCTGTAATATTGCTCTAATTACAGGAAACACCATTTTACTTTAAAATTGTAAAAGTATTTATAAAACAAAATTAATCAGCAATTTTGTTACCTAATGCTATAAACCTATGTATTTTGTGCTTAATCGAGTGTCTTAGTTTTTAGGCCGATACTGGAACGTTAAATTTGGCCTTAAAAAATTATAACTCACAAGTCCGATTTTATTTTATTATCAGTAAGAGTACAATGAGCACTAACAGCGACAATTTTTTTCTAACTGTTTTCGAGGATGCTGTAGGTATAATATAGGTATTTGTTTGCGACACTCGTAAATTCAAGATAAGATAATTCGAGTGGTATTTCTTTTCATTCGACTATCGGATTTAACTATATGAATGTACCCTGACATTTACTAACAGATTTACCAATGGCCGTATTTATTTAAATTTAAAACAAATAAAAAAAAAATACTTCCTCCAAAAGATAATTTAAGTGGTATATGTTAACTGAAATATATTAAAAACTATCGAAGGCGAGTTATAGATTTGATTTATAACACATTATACAATAGATTATTTTTTAATGAACAATTGAATTTTTAAAGCGTTCTAATAGCTATATAAGAAATCTCCGAAATTTTAAAGTGGGCGCATTCTGTTCATTATCTTTATACTAAAACTTGCATCAAAATTCTAACGATTTTATCAATCGCTCGAAGTTTTCTGAACTTATCAGTTCTAAACATAATCCAAACGCGCGGAGATTAAAGCGGGAGTCTATCGCGTCATGGCATGGCGCTAGCGGCGGGGCCAATCACGACGCGCCGCGCGCTGTTGCCTGACCGCTGCGCGCCGTTGCCTGTCTGCTGTTTCCATGGTAACCCAGTAGGCACGCGAATATTGTATCTTTACGTTTGGTCCACAGAGTGAATAATATGACTGCCTAATGCGAAGCTTGGTTTGATAATGATTACTATAAAGTGCGATGTTTTTTTTGTTGAGAGCATGCCCCTCTATGGTGCGAATGAATGAAAAAGCGGACATTCCTACTTTTTCACTTCTCATGGTCTAAAAGTCTGTCGTACATTTAAGCTCTAGTGCTAATATGTATACATAATTTCACTTCTCATTGTTATGTCCTTTAAGTCTAATTTCGTAAAGTCTGTATAGTATGTATGACTATGGTCTAAAACCCATATTACCACAAGAACAATTTTTCCTCACTTGGTTCGGGAAAATAACCACCTAGTGGTAATATGGCTTACTTTAGACCCTTGTCAAACAATCTACTATTTTCCGAAAAATGTATTTTTTTAATGAAATGAAATGTTTATTTGTATAACACAGGTGGTACAAATAGGGTCTTAATTTACAAAGGTGCTCTGTGTTTTGCCTATTGGCATACAAAATTATTGTTGTATTGTTCCATATTCGGTAGGAAATAGTATACCCTGGAGGCAATCGGCCAGTTTGGAGAAAAGTCGTCGACATCTCTTCTAAATACCTAAAACTGGTATACATGTGTTCCCCGTGGTCTTCAGAATACGAATTGACTGGTTTTAGTTTATGGAGGGGGATACGAAAAAAGTGAGGGAAAGATGGCGGACGACCATCATCGAAATTTGTTCACAACTCGAATCATATCGGACCGATCGATTTGTGTGAGATGTCATCTGAAAGACCATTAAAGTACTATAGTTGTTTCTAAATAGAGGCAGTCATCACATTAGTCGTTTACGAAATATTGGAAAAAATATGAATTTTTTACCGTGCCTGTTTAGATAAAGTAGTGATAAAACATGCTTATAACTCAATAAATAAAGTATGTATTATTATAAAGTAGACGGGAAAATGTATGAGCTTTCAAAAAACTAGCGTGTGGTGGTCGATCGACGTCGTATTTTCATTAGGGAACGTACCCAAACTACGTGACCCATTTTTTTCATTTTTTGAAATAGTGCGTGGAAACCTATAATTAGAAGCGCGAGATTTGAGCATAATTATTGACTACGTGACAGAACCTAAGACTCCCCCCCTCCCCCCTGTGACCTAGAGTAGTATTTTGACGACCCCCCTCCCCCCCCCCCTAAACGGGTCACGTAGTTTGGGTACGTTCCCTTATTGCTCGGAATTTATTTTATGGATCAAATCCTGATGAGTATCATTTGAATGCATTTTTAATTTACTATAATAGGTTAATTGAGATCTGAGATGTAAAATTAACAGTTTTAGATATTTTTTGAAAACGTAACATTTTTACCTTTTAGACTGGTGGAAACAGGCTTGTTTGCAGAAAAGTCGTCGATATCTCTTCCAAATACCTAAAACGGGTATGGATATGGTCCTCCTTGTCTCCAGGATATGAATAATTGATCAATTTTATTTTAAGAGGAGGGGACGAGTCGAAAAAAGGAGGGGGGAAAGATGGTGGCCGATCGTCATCGAAATTTATTTACATCTCGAGTCCTATGGAACCGAAAGATTCGTGTGTAAATACTGTAAATATTATTTAATGTACTATAATTGATTATAAATAACCGTAGTCATCAATGTAGTCGTTTACAAAACAAAACATTTGAAAATAACATTAATTGCGGTAAAGTTACAATTTATTGAGCTATAAGCATGTATTATCAGTACTTACGCCAACATGCACGGTAAAAAATCATACTTTTTCATATATTTTGTATAGGGCTAAAGTGATGACTACAATTATTCAAAAACAATTATAGTACGTTTAATGATCTTTAAAATTGCATCTCAAACGAATATATCGGTCCCATAGACCGAAATGTGAACATATTTCAATGACGAGCGGACACCATCTTTACCGCGTCCGGTTATTGACTCCCCCCCCCCCCCCCCTCTATAAAATAAAACTGGTCAATTCATGTACATCCATCACAATGAGGAATATATCCATACCAGTTTTAGGTATTTGGAAGAAATGTCGGTGATGACTTTTCTTCAAATATGCCCGTTTCTTCCAGTGTATTAGAGTAAATACATATGTTACAATCCTAAAAAATGGTTAATTTTGCAACTTAGACTTCAAAGAACTGATTATTTCAGTAAATTTAAAATAATTTCAAATGACACAAATCACGAATTGATCCGTATAGGGTAGCCAATCATTTGGCAAACAACATTTCATAAAATATTCATTTCACAAACAAAATAAAATATTCATTTCACAATGATTCCCATAAATAATTTTATATATTATTGTTTCACAAATAGTTCAAAAGACAAATTATTTTCTTGCAAAAACACTATATTACAAAACATTATTTGGCAAATTATTCATTTGCTATTCAGGGCAATTAACAAAATAACGCATGGTAAAACGTTAGTAAAATGCATTATTTGGTACCTAAATTCTTCGTTTAATAATCTCATGGTGTGTATGCCATTTATACGTGTATTATCAACGAGTACAACATTTAAAAAATATATTTTGTACTTTAAAAGTTAAGTTTGTTTTTGTTGAATATTATCACGGACAACTATGATTTGAGAGAGCCCAGATAGATGTGACGACGAGCAAAGCGAGGAGGAGCGTGGTAGATTAACTGCGACCTTACAGTAACTTACATATGTCGGGGTTAATAGAAATGTAAAATACCCGTAATGTCAACATACCCATTTATCTTAATTGCTTCGCAATCACTTATTTTTAAAAAACAGTCACGGCTTTATTGTCAATTTTTACACATAAAATTACCATTTTCATTTAGTTTTAGTAAAAATATCCATGAATTACTTATGTTTCAGTGAAAACGAAATTCTTTTATAATATTTTGTCTTGTGTCAAATGCTATTTTTGCTTAGAAATACAGTTGTCAGTCAGCCATTCTTGTTTATCTTATTTTACTATTGTCCCTAAATTTATCCGGAACCGACTTATTAACCGACTTCAATTAAGGGAGGGAGTTCTCAATTAGTTTGCATTTATTTATTGTACTTATTATATTCAGTAAAAAACAATAATTTATCTATTGACATTTTGCAAAATAACGGATTTTAAAAACGATTTATTCACGAAATGAACGTTGGTAAATAATAATTTGTCTTACAATATGTTTATAAAGCGTCCAAGTTACTAAATGTATATTTGTCTAATAATGATTTATAAAAATGAACATATTTAGCAATGACTTGTTGAAACGAATTGTTGTTTGTTCAGTGATTATTTGCGAAATGTTATTTATCAAATGAATCATTATCAAATGAATCATTATCAAAACGAAAGCTCATAGTTTTCCCGTATATTTTGTCATAACATTAATTGTGGTAAAGTTATAATTTATTGAGTTATAAGCATGTTTTGTCAGTATTTACGCAAACATGCACGATAAAAAAAAACATATTTTTGTTAAATAAGTATTTTGTAAAAGACTAAAGTGATGACTACGGTTATTTATAAACAATTGTAGTACATTTAACAATCTTTCGAATGACATCTCATACGAATCGTTCGGTCTCATAGGAATCCAGAAGTAAAAATAATCGATGACGTTCGGCCGCCATCTGCCCTCCTCCCCCTTTTTACCGACTTGCCCCCCCCCCCCCTCCATAAACTAAAACCCGTCAATTCGTAGTCAGGAGACTACGAGGAACACATCCATACCAGTTTTAGGCATTTAGAAGAGATGTCTACGAAAATCGTGAAGGAGACGACTTTTGTTTAATTTGCCTCTAGACTATTATGGCAGGCTTATGAAACTCTCCCGCGCGGCCTCGGTTAAATACCTATGCGCCGGAGCCTGCCACGACCCGCCGGCGGGACGGTTAGTCAGTGAACCGAAAAGTCTATGCCAATAAGCCCACTCATCCTTTAAAAGAGGAAATTCGACGCTGCATTGGATAAATTCAGCCGCATCTATGCAAAATGGTCATAGACAATTTTGACAAAAGAGTGCGTATGTGCCAGCAAAGCCTAGGAGGACATTTGCCTGACGTATTATTCCACAAATAACCCTATTTTATGTATTTCAAGATTTTATATACAAATATATTATAACGATAACGAAAATAAATGTGTTTTTCATCAATTTCAAATCTTGCGTCCTTTTTGGGACACTCTTCTACGTAAACCTTGTTTCATTCGATCAAACCTAACTTTAAATAAAGTATCTATTTCCAGATTTCCCCACATTGACCTTAGATTATTACTATGAATAGTATGAATAAACTGTTGTAGTACAATAAATACTAAAATTAAATAAAGATTTTAATATACATTTGGTTATGAATGAAATTTTAATTCAACGGTTAAGTTCACGAGCCACAGCCATAAATAGCTCTGTACTTACTTTTACAGTAGTTTAAGTATTTCAATGATTGCACAATGGAAATAAAAGTAACCCAAGAAAAAAATAATTTTATTTCAATACTGTGGGCTACCGCAATTCGTATTCAAAAGTAAAAACATTGCCTGGCCCGGTTAAGGGTTAATCATAATGTTGTATGAAAGGTGAATGACAAGCTACGGCGCGTCGTGATTGGTGGAACCGCTCCTGCTGACCGCGCCTTAGACTGCCGCGCAAATCTCCTTGCGTTCAAATGACGAATTGAACTGATAAGCTCGTGCACTGTTCAGCTATTGATGAATTCGTTAGTTTTTGTATATATACATTACTATAACGATAATAAACTAAACACGCTGACTTGGAAATTTTCTAAATTTCTTTTATGGTCAAGACAACGCTTTTTAAAATTCAAATGCTTAAATAAAATCGATCTATTGATGAATCTATTATAAATTAAACTGATAGTTATCTTTGATAGCTTTCAATACATTTCAGTAATCATAAAACACTTTAGTAATCTTTTTGTGAAAAAAAATTTTTTTTCAGCATTTTATATTATCCTGAAACAAACTCTTGACAAATGCGTTAGTAAATGACAGTTGATGTTCAAACAGTTAAATAGGATTATATCATGAAGAAACTTACCGCTTGTATAATCTTACCTTGAATTAATAAGGCCTGCTAACAAATACCTACTTTATACCTAAATCTACGTCAAGATCCGATATATTTTTTTATAAGGAGTAGTTCTCAGAGTATTCTAACAGACTACAAAAAATAGCGCACTTGTGAGTTATAAAAGTTAATTCTGTATTTGTACGCCACTATTTAGGCATTTATTAGTGAATGTTTATTTCAAACAAATAATATACCTATACTCACCGCCGGACGTTTCCAGATTAGAACTGATATCTATTTGCGTAAGATTGCTCGGTGGTTCCTTCCAGGGGAATGGCGTGATATATGTTATCTGGAATGTGTATGTATGTAAGATAGTATTTCTTTAAGATGTCGGCATCTTACTAGAGATTTCTACAGACAATTCCAGCATCTTCAAGAAATCGTATTATACAAGTTGTAACAAAAATACTGGTGATCATTTTAAGGGCATACTTGATTGGTATCGTATCCTAATTATAAAAAAGTAAGATTTTTTTTTTCTCGAAACAAGTTTCTGCTTTTGTATGGGGGTTGGCCAGCTGGGATGACGTGTCCCGTACAAAAAAAAAATTTTTTCGCGTCAAAAAAATTTTTATTTTACTTTTTCCTACTCGCAATAGGATACCAAATATGCCCTTAAACGGATCACCTGTATTTTTGTTGCACCCTGTATGCATGTTATCCTGGAGAAAGTTGAAAGTATATGTGTAAGTGCAGGGAATCTCAATAGGTCCCAATATGAAGTTATCAAAACTTCTTAAGATTACACAATGTACATACGCTAATATTAGTGAAAGAATGAAGTCTCTGAGTACCGACAAAGTGGGGTTTACTAAACTCGGGCCTCATATGAACTATACATTGATGTAATTCATAAGCAGATAAAATTATTACATATGATAATATAAGATAAGATAAAATTAATGTTAATACATTTTCTCTTATATAATTATTTTCGTTGTGTTACTGTGACTATTTGGAATGATATTAGTACATTACACAACTAGGGTGGTAAAACAAAGAAAGGCCGAGATCGCAGAAGTTTGCGGCCCGAGCTGCAAGCGAGGACGTAAATATGCGATCGAGGGCTTTCTTTATTACCTCCCGTGTTGTGTACATCATTTTATGTCTACATTTGGCCAGAAAGCGCCACTTTATGGCCAGGTGTTGCATAAAAGTAATTTTATTAATAATTAAAATACATAGAATAAATACATTTACCTTGTGATTAGCATCTAAGAGATGTCGTACATAGCCATCGCCCAAAATGCCATGACTTTTTGTGGGCTCCGGAAATATTACTAAAATATCATAGCTGGCGCAGACATCAGCCAGGAAACTTAGGATAATTAACAAGGTGGTGAGATGAATGCGTGCGTCAGACATTTGCAACTGGAACGTAAAGAATTAATATGCAATTATTGATTCGTTCATTAATTAGTATAGTTAACTAATGATCGAAACAAAGCTACCAAACTGATAGAATACATTCATGGTCACATTTACATACACCGTTTTTCGTAAATTTTAGCATATTGGCATAGTTATTTTTTTTAGCCGTGGGGTGCCCGGCCGGTTGCAGTAGGAGTCTGCTAAGGGAATATACTGGGAGATGGGCAGCAGCATCTTCCGAAAGCCTAAACAACAATAAACAAAAAAATATGCGCGCGCCAACCCGCCTGCCAAGCGCGGCGCGTATGGGGTATGGCAAACCCCCCCCCCCCCCCCGCGCTCTACAAGGGGAGTGAACTCAGTTTATCTAAATATACATAAAGGCTCATTACTATAATTAAGAAACCAATTTTCAATAGAGACTAATAACAACATTCTTTAAAAAAAAAGAAGACTCAACTCAAACATCACCCAGGCCATCGTTCATCGGCAATGATATATGGCTCCACCTTTTTACCCTATCTAGCTCATAAATACGTACTAGACATCACCAAGTCTCCTAATTATGGCAACGGGCCAAACCCGAGGGTGAGCAACCACTATATGGCCGAGCTGTTGCTTTGCTATATGAACATTTCTAGTAGACACGTTAGAAAAAGATGACACAAACAAAGTTGTGGGAGCGAAGCTGAGGATTTGTGTGGAAATAAGGACCCCAATTCAATATTTCAAACTGTGACATGTGGATATCCATGCGAGATCACTATATACTTGTATGACACAATGTGTTACTTCTAAAATATTTAAAAGTGGTCTCTCTAATGACTGCCAGATTTCGGTTGTCGAATTGGGCGAATAGGATAGGAACCATTTTATTTTTGTATTAAGCAGAACGTCTGCTAACGATACCACAATGTTTAGAAATAAAGGAAAAGTAGAAAAGTCCACTGCCTCAGGCGAGACTCGAACTCGCGACTCTGGCGTCACCCTAAGGCGCGAATATAAAATAAAGGATGTAGTGGAGAAATTCGCACCCATTGGGTATAGTCTCAGTAGCTCAGTTGACAGAGCGATGGACATGTTTCCCAGAGTCGCGAGTTCGAGTCTCGCCTGAGGCAGTGGACTTTTCTACTTTTCCTTTATTTCTAAACATTGAGGAACCATTTTACCCCAGCCCGTGTCTGAGTTTAACGAATTTCACATGCAGAAGAGACGGCGTTGAATGCTTGCATCTTTCACACATTCCTCGCTCTCAGTTCTCGCTTTTTATCACTTATTTGTATAATATGTATGAAACCGTACTCAGCTCAGCTCAGCACCCGAGATACTCGTACTTACGCCACACAGACGGAGGCTGGATAAAATTATATATTACTTTTGGTGGTTTGTTGCTTCGCATATCGCTCTGCTAAAGCACACACCAAATGGGTGTTCGCCTTTATATGGTGAAAATGGAAGTATGACACTCGACGATCATATTTTATACTAAGCAGTTTATTACGTGTCATATAATTTGGTTGTAGTGTCAGATAGCGGTGAAGGATGGGTGTAGTTTCGTTGCAATGTGGATGTGAGAGGTTGGTAATGGTTAGGTGATCGTGCGTGCGTGGAAGTTGTTGCAGAGACGATAAGCATTTGTTTGCATGTTGTAACTGCTTTAAGTTTCAGCCAAACTCAGAAACTCCTATAAAATGTTATCTTTAGACGGACCCAAAGAAAATTAATGTACAACGGACCTGAATATAGGGGACTTATTGTTGTCAACGAATAATACAGAGATTATATTCTTAATGTATATTAACGTTCTATTCGTGTACTGGTAGATATATCTATACCTCTCATATAATTCTACCATCGCATTAACTACTTACTTACTATCAGCTGCCGACTTGCCTAATGCCTACCCAGTTTATGAATGAATTCATAATGTGAGTATGCATTTTGGCAGCCCACCGTACCTAAAATTAAAACAGAGCGATGTGCCTTCACGCTTCTTTATAATACACCAATCTATGTTTATGCTTGGTAAAATATTAGGGTACCAATATGTATACTAGTAGTGCACGAGTACATTGACTCCCCCGACATGAGGAAACGAGGAGGAAGAATAAGACATATCCTGACTACCTAATAGTGGAGGCCAGTAAACGGTTGCTCTGAAATACTAGTTCGTTTACAAGTAGAATACCCGTACCATTACCATAGGTATGGAAATTTATCTCTATCTGTAATGTCCATGTAGACATATTAAAACGGATGTTACTTTAGAACTATGTCGATTTTTTATACCACGACGGTGGCAAACAAGCATACGGCCCACCTGATAGTGATTGTACACCTGACCGTATCCTATAGACGCCTGCAATTCCAGAGTGAGCTGATGTCCTGGTTAAAAATAATCTGCTTCAACAAAACTAATCAAGTATATTGATTAGCCAAAGTTTCTGCGTCGACTGTACAATACCGTACATACTTGTGTTGCTGACTATATGTGACAAATGAAGTGCTAAGAGGCTTTGGGATAAACTTGATGTAGGGTGAAGAGGGTTGACGTATTACACTTGATGGGACTTTGATGCTGCGAATGATTGCTTATAGTCAAATTTGACGTAGGTTTGTAGACTGATTTAGTTGTTCTCATTATTATACGCCATTATAACATACACCTACTGATGCGTGGGAGCATTTAGTTTAGAACTACGGAAAATACAAGCTTTGAAACTGAAGATTGTTTTACAGTGAGAGAAGAGTAATTTTATATAGGCATCAGGTTTTGATTTTTACAATTTACGATACGTTATAAAAAGGTGAAGAAAAATTAAAAAAAACGCGAATTGCTACTAGATTCACTTTATGAACTAGCATCTTCTACCAAGACATCTTACCCAATACAATGCTGGCTGTAACATAAATGCTGGTGATGCTTTTACGGACACAATAGGCTACTTTCCTATGAAGTCAAATCAGCTACTCTTTAAGAAACTTCAAAACGATTTGTTATATGGAGTTTATACGGGAGACTAATATTGTGACGTCACAATATTTACTATATGATAAATGCATCTCTTTTATAAAAGTTTTAAATAACCATTATAAAATCATTCAAAGCGCAACACATGTTACACCTGCATTTTCCCGTGTATTTTTGAAATTCTGATTTTATGAATGCAACGAAATAATTAAGTTTATCTACTGGAAAGTACCCTATTGGTATCGTATTCAAATTAAGAAAAACTAAGAACAAAGAAATCGCACGAAAAAAATGGTTTTGTATCGAGAGTTGGCCGGCTAAGACCACGTATACTATACAAAAATACTATAAGAAAAAAAAGGGTCATTTTTTACAGAAAATTCCATGAAATGTGACCTTTGTTGTCCGTAAATGAACATCCAGCCAATACATGGCTATAAATTATTCAAAGTATCTTGCAAAGTGGTTCACGTACCTCTGTTAGTAAAATCTGCCTTTCAAATTCTTATTCCAGCCCACCGCACATTCCCGTCCACCTCAACAGTTTAAATCATCTCGCGTTACTGAACCCAATTTGAGTTACTTACGCACTCGTTGCTCATTCAGTAGTCATCCTTATTAGCGCTCAACTACACTCAACCTTCGTACCCTGAAGCAAAGGATCAAATTCGAATGATTGAGGATTAAGGTAAACAGGAAAATTATCAGATCCTTAATTGATGCAAACTGGAGATACTATGTTTTAAGGACTAAGGAAATCCTCTAGTTTTATTATGGATCCAGACACCGATATGACAGGACCGGTAGATTTTGAATGGAGAATTCGGGGATACTAGCATTGGGCACAAAGAATACAACATGTTTTCTAACAATCTATATTACTTGAGTCAAACCGCTCATAAACACTTTAGTAAGTTATTCATTTATTATTCTAGAAGCTTGTTCAAATGCACTCAGTTATTTATAGAAACAAATGGAGCTAGTCAGTGAACTACTAACTCGCAGTTCACCTTTGAGACTTTCGGAACATAAGTATACAAGTAAATGCAACTAATGCAACCGGTGAGAGGGTTGTGAATAAATAATAGATATTTTGAAAGAGAGTCGTTTCAGACAGATAGTGAATTTTGTACGAGTACTTAAGTTAATACACATTCAGTACAAGTACAATAACAATAAAAAATATTATTCCGAATATAGTCATCCGGCGAAGTCGGAGTCGTCAATAAAGTAGCCTTTGTCCGCAACTTCGTCTGCGTGGAATTATTAATTAACCTCCCCCCACTTTTCATGACTGATTTCGGGGATTGAAAATGTTATTGGAAGCTGGAGAATTTCACAAGAAATATATTTCTTAATATATTCCCATAGGAAATTGAAAATTTTAAGAAATGAAATTGTCTATTTCCGTACAAAAATATAAGAACAATTTCGCAATTTTGGTAACTTTCTGTCGGCACATCGGAATCAGGACCACTATTCCATGCTAAACTGTGACACGTAGATATAAATAAAAATAAATAAATAAAAAATAAAAAATCATTTATTGTCGCAAAAAATAGACACAAAAAAAGGCAGGTAACATACACTAGAAGTAAACAGAAAAAAACAATACACAAGAAGGGAAAGAAAAAAATAACAGCAAACAAACAACTTAAGAATTATTAAACTAGGTACTAATAGTTTCGCGAGAATAGGCTCGGAGCTCAGCATTTGCTGCGAGCAGATATATGCATGCCATAGCACGACTTCTTTGACACATGTACTTATAAAACGACATGTTGTTACCATCGGTGGTAAACTAAAAGCGTCTGCGTACAACTCTATAGTACGGTTACCATGAGTTTGACTTTGTCACTTTTCGTTAACGAGTAACGAATTTACTATCTGTGCATATCGTTTACACTAATACGTTACAAGCAAGATGCACAGATAGAATACTCGATACTCATTCTCGAAAACGTCAATGTCATAACTCATGGTAAGCGTAATAGGTACGGTAAAACGTGAAGGCGCCGTCGCGTCGAAGTAAAAACGTAACCTAAAGAAAGAGATTTTCAGATAAATATTGTAGTATATGCGTTAGAGGTCAGGGATCCGGTTGATATCCAAGTATGCTAAAAAGCATACTTGGATATCAACCGGATAACAGCCTTGGATATCCCATGTTATTACACAAACATTTTCAATAAGCAACAAAGATGAAAATCGTTAACGAAGTATAAACATGTCCTAGATCCACAATTGCATTCAGTCTATCCTTTTCCTTAAGCTTGGAATAGCAAGAGACATTATATACCTACGGTAAATACCCGTTGCTGTTTCGTAAAAAAACGTTGTATGTTTAAGTCATTAGCGCATAACGGATTCTTCTTACTACCTATGTCATTAGCTAGGGATACACGCACAGAGGTGTCCGTCGGATTTGCCCGACGGATATGCCCCGCGGACACATCCGCCCGTGTATGGCGCGAATTGGACAATGGACAGACAATACCAATTCGCGCCATACACGGACGGATCTGTCCGCCGGGCATATCCGTCGGACAAATCCGGCGGACACATCTGTGCGTGTATCCCTAGCTTTTATCGTGAAATTATTTAAATTAATGCCTTATTTTATTTGTATTCATGCAATTAATTAACCTAACTTACCTAAACACATTATAAACTAAAGCTCATTTTCATTCTGTACCTGTGGTTATTTCAATGACCTTTCAATAACCTACCCAAGTAACTTTGTCACAGTTATGTTTTAATAGCATCGCAAATTACTGATCAAAATCGGTCAAAATTATCAATGCATCATGCTTTGCTCGGTACACGGTTACAGACACTTACATTTTTAGACATAATACACTACCCCAAACTCCGTCGTCAGCCGGTTGTACTTATTTATTTAATAAATAAAAAAACAAGTACTGACGAACAGGATTTTTTTTGCAAGAATGAGACCTAATTAGGCTGTATTTCCTTTCGTGTTCCCATATCGTGAAATCTTTTCATGAACCTTTAAAAAAACGACTGTGAATCGTTCGGTTTTTTTTTTAATTTTTTTTATTTAATCTAGAAACAAACAGTCTTCTATAGTTGTATATAACACTAAACATATTTTAAAACTAGACTTAAGAGTTTCCTTACGAAAATTATTTAAGGTTATGTTTATCCTAATTATGTAGTTGGATGCATAAAGCAACCACACATTTAAAAAAACTTTAAAAACACATTTAAAAACAGAGTTATTTGTGTGCGGTTTATACAAAATACAATTTATTTCCCAAATATTCGTGTTATATCTCACTATTATGGAATAAGAAAGAGACGCAACAAGACTATCTGGCCAAATACGCCATGTATGTACGCTTTAATGGGCCCACCTACTATCAGTCGGCCTGACGATATTGGCCTGTCAGTTGTTCGGAGCTGTCAAATGTTTGTTTTAACTGACAGGCCGATATCGTCAGGCGGATTGATAGTCGGCCCCTTAAGCATAAGAATAAATAAACAAGTAAAACGCTGTCGCTCCACACCCACACCAACTTAAGCTACACGTGATCTCATCCAATATTTACGGCCACTGATCAGTGCGCATGGGCAGTTCATTAGCGATGCCTGTTGTTTTTGTGTGACGTTTGTTGCAACGTTTACCAAGGTTAGTTTTTACTTATAAGTGTGCTAAATACATTTTTAACTGCTAAGTTTATACGCTAAGTTATTTGTCATTTTTTTTAATAGCATCGACTACTACAACAATTAGAAAGACAAAATATTGTTCTCGCTGTAATTACTTACGTTCTATTGTAGTTATTACCTACCTAACATATGAAAAAAAAATTTTAGGAGCTATTTAAATACAGAACATAAGGTCAAACTATTAACTGTAAATTTATATTATTAACCGCTAATTTTAAAAAACTGTTTGAAATTATTTTTTTATATTTAGCGGACAATTACCTATTCAATTTATTGCACAATAATTATAATATTATGCCATAGGTGGCCATAGTATCACTGTTTAAATATCATTACCCAATGTTTATTATTTATTAGATGTCTTATCAAGCATAATAATAACATAACACGTTCCTTGTTATTATCACTGTTATCAGGAATGAGTCATATTACAGTAGTTTAATTCATAACTTGTAATTGAAGGGATGTTTACAAAAACAACATAACTGACTACACTGGTTGACACCTGAAACGATTAACAATGTTCTTAAAAAAGTGTCAACCGCTCTAAGCAGTTATGTTGTTTTTGTAAAAATCCCTTCAATTATTTCAGATGATTCATAAAAGCATCGCAGCGGTACTTCTGCTTCTGGCGTCAAGCGAAGCGCTTCGGGTCCTCGTGGTGTTCCCCATGCCCTCGAAGAGCCACAGCATTCTGGGGCATGGCGTAGTCAACCATTTGCTGCAGGCTGGACACGAGGTGCATGTTATGAGCCTTTTAACTAATACCAAACATCTTATACAAGGTGGCCAAAAAAGAACTGACTATAAGGTTTTGGGACGCTACCAATCCTCCCTAGATGGTTTTGGAACTTCTCAGATCGATTTGATTTTTGGACTTTTGTATGGCCATTGATCGGCGGCGGTGGGTAATTCAGTTTTTTTTTTGGCCACCGTGTATAAGCAACGATGTAAGTGTCTAAATGACTAATTATTTTGGCTGAACGATCCAAAAAGATTCTTGGTCTCCGAAACCAGAGGACACCTGTGGCGATCCTGCGCAACATCTTGCCATTTATTGACGCGAAGCTGAAGCTTCGGGTCCTCGTGGTGTTCCCCATGCCCTCGAAGACCCACAGCATTCTGGGGCATGGCGTAGTCAACCATTTGCTGCAGGCTGGACACGAGGTGCATGTTATGAGCCTTTTAACTAATCCCAAACGTCTTATACAAGGTGGCCAAAAAAGAACTGACTATAAGGTTTTGGGACGCTACCAATCCTCCCTAGATGGTTTTGTAACTTCTCAGATCGATTTGATTTTTGGACTTTTGTATGGCCATTGATCGGCGGCGGTGGGTAATTCAGTTTTTTTTTGGCCACCTTGTATAAGCAACGATGTAAGTGTCTAAATGACTAATTATTTTGGCTGAACGATCCAAAAAGATTCTTGGTCTCCGAAACCATAGGACACCTGTGGCGATCCTGCGCAACATCTTGCCCTTTATTGACGCGAAGCTGAAGTAGATTCGCCGCCACACTATCTCCCCAAAAATATTTGGGCCAACCCACCGGAAAGCGACCACTCGGTGGTCCCAAATAAAATGTCACTTTGCAATTGAGTAATTATAATAAAGCTCATAATCGCTAGAACTTAAATCGTCCTGCACTGTGCGGTTTCACAGAAAATGTCTCCTGCTCCAGCTGTAGAATGAGCTCCCTGCCGAGGTTTTCTTGAGGGACTGCAATATGTGGTACCTACTTCGGATAAATAGAGTGACAGTATTTAAAGGGCCCGCACTGCGCATGGAGTTGCATGCCTGATTGCCTCCTTAGGATAAGGTCACCATTCACCATCAAGTTACCACCAACGTTATTTATTTATTTATTTAAACTTTATTGCTCAGTAAAAAATATACGGTTACAAAAGGCGGACTTAATGCCGTAGGGCATTCTCTACCAGTCAACCTTTAGGCCAAACAGAGAAATATCATTGGTGCGGGTGCGACGTATGTCAAGAGCATGGTAGTAATCCAAACTAAATTTGCACAACTTCAATATATGTATATAGACTTACAGATAATTATATTTAGATATAATAAATACAATACGTTATGTCTAACATGTTAGTTCAAGTTTAATGTGCACTAATGGTTGCTGGCACAGCTTGGGTCAAGCTACGTGTTCAAAATATAAAGATAAGGTAACTATATATGGATGGTCGTAATGTAACCAAGCATTAAAATTCCCACATTTGAATGCAGGTTCCTACTGAGAATGCTTATACTCGTAATGCGGACGCTATGCTATGGTCTACACTCTACAGAATATGGGATTTTGCTCGTAAATTATAAACAAAAAAGTTTTAATTTTGTAGAAATGTCACAGAAGGTATGTAATTAGACGTGTAGGTAGTTAATATTAAAACAAAACGGATTAAAACAAAATACTTTGAGCTTAAACTACTAAGCAAATTACTACAAAGTTGACCTTTGATATAGAATTTGGAATGATAAGACCACAGTTTGGTTATATTCCCCTATATTCTATTCCTTTGAAATTGTAAACATTTCGATAAAACTTTGCTTGACCTCGATATGGTTTGAATCGCGCTCTCAAAACTTTCTCAAACGATGAATAATTCGAAAACAGATATTCTGTTGAAATAACAGCTATTTTTAAAGTTAACTTTAACCAGTTTAAAGGAATAAGTTCTGCTTTCCGACATTTTCTCCAACATTCTGTTTGGAATCGCAAGAGAAAATCCCTGGGATATTTGGTTTATAACTCTAAAAGTAATTCATACTTGGTCTTATTAATACGTACAATGAGGTACATAGCAAATGAATAGAAGACACATAATCATCTTATCTTATCTCATGTTTAAATACCGTACTTAATAAACTACTCCACTGCAAAATTAAGAAGTGGTTATTAAACCGCTCGCATATGACTAACCGTACCTATACTTAGAGCTTTAAACCAAGCGGAGCAGCCATTGACAGGCGTTCCCCTCTGCCGAAAATGTATGACCAGTGGTCATACTCATTGTATAGACTGACGTTTATTTGACGTGACTATTTTGACGTTTTGCATACATTTGACGTTCCCCTCCCCCGCAAAAATCGGCAGACTTTTTTTGTATAGAAATTGCCAGACGTGGCCAGTCCGGTTGGTTGAATAGTCAAAGTACCTATAACTAAACATAATGCACTAACGTATATTGTGTTACTTACATACCTATTTTTAAAAACCCCTTTATTTTACAAATTCGGTGTTTTTTAATCAGTGTATCAATACTTTAAAAAATAGGTTTAATAAAACGCAGCCAAATATTTTTACATAAAGACGATGCAAACTGTGGACATGTCTAGCCAGGGGCGGATCCAGGGGGGGGGGGGGGCAACAGGGGCAATTGCTCCCCCCCTGACACGCAAGTTTTGCATACTATGGGGGCATACGGGCGAACCGCAAGATTTTTTGTGAAGGAAGTGCCCCCCCCTTAACAAAATCCTGGATCCAGGCCTGTGTCTAGCGCCAATAGCTAGGGATACACGCACAGATATGTCCGCCGGGCACATCCTTCGGACAAATCCGGCGGACACATCTGTGTGTGTATCCTTAGCTAATATAGTATGACTTTGACGCACCTACATACTATACTATATTAAATTATGAATCCTATTGGTTCGTGTGGGCGCATAACCGTAATCTGCAGTGTGTAGGTAAGCGAGTACGAGTAGTAATTATAATGAAATTGAATTAGAATTAGATTGAGACAAGCAGAATGCAAGCCGAGGTAAGTTCCCATTTAACACGACCACAACTAGGGAATGAGCCCGACTCGGCCGCGGGAAGTTTTAATTAGATAGTTCGGAGCGCATGCCAAACGTGCAAACCTGTGTGTTTTAGGTACTAGTACATTGCTTGGGATAAAACACCATTTTTGTGCTTTTTCTGTTGTTCACACTCGTTATAAACAGCGTACACGGTTTTAAGCAACCGCAGTGTAATCTTTCAATTAGCTGCCACGCGATACTGCTTTTTGTTACTTGGCGATATCGATGTACAAGTTCAGATTTTTAATTGAAACGAATAATTAGGTTTTTAAATAAAAAAAATACTTTGTGTTTCAGGTTGTTCACATTACTGCTTTTCCAAGTGAGAAGCCGGCGCCAAACCTGAAGGAGATCGTCGTTCCTAACCTCTTCATGACCATCGCCAAACAAGATCCACAGGGTTGTAAGTTCTCAGTATAAGTTTTAAAAATTAAATATACGCAATCAAGTAAAGATTGATCACAAAAAATGTTAATTATTAATGGTGTGCATAAAAGGCAGGATGACTTTGCACGAGGAAAACTGAACTAATGCGTTGTATAATTTATAATTATGACAAATTACTGATTATTTGTAAATAAAGAAATAATTAAGTAGTTAAAAACAATATTTTTGTTACATCTGTGTCTGTGCTCGTATAGACACAATAAAAGACGGTTAGTTAATTAGAAAATTATTATTGTAAATACTTGGCGGTTCATATCGACGCAATAGTTTCCTGTTTATGTAAAACTTACTTACCTAATGATATGCAGCCTATGCAGGAGCAAATATTACAGGATAAATCAACTTAGAATATATTGGATTACCTAAGTAAACCGCAACGATATCAATAATCCAATGTTCTGATTTAACTGGCATTTAAAACATTAAATTTTAAAATTTACTCAAATTATCATTATGGGGCCCACCCACTATCAGTCGGCCTGACGATATTGGCCTGTCAGTAGTTCGGAGCAGTCAAATTTTTGTTCTAACAGGGGGTTCTGTCAGGCGGACTGATAGTCGGTGGGCCCCCTTAAATGAATGAAAATGAAATAAAAAACGTTTATTTTCAGGCAACTAGTAGCCCTTAGATAAATACCTTAAAGACTAGCATACATATTATATTATAAACTCAAAACTATTATTTTGGTGACACGACACGTAAGTTAAGTAGGTAAGTTGCATCACTTAGGGCCGGTCGCACCAAACCGTCTGTTAACGTCAACATCATCGTTAAAACAATCTTGTATAAAAAGTGTGTCAGTTTTCTATGGGATGACAGCTCCGTCACCATATTTAACATTGATGCATCCGTTAATTGTGCCTGGTGCAACCCACAATTAGTGGTGCTCTTCTGGGTCACTTAGTGAATATACAATTTAATATTCTATAATTTAACAACAATTTAAAATATTTTGTTAAGTAAGAAGGATCAAATAATTTCATTTTGAGGAACCGTTCAAAAGATATTTTATTTTAATTTTATTTTACATACATGGAAAACCAACAGCATAATCACTACATAGTATAAAACAAAGTCGCTTCCTGCTGTCTGTCCCTATGTATGCTTAGATCTGTAAAACTACGCAACGGATTTTGATGCGGTTTTTTTTAATAGACTGAGTGATTCATGAGGAAGGTTTATATATGTATGTATAATAAAATTGCACCCGTGTGAAGCCGGGGCGGGTCGCTAGTACATTTATATAAACCAGAGTAGGTATACTTACAAAGCCAAATATACATATATTATTGGTAAATATTTTTGACTACTGTTACTATTTCTTCTTAAATACTTATATTTCCCTGAATACCTATTAATTACTTATTTGTGTGTTAAACGATCGCTCAATAGCAAAACTTTTTCTTTTTTCAGTCGCCGCCTTTAACCTACAGAACATAGCAAAGTCGGGAAACCCAGCCGACTCATCCTTTTTCCTTAACATAGTGTTCAACTTTCACAAACTATTTCTTGAAGAGCCAAACATTGTTGAGTTTTTGGGCGATCCCAAGGAGAAGTTCGACACAGTTATTATCGAGTGGTTCTTTTCTGATGTCATTGCTGGGTGAGTAGTTTGGCAAAGAAGCAAAAATACGGTTTACTTTAGACAAGATTTCATTTTTAATACAATACTTTATCGGCGACAGTGCGTACTTTTCTTTCGACAGTCGAATCAAGACCAAACAAACTCTCACTGCTACCGGTATTACACCTGCCTAAATTGGGCCCTAATGAGAAGCATGATGCAATATGTTAGAAATGATTAAAGATATTGCTTAACGTGTCTAACATACTGCATCGTCCTTGTCATTAGGGCCCGATTTAAGCAGGTGAAATACCGACATAAGATTTATGACGTTTTTTGCGCTGGTTTATCTCCTAGTTGCTAATGCCACGTTCGGTCACGCATACCTAACCTAACCTAACCTAACAGATCAGTGCGATCTCTTAATATGTTTGCCGGTGTTTCAAATTTTTGCCCAATGAACTTCAAAAGGCACTTTTAATTAAGGAAAAGATTTAAAGAAGCCTGCCCTAAGGTATGCTTTCTGGAAAAAGCTAATCTGGAATTTAGGTTCTAAACTTTTCTTCATAGTTTTATTGTATTCCAGAATCGCTCCGCTCTTCAAATGCCCGTTGATATGGCTGGGTTCAACAGAAGCCCACTGGCAGGTGTTGAAGCTGGTGGACGGAGTGACCAACCCGTCGTACAATACCGACGTGTTCTCGGCTAGCGTGCCACCTCTCACCTTCTGGCAGCGTGTCCAAGAGCTGTGGACAATGGTCAAAAGAATTGCTGTAGCCAGGTATGGAATTAATGGTAGAGGTACCATCGGATTCATAATTGCATACCCAATGTATGAATGAATCCATTGGTAAAGAAAATAGAGGCGTTGGTCAGATATGTTTGACCACCTTGAGCTATACCTATAGTAAATACTCTCATATATAATACTTACCTACTGTACTCACCTACAGCTTCTAAGTCTAAGTCATTTCATGAAATTTTACCTTATTCACAGTTTTATAACAACCCCAAAAGAGAAAACTCTGTATGATACAGTCTTCCCAAAGATCGGTGGTCTGCGAGGGGTAGAGATGCCATCATACGACGAAGCTGTGTACAATGGGTCACTGCTCTTACTGAACTCACATCCATCTATTGGAACTCCATACAATTTGCCGCAAAATGCGAAATATGTGGGAGGGTACCACATTGACAGCAAGGTTCCGCCTTTACCAGAAGTAAGTATCTCCCATTATGTTTTTTCAACTTAATGCATGTTATTGTTTCTAAAGCACAAAATATTTTTCTTGTTATTGGTTTCATGAAATAAGTTTGTTTTTTTATGCAGAATGTCAACCACTTCCGATTGCGGTATATTCGCAATATACCATTAGGTGTGTGTCGTTCCTCTGTCTTCCAACTAAACTAATTCTAAAAAATAAACCTAGAAAGGCTAAAACTTGACAATTATAAATATTGTCAAATTGATTCGGTAGCTACGTAATTGTGAAAATCAATTAAGCAGGCAGGCGAATTAAGAGGAAATGGATAGAGTTCATATTCACATTAAATAGTACACTGAAAAAAAAGGATAACAAAACTACTTTGGCTATTTCATCAATAACCAAAGTTTGGTAAAGAGTTAATCAAGTTAATTTGTTAATAACACATGGTTTATGTATAAATAACAAAACATTTTGGTAAGAATAAGCCTTAGTTTTGTAGTCACTATTTTTATGTTACTGGTAGACGAAATTTGGTTGCTTGTAACAAATTATTTTTTTCAGTGTATTAGTAAGGATTTGATTAAGACAAAGAAGAATTGTAGACAATCTTTGACTTATAAAACACAGCATTGTGCGCCAACCAGTTTACATTAGTGTAACAAGTTACCAAAATATCTGAAAACATGTAATCTGTATCATCAGACATGGTTTAATAACATCAAAAATGTCTCTGCTGAATTCCGAGCGCGGATAATCATATTTTTAAAAGAAATTGCATTTGCTTCGAATGCGTTCTGGGAAACATTGCATTTGGAATTCGAATTCGTCTCTTAATGAACACTCCTTTCGGCGGGGGAGAATAAAATTGATATGCCAAGAAATTTAGTCCATTGAGCCATGACTCATGATCAAGTATATATTCCTGAGTCGACTTACAATTTACGACGCTTGAAAAGCATAGCTATATTGGCTTTTTATAGAAAAGCTGCGTAGATGCGTTTTTTACAAAAGTTTTCGTGTTGACCAAAAAGACATACTTTTTCCTTAAAAATAGTGCCTTGTAGGGTAATTGTTCGAATGCTAATTAGACTAAACATTTTAAGTCAATGTTTTCCAAATAAGCCATTTGTTAATTGACAAACAACTTAGCTAGTTCTTAGAAAGTGGTCGTTCTTGTACAGTCGCCAGCAAATATATCGGAGCGGCCAGGGTACTCAAAATATCTGAACATGCACTTTAATAAATTTAATTGTAATTTATGTTTTATATGGACCACTGTGTTGTCTGCTATAAACGATTTTTATTTATTTCTTTCTTTTTATTTTTTATCGCCGTGATAATAGAGGCGTTGTTCAGATATTTGTGACCACCTTGGCCGCTGAAAATTATAAATTTTGTAAAATTAATAAACCTTTAAAGTTTTCGTTAATAAGTCCATATACCTATGCCGCTTAATTTTAAATTAACTAAAACTAGATACTACTTACCTATACACAATAAATGAAAGCACAGAAGCTCACCCCAATTAGCTAAAGTAATTAGTCAAAGGTCAATTTACTCGCTCTAATTTAACTTTGTAGAGCCTACAGGAAAAGTTTAGTATGTAACCAGATCATCCTGTTTGTTTATTTGTAGTCATGAAGCTCATCAGTAGCGAGCTATTCACGTTGCCATAACGCTCTAAGGAGAAGGAGGCGATCGCATTCAGATATTTCCTGTATGTTGCGATACAGCTCCCCGGGGACACGTGTAGATGATCGCACTTAGGCTATTTAACTTGGCAAAGATAAGAGCCTCGCTAGTCCCCGAGGTGTCTATTGATCGTTTCTCAAGGAAAAGGAAAATTTTGTATTCCAGTAAACATTAATTTGCCCCTACAATCCCCCAAGGTTCGAACAAAGAGATAGACGTACAGAATGCGGTTGTTTTTAAAATTCCTGGCATGGCGAAGTACAGCCATTGTAAAGCTAGTGAGCAATCCCGAGGGGAAAACATTTCTTTTACCTATTGCAATTTGAAGAGGATCTTTGCCAAATTTAGATTTTCAGAAATAGAAATAGTTTATTCGTAAACACATACACACAAAAATAAATAAAAGGAAAGGAGACATATAAAACGAGAAAGTGCCACGAAATGGTCTGATCTCTGGCGGTTGTCAGCGCTGATCTTCCGATGAGACCATCAGGTGAAAACAATTCACGAAAGGTAACACAGAAAAAGATGAAAAACTAAAAGCAAACAAAGAGTGTTAAAAGGAACATAAAGATTATAAATCTACATGAACTTATATTTATATCCAAAAAGTCAAGTAGTCAACACCATTTACTAAATATCGCTGACGCAAAGTGCATACTTATTCAGTGTGGCAATAATATATTTATTGATTTGTTACCGGTTAGTGTCTAACGTCAAATACTTAAAAACCTCTCCAACGACTTTCATCGTTCACCCAGATTTACGTAAATAACGAAAAAATTGAGTTAATAAAATATGAATTGTACCTATTATCAATAGGTTTCCCTTCTAGAATACCTTTGAGTCATGAAGAATTTAAATATTCAGTAGGTGAAGCAGAAACAAGTATAAATCCACAGCCAGAATAAACATAACAATAGCAGAAAACAATCCATTGTGTAAATAATACATATTTTCAGGATCTCAAAAAGTTAATGGACAATGCCAAACACGGGGTCATATACTTCAGCATGGGCTCGAATTTGAAGAGCGTCGACATGTCAACAGAGATGAGAGAGTCCCTATTACAAATGTTTGCCAAGCTCAAACAAACAATCATATGGAAATTCGAGGGTGAACTCGATAATGTTCCGTCAAATATTCATCCCGTCAAGTGGGCACCGCAGCAGAGCATTTTTTGTAAGTAGATAGACCCTATGCTGTTGAGGTAAAAGTGTTTTAGCATTATCTTACGGTTGTTTCTACTTTACGCTTATTTCATTCGATTATCTAGCTATCTCTAAAGTCTGACGCGCTTGAGTAAAAATAATACAACTGTACCTATTACGTTATTTAGGTTCCATTTAAGTGACATTTCATGATTAAGATTAGGTACGTATTTTTAAACTCATTGAAATGAGTTTAAAAATACGTACCTCATGTGTGCCAGTGCCGTTATTTCATGTGTGCCAGTGTAATTTCTCCAGTCAGAATATTATTAGCCATCAGTGCCATCACGGACATTAGCAGGTCAAATACTCATATACTAGGCTAGGTATGTGCTTCATATTATAATCATTAGTAGTTTAAATATGAATAAATATGGCGCAAATGTTATCAACTTGGAAGTCTAATCTTGATTTTAACTTGTCTCTGCTGACGAGGTGCCATCTACACTTTTTTGCTGGAACAATCATGACTCTAGTTCCAGCGTGCAATGCAACCGATGCTTGGTGTTCTCTTGTGACTTTGCTAATACACAACGAACAAACTAGATGGCGCTAATGATCACTTTTTAAGCGGAACATATTATGAAATAAACACTCACTATTTTTAATAAACAGCGCTACATGAAGGAGAATGTTCACTACATTGAGGATTCTTAGTCCCATATTCAGGGCCATCAACATTAAATGTTATATTTTTACGGAAACAGTTTTAATTGTAACCATAATAATATTTATGAAAAACACCTATGATAATTCAGTTCCAAATTAACAATAATAGTTCATAAAAAAAAATTAGCGTCTGTTAATAACATGAGGTTTTATCTGTCTTTTTAAAGTATTCCGTGCTCTCTACAGAGACTACAGAAATGTACCAGCTCGAAGATTCTAGTTTAGAGCAGAGCATAGTAATTTGTCAAAAAACGACGAGGAATTATTGTAAATGTTTGATTAGATCACTATCAGCAGGTTGATAGAAGGAAATAATGGTCTAAGAGCTGGCCACGTCAGATGTGACACAATAATGAGAGGTTTGTCATCAGTCCAGTTAGATTGCATAACCATCCTTATTGCTAGATCCGGGCATCTGGCAGCTTTTAATGGGTGGAGGTCAGAGTGACAGACCAACAAAGTTTTTAAGTTGAAAAAAAGTAATGCCGAAATAGGTAAAAACTGCTGACATTGTGTCATTTATAGAGAACAGGGCCTATATTTTAACATCAGAACAAAAAACATTGTGTTTTATTGCGCAAACAAAAACAGTAGGCGAATAACCAAAAATTACGTTATACATCATTTGGCAGTACTTCCCCTAATCGAAACTTTTGGATATTATATAATCCAATTAATTACATAATTTTTCATAATATTGGATCAAAACCAGAGCTCTAGAATTTATTTTCTTCAAGTTATTTGCATTCTTTGACCTCCACCACTTAACAGCTGCTAGATGTCCGGATCTAGAAATAAGCATAGTATAGCAAACTAACTAAAGTGGTTTCGTTGCTCTCATTATTGTGTCATATCTGACGTGGCCAGCTCTCCGTCTATAAGTACAAAGTCTAACTGAGTTATGGAATCAGGACGTCATGCTCCCCAGCAGCGCCACCATAGCTTTTTTGTATGTAAATATATAGGAAAATATCTACATAATGTCTATAAAATTCTAGACTAGTTTAAAAAATATCTATATCGCTAGTTTTGTCGTGAGCTTTATTTTATTGTGGCGCTGCTGGAGAGCATACTCCACAGCAGCGCCACCATTAAACCTCTATTCCTGTTTATCGTAAAGACACGTATTTGGCATTAAATAATTCTATAACAATTCTATACCGACCTAGCATATGAAACCCCTCATTTTATTTTGAATGTACGGACACACGGTCCTTCAAACTTTTTGTGAATGATAATTTTACAGCGCCTGACTTAAAAACTTAGGCAATGACACAAGAAGTGTAGAAATAATTACTCGCACTCAGGCGTTTGCTCACGTACTTACTATTTTCGATCCCTACTACCCTCCCAGTTTGACTTTAATCCGTAACATAACTGAAGGTATTTTTAACCGACTTCAAAAAAGGAGGAGGTTCGCAATTCGACTGATTTTTTTTATCATCATTTTTTTATTATCATAATTTTTTTTGTATGTATGTTACTCGATATCTCCGTGAATCATGAACCGATTTTCAAATATTTTTTTTAATCGAACGGGTATAACCCCTAGATGGTCCCATTGTCACCACGTCGGGGTTTGATGATGGGATCCTGGAGAAATCGAGGGAACTCTTCAGCTATTATAGGCACACCTATAGTGATTTCACTATTTTTTACAGCAACTCGGCCACTTCCTCTTGGAAAAACGGATCCTAAGTGAAGTCGGTTCTTTTTTATTTAAAACTATTACCATAACGCCTGAGAGTAAAAATACAAAAATAACAATAATATTTGGTCGCACAAAATGTTGCCTAGATTTTTAAGTCAGGCGCTGTAAGGCACAAAAAGTTTGAAGGACCGTGTGTCCGTACATTCAAAATAAAATGAGGGATTTCATATGCTAGGTTGGTATAGAATTGTTATAGAATTATTTGATGCCAAATACGTGTCTTTACGATAAACAGGAATAGAGGTTTGATGGTGGCGCTGCTGTGGAGTATGCTCTCCAGCAGCGCCACAATAAAATAAAGCTCACGACAAAACTAGCGATATAGATATTTTTTAAACTAGTCTAGAATTTTATAGACATAATGTAGATATTTTCCTATATATTTACATACAAAAAAGCTATGGTGGCGCTGCTGGGGAGCATGACGTGAATCAGGCGTTACTTTGCGGAATTCCATATTATCAACTACAATAATATTGCTTTGCTATTCCGCGGTATATTAACGTGCTAGTTAAATAGGGACAACCCGTTATACTTTATTATTTGCGTATTTTTCGCATGCATTAAATTATGCATTAATGTTCCCACCATCCCACCGTAAAAATAAATACGCAAATAAATACAACAAACCACCACCAATAATACCAAAACTCGACACGTGTTTCGCCTCTCTACGATGCATCCTCAGAATAATTTAATGCATGTAAAAATAAAATACGCAAATAAGTAACTATAACGGGTTGTCCCTAATTAACTAGCACGTTACTATACCGCGGAATAGCAAAGCAATATTATTGTAGTTGATAAAGTATAACTGCATGTACCACCTTATCTGTGGTTCCAGCTCATCCCAACCTAAAGTTCTTCATCACCCACGGCGGTCAACTCTCCACCACCGAGGCAGTCCACTACGGAGTCCCCGTTATCGGCATCCCAGTGTTAGGGGACCAGTATGTAAACATGAAGGCTGTGGCACGGAAAGGGTTCGGAATCGAGATAAACCTGGCCGAAGATATGGCTAAAGACATCTACGTGGCCATACAGGAGATGCTGGTGAATCCAACGTAAGCTGCCTACTGCTATATTTAATACTATTTGCACAATTTCGATCCTTGCTCTGATAAATTATTTGTTTGTTCCAAAAACGAATCACTTTGGAATCAGTATGTAGTTACGTACGTGTTTGGCTGTAATAAGGCTTCTTGTTTATCTTAGGTACAAGCAAAAGGCGAAAGAAATATCGCAGATATACCACGACCGGCCGGTGCCCCCGGGCGCGGAGCTGGTGCACTGGGTGGAGCACGTGGTCGTCACGCGCGGCGCGCCGCATCTGCGCTCCCCGGCGCTGCTGCTGCCCTGGTACCAGAAGATGTATTTAGATCTTGCGGTGGTCATTTTAATAGCAATTCTGATATTAAAAAGTTGTATTCCTAAAAGTTCTAAACAGACAACTATGAAAAAGAAAGAAAAGAAAAAATAGCATTTGTAATTTAGTACTTTTTCGTACATAGTGCGTAGTTCATTTGTTGTCAAATAAATGTTATGATCTACGAATGTTATGTCTTCTCATTTTATACTATGTAGGTATGTAATATCACTAATATCAGAGACTATAGAGATATAGACGGCCACAGCCTAAGAACTTTTTGAAGCTCATGGCGATTGCGCCATCTATGTCAAAGCCACCTAAAGATACTTACCGAATATGTAAGAGAAATGTCAGCTGCACTGCTACTCCACCTAGTAGCCACTAGTGTACTACTAGTACGCTATTTGTTACTAGGTGGAGTAGCAGTATATCTCTATAGTCTCTGGTAATATATAGGACCCACAAAAAGCAAAATGGTGCAATGGATCGTCGGAAACAAACGAGGGGACTATACAATTTATTTACTTCAAACTGCTAGTTTGACCTTGGATCGAAGCTATTATGACTTGTAATCTATTTTTAGAATCGGCGAGGTTACTATTCGTTACACCATATAAGTTGTTATCTAATAAGAGACCGGGTTCACAAGTGATAGTCAGTGTTTATATCAACAACCATCGATTATTAGGTAAATAACACTTATACAGAATGGCTTTTCCTTTTGGGTCAGTGAGGGCAGCTCTACCGGATCCCGTGCTGCGGGATCGGGTAGCTGCCCTCAATGACCCAAAAATAATATCCACCCTGTATATCCCTGTATGTTATTGCTATCATTATTAAAGATCTTTTTGTGATTTCGTACTAAATTAATACTGTAAATAACATGTGATTTTCAGTTAGATAAATTAATCTAACATATGAAAACATTATTTTGTTTAGGTATCCGACACAATGTTATATGAACACCCGAACATAAACATCTATACCAGTCCATACCTAAATATATGTAGGTAACAGCAACAGAATAGCAATCAGTAACCAAGGCAACCACCCACGTAAAAGACGCGTACCACACCGTTTCAATATAGCGAACTGATAAGTTTCGATAATATCGTCTACTGTTATCGATATTTACCCAATTTAATACAGTTGATGTAATGCAAAGCTAAAAATATCATGTTCAAAATGCGTTTTAAAATTGCGCTGTTAGTGATTTTTGCACTGAGCACTGACGCGTACAAAGTGTTAGTGGTGGCTCCAACTCCGTTTAGGAGCTTGGGTGTGCTGGGTGAAGCCATCGTGAGGCATCTTGTGGCGGCTAAACATGAAGTAAGTAAATAAACTTGTTTTTTATTTATTCATGCCATAGATATACCACCCATAGATCTGACACGGAACTAATAATACCAAGATAGAACGGGATGGTCTTATTACACTTTCAATAGATACGGCAGAGAGGTGCTATTATCGTTGGTCCTTGTCATAGTTTCTATTACCCTCCACGCGTTACTTCTAGCAGTGGAGGGTAACAAACAGATATAATGCGCGATTTCTTCAAGAATTTCTGTGATTGCTACGAGAAAAGCTGTTAGTTTTCCTAGAAAGTTGTGTCGGCTAAGGAAAAGATTGGTAAATTGTTCTGTTTTATGCTGTAGAAGTGATTATGGGCATCTATATATCTATCCCATACGGGGGTACACGTGTGCGGGCTCTAGTTAATGCTTGCTTTGAGATTCATGCAGTAATATGCATGAATAAATAAGTCATTATTTTGCTTAACGATTTACCAAATATAGAAAAAAAGTGAACGTAACTTACTATTTTTTTTTTATTAATTGGATATAGTTGTCAACCCATTGGCCTAGTATCTGCAGTTTAGTTTAGGTAAACACTTATAAAGAATTGAATTATGAGAATGAAGTAAAGTGATGCTTACGTAAATAGACGCGTACGTTCTCAATCTTATCGCATGATAGAATTAATTCATACTTAGATATATATATGATCCACCTTTTTCTAGCTTCTGTTTATGTACTTGTATAGTTAAACCATTAAATTTGAATTTTTTTTACTATTATTGTCATGATAAGTTTTTGTTAATAAACATTTTTTAGGAGCCTCTATGAACTTAGCTACAAAAAATATATATTTGTGATCGCGATGACCTCAATCATTGAAGCGTTACAAAATGACATTACCTGACTAGAAGTAGTTAAATCAACTCAATCATGACATCCATGGCTGAATAGTCATAATAGACTGCTGCCAAGCCTTATTTTTACATGTAGATTGTCATACTTACTTGTATTTTAATGTGGTATGATGAGAGTGCATAAGGATAAGGATAAGCGTACTTAGTACAGTCGACGTCAAAAATATATTTACACTTTTGGACCTTATTACAAAGGAACATCAGCATGTAGGGTAGGGTATAATCTCTGGTAGGGTAGAGTAGGTTAGGTTTAGGTAGATTAATATTAATAGAAAAGAAGAATATTAAATTTGGACAAATATATTTGCATAACAAAAACAATTGTCCGGCTAGGCCGTAGGTCCGCCACTGAGCACACTTGGTAGAAATAAAAATGAAACTAATAAAAGCAATAAAACAAAACAAGTCCTTATAAAAAGTCACTATCCTGATGATCGCTAGTCGAATTGAGCTTCCGTAGTCGCAGCATGTCACCCTTAGACGTGACGGTCTTCAAAAGATGGAGAAGTATTATCGGAATCCGGGTCTGGGAGACCGGAACGCCGATGTAGGCGCCGCAGCTTGCGCCAAGATGGAAATAGGTTGCGAATGTGTAAACATATTTTTGAAGTCGACCTTACAAAGCCGTTGCTAAATAGGGACAGGGACCATTTTAGCACCGGCGCTTACGTCTTCATTTTTCGTCTTCATACCTACAATACTGAATCTGTACTACGTAAGTGCCAGCCGCCAATTGGTCCAATCTTTTGATCTAGACTAGCACAAATCGTCGTTTAAACCATTTAACTCGAACCTGCAATGTCAAACTAATACGAATAGTACAGTCGCCATCAGATATACAGGGTGGCACTTTACTATGATATTTGCTGAAAGTATAGTGTTTGTTATCTAATTAATTGTTGTTAGTTATCTAATTAATTTTCAATCAATCTATTATAATTTTAAAGGTAGGTTAAGTAAAACAAAAAGCCATTAAAAATTAAACTTTTTATTATAGGTGAAAACCCTGCCGTTATAAAGTTAATATTTTCATGACGTCACTGCCCGATCAACTTGCTAGGGTAGAAGCAGACGGATTTTTGCACTAAAGTTTAACAAGCTTTATCTGGTAAACGGTAAAGAATATTAACATAGTTTAATTGTTTAAAATAAAGCTCTTAGGGTGAACTATTCCCCGTTTTTGTAAAAGCTCTTCGTTCTCTTCCACGCGGTATTGGGGGGGCCAATTCACAAATATCTAAACAACGCCTCTATTGTCAAGGCGATGAATTGCATGTTCAGATATTTTTGAGTACAATTACCTATTCTTGTTTTAACTATACTGAACTTTTGGACTGCTTTTGGGACACTAAACCTTGGACTATTAAAAAAAAATTGCCTATAGACGTCCCACTGCTGGCTGGGACCTTATATATGCACGAGAGGGAACGGGTTATAATCCCCACGCTGGCCCAAAACGGGTTGGAGACTTCACATACATCTTTTGAATTTCTCCATGGATGTATGAAAGTTTCCTCACGATGTTTTCCTTCAACGAATAACCATTGGTAAATATCAAATGATATTTCGTACAGAACTTTACTTCCGAATAACTAATTGGGACGAGCCGGGGTTCCCACCCGAGACCTCTGGAATAAAAGGACGTCTTACCGCAAGGCCAATAAAGCTTTAGGATTAATTACTATATTTACTTCGGTTCAAAGATCTTTATTTCTCAAAAGAATTTTACAATTCACTTATATGAGAAACTTACATAACTTAAAATAAATATTTACAGGGTAAGCGATAAAACATAACAATAATATTTTATGTCGCATTTTACACGAAGCGGGTAGATATGCCTACGCCGCTTAGAGTAGGACTTAATTGACTTATCCCTATTTCCAGGTCACATTTGTCACAGCATTCCCAAAAGAAAGTAGTCCAAAAGACTATCGACAAATCGATGTTAGCGACAACGCTAAGCCTCTAAGAGGTAAGTCCAGAATATATGTATGGGGGCCCACCGACTATCAGTCTGCCTGACAATATCGGCCTGTCAGTTAGAACAAAAATTTGACAGCTCCGAACAACTGACAGGCCAATATTGTCAGGCCGACTGATAGTGGGTGGGCCATAACGAACAAATTCTCATTGACACCATTTCGCATACGTAGTACAATCCAGCTAAAGATAATTGCAGAAAGAAAATAAGTGTTTAGTTTTCGTCTTTGTTTTTTGTTTTTGTTTGAAAGGGTGTGCTTTGACCTAAATTAAATATTATAGGGGTGCCTATATCAGTTTTTTTTACAGCAGTTCGGGCATTTGCTCTTAGAAAGGTGGAATACCTACTTATGTGAGGCCTATGTGAAGCCGATCCTTTTTTTAATATGGAAAAAAAAGAAATTAATTTAAAATGTATGTATATTTGAGTCACCACGGTTTTTTTACTAGAAACAAAGATTCAACGTAGCAACGATTAGGGCTGCGAGCAATAATTATACAAAGTTTAGAATTGGATTTCGTTTATTTGTCTGCTCTGCCCGGCTAAAAGTTTACTTTTGCAGGTGATGATGATGATTCTTCATTTTCTATAGCCTGGGTACTGGAAAACCCTCAGCTAATGAACGACATTCGCTACTTGCAAGACGTAGCGTATATAATTGCTAATGAAACATTTCAAAATAAGAATTTTTTGAAAGTTTTGCACGACCCGAAAGAAGAATTTGATGTGGTAATCAGTGAATTATACGAATCTGAGTTATACGCCTCGTGAGTTACTGTTGTCATCATTTTTCATACAAAAACATTGTTATTTATTCATATAAAAAGTATGAAACAAACTAATTACAATATGTATAAATATACTTACAAAATTACCTATATAAAACTAAATTAGAATTATAAATAAAACTAAATTAAAATAAAAACATACATACATAATTTTAGTATTCTGGGCAAAAGTCTACTCTCATTGATTGGACTATTCCCCACGCTAGCTCGAAGCGTGTGTAATGTTGTGTATACATTTTTATATTAATTTATTTGCGGATGTAGTATACAGGTCTTGTTGTACAATGTTTTAATATACTTATTCATCTTTGTTTTTGTCTTAGTTTCTGGAAACACATTAAAAACAAAAGAAGAAACTCTGTTAACCATACTTATCAGTTTTTGTACTTATTTCACGTTTTGATTATACATAAAGTAATAATATTTATTACTCAAAATTCTTTATAAAAATACAAACATTTTTAGATTAGCTGCATTTTACAAGTGCCCACTTATCTGGAGTTACTCAATGGGTGCCCACTGGATGGCTCTGCAAATGGTAGCTGAAGCTACCAACCCAGCGTATGCCTCGGATTACCTCTCTGCGGACATACCTCCTTTCGACTTGTATGGAAGACTCAGTAAGCTGTGGCTGCAGATACAGTGGCATTACATCAAATGGTAAGGTCATCATCAGATACCAACACAGCAATAATTTTCAATGTTCTAGAAAAACCTTTTGCTAAACGTGGTACCTACGATAGCCTATAACAACTCTTATTATTTCGACTTCCAACTCCATCACCCAATCATTCTATCATACTATTTTTGATTGTCATCAAAACCAAATTTAACCAGAATCATTATTTATTTTCTGATAATAACGAGACAGACATTTATAGATAATAAACTTTCAATATAAGCTCTAGAAAAACTTGAATGTTATAGGACTGAGACCAAGCCGAAAGAGAGGGCCACTTACGAAAAATTATTGTCGCCAATATTTAAAAGCCAAGGGCGAACTCTTCCAAACTATGATGACGTAATTTACAATGCTTCTCTGATATTGGCTAACGACTATAAAGGAAATGGTCTGATGCCGAGTACACCACAAAACTTCCAGTTCATTGGAGGATACCACGTCGTGACACCTCCAAAACCGCTGCCAGAAGTAAGTTTCTGAGTTTTGATAGATATACATTACATAGTGTTATGTATTCAACATCAATAACATACTAAACGTTGTGTACACCTGCTAGCCGAATATGGTCGGGTTTTTATTGACTGTCACCATAGCTGTCACGTTCTAACAAGTATTTAAGTGCGAAAGTGACGCATGACGCGATAGGCGATAAAATGACAACCATGGAAGGCCTTCTACTTGCATAATTCTACAGTGTGTATTATTTCCAAAGCAACTTGAGGATCACAATGAACTGGGTACAAATACGGTAACTGTTTTACGTTTCAGGATATTCAAAAAATATTAGACAATGCAAAGAACGGTTTTATTTACTTCAGCATGGGTTCTATCTGGCAAAGCAAAGACATACCCGCCACCATTACTAACGGCTTGCTAAAAATATTTGGTGAACTTAAAGAAACAGTCATATGGAAATACGAAGATGAGCTACCTAACTTGCCAAAAAATGTTCATATTCTAAAATGGGCACCACAGACAAGTATTTTGGGTAAGTTATACATTTTGTTAAAAACTTGTTGTATTATTTTATAATGTATGAGTAAATACCATTTGATGCTCATTGCTCCCATTATTTTTAAAAACATTTATTTGTTTTATCATGCGAGAAGACGTAATTATGTCGTAATTTTACTTCGAGATTCTATTAATTTCACAAGAAACTAAGTAGAAATAAATATTAGCATGTGGAACGTAGAGCTCTAAGTATTTTAATTTTGAAAAAGGAGAACGATGTTTAGCGCCCTTGAAAACTTAGAAACATTGCTTAAGAAATTCTGCAGAATATTCCTTTGACCTCTGTGTTAATTTTCAGCTCACCCCAAATGTTTGTTTTTCATTACGCACGGTGGCCACCTGTCTTCCATCGAGACTGTTCATTTCGGTGTGCCTACCATCGGGATCCCGGTTTTTTTCGACCAGTTCATTAACATCAACAAAGCCGTGGCCAATGGATACGCTATCAAAGTGGACCTCACCTATAATCTTCACAATGACTTGAAGATCGCTGTAGACACCATGCTTTCGAATTCCACGTAAGTATACGCAGAAAGACAAATGAGAGCTTTAGCGCTCGGTAACGAAGAGTAATTCCTTCGTAACATAAATATCTTTGAAGTCTTCTCAGCCATGAACTTACTGCAAAACTGCTGTGTACTCACCAGGTTCAAAGAAAAAGCGAAAGAATTGTCCCAGATATACCACGACCGGCCGGTGCCCCCGGGCGCGGAGCTGGTTCACTGGGTGGAGCACGTGGTGCGCACGCGCGGCGCCCCCCACCTGCGCTCCCTGGCGATGCTGCTGCACTGGTGGCAGAAACTGTACCTCGATATCGTTGCGGTTATAGTAGTAGCCTTTGCGGCCCTCATATCAATTGTAAAGTACCTCTTTGGGCTCAAAAAAGTTGTAAGCAAGGAAAAAATTAATTGAACATGAATCATGATTACCTACCTTGTATTTTTTTACACGTTGTAGACATAACCTGCACCAACCAGCCGGAAGTCGGAGAGCCAACTTCCATCTTAATTGTGTCTGTGGTTCTATACAAAACTTCAATCACCGTAGACAAAATTAAGCCGGAAGTTGGGTTTTTTTCCAACTACCTGCTGATTTAATGATTGATTGAATTCCGCTCAATGTGTGAATCTGGTAAAAAATGCTCCAAGAATACGAGAAAAAATACTCGACTCATCCGTCGACTGCTATCTTACTGACATACATTAATTTTAAGCAATCTAATCTAAGTCAGAGAGCGCGATCGTTTCCATTCAGGGAAGCGGTGATACTCAATTAACTCTCAGGTCGTTAAGTATATACTGCAGTTGGTAATAAAAGCAAACTCTAGTGTAACTCGTTAGTGTAAGTAAAAAAAATTCTATGAGATTTTTGCTGATTCATTTAGTCAAACCATCTCACAATCACTATTAAAGTTAATAACATAATATCTACACTAAGAACAGATGATAAAAATATAAATATGATTCATGTTACTTAATACATATTTGAACAAGATCCATTCATTCCAGCAGTGACCGCCGTTGAGGGCGATTGGCAACACAACACGGCGCTTAACTAGTCAAGATGTTTAAATTAATATTATTGTTGTGTTGCTTATCATGCCTCGACGCGTACAAAATATTGGTGCTGTCTCCAATGCCAGTGAGAAGTCTGAACATATTGGCAGAAGGATACGTTCGTCATCTACTGAATGCTGGGCATCAGGTGAGTGTTAAGTAAATCAAATTTTTTTTTTTTTTAACAGACTTCAAGATTTCAAAAGAGGAGGTTCGCAATTCGGTTGTATGTTTTTTGAAAACTAGTGCCTACGCCAATTCATGGGATTAGATTGTCAACTGGACCCCAAGCCGGGACAGACGCTAGGAAGAAGGAGGAACGAAGTTTGGTTATCCACACGGAGAGAAAAAATGTACTAGAAATAAGTAAAAAATAGTCATTCCCAGGACAAGTAAACGTTTACTAAAAACAAGGAAACTTTTACTAAAAACAAGTACACGTTTACTAAAAACAAGTAAACTTTACTAAAAACAGGGAAGCGTCTACTTGTTTTTAGTAAACGTTTACTTGTTTTTAGTAAATTATTTACTTGTCCTGGGAATTACTATTTTTTACTTGTTTCTAGTAAAAATTTCTCTCCGTGCAGGGACGTAAATATCAGTGGCGGTGGCGGCAGGTCCATAGAACACGATTCCCTTCGGCTTGTCCAATTTTCAGGCACCTGAGTAGTTTTTTAAAGCTCGTGAAGAAATTTTAAGCTAAAATCAGCTCCGGCTTGCCTTAGAAATGTTTGACCCGCCGCCTCTGGTAAATATAGCAACTATTTTTGAGTCTTCAAGTTATCTCCAAAAAACCTCTTCCATAGGAAGATAAGACCTTTTGATATTTATTTTCTTATTCCGGTGAAGGTATGAAACCCTCCATTATGCGTGGTCCGACACGCACTTGCCCGTTTTTTTTCTAGTTTCATATTAGTACAGTTACCATGGGATGGTTGAGCCACTTGTCATCGTTCATAATTTAGCCGTGTATTGAGTGATCGATCTTAGCTGACAGCTGATAGCTAGTCGGTAAATTCTAACTCGATGGTCGGTAACATTGATCATTTATTACACGGCTAAATTACGAACAATGGCAAGTGGGCCAAATTTCTTGTGTGGTGACTGTGCCTTGACAAGACATTAAAATGTTCGAAAGTATTGGACTGTACAGATGCAATTAGATAATATAATATACCATTTTGTACCTTTTGGAGTTGAAACTCTAGGTCCATGGGGTCCCAGCGCACACAAGTTTTTTGCAGAAATCGCAAAGCGTCTGGTTGATGTAACTGGTGACCGAAGAGCTGGCGGTTTCCTCGCACAGCGTATCAGCATTGCGATACAACGAGGAAATGCCGCCAGCATCTTTGGTACAATGCCGCAAGGGCCTAGTTTAGATTTGAGCTAGTTATTAATTTAGTTTAGCATTTGTACTGTAGTACCTCTGTATATTTAGTTATTATGTAAATAAATGTATTTTCTCATATAAAGCTAGATATACCAAACATCTGCATTTTCATTATTTTTGATAGCGATAGAGTGAATGATGAATGAAGATTACAGTGAATAAATTAGATGTCATTTTTTTTGGGAATCAAAGTAGGTAATTTTTCGGAAAATGATTTCGTATCAATTAGTGCCCAGTCGTTCGATCCGCGCTAATAATACATTTCTCTCTGCATGAATGTTTACCTACTCAGAAAAGGATCGAGTTCAAAACAAGTTTTGCATATTTTGGAAACAGAAAAATTGGAGGAAAACGCAACACCTTCTATTTACATCTTGGTTTAAGGCAAAATTTTAGTTAAATTGCAATGGGGAAGGCTACTGTCAAAGTGACATCTCCAACATTGGTCCATAATTGGTCCTTAGAAAAGCTAAATTTGTATGGCGCGAAGTATTTTTTAATTATTTTCTCGAAAATGTTTTAATGTTTTGTTTTGAATTGCTCCGAAATTAAAATCCACCGGTTTTTGACATACATTAAAATTAAAATGCTGTAGATTAACGGCATAGGCAAGGTTTTTGCCTAAGAAAAGCTTTTCGACCCCATACTAATTAAGGACCATTTATATTCTCTCTCTTCAATCATGTTGACAATTTTTTTTTCCGCACCAGTTTCAAAGGATAAAGAGCGCCTTTCCGAGGTGGAGTCGTTAAACAGTGATTTCAGGCTTTTTTGAAATTCAACCCCTTACGGGGTTAAAAAGGGCTTAAAACTTTGTGTAGAGATTAAATTTTTTGTTTGGTAACAGAGTTGAAAGTTAGTTTGTAGGTTACTCACAGAAACGCCAAAAAAACGAATTTTATCGTTTTTCAAAATTCCACCAAAAATTTCCTAAGCTAAAAAGTTGTAATTTGCTGATGAGGATACATTTATAATCTATACAAGTAGGTAATAAGAAGCGAAATCGAATTGCACAAAAACCTGTTTCCTCTATATCTTCTTCTCATAAACAGTTCGGATAAACAGTTATAAAAGAAACCCAAACGAAAATTATTAAGGAAAATGGCTTCTGTCCATTACCTATATACTTAGGACAACTTCACCAGAGTCAAGTAGCATGTCAGAATATAGTTAAATATTATTCATGAACGTGTTTCAAAGCTCATTGGTTAAATTATGTTAATCTGTTTCTAACAACCACAACTGTCAAAGTGACAGATAAGGACAAACGATGATTTTGTTAAATCAGTTTTGAACACGGACCAATAGACAATACGGATGGAATTTTGACAGTATTACCCTAACCACAGTTGAACCTTATTACCGAGCTACACAGTCGTTCTAGGTAAGCTCGTAAAAGCGTTCCACTTTAGGGCCCAGGCAAACGTTCGGTTTGCATGTCAGGTCGCCGTATACGGTCGCCGCGTCAGGTCGCCTGAAGGCGCATTTCTCATACTAACTAAATGCCAGTTCCCCGCACACGTACGGTTCGCCACCGTACGGCATAAAAACCTAATGTCATGTCAAAATGTCACAACCGGACGTGTGCGTGTGTGATTCGGTCAGGTTACCGAACCAGGCAGCCGTGCCGTCCACCGTACGTTTGCTTTCACCCTTAGACCGTAAAGTTGGGGGCGGTGTCTCACTCGCACAATGCTGCCAACTTATGAAACTTACCAATTTGGATGTATTTATGCACAATTATTTGAGTAACACACTACAAATAACTTCCTACTTATAATAATTTATTGCAATATTTGGATTAGTACTTTGCTTCCTTTTAGCTGGTTTGAAATGTTTTACGATGTAAATATTATTCATTCATTAAATATCGAATTGCAATTTAGTAGTAATTTAATAGTAAGTTTTGATAATATTTTCAAATACGGTCTGGTATCCCCATCACTGACATTAAGGGTGAAAGCAAACGTACGGTGGACGGCAGGGTGACTATGATGTCAGCAAGATGCGGCCAATGCGGGTCTGTTTTGTTTTACAAAAAAATTATATGATTTGTTTCTAGGCATTACACAGGAGGGGCCCGCGGGTCTTTTCAGGCCCTGTCGAAGGGGTCCTAAAATGGCACAAGGCCATACGTAAAATTGTAGTATTAGTAGTATAATATTTTATTGTACGTACAACAAAGAAAAATACAACAAGATGAATGCACAATATTTTGTACATAGGTTGACTGGAAGAGCTTTGAGCAGTTAGATCTAGTGATGCTTTCTTTATTTAGCTTTAAGTATATCAAAGACGGCGAGAAGTCGACGAGTAAGTACCTAAACTTGTCTTACGAATTAACCGCCATGTGGGAAGTTTGTTATGGTGATCATTGTACCTACCGATGATTGTCTCTATGAACGGTCTCATCACGTAACCTCGTCCTGGGCCAGAATACTTCCCCTACGGAGTTGTTATGGTTGGACCGAGCGTCAGATACAGAATATGGTAAATAATCCTGGACACAGCGCGTTTATACCGGCATTACACTTGCCTAAATCGGGCCCTAACGACACTAACTCTACAATACGCTAGACACGTTTGGAGACATTGCTTAACGTGTCTAACGTATTGCAGCGTCCTTGTAATAGCCAAATAATGGCAATTAGTCCAACGCCTCCGACGGTTCCTACCTCTGCGGCCCTGACCACCTCCGGCTTGCTCGATTCCTTTAGGTTTTCAAACAGTGTTTATATGTACAGTCAGCAGCAGAATTTGCTAAGCGGTCACCCGCTTAGCTAGGTATTCAAAATGACCTACACATGCTCTTATTCTCGTAATGAAGTCGTATCAAGTATCATTTTGAAGACTTCACCTGCTTAGCTACTTCTGCTGCGGACTGTACATATTTTGTATATTATGATTTATATTAATTATGTGTAGTGTAACCTAAGTTATCAAATAAATAAAGATTATGTATATTGTATATCCATTATAGTTGGTGTATTGTGTTTTACATGAGAGAAAACGTCTATTAAACCAGATGATGTTTTGTTTATGTCTCACGCATTTTAATGTGTGTTTAGGTTTAAAAACTATTTTTTAGTTGGGCACAACACACACTCAGCGGAATTCATCCCGGAATTTAAAACAGAAATAACAGTACCTAGACAAAAATCAAAAGCGTAGAAAAAATTAAATATACCTGCATTTCATTTTTTTTGACATACCATAGGCTAAAAAAGCCGTTATCCCCATACTGTCCCGCATACATCATAGTTCATATGGTCAACCTACTTAGAAAGAGATGCAGCCCCCAACTTAACTTCTCTTTCGGCTCCAGTTTATAAATCTAACTTCATGGTTTTGAAAGGCGGGTTAAATAGCAACTAACAAGGCTTATGCCACTTCTACCGAACAACGTTGCCTAAAACATATTTGATTAAACAAAATACTTATCGATTGTAGACATTGTACCATGCATTGTACCTAAAGATTGAATCTTACAAGCTCTTATTTCCCGCCTTTTTATACTTGATATTGGCTACAGGCAATACCGCCTAAAGTCCATAAGAAAGAAAAAAAATAAAAAATAAAAATGACTGTAGGTAAGATCACCATTAATTATCTCTGGTCATCTTAGAGCATTTAGCCGACCGGAGCAGCCATTGACAGGCGTTTCCCTTTGCCAAAATATATAACCAGTGGTCATACTCATTTAAAGACTGAAAAAAAATTAAGTGATAAGGATCAATTTTATTGTCGGTATCATGGTATTTTTTCTTACAGGTCACCTACATATCAGTGTACCCGACAAAACATACTTCAGATAAGAATTTTCGTCACATTGACCTCGCCAGCACAAACATGGATTTGATAAGCCGTAAGTACACTGTGTACCATTTGGAGCTCTACAGACACTTGGACTTGAGCCCAATTACGAGTATAACTGTAATGTAATATCTAAAGACATGTGTAGGGACAAATTTTTCAATATTTTTAAAATTTTGTACGTGCATCATCATGTCCCTAGCCTCTCTAGCCTCTTTTATTGCTCAATAGACACGAGAGTCCGCTCGGCAACTTAATCCAACATTAGTGTAGTCCCTATAGTTTTTACGAAAGCAACTGCCATTTCACGTTTCAATCCAGATGAGAAACTTCTTATTGATATACGCGCCACCAGACTAACAACAGTTCCGCAAATAATAAACTGCAATAATGCTTAAATTTCAGAGGACGATCTACTCAACATAGGGTACTTAATGCGACATCCACCAGCTGAAAATGCTGACATACATTACATACAAAATATGGGACTTATGACAGCAAAAATCACATTCGAAAATGAGAAAGTTAAGAAATTTCTTGAAGACGCAAGTGAGCAATTTGATGCGGTAATAAGTGAACTTTTTGAAACCGAACTGTACGCTACGTAAGTATAATAATGATACATTCATTGGTAAGGATACTTAATATATAGGTCTTCTGTCTACTGGAAAAGCAATATATTATCAAAAACCTCACAAATAAGGTATACTAGACCCCGTAGTACCTCTCATCTTTAAACAGCAGGGTGTCAACTACTCGGCATTCAAGTGTCGAGCATTAATACTTACGTTTACCTTAATAGTAATATACGAAATAGCCCGGCAGTATAGTATTAAAATGATTAACACATTAGGGTCAGAGCCAGTAGTCAGAGTTTCAGTTAAGATAGGGCAGTGCCAATGAAAGGTAGGACATGACCAACTTTAACATTTGGGCAAGGGCATTGACTCTATTGTCATAGACAGTCATAGTCGATGGTAGTTTTTAAGGTATTAGGGCTGCAGTATTTCGGCATCTCCTCTCCTAGCTCTGATTAGGGTTGCAGGCGAGTTACGAGTAAATATTACTCATTTGTTTTCAGGTTGGGCGCCCTATACGACTGCCCATTCATCTGGGCTTACTCCATGGGGCCTCACTGGCTGGCCTTAAGGCTGGTTGATGAGACCATGAACCCCGCGTACGCCACTGACTACCTGACGCCGGACATCACGCCGTTTAACACATGGGGCCAACGGGTGTTAAAGTTGTGGACTCAGATCAAATGGTTCTATGTTAAAATGTGCGTATTATTGTTATAAATACCTATGCTGAAATGCATATTTCAGGTATGCCGATATCCATATAAATCGGGGTAAAGAATCGGGTTCGAATCCCGTGATGATCCAGAGTTCTTCATAGTTCATTTTTTCATTGTAATGGACATCTGTTTCCAATTTGTAGTAACATCATGATGTTGACATATAACGTTGATATATTTTTGTCGATAAAATATTTTACTACATCACTTTTGTATTAGTGCCCGAGTTAGCGCACGTATAGATATCGGTAATTATTAGGAAAGAAGAAAACAAGCTGCGAAATTATGCATAGCAGCTTGTAGAGACGGATACTTATATACATATACTTCTTATAAATTAGTTAATTCATGTTAAAAACGTAACAAAGCATACCACACCAAGAGCTAAGGCTGGATGCAAACGTCAGGTACCCGATCCGGTTGCCTGATCGGCCGGATAAGCTCCACACACGGCCGATTAAATTTAATTGTTTGATTTGTCCTGCCGATTTTGACATTCGTAATTATTACAGGACCAACATAAAACCCCAGGAAAGGAATTTCTACGAACAGTACTTTGAGCCATTATTTGCTAAAAGAAACAAGCGTCTACCAGATTATGAGGACATACTCTACAATGCTTCCATGATGCTGTCGAATGAGTTCCCTGGGAACGGCTTAATCCCAAGTGTGCCTCAAAATGTTAAATTTGTTGGAGGTTATCATATCGAAACTCCTCCTAAACCTCTACCAGAAGTAAGTGATGTTTTTATTTGCGAAAATTACTAATTCCAAAATTATTATGAGAAAAACCTAATCTCCTAAACTTACCAACTGTATGATTTTTATTACTTTTCAGGATATACGTACACTTTTGGATAACGCGAAACAAGGTTTTATTTACTTTAGCATGGGTTCAACTTGGAAAAGCAAAGACATACCAAAGGAAGTAACGAACGGCCTGCTAGAAATGTTTGGTAATTTAAAAGAAACTGTAATCTGGAAATACGAGGAAGATTTGCAAAACGTCCCGAAGAATGTCCACATTTTAAAATGGGCACCACAAACAAGTATATTAGGTTAGACACTATATTTTTAACCGACTTCAATTCCATTGAGGAAGGAGGTTCTGCATTCGGTTTGGTGTTTTTTTTTATGTATGTTCACCGATTACTCCGAGACCCGTGGTCCGAATTGAGTAATTCTTTTTTTGTTTGAAAGGATCTACATCCAAGGTAGTCCCATATTAATATGGTGCTGTTCTGATGATGGGATCCATTAGGAATTGAGGGAACTCCTCAATTTTTAAAGGCACATGTATAGTGATTTGGGTGTTTTCTTAAGCAACTCAAGCATTTTCTCACGAAAACCACCACTTCGATGCAGTGGACCTCATGATGATGATTGTTTTGATGATAATGATGAAGAATTTTTTTATGCAGGATGTTCAGCGATTACTCCGAGACCCGTGGTCCAATTTGAATAATTATTTTTTTGTTTGAAAGGAACTACCTCGAAGATGGTCCCACATTTATCTGGTGCTGTTCTGATGATGGGATCTATGAGGAATTGAGGGAACTCCTCAATTTTTAAAGGCACATGTATAGTGATTTGGGTGTTTTCTTAAGCAACTCAAGCATTATCTCACGAAAACAACCAATTTGATGGAGTGGACCTGATGATGATGATTGTTTTGATTTTTTGATGATAATGATGAAGATTTTTTAAATGTAGGATGTTCAGCGATTACTCCGAGACCCGTGATCCAATTTGAATAATTCTTCTTTTGTTTGAAAGGAACTACCTCGAAAATGGTCCCACATTTACCTGGCGCTGTTCTGATGATGGATCCATGAGCAATTGAGGGAACTCCTCAATTTTTAAAGGCACGTGTATAGTGATTTGGCTGTTTTCTTAAGCTATTCAAGCATTTTCTCATGAAAACTACCAATTTGATGGAGTGGACCTGATGATGATGATTTTTTTGATGATAATGATGAAGATTTTTTAAATGTAGGATGTTCAGCGATTGCTCCGAGACCCGTGGTCCGATTTGAATAATTCTTTTTTTGTTTGAAAGGAACTACCTCAAAGATGGTCCCACATTAGTCCTGTTCCGATGGTGGAATCTATGAGCAACTGAGGGAACTCCTCAATTTTTAAAGGCACGTGTATGGTGATTTGGGTGTTTTCTTAAGCTACTCAAGCATTTTCTCACGAAAACCGCCAATATGATGGAGTGGTCCTGATGATGATGATTGTTTTCGTGATAATGATGAAATTTTTTTATGTAGGATGTTCAGCGATTACTCCGAGACCCGTGGTCCAATTTGGACAATTCCTTTTTTTTGTTTGATAGGAACTACTTCGAAGATGGTCCCACATTAACCTGGTGCTGTTCTGATGATGGGATCCGTGAGGAATTGATAGAATTTGATAGAGAGGACCTAATGATGAAGTCCACATATGATACGTGGACCTTTCCTTAGATAGAATGGGTGTATTATGAACTTTTTTATATATCTTTACCGATTATTCCGAGACTTTTTGTCCAATTTTGATAAATATATAACCACTAAAAATGGAAAAATAAAAACTTTTTACAAAAAAAAGATAAACCGACTTCAAAAAGGATAAAATGAATCATTATATTATTTATATGCGTTACCAACTGATATGTTTGAAGTCGGTGCCAAGCCACAAATTAGAAAACCGGTCAAATCAGCTTTTAAGTGTGAACATCACAAAACATCGGTACTAATAATGCAAAGGTGAATGCGATTTCATGTGTTACATTTTCATGTCTAAACTACTAATCCTATTTATGAATAGTGACAACGATATATATATTCTGATACACGTCTGCTTTGTCAATAATTAGAAAAAGGCGGCAAATAGAAAAAAAATGTAGACGCGTAAGATTGACCTTCCATATAAAATTTGAATATCGTGCCTTTTTACTGACACGGCGTATGTACTGGGTACATGTGAGTATAGAAAAAAAATCTAGCAATTGATTTCATTTATACTTCGGATTAAACCTTAGATGAAGAAGGATAAATAATTCAAACCGAACCACGGGCTTCGTTCGACATACGGATAGTCCCAACAATGTGTTAACAAACAAACATAGGACGCATGATTATACTTTCTGTACCTACTTGCCTTACAGTTAACATATGGTCGAAACGAATGTATATCTACGTGCGATTCATACCGTATTAGATTAGTTATATAGTAAAAATAACAATTCACTGAACACATCGCCTCGTTCGAATTAACTCTTCCAAATTTGGCTTGGCACCGACTTCAAACATATCAGTTGGTAACGCATATAAATAATATAATGATTCATTTTATCCTTTTTGAAGTCGGTTTATCTTTTTTTTGTAAAAAGTTTTTTCCTAAATTTCTTTTCCCGTTTAAAATTTGAATGTTAGAAAAGGCATTTGTTTTAAATATACTTATGTATGGTTACTTATATCTAATAAAATAGTTATAAATGTATCTATACATTTCGTGAGCTTTAAGAAGAACCTTTGGGAATCGGCGATGACACACAAAGGTAATATTGCTATTCTGTCTTTTCATGTGTCACTTTTGTTTGATACCCGACGTCTCTTTCTAAAACCCGAAGGTTCTTTTAGAGCTCACGGACTGTACTGTTATAGATTAATCATAAGATCATGACATTTAATTTTCAGCGCACCCAAATATTCTCTTCTTCATCACACACGGAGGCCTGCTGTCTTCCATCGAGGCAGTGCACTTCGGAGTACCAGTTATCGGGGTCCCCATATACTTTGACCAGTTTGTCAACATTAACAGGGGAGTGGCCAGGGGCAGCGCCCTCAGGGTGGACTTGTCGATGAACTTACCTAAGGACCTCAAAGTTGCGGTTGATACAATGATAAAGGATAAGACGTAAGTTAATCTTCTTGTTCTTCTTCTTCTTATAGTGCCATGCCCTAACGGGCGTTGCTGGTCACCTTTGTGAAATATTTCCTATTCTTGGCCAGTCTTGCGAGCGTGGCCGCGTCCTCAATGTTTGTCCATTTTGTGATGTTATCGAGTAAGTTAATCAGATTTTTTTAAATATCATGCTTGGACACTTGGACAGTTGCACATCAATACCTTTTCCAAAGCTCTTAGATCCCTTGATATTCCATCCACCTGAGATGTTGCGAATTTATTTATTTCTAGAGGGTAGTAGACACAGGAAACAATAATGTAATACTGACCTAGGAATTAATGAATGAATGCTTTATTGGCTTTATTGCACACCTCAGAAATTATAACATCATAAAAACCATCACATAAAAGGCAAACATCAGGCGGTCTTATCGTTAATAGGCGATCTCTTCCATACAACCTTAGGGAAGCGGAGAAGGTAAAGTAGAAAAAAGTCAATAGAAAGCATAAATTATTAGGTATGTATTCTACTAGATGGGACATTAGTGATTTTTACTATTTGGAGCAAAAAATCTTAAGGATACCTTCTCCTCTTACTCAATAATAAAACTTAATGCATGTTAGGATTAAGATATAAGCAAATTTGTCAGGGTAAATAATGAAGAGTGGGTCTGGGATAACTTTGTATCACGAATATCAGTCTTGATATTTCTGTAAGTCTTGGTCAAATTCACAGAAAATATAATTCTCTTTCATCAGATTCAAACAACGTGCGAAGGAAATATCTTCCATTTACCACGATCGCGCATGGCCCCCGGGCGCCGAGCTGGTGCACTGGGTGGAGCACGTGGTGCGCACGCGCGGCGCCCCCCACCTGCGCTCCCCGGCCTCCCTCATGCCCTGGTGGGAGAAACTGTACCTGGACATCATAGCAGTCTTTCTAATAGTACTTGCGGTTGTTGTATCATATGCCAAAAAAGTAATAAAATATCTATTTGGGTCTAAAAAAATTGTAAGTAACAAGAAGAAAAATTAAACATGATTAACTTACATTTTGTATTTTATTCTTAATTTGTTTTTGGGTATTTTTATTCATAAGCTACTGCTGAAAATTTTACAAAACAACCTATGATGGTGTAATAACAATATTTCATACCTAATAGATCATATGTTGTTATTTATACCATCATAGGTTCCTTATATTTAAACCCTGAGTGTTCCTTATATTTAAACATCATAGGTTCCTTATATGATGATGGTGTAAGTAATAACAACATATCCAACAGATCCCATATATTGTTGATGATCATATACAGAGTGGATTTTCTTTTTGGGTCAGTGAGGGTAGCTACCAGATCCCGTGCTGCTACGAGAAAATGGTCTTAGAAGACCTTCCCTGATTGCATTTACAGATTTTGGAAAAATCACACAGGGTGCGAGAAAAAGGTCATTTTTGCTAAACTTTTTTTTTTGATACCATTTGATCCCATTCCTATCCAGAATTAAAAGCTTGTATCGGACCAAAAAAATTTCCGGCTAGAAAAGCCACAAATCGATCAAACATTTTCCCATACATTTTGTATGAAAATGAAAACTTTTATTTTTTACATGCAATTTTTTTATGCCGTTCGATTCAAATCCTATTCAGTATCAATAGTTTCCATGGGGTCAACTTACGGAAATGTACCAAACAGCCACAAATTTAAGAAACTTTTTCCATACCAGAATATCGTGTCAATGGTCGCTTTTATACTTTTCCGTGGATGTCCACGGCAGGGAGAATCAACTCAGTGTAAATCTGTCAAAAAAAATTAGTTTGACACAACGTATCCGATACGTTTGCATGAGTGCGAAAGAGAACTTGTCATGCTTTAAGACGGGACAACATGATTCGTGACGTTACAGAGGTCTTTCTGCTCTGTATACTACTATTATTTACTCTGTGTCCACGTGGTGTCCACGGCCAGGTAAAATTCTATGGTTTAATCTCAAAGCAAGCATTAACTAGAGCCCGCACACGTGTACCCCCGTATGGGATAGATATATAGATGCCCATAATCACTTCTACAGCATAAAACAGAACAATTTACCAATCTTTTCCTTAGCCGACACAACTTTCTAGGAAAACTAACAGCTTTTCTCGTAGCAATCACAGAAATTCTTGAAGAAATCGCGCATTATATCTGTTTGTTACCCTCCACTGCTAGAAGTAACGCGTGGAGGGTAATAGAAACTATGACAAGGACCAACGATAATAGCACCTCTCTGCCGTATCTATTGAAAGTGTAATAAGACCATCCCGTTCTATCTTGGTATTATTAGTTCCGTGTCAGATCTATGGGTGGTATATCTATGGGTTTAATTCATAAATCAACCATAGACAAGATACATAGATATATAGACTTTACACTATTTATGAATGAATGAAACCATAGAGTTTTATCGTGCCGTGGACATCCACGTAAAAGTATAAAAGCGACCATTTAAATCTGGTAGAGTTTGTCCGGAAAGAAAAGTGTCGTGGTTTACATGGGAGCTCATACATTCTACGACACTATTCCTTCCGGACAGACTCTAACCGAATGGGAACCCTCGCATACCCTCGTCAGCGTTACCTCCAGCCATGCCTTTTTACAGAGTTGATGGTGGTTGATGGTGTAGTTCTAGCAGGGGGGTTCATCTCCAAGAAGTGACAGCTACCACCTCGGAACATATCGGCACAGAGTAAATAATAGTATAATACAGAGAGATCTCTGTAATGTCACGTAACGTCACGAATCATGTTGTCCCTTCTTAACGCATGACAAGTTCTTTTTCGCACTTATGCAAACGTATCGGATACGTCGTGTCAAACTCAAATTTTTTGACAGATTTACTTTGAGTTGTACCCCCCTACTGATATCGAATACGTTTTCGGGGTTGTCAAAATTCCTTTTGTTTCATAGATATACCACCCATAGATCTGACACGGAACTAATAATACCAAGATAGAACGGGATGGTCTTATTACACTTTCAATAGATACGGCAGAGAGGTGCTATTATCGTTGGTCCTTGTCATAGTTTCTATTACCCTCCACGCGTTACTTCTAGCAGTGGAGGGTAACAAACAGATATAATGCGCGATTTCTTCAAGAATTTCTGTGATTGCTACGAGAAAAGCTGTTAGTTTTCCTAGAAAGTTGTGTCGGCTAAGGAAAAGATTGGTAAATTGTTCTGTTTTATGCTGTAGAAGTGATTATGGGCATCTATATATCTATCCCATACGGTGGTACACGTGTGCGGTCTCTAGTTAATGCTTGCTTTGAGTTTTGTTTATTTGCGGCATGACCACAGGCAAGATAAAATATTTAAGTAGTTTATAGTAGAAATTTTGTATTAAAATAATAATTAGATTGGGCAAATAAGGTAATAAATTTGACATTTATCTAGTTTTGTACTAAAATTACTGATAGATTAGAAAGATTGAAGCAGATTGGGGCAGGTAGGTCCAGCAATAATACTAATAGCGTACTTGCCAACCTTAGTGGTTCAAAAGGGAATATTGTATGGGAACGTCATCTGTCAACTTTTATCTGTTAAAGTTCTGTCAAACACTGATGTTGTAGGGGAGATGACTTTCTGTATGAAATACTATAGTTTGGCCAGAGTTTGTTCCACTTCAAGCATAGACAGGGAGAATCATACTGTCTTTTTCTAATGCTAGTACTCTCACTACTAAAAAAGGGATGGGTATAGCATGTTACTCTGACTGTTACTGCGCTTTTGGTTTGCCAGACTATATTATATTATTCTGTGGTTCTAATACATACTCATTCTAGCATATTGCAATAGACAATACCTGAACCTTTTTATTGCACTAGCCACTAAAAAGAAATATTTAATCTAATGTCTATGATTTAAACAGATTTGAACATTATATTTCAAAACCGTCATGAAATTAAGTTAAAGTACTAAATTTTAAATTGTTTATTTACTTTTAGTTTAAATTGTTTAATGTTTTTGCCCTTATTAACTTTCCCACTTATTTAGACAATCATGTAAGTATTTTTTATAAAATTATTTTACTGTATACTACGTACCTTTTGTAAACATATCTTTACTGAAATATTACGTTTAAATTAATCTTTTAACGCCGTGTGTGCTCGACTCTTGCAGACGTTATCTATTGCTCAACGAGACGATTCTAACAAACCCATCATTAGACCAGCTCCATGGCATCATAATACTTGCGGCAAGTAGGGACGCAGCTATATGCTAGAATGAAATAAGTAGTGATATTCATGTCTCATTCTTAACTATAGCTGCGTCCCTGCTTGCTCGCTTTACGTTAGAATAAACTTGCCAAGTTAATTATAACTTGAGGCTTGGCCTTTGGTTCAAATAGTTACCTTGATGTAGATATGTGCTTCGGTTTAAGCTTGCTGTAGACTGAGTGCGCGAATGTTGGCGCGAAAGCTGTGGATGGACACGAATCGCGAACCGAGGAGGAAGCGGTTACCGTGCGAGTAAAGTATACGATCCTTATCACGTCCAAAAAACCAACCATCATATGCAGATCGGCCGTATACTAGACTACTCATAGTATTTTTTTCTGCCGGTGAGTAAATTCAACACTTTCACCAGAGCGGAGCGCTCAGATAGATACAGTGTGTTGACGATGGGGGACACTAGTTGCCCGTCAATACAATGTATGTTCCTTCATATTAAAGGGTTGGCAATGAGCATGAGACACCTCTGGAGTTGCAGGTGTCCATAGGGTACGGTAGCTGCTGACTATCAGATGGGCAAGCGGGCCTTTCACTTGTTTGCAATCATCGTGGTATAAACAAAAGACTCGCGTTGGCAGACTTCGTACCGTAAAAAAATTCATGATATTAATTCCTTTGATAAAGTTTAAAAAAAGTCCATATTTCCAAGAAAGCCACGCACACAACCAAATTATTGGTATACGTATCAAAGTAGAGATCCATTTTGAGCTTATTACTATACTTACATACATGCCGAAAAAACAGCTACCAACAAATATAGGTATCTGCATCACACCGAGATACGATGAGCGCAAAAAATACATATTATATTATCTAAAAGCGCTCTCTGTCGCCTTAACATTAAAGTTTGGTGTTCAAATATTAATTGGTGAGCACATTTTTCGTTCTGATAAGTGAGCCATTTTATTTAAGATTTACCAGCAGAGATGAGCGAAGATATCTGGCGGTGGCGAGTAATGTGTTTTCGAAAACCAGTAGAATCACTTCATTTGTTTATCCTCGCACAGCGCAGCACTTAGGATTAATTAAAAAAAAAAAAAAAAAAAAAAAAAAAAAAAAAAAAAAAAAAAAAAAAAAAAAAAAAACACACATTACTCGCAACACATCTTTGCTCACCTCAGGTGGAAACGCAGCCTAAAGTTTGAGTTGTGTTGTTGTGGTTTAGACTTTGGATTTTTAAATTTTATTTATATAATTAAATAAAAGGGTCAGGTCCCTGGTTGGGTATATCCATACTGACTTCGTTCGGTAAGTCGCCTGTAATACAAAGTGAAAGTTTGTTGACAGTACATTCCTCTGCCACTACAACAATAATGGATGGTAATAGTGAGGGCATAGCGGCGCTCCGTTGGCTCTCCGACGCGGGACTATCCTTCAGTTTTCTTAGCCGCATTCGATCACGGCGAAAGGAAATCGGGATTCAACCAGGTAAGCTAAGAAGCTTAAGCTGTTAGAATATCAATAATAAAAATGACTGGAAAGGGCCAAATTTACTTTCACATGCGTACGCCAAAACAGTTACAGAAGATGTACTTGGAACTGTGGGCACGACTGGTCATGTGCTTTTTTTTTAAATTTGCATGTTAAATGGGTTGTATTTGAGATAAGATTAAACCAAGTTCACATACAGCTACCAGCACTGATTTTTGATGTTACTAGTTATAATACTGGGTTCCAAAAACTGCCTGCATATAGCCTTGAAAGAATCAGTCTTGCGAATAATGACGTCATCAAAATTATTTCTAACTTATTTGGAACAGTCCAAATTGGACCCAGATCATCAATTGTACATACGCATGTGGTACTAAATGAAAGCCCATCATATAGTCTCCATATCGATACCTTTGGGTTCAATTGGCGTAAAGGACAAAATGCTGGTTTTCAGGAGACGCAAAAAACAGAGTTTTTTTTTTTAATGTTGATAATATCTTTTTTGTTTATCGAGCTATATCTTTGATGTGTATTAGAAAAGTACTCAAATTGTTGGTATCTCTAATCTGAATTAGGAATCCTATCCATAAACTAAATACTTTAGAAGTTAATGTCCTTTACAATTGGTTAAAAACGCTATGAGTGTCCTTTATGCCCATGAAATTTATGATAATTTAAAAATGATGGGGTCGTAAGTGACGGTCCTAGATTATTTTACTCCAAATTCGGGGCGTTAGTAACGATCTTAGATTATTTTACCCTAAATTTGGGGCGTATAATTACCGGTGACAGTACACACGTTAACTGTATTTAGCTTAGTTTACTCTTAGGAAGCCTGAAAAGTGTATCAAAACGTGGCTGATTTGATTAGGTACATCCGGATTACATTTATAATATAGAAAACGCAATATTTTTAATCAGTTATGAAATAGAATTGAATAGCTTGCTCAAAAACTAGCTAATATTCATTCATTCATCGCCATTCCGACCGCTGCAGCGCCATATTGTCCCAACGTTCAAATGCTATACGGTACCGTTGGGGCGTATGGGGGTGTTCAGCAGTACATAGTACCTTTACAAAGCCGTCGGTTGACCCGCAAGCAGGAGACGGCTGCTGCCTGGTCTGCAACACCTCATAATATGTTTACTTGTAGCTCGTAGTAGCTGTTGTGTGTGCAGCGGCCACGCCCTGGTAAACCACTTCGACTCGTGTGCAAAACCTAATGAAGGGTGCTATGATATGAACATCTTTGGTGAACATAGTTTGTAGCTAATATATTCCGGTAATGAAGATAAAGTAAATGCCCTATTGTTTAAATCTGTATTAATTGTTGATACCTTAAGTCATAACAAGGGAAGTAACAGATCGGAAGATGATTACTATTAGGATATCAAGAATTAGGACGTTTACTTATTGGGTAAAATTACTGTAAATATAATACTAATAATATTATTCCAATATTTCAAGATATCGTATTGCAAAATACGAAAAAAACCAAGAGATTTTAATTTGAAAGCAATTATTAACTCTTCTATAGGTACTATCGACAAAATTTAATCCTGACCCAGCATGGAACCTTGTTACAATTAACTGCGTATGAACGTCATATGATCGGGCGTATGTTCGTTAATTGTAACAAGGTTCTATGGTGGGTCACGATTCAGTTGGTTCGATAGTACTTCTGTGTCTCTAGAGTCTCAAGTGAAAAGAGGGTTAACTTTAGCTAAGGCGCAAAATATTTCATTTAACGCCTATAATTTCCAATTTCACACAATAAAAAAATATAATTTCTATTATAATTAAAGAATATACGAGACAATTATATGAATAAATTAAAACCAAATCTATCATAACGTCCTATCCGGATACGTTTCAAACCTGTCACGTTTAGTTTTCGACCGGGTACGTCCTTAGACTACTTGCATCTAAAAGAGGGGCATGGGCACTGCGAATGTCATCTAGTTTTGTGTGGTAGGGCACAGATTTGCGAATATCATGTTGCTCAAATCTGGAGCAGAGGCCCGACTGGGAAAGTACCTCCACCTCACCGAAAACCTTAGGTAAATAGGTTGTGTTCCTGTCGGTGAGTAAGGTCGCCAGAGAGCTCTAAATTGATGCAATATGTTGACGACGGGGGGACCCTCTTGTCTCTTTAGCCTTCAACCCAGTGTACCCTCTTTTCTAAAGGATACATATCTTCATCCATTATCTTACTTTTTATTAAAAAGGTAACGTAGTGAATGAAAACGGCGTGTACATAGTGTAGCTTGATCGCAATGCTTTTTTAGATCTTATACTTAGCCGACAAAATTGGTAATAGTTCGGTGTAACTAGAGCAGTAGTTAATTTTAATTTGTTAATTTAAATTGTAACTAATGTTTATGCTATGAATTAAAACGATAAAATATTGATAATTGGTGATAATATTACATTTTAACAGAACCGATTATTTATTTTCAAACAATTATTAGATTTATAACACGTTCAATTTAACTTCTCTCATTAAAATACAAACAAATACCTAATAACACTCACGTGCCCTTAATAATCTGGTAATTAATAAAAACATATAAAGGACGTGTTTTCCTACAAAACTTAACTGTACTCATGATAAGTGTCCTTTACACCGTTAGTTTACATTTGCACTGAGCGGAAATGTTTACTAATTTGAAGGTCAAACATTATATTATAGTGATAAAGGTCACATGAAACTACTTATTTAACATTATACACCTTTACATCCATGTTAATTCTGTCAATTTAGGAATTTATAAACTCCTTTATAGCAGTAAAGGTCACAAAATATTAGAAAAGTCCTTTACAACCATGTTCACATCATTACGCTTATGGCAAAATCATTTTAAAGCAGGTCGTAAAGGACAAACGTAATAAAACATGCCCTTTACACCCATCTAGCCCATACGATTTGAAAAATACGCAAAAAAAATGAAGGGCTTAAAGGACGATAAACGAGATGAAAGTCACTTACGATAATATTTATGTTTAGGGGCTTCCTTTACGATTATATCTTTAAACTGTAAAATTTAACTGGTCATTTACGTCCCTTTAAATAAGCTGTTTTTGCAAGCTCATAGTATACAAATTGGGTCGTAAAGGCACCTTTTTAAGAGATATCGAAATTTTAAATATACAGAACGATAGCGCTTGAAATTCTGAACACAGCTGTATATATAACTCATTTTCGCCAAAATGTCCTTTACGCCAATTGAACCCAAAGGTATCGATATGTTATCTACAGTTTGTGCCCGAGCTCCAAGAAATTATCGAGTCTCGAGCATTTTTTAAACCGTAAAATTTTGTTCAAATAAAACAAAACCAAACAAATTCATATATTTTTGTGTCTGTTGAACTTTTAGCTTAGATTTCTTTGATTTAGGAGGCTGTTTGTATTCATTACCAGCAATCAAACTGGTTAAAACAGGCCCTGTCTAATATTTCAAAGTTACTTTATGATTGTTCAAGATGTCTGACTAATCCACTTGTATTTTGATAAACTAACCGTCTTAGCCCAACTAGCAAATTTATACGACTAAATTTAGTCGTATAAAAGTGCTGGTGTCTTTTATACGACATAATTTGCTAGTTGGGAGCTAACTTTTTTGCAGCATTACCGCTGAATAGCAACTCCTCCAACGCAGTCGCGTCACAAACCCTCTCCGATCACCATTATAAACATCGGCACTGTATCGATGAACCGTATGCCAGCACCTATCAGGTATTCATTTTCTAGCAACAACATCCGCTATACTAAGACTAAATCCAAGTTTTCATAAAAGTTGGATTGGACCAATGTTATTCAAAGGGTCCGGATGTTAGAAGCTGTAAAAAAATTAGGAATGAGGGCACTATGAAGGAAGATAAGCTCTTATTTGGTCAAAGCAAATATTATGCTAAATATATGATATAATGCCCTCAGGTATCCCACGGCGGCGTCCACACATCTACTCACGCTGGATGGTACACTGAGTTCCCCCCACAGCGGCAAAAACCATCCTCAGGTTATTTAGTCTTTAATCAAAAGAATCTACGTATTCATCCACCCTTTTGTATTTGTCTGGTGTCAGTGATTCCAAACACTGATACCTCATTTACCCATACTTAAGCAGGGACCGGAACGAACGTTAGCAATAATTGGATCGGTATTTGCTTAATTTGTTTTTACAAACCCTAACTATCAATTTGCAAGCGCATCGATCGTTGACATGCCGTAGATAACCGGTATGAATTAATCCCTCGATTTCTCCAGGGTCCTATCATCAGATCTGGACCTGGTGCCAATGGGACCAACTGTGAAGTATACTCTTTCAAACGAAATAAGAATTTTTCAAATCGGTCCAGCCGTCTTCGAATAATCGGTGAACATACATAATAAATAATAGCAAAAAAAAACAAAAATCCCGACGAAATGAGAACCTCCTTCTTCGAAATCTTGAAGTCGAATGAAAAGACGGGAAATGGTAAGTGGTAAAGATTGACACTTCGAAAACGAAACCACATTGAAGAATATGGATAACCTTATTAACAGTTTCCCTGACGATAGGTTAACCCTAATGATATGGTAACTATATCACGGGTAACCATTTAATAGGGTTAGCCTATCGAAAAGTTTAATCAAATGGGGGGGTTTTCGGATCCAAACACTAAAGTATATTTGAATGAGCTTTATCATTTTGCCAACCCTTTGTTTGAATTGTCACGTTTATTGGTACATATAGTTCGTTATAATCTTAAAATGTTTCCATGTTTTCAGCCTTCGGAAATTTTGAAGTGGGCAACAGCAATCGGCGTGACTCTTCCACAAGGAATGACATCCATAGCTTCCGAGACAGCAGAAATGCAAATGCAAGCGCAGGTATTTCTCGGGATAATCATGTCTTTCCTGTAGATATTTAGTTTATATTGTGACACCTTTTAGATTATTCAAATAAGTCTGTAAGGCATGTTAATCCATGTATAAATCTGTTATCCACTTTCTCTTCTGCCTAATTTATAATTTGGGTTTCCTTATTATAATTATCTTAATAAGATTTATTTTAAACATTATTATATGTCTAAAAATTTCTTTGTCTGTAAAATAATAACTACCAAAATAGGTAAAGTAAAACCTGTCAAAGTTGTCTCAGATGTAGAGGACATTTTTACATTTGAACAGAAAACATTGCATATTATTGCGGAACACTGTCAACTGCCCATCGGTGGACCTTATGCCTTTTGTAATAAGGTCCACCGATGTACAGTTAAGAGTGTTGCTGTTTGTACCTAATATATAAAATGCAAAATAGCAAATTTTATCTTAGCTTAATCCACAAACACACAGTCATCTAATTTGAATCATACTCATACGCCACACTTGAAAATATTTATATTTGGTTATGTATAAGCCATAATTGGACATTTGCGTGCGTTGGCACTTTTCAAATTTTATACCATGTGTCGACAGGACATAATCCCTCATGCCTTTCAGACATTTTGCGATTAAAACCCAATACGACTTAGGTACTTTAAAAAGGAAACATGATGATTATAGGCATTTAAACTAGTACCTAAGACCTAATGATGTTTAGGGAGTTTGCTACTTAGGCGTTCTGCATTTTTAATAGAACCGTGGGGAGTGTCATATATTTAAATCTGACACATTTATCTAACACATACTCGTATTTATCTATAATACACACTGGTATTCTTGATCTTTCGTGCACAGGTATGATTGGAGGATGCAAGTTCAGGCCGCAGCAGGAGCGAGACATGGAGGCGTTTGTGAGATCGCTAAGGAAGTATCCGAGCGTGACCCAACGTTTACCATCCGCCGAAATGCTAGAAGAACTCCTCAATACCTCACGAAAGCACTGTAAGTACTTGTTCAGCTGATAGTTTCATCGTGTCTGATTATTCAGGCTCGTAACCCTTTAAACGCCATTCGTAATATAATACAATAACCTTATTTACACACGCCAAAATCACAGACGCAAGCGAGCCAGAATAAACCTTACTTGAAAGTATGACAATTACTTCCACGGCATTTTGGCTCGTACGTCATGTGATAACACTTGGTGTTCGAAGCGCTTTGGGCACGAATATTCATGACAGCCAAAAGGTTAATGTTGAACATTTTCGCCGCCAATCACTTGATATTTATAAAATTAGAACATTCCGCCTCACACGTCACGACGAAGCGTTCCTCAGTTTTTATATTGTCTTTTTTCTGTGATTTACTAAATTTATAAATCCTGCATCACTTTATCATCCCTGCTTTAGAATTGCTACAACAGACTAGTCATTGTTTTTGTTTACGTAAAACTGTTAGACAAGTAGATACAGAAAGTATAATCATGCGTCTTACGTTTAGACTATCTGTATCTCGAACGAAGCCCGTGGTTCAGTTTTAATTATTTATCCTTCTTCATCTAAGGTTTAATTCGAAGTATAAAAGAATTCAATGCCTAGATTATTTTTTCTATACATATACCCAGTATACCCACCGTGTCAGTAGAAAAGGGCACAATATTCAATTTTTTTGATGAAAGGTCAATCTTAAGCGTCTACATTTTTTTTCTATTGCCGCCTTGTTCTGATTATTGACAAAGTAGACGTGTATCAGAGTATATCTTTATGGCTGTCTCATTTTATCATAATTGGATTAGTAGTTTAGACATGAAAATGTAACAGATAGAATCACATTCACCTTTGCATTATGCAAAGGTGAATGCAAAACGGTCAAATCAGCTCCAAGCTGAAGCTGATTTGACCGTTTTGTAATTTTTGGCTTGGCACCGACTTCAAACATATCAGTTGGTAACGCATATAAGTAATATAACCGATTCATTTTATCCTTTTTGAAGTTGGTTTATCTCTTTTTTGTAAAAATATTTATTTTTTCAATTTTTAGTGGTTATATATTTATCAAAATCGGACAACGAGTCTCGGAATAATCGGTAAATATATATTTGAAATATTTATTCCAGCCTCAGCACAATTCCCATTCACAATACCCCCAAAGAAGCAGCGTCACCATTGGGACAAGCTGAGACCCTTAGCGACATTCAGCCCCTGTACCAGTAGATACAATGAAAACCACAGAAGACTGCGGAGAAAGAAAGAAGCGAACGCTGAGTTTTATTCAAAAGAAAAGCAATATTCTGTGCCAGGGGGAAGTGTGAGGTGAATAAATTATTGTATTTCATTCGACTACATACATCTTATGATGCGAATTTATAAAGGTTTCAGTGCTTGCTAGCCGCTTTAACTCAGACATTTCGCAGCTTCGACTACTTGAACAGCGGAGCTCGGACGCCTGCAGAACTTGTGGCCAAAACAATAGAGAACAAGCTTTTCAAGAACGTTTATAGAGATATATTGCGGGACAAACGAGAATCTGTGGTAAGTTTTACAAAGTACAGTAATTTACATAGTAAAGTAAGGTAGTATTATTAAACTGAGAGCTTGTAGATCAACTAGCTTCACTTCATATGGGTATCGGATGGCGTTATGAACTTTTTTTATAGAAAAATTATTATAAAAAATTGGTCACGTAGTATGGATAGTCCCTTAACATTTACATTTCAAAAATGCTTCTTTTTAAGATGGCGTTTCCAGTTTGTCCGGCGCTTCAGGAGCGATATAAGAAGCATGTAAAAGAATGTCATCCCGTGAGTATACTCTTTGGTCAGGGTGGGCCTTGCGATACAAACCAGTTGAAATAATATTGATTATTATCATTATCATGCCTCGAGGTGCTTTTCTATAAATAAACCAAAAATCACTATTATAAGAGTATTTTTTATTAATTATTATTTTGCACCATATCAACTACAAACTTTAAATAATCTAAATCGCGGAGCGTAAGTAAATGCCGAGACGTCCCAGTAGCCAGGTGACAGTTCGGTCAGGAGTTGTTTGTAAGAACTCACTTCGCTTCGCTTACGCTCCGCGAGTTCGATTATACACTCTCTGCTATCAACTAAATTTTATTGCATAATTTTTTTTTAATCGTATGGCATATTTTTACATAATAGGCAAGAGATTTCATTTTATAATACTATTGCATAATTCAATATGTATCATCATCATCAACTCATCATCTCTTTTGAATGGTTAAGTACCATTAGGTACCTACGTTTCTTAACAAAAGGGCAAAAGCTAGTATTTGTGAGTTAAAAGTGAGTAAAATTTTTAGGGCCTACGGCATACAACAGATATAAGAATAGGAACTCATAATTCTCATAAATGAACACGCAATATTGAGAAATATGCTTCCAGACCACCTCCAAAACCCCTTACGTGGACTTCGAGACGCTGGCGCCATGCAGCAAGTGCTTACAGGAGAGACCATGCGCCTGCGACACAATTAGAGGCCTTCGTCGAACTGTCGGTAACCATACACCACCTACTCATAAGGGACTTATAGTATAGTACATTGTGCAATAAATGGGGGTAAGAGGCATATTATAAACGAGAGGTCGATTGATAGATGACCGACAGCGAAGCCGAGGGCATTTATGACTCGAGTTTGCAATATTGTTACCCTTAGAGTTACACACATTTTATTTTTCATCAAACTTGTGAAGGAAATGCTACTATTAAGACAAGTTTTTTTAAATAATTTATTAAAATCTCCATAACTCTAAGGACTAAAACTTCTATAACTTCCGCTACGCATGCGTATCATGGCATGCTTTGTGAGCAAGTGGGATGAAATACTACATTGTGCAATAAGCAGGAATCGGATTTTGGGGTGCTACACGGCGGAAAACATACCTGCACTTATTTTGCGAATATAGTCGTTAAAACGGTAAAATGTTATTGAAATGTATTTGACGTAAGTAAATTAGACAATGTGGGCCCTAAAATCCCGAAGAATATCAATTTTAGCATAATTTTTAAGGAAACAAAAACCGTGTTGCATCCTTAAATCCGATCACTGGCAATAAGGGAGACAAGGCCAAAATTGTTGTTTAAAATACCGATGCTGAAGTTAGAGGATTTTTTTTGTGCCTCCGGTTTACACACTCTTCGTCACACTTTACATGCGTAGTTATAGAACAGTAAAAGTCCCCAAAGAGTTATGGAAATTTTAGTAAAGTTTTCCCAGAAATACAGTCTAGATCAAAGGGCTTAGATAAGCACGATGCGTGCACTAGTTAGTTGAAGCTATATTTTAGACACGATTTTCTGTTCAGAAATGACTATCGGTAACGTTATGTCACCTAGCTAGTTTTATTCGAATGCCTGATTAATTACAAAATTTTGCACATATATTAGCCTGCAAAAAGCGTATGTTACACCGGACGTAATACATTTAGTTAGAGAGATTACATAGAGATCTGTATCAACATCCCCCAGGTTAAACTTCTTACGATATATTTATATATAGATAGTTTCACGAGAGTTGAGGTCAATGATTACACACACAGCTACATGAAGTACTGATTGCAAAAAAGTGAATGAATGAATTTAAATGAATTGTTGTTATAAGCAGAAACGTCTGCAAACGATATTTCAATTTTACAATTGAAAGGAAAAATGGAAAAATTCACCGCGTCGAGCAAGACTCGAACTTGCGACCTCTCGGAACACCGGTCCGATCGCACTGCCAACTGTGCTATCGACGCTTACTCAACCCCGGTGAATCTTTCCATCTGTTACTCCTTTTTGCTTACGTCAGAGGGAGACGTGTAGCGTTTCCTTTCAATTGTAAAATTGAAATATCGTTTGCAGACGTTTCTGCTTATAACAACAATTAATTAGTACGGGTTAGCGCATTGTTATCGATGTTATTCCAATATGACTTGGAACTTCGGTGCCGTTAATGTGTACATGCACTTACGGTAGATGTCGCTACACGTCTCCCTCTGACGTAAGCAAAAAGGAGTAACAGATGGAAAGATTCACCGGGGTTGAGTAAGCGTCGATAGCACAGTTGGCAGTGCGATCGGACCGGTGTTCCGAGAGGTCGCAAGTTCGAGTCTTGCTCGACGCGGTGAATTTTTCCATTTTTCCTTTCAATTGTAAAATTGAATTTAAATGAGTGAGTGAACGAAAGTAAATGTAAATAAAAAAAAATACTGGGTACATATAGGTATAAAAAACAGTAACAAAAATACTTTTATAAACCATCGTCACTTAGCATTATTATTATCGTTTTCTTATCTCTTAGAATGCAGTTGTCAATAGGTGTATGACAACCATGTACTCTACTCGTACCTCTCAATTTATTAACCATTTTGCTTAGCTTGCCACTATACCTCGTTTTTTATTCAAATTAGAAAAATACTAAAATGTTTTTTTAATAATTATTAATTTAATTGTTATTATTATTCATAGACATTGTATATTGTGTCTCAATAAATGAAATGAAATGAAATAACGGTCGATTTCGTCACTTAAGCTGTATTTTTTTTCAGCCATATGTGGGCATAATTTAAATGTGATTACTTTTATCCACTACTAGTGATACGCTTAAGCCAATAAGATGCAAAATGGCAAATTTTAAAATCGTTTTCCCAAAAATCGCACAACGACAATGGCACGATTTTTCTGATCTGAAAAAAAAATCGGACGGTCGAGATACTCGGGATTCACTTCAGACTTTCAGACACATCAAAATGTTTTAAAAATTGATTTGGCTTCGACTTCAAACATAATTATTAGTTAGAAGCGCATAACAAAAAGTATTTTATGATATCATTTTTTTTATCTCACGTCCCTTCTAATGTTTCCAGATAAAGAAGAACAAAGAAAAAGTCAATTTGAGGATGCTATTTTTTCTTGGCTTAAAGATATACCTGTCTACCCAAATGAAGACCCACATGATAAATTTACCAGAGATGCCATTGTTAAAAAATTAGCAGAAACTCTAAGTGGTCTGAAAAATGACCAATTAGCTGTTGAAGAGAAGGAAGAAATCGAACGAGCTTTAGATAAAATCCCGATGTGGTACCCAAAATGCAAAAAAGAACGTGATCGTTTGAAAAATAACCTTACTAACAACTTGTTAGAGAAAATTAAAGTTATTAAGGAATTAGAGAAATTTTACGACACTACGAAAGATTTTTTTAACGATTTACAGTTTTTAAGGAAAATAGATGCAGAACAATCATTAGATGATATCGTAACGGAATTACAGAAAATTAAATTAAATAGACCGAAAAGTAATGATATGTACAGAGATTTATTGAAGATTAAAGCTTTTGAACTACTTAATGGGCTTCCAATTAAAACTAGTGGGGATATATATGAATATTTGTACAAATTGTCTGACAAACTAGCAGATTGCTTATTAAACGTATCTAAAGAATCTTTTAATACAGAATACAAACGTGAAATAGGCGACTCCATTAGAAATATGCTCGATGAAACCAATATTCGTGATGAAGATAGACATCATGTTGAGGAAGAGTTAAGCGTTATTATAGCCAATGTAGTTGCACATAATATCGACAAACAGGAAGCAGAAACTTATATTAAAGGTATACTAGATGGAAAAGTTCCCGACAGTGAAGTCCAAAATATCACTAACCAAGCACTTAAATTGGTAGAAGAAAAATTACAAAACCTTAAACTTGAGGGGAAAGTATCAGATGACCAAGTAAAAAATGTTACTAATCATGAAATAGAATTGGCCAATGAAGCAAAACATACTAAACTGAAACCGACAGATAATGAAACAAGACAAAATGTTAAAGAAGACATACGCAATATACTTGACCTCTCTGGTGTTCATATAAAGGACAGACAAAAAGTAGAAGAAGATTTAAGTAAACTACTTACTGACATAAGTACAAAAGGCATGGATGAAGATGAAGCGAAAAGTCATATTGAATCTTTACTAAAAGGAAAGGTACCAAACGAAGATATCAAAGATATTACGAAACGGGTGCTATCATTAGCTGGTCAGTTAAAACCGCTAGATAATGAGACGAAACAAATGATAAAACACGATGTTCGCAATATACTTGACCTCTCTGATGTTCAAAGTAAAGACAGAGAAAAAGTTGAAGAAGATTTAACTAAATTAGTTGCTGATATAAAGACAAAAAGCATGGATGAAGATGAAGCGGAAAGTCATATTGCATCTTTACTAAAAGGAAAGGTACCAAATGAAGATATCAAAGATATTACGAAACGGGTGCTATCATTAGCTGGTCAGATAAAAACGATAGATAATGAGACGAAACAAATGATAAAAATGATAAAACGCGATATTCGCAATATACTTGACCTCTCTGATGTTCAAAGTAAAGACAGAGAAAAAGTTGAAGAAGATTTAACTAAATTAGTTGCTGATATAACGACAAAAGGCATGGATGAAGATGAAGCCAAAAGTCATATTGCATCTTTACTAAAAGGAAAGGTACCAAACGAAGATATCAAAGATATTACGAAACGGGTGCTATCATTAGCTGGTCAGTTAAAACCGCTAGATAATGAGACGAAACAAATGATAAAACACGATGTTCGCAATATGCTTGACCTCTCTGATGTTCAAAGTAAAGACAGAGAAAAAGTTGAAGAAGATTTAACTAAATTAGTTGCTGATATAAAGACAAAAAGCATGGATGAAGATGAAGCGGAAAGTCATATTGCATCTTTACTAAAAGGAAAGGTACCAAATGAAGATATCAAAGATATTACGAAACGGGTGCTATCATTAGCTGGTCAGATAAAAACGATAGATAATGAGACGAAACAAATGATAAAAATGATAAAACGCGATATTCGCAATATACTTGACCTCTCTGATGTTCAAAGTAAAGACAGAGAAAAAGTTGAAGAAGATTTAACTAAATTAGTTGCTGATATAACGACCAAAGGCATGGATGAAGATGAAGCGAAAAGTCACATTGCATCTTTACTAAAAGGAAAGGTACCAAATGAAGATATCAAAGATATTACGAAACGGGTGCTATCATTAGCTAATCAGTTAAAAACGATAGATAATGAGACGAAACAAATGATAAAAATGATAAAACGCGATATTCGCAATATACTTGACTTCTCTGATGTTCAAAGTAAAGACAGAGAAAAAGTTGAAGAAGATTTAACTAAATTAGTTGCTGATATAACGACAAAAGGCATGGATGAAGATGAAGCGAAAAGTCATATTGCATCTTTACTAAAAGGAAAGGTACCAAATGAAGATATCAAAGATATTACGAAACGGGTGCTATCATTAGCTGGTCAGTTAAAAACGATAGATAATGAGACGAAACAAATGATAAAAATGATAAAACGCGATATTCGCAATATACTTGACCTTTCTGATGTTCAAAGTAAAGACAGAGAAAAAGTTGAAGAAGATTTAACTAAATTCGTTGCTGATATAACGACAAAAAGCATGGATGAAGATGAAGCGAAAAGTCATATTGCATCTATACTAAAAGGAAAGGTACCAAATGAAGATATCAAAGATATTACGAAACGGGTGCTATCACTAGCAGGTCAGTTAAAAACGATAGATAATGAGACGAAACAAATGATAAAAATGATAAAACGCGATATTCGCAATATACTTGACCTCTCTGATGTTCAAAGTAAAGACAGAGAAAAAGTTGAAGAAGATTTAACTACATTAGTTGCTGATATAACGACAAAAGGCATGGATGAAGATGAAGCGAAAAGTCATATTGCATCTTTACTAAAAGGAAAGGTACCAAATGAAGATATCAAAGATATTACGAAACGGGTGCTATCATTAGCTGGTCAGTTAAAAACGATAGATAATGAGACGAAACAAATGATAAAAATGATAAAACGCGATATTCGTAATATACTTGACCTTTCTGATGTTCAAAGTAAAGACAGAGAAAAGGTTGAAGAAGATTTAACTAAATTAGTTGCTGATATAACTACAAAAGGCATGGATGAAGATGAAGCGAAAAGTCATATTGCATCTTTACTAAAAGGAAAAGTACCAAACGAAGATATCAAAGATATTACGAAACGGGTGCTATCATTAGCTGGTCAGTTAAAAACGATGGATAATGAGACAAAACAAATGATAAAAATGATAAAACGCGATATTCGCAATATACTTGACCTTTCTGATGTTCAAAGTAAAGACAGAGAAAAGGTTGAAGAAGATTTAACTAAATTAGTTGCTGATATAACTACAAAAGGCATGGATGAAGATGAAGCGAAAAGTCATATTGCATCTTTACTAAAAGGAAAAGTACCAAACGAAGATATCAAAGATATTACGAAACGGGTGCTATCATTAGCTGGTCAGTTAAAAACGATAGATAATGAGACAAAACAAATGATAAAAATGATAAAACGCGATATTCGTAATATACTTGACCTTTCTGATGTTCAAAGTAAAGACAGAGAAAAGGTTGAAGAAGATTTAACTAAATTAGTTGCTGATATAACGACAAAAGGCATGGATGAAGATGAAGCGGAAAGTCATATTGCATCTTTACTAAAAGGAAAGGTACCAAACGAAGATATCAAAGATATTACGAAACGGGTGCTATCATTAGCTGGTCAGTTAAAACCGATAGACAATGAGACGAAACAAATGATAAAACGCGATGTTCGCAATATACTTGACCTCTCTGATGTTCAAAGTAAAGACAGAGAAAAAGTTGAAGAAGATTTAACTAAATTAGTTGCTGATATAACGACAAAAGGCATGGATGAAGATGAAGCGAAAAGTCATATTGCATCTTTACTAAAAGGAAAGGTACCAAAGGAAGATATCAAAGATATTACGAAACGGGTGCTATCATTAGCTGGTCAATTAAAACCGATAGATAATGAGACGAAACAAATGATAAAACACGATGTTCGCAATATACTTGACCTCTCTGATGTTCAAAGTAAAGACAGAGAAAAAGTTGAAGAAGATTTAACTAAATTAGTTGCTGATATAACGACAAAAGGCATGGATGAAGATGAAGCGAAAATTTATATTGCATCTTTACTAAAAGGAAAGGTACCAAAGGAAGATATCAAAGATATTACGAAACGGGTGCTATCATTAGGTGGTCAGTTAAAACCGCTAGATAATGAGGCGAAAAAAATGATAAAACACGATGTTCGCAATATACTTGACCTCTCTGATGTTCAAAGTAAAGACAGAGAAAAAGTTGAAGAAGATTTAACTAAATTAGTTGCTGATATAACGACAAAAGGCATGGATGAAGACGAAGCGAAAAGTCATATTGCATCTTTACTAAAAGGAAAAGTACCAAACGAAGATATCAAAGATATTACGAAACGGGTGCTATCATTAGCTGGTCAGTTAAAAACGATAGATAATGAGACAAAACAAATGATAAAAAACGATGTTCGCAATATACTTGACCTCTCTGATGTTCAAAGTAAAGACAGAGAAAAAGTTGAAGAAGATTTAACTAAATTAGTTGCTGATATAACGACAAAAGGCATGGATGAAGATGAAGCGAAAATTCATATTGCATCTTTACTAAAAGGAAAGGTACCAAAGGAAGATATCAAAGATATTACGAAACGGGTGCTATCATTAGCTGGTCAGTTAAAACCGCTAGATAATGAGACGAAAAAAATGATAAAACACGATGTTCGCAATATACTTGACCTTTCTGATGTTCAAAGTAAAGACAGAGAAAAAGTTGAAGAAGATTTAACTAAATTAGTTGCTGATATAACGACAAAAGGCATGGATGAAGATGAAGCCAAAAGTCATATTGCATCTTTACTAAAAGGAAAGGTACCAAATGAAGATATCAAAGATATTACGAAACGGGTGCTATCATTAGCTGATCAGTTAAAACCGATAGATAATGAGACGAAACAAATGATAAAAATGATAAAACGCGATGTTCGCAATATACTTGACCTCTCTGATGTTCAAAGTAAAGACAGAGAAAAAGTTGAAGAAGATTTAACTAAATTAGTTGCTGATATAACGACAAAAGGCATGGATGAAGATGAAGCGAAAAGTCATATTGCATCTTTACTAAAAGGAAAGGTACCAAAGGAAGATATCAAAGATATTACGAAACGGGTGCTATCATTAGCTGGTCAGTTAAAAACGATAGATAATGAGACGAAACAAATGATAAAAATGATAAAACGCGATGTTCGCAATATACTTGACCTCTCTGATGTTCAAAGTAAAGACAGAGAAAAAGTTGAAGAAGATTTAACTAAATTAGTTGCTGATATAACGACAAAGGGCATAGATGAAGATGAAGCGAAAATTCATATTGCATCTTTACTAAAAGGAAAGGTACCAAAGGAAGATATCAAAGATATTACGAAACGGGTGCTATCATTAGCTGGTCAGTTAAAAACGATAGATAATGAGACGAAACAAATGATAAAAATGATAAAAAGCGATGTTCGCAATATACTTGACCTCTCTGATGTTCAAAGTAAAGACAGAGAAAAAGTTGAAGAAGATTTAACTAAATTAGTTGCTGATATAACGACAAAAGGCATGGATGAAGATGAAGCGAAAAGTCATATTGCATCTTTACTAAAAGGAAAGGTACCAAAGGAAGATATCAAAGATATAACGAAACGGGTGCTATCATTAGCTGGTCAGTTAAAAACGATAGATAATAAGACGAAACAACTACTTGAAGACAAACAACAAAAACCAATTGATGATGACTTTAGTGGCAGTAATAACAAAGTGCATATTGAAGAAAGTTTACAGTTTGAAGATATGCCTAGGAAATTAGCAATGGCAGAGTATCCTTCGCCAAGCTTAAGTGAAAACGGACGCGGACCAGTTGCTCATTCAACTCAAAATGAAGAAAAAATAGTTTTCGATCAGGTATACGGAGTCATGAGAGATTGGTTAAAATTTCGCAACATTATTTTAAGTAATAAGAAATTAAGTGACGTGGCTGAAGCTATAGCAAATGAAGCATTAGATAGAAGAAAGTATTTGCAACTCAATCCTGGATTCAAAACCTCAGAAGCTATGGAATCAGAAATACTAAAAGAACAAATTTACAAAGTTCTAAACAGATTGATAGACAAAAAATCAATGCCGTTAATTATGCTTGATATTGAAGATTTAGTGCGTGTTCTAAAAGAAATCCCTCTTTTTCAAGTATATAAAAATTCAGGCGAAGTACTAGTTCAGGATAGCAAACAATCCATCCAAGAAAACTTAGAAGGTGCTTTGCGAGATTCACAAAAACAGATGTTTACGCCAAAAGAATCACAAAGAACAAAGACTCCCATTATGTCTTCAACAAATCATTTAAATACCTTCGTTAAAGATTGGTGTGAAGCATTACAGATTTCAGACACAGATCAGGGAATAAAACAAGACCTTGCTAATAAAATAATGATCAAAATTGGAGAAATGAATATGAATCAAGATATATTAAACGACGATTTGTTATATGATGAAATACTAAAGGATTTTATTGACCAACAAGTAAATGAGTTGCAAATTGATAAACAAATTACTGATTCTGATATAAAAGTTCTCCTTGACCAAATCAAACAAATAAAATATAAAGTTCAAGATGATTATATCGGTAAAAAGTATAAGCAACAACTGCTTGATAGTATATCGAACGTCTTGCCTGTTTTAACGAGCCCAACAGAAGACGAAAAAACGTCATTTGTGTTGATGAAAGAGACTCTAGTGGATGCTTTTATAAGCCTTAACTATTCAGTAGATGATGATACAGCTAGGAATAAATTTAAACGCAGAATGATGGATGAAGTGAACAAATATGTTGATGACTATTTGAGAAAATATCCAGCAACACTTGTTTGTACTAAAAAGCTTAACGAGACCTTATATAGTGCATTAAAGAATGTTCCAGTACCAGATGACGAAACAATGCGAACTGTAGTAGAGTCTGTGCGAATAAAAAATATTATAAATGACTGGCTAAAAACATTGCCTATGAGCAAACAATCTAAATCAGAACAATTACATGCGAATAAAATAGTAACACTAATGGCGCAAGAATTGCAAGAGTTAGAAAACGAGTTTCGACCTGATTTTGAAGAAATCGCAGTCGCAAAGATTGTTCTGTATCTCAAAAAACTTCCTTTAAAAAATAAAAATAATCTACACGGAATGGCACACAAATTAGTTGATAAAATAAAAAATACTGCTGAATCAAGAGCATTTGTCGAAGGGTCGAGATCCAATCTCACAGACGATTGTCTATGTGAAGATTTTCCAATGTCACGCGTTCCGGGGATAACTACATACCCGCCCCGTAAATATTTAATCCCTCCTTGTAGATTAAGCATAAAAGATCAGGAAATAACGCAACTAACAAAAGAACGATCACTGATTCGTGAAGCTGGTACACAATCACGACGTTGCAGAGATGCTGCTGTGAATCCACCACCTTTAGATAACGGGAGTCAAACAGAAATGCCCTATCTTAGTCAAGATTGTCCACGTACACAGAGGCCGGAACAAGTGTGCTCTAAACCCGCTACACTACAACCCAATCGAATACCAATCGGCACTCGTCCTGGCCCATCGGCTGTGGGCCAATCTGACTTGTCCCCATGTATCCAGGTTAAACAATATCATCGGGATTCATGCTTAGATAATCAAGTAGGGAACGCGACTCGATTTCTTGCTGATGCACCTGGAAGAATTTTCATACCTTCATCTCCCTTAAATTCTGAGTGTATATGTTGCCCTCGTACAAAACAACGAAGAATACCTGTTAAACCGCGCTCACGCCTAGAGTATCCCACTTGTCAGAAACCGACACGAAGAAGACAACTCTCTAGTGCATGCCCAAACGAGTACTTCCCCCATCCTAAACACTGTTCGAGACCTCATCCCATACTTAAGAGGGACCATTTACAATGTAGACCAAGCATGACGATGATGAGGCATGTTGGACCAAGTTGTGGTCGGATAAGATCACCCTGTCTGGCGTGTCAGGAAAATCCCACGACGAGCCCCAGTAGACGCACCCCGATGCATGGGTGTCCACATCCTACTTGTCTTTATTTTAAATGATCGTTTTGTTCAGTTTTGTCTATGGTAAATTTTTCATGTTTAGTAGACATTATACACTGTTTATTTAATATATAAAAGCGTTTTTTTTTTAAAGATTTGACAGCAAAGTAAGTAAAAAAACCGGCCAAGTGCGAGTCGGACGGACTCGCGCATGAAGGGTTCCGTACCATTATTCATAAAAACCAGCCGTTGCCATACGACCTTGCGATAATAATTTATTCGATACTATACTCTATACTATCGAATAAATTATTATCGCAAGGTCGTATCTGCCTAAGTACGTAGTTTTTTGGAGATAACTCAAAAACGCCTTCTAGAACAAACAAAACGAATTTTCGGTCTTCTAGATTTTTTTCATAATTTTTGGACTTACGGTTCAAAAGTTACAGGGGGGGGGGCACCATTTTTTAGTCTTTCGGGGCGATTTGCACACGTTTGCTGCATCCCATTTAAGACACACCCTCTATACAGCGGGGTCAGCGGCAGAGACCGCCGCAAGGAACAAACACTCTAAGTACCTACGCAGCGCTAGAGGCGACATATGATTTCGTACCTGTAGCTGTCGAGACAGCTGGGCCTTGGGGCCACGAGGCGCGTAACCTTATTCAGGAATTAGGCAAGCGGCTCAGGGAAAGAGGCGGCGATCCCCGTTCCGGGTCGTGGCTTGTCCAACAGGTCTCCATCGCGATACAACGTGGCAAACGCCGCGAGCGTGATGGGGACTTTTAGACAGGGCATGGCACGGAACGGCTATTAGGTTAATTAGTTAACAAGTAAGTAGGCTAATAATCTTTTGATAAATGCATTGTTGTTTTTAATTACAAACAGAACCTTGTCAATTAGGACACTGACTGGTGTTTTTGAGAAATATACTTATTAAAATTTATTTTGTACATTTTATTAGTAACATATGTTAAATTAAAAAGAGTGATTAAGGTGCGTTGGGGTAAGATAAAAAGGTATTTTTTAGGGGTAAGATAAAAAGTAGTCTGTAATGCTCTGGAATATGAATGATTTTTTATCTTACCCCTAAAAAAATACCTTTTTATCTTATCCCAACGCACCTTACTGTATTCTATGTAGATAGCATCAAGGTATATATAAAATCATTGTTAAATGTTCTTTTTTTGGCACCACTTTTTCATTCTAAAATTAAAATGAGGTTGTTTATCGAACCAATTTAAAAAAAATTACTTGTTTAAAAAAAAGAAACGCAAAAACCATTCAGATCACCCTTAACGCGTTTTTACCTTTTTATCCGTTTGTGGTTTTCTATCAAAAACGCCTCTGAGTAGTGAGTCGGATTGAAGCAAAAAACGTAAAAACGCTTCTTAAAAGTGAAAAAAAAGTAAAAAAGGTGGAGCGGGATAAAAAACAAGAAAGTTGTATTTATGCAGTAAAAATGAGTTCAATAAGTATAGAAAATGTTATTAATACGCTGGCGCCCACCGAAATTCAAGAAACTGCACAGGCGGTCGCTAGAAATTTGTTTTTTTTTTTAATCTTTATTTAATTTATAAAGGGGTTTTATCACACAGTGATTATGTCACCCCTGTTATTGAAGAAATTTGTTACCAGTGAAATTCTAGCATATACTCGTATTAGCAATAGACAACATAAGAACCTTTTTATTCAGTAAGCCACTAAAAAAAAACAATTTTCACTTTAAACTTCAAAATAGTCAGGAAATGAAGTTAAAGTGCTAGTTTAAATTCTAAATTGTTTTTTTACATTTATTTTTCACTTTTTAAAGTTTTTGCCCTTTTGTAACGTTCCTTAGTTAGGTACTTGTTTAGGCTTGCACGTAAGTAATTTTTACTGAATGCTTATTCTTTCAAAAAATATAATCAACTTAATTTAATTGGAGCCAGATGCTAGTATATATATTAAATACTATTTGTACGCAGATATATTTACTGTAATATTACGTTGAAATGATGTGTGCTTTAATTTAAGCTTCAATGGTCGCGCGGATGCTGTGGATGAACACAGCGAACCAGGAAGGAAGTTATTACAGTACCTAAAGTGAACGCTCTCTTTATCACGGACCAAGAAACCAACAAAGGCGCGAATAATATGCTAATTGGCTTACTATATTACTCAGTGTCGGGTTCCCGCCGGTGAGTAAAGTAGCCAGAGACCTCACAGAGACATGCAGTGTCATATTACAGTACTGTACTGTAATGTGCATGTAGAGAGATGCAGTGTGCCCTTTACGCGTCAACACAGTGAATCTAACAATACCGGCCAATAATACTAGGTATATCCATGTTAGTGATTTTTTGTATGACCACGCATAGAGTACCTATTAATATAGGTAAGTTTGTATATTGAATATTTTACTAGTAATTTTATACAAATAAAAGATGAATACTGCAATAAAATACTGTGAATTACAATAGGTGACTCAGCGTAGTAGGTATTAAACAAGTTCAAATAAAAAAATCCGTCCCCGCAGGGGGAACGCACAGTAGATTTCGCATCTTGTCCTTGTGGATGAATGGATAAGGGCGCTGCATGGTACCGCATGGGATACCAGTTCAAAGTTTTTATTGTACATTTTTTTTAGCACGACCTATGTGTATTTAACATGAATGTAACAGTAAAAGTCGGGCACAAGAATTTTGACCTGCTAAACAAGGCTAAAATCCGCACTTTCAGATTTTTGTTTTCGAAAACCATGCATTTTTCCGACAAACATTGTTTTTGAATATTTTAGAGAAAAAAATAACCTTTCGATAAAAAATATTGCTGACATAAAATTATTCACCGTTTAGACAACAATATAAAAATAAAACCTGTACATAACCCATAATATTTTTTTTTCTCATCGCTCTCTCACTCATGGCCCCCCACAGTGTGGATTTTTACATCAAAATCGGACATGGGCCAAATAATGGCGTAGTATAAAGCTCAATGAATACTAAATACAAATATGTAATCCCCACTTGTTAATTCCTTATAGTTTTCGAGAAATCATACTTTTAAGTTTGCTTTCAGAAACTCCAAAAAAACCATAGAAGTGTTAATATTTTATGAATACGTGCCTGTATAAATTATCTTGTAATACTAAACGTTATATCTGTTCTGACTGTTAATTCTAATATCAAAAATATCCTTAAAAAGTTGTTTAGATCTGAGAAATTTGCAATTTAGTAGTCAAACTATTTAATTTTTTTAAATAACATTCCAAAGGTATGCGGAATTATTTCTTATCTACAGATCTTCTTTATACCACATGTATTCGATGTTATTAATTTGAATAACGTTAATGAATGGATTTAGAATTTAAAGGAATATAAATTTTTTTATTAGGGCTGCTACTTGGTAAAGCGCCTGATTCTTCTAACATAGCAAAGTTACCACGTAACATTTTATTGCTACATAAAGGGTACCTCCTTCAAAAAACGCGATGTTAACCATCATAATTCGTGCATTGAGCCTATTGGAATCAGCTAGATAACTCAGAAATTGAAAATTTATCCTTGTGTTACGTACCTACAAAATTTCTGTAGGTATACCTATTAATTTAAAGAAGAAAAAAGTGACATGGACGAAGTAATTCAAATTCTAGAAAACTTTCATACAGGGGGCCAATTTTTGACTTTCGAGCGCCCGAATTCAAAAAGTTTAAGCTTGAAAATAATCGCACACAAAAGCTTACCGCCAATTTTTTCGCATGAAATTAATAGTTAAATAAATATAAATAAATAAACATGATTTTAAATTCCTATCGCTTTTATTTTTAAAACATAATTTCATCATTTTATTCTGAGTTGTAAATGTTACTTTCGAGTAGGTACTCGAATCTCAAAAATCACCTCCCATGTATCAGAGTTTATTCTGGTACCAGAAGAGAACTTATCTATGTATGTAAAAGACTAATCCTCACTCACTTTTCCTTTAAAAACTGAATGAGAAAATTGCGTTTATTTCAAGCATGTGCATGCATAGTAGGTCCCTAATAATTTGGTAAAAGTTTTGAGTTGTTTCTTCACGCGTTAGCTTGTAGGATAGACTTTTACCTTGCCTATGCACACTGAGTTTTTCATTCCAGCAGTTTGTTTGCGTCACTGGCGCATTTACCGCGTGTTTTTTACGGCGTGTTAATAGTTAGTGATACACTCGAACGCGCGTTGATGTAAAGGGTATAGCCGGGTTAGTATGGCACAACTGCCCTTAGCGAAAAAAAGAATTTCCTTTTAGTGGATTATTAACCTTTACATATGTAGTGCTTTCACCAAAAATTAAGCCTCAAATCCTTCAGGTTACAAAAAAAAACGCATAAATTGAAATATATATTTTATTTTATTTTAGCTAAAGTACTGATCCGATTTCTTTGTAATTTGGATATGTTGTAAGCAAAATTAAGGTCGCTTTTTAGAAAAAATAAAATAATAATTTTTAGAAAAAAAAAGAAAAAAAATTGAGATAACAATATTCAAAAAATAAATAAATATAGGTACGAGATTGCGACAATTCCCTAATTTATATATTTTATGTACAATTTAATAATCTTCAACATATATTTTTTTTAATAACTAAAATTGGGATTAACGATGTGAAAAATTCGAATTTGTAACATCCCATACTTTTATTCCCATACTTGTATTCCCAACAATCCCAATGCATTTTGAATTTGAATTTAGAATGTGACAAAATCAAAATCAAAGATTTATTCAGCAAATAGGCCACAAGGGCACTTTTCCCGGTTAACCGGCAGTAATAGACATAAATCCTACGAATGCTGCTAAATCACAAAAGATTGCTTAGTTTAAAGTAAAACATTAACGAATTTAAGTACCTAATGATAAAACTAACAAATATTTTACGTGGTATTTTTTCGAAAAAAGTATTTTTAAAGCTTCATATTTATTCAAAGAAGGAACAGACATCTTGAAATCGATATTCGTTAACATTCATTATAAAATAAAGTTCTTACAATTCTCCCCTTCCCGCCTTTTTTTCTTTTTTCAGCCCTAGCCGCATACAGCCACGGATTTTATTAAGGCCCGCACTCAGCACAATAAGTCGCGTTCCAAATTCAAAATGCATTGGGATTGTTGGGAATACAACTTCACAGTGTAATACGTAGAAGTTATCTTGTTTGAAAATAATGTATGGGATGTTACAAATTCGATTTTTTTACATCGTTAATCCCGAATTTAGTTATTAAAAAAAATATATGTTAAAGATGATTAAATTGTACATAAAATATATAAATTAGGTAACTGTCGCAATCTCGTACCTATATTTATTTATTTTTTGAATATTGTTATCTCAATTTTTTTTCTTTTTTTTTCTAAAAATTATTATTTTATTTTTTCTAAAAAGCGACCTTAATTTTGCTTACAACATATCCAAATTACAAAGAAATCGGATCAGTACTTTAGCTAAAATAAAATAAAATATATATTTCAATTTATGCGTTTTTTTTTTGTAACCTGAAGGATTTGAGGCTTAATTTTTGGTGAAAGCACTACATATGTAAAGGTTAATAATCCACTAAAAGGAAATTCTTTTTTTCGCTAAGGGCAGTTGTGCCATACTAACCCGGCTATACCCTTTGGAGTCAAATTCTTTACTTTTAAAGTAGTCTGCTGGGCACTTCCGGCCATGCAGGAACTGGCAGACTGGATTTTTCTGTACCCAAAAATAAATTACTAAGTATTTGTTGCCACAAGTGTCATCTTTATATCCAATGCCGTAGGTAAATGCCATCCATTTTAAGTGGTACTTTTTGGTGCTTTCGGCCATTCTATTTTTTTTACTATTTTTTCGGAACTCAGCATCACTTTTATGAACATGTGCCATGGGGTTTATCTTTGTATCACGTAACGTAGCAAATCTTACGATCCCCGCCCGTACTATAAATAAAAGCTTGTAAAATTGGATCAGACTATGCTATTTTATGTAGAGATAACTTTTATCAATTGTATCTAATGTTGACTCCGCCAATAATTCTCAATAGTTGGAGTACTTAGTGATGTTGTACCGAAAGACCTTGATCTATGTATGGGGTCCAATTACAGACTACCTACTAACCTACTAATAATAATCAGTTGGTCATCCAATTAAAACCGGAGCATAGTAAGGTAATTTTACAGTAATTATAAATTTGACTGCAATTCGATTTCTGTTTTATTAAACTCAATGTCGTGTGACAACCCTAAAGATCAGAATTATCAGAAAAACTTAGAACTTTAATAACTTCCAAGTCCAGAGACCATAATTATTGAATTTTTGATATGATTTTTTAAGTAAGTAAAATAATAAGTTTTTCTTGAAACTAACTCCGCTAACAGTATCAAAAGGTAATAAGAGAGATATTATGTTTTTTTACATAAAGTACAATATCTTTGTTATTTAAGGTTTAGAAACATTAATATTTGAAACCTAAATACTGTGTATAAATATACTGACGATAAGCAGTAAAGTTCAAGCCAGTAATTAAAACATTTGGAGAAAATTAAGAATTTCACTTTTAGAAAAAATTTAAAGTCGGCACATTAGTATGGATTTCTTAAAAAGTATCATTAATTTCCGGACACAGACCTTGCTATTACGTCGAACACTCCTAAAGCTATCTATTAATGCCATAAACTACTTCCGGTTATTGGCATGTCCGATTTGGATGTAAAATTCCACACTGTGCCCCTGACTCAAACTAAAGACTAGGCTACAGCTATCGTATCTATCTTACTACGCAGCTAAATTAAAGAAATATTATCGTCACATCGTAGTCGGTCGTAATGCATTACAACTTACCTCAGTCGCATTATTTTCGCATAGTGACGTGGTCGTGTATTATTAAGAAAACTATATTCTATCGATATTCGTGTGCCTAGGTACTAGTAGTCCAGCCCGAACAGAGAACTCGCGATTTCCTTGCAAACGACTTGACCAATATAACAAAACCATTTTGATGATTTTTTTCCCGCCATCTAGCTCCAAAACCCTCATACATTCAACTGCTCATATACGAGCTCTCAAATTATATGTATCTCTGCTACAACCCCAACAAATTTCATAAATATCAGAAAAATATTACCTACTGAAGTTATCGTGGAGCAACTAATCAAAATCCCCTCGGAACGCAGGGACGTCCAGGTACGGTAGCCAGCTGACAGTTGTACTCTGTCAAAAATTTTCTGTTTCGCTTACGCTCCGGTCGTGCGATTAGCGCTGGCTTTATTTTGCATTCAATTCAACATGTATTACATCATTTAGTGTCGCGTTTTTTTAAATTTAGCAATCAATAAGTTAAATTCAAAGGAAGAAGTAGTGAAAAATGGACTATAACTACCTACATACATACCTCCCTAGGCTAACCCCACACTAGCGCCTTTCGAGCGTCGACGTCGCCCGAGCGCCCGCGCAGCGTCGACGCAACGTCAACCCCCCGTCCCTCAGCCCCCACATCCACCTCACCCCCTCTCAGTAGGGAAGAGGTTGAACGTCGCGTGATGGCAAAGTTTCATAGAAAAATGGTAATATACAAAATGTAACAAAAATGCTGGTAATCCTTTTAAGGGCATAATTGGTATCGTACCTATTCTAAGTATGAATAAAAACTTTTTACAAAAAAAAGATAAACCGACTTCAAAAAGGATAAAATGAATCATTATATTATTTATATGCGTTACCAACTGATATGTTTGAAGTCGGTGCCAAGCCAACTTTGGAAGAGTCAATACGAACGAGGCGATGTGTTCAGTGAATTGTTATTTTTACTATATAACTAATCTAATACGGTATGAATCGCACGTAGATATACATTCGTTTCGACCATGCGTTAACTGTTAGGCAAGTAGGTACAGAAAGTATAATCATGCATCCTATGTTTGTTTGTTAACACATTGTTGGGACTCGTCCGTATGTCGAACTCGAACGAAGCCCGTGGTTTGGATTGAATTATTTATCATTCTTCATCTAAGGTTCAATCCGAATTATAAAGGAATTCAATTGCTAGATTAATTTTTCTATACTCACATATACCCAGTACACACGCCGTGTCAGTAAAAAGGCATGATATTCTAATTTTATATTGAAGGTCAATCCTACGCGTCTACATTTTTTTTCTGTTTGCCGCCTTTTTCTGATTATTGACAAAGCAGATGTGTATCAGAATATATATATATATCGTTGTCGCATTTCATCAAAATAGGATTAGTAGTTTAGACATGAAAATGTAACACATGAAATCGCATTCACCTTTGCATTATTAGTACCGATGTTCTGTGATGTTCACACTTGAAGCTGATTTGACAGGTTTTGTAATTTGTGGCTTGGCACCGACTTCAAACATATCAGTTGGTAACGCATATAAATAATATAATGATTCATTTTATCCTTTTTGAAGTCGGTTTATCTTTTTTTTGTAAAAAGTTTTTATTTTTCAATTTTTAGTGGTTATATATTTATCAAAATCGGACAAAAAGTCTCGGAATAATCGGGAAAAATACAAAAAAAAAGTTCACAATACACCCATTCTATCTAAGGAAAAGTCCACGTATCATATGTGGACTTCATCATTAGGTCCTCTCTATCAAATTGGTGGTTTTCGTGAGAAAATGCTTGAGTAGCTTAAGAAAACACCCAAATCACTATACACGTGCCTTTAAAAATTGAGGAGTTCCCTCAATTGCTCATGAATCCCATCATCAGAACAGCACCAGATAAATGTGGGACCATCTTCAAGGTAGTTACTTTCAAACAAAAAAAATATTCAAATTGGACCACGGGTCTCGGAGTAATCGCTGAACATCCTGCATCAAAAAATCTTCATAATTATCATTAAAAAAATCATCATCATCAGGTCCACTGCATCGAAATGGTGGTTTTCGTGAGAAAATGCTTGAGTCGCTTAAGAAAACACCCAAATCACCAAACATGTGCCTTTAAAAATTGAGGAGTTCCCTCAATTCCTCATGGATCCCATCATCAGAACAGCACCAGATAAATGTGGAACAAAGGTTTTTGAGGTAGTTCCTTTCAAACAAAAAAAATATTATTGAAATTAGACCACGGGTCTCGGAGTAATCGCTGAACATCCTGCATAAAAAAATCTTCATCATTATCATCAAAACAATCATCATCATCAGGTCCACTGCATCGAAATGGTGGTTTTCATGAGAAAATGCTTGAGTTGCTTGAGAAAACACCCAAATCACCATAAATGTGCCTTTAAAAATTGAGGAGTTCCCTCAATTCCTCATGGATCCCATCATCAGAACAGCACCATATTAATATAGGACCATCTTGGATGTAGATCCTTTAAAAAAAAAAAGAATTACTCAAATCGGACCACGGGTCTCGGAGTAATCGGTGAACATACATAAAAAAAAACACCAAACCGAATGCAGAACCTCCTTCCTCAATGGAATTGAAGTCGGTTAAAAAGTAAGAAACTACTTTTTCCTCGGGCAAAAAATATGGTTTGTATGAAGAGTTAGCCGGCTAAGATGACGTGTCCCAGTCCCAAACAAAAAAAAATTTTTCGCGGTCAAAACTTTTTTCTCATTCTTTTTCTTACTCTCAATACGATACCAATTAATTATGCAATGATTAATTATACAGATCACCAGTATTTTTGTACCCTGTATTTTCAATGACTCATTATTTATAAACAGCGTCATAATTCCTTATTAACACAGAATGACGGACGTCTGTATAGACAAACCGACCTTAAAGTGGCCAAGACCGGAGCTTCTCTCCTAATCTGTAAAACGTGTGTTGGCAGGACATTCCTCTGCCACCACAACAATAATGGAGGATAGTGGCGAGGGCATAGCGGCGCTCCGTTGGCTCTCCGACGCGGAACTTGCCTTCAACTATCTCAGCCGCATTCAATCACGGCGGACGCAGGAAACCAGGGTTCAACCGGGTAAGCTTCTTAAATCAATACAGAATGTATTTCCTTTTTGGGTCAGTGAGGGCAGTACCAGAATAAGCGATGCCACCTGAAAATGATTTTAGACGACCCTTGATCTCAAATTAATGAAGATTGGCGTTTACAGATTTCGGATTAAACATACAGAATGCCATGAACGAGGTCATTTTTGACAAACTTTTTTTATGCCATTCGATTCCATTTACCTTATTTCCTCTAAGATCAAAAACAAGTACGGGGCCGAAACAAAAATTTGTTATGCCAATCGACACCATTTTTATCCATTATCAATAGCTTTCTAGGGGTTGATTTAGGGTAATGTCCTAAAAAGCCACGAATTAAAGAAAACTGTTTCTATTAAGACCATGTTCGCGTAGCAGCACGGTATCTGGTAGCTGCTCTCACTGACCCAAAAAAACATCCATTCTGTCTGCATACATATCCATATAAACCATAATAGAAAATTTTTAATTTACTTTTACAGCATAGGCACGCCAAAACAGTTACAGGTGTACTTAGAGCTATGGGCATTGGCACGCCTGAGGCCAGTTTGATAAAGCTACAACTTACAATTTACAAGCGGAACTGTCTTTCTAACCCTATGTGTTAGAAAAAGACTTCCGCTTGTAAATTTTAACTTGTAGCTTTATAAAACTGGCCTCTGGTCATGCCAGCTTCGAGACCTTAGGCGTCCAAAAGGATAAAGAATGTAAAGAAACAAAAGAATATGATTTGATTATTTGGCCAACTATATACAAATATTTTTTTATGAAACAGGGCACGGTCCGCGAATGGTCAGGGTTTGGTAGGAATAGTGGGTATATATGTACGTAGATACTTTACTTTACTCGCGACGCCTTTGCTATTTTGATTAACTGTTTTTGCAGCACTGCCGTTGAAACGCAACTCCAACGCAGTCGCGTCACAAACCCTCCCCAAGCACCATTATACACGTCAGCGCTGTGTCGATGAACTGTATGCTAGCACCTATCAGGTATTATTTTTCTAACAACAACAGCCACTAAATTTAGATTTTTATCCGATTTTTTATAAAAATCTGCATATTGTACCTATGTTGTTATTTCAAGTCTTACTATTAAAATAGAATTATATGATAAACATCATTCAAATGTCAGAAGCTGTACTTACAAAAAATTGGGAATGAGGGCCTTACGAATTAGAAAGATAGTCTCTTACGAGTATTAGGTCAAAGCAAATATCATGAAGCTAAATAAATAAGATAATGCCCTCAGGTACCCCACGGCGGCGTCGTCGACTCATCTACTCACGCCAGCAGGCACACCGAGTTACCGCCACAGCGGCAAAAACCATCCTCAGGTTAGATATCTAGTCTTTAATCAAAATAAACTACTTATCTCTCCCCCTTCTGGTCTCTGCCAGGTTAAGAGTCGCCAGGACGCTCGCGTTCCCATACAAACGTGTTTTAGCTCTCATTTTAAACAGACATGCTTTAGAACCACGAAATTTGGCATGGGCATTCTGGCAGTACAGATCTATGTCGGTAATTCGTTTTCGTTGCTAAAAATTGTAATAAAAAGAAAATAGGGCAGATGCCCCGGTTTTGGCCACTTTAAGGAGAGTTTGTCTATTCAGACGTCCGTCATTTTGTGTCAATAAGGAATTATGACACTTTTTTTGTACTAAGTCAGTGAAAATATATTACTTTATTTATATGAATCTCCGCTGTTAAGATTCTGACATTAGATCTATTTTTTTTTTTTAATGAAATGTCAGAAACGGGTCCAGGAGCCAGTTTTGGCCACTTTTTTCCATGGTCCCTGACAGCTGAATGACAACTTATACATGACAGATGACAGTGCCATCTGTACTGCCATTTTTCACTCTTAATATAACCATAAACCATAGACTTGTAAATTTGTCTATACCTTGATAAATTTGAAAATGGCCAAAACCGGCACAGTGGCCACAACCGGGGCATCTCCTACAGCCAGATACAGATTTACATACAAAACTTATTTTTGCTATAATTTCTTTGTATTACAATTTTTAGCAACGAAAACGAATTACCGACATAGATCTGTACTGCTAGAATGCCCATGCCAAATTTCGTGGTTCTGAAGCATGTCGTTTTAAAATGAGAGCTGAACTACGTTTGTATGGGGACGCGAGTTCACACGAGCGTCCTGGCGACTCTTAAGCTAAGTTTTTACGGTCCAGGGACTAAAGTAACTTTGAATTTGTTTTGTCATTTTGCCCACTATTTTCGCGTTCGTTGGTAGATAATTATAATGTTTCCTTGTTTTTAGCATTGGGAAATTTGATGGACAACACCAATCGGTGTCGTTCCCCCGCACAGAGTGACACCCATAACTACCGACTCACCAGAGATGCAAATACAAGCGCAGGTATTTCTCGGGTTGATCGTGTTTTTCCTGTATATACCTAGGTTCTATTGTGACCCCTCTAAGTTGACTTCAAACATATCAGTTAGTAACGCATATAAATAATATAACGATTCATTTTATTCTTATTGAAGTCGGTTTATCTTTTTTTTTGTAAAAAGTTTTTTTATTTCATTACTATATAGTATGGTTTTCTCTCAGTACAAAAGTGGAAATAGGCTACGGATGTTCACGTTTCACATTGATTTTCGATACTTATATTATATTACTTACTATGGAGAAAACACTTACCTACACCACGACGCTTGTTTTCGCCTAGCTGTTATAGTTTGTATGGTAAAAGCTTTAATATTGTATAGGTATATTAAAAAATGCATTAAATATGCTTTATTGTATATATATTCTAATAAATTATATTTATTCGTTATATAACATTCTAACTAAAAAATTACCCTTAGCAGCCTTAACCAGAGAGAAAATAACCTAATAACATAATGCACAGGTCCCTTGATTTTGGCGTGATAGTCAAAACGGTTACGGACCTCCAATACTAATTTATTTTCGTACAATTAATCATTTATTTCTAAAATTTGGGAAAAATGCAATAAAGATATTCACCAAAAATTCACATAGGACAAGAATGATGAAACATGTTCAATTTTGTAATTTTAGTTAAATGGATGCAAAACGAGCCATTAATCTATTTCTACAATAAAAAAAATTATGGTTCAAATGGTTTAGAAGTTTAAAATTTTTTGTAAAGTACTCTAATTCAAAAAAACAATGACGCCATTGTATTAATTTTCTCCTATTTTAGTGTAAATAATACGACCAGTTTCCACTTCAATTTTTGTTCGTACCTATACAATAAGCTACGTGCCGTGCATGCAAAGTTTCGTACTTTCATCCGAACGGAACCAGAAGAACATTTGTTAGGGGCAAGAGCGATACCATACATAGACTTAGATTCTCCTTTCTAACTTTTGTGTTGCTTTAATAACGCAATGGCCCCATATAGGTACTTATGAATCGATTTATACCATACCAACATGAGAATACGCAGAGGTGTAGTGACGCGGGAGGCAACCCCGGGCGGAACACAAGAGGGGGCAGCAAAATCGGTATTAGGAAAACCCAATCGAACCAGCGCTCCGGCGTCAGGTCTAAAGTTAATCATAAGTGGGGCGGCCGCTGCGTATACGATTATTCGTTACATCCCATTACAACTTTAGTGTTCTTGACCTTGATCTTTGGTGCATAGGTATATTTGAAGGATGCAAGTTCAGGCCGCAGCAGGAGCGATACGTGGAGGCGTTTGTGAGATCGCTAAGAAAGTATCCGAGCGTGACCCCGCGTTTACCAACCGCCGAAATGCTGAAAAATTTCCTCAAGACCTCACAAAAGTACTGTAAGTAGGTATTTGTTCAGCTGGAAGAATTTTCCCATCGTGTCTGATCATTAGGCTTTAAAACACTCTTGTGAACTTCAAATGAAACTCGCTGCGCTCGTTTTACTTAAGCTATCAGTAGCATAGTTTCCATGTCCCGCCTGAGTCGCCTGACTAGCCACGGTGACATAGCCGGTAGCACATTTAACACCACCTGTCCCGGATTGGTCGCGTCAGCCGGATCGCGTGACCTGAGTATATAATAAGCTGTCAGAACCATAGTGATCTGATTATCTTTTTCTCTACTCTTTATAAAGTCCTAATACACAGATTAAAGTCGACGAGTAGAAAAACTACCATTACGATACATCCAATCCTAAATGTATAGAATAGCGTAGGCTCGCTTTTGTGTGTGTTTTAAAATTGAATTTCTATCATCAGAACAGGTATGTTTTAACCCGTTCGTTTACGAACATAGTTCTGAAAACAAGACGACTGGACAACCTACACCTAAAGTATCTATATTTGTCTTACAATGAAAAAATTATTCCAGCCGCAAAACAATCCCAGGTCACAATACCTCCAAAGAAGCAGCGTCACCATTGGGACAAGCCGAGACCCTTAGGGATATCAGGTCCCTATCCCTATGCCAGTAGATATATAGAAAACTACAGGAGACTGCGGAGAAAGAAGCAAGCGACCGCAGAAGTTAATTCAATAAAAAACGAACATTCTGTGCCACTGGGACGTGTAAGGTGAAGAAATTATTATTTTTTGACTAGATAGGTACATTGTGTGTGATGCAAATTCATAAAAGTTTCAGTGGTTTGCCAAGCATGTTGAACCCACTCTTACGTGCCGCACAGTACAGGTCATTAATATGCTTTTTTGTCGCAGCATTTATATCGTACGTGACGTAAGTGTAGGCTATGATTTAAAATTAATAATAAAAAAGTCAGAAGCATTAGACTTTGTTGAAGCTGCTAACCGCCTTTATCTCAGAAATTTCCGCAGATTCAACTACTTGAACAGTGGAGCCCGGTCATCAGCAGACCTTGTAACTAAAACAATAGAGAAAAAGATTATCAAGAACGTTTTTAGAGAGAAGTTTCTGGGCAAACAAGAACATGTGGTAAGTTTTTCAAAGTACAGTTACGTATTATTACGATTTTTGTACTTAAAGACTGTGTACGTTAAAATCCGGCCACGCATGATCTGGTACATCTCCCTTTCGGATACACATTTTCAAGCAGTTATTTTTTATAAATAATCTGTAATCATATATAGTAATATATAATAAAAATAGAATCATATTACAATTGTATGGGCTTGTCTCAGTTTTTACTGAAGGTATTCCATCATATCTTTAATGTTTTGTCCAGCGTTTTTTGATAATCTTCACTCGCTTCCTGCTACAATACCACAATTGTATTTATATTTTCACAACCGGTTTTATGGTCAATAGAATGTCATCTTACAAAAAAAAATGTTTTGAAACTCTATTCTACTTGAGGTAGTCAGGAAAACTTTCTACTCCAAGCACTGAAAGTAATTTTTATATGGCAGCCATTTTTTAGGGTTCCGTAGCCAAAATGGCAAAAACGGAACCCTTATAGTTTCGCCATGTCCGTCCGTCCGTCCGTCCGTCCGTCCGCGGTCTAGCTCAGTGACCGTTAGCACTATAAAGCTGAAATTTGGTTTGAATATGTGCATTAACTAAGCCGACAAAACGGTAGAATAAAAACGCGAAAAATATATTTTGTTAGGGTACCTCCCGTACACGTGAAGTGGGGGGGGCGATTTTTTTTTTCGTTCCAACCAAGTTGTGTGGGGTATCGTTGGATAGGTCTTTTAAAAATAATTAGGGTCTTCTAAAACAGTTTTTGGATAAAACTAATACTTTCGGAAATAATAGCTCCGAAAGTTTAAAATAGGGCGTTAAATTTTGAAAAAAATCATGAAACTGAGGCCTAATGAGTACCTTCAATGAAAACTATATTGAAATAAATCGGTTGAGCCGTTTTTGAGTTATCATTCAAAAACCCATAGTGAAAGGACGTAAGTAAAAAAGACGTATGCGCCGCCAAATTTCCCGTAAGAAACGACCTTTTGAATTAATGGTCTCAGTTTACGGAACCCTACACTGAGCATGGTCCTACATGCTCTTGGTCGGTTTTTTGTCAAAAAGTCAAACTCACCAAAGTTAGAACACCTCCGAACTATTTCAATCTAAATACACTTAGAAAAATGTTAGCTATGGTGAAAAGAGAATTTAATAAGGTATAATTTGATTTATCTTATTTTTAATAAAAAAACTATTTTTAACAGGAAAATTTGGTAAACACTGTCAGAACACTGTGGACAACAAAATATAGGTACTGTGGAATATATAGTGATCAAACTCATAGACAACGTAACGTTTATATTATGTTTTCAATTTTATTATGTAGGTTGATAACCCGAAATTATTAATTAGAAGTGTTGGTTGAATATGCACATTCAATAAAAAGATGTACCATACCATGCGTGGCCGGATTTTAACGTATACAGTCTTTACTCGATCATGACATGAGTCACGTTTCAAACATAAAACAGGGCGCTCGTAGACCAACTACCAGGCACTTCATATACTACAGGGGATCAATGTTACTCTGCGTCCGTACTCCGTAGGAAACACCTTAGACAAACACCCCAAATATTGCACCACTAAAAGTGTCCGAAAACGAAGCGGACTATGCTGAGGGCTGTCCAACCAAGTGATTTGTGACCTGTTAAAGTTTTACTTATCGATGAATCCTCGATTGGATAGGTAAGTGATCATATACTACGGCTGCCCGGTCCATTTACAACACACGACAGACGCGATAGCGATGGAGTAACGATAAAAACGTACGACGGTTGGTGGTGGTCTTCCGCTACTCCTCTTCTGGGAAGGGGGGCAGGGGCTCGAGCATCCGCATTTCTGCTGTGGCTCCTGTGTCGTGTCGCTGTCCCACTGCGGTGGGTTGGTCACTCGTCGTCATTTTGACGTCGACCTGGCGTCGGGTGTGGCCGCGGCGGGCCCGCTCTATTTAGATATTTTTATTTACTTTAAATTATATGTGTGCACGCTCTTGACGTCACGCGTCACACACGGTAAATCATTACTACGAAATTCATAAATACGGTTTTAACATAGGTACTAAAGGGAAGATTTGTTTAAGAAATTAATCCCGTAGTATGTACTATGGGGCGTTTCCTTATAGACGGAGAGCTGGCCACGTCAGATATGACACAATAATGAGAGCAACAAAACCCCTTTAGTTAGTTTGCTATAATATGCTTATTTCCAGATCCGGACATCTGGCAGCTGTAAAGTGGTGGAGGTCAAAGAATGCAAATAACTTGAAGAAAACAAATTCTAGAGCTCTGGTTTTGATCCAATATTATGAAAAATCATGTAATTAATTAGATTATATAATATCCAAAAGTTTCGGCTAGAGGAAGTAGTGACAAATGATGCTTAATGTAATTTTTGGTTACTCGCCTACTGTTTTTGTTTGCGAAATAAAACACAATGTTTTTTTGTTCTAATGTTAAAATATAGGCCCTGTTTTCTATAAATGACACAATATCAGGAGTTTTTACCTATTACGGTATAACTTTTTTTCAACTTAAAAACTTTGTTGGTCTGTCACTCTGATCTCCACCCATTAAAAGCTGCCAGATGCCCGGATCTAGCATTAAGGATGGTTATGCAATCTAACTGGACTGATTACAAACCTCTCATTATTGTGTCACATCTGACGTGGCCAGCTCTTAGACCATTAACAGTTACGTTTATTAGTAGGAACAATTGCTGGTAGCTATTTAAATACTTATGCTTCCTTTTTTAGACGGCGTTTCCAGCTTGTCCTACAATTCTGGACAGATACAAGATGCATGTAAAGAAATACCATAGCGTAAGTATAATCTGCTCAAGCCCAACGACACAACCCAATTAAATTGATTATAGTGTCTCAAGTAATTTTCAAGTCAAAGGTACACACAACGCCTCACTAGGTATACACTTATGAACGTTATTACAGTGGAATAAGGTTCAAAAGTGTATACCTAGTGAGGCGTTGACTGTACATAATTTATCGGTTGATAATAGAGGGCCTCTATTAGAGGCTATTCCTAAAAATTATTTGAAATAAAAGTATTTGAAATTTAAATAACACAACCATTATCTTGACATCAAACCTGACTATACGTCCCTTCAAATCATGCCACGTCTGCGCTCACAAGTATTTTGATTTCATTACAAAACTTGCAAAAAACACCCCAATTTCACGTGTTTGTATATTCCGTCACCTTAAAGAGGGTTAAAAATGGGACGGAGTTGTATGTGATCTAATTGGATGTTTACCATTATATTTCATTCAGGCGCGTAAGTCTCAGGAAAAAGCTAGTACCTAACTACCTACTTAGCTATAAGATAAAAGTGGGTACCTAAGCTAATTAAGGGCTACCGCCGCATACAATGGATGGTATACGTATAGGACACAATGGATAAGTGTAGGTATTCCTTAATGAACACCGGATATTGAGAAACATGCTTCCATTCCAGACCACCTCCAAAACCCCTTACGTGGACTTCGAGAACCTAGCTCCGTGCAGCAAGTGCTTACGGAACAGACCGTGCGCCTGCGACGCGGCTCAAGGCTTACGTCGAACTGTCGGTAACTATATACACCTTCTCACATGCGACTTGTAAAGTGCATTGTGTATATTAGTGTATTCACACTATCTTGTTCTATCATGTAAACAAACCTTAAGACTATTCAACCAACCGGACCGGCCATGTCTGTCATTTTCTATACAAAAAAGTCTGCCGATTTTTGCGGGGGAGGGGAACGTCAAATGTATGTGAAACGTCAAAATAGCCACGTCAGAAACGTCAGTCTTTACAATGAGTATGACCAATTGACCACTGGTCATATATTTTCGGCAGAGGGGTATGCCTGTCAATGGCCGATCCTGTTGGTTAAATGCTCTAAGAAACAAGGGTTGCCATACGCGCCACGCTTGGCAGGCTTTTTTTTGTCTATTGTTCGGTTATGACCGATTATTGAAAACTCGGATAACCGGTTTCGGTTATTTTCGATTATTTATATATTGATATATTTACCTAAAATTATATCACAAAAGGGTGTAAAATCATTATTATTCGTCAGGAACTATGATTCCATTACTTTATTTTATAATAATGTCAGGTTTAACACTATTTATGCGAGGAATTTGCAGCGAGTGTGACCGCGTAAGTAATTCGTACGGCTGACCTTGAACCGCAAATATTCCAGTTTCTTTCGAATTGAAGACCCATTCTATACTTCGTTTTTTTTCAGATTAGAAAAATCGTGCGATTTTTGGGAAAACGATTTTAAAATTTGCCATTTTGCATCATATTGGCTTAAGCGTATCACTAATAGTGGAAAAAAGTAGTTTCATTTATATTTTGCCCAGATATGGCTGAAAAAAATACAGCTAAAGTGTCGAAATCGACCGTTATTTTTCTAATCTGAAAAAAACGAGGTATAGCTCTCGTACGTAATACAATATTATCTCATTGATTTTTTGACGTTTTGATGGTTATTTAATCGAAATTTAGGAAAAATAACCGTTACTGGGTATAACCCATTATCGGTTATTTTTCGGTCATAACCGATAAGCATAACCGGTTATGGGATTTGATCGGTTATTGCATTCCTTAATGATGATCAAATATTCACATGTGACTCGAAAACGACCGTTCGAAGTCATAATAATTGCAGCGATTTACTTTTTGTATTGGAATGTGTATTGTTGTATGTTAAAATATAGGTAAATAATTATATTTATAATTTGAATTTGAATAAGATTATTAATCACGATCGCTATAAGGGCATTTTTTATTAGCCTGGTTTGGTGTCCCACTGCTGGGCAAAGGCCTCCCCCCTTTTTCTCCACTCGACCCGATCGTATGAATTTTGCCACCATTCTGTGTAAAATGCTTCCAAGTCGTCCCGCCATCTCCTTTTCGGTCTGCCTGTACCCCGGGCTGCTTCTTCCATTGTATGTCGTGGGTCCCACTGGGTAACCATGTTAGCCCACCTGTCCACCCATGTATGCCCAGCCCAGTCCCATTTCAGCTTGGCGGTCTTGACACCTACATCCACAACTCGGGTTCCGGAGCGTAGTTCCGTGTTTCTGATTCGATCAGTTCTACAAACACTTAGTATACTACGCTCCATTGCTTGCTGGCAAACCTTGACTTTGGACTTTAGAGCCTCAGTTAATGACCAGGTTTGTGCACCGTAGGTTAGGACGGGCAAGATACACATATCAATGAGTTTGCGCTTGAGACACAGTGGAAGGGCATTTATTGAGATTAAATAAATAAATGAGTATGAGTATGAATAAGAGCTCAAATTTATGGCAAATGTCGACTCCATAGCTTGCTATTAGTCTTACCGTGCGATACAGACTCCGTAGCCTGGTCAATCTAAAATGATTTTTATAGTCAATTTTTTAAGTAAGAATTTGTTATGACAATCTCACATTTTTTCCTAATATTTACAGATAAAGAAGAACAAGCAACAATACAGTTCGAAAATGCTGTATTTTCGTGGCTTAAAGAAATACCTGTCTACCCAAATGAAGACCCACAAGATAAGATTACCAGAGACTCCACTGTTAAACAATTAGCAAAAACACTAAGTGGACTAAAAAATGGAGATTTTGCTATTGAGGGAAAGAAAGAAATCAAACAAGCTTTAGATAAAATCCCGATGTGGTATCCAAAAGACAAAAAAGAACGTGATCGTTTTCAAAATGATATTATTGACGATTTGTTGGAGAAAATTAAAGGTGTAAAGAAATTAGATGAAAATTACGAAACTAATCAAAGTATTCAAGAAGATATAGGTGGTAAGTAAGTGGTAACAGAAGAAAAGTAGGGCAACAGTTAAGTAAGCTAGGTTGCATTAAAGACATTGGTGGAAGAGCTCACTGCAAATTTCTTATCCGACGTGATAGGTACCGCGATAAAATGCACATTGGTTTCCCACAAAAGTGATGCTAAGTCCGAATGTACAGTCAGCAGCAAAATGAACTGGACACGACTTTATTGTTAATAGAATAAGAGCGTGTGTAGGTCATTTTCAACACCCTACCAGCTTAGCTACTTTTGCTGCTGACCGTAATAATCTACCACGGCGGAACTTGCCGAAAGTCCAAAAAACGATCAGTGCTGGTGCGAAAAAGGGGGCGTTACTTTACCCATCTGATACCGAAATAATAGTTATGGCATCAGTTAAAAATTTACTAGTAGATTCAGAAAGGCGAAATATGTCAGTTTTTTGCCGGAAGTGCTTGGCATACGCTCTCAAATGTGACCTGTGGAACCTCTCAGATCGATTTAATTGGACTTTTATAATATGGTCATTCATTACTCACCGCCGCCGCTCAATGGCCATACAAAAATCCAAAAATCAAATCGATCTGAGAGATTTGATTGTTTTGTTTGAGACAGCCACCTAGCGAGAGTCTCTCGAGGTGTTGATCGACACTCTTCGCTATGAGACCATTCGCTGAAACGATTATAGGGACAATGATCGTCGAGTCAATGTCCCACATTGCGGTTATCTCGTGAGCCAAGTCTAGGTACTTGCTGGACTTGTCCTTCTCGGCCTTCACGAGATTTTTATTTAACACTATATTCACCGTGTATTTTTGATATTAGCGCATACATAATTCAGCACGCAATGTATCGCTATCTACATAATTACTTCGGCCTTTGCAAGGCTTCAAAGCTCACTGTCGGGCCTTCGGGATACATGGGTAGAGGTGTTGGACTTTGACTGCCCCTTGACGCTCAAAATGCCCTCAACTCGGCCTTTGGCCTCGCTTTAATTTACTTGGGTATGGACACTTGGTCGATCTTGGTCTCCTCATATCAAATCTCAGCGCACTCAATCCATTTTGAATAAAAAAGTTGGCAATTTTGATTTATTTTTACCTGCGCCTCCACACAAATACCTATATGATATTTGGTGGAACGACACTAACAGTTTAAAACTTTCCCATACAAGCTTGGGGTGACCATCTTGGATTTTCCCATTTTCCTAAGTTTTTTTTGCACGTTGAAATTTCGAAGTCTTCCGTCATGCCGAATTTTGAAAACATAAACATTTCATCAAAAACTGCTTGTGACCCTCTATGACATTTGGTATAATACAATCAAACGCTTTTGAAAAGTCGCAGAATATATCAATTGCATCGTTATATGTCCACGGATGTTGCTACATGATCTCGTCTGCCAAGGTGTTTCGGCAGAAAAGGCAGTTTTGGCAGACTTATATATTCCTGAATCTAGAGTTCATACCATACCTAACGACTAGAATTGGTTTCATGCTGGTATCGTCATTTCATGCAATAGTGCTAGCGGTACACGCCGAAATTCAGTATAATGCTGCAAATGGTGTTAAAAGCATAAAAATCGGACCGATTGATCTTTAGGCCAAATGAATCGATTCGGCCCGTAGCAGTAAAAAAAAAAAAAAAAACAGAGTGCAGTTATGACGTCATCTTTTTTTTGTATGGAAAAAAAAAATTTTTGTTCTGAAACCTATCGTGTGTGGTATCAAATGAAAGGGCTTTCTGAGCTAATTCCAAAAATATGTCACATCATTACATTTCAGTCACATGTTTGAAATAAACATAAAAAACATTTTCAAAACATACCAAGTTTGGGCTCCTCGAGATACGACACCAAGCAATATTTTTTTGTAAAATATATCTCAAATGATACCTAATATCCTCATATCTAACCCCAAGAATGCAATTTTGAAAATAATTACATTTAGTATTTTTTTCTGATTTTTAATGTTTACAAAGTGCGTCGTATTACTCAATACGAGTACGAGTACCGTAATATCCTCCAACTTTGCCCCCAGGCGAAACTTTGCCCAACATTTTGAACAAATTCATTAATTTACGTAATTTTATAGTATGTATGTATGTATGTACTTTATTGCACATAAACAAGTTTAACAATATTACAACAGTAAAATAAAAAATAAAAAAGATATGCACAAAGGCGAGCTTATCCCTAAAAGGGATCTCTTCCAGCCAACCCATAGTATAGTATTCTGGTGCGGGCAAGTGTTGATGTGAATCTCACAAAATGGGAAAGCATGGTGAGTAAAACCCATACTTATACTTATACCTGTATATAATAAGGCAATGGGGAAAGCCAGTGAAACCTTATTGTAGAGGGTGCTCTTTTAGATTCCATACAATGAGGAAAAGAAACAAAAGATGAATGGTCCTTAACAATGTACGGGAACTATGTACAGTTAAAAGGCTTTTCTTATGCAATTGTTTCCCTATACCTTTTTGCTTCAGCATTTTCATTTTAGAGTATTGTGACAGTTGCCATTACTCTAGATTGTTTATATCGTAATTCGATTTCAAAAGGATAATGAATGAAGAAGTCTTGATGTGGGCAATGTTACGTTGTAATGTAACAACTAGTGATGGCCAGCTTTGCCCAAGACAAAAAAAAATCTTAGGGCTATCGGCTTTTTGTATTAACCACTCGGCACAAAAAAAGGTGATTATTGTTTTTGAAATATATATATGACGTTTTGGAACTGTTTCTTTATTTTTTTAATGTAATTGTTAATGTGAAACCATAGTATTCAATATATACATAATTTTCTTTGGTCTGCCGATTTATTTGTAAACATTACTAAGATAGGTTCGTTATGATTTGTTTCTATTATAAATAATGAAATATAACTCATTTAATTATGTTTTGTTTAATATACATACTAATGCCTGAAAAATAAAAACATGACTAAATTAAAAAAATTAAGTCAAATGAGACAACCCTTGTACTTTGGAATGCTTGTATGCACCTTGTACCGTAAAGATCAAAAACGCGTACCTATCATTGCCCACCTAATTTGTACAAAAGTTCACGTACTTATCGCTGAACTATTTAAAGGGAATGATATGATTACCCTAGAGATTTGCTGTAATTCTTGTTTCAATACTATAATCGCATTATTTAAGCGCAAATCGACTTGAGCAATGTTGGGTAAAACTCGATATTACTTTACCCACCCTCAAGTTCGCAAAAAATGGGATAAACTTAATTCGCTTTAAGTAAGAACAATCCTGATATGTGCAACCCGGGTTCCTCGAGCTCACCTATCACGTTATATCAAAAGAACGTGTAAACAGAGTTTCATTACTCCGAGAATTATTAGATCCCACATTCGTAATAATGAAAAATTAAAAAAAAATACTTAGTGAAATTATTTTCAAAATTGCTTTCTTGGGGTTTGAAATGAGGATATCAGGTATCATTTAAGGTATGTTTTACAAAAAAATATTCAACCGTATCGTATTTGTAGGAGCCCAAACTTGGTATGTTTTGAAAATTATTTTTATTTTCATTTGAAACAAGTGACATAAATATAATGATATGATATATTTTTAAAATAGGCTCAAAAAGCCCTTTCATTTAATACCACACACGATAGGTTTCAGAACAAAATTAATTTTTTTTCCATACAAAAAAAAGATGACGTCATAACTGCACTCTGTTTTTTTTTTTTTTTTACTGCTTCGGGCCAAATCGATTAATTTGGCCTAAAGATCAATCGTTCCAATTTTCATGCTTTTAACACCGTTTGCAGCATGTTTAAGGCGTACCGCTAGTACTACAAGCACTTCCGGCAAAATAAAATACTGCCTTATTTCGCTTTTCTGAATCTACCAGCAAATATCAGATCAGATGGGTAAAGTAACACTCCCTTTTTCGCACTGGAACAGACCTTCTTTTTTGGACTTTCGGCAAGTTCCGCCGTGGCAGACTATGAAATTTGGACTTAGCATCACTTTTATGGGAAATCAATGTGCAATTCATCGCGGTATCACGTCCGATAGGAAATTTGCAGCGGGCTTTTCTACCATATGAACGAAGACCAAACTGAAACACAAATCAAATATGTTCCTAAAGGTAAAGTCTCAGATAATAAGCTAGAAGATAGTAAAGAAGTGCTTTCATTGTCCAAACAACAATAAATTTAAACAAAAAAAAAACGACCTCACTTAGGATCCAGTATTCCAAGAGGAAGTGGCCGAGTTGCTGTAAAAAATAGTGAAATCACTATAGGTGTGCCTATAATAGTTGAAGAGTTCCCTCGATTTCTCCAGGATCCCATCATCAGACCCCGACTTGGTGACAATGGAACCATCTAGGGGTTATACCCGTTCGATTAAAAAAAATTGAAAATCGGTTTACGATTCACGGAGATATCGAGTAACATACATACAAAATTATAAAAATAACGAAAAAAAAAATTCAGTCGAATTGAGAACCTCCTCCTTTTTTGAAGTCGGTTAAAAATATATAGAAAGACTCGATTTAGAACCTGAACTGAAATCTAAAAGTAATATTCAGAGGCTAAGTAGTCACTTGTTTGAATACCTAAAGAATTTACAGGTCTTTTAAAATATTTCAGGGAGAGACTCACTTCAACCGAGGTCTACGTCAAAGGATTCGCAAGGAATAAAGACTTCCTTCATGTCTTCAACAAATCATTTGAATACCTCTGTTAAAGATTGGTGTGAAGCATTACCGATAGATCAAGGAAAGAAACAAGACCTCACTAATAGAATCATATTGAAAATTGGGGAAATGAACATGAACCATGATTTATTAAACGACGATATACTCTATGATGAAATACTGCAGGATTTTGTTGACCAGCAAGTAAATGAATTGCAAATTAATAATGCAGATAAAAAGAATCTCTTTGAAAAAATCAAACAAATAAAACATAATGTTCAAGACGATTTTGTTCGTAGAAAGTATAAACAACAACTGCGTGATACTATATTGAACGTCTTGCCTGGTAGAGCGAGCCCAACGGTAGAAGATGTCGCGTCATTTGAGTTGATGAAAGAGAATCTAGCAGATGCTTTTATAAACTTAAACTATTCCATAGATGGTGATACATATAGAATTAAATTTAAGCGCAGAATAATGGATGAAGTGAACAAATATGTTAAAGACTATCTGAGACAATGTCCAGCAACTCCTATAAATACTAAAAAGCTTAGCGAGGACTTGTATAATGCTTTAAAGAACGTACCAGTACCAGATGACGATACAATGCGAACTGAGGTAGAGTCTGTGCGAATGAAAGATATCATAAATGACTGGCTAAAAACCTTACCTATGAATAAACAATCTAAATCCGAACAATTACATACTAATAAAATAGTAACACTTATGGCGCAAAAATTGCAAGAATTAGAAAACGAGTTACGACCCGATTTTGAAAAAATCGCCATTTCAGAGATTGTTTTACACCTCAAAAAACTTCCTTTAAAAAATAAAGATAATATTCACGGAATGGCAAACAAATTAGTTAAGAAAATAATAAATACTACTGAATCAAGAGCATTCGTCGAAGGGTCGAGGTATAATATTACTGACGATTGTTTATGTGAAGATTTTTCAATGTCACGCGATACAGGGAAAACTGCCGACCCATCTTGGAAAACGTTAATTTCGCCTCGTAGATTAAGCATAGAGGACCAGGAAATAATGCAACAAATAAAAGAACGGCCACTTCTTTATGAAGCTGGTACACAATCACGACGTAGCAGAGATGCCGCTGTGAATCCACCGCCTTTAGATAACGAGAGTCAGACAGAAGTGCCCTGCCCCAGTCAATATTGCCCACGTACAGGGAAACCAGAACAAGTGTGCTATAAACCCGCGTCAGTACAAACAGATCGAATACCAATTAGCTCTCGCCCTTGCCCATCCGCTGCGAGCCAATCTTCCTTTTCCCCATTCTTCCAAGTTGAAGAACATGACTGGGATTCAAGCTTAGATAATCTAGTAAAAAACACGACTCGAACGCCTGCTGGATCTAGAAGAATCTTTATGACCTCATCTCCCTTAAATTCTGAGCGTTCATGTCACCATCGCACAACACCACGAAGAATACCTGTTAAACCGCGCTCACGCCCAGAGTATCCCACTTGTCGGATACCGACACCAAGAAGACAACTCTCTAGTGCATGCCCAAACGGGTACTTCTTTCATCCTAAACCCTGTTCTAGACCTCCTGCCATGCTTCAGCGGGGACATTTAAGAAGTAGTTGCAGCCATGTTGGACCAAGTGGTCAGATGAGACCTTTTCCGTCACGTCAGGAAAATTCCACGACGAGCCAAAATAGATACGCCGCGATGCATATGTGTCCACATCCTACTCCTATTTATTTTAAATAATCGTTTTTGTTCAGTTTCGTTTGTGGTAATTTTTTTATAACAAGTATATGTTATATCCTGTTTATTGAATCAATGTAGTTTTTTTTCCACTTTTGTTTTTAGACCGGTTTTGGCAACAAAGTACTTAAAACCCAATCACTATTATCAACTATTATAAACGAAATAAGTTCTACCTAGATGAAAAAATATTGAAGATTTATAGCATAAGGTCAACTCGGCGAAGTCCGTCAGCAGTCGGCGATGATTGAATAGAAAGCAATTACAACACATTCTACCACCAGGAATATATATTATGACCATTGTCAAGAGTGCGCTATTATTCTCATTTATATGGCAACAGTTGAGTATAGTGAAAAAGCATATTAATCTCTTCTGCATAGCATAGTCGAACGAGCGGAGCGTAAGCGAAGATCGTTCTTACAAACAACAACTGTCACCTGGCTACTGGGACGTCTCGGCATTTGGATGGCTTTTTGATTTAAATAGTTTGTCCGACGATAACTTTAGTAACGATTTTCCAATCTTAATGAAATTTGTTGGGGTTGTAGCAGAGACCAACAAAATTTGCGAGTTCGTATATGAGCTGGATTGAGACGGGAGTTCTGAAATTAGAAGGCCTAAAAAGGTTTTGTAAAGGGGTCCTGTTACATTGGCCATATTATTTGCTACTTTTACGAGCAAGTACGGTTGAGTTTGGTATCAAACGAAAGGTATTGATTAACACTCCTGTCAAATCCTTATTAACTGCTTACTGTTTCATAACAATTAGCAACATAAAATTGATTTCAAAAATATTTTCAATTATATTTTGATTTTTTTTTAATTTATTAGAGCTTTGGCTGCTAGGGCCATCAGCATACTGACATTAACACATTAGCAGGGGGGTACAACTCAAAGTAAATCTGTCAAAAAATTTGAGTTTGACACGACGTATCCGATACGTTTGCATAAGTGCGAAAAAGAACTTGTCATGCGTTAAGAAGGGACAGCATGATTCGTGACGTTATGTGACATTTCAGTGGTCTCTCTGTATTATACTATTATTTACTCTGTGACATTAGTGTAACAACATGCTAGCTGAGCTCGCCTATGTAGCCAGCTTGCCGAGCCTGAAGCACGCCAGCTTCAAACACTGGAGCCTCAGTGTTGCCATGCCAGCCTGCCAAGCCGAGTTAAGTCTTCGGAGCGTGCCATGCCTCCGACTTAACTGCCTGCCAAGCCACATGTCAAGATTGACCATAGAGCCCAGCACGGAAGTACAATTATACTCTATGGACTTTTCCCGCGCATTTGTTATGAAGACAAGTTTAAAAAGTTAGAGGTCAGACTCTTGTGTGAAAAATCAAACTGTGCCGGTCGCCATTTTTATTGATGTCGAATTATTGAAATAAAAGTGTAAAATGTATTTATTCTCGTGTTATTTGCCCTTTCTGTTACATTCAGAAGTGGGTATAACTCAAATATAAAGCGCAGTTAAACTATCCAGGTCGCGCTGGCCTTCTATTACGGCCTCCAGTTTGGAGCCTTGGAAGCACGGATGCCGATGAAGAACGCAAAATGATTTACGCCGAAATCAATTCTCAGCACCCTCTCGCGACTTGAAAGACAACTATAATGAAATTTGTTTCCTACTGTGAGATAAGAATTTAGAGAAACAAAGACTCTGCTTGTTAAATATAAATCATCGAGCTCTTGACCTTGACCCCAGCAATAAAGATTACAGTCAACCTGCAGATCCACGTAATTTAGTCGGACCAGACCATTGAAATTAAACGGATTGTATCGCATATTTAATTTTGAAATTTGAAGCTTGACAACGCTGTAGTCCCCGCAAAAGAAGAACGTAACAGCCTGAGAATGTTCGCGAAGCTATGGAGATAATGAAATACCTAAACTTTAACAGAGGACGGTTAATGTACTCTACGGCGTACAGCTTGGGACCCAGTACTTGATGAAGAAACAACTCATTACCGGATTGAAGCCATGCTGCCGGGCCAATTTGCTAATTGCTATAGTCCAACCCTAACCAGCTTTTTGACCAACAAAAGTGGAGGAGTCTAGGCAAACATACAGAGATTTATACAATAAAAACAAAACATGTTGTTATCCAAGTGGTTGTAATAAACAATTGTGACTCCCTATTAAGATAGCAAGAAAACCTGGATGAATGTATAAGCAAATCTGAACGAACTCAACTCTTACAGTTACCCGATACCATGAAAGAACAGTATCCAGTCAAGATTAGCATCTGAAATTGTGGACAATGTTGAACGAGCTTATTGTCAACCTCTAAGTAATATTGCCCAATGCAATGAATGCCTGTGATTTGAAACTTATCATTCTGTCAATCTTTTTACAGTGGTCTACATAAAGGGAAAGCATCAGTTACCTTTCAATTAAGAATTATCCTGCCACTGAAGCTAAAGAACAAAGAATTTTCAATTTAAGCACTACTCCAAATAGCCAAAAGCTGTGACACATTGCCAAGTCTACATAACAGGTCAGTTATCCTCACAATCATTCATCTGCCAATACCTTGTCACACCTTGTCACATCTTGCCATGCCATGTCACATCTTACCATATCCTGCCACATCTTGCCGCACCTTGCTACATCTTGTCACCTTTGCCTGGCCACTAATTTTCTTGTTAGTGTTAAATTGTGATCTCGACACTAGCCTAATAAATTATTATGACCACAGTAGTAGTAGATAGAATTACTAAAACATGGGAATTAAATAATAATAACATTATAGGTTAACAGATTTATTGTTTCAGTATAGTCATTTATTTCTAAGATCTTGGTATTAACCAACTGACATTATGCAGCCTGTGTATAACAAAATTAATCAAAAATTGCTTATCAGTCTTATCATAGTTCTCAAGTAAAGACTAAGGTAGTTTTGTCTTTATTAAATAGAGGTTGTGGTTTGAGTAAACTTATTATAACTATTATGTAATAAGGAGGCAGGCAGTTGTGTTTGCAAGTATCCAGTGACCAAGACATGTTGTCTTTGATAAGTGATGTATAGGTACTTGTCTAACTTATTTTTCTACTGGCTGAAATTTTGAGCACATCCACATCCTCTGGGAGTTTGTTCCTAGTTCTTACTACTTGGTTGCTTTAGGAAGTTTCTGAATGGGCTATATGAGCTGTTGTGGTAAGTTTCTACTTTCCATTGGTAACCAGTCGGCTAGTGTTGTTCAAGTGATTGCATATCTTGTGGAAATTCTTGAGGTCATAATGCCCATATTGTTTTGTATGTTTCTATTAGGCGCCCATGTTCTCTGTGTTGCTTCAAAGTAGCTTCAATTCCTGCAGTATCTTTTCTTATTAAGATATAGTTTGAAGATGCTGTAATAGTTTGGTTTAACACTGTTGGTCCTTCTTCTTGGTTGGTCTTCTTAGTATTAAACTAGTGTTGTTGTTCCTTTATGTTGACGGTCTCTATGTGATGGATGCCAAGAAGGCAGCGGTGTCGAAAGCCCTGACCCTTACAGCCTTTAGGTCAAGTTCCGAGTGGAAGTACAGGCATGTGAACCTGCCAGTACGTGCACCGTTGTTTACATTACTGTGTAACAAACTGATCGGGTAGAGTAGTTCCCATGCAACTATGTTCTGCCTGCAGCAATCAACCTGGGACCTGAGCCTATTCAGCGCCTTGCGAATGGGCCATGATTCCTTGTAGCCGGGCGGTAGCTGTTCCGAGACTGGTATATATGTGTCTGGCAGTGGAAACTGGCTCTGCCAGTGTTGTTCTTGAATCCGTTTTACATGGCTTGTTTGTATCCACATAGCCTCAGATGGCAAACAGTACATGACTTGAGATGTTTGTTGCTGTACTTCTATATCTATAGTACATAGTGCATGAGGTATCTCTGCACCTGCAGTAACTTTGTTTGAAGAAAGGAAACCAAAACTTAGAAACGTCAAATGAAACGTCTTGTTTTACGTTTGGGCTCAGCGTTTTGTTACTTTGTTGTGCCTTTAATCCCTTGGAAGTTTATTTAAATAAGCCATTTAAAAAATATATATATCTTAGTAAACTGGTCATATGAATGAGTCTTTAACAATGGGTTAAGTTAGTACGTCCAATTTTATGCTAGAAATATCTACGGCTCCAGGCCATGCTGTCCCAAGTTTTGCATTGCTAGCAGCAACGTTCCGTTCACTAATTTCTAGGCATGTCAATGGTTTATGATATACGTCACTTGCTTGACAGTTCATGACATTTACGGTTATAGGTTATATTGTTTGTAAGTTTGTTGACTTTGTTGAATTGAAGGCTTGTTAATTAAATGGACCATATTTGGAGTGCTTTAATAATTAAATCTTAAGCAAGAATGATCTTGACGCTGGTAGTTGTGTACAGGCAGAGCAAAACAATGATTAAAGCACACATTAAACGCAGTTTCACATGTTAAGAATAAGGTATGTATTCCAGCTATGAATTTCAATAGACATGCTAGTTCTTTTTATCCTAAATAAGAGTGCCACTGCTGATATAGATCTTGGACGCCGCTGAACACCTCGTAACCTCTTCTAAATCAGTGACTACTGTTTATCTTTGTGTCATTGTACCTAGGCCGTTTTGTAATTATTTAATCTTAATCAGTGTCCTGTAGTAAGTTGTTAAATTGTCTGGCAACAAGAATTTATTTATCCTTTATTGTACTAGTGAAAGTAGACATGGCTTGGCCAGGATTATGCCTGGTAAATATTTATTTAAATCTGTTTGGTTGGTGCCCTTATGAATATTTATTTTTTTTAAATTCTCTGGATTCTTGTACTTCTATCCCCGATAAAAATCTTATGCTAAAATGCCAGGTTGTACTTTGCTGTCTGTCTTTGATTGGTTTCATTAATTGGTGTAGGTTAGGTAATATACCCTGTACTCTGTACTTACAATGCACTGGTAGATAAGTCTTCCTAGCTTGATAGTCTAACTTTGGTGAGAATGGTCATACAAAAAATAGATGAATGTTTCAGACTTAGATTCATTTGTATCCATGGTCATATTACAAAAATTGGAAACCTTTGTGAGAACAAAGCCTAAAGTTCAGATCATTAAATTGAGGCTAACTAGTTGAACTATGAACTGTTTATTAAGCATTGTTATTGTTCCCATTGCGGGAGCAATTGTTGCAGGATGGCCGACTGTAACAACATGCTAGCTGAGCTCGCCTATGTAGCCAGCTTGCCGAGCCTGAAGCACGCCAGCTTCAAACACTGGAGCCTCAGTGTTGCCATGCCAGCCTGCCAAGCCGAGTTAAGTCTTCGGAGCGTGCCATGCCTCCGACTTAACTGCCTGCCAAGCCACATGTCAAGATTGACCATAGAGCCCAGCACGGAAGTACAATTATACTCTATGGACTTTTCCCGCGCATTTGTTATGAAGACAAGTTTAAAAAGTTAGAGGTCAGACTCTTGTGTGAAAAATCAAACTGTGCCGGTCGCCATTTTTATTGATGTCGAATTATTGAAATAAAAGTGTAAAATGTATTTATTCTCGTGTTATTTGCCCTTTCTGTTACATTAGTCAGAGAGAGTTACCATAGACGTATAATGATGGTGACCGAAACCACAGAGTAAATAATAGTATAACAGAGAGACCTCTGTAATGTCACGTAACGTCACGAATCATGTTGTCCCTTCTTAACGCATGACAAGTTCTTTTTCGCACTTATGCAAACGTAGCGGATACGTCGTGTCAAACTCAAATTTTTTGACAGATTTACTTTGAGTTGTACCCCCCTGCCGAAACCTATATAGGTGGTCCACAGATGAGAACGAAATGTCAAAGCAACAGAGTGAGAGGCATGTAAGATGTCGATTTAAATTTAGATGAGACAAAAACTGTCAAATCTGAAGCGATTTCGTCGCGGTTAAATTTTGCGCATCAACCGCACAATTTAATATGGACGTTTAGTTTCACCGTGATGGTTAGTTGAGAAAAAATACCCGATACCTATTTTTGGTATTTGTAGTAATTCTACTATTGCACATTTATGGCAAAACACAAGATTCGCGAGTTCACAGTTCGGGGCGAACTACTAGTAATATCTCTATCATATAATGTCATCTTGATTTGTTTACGTATCAGCTCTTATGTGTGATTGTTTCGTAGCGAAATAGTTTCATTTCCCGAACGTTATATTTCAGGCAGTTTATTACATACATTATTCACAATGTTTTGCTTGCACTTGACTACGAATATTTTTGGGCATTTCTTGTGATTTATTATTTAACAACACTTTACTATTTTTTATGGAATCCGTTACAATGATACTGACAACAGTGACAACCTATCATTTTGCCAGTGTAAGAAATTAGTTCCAATGAAATTCGGCAACATGGCGCATGGTCATAATTATATTCCTGGCCAGGATTTACAATCGAAAAGCCTTAGGGCGCGTGTAACATACGATGCCACCCCTGCTGCGCCGACACCGCATCGCTGCTGCAGAGAGCCTACCGCGAAGTTCGAAAATCGACAAAACGTTAGCCCCGCCCCCGCCTCTATCGCTCTTGCATCAATCAAAATGTCAATATGTGTCAAATGTCCATCAAATGTGACAATTTTGTAACCACAAATGTGACAATTTTGTAGCGAGTGGGACACCGCCCCCTACTTTATGCTCTCTATGGGAACGTTTTTACTACTTTTTAATAGTCTCCTGTAATCAACTGTTATGCTCGGTAACTGGTTCAAATGTGGTTAGGGAAAAAGTGTAAGAATTAGATCCACTTTATCCAGTTTGAGGAGTAGAATCTACGTTTCAATCCTTCGCCCGTGTTATGGGCCACACACTGTATAAATTCATGCACTATATATATACAGATCTGTGGCACTCTGTGGGCAGCCGCCGTGAGCCGCTACTATTTTACTCTGTGCCGAGATGACGGATGACGGTGTAGTTCTAGCAGATTCCATGGAGATTTTAACATATGGCAATAGACAATATTACAACCTTTTTATTTATTAGCCAGTAAAAAGAAACATTTTCATCAGTCATGAAATGAAGTTAGTTTTGGGTTAAATTTTAAATTGTTTATTTACATTTATTTACGTTTCTGCCCATTTTTAACGTTCCCTGTTTATTTAGACTAAAATGTAAGTAATTTTTATAACATGCTTTTATTATCAAAAACTAGTATTACTTATTTAGCCTGAAACCAGATAACGCCGTATAATCGTATCCGTATTTTACTGTAATATTATGGTAAAAAGAATGTGCTTCCTCAAAGAAGCTACCTGCTAGCCTTATCAAGTAAATAAGTGTATATAAGAATATGGTATTATGCCTAGTACCTACAGTCGCCATCAGATATATCGGAGCGGCTAACGTGGACAAATATCTAAACAACGCCTCTAATGTCATAGCGATAAAGTGTATGTTCAGATATTTTTGAGTACCCTGGCCGCTCCGATATATTTGATGGCGACTGTACAAGTGTACATTAGAACCTGGGGTCTGGCTGTGGCCCTTGGTTCATAGTTAAATGGGTACAAATGGGGTTAAATGAGTAGGAAAATCGTGAGATTTTCGTGCGATTTCTGGGAAAACGATTTTAAAACTCTCCATTTTGCCTCTTATTGGTCTTAAACGTATCACTAATAATGGAAACAAGTATAATTTCTGAGTCAAAAGTTTCCCAGATATGACTGAAAAAATAAAAATCAACTGTTATTTTTCTAATAAGTAACAAAAATTACTAAAATTAGGTATAGATGTGTGCTTTAGTTTAAACTTGCGTGAATGCTCGCGCGAAAGTTAAAAACCGGCCAAGAGCATGTCGGGCCATGCTCAGTGCAGGGTTCCGTAGTAACTGCCCGTAACAATATATCCATTTAACGGCCTGTAACATTATATCCATTCAAAAAGGTCGTTTGTTAAGGGATACTTGGCGGCGCTTACGTCGTTTACTTACGACCTTTCGCTATGCGCTTTTGAGTGATAACTCAAAAACGGCTCAACCGATTTTATTCAATATAGTTTTCATTGAAAGTACTTATTAAGTCTCACTCTTTTGGTTTTTTATCAAGTTTTTTGGACCCACGGTTCAAAAGTTAGATGGGGGGGGGGGACGCCCTATTTTAAACTTTCACAATTATTATTTACGGAACTATTCGTTTTATTCAAAAAGTGTTTTCGAACACCTCTACTACTTTTGAAAGGCCTATCCAACGATACCCCATACGACAGGGTTGGAGCGAAAAAAATTCACCCCCCAACTCATATGTAGGGCAGGTACCCTAATAAAAAGTAATTTTCCAGTTTTTATTCTATCATTTTGTCGGAGTGATTAACGCACATACTCATACCAAATACCTGCTTTCTAGTGCTAACAGTCACTGAGCTAGATCGCGGACGGACGGACGGACGGACGGACGGACGGACATGGCGAAACTATAAGGGTTCCTAGTTGACTACGGAACCCTAAAAATGGATGATAGGTACCAACCGCGAACCGAGGAGGAAGCTATTTCAGTACTCTCTTTTATCACGGACCAACCAACACATGCGCGAATAGGATCCTGTCTCTTTACCCGTCAACACAGTTAATCTTCCTACATATTAGAGGGTCGACAATGCGCAATTGCGCATCGTGTCGTATACAATTTCATGCTGCGAGTTAAGAGTCCGGTAACGATTTGAAAACGAAAATCGCTAATAATGACATTATGCACATGAATTGCATTTGGTACGATAGCTTGAAGTCTTGTTATTGCAAAAATGTACTTTAGGTCTATATATATTAATATTTAATACCTTAAAACTCGATTCTTACAGAGCGTGTTTAGTGAGGACGTTGATTCGTGTAATTTTGTCGTAAGATTTTTAATTATTATTTGAAATGGATCCTAATATGTTTTATATTATCTGAATAAAGCATGAAATGAAGTTTATTTTTGTATTTTTATGTTTGTAAAATACTTTAGTATCTTTCCAAAAATATTACCTAAAATTCGGCAATTTTTAGCAAAATTGCTCTAGCAAAACACACTCTCTCTCAAAAAATATATATGAATTTGAAAAAAACTGTTACACTTATTCCTCAGGCGACTCATTTTCCAATGTATTTATATATTTTACGTACTTATATAACTTAATTTAAATCAATAAAAACCTTACTCTTTTCACCTCTCCAAGCAAAAATCGCGAAACAGGTGTTAGATTAGGGTGAATTATTTATAAATAAAGCATAAAATTAAAAAATCGTTGTATTTATTCCATCCAAAAAGAAACGATCTTTCATAATATGTATACAAAATTATAGAAGTTATGTTAGTTACTGCAAAATCGCATCAAAAAGTTGAGCGAAATCGAAAAAAAACACTACCGGACTCTTAAGGTACGGTTTAGGTACTTTAGGTACAGTCGCCAACAAATATCTGAACAACTCCTCTATTGTCAAGGCGATAAAGTGCATGTTCAGATATTTTTGAGAACCTTGACCGCTCTGATATATTTGATGGCGACTGTACTACACGGAGTTTTTTTTTTTTACTAGAAACAAGTAAACCCTTTCCTTGTTTTTAGTAAAGTTTAATTGTTTTTAGTAAAGTTTACTTGTTTTTAGTAAACTTTTACTTGTTTTTAGTAAACGTTTCCTTGTTTTCGGTAATCTTGTCCTGGGAATTACTATTTTTTATTTGTTTCTAGTAAATAAAATTCTCCGTGTATGGGAAATTATTCTCCGACGAGAACGTTTTCCATTTGGGTTTGCAATGCCGGTATTTTTCTAATTCCGAAACTCCCGGATTGCTATACCTTGTGCAATCTAAGAAGCGGTTTTTGACACCTGTCATCTTAGTACATTTTATAGCCTAAAATCGATTTTAGGATATGACAGGTGTCAAAAACCGCTTCTTAGATTGCACAAGGTATAGCCCTATTTCCCATACAAAACGTCGCCTAGTTAAGTACCCACAACACAAACCTTATTGAGCTTACTGTGGTCAAGGTTGGTTTGTGTAAGATTGTCCCATATTTTTTTAAACGGATGTGGAGGGTCTTTTACATTGGAATCTACTTTCAGGCCCGTTACACGTCACGACGCGTGGCAGGGCTGCACTGAGCCCAAAGTGTGCATGTCTTCACTGCGGCTTATAAAGATGAATGTAAAGTATTCTGTTAATATACGGATAAAAATATTTATTCCCTTTTTAAAAATTATATCACAACGGTATTTATACAAGTATAGTTCAAAATCTGTAAGAATGAACTTTTGACACATCGCAACACCCGTAGAACGTAAACGCGCAAGACACTTTGAAATTATAAACAAAATCCTATAACGATATTAAAGCTTGTCATGTATGTAAACCTAAAATTTCACCTTTCATAAACATAGCTTAATGAATGTTACATTTTTCCATATCTTAGTTATTGATTTTTTTATAATAACAATTTAGCATGCAAACAGTTACGATCTACGTCTTTTTGTTTTTAAATTTAGTGTTGTGACCATGACTGCTGTTCCGATTCATATAACATTTCATATAATCATCTAATATATAATAATAAATAAAAACCAAAACTAAATGAAAATAAACTGAAGTACGATGTTAAAAATGGAACATCATAAATAGTTATTTGTTATACAAGGGGTGAAAGTTGTATTTTACGTGCGAGTGTTATTTGAAACACGAGCTAGCGAAAGGATTCTATTATTGACCACGAGCGAAGAGAGTGGTTCAAAAATAGAATCCTGAGCGTAGCGAGTGCTTTAATACACGAGACGTAAAATAACTTTCACCCGTGTATAACACAAAACTTTTCACCTCACTACAGCGAGGAAAATAAGAAAAAGGGTGCATTTTGCTCGGTTTCCCGTAATTCCTCAGATGTTTAATACTTCTTCATCACTCGAATCACTAATTTTTAACAAAACAACCTAGAAAAACATGCGAATATTTAACGTTGATATGATGGATGAATTGAAATGAAAAGTTTTGACGTAAAAGGTTTTATTAAATGTCAGATGCGTTTTGTTCGTACGTAGACTTATTCGGCTGTCAGAACAATTTATCCGTTTTTACAAAAAGAATGAAGATTAATGTTGAATGCTGATATTTATGAATTAAAATAAAGTTGTAAGACTGTATTAAGTGTTTTTACTCGATGCAATTCATTAATTGCGATGTTAAAAATTCTGCACTTTTAACGTTTTACGTTTTGTTAGCTGTCAAATGTCACTTAAGCCACTTGTCACTTATGTCAAAACTCTTTCACCACATGTGGATAAAAAGCGATTTTCACAATAGATATTAAACAAACAAAAAGGGCTTTCCGAGCTAGTGAGGTGAAAACTTTCTTATCATATTATATTAATTATGGAAATGTTATTATGTCATACTCGTACATAATTAGTAGATAACAATTATTAATTTGAGAATATATAGGCATATAACAAGAAAAATCGGTTGTAATAAAAATCGATTCGAACGATTAATTAATAATCGCTAAATTTGACAAACGATGCGTCTTAGCCTCATCAGCTCATCACTAATTACGTCAAGACTCAAGTGTCAAAAGTTCATTCTTACAGATTTTGAACTATAGTCTGTGTAGACTCAAAAGCGTATTACCAAACCAATAACGCCACGCACTCGATAGTATCATTGGTATACGTAATTTACATAAAACATCCATTTTGAGCTTGTTACTATGTCCCACAGTCGCCGTCAAATAATATATCGGAGCGGCCAGGGTACCCAGAATCAAGGGGTTGTGGACTTAGAAGGCGAGAAAAATCCTCATATGGGTCTTGTTATATTGGTCAATTCGTTTGCAAGTAAATTGAGAGTTCTCAGTTCGAGGCGGACTACTAATATTATTTAGAATCAAATAGAGAGTTTTTCCGGTACCTGGTTAGGTTGGGACTTGGGAGTAATATCCATGCCAACTTCGTTCGTTAAGTCGCCTGTAACACAAAGTAAATTGGAAAATGTGTGTTGGCAGTACATTCCTCTGCCGCCACAACAATAATGGAGGATAGTGGCGAGGGCAAAGCGGTGCTCCGTTGGCTCTCCGACGCGGGACTTGCCTTCAACTATCTCAGCCGCATTCAATCACAACGAACTCAAGAAACCGGGGTGCAACCAGGTAAGCTACTTACTTCTTACATCAATAATATATGAACCTTATTAAAAAGGGTTTAATTTACTTTACAGCGTACACAAAAACAGTTACAGGTGTATTTGGAGCTGTGGGCAAGACTGGTCATGCCACCTTTGAGGCCTTTGGCGTCCAAATGGTTAAGAATATGTTAAGAAATAAAACCATGTGATTTGATCATTTGGCCAATGAGGTGCTATACGTAAATAACATTTTATGAAACTGCATCATTGGCTAAACGACTGACTAATGTGGATGGAATTTGGACGTATAATTAGCGATACCCTTAATCCAATGGTCATAAATGAGTCTGAGTCGCTTTTGGACGCACCTTTAAGATCTGTGCCCACTATTCCAAACCACGACCGTACCTGTACCGACACATTCAATAAAGTATTATTTGTACGAGTAACTATTAGCCACGACTGAAGCGTCCAGCATTCATGTTGAGAATATTTTGGCGGTGTGCCGGGCCGGTCTCAGCATGGCACGGTGTTACTCGTAAAACGATGTCTGACCGGGGCGCAAGCCCATTTGCTACGCGTTTGCAACATGGTTATAACCGCGTGTGCTTTCCCGAGATTTTGCTTCTGTACGTAATTTCGGACAAGCACTATACGCGTTACAAACTGGTATGCCACGGGTTACATACCAGTTGCTTACGGGTTACATATGGATATCATAGTTAAGGGATATAAACCACTGTTGACAGTGTTGATACCTGGTAGTGTGCACGGTCCTATAACGGTCATGGTTTAGTAGGAATATTACCACCACCACCACCACCACCAGACCAGAGACCGGAATTCTAGTAGCACTTTTGTGCTGTCTTTAGGGACTTCTCATTTATCGAAAATGAAAATGAAAATTGTTTATTATGCACATTTTAGGTACAGTATCATGCAAATATACAGTGGTTGTTTCACTAAAATCTACCTTACAGGCATACATAATGTGTAATTGTCTTAAAATCTACTTAATAACCTACTTATATGTATTCTAGAAATTCTTGTATGCTATAAAAGCATTCATCAATTATCCATTTTTAGAGCCTTTTTTAATTTTATAAATAGTAAAATCCGATCGACTTCCGATATGCATAATTACAGGATTAAACGAACTTACCTAAGTGAAGTTCTATCCTGATTATATGAAGTACTTGGTCCATGGTAGATTTGTAGTACCCTTAGTTCTGCCTAGAACGACGCGTTTTTCAAAGACTAAAAAAAAAATTCAAAATCCTGGCAACATAAACACCAATTGTCAGTAAGTTTAGAGCTAAATAAAACAAGTAATAGGGGAAGAAGTTAACAATAATAAATTATTACTATTAATGTTAACTTGGGAGGGAGGGAAGCTCCTACCATGGACCAAGTACTTCATATAATCAGGATAGAACTTCACTTCAGGTAAGTTCGTTTAATCCTGTAATTATATTCGTACTTGGTCCATGGTAGATTTGTAGATGTTTAGAGAGATCAACATCAAAAAACACTAACTATCCTTTTTAATTTACCTCCATGAGAAACTTGTAAGTATGTAAAGTTTAGCCCATAGTCACAGATTTGTAACAGTTGTGACCCGTATTCTTGGCAAACATTTAATGGCTTTCATCTTCAAAAATGAATATAAGTTAATAATATTCACATTGGAAATAGACGATTCAAATGCGGGCTTATGATTGACTAAAATTGACAATAGACTGATTTTTGTATTATAAATAAGATAACCAATATTTAATATATCATTCTTATAATAATATGGCTTCTTTATGCTCTAGGCACCTTCCTAAATCAGACTTATGTTGTTTGATAGGCCAAGTAGATAATGAGTAGGTTATATGTTTAGTATAGTATTATAGTAGGTACTTAATCAGGCAATTAGCATGATGTGCATAAATCCTAATCTGTTTGTACACGCTAAGAGAAGGTAAAAGAGTTCTGGAATAGTTGATTTACCTATATGTCCTATATCATTAGTAAGGTACGTCATAGGTAAGACCTTTTAATAAATGAAGTAGGTGGTCGGTACCTATGATTATTTTTTGGTGCTCAATTGAGTCTTTATATTTATTATATGACTTGTGAGCTAAAAACTATGCTTTTACTTTTAAAAAAGTCAATATTTTGGTGTCACAAGTTTCTTAGAAATAATTCTTATTATTATGGTATGGTAGCCTTACATCTAAGAAAATCTAAATATATTTATTATTTACTAAAATTGCTTCAATTTGAACTGTAAATATCATACACTATGCGATAGCCGCTCATTAATTTTGTTACAAGTATATCAATAATTTGGATGCGTAGATGTGACAGAACCGTTGAATAAATAACTCTTAGCCCTTTACCGCATGAATATTAAAAAGATTCTTTCAAATTTGAACTCTGATACATGTCGATAGAGTTGAAAATAATAACGGCCATATATGATTTCGTTTCGTATTCGGTAAAGGGTTAAGCTGCGTTAGACGCAATACCGGTATAAGTAAATTTTGTCCGTCTTGGCGGTGGCACTACCCTGCGAAATGCTACTAGCACAGTAGGTACCTACAAGTTGTTATGTGTATGGTAAAAATATATTATTTAAGCTAGAGTCAGGGTCGACTATTAGCTTATCTAACCTACCTATAAATAGATCAGTCAATATACAACATACATTTATTTTGATATACTTTATATTCAATTCTTAATATATGGACATCATTAAAAACGATAAATAAGTAAAGAAATGAAATTATGATACTTATAGGTATGGCCACTTTCTTTTACAGTATACCTTCATCCTAGTTGGTATATTATTTTAATGATACCTATAGTTATGAGTTATGAAAGTATATATCCATTTATCATAAAAAAAATATATATATATATTTAAAAAACCTTCTATCAATCTTTAATGATTATTCATATTCACTCTCCAGGTGGTTACCGCTACTAATAAATGTTTACCAGTTTAACAACTATCCTTAAAGAAGAGACGAAAGTCTAAACCAATCAGAGTGATGGATTTTCGATTTTGATTTTCGGTCAGATCAGCGATGATTTTGTTGACCATATTTATAATATGATCAGGCTTGAGTGCATCTATTTTAAAATGAGAGAGTATATTCAAAGAAAAGAACCATGTTCTCACTGTCTATAAGGTCATTTTTACATTTGACATATGTAGAATATCTATCATCATATCATCTGCTTATTATTTTACCATTTTTTCATTTTTATATCCATGTTATTTTAATGACAATTTTAAAATCCAGACAGTATGTAGAGGTTTTAGTCAGATTAAGGTTTATTATATTTTTCCAGTTTGTTATATTGTTGATATATCAACTTAATACAACCTGCTCATGATTGTGCAGGTACCTAGATCATTAATGTTAAGTAGGTACTTTTCTCAAGCCATTTTGACAACAGGTAATGATAATATGACACTCATTCATAATATATTTATGAAAAAAATAGATAGTGAAGTTCATAAGTAACTTGCCCTCCATCAGCAATTCATTGTCCTTTCATAAGGTAGGTATAGGTATTTTATTTTTGAGTTAAGCAAGATACTTCTTATGTCAATTACTGAATCTAAATTTTAACTGGCCTTATCATCTGGGACCCGACCCCTCGCTGTAAGGGAGTGAGATTATTTAGGAATTCTAAGATTCTTTTACTAGGACAGTTATAAGGTTTCAATCCTCTTACTCATGTAACATGATAAAAATAAATAAATAGTGAATACACACTATTGATAGGTACCTACACTAGGTATTATATCCACACAACACCTCTCTTAGAAAAAAGCTTGCTGACTTAAAATTTCCTTAGCATCTAAATATGTATGATATTTACACATATATTTAAAAATGTTTCTGATACATAAAAAATAATGAACACAAATTTTTTTATTTTTTTTTTGGTACAATGTCGATTAAAAATGAACTGATAAAGTACATCAAATGGATATTTCTGTGTCTTGCAACAATAAAGGATAAACATTTTTTAATTTACCCACTTGTCAGTCATTATGGTTGTATATATTTTTGGATACCTGTGTATACCCACCTATGGATATAATTTATACCATAAAAGTTGATAAAGCTTTTAGATCCTCAATCCATACAAATCTCTAAAATCAGTGTAACTAAATAAATATATTGGATCTATCATTTTTTGATGACTATTGGAGTATTGACCACCATAATTATGTAATTTTAGCAAGTAGGTACAGGTAGACATATTATAAAATTGTTATTAAAATGTAGTTCTGTGATTACTTCAAGTTGATCAGTCATCAATCTTGTTTGCATTAAAAACTACCACATATTTCACCTGTTCTGTGACTGCTTCGGAATGTATTATTCATGTGAAATTGTTACAAGAGCTTGTTTTAATATTTCGCCTAACTTTCTTTAAAAAGTGGTGAAACAATTAGTTCTAAACTAATCTTGGTAGAAGAAGCGCATCAGAAGTCAGCATTTTTAAATAAAAAAGGCCAGAATAGGAGTAATCTCCATTTGACTTATTATTATTGACTACTAAATAGTATAAACATGTATGGATTTATTTATGATGATATGATTATAAAGATAATATGAATGTATGCATGTATTGCAAAACTTTTGTGACTTAACTGAAGTTGGTTCCGCTAGCGTCCATAGGCTAGGTCGTGATAGATTTGCACCACTAAATGGGTCAAGACCATTTAAAAATCAAGTAAGTACTTACCAAAAGAATGTACTATTCCATTTATTGTATAAACCACTTACATCAGTCCATATTTGAATAATATTAGGAATGTTTAAAAACAAGAGATCTTTTAACTCTCTTGAGCATTCATTTTACTTGTAGTTCACAATAGGGTATATACTGTAGTTCATACAAGAACATTAAGTACCTGTTCAAGGTCATTGACCTCAATATCCAAGAGTATAAAAAGTATAAAAACTACTCATATGAGGGACGGTAAAGTTTATCTGTGGAACTTCCTGTTGTGGTAAATACTTCAAAAAGGCTCATTATAATTCCAAGTCAATATAAGCTATGCTTACCTGACTGTCTTCTTGGATTAAATATAAATATATGTTACACATAGTGTAAAAGAGTCTAGGTAATCTGTTATTCGGGCCTCCTTATTTCTTCCTCTTCCATTCTCTTCTGCGTGTTCTTCTGGAGTAAACTTTCTTATGCACTTATAAGTCTGAAGTTCATTTCAGATCATAATAAGTAATTTTGAAAATCAAATTTATTCACATTAGTGAAAAGTAAGGTAATCCGGGATTCTCCAAATATGAGTGTTCATTCCAACCCAACTGTTTAGAGTTTCAACAACAATATTAAAATTGTTGCCATGGTATCACCTTGATTTAAACATATGTGTTGAAATATAAGTATCCTTGCCCAACGGGAGGAAGTCAAAAAACAAGTGATGAAAAGGTAATATATATGTACCCCTGTAGTGATAATTTCCTTCTTCTAAGTCGAATCCTCATGACTGAGGGCTGTGTGGCCAATTTCTTGCTTGCTTGGGTGAAGCTTTCTCGATAATAATTTATAGGTAATACGTGGAAACCCTTCATTCTCTCCCAACGGGAGGAAAAACATAATATAACATATTATGTTAAACAATTACACTTTTAGAAATTGTGTTATAGTTTCACACAAACGGGTAGTTCCCAACGGGAAAAAGATGAGACGTGTCTCACCATAACCCATTACGACACATAAATATGTGATAATGCTAATCTTCGTAATATTGAAAGTTTTTGGGTTATTTTCTCGTAAATATTGCCTTTCCAACGGGAAGGTTGACCAGTATAACATACTAGATCGTAAGTGACAGTGTTTAAAACAAATATTGCCTTTCCAACGGGAAGGCTGACCAGTATAACATACTAGATCGTAAGTGTGTTTAAAACTGCAAAGTACTGCAACGCAGGTTTAGTGAGGTTATGATAAAAAAAAATCTTATTCATCACCTTTTAAGTCCCTGTTATCTAGGTAACGTTTGTTTTTCTATCGAAAGCGCAGTATATAATGGGACGCAATAATATTATATGAGAAATAGTAATTTAAGTATGTGATATGCACTTTGTTTTGATGACACAAGCACGTCGTAGAATCACATAAACATTTCATTGTTTTTCGATTTTCATGATACGTATTCTTTTCGAAGTAAATCAAGGAGCTTCCATTTATTATTTTAGACATAATTCCTGGTCTAAATTCCTGAAATTCACTAAAAAACTGATATTTTCGGATTTCGCGTTACGTTCGTGACGGCGCGAAACTAAAGACTGACAATTGGTGTTTATGTTGCCAGGATTTTGAATTTTTTTTTTAGTCTTTGAAAAACGCGTCGTTCTAGGCAGAACTAAGGGTACTACAAATCTACCATGGACCAAGTACGAATATAATTTATATCGATAAATACAGAATACAGTATTTAAAATACGAGTATGATTAAAAGTGGAAGAATAGTATCAAGAATAAGCGATCTCTTAATGACAACATTTTGGAAATTTTAAATGGGAATCAAAATAAATAATAATATTTGAATGTTCCTTATAAATAATTTGTGAATTTCTTATACCTTTAACAAAAAATCAAAAGAAATCGCAAACAGAATTGCTATCGAGTGTAACGATATCATGGTACAGTACTGGCCATTAATCTGATGGCCTTTGATCAGTACTTTTATAGACATATGAAATTGTTATCTAATATTGGTTGTTGTCAAATATTATCTAAAAGAGATCGCTCTATAGCGATAAGACCACCTGTTGTTTACCTCGACTTTTAATCTTATTAATATGTTGTGTTCTATAATGGATAGATAAAATATCTATATCCGGAAGTCGATAACGGAGTGGACAAGCTCAAAGCTCAAAAGTGGTACGAGAATACCGGCCTTTGTTGGGTACCTATTTAGCCTAATACTATATAGTCTTAGCTAACTGTTTTTGCAGCACTGCCGTTGAATCGCAACTCCAACGCTGTCGCGTCACAAACCCTCTCCGAGCACCATTATACACCGTCCATCCATGAACCGTCTGCCAGCACCAATCAGGTACAATACGTACAAAGTAAGTTTGGACTTGACAGATAATATTCATCCACTTGATATTCTACCTTAACATAAATGAAATAAAGTCCAGGTTCAAAACACGGCACCAAACGGTGTGATGCTTGTAAAGTTGACTTTATGATTATGACAACAAAATGAAGATTCAAGTGCATAAAACTCATATGTCAATCGCAAACTGACTTTAAAACAGGTGTATTCATTTACTAGCAACAACAGCCACTCAAATATATTTGTCCGATTTTTCAGGTCTTACGATTAAAATAGAATTACAATAATGATAATCATCATTCGGATGTCAGAAGTTGTACCTAGAAACAATTGGGAATGAGGGTCGTACGAATTAGAAAGATAGTCTCTTACGAGTATTAGGTCAAAGCAAATATCATGAAGCTAAATAAATAAGATAATGCCCTCAGGTACCCCACGGCGGCGTCGACACGTCCACTCACGCCAGCAGGCACACCGAGTTACCGCCACAGCGGCAAAAACCATCCTCAGGTCATCTAGTCTTTTATCAAAAATGTTACTATAACCACCTTCCTACCAGGTTAAGCTAAGTTTTTACGGTCCATACTGACAATCAGTTACCTAATCTTACAGATTATTCAGTAAACTTTACCGTTATCTCAGTACGCTACCCGATTTATTTTTGTCAGTGCAGGGAGTAAAGCAACTTAGAATTTGTTTTATCATTTTGCCCACTATTTTCGCGTTCGTTGGTAGATCATCGAACTAGCGAAGCATAAGCGAAGTGATTTCTTACAAACAATTTCTGGCTACTGGGACGTCTCGGCATTTCGATGGCCCGAGCATTGACTCGCTTATATGTGTATTTTCAATATGATTTCCCATAAATAGACTCAGAGTAGACAATAGACAATATGCGACGAAGATTAATATGTGTTAAACCGTTCGATATTGCCAAACTATACTATGCCAGATGTTTTAAGCAGCATCCTGATAAAGTCCTATGCGAGAGAGGCACACGGCACACGGCAATGTATACGCTCCCCCAGGTGAGCGGGAGGTGGGGGGTACCTAGAGTACCTATATTAGTATTATTAATGAAACATTTATTCCAGTCCCCCAACAATCCCAGGTCACAATACCCCCAAAGAAGCGGCATCACCATCGGGACAAGCCCATACCCTTAGCGACATCCAGCCCCAATGCCAGTAGATACAAGGAAACCCACAGAAGACTACGGAAAAAGAAAGAAGCCAACGAAGTTAATTCAAAAGAAAAGAAATATTCTGAGCCAGGGGGACGTGTGAGGTGAACAAATTATTGTATTCCGACTAGATACATCTTTATGATGCAAATTCATAAAAGTTTTAGTGTTTCGCCTAGCGTGTTAACAAACTCTTACGTACCGAACAGTACAGGCCATTGAGCATTTTGTAGCAGTATTTATAACTTATGTGTAAGTTAAGATTTGAAAGTAATAATAAAAATCGGCCAAGAACGAGTCGGACTCGCGCACGTAGGGTTCCGTACCAATATCTATAAAAACGGCAATAAAATCATGTCTGTTGTGCGGGAGCCCCCCTAACTACTTATTCTATACTGTTTTTTTGTATTTTTTTCAACACACTTGCTTGTAACGAGGTACTTATTCCACCGCTTTTAGGCTCATAATCCTAGATATTAAACACGCGTGCTTTTCACGATAATTATATAACTAGTGCTATAATGTAATAAATCCCATCAAGTGACGTTGGTATTCTAGTACCAAGTCTTATGTGCGCAGACAGAGGCGATTAAATTTAGACGGGTATTATTTTTATTTTTTCTAAACTGATTATGAGTTTGCATGGCAAAAAAGTAAAAATAGTACACATTTACGAGAAAATACAAATTATAAAATCCTAATTGTGACAAATAATCATTTCTAGTAATTATTTTACTCATAAATCTCATAATACACAATAGATTATGTTTTAAACACAAATTATGTTTTAGTATTGGCTGTTTGTCATAAACCTTTGCCTCAAGGGGCGCGTGAATGCAAAAAAATGGGCGCCATATTAAAAGTTTACTTGAAGTTACAGTTTATTTGTTAGATTTTTCTAGTTGTGTTTTATTATTATTAATTTAAACAATTTATACTTTAAATGAGTAAAAAACCAACTTTAGTGTTCATTTAACCTCCGGGTCCGGATATGTTTTCAAAATGTCATTCCTACAGACTAGTAAAATGTTGTCATAAAAATCGAGTGAGAAATACATGCAAGGAAACATTCTAACTTATTTGACAATAAATGTGAAGTGTTGGATTTTATGAAATGCTTCGAAAAAGAGTTCCAGAGAAATAGATCCAGTCAATAACATCAAAAAACAGGTTAGTTAATTTAATTAACAAAGTCAGTAGGTACCGCTATCCTGTAAGCATTCTGAAAATCAATGTATTTATCAAAAGTTATTTATTACTTACAGTTTTCTGTTTTTTCCTCGCAAGTGTGTTGAAAAACGTCGTATGAAACGCGTGTGCCTGATCATTACATAGCTCGGTTTCCTTGTGCACACTCACTTCGTTCGTGCGCACAATAGCGCCTCATATGTAATGATCAATTTAGCACACTTGTATCATAATGTACTATTGTTAAAGCGGCAACAGAAATACATCATCTGTGAAGTTTTCAACTGTCTAACTATCACGGTTCATGAGATACAGCCAACAGACACAGACGGACAGACGGACGGACAGCGGAGTCTTAGTATAAGGGTCTTGTTTTTACCCTTTGGGTACTGAACCCTAAAAAACAGAAGCTTTAGACTGTTTTGAAACTGCTAGCCGGCTTTATCTCAGTCATTTTCGCAGCTTCGACTCTTTGAACAGTGGAGCCCGGCCGTCAGCTAAAACAATAGAGAACAAAAACGTTTTTCGAGATATATTTCGGCACGCACAAGAACCTTTAGTAAGTATTTCAAAGTACAGTACTATAAGGCATCGTCTTAATGAAGTGCGAATGGGCGATCATCGTAAGTTCGCGCGAAATGCAAAGCGACTACGTGACTATCGCAAGTTCGTCCAAATTTTACTCGTGCGAACTAACTGACAGTCACGTCACGCGAACTTAGTTCGTACGATAGCGCCATAACTCGAATAAGTGTTCTAATACTTCTAATTATTGCGCCAATCGCGTCGCGCATTAGCGCGATAATCGCGTCGCGCATTCGGACGATTATCGAGTCGCGCATTCGAGCTATAATAGCGTCGTGCGGTATGTGTAAATAAAGTACTGTATATAACTAACTCAAGATTTTAAAGGAGGAGGTTCCAATTCATCGGGATCTTGGTTTTTTTTGCTATTTTTTTATGTAGGTTCACCGATTATTCGAAGACGGCTGGACCGACTTGGAAAATTCTTTTTTGTTTGATAGAGTATACTTTACAGTGGGTCCCATTGTCACCAGGTCCAGATACTCCAGATCTGATGATGGGATCCTAGAGAAATCAAGGGAACTCTTCATCCATTATAGGCACACCTATAGTGATTTCACTATTTTTTTACAGCAACTCGGACACTTCCTCTTGGAATACCAGATGTTAAGTGAAGTCGCTTCTTTTTTGTTTAAAATTGTAGTATGTTTCGTAAGACACCTTCACCTATAACTACCTCAAAATTCGGCTATACACGAATTATTTTCACTTTAAATTATATTTGCAGCACGCTCTTGGCGTCACACAACAAGCGCCGTATTAATAAAGACAAATATGAGCCTAATTAAAAGAAAATAACTTCCTGTCTACAAAAAAATATATATATTTATTAATTACCATGTGAAAACATGTACTACGGGTGGTCACGGACGGGGGAGATAATTTTTAGGAAAATCACGTATAGGTACATGTTTCCTTATCAGTTTCATTTCTTAACCTTTTGAACGCTTTCTCTCTCGCATCAAAATGAGGCATACACGCCAACATCTCAACTAGTCAGAGTAAAATTGCTTTGACAGCGTCTGCCATAGCCACTTGGTCTTGGTAAGCACGACAGTACTCGACCACTTTAAAGACTTTTTTATACTCGGCGACTGTAATACTCGAATTGAGATTGTGGTGGCGGAACTACTAGCGCATACTTTTTGATAGAGCTTCTATCTATGGTCGCATATTGTAGCATCCATAACAATTACAGAAAGGATTTCCATACAATATTGTGAAACTGTTGTCGGGCCCCGCATTGCGTGTCGCCGCCGGCACAATCCACCGGGAGATCGAACGTTACTCAATTACATAGAAGCAGTAGGTTGTGCACGGCTTTCGTCGAACTCAATTCTTACCGGCTTGCTTAAGCACTCGTATAAAAAGTATTGCGTGCAACGGTACATAATAAGGGTTCTTAAAATTCTCGGGTCTGTTTTTACAAAATTCGGCTTCGCCTCATTTTGTAACTTCGACCCTCGAATCTTAAGAACCCTCATTATGTAACTGTTGCACAAAATACTATTGGCGTTCAATTCAAAGGGTTAAAAAGAACAGTTGCCGGTAGCTATTTAAAGATACTTCTTTTTTAGACGGCGTTTCCAGCTTGTTCAACGATTCAGGAGAGATATAAGAAGCATGTAAAGAAATACCATACCGTAAGTATACTCTTAACTCAGGGTGGGCCTAATAAGGAGGTCTGGGTGTACTTTGCTAATATAGTAAATAATAGGCGCATAATACCAAACCAATTATAATATGGGAAAATAAGAATCACAATAAGATTCGAAGACCGAAAGGGAAAGACATTTTGACAAAGCATATTAGACAAGGAGTATGTTGAAACTCTTTCGAAACCTAACGACAAAACCCAGTTGAAATGTTGATTATGTCTCATGTATTTTTTATACAAAAATCTCTATTGTAATATTGTAAAATCGAAAGTAACTCTAGTTCTGCCTGTTCATCTCTTCACGCTTTACATACTGAATCGATTTAAATTAAATTAATTTGATATAAAAAGTTTGAGTCCCAGGAAAGGACATCACAAGGATAGTCATTTATCAATATCACGAAAATCGATCCTTAACCTTTTGAAAGCGAAGAACTCTATAGAAAATATCGTGACCACAGCAATAATCTCTAAATAAATAATGTAATACTTCTCGGGTCAGAGGTGTAGGGTTAGAACCGGTGGTAGTTTCTTTTCTCTCTGACGTTCATAAGTGCATTGTAATGTGCCTAAATTGAAGAATAAATATCTTTTATCTTTTTTTTTTAATCAGAAGTGTTATGGCGTACGATGTCAATGTAAAGCTCGAACTTTGAAGTGAGGTTTAAATCCTGACCAGAAACATATGACCATGCGCCATGTTGCGGAATATCATTGGAACTAAATTTTTTGATAAAAATTCATACTAAACTCAACTGTCACCACATACATGAGAAAAAAGCGCCCTCTTGACAATGGGCACATATTTCTGGTCAGGCTTTATATTGGTTCGCTTCCGTCCGTCGTCTTGGCGTGTGAGTGGCGTTTAATTTGCGTATAACGTATGGCGTTCAAAGACTTAAGGGTTAAGGGGGTTAAAAAGGGGAAGGAATTGTATGTGATCTAATTTCATGTTTACCATTAAGTTTTATTCAGGTGCGTAAGCTGCGGGCATTTGCTAGTATTTACTGATAATAAGGTAAAAGTGAGTAAGGTTATTAGGGCCGGCGAGGGGCTTCCCATAAATAATGATAATGAACCCATAAATACTTCCAGACCACCTCCAAAACTCCTTACGTGGACTTCGATAACCTGGCGCCGTGCAGAACGTGCTTACAGAAGAGACCGCGCGTCTGCTCAAGAGGGACCTGTAATACTTAGTTCTTTGTGTATACAAGGTGTAACAAAAATACTGGTGATCCTTTAAAGGGCATAATTGGTATCGTATTCTAATTACGAAAAAGTAAGAAAACATTTTTTTCGCGCGAAAAAAAATTCTGGTTTAGTATGGAGGGTCGGCCGGTTGGGAGGTTGGGACCACCTGCCCCATAGAAAAAAAAATTTTTTTTCGCGTCCAAAAATTTTTTCTCCTACTTTTTCTTAGTCGTAATACGATACCAATTATGACATTAAACGGATCACCAGTATTTTTGTTACACCCTGTAGTGTATTCATCCTTACTTGACTTATCATTTAAACAAACACATCTCAAAAACCAAAGCCTCTGGATGAATGGGAATCTTGCTGGTCCGCCTACTTTTACAGAATTTGAAACAGCCGTAAGAAAACGCGATTTTTACGCAAGGTTTACAAGTATGGCGGACCTGATATTCTGAACTGAACAAGCCCTGAATTAATTCTTAAGGCCGAGCCACACCCGCAGCGTGCGCGTAGACGTACACGTAGATGTACACATCCCACTGCGTTATAAAATAAGAAACCGCACGCGCACTTCATGCTGTTACACCGCACGCGCACGCGCACGTCACGCACTTCACGGAAGCGGTGTGACATGTCTTATGAGAATTCTAATTTTACGACGCAGTGGAACGTGCACGTCTGCGTGCCCATCTACACACCCGCAGCTGGTGTGACTCGGCCTTTACAGGATTTGGGAAGAGACTATGCCCCAGGAGTGAAAAAATGCCACCAAAAAATGCAAACTCTACAAAGGCAACAACTAGATTGTACCGGCCGAACCTCCTCATTTTTTTAAATGATTTTTATTAATTATTATAATGTTCGAAATTTTAATGTACTTAAAGTAATGATCACCGACGAGTAATATTTAAGATGCACAGATACAGGTTTGTAAGCCATTATTAGGGTACCGCGTCTGATCTGATCACATATGAATGCAATAATCAGGGAACCCTCTCCATACATTGCCTCGTCTCCAAAGCTCTCTCTACCCTATAGACGAGCTGGCAACGTCACAAGCGCGCGCAGCGAGTCTAGAGCAGCGGTAAAGGGGCGGGGGTGGACTGAATGACAAAGGACCATGAGCTGGCGTGGCAACATGGCTTTTTATAATGTCGAGGGTAGCAGATAGACGAATCACAAAACATTTCGCGGTCCGCTATTTTTGCAAACGAACATCTCATTGGAGTCTGCTCTATTACATGCTTTTATACAAAAAAAAATTATTTCGTTTTAGGTTTGCTCTTGAAAATGCTATTTTAGTTTTCAACCGACTTCAAGATTTCGAAGGAGGAGGTTCACTATTCGTCGGATGTTTGTTTTTTTTTGCTTTTTTTAAATTATTTTTTTAATGTATGTTCACCGATTCGAAGATGGCTGGACCGATTTGGAAAATTCTTTTTTTGTTTGTAAGAGTATAATACTCTACAGTTGGTCCCATTGTTACCAGGTCCTCCTCGATGTCTCCAGGATCCCATCATCAGATCCGAAGAAGAGAAAATTAAAGGTATGAAGGAATCAGAGAAATTTTACGAAACTACGGAAAAATTCTATAATGATTTACAGTTTTTAAGGAAGATTGATAAAGAACGAGAATTGGACAATATCGTTACGCAGTTATATAAAATAAGACTTAGTAGACCGCAAAGTAATTATATGTACAGGGACTTATTAAAAATAAAAGCGTTTGAACTACTTGATAGGCTTCCAATTAAAAGTATTGGAAATATATATGAATATTTGAACACATTGTCTGACGAACTAGCAGATAACTTAATAAACGTATCTACAAAAGGCATGGATGAAGAAAAAACGAAGAGTCAAATTAAATCTTTACTTAACGATAAAGTACCGGAAGATAAGCTCAAAGATATTAGCGAACATGTACTAACATTAGCCAATCCAAAAAAAGTTACAAAAGAAGATTTACGCGATATTCTTGATCACTCTGGTATTTCTCACAATCGCAGAGAGAAAATTGAGGAAGATTTAAGTGAATTACTAAATGATATAATTACAAAAGGCATGGAGGAAGATAAAGCAAAAAGACACATTGAATCTTTACTAAAAGAAAAGACACCAAAAGAAAAACTCGAAGATATTACTAAACGGGTGCTAAATATAGCGGATCAGGTAAAACCGATAAATTTAGAAACTAAAGAAAGTACCCAAAACGATTTACAAATCAAAAACGCAGGAAGAGTAGAACAAGGTCAACATTCCATTAAAAGTATGGACGAAAATCAATCTCAAATTCAAATCAAATCAGTTCTTAAAGATAAATTTTCAGATAATAAGCTAGAAGATAGCAAACAGGTGCTTTTATTGGCCAAACAACAAGAACCAATTCAAGTAAAATCTCCAGAAAACCTAAAAGATAGCTTAAATGACTTACATTATCAAACAAATGATCTACATACCCGTACTAAGAAAAGAGTGCAAAATGAGGAAAGTTTACATGGCATTCCAAGCGATGAAATTACGCTCGGCAGGGACACAAATAAGGCTCAAAATTACATCTATGATTCACTAAACCAGATGTCCACGTCTAAGTATTCAGAAGGAATAAAGAGTTCTTTCATGTCTTCAACAAATCATTTGAATACCTCTGTTAAAGATTGGTGTGAAGCATTACAGATAGATCAAGGAAAGAAACAAGACCTCGCTAATAGAATCATGTTGAAAATTGGGGAGATGAATTTGAACCAAGATATATTAAACGACGATTTACTATATGGTGAAATACTACAGGATTTTATTGACCAACAAGTAAATGAATTGCAAATTGATAAACAAATTAATAATGCAGATAAAAAAGATCTTTTTGAACAAATCAAGCAAATAAAACAAAAAGTTCAAGACGATTTTATCAGTAGAAGGTATAAACAACAGCTACGTGATACTGTATCGAACGTCTTGCCTGCTAGAGCGAACCCAACGGTAGAAGATATCGCGTCATTTGAGTTGATGAAAGAGAATCTAGCAGATGCTTTTATAAATCTAAACTATTCGATAGATGATGATGCAGCTAGAATAAGATTTAAACTCAGAATAATGGATGAAGTGAACAAATACGTTAAAGGCTATTTAAGACGATTTCCAGCAACACCTCTTAGTACTAAAAAGCTTAACGAGGACTTACATAATGCTTTAAAGAATGTGCCAGTACCAGATGACGATACAATGCGAACTGAGGTAGAGTCTGTGCGAATGAAAGGTATCATAAATGACTGGTTAAAAACATTGCCTATGAATAAACAATCTAATTCAGAACAATTACATACTAATAAAATAGTAACACTTATGGCGCAAAAGCTGCAACAATTAGAAAACGAGTTTCGCACCGATTTTGAAACAATCGCAGTTACAGAGATTGCTTTATATTTAAAAAAACTTCCTTTAAAAAATAAAAATAATTTCCCTGAAATGGCAAACAAATTGGTTGAGAAAATCAAAAATACTTCCGAATCACGAACATTCATCGAAGGGTCGAGATTTAATCTCACTGGCGATTTTTTATGTGAAGATTTTCCAATGTCACGCGCTCCAGGGAAAACGTTCTTTCCATCAAGTGGATTAAGCATACAAGACCAGGAAAGAATGCAAATGATAACAAAACGGTCACTGCTTTGTGAAGCTAGTACTGGTACGCAATCACCACGTTGTAGGGATGCCGCTGTGAATCCACCACCTTTAGATGACGAGAGTCAGACAGAAATGCCCTGCCTCAGTCAATATTGTCCACGTACAAAGAAGCCAGCACACGTGTGCTCTAAACCCGCCTCTATACAACCCGATCGAATACCAACTGGCACTCGTCCTGGCCCATCTGCTGTGAGCCCATCTGACTTGTCCCCATGCGCCCATGTTAAATATGTTGTCTGGGATTCATGCTTAGATAATAAAGTAGAAACCGCGACTCAAACCCCTTCTGGAGAATCTAGAAAAATCTTTATACCTTCGTCTCCATTAAATTCCGAGTGTATATGTCGCCCTCGATCATGTACAATACCACAAAGAGTACCTGTTAAACCGCACTCACGCCTAGAGTATGCCACTTGTCGTAGATCGACACCAAGAAGACAACTCTCTAGTGAATGTACAAACGAGTACTTCATCCGTCCGAAATACGGTCCGAGACTTCCCATACTTGAGAGAGAACATTTAAGAAGTAGTCGCAAGAATGTTTGCCCAAGTTGTGATCGGATGAGATCACCCTGTGAGTTGTCTCAGGAAAATCCCACGACGAGCCGCAATAGATGCGCCCCGGTTCAAGTCTGTCCACATCCTGCTTTTCGTTATTTTAAATGATCGTTTTTGTTCAGTTTTGTCCGTGGTATTTTTTTTACTAGTAGATGTCCAATCCTGTTTATTTAATCAATAAAACTTTTTTATTTCGATTTTTATTTCAAAGCTATTTTTGGCAACAAAATATGTAAAAAACACGATCTCTAAGGTTTCTTTTCCTGAATCCAAATCTATATAGGCAAAATATTACACTAGTTATATTGCGTTCTTTCAAATGGTAAAAGTTTAATTAAGATTGAAAGAGGGTGACTACCACAAACTAACTGAAAATACATAGGTACCAGAGCTGCCAACCAACTTTTCGCAAAAATTTCATTTGGCCGAATTTCCATTTCCCAATTTTACATAATCCAACCTAACCTAACCCAACCTAGTAGGTATAGTATGGTCTAATTTAAAAAAAGTATGGAAGTAACTCGTGTAGTCGTGGTTCTTTTTGGATTCGTTAGAGGGCGCAACTAGATTGTTTCCCCCGAGTTGCACCGTTTCTGTTATATACGGAAGACTGTTAAATTTTAGGTGTAAACTATAAAGTGCTGCAGCTTAGTTAGTGTATAGAGAACAGCTTGGTGCATAGTGTATCTTAATTAAAAAGATGTGCGATGTATGACACCCTTTAAAAAAATTTTTTTTCGATTGCGGCTCGAGGATAAGTCAGTCGGTTGGTGCGACTTCAAGTTAAGCTTTTTAAAGCATTATAAACATTCAGTTAAATTTGCACGCCTGGGCAAATTATGGAACATGTATTTTTGATTATTTTGTTATTTTAAATTGGAAAGGGAAATTAAGAGACACGTGAAAATTTTAAGAACAGTACTTATCTAAAGACACTACATTTGCACTAAATAAAAAATAGGATTTTTTTACCGGAAGTTTGTCAAAAAGTAAATATAATTTATTGCAACGAACTGCAAGCAACGGTGGGTGGTAGCACGCGGCGCGGGGCGCGCGGGGCGGGGAGATAGCGCAGCGCGCAGCAATTGCTTTACTCCCGCCGTACGTTGAGACCGTTCGTTCGACACTTTTAACGGGCAACCAGCATAGATCTCATATAAGTTAGAGATACCCAATCAGCACGCCAAATGTGGCACAGTAAAACGAGCCGAAGAGAGCCGAGCAAAGCCCGATCGTTCCGGGGACGCTATTCACACAGGACTAACAAACGTTTCGTTAAAATATTAACAGTGTAAGTGAGACTAGGGCACAATTGGCGTTAGGAAGTAAAAGTTTCATAAATATAAACCGAACTGACAGCATTGAGGCATAAGCCTAGTGGAGTAATTGTTGTTTTATTTAAAGTCAAAGTCAAAGTCAAAGTCAAAGTATTTTTATTTGTGAGTATATGTCAATCTGATTACAGTGGTGGTAAACAATTAATATATGTAGCACTATACCCTGCCTGATGGCGTACAAATACTTGATTAATGTATTCTTACATACTAACATGCAAAATGTATACAAAACTATACTTAGTTCATTTTAAAAGTCATGTCATATTGAATAAGTTACTTATCAAAATTATACAGGAAAAACTCAGAAATGGAATAGAAACAATTTTCAATCAAAAATGTCAAGAGTTTATGCTTAAATTGATTTAGAGGTAATATTCTAAAATCGATAGGCAATTTATTATAGATCTTACTAGCTAAGCCGAATACACTTTTGCGCATTAGTGCAGTGTTTGCGGAAACAGGAAAGAGATTCGGGGGTATCTAGAATTTCTATGAAATACATCAGAGACCGTCTTGAATAGTGATGGGTTTGTTTTAATGTACATCGCAATTTCTAAAATATAGAGGCACGGAACTGTCAAAATATTTAAATCTCTAAAATGAGGTACACAGCTGTCAGTCATTATAAGTCCTCGAATAGCCTTCACGCATCTTTTCTGCGCTATAAAAACGGCATTCCTGTTTCTTGAATTACCCCAAAAGAGGATCCCATAGCGTAAGATCGAGCCAACGTAACCATGATATGCCATCATCAGAGTCTCCGTACTAGCTTGCTTAGAAAGTTTGTACAAAGCGAAGGCATATTGATAGAGCTTTTTACATACTAACTCAGTGTGAGCAGACCATTTTAATTTGTTGTCAATTTGAACTCCCAGGAATTTCGTATCACTCACTGATTCAATTACCGTTCCTTCAAAATTACATTCGATGGGTCTCGGAACTTTTCTCTGATAAAAGTGCATTATTTTTGTTTTATTTAAATTTATCGTTAAATTATTGTCCCTAAGCCACCCAATCATAGTATGTAAAGTATGATTAATTTCATATTCATAATCCATATCATTTTTACAGTTAATAATCACTGTGCTGTCATCAGCATAGAGCACCATTGGATATTTAATGTGACGGGGGAAGTCATTAATATAAATTAAGAATAACAACGGACCTAACACGCTTCCCTGCGGTACTCCATACATTAAATTTCGCATACCGGACCTGTAACAAACTTGCATTTTTGACTTTAAACATACTTGTGATAATTCAGTGTACTGTTTTCTGCCGGTTAAATATGGGGTGTACCTCGGAATTCCTCATAACGTTTGTCCTAAAATCACTTGCCCTAACCGTTTTGTCCTAATTGTCATTTGCCCTAATGATCAATTACCCTAACAGTCACTTGTCATAATGTAATGAATGTCCTAATGCTCATTTGTCCTAAAATTGTTTACCATAATGTTCAAAAATCCTAATTTTATTTGCCATAACATTTGAAACCCCTAATGACATTTGTCCTAAAATCACTTACCCTAACCGTTTTGTCCTAATTGTCATTTGCCCTAATGATCAATTATCCTAACAATTAATTGTCATAATGTAATGTTTGCCCTACAGCTCATTTGCCCTAAAAATTCTTACCATAATGTTCGAATATCCTAATTTTATTTGCCATAACGGCGTAGGTTAGGGTTATTTTTTTGATGACCCTAAAAACGAAACTGCTCCCAGAGATAGGGAGGTTAGGGTTATTTTTTTTGATGACCCTAAAAACAAAACTGCTCCCAGAGATAGGTTGGTTAGGGTTATTTTTATGACCCTAAAAACATATGCATTAGGGCAAGTGACAATTAGGAAAAATTACCAGTAGGACATTTAATATTAGGGTATGAAATAATAGGAAAAATAATATTAGTTCATTTGAAATTAGGTGTTTTGATTATTAGGACAAATAACTTTTAGGTCATTAATAATTATGACAAATTAATATTATGGAAAAAAAAGTTAGGGCAACTGATGAATAGGTCAAATGATATTAGGTAATAACATATTAGGGAAAATAAAATTCATCGATACGATGATAGGGCAACAACAATTAGGACAAATGAGCATTAGGGCAAATGATCTTAGGCCAAATAGCATTATGGAATACAAAAATAGGACAAAATACCTTAGGGATTCAGATATAGATCCTTAAATATGATTCCATGAGATTGAGTACATTGCCACGTATGCCATAAACACTAAGCTTTTTGAGAAGGATTGAATGATCGACGTAGTCAAAAGCCTTCGTCATATCCATATATATGGCGCATACCGGCTCTGGTTTATCCATCTTGGTAATAATGGAGTTTAGTAAATTATATATGGCCATATTAATGGTTTTTTGCTTACGAAAGCCTTTTTGCTCTGTAGCGAACAGGTTATATTTTTCTAGAAAACCGTAAATTGCTTCATAAATAACTTTTTCAAAAAATTTTGAGAAGATTGTCGCAAGTGCAATAGGTCTATAGTTCTCTAAATTTGCTTTATCACCTTTTTTGTAGAGGGGCTTTACAATTGTCAATTTAAGTTTATCAGGATAGACTCCTTGAGAAATACTAAGGTTTAATACATGACTTAAAGGATACGCAATAACGTGTGATACGTACTTAACCACTTTGGTGCATATTTCATCGTAACCTACACTGTTTGTATTTTTTTTTGTGAAGATATAATTTTAATTACACTTTGAGGAGTAGTTGGTCTAACAAATACAGACTGGGGGCAATCCATATGAACATTTCGATACATCCTGCTTTCACTGCTGGTGTGTATTTGATCTACAAAATGATCATTAAATACTTTGGCGATGTGCTTGGGCTCCGTAATATCCATGCCATCTTTTATTACCTTAGCTATAGGCTCTTTCGGGAATTTTTGCTTGATTTTATTAATAACTTGCCACGTTGCTTTAGATTTATTAGTGGCTTGTCTTATAAAATGATTGTTTTGGGAACGCTGTGTAAGACTTATAATTTTTTTTAATCTATAACTATACGCTTTCAGAGTCGCCTTGTTCATTGGTGTAGGACAACGTCTATAATGTAATAGCATATCCCGTTTTTTTTTTACATTACGTTACGTTTTTAATTACGAAAGTCAGAAAATAATTAAAAGTAATAAAATTAAAGAAAAAGATAACTGTATTCTTCGTTTCAAAATCAAATTTACATAACCCCTCCAAGGGTCCACCACTTTCTTATTCATGATAATTTTATTATTAGATTTTAGCTAGTACGGCTCGTATGCTTCTGCCGGACAAAAAGCTGGCAACCCATCTGCACAATCCCTCAAGCAGTCCGTGAGCTGGGAACTTCGACAGAAGACCCTGATGCCAGACCCGATCTAAAGCCTTAGCTATATCAAGGCTAACTGGGTAATTTGCAGAAAAAATTTACCTTTACTTAGTCCCAACTGTCCCAAAATTTACATACAAAATAATTCGTTACGTTCATAAAAAAAGTGTAACGAAACTGACAAATTATCAGTTTCGTTACATTTTTTTATGAACGTAACGAATTTTTTGGATGTTAATTTTGGGACAGTTGGGCCATTTTTTTAATTCTACCAGACTCGATAGAGCTCATGATTCTGCATGCGACAGACTCAAAATATATATAAAATAAAATAAAAAAGTAAAGGTACATTTTTTCTGCAAATTACCCGACTGCCAATGCCTCAATGGGTAGTCACCACTCGTACTCGCGGCTAGGGGGCTTAACCAGCTTTGTATGAAAATGAAAACTTTTATGTTTAACGTGCTGTTTTTTTATGCCAATCGATTTCATTCCTATCCAGTATTAATAGTTTCGTAGGGGCCAACTAGCGGTAATGTACTAAAAAGCCACAAATTGAAGATGTTTTTTTTTTCATACATTTACTATGGAGAATTTATTTTCATTTTTCTATCACGCCAATCAGCCATTACAGTAAAAATAGGGTTTCAAAGCAGTAAATATATGTAAAATTGTTCTTCAATTTGTGGCTTAAGTAGTAAGTTGGCCCCATAGAAACTATTAATACTGAACAGGAATGGGATCGATTCGCATAAAAAAATAGCATGTGAAAAATAAAAAGTTTTCTTTTTCATGCAAAATTTATTTATTTATTTATTTTATTGTAAAAATCATTTACACAGCATGACAGTTAGTACTAATGCACTGTGAAATTTAAGACAAATGTATATAACTATATACCTTACAATATGCTATACAACATTAAACTATTAAAGGTGTACTAACTAGTACAACAACAATAACAAGATAAAAAATATCAATAATAACAAACCTAGAATACAGAAGATTCACGTTTATCCATCGCCTCACAGAACCTCATACACGCTTCACGCAAAAACATCCAACTACTCGCAAAAATATCACATTCCGGTGCTGATGCGAGGAGCGCGCTAAGGTATTGTAGAGCACGAACCAGTGGAGATTGGCTATGGGAAACAGTGCGTGTGTCAGGCTGTATGGGGAAAGTAAAAAAAAATGTATGGGGAAAGCTTTTCTCGATTTGTGACTTTTCTAGCTGGAATTTATTTTTGGTCTTATACAAGCTTTTGATCCTGGATAGGAATGGGATCAAATGGCATCAAAAAAAGAGTGTGTCAAAAATTACCTTTTTCTCGCACCCTGTATGTTTTTTCTAAAATCTGTAAACGCGAATCTTCGTCAATTTGAAATCGAGGGAAGGTCTTTAAAGACCATTTTCGCGTAGCAGCACGGGATCTGGTAGCTGCCCTCACTGACCCAAAAAGAAAATCCATCCTGTATAGTTAATAATTTCATAATATTTTTTAACTACCTACCATATGAGACAATTTAATAAAATACACACTCTAAAAATCGATTAAAACCAACTAATAAACGAAATAGATATAATTATGAAGTTATCAATATTTATTACAAAATCAATCAAAAAATTACAAATAATAAAGTAATTGATCCAAGAGTGACTCCATTGCTCTTATTTGCCATGTGATTTTGTAATGTCAGTTGAACGTAAGGTAAAATTTTATCATATCTTTCTTTTAATCTGTAACACAACCTTAACGATGTTAAATAATTCGCACTGGCCGGTCACAATGTTTTACTTTTAGGAAAATCTTGTTCGAGTCTAGGCCTCTTTAATATATTATCTCGATGTTCTCGAAAATTGCACGACTTAACGTCCTCACTAAATAAGCTCTGTAAGAATTGAGTTTTCGTTTATGAAATATTAATAAACGTATATAGACCTAAAGTACTTTTATTGCAATAACAAGACTTCAAACTATCTTACCAAATGCGATCCATGTGCATTGTCATTATTAGCAATTTTTGATTTCAAATCGTTACCGGACTCTTACCCGCTTATTCATAAACGTGTTCCAATCCTTATTTAGTTAAATTATGTTTTGTTAGTTTGTAACAAACACAAACACAGCTATAACACTATAAATAAAAACAAGCTTGCTGTCAGAAGATGTCGTATCCGCAAAGCATATAAGTCATTTTTTGGTCAGGGTATTCATATTTATAACAAGTTACCCGTCGATGTTTTGAATCTATCATTTCCCGCTCTTAAGAAATACTTCAAAAAAAACTTTAATGTCAAAGGGTTATTACAGGGTCGAGGACTATATGACAGACATATATGCATGGCCCAAACCAGAAACTATAAAATCATCTAGCATTTAGATGACACAGTTCAGGTAAGAAAGCATATCAAACGTTTTGCGAAGCAGTCAGATTTGGATTTTATTTTATTTTTCATTTTAATTACACAATAGGCAGGCACATGTCTGTCTTTCAAGCTGTTTTTTGATATGCCTTTTTGAAGAACTACGCATTATTGTATATAGTATCTTTAATGTATTTGTATTACTGTTTTGAAAAAATAAGTCACGCCGAGTTTCTTGCCGGTAATAAGTAATACTTCTCGGGTCAGAGGTGTAGAGTTAGAACCGGTGGTAGTTTCTTTTTCTGTCTGACGTTCATAAGTGCATTGTAATGTGCCTAAATTGAAGAATAAATATCTTTTATCTTTTACTGTCAAATTGACAGATAAGGTCAAAAGATGATTTAGTTAAATGAGGTTTGAAGTAAGTTTATGAATATGTGGGTTAAGGTTTAGCGCTTAAGTTGGTTTAATAATTATTTATTTTAAAATTTAAAATTACGTAAAATTTTGCTAAATACCTATTTGAAATACTGGAGAGATATTATTGTTTTGTTTCAATTATAATTCTTATTGAGAAAAAATATAATTTTAAACAAAAAAAGAACCGACTTCACTTAGGATCCGCTATTTCAAGAGGAAGTGGCCGAGTTGCTGTAAAAAATAGTGAAATCACTATAGGCGTGCCTATAATAGTTGAAGAGTTCCCTCGATTTCTCCAGGATCCCATCATAAGATCCCGACTTGGTGACAATGGGACCATCTAGGGGTTATACCCGTTCGATTAAAAAAATGATTTTGAAAATCGGTTCACGATTCACGGAGATATCGAGTAACATACATACAAAAAAATATAAAAAAAAATTCAGTCCAATTGAGAACCTCCTGCTTATTTGAAGTCGGTTAAAAATAGGTGTTGTTTTAATATTAAGATAAATTATTGTTTTTTTTTTTCATTTATATAACTTATTGATAAAAAATAGGTGTCGTTTTAATATTTAAAGTCTCTCATAATAAAAACCTCATCAACATCAGCAGCATATATACGCCCCACTGCTAGTCAGAGGCCTTCTCTCAGAATGATAGAGCGTGCAGATTAGGACTTCACGCACCTCATTGAACTGCTTCGTAAGTCTGGTGAAAAACGTTTTTACGAATTTAACAAACTTTGGGCGTACCTGTATTTAATTTGTTGAATGTCTTTCTGCATACTCAGAAACCCTACTATTTTTGCAGTACATGTCACTACTCTTGCCTCAAGAGCCGTGCTTCGTCAGTACGTCTACGCGCTTTCCTTCTCTTGCCATTAATCACGCCGTTGTCGCTTCTGTGTATTTATTGTTATTGCTCTACGTTTTTGGTACTTGATTACAGAACTGCATGTTCCGTTTAAAAATGTCAATTTTTATTGCGTGCGAATGTAAACGAAATCAAATGAATATGATTGCGTCAAATTCCAAAAGTATTAAAATTTCCCTTTTAGTACAACGACAGTAAAAACATGAAAAACTACTTTCCGGGTGTCGCACCCTGGTGCGAATTTGATATTGGATTTAGTATTTTTTTCTATTTATTTACTCAATTTGCACCGAGTACAAGACTTTCTCCAGACCCGCAATGGCCAAAATAATTTTTTTTGTTATGTGTTTTTTTTTTACCTGTTCCGTAGCTTAAATTAATATAAGTAACACGTGCAAATTTAGATATACGTGTTTTAAAACGTACGCCAAATTACGCCGAGTACACCACTTTTCTCTTCGTAGTTATTACATTGTTTTCAACCGATTTCTCCCCTTTCCGGGGGGGTGAATTTAGTAGGGGTTGTATAAAGTTCGATTTTTAGCCCATACAAAACAATCCGAAGTGATTTTATTAGTCTTTAGAATTAGTTCCTGACTTTAGTGAAATTTGATCTAGTTTGACTAGACTAGTAATTTTCATTTCCCATCTATAGGGTTGGATGAAATTCGGCATTGTAATTTTCGGCGAAAAGGCAGGATACCATTTAAACCTGTTCATTCTAACAAGATTTAAAAGGGAGGGTTAGTTTAATTTGGCATATTAACACCTATATCTATTTATACATTTGACAGACACGAATCACACACCCCCCTATTTATCTCCCTTTTTTATGAACGCATCTGTTTTCATTGAATTCCGTAAGTGTCACAAAACAGCACGTGTGAAATTTTCGGCGGCATTTTTGACATTCAATGGCATCGTGGGGCTTTAATACTTTCATGGCAAAATATGTTTCATGTAATTGCTGTCATTCATGTCATTGTTATTTTTATTTTTTCAGTTTTATTCTGTACTAGTTGAACCGGCGCACTTCGTACCGTCAACTTCGACCGACTACATCGACATCAACTTCACTCCTACGTCAGTCCAGTCTGTTACCCCAATTCATACCGTCTTCCACCACTCTTCCACTACCATCTACCGATCTCCGATTCTCGTCCTGTCTTCCACTCTCATCCCACCGACGGTACTCCCATCGACTCTAACCTTATTACCACCAACTCCTACGCCAGTTTCGCTGTCTCCCACCCCACTCACATTGTCTCCAGTCTTTCTTTTATATATTAAGATTTTGATAGTTTTGTTTTAAGGCTTGTTTTCTCCCCATCGCGATGCGCTAAATAATATGTATTAATCAATATAGGTCCACAATTGTAAATGTCCCGCTGAAGGTCGAGACCAATTGTGTCATAGGTAACGAAACTTAAATGAATATTTTTAATTTTTAAAAGCTCGTTCGTTTTTTTCTATGTAAATCTTTTTGTAATATTCTTCGTAACCTAGCGGGCCAATGATGGTCTTTTATTCATCTTATAAAGATAATATTATCATCGTGTAGTGGTTATTGCGACAAATAGGAAAAATAGTATATTTTTCCGAATCTATATTAATAAACTTGTAAAATGAGACAGAAAAATCTTTACTTTCAAATAAATGTAGGCACCTTTATACGGACACTAAATTATTTTTTTATAATTAAAAATGTGCAGCTAAAAGTCGATGAGTGTACTAAGTATAAAGATATTGTTGGTCATCAAGCAAAAGAAAATCTTCGATCAAAATGCATTTGTCATTTGTTTGCTGAATCTCCTAAAAGTCCTAAATAATTGACATAACCTCTTCCGATTTCCTTATAATATTTGATATCATCTACCAATCCATTTTCAATTTTTTTTTTAAACAGATTCACTTGTTTGTACTGTGGTCGTCTGTGGTATATCATCACTTATGCAATGTTTACAAATGAAATCTTCCGTCTTTAAATCTATCGATGTACTACCATCAACTTACTTCACACATAGCTGATTAACCCACAAACTGCAGGTGTCGCATGACCCAATTCATTATGCCCGTTGACCACCACCCTAGCCCACAATACAAGCAGTTAACTATAGTTTCTTCATTAGAAGCGGGAAATTCTGCCCTTTTTTAACCGACTTCAAAAAAGGAGGAGGTTCTCAATTCGACTGTTTAACAACCGACCGACTTTAACAGAGGTATTCAAATGATTTGTTGAAGACATGAAGGAAGTCTTTATTCCTTGCGAATCCTTTGACGTAGACCTCGGTTGAAGTGAGTCTCTCCCTGAAATATTTTAAAAGACCTGTAAATTCTTTAGGTATTCAAACAAGTGACTACGAAACCTCTGAATATTACTTTTAGATTTCAGTTCAGGTTCTAAATCGAGTATATCTATATATTTTTAACCGACTTCAAAAAAGGAGGAGGTTCTCAATTCGGCTGAATTTTTTTTTCGTTATTTTTATATTTTTGTATGTATGTTACTCCAAATCTCCGTGAATCGTGAACCGATTTTCAAAATTTTTTTTTTGAATCGAACAGGTATAACCCCTAGATGGTCCCATTGTCACCAAGTCGGGATCTGATGATGGGATCCTGGAGAAATCGAGGGAACTCTTCAACTATTATAGGCACACCTATAGTGATTTCACTATTTTTTACAGCAACTCGGCCACTTCCTCTTGGAATAGCGGATCCTAAGTGAAGTCGGTTCTTTTTTTGTTTAAAATTATTACTGTTCCATTTTTCTTCTTCATCAACTACAAATTTTATTGGTGGTTGCTTATACAAACCTGCCTTTTTACATATTAACATCTGCTCCCTATGTAGTGCTGTATGTAGACCTCCAATCGCAATGTGCGAACAAGTTGAGTGCACTTCGATTTTGTGCGCCCGTTGAGGGCAAGATGTTTTAGCTGCCCAAAATAATTCTCGACAGGCGCGTTACGCGTTACTAAGCCTATTATTTGGCTTTAATATATTCGTCCACGTTGGGACGAGTGGCAAATATTTACGTAGCACTAGTTTGCACAGCTCTACACATTGGTACTCATTTTTAATGCGTTCGCCACTCTCCATTTGTAATTCCACTTTTTCATATTCTTTTCATAATTGGCTAAGCCCGCGGTCTGCTCCAAGTCGGTTTTGGATAGGGTTCGTGTCTGATTTAAGTATTGATTCTAGACTTGTGGGGTGTTCTTCCATGGCATGGTTTGGTTGGCCAGGTATTTTTTTGCTTCCAAGACATCTTTGTTTACATATGGTAACTTGAGTAAAATAAAAACATATTTTACATATGTACACATCTCCTTGAAAGTGTTGTAAACGAAATTTAAAAAAAACTTGCTAATATTTTCTTTACTGGAGATTTGGCCACCATTATTGAGATATTAATATCATGACACATGCACTTCATAAAGTGCCCAACGCATAAATATGAAGGCGTTAGTTCGAAATCACTTCCCTCCTCTGTTAAATAAATGAAAAAATAGTTTAAGTAATCCGTGAGAGCTCATTGATTAAAGCATAGACACGCGGCATTGATAAGTGCAAAACTGAAATCAGATGTATACAACTCCATTAAAAGCAGGCCAGCAGTTTTCTTTTGCACTAAATGTCATAAATCATAAATATCGTGTTGGTGTCATGCATTGCGGAAATCATATGAAAAAGTGGAAATAGCCTCTCTGTAGTTTTTAACTGTATGACACCGGTGTATATTAACAATATTTTTCTTGCAGCCTTTTTGTTACTTGACAACGCTACCCGCAGCATCCAAATATAATATTGTGGGACCTTCTTGTTTGAGGCTTTTTATTTGTTCAGAGCTAACCATTTTTATATTAATAGGAAAATAAATTTCTTTTACAAAATTCATGTGATCCTCTTGGTGCTGCTCGTTGGAACTTATTAAATCGAGAATATCATTTCTGTTCCTATCATTCTTTGCCAATGCTTCGGACCTTATTTTTCTCAATGTGCAATCTGATTTTACACTATGCAAGTTGTGCGTTTTATCTAGCATTCTTTCTTTTAGTTTGAGTACTTCTCCTATTTTATAATTTAATGGCCTATTTGAAAGTACCTTTTTTGGACTATAGCCTACCCCTCTTACATGCATAGTTACATTTTTGCTATGACAAAAAAATATATTCTCGCTACATACAGTTAACTTTCTGTCATATTCGATAAATATTTTTTTTTTTACAATTTCGGTGATTGCATTGCGCTTTGATCATTATCTTTTTATTTTATAAATATTTAACATAATAAAAAAACAATTTACACGTATTGTTGATATTTGGTTCTATTAGTTTTCTCAAAACAAAAGGATACACATACGTCACCAGCAATTCCTTTTTGAAATTTTCTATTCAAAAATTTTCGCTGATTATTGTAGTTCCATCCTTTATTGTAAAACCTTTGCACCTACTCAAAGTGATCTCATTGTTCGTACTACTAGGAAGGAGATTTACATTCAAGTAGTCAGCACTAGAGGCCGATTTGTCTAAATTCAAAATACTTGTAGGAAGTTTGTGTGACGGTGGCGAATTTTTTTTTTTTTTATGCAGGCGTTGCTTATGAGTCACAATATCTAAAGGACAATAGGAATCATCGTCGGGCTTTATAGACTGGGAGCAAAATCTCAAATTCGCTCTCCTTCTCCATGCGACAGGCAAATGATATTACTTTTGGGCAACCGGGCTTTTTACGTGGTTTAGACCCTGCTGTATCCGAATCGCCGGTTGCCATCAAAGAAACTACAACCAGAAGTGAGATACGGCCAAAAAAAGGACCCGTTTTTTAGATTTTCTTAAATAACTCGAAAACAGTAGGACCTACCAAAAAATGTTCTTCCACTTAAGTAATCTACATAAAATTTTCTATAAAAAAGGTTCTATAAAGTTTTTTGCTGGGATCAATGTTTAATGAGATATTAAGGGACTAAGATAGACAATAAACATATATACTAATTAGCTTTTTCCCGCGAGTTTGTCTACGTGGGTTTAACATTCGCTATAATAAATTAATGAAATGCCGTAGTTTAATCTGACAGCAAAAATAAATTTAACGTATAAGCTTTTTTACGTCTACAGTAAGCAACAATTCCATACCAACTTCAACCTCCCGTTTCATCCCTTTAAAAGATGATTACTGGGATAAAAACTATCTCATATCCTTCCCTACAACTCAAACTATCATCACACCAAATTTCATCTAAATTGGTTCAGCGGTTTAAGCGTGAAGAGGTAAGAGACCCACTGACTAGTCCAAAATTATTAAACTCTCTCTCCTTCTCGATGCGACAGGCAAAGCATATTACTTTTTGTTTACACGGATTTTTACCCTATTTGGACCCTTCTGAGTTCGATTTGTGCCTGTATAAGAGGGTGGGAAGAGAGCCGACCACAGCGTATCACAACTGTGATGTAATAGCCGTGGACTGGACACGGGCCGTCAGACGCGCGAAGAATGCCCTGCATGAACGGAGCCTCGTGCTGTCATTTCCGTGGCTATAGGAGGAGACCTGGCACTACCGGCTCTAATTCGCCTAACGGCCGATAGTGATGAGGCGTGGGCGGCAGTAGCCACCTTCAGTGTCACAGTTTTGACCCAAAAGGAGGCTGCGGAGTATATACGCGAACATGACGTAAACTCACTCCTGCAGAAGACCAGGCATGCGGCGATGTTGCCGCCTTTACATTCTTTACACCCACTCTTTACACCTTTACAACAGCTCCATCATTCCCCTGAAAGGTTCCGAGCTAGAAGGCCCTCAAGTATTCCGAGGTGCCGTCAGCGGAGGAGATTGCACGAGCAGAATTACAATGGGCCCGTAAGAGCAACGACGACGGGGTACCGGAGGTCTGCAGACGTGTTCCCAAAACCCCGTCCACAAAGCGCATGGTGGAATACAGTGTTGACGGCGATTTCTAACTTTAAAGACCAGTATATTTGGAACCATTGCAAATAGGTAATCTTTTTTTTTAAATACGTGTCATTACAACTGTTATTCCCAAAAATAAAAATCGTTAAAAATAAAGTATAATCAATCAATCAATATCCATACGAGGAACATAGATTTTTCGTCGCTTAGGTTTATACTGGCCGCCATCTTAAATATTCCACTTCCGGTAAAAAAATTCTTTAAATTTCGAACTCAGAAGGGTCCAAATAGGGTAAAAATCCGTGTAAACAAAAAGTAATATGCTTTGCCTGTCGCATCGAGAAGGAGAGAGAGTTTAATAATTTTGGACTAGTCAGTGGGTCTCTTACCTCTTCACGCTTAAACCGCTGAACCAATTTAGATGAAATTTGGTGTGATGATAGTTTGAGTTGTGGGGAAGGATATAAGATAGTTTTTATCCCAGTAATCATCTTTTAAAGGGATGAAACGGGGGGTTGAAGTTGGTATGGAATTGTTGCTTACTGTAGACGTAAAAAAGCTTATACGTTAAAATTATCTTTGCTGTCAGATTAAACTACGGCATTTCATTAATTTATTATAGCGAATGTTAATCCCACGTAGACAAACTCGCGGGAAAAAGCTAATTAGTATATATGTTTATTGTCTATCTTAGTCCCTTAATATCTCATTAAACATTGATCCCAGCAAAAAACTGTATAGAACCTTTTTTATAGAGAATTTTATGTAGATTACTTAAGTGGAAGAACATTTTTTGGTAGGTGCTACTGTTTTCGAGTTATTTAAGAAAAGCTAAAAAACGGGTCCTTTTTTTGCCCGTATCTCACTTCTGGTTGTAGTTTCTTTGATGGCAACCGGCAATTCAGATACAGCAGGGTCTAAACCAGGTAAAAAGCCCGGTTGCCCAAAAGTAATATCGTTTGCTTCTCGACAACGATTTCTTGAAAAAAAAAACCAGACTATTAGACTGTCTACCGCAATATTTTCCTGTGAAAATGGCTGGTACTGGTATTCGTTGGACATACGATTAGGCGTGTCTAATAACTTCAAATCAGGACTTTGGCTCCCAACTTTCATATTCAAATCGGGAATATTGAATGATACAGGTTCGTATTTGAATTCGTCAGACCTAGCTTAACCTATATATTCTATAATTTTATTAACAAAACGAATTAAATCTAACTAATTACCTTACAATTAAAATGTACCTATTACTAATCTAATCTTAAGAGTTTGCCAACGGCGATAAGACGTTCATCCCTAAAAGACTACGAAGGAACCTAAAACGGTAAATAGTATACTAATCTAATCTAGTATAATACTCGTAGGTACTAAGTATAGAATAAGTAGGTTAGGTTATTAGTTGTTACTACTTGTTACATCCTAGGGTTTTCATACTAGTGTTAGATATCCTGGACGATGATGATGACTAAGGATTTACGAACGTTCATTAAACGTCTTTAAACTTTGACAGGTGACAGTTGGGTTGACCATCGCTTGAGATGTCAATGTCACTTTTGGCGTACGATAGAAGAAGCATTGATTGTAGCTACGTTTTCTAAGAAGAATTTAATGATCTATTTATCTGTATATCATAATAAACTATTCTAAACATAAAACCTACAGTGTTTCTATGCATAGAGCCATTATCAGAAGTGCGATCAGTGATGTAACAAATGAGAATCAAAGACAGACTACAGCCTTTGACGATAGGCCTACACGCTCACAAAAAGCTTCCGGAGTCATAGTCAGTTCATCGAAAAGTTAGACATGAATTTTGTCCTTGCAACCGCTGAGGATGCCGCTGGCGCTGATGCAGAGTTAGAGGCGTGGATATTGATGGCGCCGCGAACACCACCACTGAAGCCGGGTGGCTCGTCACTGGAGCTGACAAGGCAGACGGAGTTTGCTGATATCAGTGTTGAAGATTATGAAGTCGATTTCCATACTGATTGGGGATTAATCCCATAAATATTAAGGATGGATATTTTACTGAAATAAATGTAAATATGTACTAAGTTTATATAGCCATTGTTTGATCTTTAAATGTGTAGATTTTAGAGCAGTAAAAATGTATTGTTTATTTTAACATTTAAATCATTGTATGCTATACATTGTATGCTCGTATGTCAATGTATACCCAGAGTTGGTACACAAGCAGTTGTACCACTATGGGTAAGTGTCTGTATTATCATCTACTTGGTTATTAGGTATATACACTTATTACCCTAGCATCTTTGAATAATAGTTATCTTACTGAAAATGTTAGGTAATGAAACATTTTGTAAGAATGTAACACTTTTATTTTAGCTGTCCTCTAATTGATGTACATAAGCAATTAAGCATGTGTGAGGCGACCAACATTTTGTATATTTAATGTGAAACAGTAATATCGGGCCATTGCCGCCTGAGCTAACAGTAATATCGGTTTATTTCATTATGTTATTTTTTTTTCCTATCTTTGTCTTCGTTATGGTGATTTTTTTTAAACTATTTTGATATAGTTCCTACCAAAACTTTAAATCATTAAGTATTTTTATAACTTTGAAGTAAACTTAACCTTCAAAAAAAAGTAGTCCCGCTGAGATTTTATTTTTATTGAAGCACAATATTTTGACTGGTGGTTAAAACTGATAGTATAAGTATATGACATTCACTTCTAAATTGTTTTTGCTTTGAGACCACATTTGAAGTTTCTGTATATGGGTTGGTAGGTTGGTAGTGATATTTTTAAGGCTTTGCCATAAGTAGCATTCTTTTTGTTATTTAATTGTTTTTTTTAATTTATAAGTAGGTATTGTAATTTGGTTTATTATTGTTTTTGTACCTACTTTCAGATATGTAATTTGAATAGAAACTAAAGAGTTAGTCATCTTAATTGTACTGGGTTAAGTAATTGAAAGGTTTTAAACTCATAAATTATTTTTATTCATGGTTATGTTGTGTCAACCACATTTATGTTATATGATATTGGTGTTGTGATTTGGTGAATGTAGGATGGTAAGCCTTATCTACGAACAATAACTTTATTTGAAAAATTGTCTTTGGTTTGTCAAATTAATATAGCTAAGATTATTCCAGACCACTTGTCTAAATGAAGACCATTGATTGCTATGTATTCTACTAGATGGGTTATTAAGAACAAATTTAGTGCACCATGTTTGACGGTTGATAGTTGCTCCGCCACTAAATCAAAGAGTGGCTTATACTTGTAGTCATTTTCACTATTACTTTTGGTGCAAAGAATGTCTTAAGGGATGTCATCTCATTTTACTCAATACCCAAAACAAGATAAGCAAGTGCAATAACCAATAGCAAGTGTAATAATACTAGTAGCCTAAATGTCATAAGCAATGTAAGTATAATAATATAATAGATAGGGACATTAGAATAGTATGTTAAATTGTGGTATTACTAGATCAAAAAATCTATCTAAATCTACTGTAAGTATGTTGAAGATATACGTGGATATTTTGTCAGTTTTGTCAGGTGCCTCCTGCTGACGTTTCATAACATTTACCATACCACCATTCAGATTCCTAGGTAGTTACATTGACTGTCGATGTGGTAGCATAAACCACTGACGTTTATTACACAGAATTTCAATAATTGAACCATGGAAATTGAGAAATAATTGTATATTGTATGGATAAGTTCCAGAGATACTATTTACTTTAAACATAATTTAATTTTGTATACTATGTGTCAAGAAAACGAAGGATGGTTAATTGCACTTAATATTATGTGAAATAAAACGAACTTATTGTATTGTAACAATAAAAGTATACCTACCATAGTTTGGAATGAAAACATGAATATGACAAGGTAAAAACAATTTTCAGTAGGTATGGTAGAGAAACTAGAGAAGGCACTAAATATGGTTTGTCCTTGTGACATGTTCAATTATTGCTTGCGGCTAAAAGGTCCTAGGTACGATGGATATTTTTATTTCTTCACCAAAGCTTGGCGAATAACTTCAAAACTAAATTTCATAAATTTATTATGTTATGCCAGTAGCCTATCAAGTATTATGGTATTGTGTTGTGAAGGTTACTTATCTTTCTTAACAGGCTTGTTACTACTCTGATAAGTAGTAGTATTTGCTATGAGAATGGTATGGATTATTTTGCTCAAGGAAAGACTATCAACTTGAAAGATAGGAAATGTAGCATTGTTATGTTGTGTATAATATGAATGAGTTGAAAGCCCTTTAAAAAAAAAACAAGTGTTTTGCAAAAGAAGGATCTAGACATGTAATGGCAATACTGGTATACACTAGATGTAATTAGATATGGTAGATATAATTTAATTAACGTTATTGACCTCTGATTTGTTTCAATTGATAAACAGCAGATGACTGTGATAAGAAAAATAGAGTTGGCAATAACATTTTGAAATTAATGAATCGAAAAGCCTACTTATAGTTTGGCCAGGGACTGTTTTACTTCAAGTATAGACAGAGGGAATCATACTGTCTCTTTCTTATGCTAGTACCCTTGTTTAAAAAAAAATGGGGATGAGTATAGCTTAATACTTCCACTGTGACTGCACTTAGACTACACTAAAGGTTAGCTGGAAGAGATCTCTTAAAGGGATGGGTTCGCTTTTGTACACACTTGCTATATTTTTGTTGGTCATGTAGCTACTTGTTTTGTGCAATGGAGTGTTTTTGACTACTACTACTTCTTTGGCCAGCCAGACTATATAAATGGATTCTTGCTATACATATAGTTTATTTACATTTGGTAATAATTTGTAAATGTAATCCTATGTAATGTAATAATGTGAATTTAATGTTAATAACTTTCTTGATAACAAACGGATGGGATACAGTAGTGTCAACTTAAGCTTTTCTGTAAGGTACTTGCACCTGTAATAGTCTACAACTTGACTGACTTTCTAATTGACTGAATACCTACTTCTTGGGGTAGCGCTAAGAATGTAAATACGATAGATTTTCAACACAGTAGGTACTGGATTTTTGTATGATTAAGTGAGGATAGAGTGTAGGTACATTTAGAAACTGTTAATGTACTTGATAACACCTTTAAAAAAAAAGTAGTTAAGATTAGTCGGGACAAGTGCGCTAACGGGCCAAGCGCACCCACCATATCCAAATGTCCAAAAATACAGAATTACATATGTATACATTTTGTATTAGCAAGAGATTGTAAGACTTGTGAGATTACGTTACTTAGTCGTGACCGACCTTACATGAAACAATTTTTATATAAGTACCTATGTCAAAATTGTTATATGATCGGATAAAATGTGTAATATGTACCTAATTGTTCCAAAATGTCGAGAAATGATAAGAGAGAAGAAGATGGTCTTACCATCTGTTTCAGTGTATTTTATGTTCAAGTTTTCTGTTTATTTTGAAAAAATATTCATATGGAACCAAGTCCACGCAAAACAGTTTTTGTACTACAGAGTGCAGAGTAGGTATTTCTAAAATGTAAAATCAGATTGTTGTCCATTGAACTTAATGTTTACTGGAGTTAATTAAGGCCCTGTGATTGTGATTATTTGATTTTTTTAAACAAGTTCATTTTTTTAAAACAAGTTGAATTGCTTGCCATCGTGCGATCGAATAGGGCAGGCTATGTGTGTGCTAGTTTGAGAGGAAGAATTGTATGTCTATTTTATTTTCCCGTGCGATTGCAAAACAAGTGTGATAAGTTTTGGAGGTGCTTTGGAATGTTGATGATCGATAGATGGAGGATAATTGGCTTGCAATAGTCTTAAATTACAGGTTCGAATAGGATGTAAGGAGGTGTATTTATCTTATACTATCCACTTCTAGTCATTGAAAATTAAGGCTTATGGCTTTAATCTCAGCACAGAGAGAGATGAGTTCGAGGAAGTGGTTTGGGAAAAGGACCTTGCAACTGTGTTTTTATTGTTTGTTCTGCTCGACTTGACAGGGACAACACTGTGCCCCGGATTGTGATTTCTCGTTGTTGGAATGTAGTGTGTGTGTTGTGTACCAGCCTTTCGGAGATGGGGATGGGCATTAGGTAGCTGAGGTTGTGGTGACCACTGGTGTTACAAGGCGTATAGTTAAAATAAAATAACTAAGTAATACTTACGTACTTGAAATGCGGATCTATTTGTTCAGAATCTGTAATGTCGTGTTGTGCAGCATATTGAGTTGAGTATAACAGGGACTTACCTAATGGAGAAATGGTTTTAATTTGAACTTTTCCTGTGTCTGCAACTTATAGTCAAAGTCAGATACATATAGTCTACAGTTTTTGTTAAAATTTATGTAACGCTTTATTAAATGGAGGTTTGTAGGAGGTTTACGCTGCCGCATCAGAGACTAGTGTGGTGAAGTGTGAATTGCTTTTGTGATACCTACTTGTAGAGATTTGATTTGAGTGTGGGAGTGGGAAGCTTTATTCTCCTGCATTAGATACTAGTGTGGTTCAGCATGAAGAGTCGTTTCTGGCGAGGTTAATTGTGATGTAGAGATCCTAGTGCGAGAGCGGAAAGGGTGAGATTTACAAGACCGTATTAGAGACTAGTATGGTTGAGGAGTTAAATCGGGTTTGCAAGGCCGCATTAGAGACTAATGTGGTGAGAAGTTTCACACGGCTGCATTAGAGACTAGTGTAGTGAGTGGTGAAGCAGGTTCACACGACCGCATTAGAGACTAGTGTGGTGAGGGGTGAATCAAATTGACAAGACTGCATTAGAGACTAATGTAGTGGGAGGTTCACACGACCGCATTAGAGACTAGTGTGGTGAGGGGTGAATCAAATTGACAAGACTGCATTAGAGACTAATGTAGTGGGAGGTTCACACGGCTGCATTAGAGACTAGTGTAGTGAGTGGTGAAGCAGGTTCACACGACCGCATTAGAGACTAGTGTGGTGAGGGGTGAATCAAATTGACAAGACTGCATTAGAGACTAATGTAGTGGGAGGTTCACACGGCTGCATTAGAGACTAATGTAGTGAGGGGTGAATCAGGTTCACACGACTGCATCAGAGACTGGTGTGGTGAGGGGTGAATCAAGTTGACAAGACTGCATTAGAGACTAATGTAGTGGGAGGTTCACACGGCTACATTAGAGACTAGTGTAGTGAGGGGTGAATCAGGTTCACACGACCGCATCAGAGACTGGTGTGGTGAGGGGTGAATCAAGTTGACAAGACTGCATTAGAGACTAATGTAGTGGGAGGTTCACACGGCTACATTAGAGACTAGTGTAGTGAGGGGTGAATCAGGTTCACACGACCGCATCAGAGACTGGTGTGGTGAGGGGTGAATCAAGTTGACAAGACTGCATTAGAGACTAATGTAGTGGGAGGTTCACACGGCTACATTAGAGACTGGTGTAGTGAGGGGTGAATCAGGTTCACACGACCGCATCAGAGACTGGTGTGGTGAGGGGTGAATCAAGTTGACAAGACTGCATTAGAGACTAATGTAGTGGGAGGTTCGCACGGCTACATTAGAGACTAGTGTAGTGAGAGGTGCATCAGGTTCACACGACCGCATCAGAGACTGGTGTGGTAAGGGGTGAATCAAGTTGATAACGCTGCATTAGAGACTAATGTGGTGAGAAGGGTCACAAGGTTGTATTAGAGACTAATGTGGTGTACATGGATGCAATAGAGATTAGTGTGGAGAGGAGTGAATCAGGTTCATATTACTGCACTAGAGACTAGTGTAGTGAGGGGATGCATTGGGTCTAATGTTGTGAATTATAGATTGAGACTACTCAAAGGTTGTTGATTGGGGTGTGTAATGTGTAGAATTGTAGATCTAGTTTGAGGACAAACTCCTGTTATGTCAGGTTGGCCGAATGTTAGATATCCTGGACGATGATGATGACTAAGGATTTACGAACGTTCATTAAACGTCTTTAAACTTTGACAGGTGACAGTTGGGTTGACCATCGCTTGAGATGTCAATGTCACTTTTGGCGTACGATAGAAGAAGCATTGATTGTAGCTACGTTTTCTAAGAAGAATTTAATGATCTATTTATCTGTATATCATAATAAACTATTCTAAACATAAAACCTACAGTGTTTCTATGCATAGAGCCATTACTAGGGTCATTAATTAGTAAAGCTTTGTTTCTTTATCTAGTCTCTTTCGTATTTTTCTCGCAGGACTTGGGGTTTAATGTAGGTAGTTTATCTTAGGGTTAATATTAAATTGCTGTTTTGCAGTGCTGCGTAGTTTGGTACTTAGTTTAGTGTGTTTTTTAGAGATTAGTAATAGGTATATTTTAATTGTAAGGAATCATTAGTTCGGTTCAATTCGTTTTATAAACTTGTATAGATGTCATATACAAAGGAAAAAGTGAAAAAGGAAAGGAGGAAAAAAAAGAAAAATAAAAAAAAGGGAAAGAGGGGGGGAGGGAAGGGGAAGGGGGGAGGAAGGCAAGGAACGGAAGGGAGGTGAGGAAAGGAAATACTCTACAAACTAGAAATGCTGCTACAAACTGAAAATTTAAATTTTCTCGCCTAAACGGATCTACAGTTCCGGTGACGACACTCATGTGATATTCGCCACATTTGTTCGTCCTTGGTTTGCCCCTGTCAAACCTACCAACGATTGTTTTTTTTTTACCTGGATGCTAGCCCTTTAAGCCAAATCCCATAGAACAAAACTAGTGACAGATATATCCTATCCTATATACATCCTATACTGGCGCCATCAGTTGTCATAACAAGAGTGACGTCACCAGACGCTGGTTGGTGGATTAAAAACGTTCCGTTTCACATTACTTCAAATCGTAGTTATTGTTTGAAATTAGTATAAACTAACATACAAACGTTTCAATAGCTAACATTTTATGTTTTTTTCTACATTTTGATTGCAAAATAATGGTAAATATTATAGCTGCATCTTCGCTATGTTATTTTACCACTATTGTATACTATACAATACTGTTTCTACAAGTGCTCAAAATAAGCAAGCCGGTATATGAATTAAGTTCCACGAATGCCTTAAATGCGACGCTCTCTCTGTACAATTAAAATAAAATAAAAATCAAGCATTTCGTAATTTAGTAAAGAAGCACACTTGCTTATTTTTTTACTAACAACATTTAAACAATTACATAGTCTTCTTCTTAACATGCGATTTCATAATTCCTAATTGCACTAAAATTACTTTAATTATGCTACACAAGTTCTTCAATATTAATTTAGCAACAAACAATGCAAGTAAAACTGCTGCCAGCAGGTCTAAGTACATCTTCTGCCACCAGGGCAGCAGCAGTGCCGGGGAGCGCAGATGCGGCGCGCCGCGCGTGCGCACCACGTGCTCCACCCAGTGCACCAGCTCCGCGCCCGGGGGCACCACGCGGTCGTGGTATATCTTTGACAGCTGCTTTACTCTTTCAGTGTACCTGAAATGCAATGAACATAATAACAGTATGTATAAACCAAAAGCTTTCGTAAGAAGGTCCTAAGATTAAATGATTTTAATTCATTTTTAAAGGTATATGTTTAACGGATCACCAGGTATAGCAATTTTACTGCCAAAAATAGTAAATTATCACCAATTTTAATGTAAAATTATAACTAAAGTAATCACTGTTAACATGAAAATAGCAAATGACCACCAAAAGGGGCGGAGGGGGGGAGGTGCGGCTGCGGTTCTAGCTTCTGGGTGACTGCGGCGCTGCGGGAAGAGCAGCACTTCCGCCCTCGCGTGACGCAGCACGGTCACTCCACTCGGCTCCGCAGATTCGGCTTGTTGGTACACCAGCCTCAGCCACTCGCCTCGCTCGGTCCCGTGCTCGTCAAGGCGGGCGAGGGCTGCTCTCCCTTCGCGCCTCCGCTCTCTTTTATAAACATTCTAGGGGTAGGACAGACAAGACTACGTGGATAGCGGGGTGTTCTGATTCGGTTTTGTAAACGGTTTGGATTCCGAAATATTCGTTTTCCGACCACTTTTTGAAATATGAATGTACCTAAATCAGCTCGCTATCTCTGCCTGGGTCTCACTGCGCTGGCCCCTCGCCAATTTTGTGGCATCACTCCGCGGTTATTTTATCCTACTGTATTTTTTAAATGTATTTTTGATTAACCCATTTATACATTATATACCTATATATAGTACCTACTTAATCTAATAGAATAGAAGGCATAATTATAAAAATAATTATTTAAACACTTACTTGGGGTTGCTTAAAATTTCCTCAATGGCTTCTTTCATGTGACTAGCCATTTCGTAACTGAGGTCGACCTTCAATGCGAACCCTTTGTTGACAGTTCGTTCTGCGTTGAGGTGTTGGTCGAGTCCATATGGCATAACTACTGCTGGGACCCCGAAGAAAACTGTTTCAGTGGTGGATAAAAGACCACCATGCGTGATGAAGACTCGCAAGTTTGGATGAGCTAGAACAAAAAGTCGGTGCGTTTTAGTTAATAAATGTTTATACTTGTGAGTAGTTTCTATATAAATATGTGTATTATCTTGTCCCTTTGAAAATGTGGTTGATTTTTTTTGAAAAATTTGATAAATTTACTGTGAGGTCCCGTGTGCCGTGGGTTACCCGGCCTTAGAATTGTCCCTCACCATATCGTCCCGTGGTTGCAGTAGGAGTCTGCTCAGGGAATATACCGGGAGGTGGGCAGCAGCATCTTCCGAAAGCCAAAACAATAATAAGCAAAAAAAACTGCGCGCGCCAACGCGCCTGCCAAGCGTGACGCGTATGGCAAACTCCCCCTTTAATGATCACTTATGGAGGTCAAAAGGGGAGGCCTATGTTCAGCAGTGGACGTTATGGCTGAGATGATGATGATGATGACTGTGAGGTCCGATACTAATTTCTTAAAGTAGGTATCAAAATATCATAAGTACCTAAAATACTCTGTTGGGGCGCCCATTGCAAAATATGGACATTTTTGGGTAAATTGGAAAACTGTTCTTCAAATTTCCAGAGCACAGTTTGTTTTAAGGTTCCGAACATTTTTAGGAAATCCTGTTTCAGTTCATCGGGAAAATCTTTGCTCTTGGCATTGCTTCCCATGCTGAAGTAGATGACGCCGTGCTCGGCTTCATCCATAAGCTTCTGCAGGTCCTGTAAGTAAAATCAATTGCTCCTTTTATCATGAGAAACCTTTTTTAAGGAATCCCCAGTAAAGGCAAATGATAATAAAAGTATAAATTTGGTCTTATATATTATCTGCTAGTTACCGCGGGTAAAGGTTTAGTATTAGGATCAATATGATATCCAGAAATTTCCTTGCTATTCGGAGGCACGCTGATGGGCTGACTCAACGAAGAGTGGGAGTTAGTCAGTAGCAGAGAAGCGTTGTAGAGTGCTTCTTCGTAATCAGGTAATGCTCTGCCCCTCATTTGAACGAATGGTCCGAAGAATTCCTCGTATACTGTTTTCTCAGCAGGCCCAATGTAGCTAAAAAGCAAGTTAAATTGTATGAAAGTGTCACAAAAAAAATCAAATTAACTATTTCTTATATCAGGGGATGCTGAGAAAGATACATCACTTACAAGTAATTGAGAGCTGAAAACATAATCTGTCCTATCAAGCTCGTAGCTCGCTCAGCAAACGAGAACGGCGGTGACGACGTGGACATGATGCTCGGGTTGTAAGCCGGGTTCGAAACCTCGTGCACCAATTTTAGAACCATCCAGTGGGGCTCGGTGGACGCAGACCAGATTAACGGGCAGTTGTACACGGTGGCGAATCTGAAAGTTATAGAATTTGTTTAAATAACTGGGCGAATCAACTTTTTAATGTTGTGTACCCTGTCCCCGTTGTCCGAGGGACATCTTCATACTATTTCATTGAAAATCTTTGGTTGTCCAAGGGACGTAACCATAGCAACTAGGCGCTATAAAAAGTTGATTGACTCAACTACTTTTACGGGAAAAAGGCTATGGATAGTACTGACAAGCAGGAACGTGATTCACTTGTCGTTATTCCATTTATTTAGCACTTAGCAGACTGTTTATTTTGTGATGAGCAATGCAAAGGTATTGCTCTTTCTATCGATTTTCATCTCCTTCCACTTCACTTTTTATACGTAACAAAAAATCTGATAGGTAGGTCTCTCTAGGATCTAGTAGGTCCTACTCGTAAATTTAGTTACCCGGCATATACATCACTGAACAGCCACTCCGCAATGACAGCGTCGAATTGCTGCGTCGTATCGCCGAGGAACTTCTTCAGGTTGTCGTTATCCAGAACCATTTTTAACATCTCTATCATCTGCGGCAACAGGGCCAACATATCTTGATTGCCTGTCTTATCGATTACTGTTTTCAGGTTGAACATATCATCATCTTCTGAAATAAACCATTCTTATGTCAAAAGGAGCACTTCGAAAGGTAATAATATAAAAGGGTAAAGAAAACTAAGTGCAAAATCCAAAGTAAAATGCCTTAAGATCTCAACTATCTGCAGACTTTAGCCGTTTATATTCCTGTTCCTCCTCATGCTAATGAAGTTTTGGTTTACCCTAATTCCAGGATCTATAGTAAACACTGTGATTTCGGAAGCATTTGCCAACTAACCTTCCATCACAGCGAAAGTGGCAGATTTCTTTTAGGTACCAGAAAGCTAGTGGTAGTAAATATCAATTAAACATTCGAAGATAACTTTTATATGTATAGGTTAGGTAGTGTCTGGTAGCACTTACTTTTATAGTTTTCCAAAGTCTTGCTGAGATCAACTTCATGGTATTTGTCAGTTGTTTTTCCGGTGGGAAAAGGAGTAGCGTATGTAACCTGCAAATTATCTGTTCTTAAATATGCGCGGAAATTTAGTCGTTACGTTAGTGACAATAAACCCCGTGTGTTCATGTGTGTTTTGATTCCTAAAATAAGGAGACACATTTACCTCATGTCCCGCCTTCACGAGGTGTCGGACTAACCCCTGTCCGAGGATATTGTGGCTTTTTCCGGGCAACGGGAACATCACGAGAATTTTGTATGAAGTACATATTTGGAAGAGCGTTGCTAGCAATATCATATACTTTATTTTATCCATGACCTATAATGATAAAAATTACACAATTTTTAAAATAATCGATGTTATACTTTTACATATAAGCGAAGCGCTGGTAGCCTTGCGGTAAGACGTCCGACTATCAATCCGGAGGTCTCGGGTTCAAACCCCGGCTCGTACCACTGAGTTTTTCGGAACTTATGTACGGAATATCATTTGATATTTACCAGTCGCTTTTCGGTGAAGGAAAACATCGTGAGGAAACCGGACCTAATCCCAAAAAGGCCTAGTTTCCCCTCTGGGTTGGAAGGTCTGATGGCAGTCGCTTTCGTAAAAACTAGTGTCTATGCCAATTCATGGGATTAGGTTGTCAAGCGGACCCCAAGTCGGGATAAACGCTAGGAAGAAGAAGAAGAAGATACTTTTACATATAAGTTTATATTATTAATTTATTACATAACGTAAAACAAGTCACTCCGAAAAATATTTTTTCACCTCAGCAGCTCGAACGAGGGTTCTTTGCTGCCTAAATTGAGTGAGCACTATTCGATTTTGCTCACTGAGTGAGACAAAATGACCTTGAACTGACGTTGGAATTTAAAATGCCAATTACGTGGGCGAGATCTAATACAAATTCGAAACATTAAGAGTCTGTTCGCGTTGTCTTTTTCACTTCGTTAGTAAATAGAGAGAGACAGAAATATTTTTAATGTCATCCAATCCAATTTTACTTAATTTTAATTCGTATTCTTAATTTTCGATAGCAGACCCTGACACAGAGCCAGAAAGAAACGTTCGGAAACGCGCACAAGTAACTAATTTGTAAATATAATTTAATATTTTTTTTTATGTTTAACCGTACTAAACTTAAAATAATTTATGTTCTTCTTCTTTATATCATAATAAATAAGTATAAGTGTAAAAATTACAAGATTAACGTGTGAAATATATTATTACTTACAACAGTCTCACGTATTATTATCAAACGCTAGTAACCGAACGCAAATAAAAAAAGTTGGGAAATATCAAAATGGTCGTAGATATTTGTAAAATAATTAACATGTTTCGATGATTGTGTTATTAACGAATTATTGAGGGTTTTAAGCTCAAGTGTAAGAATATTATAAGAAAAAACGAGCGAATAAATTGACGAAGAAGGATTAAGCATCTCTCAGGTTGTATTTTTCCATGTTCTCTCTGCTGAGGTGAAAAATAGTGTGTTCAACATGAGAATAAAGTTATTGCATGGCCAGCTCTCCGTCTATTATACCAAATTTTAGCTCAATCAGACACCGGTCACACCGGGAAGTGGTTGAAATTTAGAAGATTATATTATAAGCACAAATAATTATATTTATCGGCTTATATACGAGGTCAAGCTAAATAAAAGTGTGTATGATTAATGTAGGTATTCACCAGATTTGTTTATATTCGTTAGTAAAATTTTCTATGAATAACTTACGTACGTAGTACTAGTCTTTATTGTGAGTCACACACTAAATATATATTATACGGGCACGACCGATTTACCACCGAATCAATGGTATTGTGCTAACAATTCGTGATAGAATGAGATAATGTAATATGTTACTCACAAGCCTAACCTTGACAACGGTAACTTTAATCGGTTTATCTGCCCGGTAGTAGATAAATATATGAAATCAGTGTAGATAAATTGTAAAAAGGGCCTCCTAGCCTAATCAGTAATGACCCTGCCTATGAAGCAGGAGGTCCCGGGTTCGAATCCTGGTCAGGGCCCTTATTTGTGTGTTTATCACGGATATTTTGTTCCTGAGGTAGAGATGTTTCCTATGTATTTAAGTATTTATCTATGTCTATCTATTATATACCTATATCGTCGCCTGGTACCCATAATACAATACAATACAATACACAATACAATATTCTTTATTGCACCAAAAATAAAAATAAAATTGTACAGTAATAAAAAGAACAAACATATAATAACGTATAATACAAGCCTTATAGTGTTGCCCTAGGACATATTTCCGAAGAATACGAGGTTTAAGAGTAAAAGGCGAAATTCTTCGGGATGGACGACATTTTCCAAGGTGCTGGCGGTTCCTCGAGGTCCTGGAACATTTAATGGTCTGGACATGAAAATGGGACCTCTAATTAATATACATACCAAATTTCAGGACTGTCCGAGAGATTTTTGGATTTGTCGTATTTTAACCGTATTATATTAGCCGTTTGTCATAGTAGGTTCGCGCCTTTGCCTCAAGGTGCGCGTGAATGCAAAAAAATGGGTGCCATATTAAAAGTTTACCTGAAGTCATAGTTTATTTGTTAGATTTTTCTCGTTATGTTTTATTAATTTAAACAATTTATATTGTAAATGAATAAGACGCCAACTTTAGTTTTCACTTAACCTCCGGATATATTTTAAAATTGTCATACATACTAGTAAAATGTTGTCATAAAAATCTAGTGAGAAATACATGTAAGAAAAAATACTAACGTATTTGACAATAAATGTTGGATTTTATGCATGCTTTGAAAAAGAGTTCCAGAGAAATAAATTCAGTGAATAACATCAAAAAACAGGTTTAGTTAATTTAATTGTCAAAGGTATCTAAGTAAGTACCTACCGCTATCATGTAAACGTTTTGAAAATCAATGTATTTATCAAAGGTTATTACTTACACTTTTCTGTTTTTTCCCTCGCAAGTGTGTTGAAAAACGTCGTATGAAACACGTGTGCCTGATCATTACATAGCGCGGCTTTTCTTATGCGCACTAACATTCGTTCGTGCGCACTGGTGCGCACAATATCGCCTAATATGTAATGATCAAGTTAGCACACTTGTATCACAATGTATTATTATATATAATTCATTTTCTACGAGTGCACAAAATAGGCAAGCCGGTAACTATATGAATTAAGTTACTTCCACCAATGCCTTAAATACAACCTGCTCTCTCTATATATACCATTCAGTAACTTAAATTAAATTTGCCGGTGAATTATGCCGGCTACAATATTGCATGAGTTCATTTCAGCATCGTCCACGATGCTAAGATCAGCGACCATAAAAACTCCATCGTAGACGCTAGTAAATCGGTGTACAAAGTTTCAATTCAAGCATTGTCGTCGACGAGTAAAAAAACGTTTATCACCATTCCTTTCAATTAATAGGTAGACTGCTTGCAGTCAAGGTAAAAATTCAAGCATTTCGTGATTAAGTAAAAAACAATACTTGCTTATTTTTTTTATTAACAACATTTTAAACAATTACATAGTCTTCTTCTTAACCGGTGATTTAATAATTCCTAATTGCACTAAAATTACTTTACCTATGCTACACAAACTCTTCAATATTAATTTAGCAACAAACAATGCAAGTAAAACTGCTGCCAGCAGGTCTAAGTACATCTTCTGCCACCAAGGCAGCAGCAGCGCCGGGGAGCGCAGATGCGGCGCGCCGCGCGTGCGCACCACGTGCTCCACCCAGTGCACCAGCTCCGCGCCCGGGGGCACCACACGGTCGTGGTATATCTTTGACAGCTGCTTTACTCTTTCAGTGTACCTGAAATGCCAGAAGATAATAACAGTACAGTATGTATAAACCAAAAGCTCATTGACTCAAAAGATTTCGTTAGAAGGTCCTTAGATAATAATGATTTTAATTCATTTTTAACGGCATATGTTTAACGGATCACCAGGTATAGCAATTTTACTGCCAAAAATAGTAAATGATCATCAATTTTAAAACATCATTTTAATGTAAAATTATAACCAAAACTAATCATTGTTAACATTAAAATAGTAAATGACCACCAAAATGGGAGGTGCGGCTGCGGTTCTAGCTTCTGGGTGACCCCAGCGCTTCGGCAAGAGTAGCACTTCCACAGCGTATTTTTGAAATTACATATATTCAGTTTTGGGTATTTTTTGAATTTCCAAAAGCTAGTGTTTAATCACATTTGATCATATTTATGTACAAAAACCTTATTTAACCTGATCTATTTGATTTGGTGATCATTTACTACATTTGGTGATTGTTGACTACAATTGGTGTAGTGATGATGATTATTTTATTCAAATTATTTATTCATGTAAAACAATTACAGGTTTCAGTAGGTACAATATTGCGCCAAACTGGAGTGACCAGTTTGTTGGCGCGTCGCGTTCAATCACTCACTTAACAATACTTAATGTAATTGTTTACAATAAATATGTGACTTATGTCTATGGTTAGTAGGTATTTAACTAAAAAAGAAACATGCGATAATTTACTACATTTGGTGATCGTTAACTACAATTGCTGTTTTGTGTATTTTTTGGTAAGAAAGCTCAGGATATCAAAGTATTTATTTTGGTAGTCATTATATGTATTTGTTCCCATTTTAAAATTATCGACACTGATAAATTGTGACAGTTAACTTCAGTGCCAGTTTTCCGGCCACTTTTTGAAATATGAATTTACCTAAATCAGCTCGCTATCTCTGCCTGGGTCTCACTGCGCTGGCCACTCGCCAATTTTGTGGCATCACTCCGCGGTTATTTTATCCTACTTGATTTTTTAAATAATATATTATTCATTAACCCATTCATAGATTATATACCTATGTATAGTAGTACCTAAATAATCGAATCGAATAGAAGGCATAATTATAAAAATAATTATTTAAACACTTACTTGGGGTTGCTTAAAATTTCCTCAATGGCTTCTTTCAAGTGACTAGCCATTTCGTAACTGAGGTCGACCTTCAATGCGAACCCTTTGTTGACAGTTCGTTCTGCGTTGAGGTGTTGGTCGAGTCCATACGGCATAACTACTGCTGGGACCCCGAAGAAAATTGTTTCAGTGGTGGATAAAAGACCACCATGCGTGATGAAGACTCGCAAGTTTGGATGAGCTAGAACAAAAAGTCGGTGCGTTTTAGTTAATAAATGTTTATACTTGTGAGTAGTTTCTATATAAATATGTGTATTATCTTGTCCCTTTGAAAATGTGGTTGATTTTTTTTGAAAAATTTGATAAATTTACTGTGAGGTCCCGTGTGCCGTGGGGTACCCGGCCTTAGAATTGTCCCTCACCATATCGTCCCGTGGTTGCAGTAGGAGTCTCCTCAGGGAATATACCGGGAGGTGGGCAGCAGCATCTTCCGAAAGCGTTTTAGTTAATAAATGTTTGTACTTGTAAGTAGTTTTTATATATGTGTATTATCTTGTCCCTTTGAAAAATGTGGTTGATTTTCTTTTGAAAAATTTGATAAATTTACTGTGAGGTCCGATACTAATTTCTTAAAGTAGGTATCAAAATATCATAAGTACCTAAAATACTCTGTTGGGGCGCCCATTGCAAAATATGGACATTTTTGGGTAAATTGGAAAACTGTTCTTCAAATTTCCAGAGCACAGTTTGTTTTAAGGTTCCGAACATTTTTAGGAAATCCTGTTTCAGTTCGTCGGGAAAATCTTTGCTCTTGGCATTGCTTCCCATGCTGAAGTAGATGACGCCGTGCTCGGCTTCATCCATAAGCTTCTGCAGGTCCTGTAAGTAAAATCAATTGCTTCTTTAATCATGAGAATAATAGAACCTGTTTTTTTAAGGAGTCGTTCTTAATAGAGCTATAAAATATCCATTAAATGCATATAATCATATTAATCATATGTACAAGTAAATTTTTTGTCTTATATCTGCTACTTACTGCGGGTAAAGGTTTAGTGTTAGGATCAATATGATATCCAGAAATTTCCTTGCTGTTCGGAGGCACGCTGATGGGCTGACCCAGCGAAGAGTGGGAGTTAGTCAGGAGCAGAGAACCGTTGTAAATTGCTTCTTCGTAATCAGGTAATGCTCTGCCCCTCATATGAACGAACGGTCCGAAAAATTCCTCGTATACTGTTTTCTCAGCAGGCCTAATGTAGCTAAAAAGCAAGTCAAATTGTATGAAAGTGTCACTAATCAGAAAATTTAAATTAACTGTCTCAACATTTACATCGGTAGGTAGTCTTGAACATATTTTAGCTATTGACATTACTTAGTTAGATTTTTTTTACTTAATCAGGGGATGCTGAGAAAGATAGATCACTTACAATTGAGAGCTGAAAACATAATCTGTCCTATCAAGCTCGTAGCTCGCTCAGCAAACGAGAACGGCGGTGACGACGTGGACATGATGCTCGGGTTGTAAGCCGGGTTCGAAACCTCGTGCACCAATTTTAGAACCATCCAGTGGGGCTCGGTGGACGCAAACCAGATTAACGGGCAGTTGTACACGGTGGCGAATCTGAAAGTTACAATGTGAATGTGACACATTTTACGAAACAAAAAGGCTAGTGATTATCATGATTTGGATTTCCTTGTACCATTTACTTGGCTCTTAGCAGATTGTGTATTTTGTGACGAGCAATGCATAGGTATGGCTCTCTCTATCGCTTGTCATCTCATCTGTCTTTCCACTTCACTTTTTATACAAATAATCTGATAGATCTCTCTAGGATCTGTTAAATAGTAGGTCTTGTTACCCGGCATATACATCACTCATCAACCACTCCACAATGACCGCGTCGAATTGCTGCGTCGTATCGCCGAGGAACTTCTTCAGGTTGTCGTTATCCAGTATCATCTTAAACATCTCTATCATCTGCGGCAACATGACCAACATATTTTGTTTGCCTGTCTTATCGATTACTGTTTTCAGGTTAAATATATCATCATTTTCTGAAACAAACCATTCTTACTTTAAAAGGAGCACTTCAATAGTATTTTGTGCAACAGTTACATAATAAGGGTTCTTAAGATTCGAGGGTCGAAGTTACAAAATGAGGCGAAGCCGAATTTTGTAAAAACAGACCCGAGAATTTTAAGACCTAATCATGTACCGTTGCACACAATCGTTTTTCTACGAGTGCTTAAGCAAGCCGGTAAGAATTGAGTTCGACGAATGCCGTGCACAACCTGCTGCTTCTATATAATTGAGTAACTTCGATTTCCCGGTGGATTGTGCCGGCGGCGCCCGCCCGAAGCGCAGCGCGGGGCCCGGCAACAGTGTCACAATATTGTATGGAAATATTGGAAATCCTTTCTGTCATTGTTATGGATGCTACAATATGCGACAATAAAAGCTCTATCGAAAAGTAAGCGCTAGTAGTTCCGCCAACACAATCTCAATTCAAGTATTACAGTCGCCGAGTATAAAAAAGGTATAAAAAGTATAGAAAACTAAGTGAAAAATCTAAAGTAAAATTGCTTTAAGATCTCAACTATCTGCAGATTTTAGCTAGTTTATATTCCTATTCCTCCTCATGATAATGATTATTGATGTTTCGGTTGTATCCTAATTCCAGAATCTATCGTAAACACTACTGTGAAATATTTGGGACACTTTTTATATCCCACTCAGATCGAAAGAGCTCGTGATTCTGAGGCGAAATCATCTAAAACTTTCCAAATTAAAAAAGTGTAGGGTACAAAAAAATGGCCCAGGTAATATCTGGTAGCACTTACTTTTATAGGTTTCCAAAGTCTTGCTGAGATCAACTTCATGGTATTTGTCAGTTGTTTTGCCGGTGGGAAAAGGAGTAGCGTATGTGACCTGCAAATTATCTTTTCTTAAACATACGCGGAAATTTAGTCGTAAGCTCGGATGCATCAGACTTCAGCTGCCAGGTGTCATGTCAAGATCTAATGATCGACGTCAATACGGATTACCGGCCGCGTATCATATTCTTACTTGGCCGGTGATCCCTGTTTTTCCGGACTCTGTTGTGCCATTTACGCACATTGCCTCTAATGTGTTCATGCGTGTTTTGATTCGTAAAATAAGTAGACACATTTACCTCATGTCCAGCCTTCACGAGGTGTCGGACGAACCCCTGTCCGAGGATATTGTGGCTTTTTCCGGGCAACGGGAACATCACGAGAATTTTGTATGAAGTGCATATTTGGAAAAGCGTTGCTAGCAATATCATGTACTTTATTTTTTCCATGACCTATAATGATAAAAAAAAACACAATTTTTTTAAAGTAATCGCTGAAATACGAGTAGGTATAAGTTTAATTATTTTTTTACCTATACTATACTTAGTAGATTGCATTGTGGCGTAAATAACGGAAGTACTGTCAGCAGCAGAAGTAGCTAAGCTGGTATGATGTTCAAAATGACCTACACATGCTCTTATTCTCGTAACAATAAAGTCGTACCCAGCTCATTTTTAACTCCCTAGCCGCTTAGCTGCTTTTGCTGCCGACTGTACCTACACAGATAGAAAAAATCTCTTCAACCAAAGAAACCTATTTGAATCAAGAGATATCCAGTTTCCCATATAAGGAAAAAATAAAAATCCTTGCTTTAAGATATAAAATGTTTCAAAGTTTATTACTTACACTAAACATTTTATATCTTTACGTGATTAGTAACACAATCTTATTGAAATAAATAAAATAATTAAAAATTAAAAAACACGACTGCGTTTGTTTTAAATGAACTGAAAAGTTAAAAATAAGTTCTAAACATGATTGAGAATGTCTTTGAAACCTTATGGTTGAAACTGTGCCTTCCTACACCCTGACGTACGCTGGATCTTTTAAAATACATATTTTACTTCTATCGCAGTGGGGGGACCTCTTAAACTGTATAACACAATACCCATAAAAAGGTCCCCCGACTGCAATCGAAGCAAAATATGTATTTTACAAGATCCAGCGTACGTCAGGGTGTAGGAAGGCACAGTTTCAACCATAAGGTTTCAAAGACATTCTCAATCATGTTTAGAACTTATTTTTAACTTTTCAGTTCATTTAAAACAAACGCAGTCGTGTTTTTTAATTTTTAATTATTTTATTTATTTAAAACCTTTTCGTGACATAGAATAATTAAGCGAACTTTGGATTAGTAATCGAAAGTATAAAGACGATTTTTTTAACACTTTTTCACGTAAAAAGCGCTGGTAGCCTGGCTGGCAGTAAGACGTCCGGAGGTCTCGTATTCAACCCTCGGCTTGTACCACTGAGTTTTTTGGAACTTATGTACGAAATATCATTTGATATTTACCAGTCGCTTTTCTAACGAACTAACTATTTTGGTTCAACGATCCAAAGAGAATCTTGGCCTCCGAAATGAGAGCACGCCACCTATCCCGATCCTGCGCAACTTCTTGCCAGTTGTTGACGCGAAGCTGCAGCAGATCCGCCGCCACACTGTTCCCCAACGATATCTGGGCCGATCCACCGGACGGCGACCAGTCGGTCGTCCCAAGAACGTTCTCTTGACAGCCCGATCCTCACCCATTCTCTGTAGGTGACCGAACCAGCGAAGTCTGTGGGCTTTTGTTTCGCCGATGATACCAAAATATTCGGACCCAAGTCCGGCCACCAACTCTTCGATTTCGACATTCCTTCGTGAGTCGCTTTTCGGTGAAGGAAAATATCGTGAGAAAACCGAACCTAATCCCAAGAAGGCCCAGTTTTCTCCTCTGTGTTGAAAGGAAAGATGGCAGTCGCTTTCGTAAAAAACTAGTGCATACGCCAATTCATGGGATTAGGTTGCCAAGCGGACCTCAGGCTCAAATGAGCCGTGGCAAAAAGCCAGGATAAATACAAGTTGGATGATGACTTTTTATCATGTACAGTCAGCATCAATAGTATCTTCCTACACGAAGGCCTCAAAAATATGTGACACGCTCCTATGGCTCTACAAATATTTAAGAGCATGTCACATATTTTTGCGGCCTTCGTGTAGGAAGATACTGTTGATGCTGACTGTACATACGTATTTACTTGTTTTTTAGGATCCAAGAGGCTAATTGCATGACCTTATACGTGACTTAGCGCGACATGAGTTGGCATATCTATGGCAATAAACTTCTTGGTGTCAATATCGAAACCAATTTTGTTCAGCGTAGGGTCAAAACAGACCTAGCGGAATTCCTCGCGGAATTAAGCCAATTCATAGACAAAATGCTTAAATTTGTCTATGGTAGCGGAAATTTGTCTATGATAGCGGAAATTTGTCTATGGCTTCCATACAAAAAATCAGCTACCATAGACAAATTTCCGCTACCATAGACAAATTTAAGCATTTTGTCTATGAATTGGCTTAATTCCGCTGTGATTCCACTAGGTGTGTTTTGACCCTTAACTAGTTTATTTTAGCTTGTGGTCTGTGTCTTCAATAGACAATAACACACAGTGTGTAACAGAGGACACGCCAGTCTACTTAACCTCTCAACGCATAAAACCATACTGTCCTAGCCTCCAATTTTTCTCCCAGAACTACACCATGGCTACGCTACAGTATTGTTGAATATAGGTAATTTTATCATCAAACTCCACAAGAACAAGCTACTTTGGCTCAAAGCGGCGTAGTGCAGCACATTTTTTTACGATACTGGATGTGATGTTGTAAAGAAGTAGTATATTAATACCGCGAAGTAGAACATTTCATTACATTCAGAGCAATGATGCGTCATACTACACGTAGCTGCATTGCATTCTCCGCGAGGCAACCGGATGGCTCGCGGTATTAAAAGTCACAGCTCATAAGAGCGCCTCGGCAGCCGACCCACACTGCCTCGTCGCTCAGCGTCCACTCGTTGTCGAGTTGATGTAGTGAGTGCATGGCCATACAAATTCATATAAAGAATAACTAACCGCTCGAGGTGAGGCTGTGAGGGGGGGTTGCCGAGGCGCTCTAATGAGCTGTGATCTTTAAGCTCCCTACGTGCTGTGGAACCACCCTATGCAACCCGAAATGACCCACGTTGGACCTTGGCTTTCATCCTCCTCCCCTCAATTCCCAGTACTTTATGTGATCCAGAACGAGCATGCAAATGGCCATGTGCACCGGCTGGTCGGTAATCGTTTCGTCAGCTGTTAGAAAAATGGAGGGGGGGGGGGGCGATGAAAAACTAAGTACAACGTGGGTCAATTTGGGTTGCATAGGTTGGTTACACAACGCATAGCGAGCTTATATACCGCGATCCATCCGGTTGCCTCTTGGACACTATAACTACGCGCCATTGCTTTAACTATTATTATTCCTCTCAAGTCTCTAATACCTACTTATTACAACTAAACATGTAAGTTTTATATATCTTTCGACTCAATTTCCAACCTTTTAACTTTTAATTTAATTTCTAAAATGTTCGTATTAACGCAAGAATATTTTTATATATGTATCATATACATTTTTGTAATCAGCGTGAAAAGCTCTTCATTTTGATACCCCACTCGATAGGTTTGCAAGTTTTTTTTTCTTAGGTTTGCGCAATCTGGAATATTTTGTCCGCCATATTGTTTTTACGGTGACGTCACATAGCCTATGTTACTCGGGATAACGTAACGATTCTAATGATACCCCATACATCTAAATCGGTTCAGCCGTTCAGTAGTTCTAGTGGAACAAAGAATTTTATTTTAGCCACATACATACATGAACCCTGAAAACAATACACTCCTTTTTTTTGGGCAGTCGTGTAAAAATATATCATTTATTCCAAGAGCGTAACCATTTTGCTCAGTGATCATTGTTACTCAGAAGCAAATCAGATAATTCTTAACAACAAGGATAATCTTTCTTGGTTGTTATGAAGAAAAATGCTTGTATTCAGAGTTATGGCGGTTTTTGGTTAAGAGTTGTGCATACTTAAAGTAAGAGTTAATATTTCTTGGGGTGAAACAATGAAGTACTTACACCAAATACATTAATTTTTCATTTTAAAAAGACGGTATTAGGTAAAGAGTCACATGCTTGAAGTAAAAGTTAATGTTTCTTGGGGTGAAAAACTAAGTATCTTAAACCAAATACACTTACTTCTTGGATATAATTTCTCTTAGTTCTTTCAGAATATACTATTTCTTGAAATGATATTACATTTGTATTGAGTAAACTGCGTGGGGGGGGGGGGGGTGAATACAATACACCTAGTCCGTTATTCGTTACTAGGTGATTTTATCTCATGCATATTTGGATCTGAACTAGATGGCGCTAAATATTTGGAGCCTCAAAAAGTTCATAGACTATGGCCGTCTACTATATAGTAGACGGCCATAGCATTTAAGTCTATGGTATAATGTCTAATTATAGCACGTAGTTCCCCGAGAGGCTGCAGTGGGCTATAACTAGAGATTACTCTATCCCACGAAACGCGAATGACAGGCGGCGGACCTAACCAAACGAGGAAAAATCTTAACACCGCGATGTACGTTTGCTGTAGAGCGCTGCTAGCGACATCTACTGGGTAATAAAATTTGTGAAACAAACAACAAAAGTCTCTTAGCAGGGTCACATAAATCTGATTTGCTATTAAACTTGTTGATTCTCGAGTGGAGATTGTAGACATTAAATCAAGAATTTGGGACATGAAACCAAGAATGTAATAAATCTTGACGTAAGCGCGTGTTAATTTTTATTTAAGAGCTATTGAATTTCGAATGGAGATTATAAGCATCAAACCAAGAACTATTAAAATCAAGCCAAGAATTAACTAAATCTTGACGTAAAACCATGTAATAATTTATTTGAACTTCTTATATCTTGACTGTAGAATATATATATCAAACCAAGAAATAATAGTTTACTCTTAAAAACTTAGAAATCATGTAGATAAATTTTGATGACTCTTCTTTTGAAATGGGAATACTTTTTGCTTTGATATAGGTTACTTGAAACAAATACGTTTTTTAAGAACTAGCATATTCATACTAAAACTGTACAATATTTTGTTTCAAATAAATACTTCTTTAACTCAAATCTGTCCTATTTGCACCTAATGTATATAAAGTTGAGACTGAAACATTTTGATTCTTCTTTGAAAAAGTAATATCCCTTTAGCTTAAGACATTTTTATTAGATGAAGAATTATATTATTCTATTTGAAAAACAGTGTTTGAGAGAGTTTTCAGTCTTAAATTAAGATATCTTTTCTATCTGTGTATGGACTAGGAGCTAGCCACGTTAGATATGACATAATAATGAGAGCGATCTCTAGTAAGATTCGGACTCGTTGACGTTGGCGGAAGAACGTTGTGAATAGGGAAAATGCAGGAATATAATATTTACCATTATTTTGTGATTGAAAAAACATAGGTATTGTAACGTTTTTACTTCAGTTTATACTAATTTCAAACAATAATTACGATTTGAAGTCATGTGAAACTGAACGTGTTTTAATCCTCCAATCAGCGCCTGGTGACGTCACTCCTTTATGACAACATGATGACAACTAATAGGGTTGTGTAGGGGTGTCACTAGTTATGTTCTATGGGATTTGGCTTGAAGGGCTTAAAGGGCATTCGGCTAAAAATAAACATAATTTGACACTTTTGATTTTGACATCGATGGCAGGTTTAACAGGGACTAACTAATATGGCGTGTGACACACACATGAGTGACGTCACAGGAACTGTAGATCCGTTTAGGCACGAAAATTTATCAGTTTGTAACAGTATTTTTTGACTATGAATTTTAGTATATTTATTTTTTAATACACTCGTGGTCTATTCTACAAAAACAGTAGGCAACTAACTATAAATTGTGTTATACATCTATGACTATGACATCATCTAGTTAATTACATTACTGTCTATCATATTGCATCAAACTAAGAACTCTAGGATTTGTTTACTTCAAGTTATTTGCATTATTTGATCTCCACTACTAAAGTATAAACAGCTGCCAGATTTCCAAATCTAGGAATAAGCATGTATAGCAGCTCAAACTAACTAGACTAGGCGGGTTTCGTTGTGTCATATTTTACGTGGCCTACTCTCCAGATATTATACCGAATTTCAGCTCAATTAAACACCGGCGAATGGTTGAAATTTAACTTAAAAGATTAGAAGCACATACAATAGTACATTTCGATATTAGTGCGGAAAGTATGTCATTACTTCACGAGCACCGAGATATCTTGCCACGAGCCGTAGGCGAGTGGCAAGACTCGGGACGAGTGAAGAATGACATTTACGCACGAGTATCGAACGACGTTTTTTAATACAGTTGCGAAAAAAATATAAAATTGTCAATTATTCACTTTGAGGTTACTTTAGTACATATATCCGAACGCTCCGCGCGGTGCGGTGCGGCGCTTTGATTGGCTGTCTGTCACTGTCATTAGCTGTGATTGGCTGGAAAAGTAAAAAGCACTAGTGCGCGATATCAAACTTTCCGCACGCTAAACCACTACAAGAAAAGCACTTTTTTGAGCAACTGTATTAAAAATATATTTATCGGCTTATACACGGTGGGCACGAGTACCCCGACAGATTTTAACAGTGTATTCGTGCTCATATTTAGAGACTAAAATGTTCTATAAACTTTTCTGGAATATGCCTAGTTTCAGAGTTCATACCTATTTAAAAAAATCTTTTTTATTATTATTACTCAGCACAAAACGCCTTTTTGATGGCGTTGTTGCCACTATTGGGCATAGTTTACACATCCTTATTGACAGATATCAAAGTGGCAAGGAATACTTTGCATAAACAATTTTTTTTTTTTTTTGGAAAAAAATGCTTACTAACTTTTAGGCGCTCATTTTATTAATAACAATTACTTTTCATGTGCACAAAACATGCAAACAATTAAAAAAAAGGAAAAAAAAATTTTTTGGCGAGATTTACCTAAACTCACATAACGTTTTTAGGGTTCTTTATTCATTTTGGTCTCAGAAATGCGTGGTTAAGATCTGTCGGTTTCCTTGTGCCCACCCTGTATACGCGGTAAAGTCAAGCTAAATAAAAGTGTGTAAATAGTAGTTTATGTGACTGTACATAATGAAGGGCATAAAACACGAGTGTGATTTTATAAAACGAACTAAGTGAGTTTAATAATAACATCACACGAGTGTTTTAATGCCTAATTATGTATAGTTACAAACCTTCACTTCTTTATGTATCCACATATCATAAAACTCCATGATGCATTCAGGAGCCGCATATTATGACCGGCATCGCGGCGTTGTTCAAGGCCACTAACAGTAATTAAGTAGTTGTTTTGTCACGGATATCAGGAGGCGTCGCCCAAATATCTCTGTCATATTGGTCACTCGTTTTGTGGTTTAAAATTGAATAAATCCAACAATCATATGCAACAAAACAAATTTTAACTGGTAAAGGTGGTAATAAAAAGTTTTCGGGCAGCTGTCATAGCTTTTTTTTATTCAGAGACCAACTAGAGTCGTCTTCGGCTATCATATCGTACGATGTCTTACTGACGTGCGACATGCGTCAAATTTGTATGCAAATTGTCAATTCATTTCGAACTAAACGTCATCTCGACTGATATTAGAATAGACGTCAAATCTTTCTTTTTTTTAGTATGTTCGAAATTTGAATAAAATAATGTTAGGGTGCTTTGGGGTATATTCGACATATTTTTAGGCGAGTGTAGACTATGTTAGGGTTATTTGATAACATTATTTAGTAATAATAACATTGTTACAGATAAGAAATTTGTTCTAACAAAACAGTCTATTTTTACGGTTCTTGAACGCATGGAGGGTTATGATATGGGTGTAGATAAAATAATATAGGTACTCACCAGATTTGATCCTATTTGTATATAAAACTTCCTATGAATAACTTACGTACGTACGTAGTACTATTATTGTAAGTCACACACAAAATATACAATATTATACACGGCACGACCGATTCACCGACTCAATGTTATTGTGCTAACAATTCCTGATACACTGAGATGATGTAATGTACGCGCAAGCCTAACCTTGATGACGATAACTTTTAATCAGTGTGTCTGCCCGATAGTAGATAAATCTAATCATAAGGCGCTAAACAACACTTTGCGATGTCAATAATAAGCTCTACGCTGATATAAATTAGCATTCCGATTTATTCATCAGTAATACCAGAGGAGAGCCTATCATTATCACTAATATCGGATGTTATGTCATCATCATCATCATCTCAGCCATAAGACGTCCACTGCTGAACATAGGCCTCCCCTTTCAAGGGGGGGGGGGGGGGGGGTTGCCATACGCGCCACGCTTGGCAGGCGGGTTGGCGAGCGTGTGTTTATTTAAGGCCATTCCTCGATTCGGACAAGCCATGCCCATCCGCATCCGTTAGAGACACGTTTATGGCTCCCGTGCACGAAAGAAAGAGAAGCAGTGCTCTTAAGGATCAGACTTTTTGACCAAACTACGATAAATAAGCGATTTATCGTAGCTGATTTTTCTTCTATAACTTTTTAGATAAACCAGAATACCATATTTTTTACTTAGTTAGATTGCTTAATCGCTTATAGTTTACGTAAGCTAAGAAAAATAAGGGGAAAAAAGACAAAACTTCGGAATTTTTTTCTATCGAGGCAACTTTCAGCAATCGTGTTTCGGCTTGTGCCAAAAACAAGAGTATATAGTCTAATAATATATATTCGAAAATAAATTTAGTCCCTTTTCCCGTTGAGTCACTAGAGCGTTTGAAAAAACCTATAATTTTTCAAAGTAGCCCCTTAATAAGGAATTTAAGAAGTTACGCAGGAAATAATTTGTTGTGAGGACTCATACCTATACTGAGATTATGTTAAGATTCTTAAGACAGAAAAAAACCGGCCAAGAGCATGTCGGGCCATGCTCAGTGTAGGGTTCCGTAAACTGAGACCGGTCATTCAAAAGGTCGTTTCTTACGGGAAATTTGGCGGCGCTTACGTCATTTTTACTTACGTCCTTTCACTATGGGTTTTTGAATGATAACTCAAAAACGGCTCAAACGATTTATTTCAATAAAGTTTACATTGAAGGTACTCATTAGGCCTCAGTTTCGTGATTTTTTTCAAAATTTTAGGACCCACGATTCAAAAGTTAGATGGGGGGGGACGCCCTGTTTAAAACTTTCGGAGCTATTATTTCCGAAAGTATTAGTTTTATCCAAAAACTGTGTTATAAGACCCTAATTCTTTTTAAAAGACCTATCCAACGATACCCCACACAACTTGGTTGGAACGAAAAAATATTTCGCCCCCCCACTTCAGGGAGGTACCCTAACAAAATATATTTTTCGCGATTTTATTCTACCGTTTTGTCGGCTCGGTTAATGCACATATTCAAACCAAATTTCAGCTTTATAGTGCTAACGGTCACTGAGCTAGACCGAGGACGGACGGACGGACGGACGGACGGACGGACGAACATGGCGAAACTATAAGGGTTCCGTTTTTGCCATTTTGGCTACGGAACCCTAAAAAACGAAGACACAAACATTTTGATTTTACTGCTCCGTAAACAACTATTCACCCATCTATCTATCTATCTATCTATCTATACATATAATAAAGGTGAAGAGGGTCAAAAATCTGTACATTGGAGATATTAGTAAAAAAATGAGTTAGTAGCTCTTAGAATCGATAACAGAACACGTTTCGGCGATTTTTAGAATTTTTGTCTGTTTGTCTGTTTGTCTGTTTGGATGGGGAGAGTTGGTGTCAAAACGCCTGAACCGATTTCGATAAAAACTTCACTAGCAGGTTCTACAGACCTCTGGTCAGGACATAGGCTATCAAAAATACGAACTTTTTGGATTTAAGGGGGTTTAAGGGGGGTTTAAACTTTGTATGAGAAATGCCTTTATATGGTAAATAAATACTTATGCCTTTGTATTTCAACTATATATTTTTTAAACCACGGCGATGGCAAACAATCATACGACCCGCCTGATGGTAAGCACTTAGGGTAGCCAATGGACGCCTGTAAATCCACAGGTTTTATGTGCGCGTTGCCTCCCTATAAGAATCTTTTTTTATTTACACTATATTGCACGAAATACAAAACTGTGAGACCAAACGGCGGACATCATACCAAATGGTATTTTCCACCAGTCAACCATTGGGCCTATACAACAGACATGTACAAAAGGTGCAAGAATAAAAGTTAAATTAACTAACTATAAAAAAACAAACGGAACATAGTGAAACACGGAAATCGAAAAGTACCGGCACACCCTACCGAAAAAGAGTTTAGATAGAGTTCACCGCGGGATGAGCGTCAAAGAGAGGGGGGCGCAAAAAGAAAAAAAGACACCGCACTATAGCTAAATATAACTGTACTATTGCTAATTACACCAAAAATTGTTACGTTGAATATTTGAAATGGGAGAAAAAGAGTTTTGATAGAGTTCACTACGTGACGGGCGGTAAAGAACGGGGGGAAATTTAAAAAAAAACCGTAATATTGCAAATTATACCAAAAACTGCTACGTTGAACATTTGAGTTGGGTGAAAAAGAGTTTTGATAGAGTTTACTACGTGACGGACCGTAAAGAAATGGGGGCTCGGGGGGCGGAGCCCCCCGCATAAAGAAAAAACACACCGTACTATTGCTTACTATACCAAAAATGGTTACGTCGAACATTTGAGATGGGAGAAAAAGAGTTTTGATAGAGTTTGCCGCGTGTTGGGCTGCAAAGAAAGGGGGGCTCGGGGGGCGGAGCCCCCCGTATAAAGAAAAAACACACCGTACTATTGCTTATTATACCAAAAATTGTTACGTCGAACATTTGAGATGGGAGAAAAAGAGTTTTGATAAAGTTTGCCGCGTGATGGGCTGCAAAGAAAGGGGGGCTCGGGGGGCGGAGCCCCCCGCACAAATAAAAAACACAGCGTACTATTGCCAATTATACCAAAAATTTTTACGTTGAATATTTGAGATGGGAGAAGAAGAGTTTTGATAGAGTTAATCACGTGATGGGCGGCAAAACAAGGAGTGCTCGGAGGGTGGAGTCCCCCGCATAAAGAAAAAACACACCGTACTATTGCTTATTATGCCAAAAATTGTTACGTCGAACATTTGAGATGGGAGAAAAAGAGTTTTGATAGAGTTTGCCGCGTGATGGGCTGCAAAGAAAGGGGGGCTCGGGGGGCGGAGCCCCCCGCACAAATAAAAAACACAGCGTACTATTGCCAATTATACCAAAAATTTTTACGTTGAATATTTGAGATGGGAGAAGAAGAGTTTTGATAGAGTTAATCAGGTACGTCGGACATTTGAGATGGGAGAAAAAGAGTTTTGATAGAGTTTGCCGCGTGACGGGCTGCAAAGAAAGGGGGGCTCGGGGAGCGGAGCCCCCCGCATAAAGAAAAAACACACCGTACTATTGCTTATTATGCCAAAAATTGTTACGTCGAACATTTGAGATGGGAGAAAAAGAGTTTTGATAGAGTTTGCCGCGTGATGGGCTGCAAAGAAAGGGGGGCTCGGGGGGCGGAGCCCCCCGCACAAATAAAAAACATAGCGTACTATTGCCAATTATACCAAAAATGTTTACGTTGAATATTTGAGATGGGAGAAGAAGAGTTTTGATAGAGTTAATCACGTGATGGGCGGCAAAAAAGGGGGGATCGGGGGGCGGAGCCCCCCGCATAAAAAAAAAAACACGCCGTACTATTGCTTATTATACCAAAAATTGTTACGTCGAACATTTGAGATGGGAGAAAAAGAGTTTTGATAGAGTTTGCCGCGTGATGGGCTGCAAAGAAAGATGGGCTCGGGGGGCGGAGCCCCCCGCATAAAGAAAAAACACACCGTACTATTGCTTATTATACCAAAAACTGTTACGTCGAACATTTGAGATGGGAGAAAAGGAATTTGATAGAGTTTGCCGCGTGATGGGCTGCAAAGAAAGGGAGGCTCGGGGGGCGGAGCCCCCCGCACAAATAAAAATCACAGCGTACTATTGCCAATTATACCAAAAATTTTTACGTTGAATATTTGAGATGGGAGAAGAAGAGTTTTGATAGAGTTAATCACGTGATGGGCGGCAAAACCAGGGGTGCTCGGAGGGCGGAGTCCCCCGCATAAAGAAAAAACACACCGTACTATTGCTTATTATACCAAAAATTGTTACGTTGAACATTTGAGATGGGAGAAAAAGAGTTTTGATAGAGTTTGCCGCGTGATGGGCTGCAAAGAAAGGGGGGCTCGGGTGGCGGAGCCCCCCGCACAAACAAAAAACACAGTGTACTATTGCCAATTATACCAAAAATTTTTACGTTGAATATTTGAGATGGGAGAAGAAGAGTTTTGATAGAGTTAATCACGTGATGGGCGGTAGAAAAGGGGGGCTCGGGGGGCGGAGCCCCCCGCATAAAGAAAAAACACGCCGTACTATTGCTTATTATACCAAAAATTGTTACGTCGAACATTTGAGATGGGAGAAAAAGAGTTTTGATAGAGTTTGCCACGTGATGGGCTGCAAAGAAAGGGGGGCTCGGGGGGCGGAGCCCCCCGCATAAAGAAAAAACACACCGTACTATTGCTTATTATACCAAAAATTGTTACGTGTAACATTTGAAATTGGAGAAAAAGAGTTTTGAGAGAGTTTACTACGTGATGGGCCGCAAAGAAAGGGGGGCTCAGGGGGCGGAGCCCCACGCATAATCAAAAAACACACTGTACTATTGCTTATTATACAAAAAATGGTTACGTTGAACATTTGAAATGGGAGAAAAAGAGTTTTGATATAGAGTTAACCACGTTATGGGCGGCAAAAAGTAGGGGGCTCAGGGGGCTCCTCCCCCCGCATACAGAAGAAACACACCGTACTATTGCTTATTATACCAAACATTCTTAGGCTAGAGAGGGAGAGATGGGAGAAAAAGAGTTTTGATAAAGATTACCATGTGATGGGCGGCATAGAAAGGGGTGCCAAGAATGAAAAAACACACCGCACTATTACTTATCCTACCAAAAATTTCTAGGTTGGACATTTGAGATGGGAGAAGAAGAGTTTTGAGTGAGTTTACTACGTGATGGGCGGTAAAGAACGGGGGGCAAATAAAATACTGCACATTATACCAAAAACTGATACGTTGAACATTTGAGATGGGAGAAAAAGAGTTTTGATAGAGTTTACCACGTGATGGGCTGTAAAGAAAGGGGCGCTCGGGGGGCAGAGCCCCCGTATAAACAAAAAACACACTGTACTATTGCTAATTTGCCATGGCTGACACAGTCAAATCTCAGACGCTTTCAGTCGATCTTTTGGGATGTCGAAGTTATAGGCAAGAAGTCAATTTTAGCTAAACTGCTAAACATACTGTATGAAATATGACATGTAGAAAGCGTTTAGCAATGGACTGTTGAGGGTAACGAAAAGTGACAGAACCTACTGCAACGCACGCGAGCGAAGCCGCGCGGATACAGCTAGTAATTAAAATAAAAAAGAAATAGAGTGGACCAAAATGGCAAGTATAATTCATTGATTCATTTTGTATTGTATGATTACCTATAAATATTGAGTATGTCAATTTGTACAGTCAGTGCCAAAAATATATACACATTTTTTAACCTTATTACAAAGGAGTAAGGTGCACGCGAAGTAGGTGTTTATTGCGACATTTACTCCAACGTAGGTCTGCGTCCCCTCCTGACATTGAATTCATTGAATTGGTAGATTGGTACTCATCTAAATATAACAGGATTATCAGTATCAACACAACGTTTGTGCTAGGAAATTCTCTAAGTACCTAGGTACCAGTAAATCAAATCACCTGCGTCTCCATATCTTGGAAACCTATAAAGGTACCTATGAACCTGTTCAGCATAATTTTTATCGACTGCGCACCACTTAAAGAGTTCAGGTACTTTTTTAAAAGAACAGTTGCCGATACTTATCATCATCATCATCTCAGCCATAAGACGTCCACTGCTGAACATAGGCCTCCCCTTTGGACCTCCATAAGTATCGGTGGGAAGCGACTTGCATCCAGCGTCTTCCGGCGACCTTTATAAGGTCGTCTGTCCACCTTGTGAGTGGACGTCCGTCCTACGCTGCACTTGCTAGTCCGTGGTCTCCACTCGAGCACTTATATTTTCCTTTAATCCCTTTCCTTAGATGGCCATTTCAGATTATCCTACGCTTCAGAACAGAAATATGAGAAACATGTGAAAAATACTCGTACCATTCCGGAAGTATATTTTGCTGGCTCCAACGACCCAATCAATTTTATATACTTATTGATTAATTAATAATGATTGTTGCCGCCAGGGTACACACTGACGTCAGCCTTGTCTAGGACAACTCAGCTTTAATATTTATTTACGCACGGATGGGGAGCACTCACGGTTCGGAACAAATAAATCAAATCATTTATTCAAAAATAATTGTACTGATGATTCTTAAAACTATGCATTATTATTAACAACGATGCTCATCTACAGCTTTTTGTATCGTATATACAGAATGTTCTCGGTGGACAACGTCGAAACGTACATATATATTAGGGTATTTAGAATAATTATACGAAGTATCTATCTAGTATTTTCAAATCCAGGTTTCCAACGCAGACTAAGTCACCCTCGACATCCTTATTTCTGCATGCTGCCCCAGTTGCTCCAATTCTAATTTGGGAATCAGAACTGTTCAGTTCTTCACAATTGTGGGAAATGGATGTATGATGAGGTTATAATTAAGTATATGTAGATGTAGGCACAGGAAATACTCAAGTCAAATGGCACTGCAACCAATCCATCGCTGAAACATATTGTGTACAATTAGTTTTATTTCATTTAACAGGGTAACTTACTATTTAAGTAGACGGTTTTCGAAGAATTTAGAATAATTGAACGAGCTGAGCGTAAGCGAAGCGAGTTCTTACAAACAACTTCAGACCCAACTGTCACCTGGCTACTGGGACGTCTCGGCATTTGGATGGCTTTTTGATTTAGATAGTTTGTCCGATGATAACTTTAGTAACGTTTTTCTGATCTTTATGAAATTTCTTGGGGCTGTAGCAGAGATACATAAATTTGTAAGTTCGTATTTGAGCAGGATCGATCAAGTGGTTATGGAGCTAGAAGGAGAAAAAAAATCCTCCTTAGGGTCTTGTTATATTGGTCAACTCGTTTGCAAGTAAATCGCGAGTTCTCAGTTCGAGGCGGACTGCTAGTATTGAGGCAACCTGTTGTTTACTAATCGCAGGTCGCGAGCGAGGCGAGCTACACTGGTTTGTATTTATGTATTGAACGCTGTGCGCATGCGTCAATGCGCATGTTGTTGTGTTTATCTTTGACTACGCGTACCTAGTGGTTTAAATTAAAGGCCACTTCAAAGCCCACATCCGTGTTTGCCGTCATATATGTATTGTTACCGGGTTTAATCTTATCTTATACACTCGTACCATCCATTTAACATAGGTACATATCGATTAAATAGTAGATTGTTTGACAAGGGTCTAAAGTAAGCCATACGGGTACGAGGTGGTTATTTTCCCGAACGAAGTGAGGGAAAATTGTTCGAGTGGTAATATGGCTTTTAGACCAGAGTCATACATACTATTTTTCACTTCGATTGCGAGAGAATAATGAAATAAAATAAAAATAATGATTATTTACGCACAATAACTAATCTAAGGTGATTTTTTTTTCAACTAGATAGTTTTACAAGGTTGTTTCCCAAATTACAAAATTCCGCTTCTAAAACTCACCGCATACTACAAATTTCACTTGACAAATAAATAATAAAAACTGCCACAACGCTTCTGTCGCGTAGGTAATTCTAATTTTATAATAATAAAAGTAAGCAACAGATAAAATGGTAAACGTTTATATTAGATAGATCTTACATATACATATTTACAAAATATTCATAAAACCATTTTTTTACCTATCAAAAGTACAAAATATTTAACATTATCATTTTACTCGCCAAATTGCGATAACAGTTTGTTGAGGATTCATGCATCAATACAATTTTAATTAGTTTTCTTTTGACTACTAGGCGCTTTAGTTATAAACGATTTTACTATACTGTATAACGTTTTCAATACTACTTTAACAATAAATAGAGCGACTAAAGTCACCGCCAACAAGTCGAGATACATCTTCTGCCACCAGGGCAGCAGCAGCGCCGGGGAGCGCAGGTGGGGCGCGCCGCGCGTGCGCGCCACGTGCTCCACCCAGTGCACCAGCTCCGCGGCAGGGGGCACAACGCGGTCGTGGTACAGACTTGAAAGCTCTTTGACTTTCTCCGAATACCTGTAACAAGTAGGAATGGTAGAAACGAGTACTGGTAGCGTAATAAATATTAGAAACAATTAAGTAGCTATCAGTAAAATAGTAGTTTATGTAACTGTTACGTAATAGGGGTCCTTAAAACACGAGTGTGGTTTTATGAAACGAACGAAGTGAGTTTCATAATAAGATCACACAAGTGTTTAAGGCCTTATTCAAAGATCACACAAGTGTTTAAGGCCGCATACACTGCTTTATCTACATACATATTATAAACCCTAAATGACGCGTTCTAAAACTGTTAAAATGGCTGCCATTTCACAGATTGCATCGCCATGGCCAACTCTATTGTGTCGGCGGGGCGCGTGCCGGCGGTCGGAGGATCGCGCGGCGCGGCTGCCGGATTTTCATAATTATATCGATTTTTTGCTTATTATTTGATAATAATAACATCGTTACAGATAAGACATTTGTTCTAACTTCTAACAAAACAGTCTCTTTTTATGGTGTTCATAACGTGCGGTTTTTGAACGCATCATGGAGGGCTTATGATATGGGTGTAGATAAAAGTTAATAAATGCTATTATTGTCGATGTCCTTTGCATTGAACTGCGCCATCTAGCGGAGTTTGGTAATAAACAAAAACTACCGCAGGCGAGGATTACTATTCTAGAAAAAAATCTAGACATTTTGAATAAGACATTTGAATGAGACCTAATTACTCTCTCAGTTATATTTTGAGAAAAATGAAAACAGTGCCAAATCATTATCGTGTATTACCTACTTTTTTTGTATAGAAACAACGTTAGATCGGTCTCTTGTTAGTTAATTCATATGTTATACTCACTTGGGATTAGTTAATATTTCTTCAATGGCGACCTTCATTTCAGCAGCCATATCGTAAGAGAGGTCGACCATCTTCGCGTATCCCTTGTTCACAGCTCTCAAAGCGTTGATGCGCTGGTCTGCCCCGTATGGCATTACGATCGTGGGCACCCCGAAGTAGACTGTTTCGGTAGTGGAGAGGAGACCGCCGTGGGTGATGAATAGGCGGATGTTGGGATGGGCTACAACGGAATTCCAAAATTAAATTGTATGCGATTTGAGTAAAGATTAGGTTTGTGCGAAGATGTTCAGATTAGGATATGGCTGACTGAACTGCATCAGTCGAGTACTTTATCCGGCTAATTCCATAAATCGATAATCTATACAGACACATACCATCCACATTGACCTTACGTTAAAGATATTTGAGAAAAACTAATTCGGGGAGTCTTAGAAACGTTGACATACACACACATACGTTTCTGTGATTTTTGGAATTTTTGTCTGCCTGTGAGTTTGTCCGCACACTACGCAAAAACTGCTGAACTAAATTTCTTGAAATTTTGTAGGTATAGGAACAGTTTATGCCCTGGAGCAAGATATACATAGGGTACTTACTTAGTTTTAAATTTAAGTGTGAATATTAATCTCAGCCCCCAAAATAAAATTTGACCCTTAATTACCTTGTCATCTGATACTCAGAATCTACTTTTTAAATGTGTCCTTACCAAGTATACTTTGCTGCGGTGCCCAGTCCAAAATATGAACATTCTTAGGTAAATTTGGTAATTGCTCTTCAAATTTCCAAAGCACAGTTTGCTTCAATCCACCAAATAGTTCAAGAAAATCTTTTTTCAATGCGTCTGGCCAGTCCTTACTCTTGGCGTTGCTTCCCATGCTGAAGTATATGACTCCGTGCTTCGCCTCATCCATTATTTTTTGAAGATTCTAAAAATAAAAATTCTGAGATTACTGGTTATCGGGCTAGCATATCTTACGTTGTCGCCCGTCACTTCATACTTCGAGTCGCGCTTGAAGTATTAATGTCAAAACTGTACCCTACAAATCAGCCGTCAAATCAGCAGTTTATGATTGAAAGTTTAAATTGAATTTACAGATTTTTGTGGATTGTATCCTTTCATTAACTACTTATAGGTACTTGTTATTAGGTACTTACCGCAGGAAGAGGCTTAGTATTAGGATCAATATGATATCCACCGATCTCTCGAACGTTCGGCGGGACACTGATGGGCTGGCTCAACGTACTGTGAGAGTTTGTCAGCATAAATGTGCCGTTGTATAATATGTCTTTGTATGGAGGTAACTGCCTTCCCCGTTTTGCAAGCAAGGGCGTAAAGACTTCTTCGTATACGGCTTGTTCTTCTGGTCCTAAGTAGCTGAAAGCATAAAAATGGTATAAAAGTAAGGGTCTGTTGTGTTTCAGGTGGTTGATATAGTAATCGCACGATCATTTTATAGTAGAAGGTTGGTTAGTTTTTGGACTAAATATAACTAAAATATTAAATTTTAACAGTTAGATTTCTTACTTATTCACCTCAACTCAATTATGAGATAGAGTTGCGTTTTCAACCGACTTCAAGATTTCAAAGGAGGACGTTCCCAATTTAATACGGTTAAAATACGACAAATCCAAAAATCGCTCGGACAGTCCTGAAATTTGGTATGTATATTAATTAGAGGTCCCATTTTCATGTCCAGACCATTTAATGTTCCGGGACCTCGAGGAATCGCCAGCACCTTGGAAAATGTCGTCCATCCCGAAGAATTTTGCCTTTAACTCTTAAACCTCGTATTCTTCGGAAATATGTCCTAGGGCAACATTAAAGCCTATTAAATTCTACACAATACAGTCATATATGTGATTGCGAATAAATTGCATTTTCTCAGAGAAAATCCTTGTACAAGTGATATGTTTGGTCAATACCTTCCCATGGCATATTTCATTGATATGGAACTTTCAAAATTACGAATTTGACCTTAGTTTATAGAATTGTACTTGAGCTATACAAACATCAACATTTTACCCGACTGCGCCGCAAACAAAAAGTAGGGTAATGGTTTAAAAATTAAAAATTAAACACATCCTGTCGCCTAGGATACTAAGCGGATTTTCACAATTGAGATATCATTAGATTCCTTTTAATTTGCACAATCAGCCTATCCTTTCTTTATTACAAAAAAAAAGGGCGGCCGTGAGAGGGCACCCAAGATGAGATCTTCTTTTTTGTCTGGTGCCTAAACTATTAAGCGGATTTCGATGAAAGATACGTCAGGGAATTGGTAATTAACACTCCAGAGTCACAAAATACACATTTACTATAATTGATGAGCCAATAACCGCTAAGGCTAACTAAAGTGACGGAAAAACCAGATTATAGGTCTTAAGTGGTTGTTAACTAGCAGTGACGGTAACGAAATTTGACACCTAGCATTTCCCAGATCTCTGTTACTGTGTCTGTAAATTTGAGCTTTCGAGACCCCGGGGATCGGCCGCCATCTTGAAAAGTGTATCTTTTATTAGATTTTTTATTTTTTTCTGTTACAGTTTATTTAAAGTAAATATCTAGTATGGCAAAATAATAGCTCATTAAATTTCTCACAAAAAAGTGTATGACACCACATCACGAAAATAAAGCCTTCTTCTATAAAGACTTCTTCTAGGGTAAAAAGCAAAAAATTTTTTTGGGTCCATTAATCATAGTGAATCAAATTATGGCATTGGTGTGTTAATTATTAACACATTAGTTTATTTTTAATTTAAAATTGCTAAGTAACTTAGGTACCAAAAAAAGTAAAATTCGGATCAACTTTATTAATAGAAGGCTTTATTTTCGTGATGCGGTGTCATACACTTTTTTGTGAGAAATTTAATGAGCTATTATTTTGCCATACTAGATATTTACTTTAAATAAACTGTTACAGGAAAAAAATAAAAAATCTAATAATAGATACACTTTTCAAGATGGCGGCCGATCCCCGGGGTCCCGAAAGCTCAAATTTACAGACACAGTAACAGAGATCTGGGAAATGCTAGGTGTCAAATTTCGTTACCGTCACTGCTGGTTTACAACCACTTAAGACCTATAATCTGGTTTTTCCGTCACTTTAGTTAGTCTTAGCGGTTATTGGCTCATCAATTATAGTAAATGTGTATTTTGTGACTCTGGAGTGTTGATTACCAATTCCCTGACGTATCTTTCATCGAAATCCGCTTAATAGTTTAGGCACCAGACAAAAAAGAAGATCTCATCTTGGGTGCCCTCTCACGGCCGCCATTTTATTTTTTTTGTAATATAAAAGGATAGGTTGATTGTGCAAATTACAAGTAATCTAATGATATCTCAATTGTGAAAATCCGCTTAGTATCCTAGGCGACAGGATGTGTTTAATTTTTAATTTTTAAACCATTACCCTACTTTTTGTTTGCGGCGCAGTCGGGTAAAATGTTGATGTTTGTATAGCTCAAGTACAATTCTATAAACTAAGGTCAAATTCGTAATTTTGAAAGTTCCATATCAATGAAATATGCCATGGGAAGGTATTGACCAAACATATAACTTGTACGAGGATTTTCTCTGAGAAAATGCAATTTATTCGCAAACACATTTATGACTGTATTGTGCAGAATTTAATAGGCTTTAATGTTGCCCTAGGACATATTTCCGAAGAATACGAGGTTTAAGAGTTAAAGGCGAAATTCTTCGGGATGGACGACATTTTCCAAGGTGCTGGCGATTCCTCGAGGTCCCGGAACATTAAATGGTCTGGACATGAAAATGGGACCTCTAATTAATCTACATACCAAATTTCAGGACTGTCCGAGCGATTTTTGGATTTGTCGTATTTTAACCGTATTAATTCGTCGGGATCTTTGCTTGTTTTTTTTTTGCTATTTTTTTTTATGTATTATTCTTCATCTAAGGTTATATTATATATATTCGAAGTATAAACGAAATTCAATGGCTAGTTTAATTTTTCTATACTTACTCAGATACACCCAGTACACCCACCGTGTCAGTAAAAGGCACGATATTCAAATTTTCTATGTAAGGCCAATCTTATTCGTTTAATATTTTTTCTATTCTATTCCGCCTTTTTCTGATTATTGACAAAGTAGATGAGTATCAGAGTATATATACATGAAATTTCATCAAAATTGGTTTAGTAAATTAGACATGAAAATGTAACAGATAGAATCACATTCACCTTTGCATTATTACAACTTATTAGTACCGATGTTTTGTGATGTTCACACTTGAAGCTGATGTGGCCGGTTTTGTAATTTTGGGCTTGGTACCGACTTCAAACATATCAGTTGGTAACGCATATAAATAGGGTGTACCTCGGAATTCCTAATAACGTTTGTCCTAAAATCACTTGCCCTAACCGTTTTGTCCTAATTGTCATTTGTTTGTTTTGTCAAATTGTTTACCATAATGTTCAAAAATCCTAATTTTATTTGCCATAACATTTGAAACCCCTAATGACATTTGTCCTAAAATTACTTACCCTAACCGTTTTGTCCTAATTGTCATTTGCCCTAATGATCAATTATCCTAACAATTACTTGTCATAATGTAATGTTTGCCCTAAAGCTCATTTGCCCTAAAAATTCTTACCATAATGTTCGAATATCCTAATTTTATTTGCCATAACGGCGTAGGTTAGGGTTATTTTTTATGACCCTAAAAACGAAACTGCTCCCAGAGATAGGTAGGTTAGGGTTATTTTTTATGACCCTAAAAACGAAACTGCTCCCAGAGATAGGTAGGTTAGGGTTATTTTTTTTTGATGACCCTAAAAACGAAACTGCTCCCAGAGATAGGTAGGTTAGGGTTTTTTTTATGACCCTAAAAACGAAACTGCTCCCAGAGATAGGTAGGTTAGGGTTTTTTTTTATGACCCTAAAAACGAAACTGCTCCCAGAGATAGGTAGGTTAGGGTTTTTTTTTTGATGACCCTAAAAACGAAACTGCTCCCAGGGATAGGTAGGATAGGGTTATTTTTTTGTTGATGACCCTAAAAACGAAACTGCTCCCACAGATAGGTAGGTTAGGGTTATTTTTTTTTGATGACCCTAAAAACGAAACTGCTCCCAGAGATAGGTAGGTTAGGGTTATTTTTTTTGATGACCCTAAAAACGAAACTACTCCCAGAGATAGGTAGGTTAGGGTTTTTTTTGATGACCCTAAAAACAAAACTGCTCCCAGAGATAGGTTGGTTAGGGTTATTTTTATGACCCTTAAAACATATGAGCATTAGGGCAAGTGACAATTATTAAAAATTACCAGTAGGACATTTAATATTAGGGTATGAAATAATAGGAAAAATAATATTAGTTTATTTGAAATTAGGTGTTTTGATCATTAGGACAAATAACTTTTAGGTCAAATAATAATTATGACAAATTAATATTACGGAAAAAAAAGTTAGGGCAACTGATGAATAGGTCAAATGATATTAGGTAATAACATATTAGGGAAAATAAAATTCATCGATACGATGATAGGGCAACAACAATTAGGACAAATGAGCATTAGGGCAAATGATCATTAGAACAAATAGCATTAGGGAATACAAAAATAGGACAAAAAACTTTAGGGATTCAGATATAGATCCAAATAAATAATATAATGAATCATTTTATCCTTTTTGGAGTCGGTTTATCTTTTTTTTTGTTAAACAGTTTTTATTTTTATATTTTTAGTGGTTATATATTTATCAAAATCGGACAACAAGTCTCGGAATAATCGATAAAGATTTATCAAAACGTTCATAATACACCCATTCAATCTAAGTATAATTCCACGTATCATATCCGGATTTCATCATTAGGTTCACTCCATCAAATTGATGGTTTTCGAGAGGAAACGCTTAAGTTGCTTAAGAAAACACCCAAATCAACATACATGTGCCTTTAATAATTGAGGAGTTCCCTCAATTGCTTATGGATCTCATCATCATAACAGCACCAGTTTATGTGGGACCATTTTCGAGATAGTTCCTTTCAAACAAAAAATAATTATCCAAATCAGACCAAGGGTCTCGGAGTAACCGCTAAACATCCTACATTTAAACAATTTTCATCATTATCATCAAAACAATCATCATCAACAGGTCCACTCCATCAAATTGGTGGTTTTCGTGAGAAAATGCTTGATTTGCTTAAGAAAAGACCCTAATCACCATACATATGCCTTTAATTGAGGAGTTCCCTCAATTCCCCATAGATCTCATCATCAGAACAGCACCAGATTAATATGGGACCACCTTGGATGTAAATCCTTTCAAACAATAAAAGAATTACACAAATCGGACTACGAGTCTCGGAGTAACGGTAAACATACATAAAAAAAACACCAAACCGAATGCAGAACCTCCTTCTTCTATGGAATTGAAGTCGGTAAAAAAAAAAATAGGTATAAAGTCAACAAAGGGTTGTACTGTTGAAGACTTCAGGGACCACCAACAGGATCACTGTAGTAAGATAGTTTTTAACGGATAACTAGAGAGTAAAGAGTAACTTACAAATATTTTACAGCCATGAACGCTCCCATTCTGAACAGATTGACAGCTCGCTCGACGAAAGAAAATGGCGATATAGTAAAAGAGAACACGTCTGGGTTGAACGAGGGGTTCAAGGGCTCGTGCACCAGCTGCAGCACCATCCAGTGCGGTTCCACGGACGACGACCAGATCAGGGGGCAGTCGTACAACGGCGCTAAGCTGTAAGTATAACAACCATTATTGAATCGAGATTGAAAATCTAGTGAAAATGCCGCATCGTAAATAAAATCTTCCAGAGAGAAGCAACATTAATTCTAAAAAGCTCTTCTTAATCATTTTTTGATCTCTGCAGATCCTGCCTTACACATTGTTTGTTACACAACCATTCTTGAATCGAGATTGAAATATCAGATGAAAATGTCGCATTGTAAATAAAATCTTCCAGAGAGAAGCAACATTAATTATAGAAATCTCTTAATAAATTTTTGATCTCTGCAGAACCTTACACATTGTTTGTACAACCATTATTGAATCGAAAAATCAGATGAAAATGTCGCATTATAAATAAAATCTTCCAGAGAGAAGCAACATTAATTCTAGAAATCTCTTAATAAATTTTTGATCTCTGCAGAAACTTACACATTGTTTGTACAACCATTATTGAATCGAAAAAAACCGGCCAAGTGCGAGTCGGACTCGCGCACTGAGGGTTCCGTAAGAACCTATAACAATGTCTGTCTATGCTATATGACGTTACTTCGTGCCAAATTTCAAGTTTCTGAGTTCACGGGAAGTACCCCGTAGGTTTTGCGAGTGCCGAAAACTCTAAAATTTGCAGCATAAACGACTGTATCTTTTGATTGCGTTGGCATTTAAGTTTGATTTTTTCGCGGCTTCAAGGGACAATAGACCTGAGTATTTGATATAAATTTCAGCTTGATACCTCTACGCGTTCCTGAGAAAAATGGTCTTGATAGACAGACAGACAGACGGACAACAAAGTGATCCTATAAGGGTTTTTTTTCCTTTTGAGGTACGGAACCCTAAAAATCAGATGAAAATGTCGCATTGTAAATAAAATCTTCCAGAGAGAAGCAACATTAATTCTAGAAATCTCTTCATCACTTTTTGATCTCTACAGAACCTTACACTACCATAAGAATAAAACCGTCTCGGGATACTTTTGAATTCGAATTTTGTTTTTTTTTTTTATTTTATGTTAAATTTGACTATGAGGTATGATTTTGAGGTTGAAAACTCTTGCCTTCAGCTATACCGGAGTTGATGTAAAACAACACCCCTTAACAAGTAGGTACCATATCCATGGAGTAAATGGCATAGGTAATTGTTGTAACTTCACAAAAAGCCTTTGGAGTTGTTGAGAGTAAGCCTGCTGGGACAACGTGCCCCATACAAAAAAAAAACATTTACGCGTCAAAAAAAATTATCAAACTTCTTCCTAATAGTTCCCACCTACCAATAATAATGCCTTTTTGTTTTTCTAACAACCTATAAACTAATAATTCAAACAAATCTGATTATAATTTAATATTTTATGACTCTTAACTTTATTTATTTATTTAGTAGGTATAGGTACGCTCAGCAGCAGAAAGAAGTATCTAAGCGGGTGAGGTGAGGTGTTCAAAATAAGCTTGACACGACTTTGTTGTTATGAAATAATGAAACTTATGAATATAAAAGTAATTTTGAACACATATTCGTTCTTAATATCGAAGTAAACCTTACACTGGCTCTGGTTTGGTTTGTAGGTAATCATATTAGGTCTATAATTGTCATGCATAAATAAGAAAATATAAATTTAAATGAAATGATTTATGTTATATCTCACCCTGCAAAATATAATACAAATAAGAACTTATTTTATATCTCACCCGGCAAAAGTATCCGTAAAAAGCCATTCAACGATAACGACGTCAAACTCCTGCGAGGTGTCACCGAGGAACTCCAAAAATTTTACATTACCAAAGTAGGTTCTAATCACATTTCTAAATTTGGGTACCATTTTTAAAATATCTAAGTCAAATTCCTTGTCCAATATGGCTTTTAAGTTTAAAAATTTGCCTGTAAAAACATAATTATGATAGTATGTAGGTACTAGGTACAGAGGCCAGGAAGTAAGGGGTTACCGGCCGAGTACCTACAGATAGGATAAGTAAAGTTACGAGGCTGGCAATCCCTTTATGTAAAACGATTTAATAAGTTTTATAAGCCACAAACTACTTATTTGCAAATATTACAACAAAATTTGCATTAACATGTTAAACCAAACGTTCCCACTATTACGACTAAGTACCGGCGTATATTAGTCTTGTTAATAATTGACTATCCTATAAACAAACTACATCAAAGACATTAATTAGACTTACCACGTATCAAAAACTTGTTTATGTTCATAAAAACATTACGTCATAAAGTCTGGATTGCTAAATTCTGACTTTCCATTTCATTGTCAAAGAACGGCCTTTGAAAATTTATAAATAATAGGTAATATTCACTTGTATTTCAACAACATTAAACTTTTTTACGTTCTCACGCTCAACGTTTTGAGCTCTTTAACCTAAAGAACCCTTGGAAACGTTGGAAGTTTAAGTACTTAAAAATAATTGTACTTGATTTGTTAATGATAGTAATATAATATATGATGAATAATGAACTCACTGAGTTTTTCCATTTGCTGTATATTTTTGCTGAGATCAACTTCATGATACTTTGCAGTGGTCTTGTTCGACGGGAATGGTGTCGCATAGGTGACCTGAAATTTAAACAAACAAAATATAAATAAATTAAATCTCTGAAATACAATTCGGGTATAATCCCGGTCGGTTCTTGGGGTAGTTAGCGCTTGTAATCGGACTACATTTAGGTACAGGTACTTTCTGCAATATTATTTGATATTTGCGAGTCGCTTTTCGGTCAAGGAAAACATCGTGAGGAAACCGGATCTAATCCCAGCAAAGCCTAGTTTCCCCTCCGGATTGGAAGTTTAGATTTTTTATTTTTTATTTATTAAAGTTCAAAATATTCAAATTAACGCATAGTTTCATGAGTACTTAACTGCTAAAGCCATTTATGGCTTGTTTACAGTAAGGGTTTGAACTGACTTATCTAATTAATGTATAACTATGATTTCTTTTTCCAACAGTGCATTTATAACTTCTACAATACATATTCTTGATTATTAGAAGACAAGAAATAATTTCTAACATCCTTATTAATAGATTTTGAGTTGGATAGGTATATATCTTGTATGTGTTTTGGAAGGCTATTTATGATTTTTGTAAGAATGTAGATATTAGTTCTCATTCCGTAAACATTTTTAATCGATGGTAGTACGAATCTAGGTGCATTAGGTATATTTCTTAGCCTACTGTTTCGGTGGTATTCATTCAAATTGTCTATATGTTTGTACTCTTCTTTAAGAATGGACAATTTCACTATGCTTTGCACGGGAATTACTTTGCAATATTGAAACAGTTGTGAATAATCATTACTGTACTTTATTTTTATATTTTTGGGGACAATCGTTTTTAATATAGTTTTTTGCAGGTTATATATGTTAGAAAGATTAGTTTTATATGATCGCCCATAGCTGCTAATACCATATTGATGGCAGTCGCTTTCGTAAAAACCAGTGCCTTCGCCAATTCCTGGGGTTATATTATCGAGCGGACCCCATGCTCAATAAAGTAAAAATCAGAGACAAACGCTAGGAGGAAGAGAAACCTGCTATCTGCAATATGTAGCCGCAAATATAAGTGGTGTGATGGTATAGTCATTGCCCATATCTGAACAGGCTAAATAACGGATATCGTGACTACCTCAAGAAAATATAATAGAGGCATTTAAGTTTTAGAGGCAATAAATTTAAATAGAAGCATTCCTCGAACTTCATAGCGAAAGCCGGAAATAATAAACTTCGTTCAAATTTTATTTTCATATTTATGGTGTGAAATGGTCGGCAGAGTTTTAAGACAATGACAGGGTCCCTATCGCTATAACGTGGGGTTTTTGTACAATACAGAAATTACTTTGTTTCTTTAAAAATGCATTCCAGAGAAATCTGCGCGTGTACGCCAGATGTGGTCAAGAGCAGTGCGTGTGACCACCGAGTTAGCTGCGGGCCAGAACGAGACGAGGCGATGTGCAATTCACGGAGTGCGTGCGCAATGGAGGATCATCGGACGCTTGCACAACCTCACCAATCAGGACGCTGGAGGAGCAATACGAAGGATTCTTAGAGTGGAGGGATGAAAAACAGCGAGTTAACGACGCGCGATACTGAATCTTTTGTTATTGTCAAATAAAGTCTAAAATAGTAAATAATTAGAGATAAGGATAATAGAGGTCTCACAACGGCTTTGGCGGGAAGGAGACTGGAGACTGGACACTTGATTCTGGGAGCTGGACCGTGGTGCACCGTAGAGATATCTTAGTTCTCTTGTAATTTTGTGTAGTAATTATTGTTTATTAATTAAAGTACGAAAATTGGTTAAATAGAGTCAGTGGTTGCTGAATAGCAGTTTGACACAGTTAAGTACTTTGCTATTAATTGGATCATATTTATATGCTATTAAACATACCTAGTTTATTTAGCATTTATAACTTAATTGCAGTACACATGCACATTTTGATACCTTAACGCATACCTGCGATAATGTTCTATTGTGATTCAAAACCATTGTAGAAGACGAGTTCGAATCTCGTACCTTGATTTATCAGTTAATCACTGGTTTTTATATTTGGATAATATAGCATAATAAGAGATAAAATTGCAGTATTGATGATTTGTTAAGTAAGAGCATAAGCTGCTCATTATTGAAGTAGAGTCCATATTGAGACCTTTCTTAGTTGCCGTGTTTCACAGCACTGATAATAATTGTTTATATGTAAATTGCCTTCCTGTACATTTCAGATGTTTGTATTCATATAATAGCCTTGTGTCTATTAAAGTATGTGTGATTGATCACCATATTATTCTAAACGAGTTCGATTCTGGTTTTCGAATGTGAAGGAAATCTATATTTTACCTAGGGTTCGATTCCCTGAGAAATACATTATTCTGGACAGATTCATAATCCTAATATCCCCTATCTATTAATAATGTGTTACATTAATTGGCTTGTTCATGTTTGATTAGGGTTATATTTACTTAACGTGCGTATATTGTCTTGGAAATTCCACATATGTTGTTCTACTAGCCCTTAGTCATTTTTATAAAGTTGTAATAACTAAAGTGAAGTCCATTAAGCTTACTTACATTAAATGATAATCAAGTAGCAGTAGGCTGGTTTGACCTAGGTTTTTCCACGGGTTTCCCTGGGTCCTAAACGTGTTGTTTAGAGCAAATGCTAAACCATTAGGGTAGGCCCGTTTTTATTGCGATAATAAATATCCATTATTAAATCGCCATGTGACATTTATTTCTATATACATCCCAGTAATTCAGACAGTTAATTCAATTTCAATTTAATTTAGTTCATTTAATAAAAATAATAATATTTAAATTCAGTAGTTTATACACCATTTCTCTTCGTAAGTCATAAAGATTTAGTTAACCCAATATATAGGTATACGCACACATATACATAGGTAGATATGGGTGGCCCGATGCCGCTTCAGTATGTAGGTACTTCGCCCTTATTTACTTGCTAGAACGAGATACCCTTTTCTCATTTGATTTTCTACCTTATCACCATAATGACAAAGCCCATCAATGACATGCATAAAACATTAGACAGCGTTAAAATCAACTTGTTTTTTAGTACGGGCGGGGACCGTAAGATCTGCTACGTTACGTGATACAACGATAAGCCCCATCCCCACGGCATATGTTCATAAAAGTGATGCTGAGTTCTGAAAAAATAGTAAAAAAAATAGAATTGGCCGAAAGCACAAAAAAGTACCCCTTCCGGTTTAAAAAATATATGGTATTTACCTACGGCATTCGATATTAAGATGACGTAAATTTGGAGTCACATTCGTTACATTTAAACTAGTCTGCTGGGCACTTCCGGCCATGCAGGAACAGGCAGACTGGGCTTTTCTGTACCTAAAAACAAATAACTATTTGTTGCCATAAGTGTCATCTTTATATCCAATGACGTAGTAAATGACATCCATTTTTAACACCGGAAGTGGTACTTTTTTATGCTTTCGGACAATTCAATTTTTTTGCAATGTTTTCGGAACTCAGCATTACTTTTATGAACATATACCATGGGGATGGGGCTTATCGTTGTATCACGTAACGTAGCAGATCTTACGGTCCCCGCCCGTACTAAAAAACAAGTTGTGCATTTGGGATTATCTTTGTATCAACGTAACGTAGCAGATCTTACGGTCCTCGCCCGTGCTATTGTGTTAATGTTAAAGTATAAAACGAAATGAGCTTACCTCATGACCAGCTTCCAGCAGGTGCTTAACATAGCCAGTTCCAAGTATGTGGTGACTCTTTCCAGCTAAAGGGAATACTACCAAGATCTTGTAGCCCCCGCATAGGTGCAATAAGGCTACCAGACACAAATAGGACAGAACTGCCTTCGTCATGGTGATAACTGAAAAACAAAGTCACTTTGAACCTTTTAAGTTAATTATTCTCCTGGGTGTATTACCCTACTTACCTACATGACCCTTTCTTAGAGGTAATGCAACGTTACCCTTTGCGTTACCACAAATTATCAGACAATTTTCAGAAATTAAAAAGTTAAGGAAGGTCTAATTGTTAAGCGGCATGGAATAGTAGGTGCCCTACATACTCAAAAAATCACTCTCTAATCTCAATAGAACCCTTTATATGCCTAATAAGCCGACCAATTAGGTAACTATAGCTAGGATCCTATATACAAAATATGAAACACCCGTGCTGCCTCGTGCTCAAAAAGACCTACATTTCTCGATTTTTATGTTACATGGTACAGTCACCGACAATAGTATCTTCCTACATGAAGGGCGCAAAAATATGTGACCCGCTCTTATTTGTAGGGCCATAAGAGCGTGTCACATATTTTTGCGGCCTTCGTGTAGGAAGATACTATTGCCGGTGACTGTACTGATATGTAAAATTACATTCCAGGCTACGACGTAGCGCTATGAGCGTAAGCATTACCAGCAAACAGTAATAAACTTACCTCGTTTTGCCTAGACCCGGTTAGTCGATCAGCAGCTCTCACACTAGGTTATCTAAGTTGGATAACGTACAAAGAATCAAAAAATTGTTAAATAATTAAAATTAATTAACTTATTATTAGCGAGCGACTAGAACAATTTTGTCAAGTAAGCATTACAATGTTTACCTTGCCTACTACTTCCTATGGCGCAAATCTGCCTTATATATTTATATGATAAGTCGTCGTCCGTATTAACGAAAATAGCCGTACCGGTTTTATGTACAAGCAACAAAATAATTTATTCCAATATTTGAATATTATGTGGCATATAGAAAAAATATAAATCGTTCTCCAATTTATGAACGACTTGACACCAATAGAGGAACTAGTATTGTACCGAAATGCATTTGTTAAGAACAGTCTAACTTTGCCCCAAGTAAATTGTGCAAATATATGCATGCTAAACAAATTAAAAATACCGAACTAAAACGAAGGTAGATTATTAATATTATCGTGAGACTATACGAATTTTTAAATTATTGTGTGAAATTAAATGGTTTATAAAATGGATAGTTCTGTGTATATGTACTAACTACTCATGTATTTTGTTAAGCACAAGTATAATAGGTCACTGAGCAGCTAGAGCTCAGGCCCCCTTAGCGAGCCGTTGCAAAAATCCAGGACAACTCTTCTAATGACCATATTCAGTTATAAGTTAATCAGATAAGTATCATTTGAAATTCAACGAAGACCGAGAGAAAAATATAGCCGCGAGTTTGTAGAACTGCAAATTTCAAACCCGGCTTCATTCTTTTTGACCGTATCCGACTATGCGACGATTCGGCTTGACGATAACGATTACTCATTTTTATCTAAGTAGTACTCGTACTATTAGGTATTTTATGTTATCTATTAACCTAAATTTATTTTTATTACCAATCGTACTATCGATCAAGATTAATAAGTCTCCGTCTTTTTAACTTGTAAGCGTGAATTTGCATTGCCAATACCAATATTATATAGTATGTGGCTTAGGTAATTCTAATTATATAAAAACTTTTAATAAAAATAATAGATAAACCGACTTCAAAAAGGATAAAATGATGATTATTTATATGCGTTACCAACTGATATGTTTGAAGTCGGTGCCAAGCCAAATTTGGAAGAGTTAATACGAACGAGGCGAACCACTAAAAATAGAAAAATAAAAAGTGAATTGCTATTTTTACAATATAACTAATCTAAAACGGCATGGATTGCACATAGGTACCTATACACTCGTTTCGACCATGCGTTAACTGTTATGCAAGTAGGTACAGAAAGTATAATCTTAATCTAAGTCTTATGTTTGTTAAGAGTCGCCAGGACGCTCGCGTGAACTCGCGTCCCATACAAACGTAGTTCAGCTCTCATTTTAAAACGACATGCTTTAGAACGACGAAATTTGGCATGGGCATTCTAACAGTACAGAACTATGTCGGTAATTCGTTTGTTTGCTAAAAATTGTAATACAAAGAAAATATAGCAAAAATAAGTTTTGTATGTAAATCTGTATCTGGCTGTATTTTCTTTGTAGTAAAATTTTTAGCACTAGAATTCCCATGCCAAATTATAAAGGAATTCAATTACTAAATACATTTTCTATACTCAGATACACCCACCGTGTCAGTAACAAAAGACACGATATTCAAATTTTCTGTGGAAGGTCAATCGTATGCGCCTACATACTCGTATTTTTTTCTAATTGCCGCCTTTTTCTGATTATTGACACACAGTGAGTATCAGAGTATATATACATGACATTTCATCAAAATTGGATTAGTAAATTAGACATGAAAATGTAACAGATAGAATCACATTCACCTTTGCATTAAGTACCGATGTTTTGTGATGTTCACACTTGAAGCTGATGTGGCCGGTTTTGTAATTTTGGGCTTGGCACCGACTTCAAATATATCAGTTGGTAACGCATATCAATAATATAATGAATCATTTTATCCTTTTTGAAGTCGGTTTATCTTTTTTTTGTAAAACAGTTTTTATTTTTCTATTTTTAGTGTTTATATATTTATCAAAAATCAGACAACAAGTCTCGGAACAATCGATAAAGATTTATCAAAACGTTCATAATACACCCATTCAATCTAAGTAAAATTCCACGTATCATATCCGGATTTATTCATTAAGTCCACTCCATCAAATTAATGATTTTCGAGAGGAAACGCTTTAATAATTGAGGAGTTCCCTCAATTGCTTATGGATCTCATCATCATAACAGCACCAGATTAATGTGATCATCAAAACAATCATCATCAACAAGTCGACTCCATCAAATTGGTGGTTTTCGTGAGAAAATGCTTGATTTGGTTAAGAAAAGACCCTAATCACCATACATGTGCCTTTAAAAATTGAGGAGTTCCCTCAATTCCCCATCGATTTCATCATCAGAACAGCACCAGATTAATATGGGACCACCTAGAATGTAAATCTTTTCAAACAATAAAAGAATTACTCAAATCGGACTACGGGTCTCGGAGTAATCGGTAAACATAGGTACATATAAAAAAACACCAAACCGAATGCAGAACCTCCTTCTATGGAATTGAAGTCGGTTAAAAAGTAAGCAACAGATAAAACGGTAAACGTTTATTAAATAGATCTTACATATACATATTTACAAAATATTCATAAATCCATCAAATTCATCAATACAATTTTAATTAGTTTTCTTTTGACTACTAGGCGCTTTAGTTATAAATGATTTTACTTTCCATTTATATAACGCTTTCAATACTACTTTAACAACATATAGAGCTACTAAAGTCACCGCCAACAAGTCGAGATACATCTTCTGCCACCAGGGCAGCAGCAGCGCCGGGGAGCGCAGGTGGGGGGCGCCGCGCGTGCGCGCCACGTGCTCCACCCAGTGCACCAGCTCCGCGGCCGGGGGCACCGGCCGGTCGTGGTACAGACTTGAAAGCTCTTTGACTTTCTCCGAATACCTGTAGCAAATAGGAAGATTAATTTGTGGTAGAAACGAGCGCTGGTGGCGTAAGAAATATTAGAAGCAATTAAGTAAAAAGGTTGATAAATGCTATTATTGTCGATGTCCTTTGTATTGAACTGCGTCATCTATATATTTAGCGGAGTTTGGTAATAAACAAAAACTACCGTAGGCGAGGATTACTATTCTAGAAAAAGTCTAGAGATTTTGGATAAGAAATTTGAACGAGCTATCTCAGTTATATTTTGAGAAAAATTAAAACAGTATCAAATCGTTATCGCGTATTACTTTTTTGTATGCTAAAGTTAGGTAAACTTTAAGAAGCACATCCATAACTTTTTCATAGAAATTCGTCGGATAGTCAAGCCAAACAGATGCAAGTCGTACCTATCTCTGTATAATGACAATTGCTAATAAGTACTTCAGTTGTCCGCGAAAATGATCCATGAAACAGCGTTAGATCCGTCTATTGTGAGTTCAATTTTATTTTCAATTTCGTTTATTACACTCATACAAGCTAACAGAACCAAATCGCTTACACAAAAATAATTTAACAAATAGTACAAATACAACGAACAATATAAGTACCAAACTGGATACAGTTCAAAGCCGATATGATTACCTTGACAAAGTTGCCCATACTGTCGGCAAATATGTCGGCCTCCGGAATCCGAGTTAGCAGATCATTAACGAGACGAATGCGTTCGCAGCGTGCGCAGTGCGCGTTACTTACAGTTAATTCATATATTATACTCACTTGGGATTAGTTAATATTTCTTCAATAGCGACCCTCATTTCAGCAGCCATATCGTAAGAGAGGTCGACCATCTTCGCGTATCCCTTGTTCACAGCTCTCAAAGCGTTGATGCGCTGGTCGGCCCCATATGGCATTACTATCGTGGGCACCCCGAAGTAGACTGTTTCGGTAGTGGAGAGGAGACCGCCGTGGGTGATGAATAGGCGAATGTTGGGATGGGCTACAACGGGAATCCAAAATTAATTGTTTGCGATTTGAGTAAAGATCACAGCAACCAGGCCATCCTTTTTAATTGGAATTAAAGAATTGCTAGAAACAATTGAATAGGAAATGTTCGGGATTAGGTTTTTGCGAAGATGTTTAGGTTGCCATGGCTGACTAAACCACATCAGTCGAGTACTTGTTGAGTGTTGTTATAAATCGATAATCTATATACAGACACGTACTATCCACTTGGACCTTCCATTAAAGATATTTGAGAAAAACGAATTTGGGGGGTCTAAGAAACGTTGACTCAAGTTTGTCCGCGCACTACTACAATCCTACCGCGTACCTAGTAACGAATAGCGTACTAGTAGTACAGTCGCCATCAGATATATCGGAGCGGCCAAGGCAGTCACAAATATCTGAACAACGTCTCTATTTTCAAGGCGATAAAGTGCATGCTCAGATATTTTTGAGTACCCTGGCCGCTACGATATATTTGATGGTGACTGTACACTAGTAGCTACTAGGCGGAGTAGCAGTGCAGGTGACATTTCCTCTTACATTTTGCGTATCTTTAGGTGGCTTTCACATAGATGGCACGATTCGCAAAAACTACTGAACAGAATTTCATGAGATTTTGTATAAGAACAGTTTATGCCCTGGAGCAACGTTTAAGGTACAGCGCCCAAAACAAAATTTGACCCTTAATTACCTACTCATCTGATACTCAGAAACTACTGCTTAAATGTGTAATCTTACCAAGTATACTTTGCTGCGGTGCCCAGTCCAAAATATGAACATTCTTAGGTAAATTTGGTAATTGCTCTTCAAATTTCCAAAGCACAGTTTGCTTCAATCCACCAAATAGTTCAAGGAAATCTTTTTTCAATGCGTCTGGCCAATCCTTACTCTTGACGTTGCTTCCCATGCTGAAGTATATGACTCCGTGCTTCGCCTCATCCATAATTTTTTGAAGATTCTATTGATGTAAAAATAAAAATTCTGAGATTACTGGTTATCGGGCTAGCATCTTACGATGTCGCTCGTCACTTCATACTTCGAGTCGCGCTTGAAGTATTAATGTCAAAATTGTTCCCTACAAATCAGCCGTCAAAAAGGGTACAAATCAGCAGTTTTTGATTGAAAGTTTAAATTGAATTTACAGTAATTTGTGGATTGTATCCTTCCATTAACTACTCATAGGTACTTGTTATTAGGTACTTACCGCAGGAAGAGGCTTAGTATTAGGGTCAATGTGATATCCACCAATCTCTCGAACGTTCGGCGGGACACTGATGGGCTGGCTCAACGTACTGTGAGAGTTTGTCAGCATAAATGTGCCGTTGTATAATATGTCTTCGTATGGAGGCAACTGCCTTCCCCGTTTTGCAAACAGGGGCGTAAAGAATTCTTCGTATACGGCGAGTTCTTCTGGTCCTAAGTAGCTGAAAGCATAAAAATGGTAACGTAAGGGTCTGTTGTGTTTCAATAGAAGGTTGCTTATTTTTTGGACTAAATCTAACTAAAATATTGAGTTGCCATTTCAGTCGTAAAGGACCAAATTATGAAATTTCTTCTTTAGTAAGTACATATTCATATTTAAATATTGTTAAATTTAAGCTAATAGTTTCGTTGGTGAACCGAATATATAAATAAAAAAACATAAAATCTACAAAGGCTTCTGTTGTACCGTTGAAGACTTCAGAGACCACTATAGTAAGATTTAATGGTTAACTAGAGAGTAACTTACAAATATTTTACCGCCATGAACGCTCCCATTCTGAATAGGTTGACAGCTCGCTCGACGAAAGAAAATGGCGATATTGTGAAAGAGAACACGTCTGGGTTGTACGAGGGGTTCGAGGGCTCGTGCACCAGCTGCAGCACCATCCAGTGCGGTTCCACGGACGACGACCAGATGAGGGGGCAGTCGTACAACGACCCCAGACTGCAAGTACAACCATTATTAATATCACGCATTGCGTTCATAAATCATCCAAAGATAAGCAATATTTATTCTAGAAATTTCTTCTTAAGAGTCCGGTAACGATTTGAAAAAGAAAATCGCAAATAATGACATTATGCACATGAATTGCATTTGGTAAGATAGCTTGAAGTTATTGCAAAAAAGTATATGTAATACCTTAAAACTCATTTCTTAGAGAGCTTGTTTAACCTTTTCGAAGCCATGTCAAACGCAAAACCTACCACTCAGACGCCACGATATCTAAATGTCAAAAATGAAGTTAAACTTTATGCGTGTGCATGTAGGTATATTTTGCTCTGTGGTCGGTGACCAATATATCGGTCTTTGGCGTTGGACCTGTGGTGCCGATATATACGTCTTTGGCGTGGAAAAGGTTAAGGAGGACGTTGATTCATGCAATTTTGCCGTATAATTTTTAACTATTATTTGTTATGGACCCTAATATATTTTGTGCTATCTGAATAAAGCATGAAGTGAAGTTTATTTTTGTAAAATACTTTAATATCTTCCCAAAAATATCACCTATACTTCGGCAATTTTTAACAAAATTGTTCTAGCTAAACATACTCTCCCTTAAAAAATATATATGAAAATAAAAAAAAAACTGTTAGACTGAGGGATAAGTGTAACAGTGTTTTTCGTGTCGACTCATTTTCCAATATATTTATACATTTTACGTACTTGTATAACTTAATTTTAATCAATAAAAACCTTACTCTTTTCACCTCTCCAAGCAAAAATCGCGAAACAGGTGTTAGATTAGGATGAATTAGTTTTAAATGAAGCATAAAATTAAAAAATATTTGTATTTATTCCATTCAAAAAGAAACGATCTTTCATATTATGTATACAAAATTATAGAAGTTCAAAAAGTTGAGCGAAATCGAAATCGAAAGTTTACCTTTGATCTTAATTCTCAGCAGAACGGGCAGAACCTTACACTTTACCATAAAAATAAATTTACCGTCTCGGGATACTTTGGAATTAAAGTTTTGTTTTTTTTTTTAATTTTTCCTAGTAGTTGCTCTACCTACGATACCAATTATAATGCCTTTTTGTTTTTGTAACACCTGTATAACTCAAACAAACCTAATTATATTTTAATATTTAATGATTCTTAACTTTATTTATTTATTTAGTAGGTAACAGCCAGCAGCAAAAGTATCTAAGCGGATGAGCTGTTAAAAATAAGCTTGACACGACTTTGTTGTTACGAGATAATGAGGCTTATGAAAGTAAAAGCGCGTGAAGGTAATTTTGAACACGTAACATTCGTTCTTAATATCGAAGTAAACATTTACACTGCCTTTGGTTTGGTTTTGTTGAAGTTCCCAACCCGCTTTGGGCCAGCGTGGGGACTATAGCCTGATCCCTCTCGTGCATGAGAGGAGGCCTGTGCCCAGCAGTGGGACGTATAGAGGCTAACATATTATATTATTGGTTTGGTTTGCAATCATACATTAGGTCTATAATTGTCATGCAACTAAATAAGAAAATGAAAATATTTTTAAATGATTTACATTATATCTCACCCTGCAAATGTATCCGTAAAAAGCCATTCAGCGATAACGACGTCAAACTCCTGCGAGGTGTCGCCGAGGAACTCCAAAAATTTTTCATTATCAAAGTAGGTTCTAATCATGTTTCTAAATTTGGGTAGCATTTTTAAAATATCTACGTCAGTTTCCTTGTCCAATATGGCTTTTAAGTTTAGAAATTGGCCTGTAAAAACATAATTATAATTAAATAAAAACATAATTATAATGAAATAAAAGAGACGTATAAAGACGATCAATAGTATCTAGCTAGGTACTACTCTGGTACTACAGAGGCCGGGAAGTAAGGGGTTGCCGAGTACAGATGGGATAGTTACGAGGCCGGCAATCCACTTTCACGCCGAGGTATGTAGGTATAGTGCTTTTCTCAAACATGCAATGAAATAAATATGAAATGTATGTTTCTTTTTTTCACATCCATAAACTTGTATTATTCATATATTTTTATGCACTTTAGATACCTTCGTACTTAGGTTTTTATGTAAAACGATTTAATACCTAAGTTGAATAATCCACAAACTGTTTGCAAATATTACAGAAGAATTTGCATTAATAGGTATCTATAAAACATGTTAAACCAAACGTTCCGACTATTATGACTACATCAAATATATTAATTAGACTTACGTCACAACGTCAGAACGTGCGAATTAAGTACGTCATAAAGTCTGGATTCCTAAATTTTGACTTACCATTTTATTGTCACTGAACGGCTTTTGAAAATGTATAAATAGTAGGTACGTACATCGGTCATTTAAGTATAATGTTAACTTGCATTTTAACAACATTAAACCTTATTTATACGCTCACACGCTCAACGTTTCGAGCTCTTTCATCTAAGGAGCCCTTCGAAACGTTGGAAATGTACTTAAAGTTAATTGTTTTGATGTAAATTATCACCCATCAAAATAATTGTACTCGATTTGTTAGTGATACTGATAAAATATATGATGAATAATTAACTCACTGATTTTTTCCATGTACAGTATATTTTTGCTGAGATCAACTTCATGATACTTTGCAGTGGTCTTGTTCGAGGGGAACGGGGTCGCATAGGTGACCTGAAATTTAAACAAACAAAATATAAATAAATTAAACCTCCTAAATACAATGCGGGTATCAGTCCCGGTCGGCTCTTGGGGTAGGTAGGGCTTGTAATCGGACTACATTTAGGTATAGTTAGGTACCTACTTTCTATAATATCATTTGATATTTGCCAGTCGCTTTTCGGTGAAGCAAAACATGGTGAGGAAACCGAATCTAATCCCAACGAGGCCTAGTTTCCCCACTGGATTGGAAGGTCAGATGGCAGTCGCTTACGTAAAAGCTAGTGCCTACGCCAATTCCTGGGATTATATTGTCGAGCGGACGCCATGCTCATGCTCAATAAAGCAAACATCTGGGACAAACGCTAGAATGAAGAGAGAGATCTACTTTCTGCAATATGTAGCCGCAAATATAAGTAGGTGTCTCGCCCTTATTTACTTGCTAGAACGAGATACCCTTTTATCATTTTATTTTCTATCATATCACCATAATCACAAAGCCCATCAATGACATTGACATGAATAAAACATTAGACAGCGTCTTGTAAAATCAACTTTTTTGTGTTGTATAAACGAAATGAGCTTACCTCATGACCAGCTTCCAGCAGATGCTTGACATAGCCAGTTCCAAGTATGTGGTGACTCTTTCCAGCTAAAGGGAAGACTACCAAGATCTTGTAGCCCCCGCATAGGTGCAATAAGGCTACCAGACACAAAGATGACAGAACTGCCTTCGTCATGGTGATAACTGAAAAACAAAGTCACTTTGTATCCTTAAATTATTCCCCTGGGTGTGATACCCTACTTACCTACATGACCCTTTTGAAAGTATTAATAGTAGCATAGACTTTATGATAGTAGTGTAACGTTACACTTTGCGTTAGTACGACAAATTATCAGACAATTTTCAGAAATTAAAAAGTTAACCTTAACTTTTTTAATTTCTGAAAAAGTCAAAGGTCTAATTGTGTAAGCGGCGGTATCCTGCCTTTTCGCCGAATAATTATTTCGCAACCATTTCATTTCCAAAATGAAAATGACCTACTAGGTTGGGTTAGGTTAGGTTGGATTATGTAAAGTTGGGAAATGAAATTCGGCCAAATGAAACTTCTGCGAAAAGTTGGTTGGCAAGTGAAATTTGGCAATATGATTTTCGGTGAAAAGGCAGAGAACCAAAAAAACCTAGATTTCTCGATTCTGAAATATTGTTGTTGCATAGTACTGATATTAAAACTACACTCCAGGCTACGACGTAGCGCTATGAGCGTAGCATTACCAGCAATCAGTAACTTACCTCGTTTTGCCTAGAGCCGGCTAGTCGATCAGCAGCTCTCACACTAGGTTACCTAGTTAAGTTGTATAACGTACAAGGAATCAAAAATTTGCTAACAATTAAAAATAATGAACTAATTATTAGCGAGCGACTAGAACAATTTTGTCAAGTAAGCATTACAATGTATACCTTGCCTACTACTTTAATATGTCGCAAATCTGCCTTATATATTTATATGATAAGTCGTCGTCCGTATTAATGAAAATAGCCGTACCGGTTTTTAACCGACTTCAAAAAAGGAGGAGGTTCTCAATTTAACTGATTTTTTTTTATAATTTTTTTTGTATGTGTGTCACTTGATATCTCCGTGAATCGCGAACCGATTTTCAAATTTTTTTTTTTATCGAACGGGTATAACCCCTACAATCATGGTCCCATTGTCACTAAGACGGGGTCTGATGATGGGATCCTGGAGAAATCGAGGGAATTCTTCAACTATTATTGGCACACCTATAGTGATTTTACCATTTTTTACAGGAACTCGGCCACTTCCTCTTGGAATAGCGGATCCTAAGTGAAGTCGAATCTTTTTTTGTTTAAAATTATCTTATAATGTACAAGCAACAAAATAATTTATTTAAATATTTGAATATTATGTGGCATACAGAAATAATATAAAGCGGTGTCCAATTTATGAACAACTTGACACCAATAGAGGAACTAGTATGGGGCCAGAATACATTTGTTAAGAACAGTCTAACATTGCCCCAAGTAAATTGTGCACATATATGCATGCTAAACTATTGCTATTAATATTATCGTCAGACTATACCAACGAATTTGTAAATTATTGTGTGAAATTAAATGGTTTATACAATGGATAGTTCTGTGTATAGGTACTAACTACTCACGTATTTTGTTAATATTATCAGTTAGCACAAGTATAGGTCACTAGGCAGCAAGAGCTCAGGCCCCCTTAGCGAGCCGTTGCAAAAATCCAGGACAACTCTTCTAATGACCATATTCAGTTATAAGTTAATCAGATAAGTATCATTTGAAATTCAACGAAGACCGAGAGAAAAATATAGCCGCGAGTTTGTAGAACTGCAAATTTCAAACCCGGCTTCATTCTTTTTGACCGTATCCGACTATGTGACGATTCGACTTGACGATAACGATTACTCATTTTTATCTAAGTAGTACTCTATTAACATTAATTTGTTACCTATCGTATGTACTATCGATCAAGATTAATAAGTCTCCGTCTTTTTAACGTGTAAGCGTGAATTAGCATTGCCAATACCAATATTATTTATTTATTTATTCAAATTATTCGTTACACGGCATTACAGTAAAAACCAAGGCACTGCGAACTACAAAACAAAACATATAAAATAACTTAAGACTAGTTTGATCTAGGCGATGTAACTTCGTGGCTCCGTTGCGTCGTCTGATCTGGTGCAGGATTCGGCAGAGTGCCCCGGAACCGCCGAAACACAACACCCTTCGCCCAGAAGTCTGCACTCGCGATGGCATCCTGCAGCGGCCGCGGCACGCGCACCACAAACGAGCTGAAGTGTACGTAGTGCCGGGACTGTAGCTGGTGCACCCTCAACGAGAAGCCAGTCTTTCGGCGAACGTACTCCACCACATCGTCGGCCACGGCGGAGTGATGCAAGCGCGACACGTAGAGCGCCCTACTCGGTATTGCAATCCGGAGACCAGAATTACCCGGTTCCGCAGTGCCACACAGAGTCTTGCGGGGCGCCCTGCGCTTCTTGCTCTTCCTTTCCACTTTTGTGAATCCCTCCTTATCCACTTATCGAACGAGCGGAGCGTAAGCGAAGCTCGTTCTTACAAACAACTTCAGACCCAACTGTCACCTGGCTACTGGGACGTCTCGGCATTTGGATGGCTTTTTGATTTACATAGTTTGTCCGACGATAACTTTAGTAACGTTTTTCTGATCTTTATGAAATTTGTTAGGGTTGTAGCAGAGATCAACAAAATTTGCGAGTTCGTATATGAGCTGGATTGATACGGGGGTTCTGAAATTAGAAGGCCTAAAAAGGTTTTGGAAAGGGGTCTTGTTACGTTGGTCATCTAATTTGCTACTTTTACGAGTAAGTATGGTTGAGTTTGGTATCAAATGAAAGGTATTGATTTACCCTCTTATCAAATACTTATTAACTGCTTACTGTTTCATAATAATTAGCAACATAAAATAGATTTCAAAAATATTTTCAATTATATTTTGCTTTTGGTGTAAATATTTTGACAACTGACATTAACATATTTACCATAGACGCAAAATGATTTAATGATGGTGTCCGAAACCTATAGGTGTCCACAGATGAGAACGACATGTCAAAGTAACAGAGTGAGAGGTGGATGTAAATTAAATGAGACAAAAACTGACAAAATAAATCTGAACAGATTTCGTCGCGGTAAAATTTTGAGCATCAACCACACAATTTAATACGGACGTTTAATTTCACCAAGATGATTAGTTTAGAAAAAAAACATACTAATATAGTTTGGCCAGAGTTTGTTTCACTTCAAGCATAGACAGGGAGAATCATACTGTCTTTTTCTAATGCTAGTACTCTCACTACTAAAAAAGGGATGGGTATAGCATGTTACTCTGACTGTTACTGCGCTTTTTGGTTTGCCGGACTATATTTACAAATTAATGTTATAGCTTGGCAAACCATTTCTGTCAGTACAAAAGCGCGGCAAATTTGAAAAATTGTTGGTTGGCTGGCCGCCATTGGCCCCATTTTTGGTATTTTTAGTAGGTATTTCTACTTTTGCACGTGTATGCCGAAACACAAGATTCGCGAGTTCACAGTTCGGGGCGAACTACTAGTTATATATTATAGTCTGTGGCTTAGGTAATTCTAATTATATAAAAACTTTTTACAAAAAAAAGATAAACCGACTTCAAAAAAGGATAAAATGATTCATTATATTATTTATATGCGTTACTAACTGATAAGTTTGAAGTCGGTGCCAAGCCAAATTTGGAAGAGTTAATACGAACGAGGTGATGTGTTCAGTTAATTGTTCTTTTTACAATATAACTAATCTAATACGGTATGGATCGCACGTAAGTACCTATACACTCGTTTCGACCATGCGTTAACTGTTATGCAAGTAGGTACAGAAAGTATAATCTTAATCTAAGTCTTATGTTTGTTAACACACTGTTCGAACTATCCGAATCTCGAACGAAGCCCGTGGTTCGGTTTGAATTTTTTATCCTTCTTCATCTAAAGTTTAATTAGAAATATAAAGGAATTCAATTACTAGATTAATTTTTCTACACTCAGATACACCCAGTATACACCCACCGTGTCAGTAACAAAAGACACGATATTCAAATTTTCTATGGAAGGTCAATCTGATGCGCCTACATTTTTTTTTCTATTTGCCGCCTTTTTCTGATTATTGACAAAGTAGATGAGTATCAGAGTATATATACATGGTTGTGACATTTCATCAAAATTGGATTAGTGTATTAGACATGAAAATGTGACAGATAGAATCACATTCACCTTTGCATTATTACCATTAGTACCGATGTTTTGTGATGTTCATACTTGAAGCTGATGTGGCCGGTTTTGTAATTTTGGGCTTGGCACCGACTTCAAACATATCAGTTGGTAACAGATATAAATAATATAATGAATCATTTTATCCTTTTTGAAGTCGGTTTATCTTTTTATTTGTAAAAAAGTTTTTATTTTTATATATTTAGTGGTTATATATTTATCAAAATCGGACAACAAGTCTCGGAATAATCGATAAAGATTTATCAAAAAGTTCATAATACACCCATTCAAATTAAGTAAAATTCCACGTATCATATCCGGATTTCATCATTAGGTCCACTCCATCAAATTGATGGTTTTCGAGAGGAAATGCTTAAGTTGCTTAAGAAAACACCCAAATCAACATACATTTGCCTTTAATAATTGAGGAGTTCCCTCAATTGCTTATGGATCTCATCATCAGAACAGCACCAGATTAATGTGGGACCATTGTCGAGATAGTTCCTTTCAAACAAAAAAATAATTATCCAAATCGGACCACGGGTCTAGGAGTAATCGCTGAACATCCCACATTTAAAAAAATCTTCATCATTATCCTCAAAAAAATCTTCATCATCAGGTCCATCAAATTGGTGGTTTTCGTGAGAAAATGCTTGAGTAGCTTAAGATAACACCCAAGTCACCATACATTAAAAATTGAGGAGTTCCCTCTTTTGCTCATAAATCCCATCATCAGAACAGCAACAGATTAATGTGGGACCCTCTTCGAGGTAGTTCCTTTCAAACAAAAAAGAATTATTCAAATCGGACCACGGGTCTCGGAGTAATCGCTGAACATCCTACATTTAAACAATCTTCATAATTATCATCAAAACAATCATCATCAACAGGTCCACTCCATCAAATTGGTGGTTTTCGTGAGAAAATGCTTGATATGCTTAAGAAAAGACCCTAATCACCATACATGTGCCTTCAAAAATTGAGGAGTTCCCATCAAACAATAAAAGAATTATTCAAATCGGACTACGGGTCTCGGAGTAATCGGTGAACATACATAAAAAAAAACACAAAACCGAATGCAGAACCTCCTTCTTCTATGGAATTGAAGTCGGTTAAAAAGTAAGCAACAGATAAAACGGTTTATTAAATAGATCTTACATATACATATTTACAAAATATTCATAAATCCATCAATTCATCAATACAATTTTAATTAGTTTTCTTTTGACTACTAGGCGCTTTAGTTACAAACGATTTTACTTTCCATTTATATAACGCTTTCAATACTACTTTAACAACATATAGAGCGACTAAAGTCACCGCCAACAAGTCGAGGTACATCTTCTGCCACCAGGGCAGCAGCAGCGCCGGGGAGCGCAGGTGGGGCGCGCCGCGCGTGCGCACCACGTGCTCCACCCAGTGCACCAGCTCCGCGCCCGGGGGCACCGGCCGGTCGTGGTACAGACTTGAAAGCTCTTTGACTTTCTCGGAATACCTGTAGCAAATAGGAAGATTAATTTGTGGTAGAAACGAGCGCTGGTGGCGTAAGAAATATTAGAAGCAATTAAGTAAAAAGGTTGATAAATGCTATTATTGTCGATGTCCTTTGTATTGAACTGCGTCATCTATATAGCGGAGTTTGGTAATAAACAAAAACTACCGTAGGCGAGGATTACTATTCTAGAAAAAGTCTAGAGATTTTGGATAAGAAATTTGAACGAGCTATCTCAGTTATATTTTGAGAAAATTAAAACAGTGTCAAATCGTTATCCTGTATTACTTTTTTGTACGCTAAAGTTAGGTAAGCTTTAAGAAGCATATTATCCATATTTTTTTCATAGACATTCGTCGGATAGTCTAGTCAAACAGATGCAAGTCGTATCTCTGTATAATGACAATCGCTAATACTTCAATTTTCCGCGAAAATGATCCATAAAACAGCGTTAGATCCGTCTATTGTTAGTTAATTCGTATCCCATCCTCGTCGCCAGAATGTACTAAGTATATACGTATAGGAAAGAGCGATAAGGTAAACGACCACTCTCAGTGGACACTAGTTTATTACTGACGCTTGGCGGTAGGTTGACAAAACATCACATTTATACTCACTTGGGATTAGCTAACATTTCTTCAATGGCGACCTTCATTTCAGCAGCCATATCGTAAGAGAGGTCGACCATCTTCGCGTATCCCTTGTTCACAGCTCTCAAAGCGTTGATGCGCTGGTCGGCCCCGTATGGCATTACGATCGTGGGCACCCCGAAGTAGACTGTTTCGGTAGTGGAGAGGAGACCGCCGTGGGTGATGAATACGCGGATGTTGGGATGGGCTACAACGGAATTCCAAAATTAAATTGTATGCGATTTGAGTAAAGATTAGATTTGTGCGAAGATGTTCAGATTAGCATGGCTGACTGAACTGCATCAGTCGAGTACTTTATCCGGGTAATTCCATAAATCGATAATCTATATACGGACACATACCTTCCACATTTACCTTACGTTAAAGATATTTCAGAAAAACTAGTTAATTCGGGGAATCTTAGAAACGTTGACATACACACACATACATTTCTGTGATGTTTGGAATGTTTGTCTGCCTGTGAGTTTGTCCGCGCACTACGCAAAAACTGCTGAACTAAATTTCATGAAATTTTGTATAGGAACAGTTTATGCCCTGGAGCAAGATATAGGTTAGTTAGTTTTTAATTTAAGTGTAAATATTAATCTCAGCGCCCAAAATAAAATTTGACCCTTAATTACCTACTAGTACTCATCTGATACTCAGAATTTAAACTACTGCTTATAACTATTAAATGTATCCTTACCAAGTATACTTTGCTGCGGTGCCCAGTCCAAAATATGAACATTCTTAGGTAAATTTGGTAATTGCTCTTCAAATTTCCAAAGCACAGTTTGCTTCAAGCCACCAAATAGTTCTAAGAAATCTTTTTTCAATGCGTCTGGCCAGTCCTTGCTCTTGGCGATGCTTCCCATGCTGAAGTATATGACCCCGTGCTTCGCCTCATCCATAATTTTTTGAAGATTCTATTGATGTAAAAAAAATCTGAGATTAGGTACTGGTTATACATATTACTGGTCATTAATTATGACGCTCAAGACGTACGTATTTAGCGAAAAGGATCCATCTACACAATTTCGTCATTGAAATGGATGACTTTAGTTTTTGATTGAAAGTTTAAATTATCGAACTCGCGGAGCGTAAGCGAAGTGAGTTCTTACAAACAACTCCAGACCGAACTGTCACCTGGCTACTGGGACGTCTCGGCATTTGGATGGCTTTTTGATTTCGATAGTTTGTCGGACGATAATTTTAGTAACGTTTTTCTGATCTTTATGAAATTTCTTGGGGCTGTAGCAGAGATACCTACATAAAATTTATAAGTTCGTATATGAGCAGGATCGATCAAGTGGTTATGGAGCTAGAAGGAGAAAAAAAATCCTCCGAAGCGTATTGTTATATTGGTCAACTGGTTTGCAAGTAAATCGCGAGTTCTCAGTTCGAGGCGGACTACTAGTATTTACAGATTTTTGTGTATTGTATCCTTCCATTAACTACTTATAGGTACTTGTTATTAGGTACTTACCGCAGGAAGAGGCTTAGTATTAGGGTCAATGTGATATCCACCGATCTCTCGAACGTTCGGCGGGACACTGATGGGCTGGCTCAACGTACTGTGAGAGTTTGTCAGCATAAATGTGCCGTTGTATAATATGTCTTGGTATGGAGGTAACTGCCTTCCCCGTTTTGCAAACAGGGGCGTAAAGAATTCTTCGTATACGGCGAGTTCTTCTGGTCCTAAGTAGCTGAAAGCATAAAAATGGTAACGTAAGGGTCTGTTGTGTTACAGGTGGTTGATAAAGTAATCGCGCGATCATTTTGTAGTAGAAAGTTGCATAGTTTTTTGGACTAAATCTAACTAACGTTACAGGTCAATTTTAAGAGTTCGGTAACGATTTGAAAACGAAATTCGCTAATCGCAAAGTTTGTTACATTGTTTAGTTAATTTCTATCTGTGAGTTCCTATAATTGGCTTTGTATTGTTATCTAAGTCTCTATTATATTATTTCTACTTAATAAATAAATAAATCGCTAATAATGACATTATGGACATGAATCGCATTTCGTAAGATAGTTTGATGTCTTGTTATAACAAAAAAGTACTTTAGGTATATATATATATATATATAATAATAATAATAATATGTTAGCCTCTATACGTCCCACTGCTGGGCACAGGCCTCCTCTCATGCACGAGAGGGATCAGGCTATAGTCCCCACGCTGGCCCAAAGCGGGTTGGGAACTTCACATACACCTTTGAATTTCTCCGCGGATGTATGCAGGTTTCCTCACGATGTTTTCCTTCACCGTATAGCGATTGGTAAATATCAAATTATATTTCGTACATAAGTTCCGAAAAACTCATTGGTACGAGCCGGGGTTTGAACCCGGGACCTTCGGATTGAAAGTCAGACGTCATTACCGTCAGGCTACCAACGCTTAATATAATACGCTTATATATATATATTAATATTTAATAACCGAAAACACAATTGTTACAGAGCTTGTTTAGTGAGGACGTTGATTCGTGCAATTTTGTCGCTTGATTATTAATTATAATTTTTTATCTACACCCATATCATAAACCCTTCATGATGCGTTCAAAAACCGCACGTTATAACCACCATAAAAATAGATTGTTTCGTTAGAAGTTAGAAAAAATTACTTATCTGTAACGATGTTATTATTATCAAATAATAAGCAAAAATTCGATATCATTATGAAAATCCGGGATGCTCTGACCCGCCGGCACGCGCCCCGCCGACCGCCGGCACAATCGAGTTGGCCATGGCGATGGCGTGCAATCGTGCAATAGCAGTCATTCAATCATCATTTCGGGTTTATAATATGTGTGTAGATAAAGTAGGTAGTGTATGCAACTGTACGTAATTAGGCCCCTAAAAACACTCGTGTGATCTTATTATGAAACTCACTTCGTTCGTTTCATAAAACCACACTCGTGTTTTAAGGATCCCTATTACGTAACAGTTACATAAACTACTATATTGGCCTGTTATCTTAAATATTATGTGATTAATGCATGAAATAAAGTTTATTTCTGAATCTTTATTTTTGTGAAAAATTTTAATACCTTTCCAAAAATATCACTTCGGAAATTTTTCATAAATTTTATCTAGCTAAACCTATATTATTTTCCTTTATGAAAATGAAAAAACTGTTTCACTTATTTCTCAGACGACTCGTTTTCCAATGTATTGTTAAATTTTAGTGAAAAGTTTCGTTGGTGAAACGAATAAATAAATAAAAAACATATAAAGTCAGCAAAGGGTTCTGTTGTACTTTTGAGGACTTCAGAGACCACCAGTCCACGCGCCGCCGGCTAAGAAAAACAGGGTCACTATAGTAAGATAATTTTTAACGGATAACTAGAAAATAAATAGTAACTTACAAATATTTTACAGCCATGAACGCTCCCATTCTGAACAGGTTGACAGCTCGCTCAACGAAAGAAAATGGCGATATTGTGAAAGAGAACATGTCTGCGTTGAATGAGGGGTTCAAGGGCTCGTGCACCAGCTGCAGCACCATCCAGTGCGGTTCTATGGACGACGACCAGATCAGGGGGCAGTTGTACAACGGCGCTAAGCTGCAAGTACAACCATTATTAAATTGAGATTCGGCCAAGACGGACGGACGGACGTACGCACGGACGGACGGACGGACATGGCGATACTATAAGGGTTCCTAGTTGACTACGGAACCCTAAAAATCGGATGAAAATGTCGCATTGTAAATAAATCTTCCAGAGAGAAGCAACATTTCTTCTAGAAATCTCGTCTCAATATTGTTGATCTCGGCAGAACCTTACACAATACCATTAAAATAAATTTACCGTCTCGGGATACTTTGGAATTCGCGGCCTGGTACTAGGCCGACCTTTCTTTCCAAAAAAGTAAAATGGGACACTATTACTAAGACTCCGCTGTCCGTCCGTCTGTTTGTCCGTTTCTCACCTCTGTCACCAGACTGTATCTCATGAACCGTGCTTTTTTAACGTTTTTATAGATAATGGTATGGAACCCATTGTGCGCGAGTCCGACTCGCACTTGACCGGTTTTTTTTATATGTTAATTAGTGACTAATGTTAAACAAAAGTTTCCGACCTCAGAATCACACCGCACCGAAAAAAAAATTTTTTCTACAATACTACAAGAATGTGTTGTTGTGAAAAATATAGTTATTTTTACTAGAATCTGGCGGAGGTAACAAAAAATATTGTATTTTGTAAAATTTTGTTTGTAAACGTTACTGGACGAGTCTGGTTAAACGCAATCGTAATAAATACAAAATATTTGTGTTATTTACAATATACATCGTAGTCTGCACAATGACGCATTGTATTACAATTCTCAATGGTTTGACACGACTTTGTTGTTATGAGACATATGAAATTAAAAAAACACCAAACCGAATGCAGAACCTCCTTCCTCAATGGGATTGAAGTCGGTTAAAAAGCGCGTGAACGTCATTTTGAACACATGTTCGTTCTTAATATCGAAGTAAACATTACACTGCCTCTGGTTAGGTTTGCAATCATACGTTAGGTCTATAAATTCTATAATTGTTATGCAACTAAATAAGAAAATGAGAATGAAAGGATTCATATTATATCTCACCCGGCAAAATATAATACAAATAAGAACTTATTTTATATCTCACCCGGCAAAAGTATGCATTAAAAGCCATTCAGCGATAACGACGTCAAACTCCTGAGAGGTGTCGCCGAGGAACTCCAAAAATTTTTCATTATCAAAGTAGGTTCTAATCATATTTCTAAATTGGGGTAGCTTTTTTAAGACATCTACTTCAGTTTTCTTGTCCAATATGGCTCTTAAGTTTAGGGATTTGCCTGTAAAATCATAATTATAATTAAAGAAAAAAAAACACCAAACCGAATGCAGAACCTTCTTCTTCCATGGAATTGAAGTCGGTTAAAAAGAGATGTAAGTATATAATAATAGTACATTACTCCAGAGGCCGGGAAGTAGGCGGTTGCCGGCCGAGTACATATAGATGGACGGAAATGATACCACACCATCCCTAGCAGCCTTAACCAGAGTATTTAAAATATAATTTATATTTAAACAGTTAGTATGTCTGTTACCTCTTCACGCTTAAACCGCTGAACCGATTTAGATGAAATTTGGTATGATGATAGTTTGAGTTATAGGAAAGATCATAGAATAGTTTTTATCCCAGATATAATTTTTAAAGGGGTGAAAAGGGGGGTTGAAGTTTGTATGGAATTGTTGCTCACTGTAGACTTAAAAAGCATATACCTACGTTAAATTTATATTTGCTATAAGATTTCATTAAGGCGTTTCATAAATTTATTATGGCGAATGTCACAAATTCCGACAAACTCTTGCTCCCATCTTAAGGCGCTACTTTGAAAAATAATAGGTTTTTTCAAACGCTCTAGTGACTAAACGGGAAAAGGGACTGAATTTATTTTCGAATATATATTATTAGACTATATACCCTTGTTTTTGGCACAAGCCGAAACACGATTGCTGAAAGTTGCCTCGATAGAAAAAAAATCCGAAGTTGGGTCCTTTTTTCCCTTATTTTTCTTAGCTTACGTAAACTATAAGAGATTGAGCAATATAACTGATTAAAAATTATGGTATTCTGGTTTATCTAAAAAGTCACAGAAGCAAAATTAGACAAAACTTTATAGATTTGCTTATTTATCGTAGTTTGTTCAAAAAGTCTGATGCTTAAGAGCGCTGCATCTCTTTCTTTCGTGCACGGGAGCCATAAACGTGTCTCTAACGGATGGGCGTGGCTTGTCCGAATCAAGGAATGGCCTTAAACATTCAACCTAACCATTTTTGTTATAAATTGCAATAGTAAGGTATGTTTCTTTTCTCAAACATGCAATGAAATATTGATGTTATGTTCCTTATAATAGGCTGCGAAATATGACGGTTCAGGTGCGGCTAGGACAAGAGGTCCTTAATGGAATTTCATACAAAACTTGCAGACATAGGCTGGGAGAAATCCTCTTTTTAACCTACTTCAAAAAAGGAGGAGGTTCTCAATTCGACTAAATGTTTTTTTTTTGTATGTATGTTACTCGATATCTCCGTGAATCGTGAACCGATTTTCAAATTTTTTTTTAAATCGAACCTAGATGGTCCCATTGTCACCAAGTCGGGGTCTGATGATGGGATCCTGGAGAAATCGAGGGAACTCTTCAACTATTATAGGCACACCTATAGTGATTTCACTATTTTTTACAGTAACTCGGCCACTTCCTCTTGGACTAGCGAATCCTAAGTGAAGTCGGTTCTTTTTTGTTTAAAATTATTTAATTTCCATTCCACATATGTTTGTGGCACAGGATCATGGCGTTCAGCCGTACTTTTTGGTTCATTTGACATTTTGCCACTACTTACGCCTTTTAAAAAAACAATAAACAATGTGATATATTTTGCTATCGATAAAATCGACATAAAAAATAACAAATAAAACATTATTAACAAATTCATATCATTTTAAATCGTAAAGATGGAGGCAGATCATACAAACAGCTGATTTGTTATTTTTTTATTGTTCTTCGTGAAAGGTTGGTTATCATTATCAGGCTAAAATATTAGCAGCGAGGGCTATTTATTACACACGAACTGAAATTAAGAATTGGGATCTCTATAGTTACGAAATAATTTCGAAGGGTCTTGATTGTTATAGTAGGGTTTTGTCTCAGTACAAATGCGAAAAAAATTGTGCGCATCGAGAAAAAGTTGTGAATTTTTGACCATAGATAGAGTGAGCAAAATTTTTCATTTTTAATATCACAAATGAATTCCGCATGTCTGTTTTACACGGAAATGATACCACACAACCCCTAGCAGCCTTAACCATAGAGTAATAACGTATTTCACAGGACCCCTGATTTTGACGTGAAGGCATTGATTTATTATGTAGGTAGAACCTACTAGATGAGACATCTAGAACAAATTTTGTGCTGCATGTTTGGCCGTTGACAGCTGTCAGTTGCTTAGCATCATGTCAGTGTTTCAAGAGCGAATGTATGGACTTTAAGTGCCGATCACTTAAACTCATGGCTGAAAAATTTTGTTAGGGATGTCATCTCCTGTTACTCAATGCGTGAAGGTCCAAAAATTTTACGGACCTCCAATACTAAAAAATATTTATCGTGGGCCATTCTATCCATGCTCAAAAATTCACAACTTTTTCTCGATGCGCACAATTTTTACAAATTCGAGCTCTGCTATTATGAATATTCTCTATAATAAAATTAATAAAGCATAAACAGAGACTATAGAGAGACAATATTTGTAACGTTCTGAATTTGTTCAGTCACCATATACATTTTTCTTCTTAATTTTAACTCGTGTAGAATGGTCTTAAGTGCAACCTCTCGAACAGCGCAGATAGTGTGGAAAAAAAAAAACTTTAGTGGGAATTTTTTTTAAACATTCTCAACATTTTATGATGTCGCGTATATTGTTGTGAATTATAATGTCGATTTGTTTTATTCTATAATAATTTGTCTATAGGTAGGTACTATAAAAGTAAACAAGCAACTATGCAAGCGAACATTATACTTAAATGGCTGATGTATGTAATAGTTACACATTTTTAAAAGCCGTTCAGTGACAACGGAATGCAAAGTCAGAATTTAGAAATCAAATTTTTACAGATGTTTTGATAACGTGGTAAGTCTAATTAATATTTTTTTTGTAGTTTGTTGATAGGATAATTAATTAATGATGAACATATGTAATTAATCGTAATAGGGAATAGGAATGTTGGTGTAGCATGTTTCCTAGAAATTAATGCAAATTTTGGTTGCACGTTTGTGACTTATTGAACTTTTTACAAAAAAACCGAAGTATGAAGGTGTTTGAAGTGCATACAACATACAATATATTATGATAAATACAAGTTTACGAGTGGACTTTTGCCTAACGTATACCTATGTGAAAAAAAATTGGATAAGTTTCATATTTATTGCATTGCATGTTTGAGAAAAGCACTATACATACCTCGGCGTGAAAAGGGGTTGCCGGCCCCTGTAGTAATACTAGTAATGTACTATTTATGCGGAGGTCGGAGCCCCCCGAGCCCCCCTTTTGCCGTCTATCATGTGGTGAACTCTGTCGAAGTCTTGTTTCCATGTTATACATTCAACCTCACCATTTTTGGTATAAATAGCAATAGTACTGTATGTTTATTTATGCTCCCCCCCGAGCCCCCATTTTACTGCCTTTCACGTTCTTAAACCCTATCAAAACTCTTTTGCTCCCATCTTAAATATTCAACCTAACCATTTTTGGTATAAATAGAAAGAGTACGGTGTGTTCCTTTTATGTGGGAGTCCGAGCCCCCCCTTTTACGGCCTTTTACGTACTAAATTCTTTCAAAACTCTTTTGCTCCCAATGCTCCCATATAAAATATTCAACCTAACTATTTTTGGTATTATACACGGAGAGATAGCCACGTCAGATATGACACAATAATGAGAGCAATGAAGCCCCTCTAGTCAGTTTACTATACTATGCTTATTTATAGATCTGGACATCTGGCAGCTGTAAAGTGGTGGAGGTAAAAGAATGCAACCACTTCAACACCACTTCATGAAAAAAATCCTAGAATTCTGGTTTTGATGCAATATTATCAGAAATAATATTAATAATTTGATTATATAATTGCCAAATGTTTCTGTTGGAGGAATAGTGCCAAACGATGTATAATGTGATTTTAAATTTTTCGCCTACTGTTTCTGTTTACGCAATAATATGCAATGTTTTCTGTTCTGATGTGAAAATATAGGCTCTATAACTGAGACAACTTTGGCAGTCTTTAACTATTTTGGTAGTACTATTTACCGATTCAAAAATTTTGCTAGTCTGTAACTCTGACCTGCGCCCATTAAAAGCTGCCAGATGCCCGGATCTAGCAATAAGAATAGTACAGCAATCTAACCAGATGGGCTTTGTTGCTCTCATTATTGTGTCATATCTGACGTGGCCTGCTCTTAGACCATTATTATTAGCTATAGTACATAAGTACGGTGTGTTTTTTAACTTTTATCACCCCTCAAAATAATTGTAGGTACTTGATTTGTTAGTGATACGGATATAATATAAGATGAATAATTAACTTACTGATTGTTTCCATGTTCTCTATATTTTTGCTGAGATCCACTTCATGATACTTTGCAGTGGTCTTGTTCGACGGGAACGGCGACGCATAGGTGACCTGAAATTTTACCATTTTTAAAACAAACAAAATACCTATATAGTATTTTATACAATAGTGACATAATCAAGAGCTTTTCAGTCGAGTACCGCGTTTAGGCCACGAAGCTTGCTGAGTGGCCTAATTAAGGTACGAGATTGAAAAGCTTAATTATGTGACTATTGTATACAATACTTTTTCTACGAGTATTAAGTAAGAATTGATTTTCTTTCATTCTTTCTAAATTGTTCCCAATCAAACGTCAAACACTATTTTTCAAACCGGAAGTAATTGTACCTGGGCCTATTCGGTGGTACAGACTAGGGCTTGTGGTATACGTGTTACACGCGGAACCGTAGCTACGTAGCCTTAGCACCGGCGGTGCTAAGATCCCGTACTACCAGGGACCGGAACCGGTTACCATAACCTGGGTATTTCATAGGGTTATTTTTGAGGTTGTTTTAAAAACCCTGATATAACGGTAACCTTATGATGAGGTAACCGTATTGATACGGTTACCGTATCGATAAGGTTAACCTAAGGTAACACTAACCGCATTAAAAACCCAATCAATTCGGTTACCGAATCATAGGGTATTGAGGCAGCTCAAACGAATGTAATCTTTACGAACACTCAGATTAGGCTCATTATTAAATTGCTGTAGTGGCTTTGAGCACGGGGCTGGTCAACTAAGCTCCCAGTACAAACAAACAGGTTTTGCCGGAAACGTCGCGCATCGTTTATTGTGTTCATCTTTAACAATATTTGTACTTTTAGGTTGAAATTGGAGCGCGGCTGCATTTCGTTTGGTTATTTTGTTTTTACATTATTACTATACTAACTTTGGAGAAATTACGGATACGGATTCGTGGCATTCGTGCATATGAATTAAAATGTATTGTTGTAATTTTCAAGTACATGTATGTGTACAATAAAATATGAATATATATTTTTTTTATTAAAATAAAAATATAATAAAAATAGAATAAGAATAGAATAAAAATAGAATAAAAATAGAATAAAAATAGAATAAAAATAGAATAAAAATAGAATAAAAATAGAATAAAAATAGAATAAAAATAGAATAAAAATAGAATAAAAATAGAATAAAAATAGAATAAAACAGAATAAAAATAAAATAAAAATAGAATAAAAATAGAATAAAAATAGAATAAAAATAGAATAAAAATAGAATAAAAATAGAATAAAAATAGAATAAAAAAAATAAAAAATGAATAAAAATAGAATAAAAATAGAATAAAAATACAATAAAAATAGAATAGAAATAGAATATAAATAGAATAAAAATATAATAAAAATAGAATGAAAATAGAATGAAAATAGAATGAAAACATAATGAAAATAGAATGAGAATAGAATGACAATAGAATAAAAATAGAATAAAAAAAAAATTAAATAAAAATTAAATTAAAAAGAGAAAGAATAAAAATAGAAAAAAATAATAAAATACCTTTAATAAAATACAATATAAAAAAAGGATTAAAATAAAATAAAATAAAAAATAAAATAAAATATATTATAATAAAATAAAATATAATCAATGACGTGCAAATTTTTATTTTATTTTTATTTTATTTTTATTTTATTTTTATTTTATTTTTATTTTATTTTTATTTTATTTTTATTTTATTTTTATTTTATTTTTATTTTATTTTTATTTTATTTTTATTTTATTTTTATTTTATTTTTATTTTATTTTTATTTTATTTTTATTTTATTTTTATTTTATTTTTATTTTATTTTTATTTTATTTTTATTTTATTTTTATTTTATTTTTATTTTATTTTTATTTTATTTTTATTTTATTTTTATTTTATTTTTATTTTATTTTTATTTTATTTTTATTTTATTTTTATTTTATTTTTATTTTATTTTTATTTTATTTTTATTTTATTTTTATTTTATTTTTATTTTATTTTTATTTTATTTTTATTTTATTTTTATTTTATTTTTATTTTATTTTTATTTTATTTTTATTTTATTTTTATTTTATTTTTATTTTATTTTTATTTTATTTTATTTTTATTTTATTTTTATTTTATTTTTATTTTATTTTTATTTTATTTTTATTTTATTTTTATTTTATTTTTATTTTATTTTTATTTTATTTTTATTTTATTTTTATTTTATTTTTATTTTATTTTTATTTTATTTTTATTTTATTTTTATTTTATTTTTATTTTATTTTTATTTTATTTTTATTTTATTTTTATTTTATTTTTATTTTATTTTCATTTTATTTTCATTTTATTTTTATTTTATTTTTATTTTATTTTTATTTTATTTTTATTTTATTTTTATTTTATTTTTATTTTATTTTTATTTTATTTTTATTTTATTTTTATTTTATTTTATTTTTATTTTATTTTTATTTTATTTTTATTTTATTTTTATTTTATTTTTATTTTATTTTTATTTTATTTTTATTTTATTTTTATTTTATTTTCATTTTATTTTTATTTTATTTTTATTTTATTTTTATTTTATTTTTATTTTATTTTTATTTTATTTTTATTTTATTTTTATTTTTATTTTATTTTTATTTTATTTTTATTTTATTTTTATTTTATTTTTATTTTATTTTTATTTTATTTTTATTTTATTTTATTTTTATTTTATTTTTATTTTATTTTTATTTTATTTTTATTTTATTTTTATTTTATTTTTATTTTATTTTTATTTTATTTTTATTTTTATTTTATTTTTATTTTATTTTATTTATTTTTACTTTATTTTATTTTCATGCTCGAGCAACGCGACTACTACGACAACAGCTCTATACGGGTAGTTAGCTAGTTTCATTAAATGTTAAATCTCGACATTAGCTTTCAATAGTATTCAAATGTAGTAAAGAAAAAACAACCCAGGTTACAATAACCCAATGAAAACCCTTAACAAAAACCCTATCGCGATGGGGTTTTGAGGTTAACCGTGTTAGAGGTTACGGTTACCTTACCGATTCAATACCTGTTACCACTATGATTCGGTAACCTCATGATACGGTAACCGTATCATGAGGTTACCAAATTGATTGGGTTACCGAAATGATAGGGTTAAGCCTAAAGAGGGGTTTTCCGGTCCCTGGTACTACACGGTCACGTCAAAGATACGTATCCGTTTCTGGATTCGGCTACGTTCCCGCGAATCTCGGCATCGGCTCCGCTCGGCTTCGGCACCGCTCCGCTCGGTTGTTGAAAGAGAGCTTGTGTCGAACGGACCCGTCGCATTATGTGTTATACTCGTGGTCTTTGCATTGATTTGATTCCAGATGGTTTTTTTTAAGTAATTATATATTGGTATTATTCTGTTCTCTGATAACCAGCCATTATCAGTTTGTACAAAAAAAAACAGAGGTGGGATTGGTGTGATTTTTGAATCTCACCGGTGCCTTTTTTTGTATGCAGCCGATGACTATTTAGTACGAAATAAGCCACCCAGTGAGAATCAAAAATCACACCTCAGGTAGGTACTAGGTACCTACTTGTCGACGTCGATGAATATGGATGGACTTTCAATCCAAATAAATATATTAATATCTCTAATTAATATTTACTCCCTAGTAAGAAATTCTGCGCGTTGGTAGCCTGACGGTAACGACGTCTGACTTTCAATCCGAAGGTCCCGGGTTCAAACCCCGGCTCGTACCAATGAGTTTTTCGGAACTTATGTACGAAATATAATTTGATATTTACCAATCGCTATACGGTGAAGGAAAACATCGTGAGGAAACCTGCATACATCCGCGGAGAAATTCAAAGGTGTATGTGAAGTTCCCAACCCGCTTTGGGCCAGCGTGGGGACTATAGCCTGATCCCTCTCGTGCATGAGAGGAGGCCTGTGCCCAGCAGTGGGACGTATAGAGGCTAACATATTTAGTAAGAAATTCTACAGGTAGACCATTGCAACAATTTAAAAGTATTTCAAGTGAAATAATAATATACTTTTCACGCCACCTGCTCGGAAATGTGGCAAAAGAAGATCAAAATCCAAGCTGGAAAGTAAGCAATTGCTGTAGCATCTGAACTACCACTACAAGAATTGCTATTTTGCAGCAATGAAATGTCATTGCATTGGACCCGCCAATGAGAATCATTTAAAACATTTAAAAAGGTCTTTTTTGGCACCACTTTTTCATTCTAAAATAAAATAAGGTTGTTTATCGAACCAATTTACTTGTTTAAAAAAAAGAAACGTCAAAATCATTCAGATCACCCTTAAGGCGTTTTTACCTTTTTAACCGTTTGTGGTTTTCTATCAAAAAGTGGGTAAGGAGTGAACCGGCTATTAGACATGGCAACTTGCAGGGCCCAATCTGTTGTGTACCCTGCCTCTCCCTCTCCCTCCTTCAGCTCCCTACGGGCCCTACCTTTAATTACACCTACCAACCTGACAGATTGGGCCCTGCAGGTTGCAATGTCTAATAGCCGTTTGAGTCGGATTGAAGCCAACATCGTAAAACGCTTCTTAAAAGTGAAAAAAAAGTAATAAAGGTGGAGCGAGAAAAATACATAATAATTGCATATTGAATTGGATAATGTTTAACTGAAAAACAAGAAAGTTGTATTTATGCAGTAAAAATGAGTTCAATAAGTGTAGAAAATGTTATTAATACGCTGGCGCCCACCGAAATTCAAGAAACTGCACAGGCGTAGAAATTTGTTACCAGTGAAATCGCGTCCTAAATAAGAAGGCCCATGAACAGTGATATTTTGTAATATAATATCCGACGAACAATTCATATTATGGAAGGATGGCGAAAAGAAGCATTTATTTGCAGAAAGTTACATGCTCGTTTACTTTATCGTGCTTGTGAAAAGCATATGAACCGTCAATATACCTATAAATAGTATCTATTAAAGTGTTTGTATATGCCAATTAATTTTTTATTTTATTTCCTCACAGTAGTCGTGAAAAGCACTATGTAATGTCTCGGCCGGAAGCGCTATAGGTGGACTCGTATCTTCGAGGGCCTCCCCTGGCGGGTCGGCCCTCGAACTAACTCGATCCACCTATAGCTTACTTTCCAGCCTCTACAACAATGTACTATTGTTATTCATAAATATTATTACTGCCTGGACAACCGTCTTTCGTCGGTGAAAACACTAAGGAATAGTTGCACGTGCAGATAAAGATAACAAACAATAGTTTGCGGGCCATTGATAATGATTACCTTCAAGTAGCTTTGGGTTTTACCTGTTAAGTACCATGTGTTCCTATTGTTTGTGAAGTTAAGTGAAAGCAAGTAGTGGTCGCTGACTGTACATGTTAGATTATTTAAAAAAAGTTGATTAATTATAGTCTGTGGCATGTGAATGAAAATTAGAATTTTACCTATTTTTTTATATGTTGATTATACGCGAATTCTTTTAATATACATCTTTTACAATTTGTACTGGTCTACTATTTTTGCCTCCAGCATAATATTTGCATCTTATTATTTTGGATCACTCTTAAAACTTTATTTAAAATGCAAAAGTATAGAAACTGAAATTAAAAACTCGCCCCCTGCATTACATTCGGGGGTCTTAATGACACGCAAAAAATCTACACTAAACGTCACGGTCACGACTGGATCCGATCTACGTATAAATAAGATGCGTATCTCCGTGTACACGTAGCTACGTATCTTAATTACACGTAGCCGAATAACACGGAGCAAACGGAGCGGATCTCCGTTGCCGAGTAACACGGCAACGGAGATTCGGCTACGGGTACACGAAACACGGTCACGACCAGAGGTCAGTTTTATAAAGTTACAAGTTACAATTTATAAGCGGAAGTCTGTTTCTAACACATAGGGTTAGAAAGAGAGTTCCGCTTGTAAATTGTAACTTGTAGTTTTATAAAACTTGCCTCAGGAGCACTAGTACAGACACCACCGAAAAGAGATATACATATGATTGTGTTCGTTCGTAGTAGAAAGAGATGGATAGAAAAAACTGTGTCTAAACTTACTTCCAAGATGTCGGTGTAGTTGTGATTGGTCTTTTTATAATCCAATCACAACGTAGACGCAAATTTGTAGAAGAAAATTTGACAGATTAAGTACGTTCGGAAATTATAAAGTTGAGTCTGTCCGAAAAGAAAAGTGTCGTACAATGTATGAGCTCCCATATAAACCATGACACTTTTCTTTCCGGACAAACTACACATCTCTTTTCAAAATTATTTTAGTTTAGGGGCGGGTTGTTTAATAAATCTATTTAATGATCCCGGAAGTGCCATAGACTATCCAACATTTAAATGTGTAAGGTTTAAGTCTGGTCTATAAAATCCTAATACACAGATTACAGTCGACGAGTAGAAAAAATAAATTAAACCTTTGAAATACAATCTGTCAACATTCTGGTAGCTGTCCCGGTCGGTTTCTGGGGTAGTTAGGGCTTGTAATCGGACTACATTTAATAAATCGGAAATATAAAAATATGTATGTAAGTTTATTATATGAAGTATATGTGTAAGTCTATTTTATTCTTTATATTTGATTAAGTATATAGTATTTATTTTATATTTAGTAACTGTGATATCGTTTCAATACCTATTTCATAAAGCCTGCACCAAACATATCTCTTTTTGGCCCAGTGGTTGACTGGTAGAGAATGCCTTAAGGCATTAAGTCCGCCATTTGTATATTTTATGTGCAATAAAGTTTAAATAAATAAATAAATAAATAAATACATTTAGGTAAAGGTACCTTATGCAAATAGCAATTTTTCTGTTTTTTTTTTCTTTTTATAGGTGCAAATATAAGATTTCGCCCTTATTTACTTGCTAGAACGAGACACCCTTTTCTCATTTGATTTTGCACTGACATGCATTTTGGCAGCGCATGATATTAGGCAGCTTCTTTTAAAATCATCTTTTTATGTGTTAAACTCAAACTCAAACTCAACTCAAAACGTTTATTGCAAACATATTACAATACAGTAATACGAACCATGTAAGGGCACAGCAATGTGTACATAGCAAAGCTAATAAGTACCTTAGCTTACAACTTTGTAAGTATGTAAGTATAACTTATACATAATACATAAAGAAGAAAACGAAATGAGCTTACCTCATGACCAGCTTCCAGCAGGTGCTTAACATAGCCAGTTCCAAGTATGTGGTGACTCTTTCCAGCTAAAGGGAAGACTACCAAGATCTTGTAGCCCCCGCATAGGTGCAATAAGGCTACCAGACACAAAGAGGACAGAACTGCCCTCGTCATGGTGATAGCTGAAAAACAAAGTCACTTTGAACCTTCAAATCATTTTTGTAATACAGTTGCTCAAAAAAGTGCTTTTCTGGTAGTGGTTTAACGTGCGGAAAGTTCTATTTCTCGCACTAGTGCGTTTTACTTCTCCAGGCTATCGAGTCCAAGAAGAGTTGTTGGCTTCCAACGAAATCTGAGAGCTCTGTTTTGGTACCTGAATTTTAAACAAATAATTGTATAGATTTTAGACACAGTAAACATCTTATGAATTTATTGTCTTTTGTATTCATCATCATCATCATCATCTCAGCCATAAGACGTCCACTGCTGAACATAGGCGTCCCCTTTGGACCTCCATAAGTATCGGTCGGAAGCGACTAGCAACCGCAGCGTAGGACGTCCACCCACAAGATGGACAGACGACCTTATAAAGGTCGCCGGAAGACGCTGGATGCAAGTCTTTTGTATTAAATCAGGTTAAATAATGTGTTTTCCGCAAAGTAGCGCTATGAGCGTAGCATTATCAGCAATCAGTAACTTACCTCGTTTTGCCTAGAGCCTTGTTAGTCGATCAGCAGCTCTCACAATAGGTTATCTAAGTTGTATAACGTAATACAAATAATAAAATTTTTGTTAAACAATTAAAAATAATGAACTAATTATTAGCGAGCTGCTAGAACAATTTTGTCAAGTAAGCATTACAATGTTTACTTTATCTAACTTACTACGTCGCAAATCAGCCTTTTATATATTTATATGATAAGTCGTCATCGGTATTAATGAATATAGCCGAACCGGATTTTTTGTACAAGCAACAAAATAATTAATTTCAATATTTGAATATTATGGCATTTGCCCAGAACATGAACAAACTCCGAAGCCCTAATTATGAACGATTTGATTGAAAAGATGAACTAGGTAAAAAATATTAATCGGTTTCCAATATATGAACGACTTGACACCAATAGGTGAACTAGTATTGGGCCAAAATGCCAGTCTAACTTTGCCCCAAGTAAATTATGCAAATATGCATGCTAAACAAATTAAAAATACCCAACAAAAACGAAAGTAGATTATGAATATTATCATCAGACTATACGAATTTGTAAATTATTGTGTAAAATTAAATGGTTAATAAAATTGATAGTTCTGTGTATACTACATACTCCCGTATTTTGTTAATATTATCACAGCACAAGTATAGGTCACTGAGCAGGGCGCAGGCCCCCTTAGCGAGCCGATTCTAATGACCAAGCAGTACTTGTTAATCAGATAAGTATCATTTAAAATTCAACGAAGACCGAGAGAAAAAATATAGCCGCGAGTTTGTAGAACTGCAAATTTCAAACCCGGCTTCATTCTTTTTGACCGTATCCGACGATTTGATTTAACGATAATGATCACTCATTATTATATATATATGCGAGCGATAAAGTGCATGTTCAGATATTTTTGAGTTGGTACCTTGGCCGCTGCGATATATTTGATGGCTACTGTACTTTGTGCCAGAGATATGGGATCAAAAGCACCATCTTATATCTACGGTTTAAGCAGCCCAGAGAATGGGTTCCAAAGGATACAGTGATATTATGATTTATGATATAATATGTATAAGTAAATGAAACTAAACTTATTTGTAAAAATGTATTATTAAAAAAATCGGTGGTGTTTATAACAGTTCCTTGATTATAATCATGCATCACAGACATTGCTATAGTTAAGTATTAATTCAAACATAACATAAACTTAACCCTTTTCATCAACGGAATAAATTCATCCTATTCTACGGTCACTTTATACTGACAAGGACCAAAGGCGTCGCCAAGGGGGGGCAGCTGACTCCCCCAGATTCAGATTTTCTTCATATTCATAGACGATTCATAGTTTTTTCACCCTCCCATTTATATCAAATTGGGCCATCGGCTGGCTATGGGCTGGCGACGCTCTTGACAAGGACAAGGATTATCAGATCAACTAGGAAAAGATTATACTCCAGACACAGACTAAACTATTTCACAGACAGGGCCCTAAATCTTTACGGCATACGTTTTTATCGCCTACAATACAGTAGTTATCAACGCCAGGAAATCATAAGGTCGTACACTAACAAAATAACAATGTATATCTAATCTAGAGCTCCCGATACACGTGTTCACGCACACACGGTAGGGGCTATTCATAAATTACGTCATTTCAAATTAGGGGGGGGGGGGGGTCTGGACATCGGATGATGGTAGCTTAACGTAGGAGGAAACGGGGCCATTCGAAGCATAATATTTGGATGATTTTAGGGGGGGGTTCAAAAATCGTAAAAAATCGATGACGTAATTAATGCACAGCCCCGTATCCGTGTTCTTAACGATTTTGATATAACACGTCTAAGATCACTTGCTAGTACGGTGCCAGAAACAGATACATAGACACACATAGCGCTCAAACTTATAATAAGTACCTCTCTTTTAGTCGGAGGTAAAAAAATGGCATTACTACAGTTGCTAATACACACCTTCTAGGCTTTATTCTGGATATAGGTACAACAAATGGCTCATTCATTATTTTCATAAATTTAAAATACGGTATGTTTCTAATCAACTTAAATTTAAAAATTATATTTAACATTTAATAATTCATAATAACTAAGTTTTTAATTTGACTCAAATAACCATTTTATAAACCATTAATGGGTAATGGACATATTGGACATACAATTAACTTACTATTAATCTTACACAATCAAATCTTACCTATTTGTCCGCGCACACTAAGGCGGTCACCGAAGCTGTGTGTGTTTGAGCTCTAAAGGCGCGCACACACGTCGCTTTTTCTCCGAATTATTGGATATCTGCCGCTCGTCTGGTGACGTCTGAGGATGCGTATGAGTCATGCCGCTATAAAGCTTTCTAAGTATCGCCATATTCTAAATGTCGCTCAAAAAATACCTATAATTATTAAATGGACAGAGCTGCCAGCAACTCCCTAATTTTCTGCCCATCATTAATCTTCACGATATCCCTAAAGGCGCGCACACACGTCGCCTCCTTCTCCAGATTCTTGGATATCTGGTGCACTCGACTTGTGATTTAGGGATGTTTGCCTGTCATCTAGTTGAAGCTTTTTAACTATCGCCATATCCTAAATGTCGCTTATGAAACAAAAAAATACCTATAATCTTTAAATGGACAGAGCTGCTAGCAACTCCCTAATCTTCTGCCCATCATTAATCTTCACGATATCCCTAAAGGCGCGCACACACGTCGCCTCCTTCTCCAAATTCTTGGATATCTGGTGCGCCCGTCTGGTGATGTCTCTGGGGATGCCAGCAAGTCGGGCCGCGTTAAAACCGTAGGACTTGGGGCAGGCGCCGGGCGATAATTTGTAGAGGAACGTTATGGTTTCTTCGGGGATGTCATCGCTGTCGGCTGTGGACTCGTCGGTTTCCACCATGCATGCCTGAAACAAGAATGAACCTCTTGTTTATCTTTTCACCGTACTATACTATTTACACTAATATAATGATCAATTGAAATGGCATATATGATATAATGTAAATAAACCCATTCGCATTCACGAAGTGTCATGTGATTTTTTTGCCCAGAAATTCAGTTGCATGTCAGCTATCTTTGTCATTTCAATTCACTTTTGGTATAGTTACGATTGCGTTGCCACTGTTCTATCATCGATATTTAAGTTTAAGGACAAGAACAAGGCAATTTTCGAACTTTTTTAACGTTGTTATGCTAAATAATTAGTGAAAAACGTTTGATTTTCCCAGCATTTGTACAAAACATCTACATGCTAAAATATAACCATCATATCGTTAGATGACAAGCAGCGGATTATTTAATAAAGCTACAATTGACAATTTACATGCGGTAGTCTCTTTCTAATACATAGGGTTAGAAAGAGACTTCCGCTTTTAAATAGGTCTCATTAATTACACAAAAAATATTAAACGAAAATCAACCATGTATGGTTCAGTATGGCTATGAACTTAGTGAGTTTTGCTTGTCACCTGACAATGTTCAGTCAAATAGTGTCGTTACTCACCATATGCCCCAACACGACTCCAGGGTGCGAGCCCAGATGGTGCACAAGCGAGTGATAATGAGTAGAGAACACCACTCGGCACCCGCGCTCCGCTAACTCCACGCACACGCCCGACGCAATCGCTGTGCCGTCGTATGTCGACGTGCCGCGGCCTGGGGATAATAGAGCTTATTTGTAGAGAGTTACGGTCTATAGTTGTAGTGCAGTGCAGTCATATGTCGACGTGCCACGGCTTGGGGATAATGGAGCTTATTAATAGAGATTTAAAGTTTATTTTAGCCTAACACGAAGTATTGTGGAGAACAGCACACGGCATCCCGCTTATCCAGCTTTACGCACACCCCCGACGCTATCGCAGTGCCGTCGCATGTCGCGGCCTAGGCCGCCATTGGTTAATTTCTCAGTAGTAAATCTTACCGAGTTCGTCCAACAGTACTAGAGAGTGCACGGTGGCGTGCTTGACGATGGCCGCCGTCTCGTTCATCTCCACCAGGAACGTCGACTGCCCCGACAGGATGTCGTCGGCCGCGCCGAGCCGCGTGAACACGCGGTCTACCAAGCTTAAGTTGCATTCCGACGCGGGGACGTATGAACCCTGAAAACATTGCATTATTGTTAAAATATGACCACATTTTATCAAGAGAGTCGCGCAACGTGTTCCTTCAAGACTGGATATCGACCGGCCACAATAAACGCTTATTCATAAACGTGTTTCAAACCATATTAAGTTAAATTACGTTTTGCCTCCTTCTAACAAACACAACTGCCAAAGTAACAGATAAGGACAAACGATTGGTTTATGTCTATATGCTTACCAAATGCGCCAGCACGGTGAGTAGACCCAGCTGCCTCATCAGTGTGGACTTGCCGCCCATGTTCGGCCCCGTCAGCAGGAGCAGTGCCGCGTCGCCGCCGAGGCTTGTGTCGTTTGGGATGAACTCTGCTACTGGGATGCACGGGTGCCGACCGTCCACTATGTTTATGAAGGGCTGCAATAAAGAAACCGTCGTAAACATTAAATGTGACCATTAAACTCGAACATTCTACGGCTCAAGTCTTTTAGTAATCTTACCTGATCTTACCTTCTGCTCGGGTCAAAAGTAACACCCGGCAGACAAACATCTCCGCTCTGCTGCCTCGCAAGCAAACTCTGCCAAAGCCAGAAGTATATCCAAGACCGAGACGCACTGAACCGCGGCCTCCCAATACGCGTGGTTGCTTGAGAACTTCTGGAACATTCTACGGCTCAAGTCTTTTAATAATCTTACCTTCTGCTCTGGGTCAAAAGTGACACTCGGCAGACAAACATCCCCGCTCTGCTGCCTAGCAAACTCTGCCAAAGCCAGAAGTATATCCAAGACCGAGACGCACTGAACCGCGGCCTCCCAATACGCGTGGTTACTTCAGAACTTCTCGAACATTCGACGGCTCGAGACTTATTATATTAGTCTTACCTTCTGCTCCGGGTCAAAAGTAACACCCGGCAGACAAACATCTCCGCTCTGCTGCCTAGCAAACTCTGCCAAAGCCAGAAGTATATCCAAGACCGAGACGCACTGAACCGCGGCCTCCCAATACGCGTGGTTGCTTGAGAACTTCTGGAACATTCTACGGCTCAAGTCTTTTAATAATCTTACCTTCTGCTCTGGGTCAAAAGTGACACTCGGCAGACAAACATCCCCGCTCTGCTGCCTAGCAAACTCTGCCAAAGCCAGAAGTATATCCAAGACCGAGACGCACTGAACCGTGGCCTCCCAATACGCGTGGTTGCTTGAGAACTTCTGGAACATTCTACGGCTCAAGTCTTTTAATAATCTTACCTTCTGCTCTGGGTCAAAAGTGACACTCGGCAGACAAACATCCCCGCTCTGCTGCCTAGCAAACTCTGCCAAAGCCAGAAGTATATCCAAGACCGAGACGCACTGAACCGTGGCCTCCCAATACGCGTGGTTGCTTGAGAACTTCTGGAACATTCTACGGCTCAAGTCTTTTAATAATCTTACCTTCTGCTCTGGGTCAAAAGTGACACTCGGCAGACAAACATCCCCGCTCTGCTGCCTAGCAAACTCTGCCAAAGCCAGAAGTATATCCAAGACCGAGACGCACTGAACCGTGGCCTCCCAATACGCGTGGTTGCTTGAGAACTTCTCGAACATTCTACGGCTCAAGTCTTTTAAAACGTCACGCTTTTGCTCCTCGGCTGCCGTCATGCGAGCCAACAGGTCCTGTTAAAACGAGAAACTTATTAAAAGAACTTCTTATAGTTCATTCTCCAGCGATAACACAGTCTGTTGTAAACTCTGCTTTTATGACATAAAATTACATTGTAACCCTTGTCTACTCTATGTCGGTTGTTATTTGAGGTGTGCAAAAAAGAGTTGTATTAATTTAAATAGCTAAGTCAAATGCAGCGTACCTATATTAAATCCCAAAAGATTATGTAGATACTTTTTTTTAAGTGTTGTTGGTAAAATTCCTTATGAAACATTTTAAAATCCTAGCTCCGCTCCGAATGTCTTTTACCTTAGTCTCACTGGTAGAGAATCGCTTGAACCCTTTCCGGGCGCCCTCCATATGGTAGTCCGAAGTTGCCCTTTTCGTAGCGCTCTCCGGTACCTCTATCTGATAACGCTTCTTGTCCGTTCCCACGTACTTCAACTGAAAAGGACAAACACGTTATCTTAGAGTGTAGGAAAAAAAACATAAATTAAAATCCTATCCCGCATATTATTTGAGCTACTATTCTCATCTTGTTTTTCTCGACGTCGGATTGGTCGGACCAACATAATGTCTGTAAGTAGAGTTTTATCTTCTGTTCAGCCAAATACTCTATGCCGCCAGCGTACAGAAAGCGAGATTTCACGGCTTTGGATTTATTGAAACCATAATAAACTCTATACCTAGTTTTTTTAGGTAAAACGATCTTACCCGGCATTTGAAGTACTTCTCCTGTTCGGCCAGATATTCTTTGAGTTCCCCCTGTATATCATCAATGAGTTGCAGAGTGTTATCATATTCCGGGTCTACGCCAGCGCCGGGCAGAATGCGACCTTCTTTCTCGGCTTCCGATTGGTTGAAACCCTCCTGAAAAAAAAAAAACAAGTTATGCCGCAAATTTACCACTTTGAGCACATGATCAATAGTCGATTCCATTTCCTATACAATATGATTGCCAGATTAGCAATAAACATAATAAAGGTGAAACTCGTGATTGTCAGGCTCATATTGAGGGTCAACAAGAGTATAGGGTGTAAAGAATGCCAACTAGGGGTCCAGTCAGCCTAAGTAAGCTCCGAAATTAAGGATTAACCTTTTGAACGCCAAGCATTGGACGGAAAAATCGTGCCATCAGCGCGCGCGACAACCGGTTATATTTTGAACGTGATATCACGTCCTGGCGCTAGGCCGGCGGCATGACTTTCCGTGCGCGTGATATGACGGCTTTGGTGGTCAAAGGGTTATGAAATTAAGGCCGTCGTTTAGCTTTTAACATGACAATATATGAAATTTGAGTGGAAATACACCTTTTAATAATAGTACAGACTGAAACATTTACCAACCTTGAAGAACTTCAACGTGTCTCTATAATCCGGGAACTTTCCTTTTGGACTAAACTTGGTCAGTTTCCTCAGCAGCCCACTCTCAGCACCATCAAAAAGTTCCACCAGTTTAAGCGCCGACTGGAATCCGTTGAGCACAGCAATGAAGTCGAGAACTTTCCTTTTGGAGTAGGTTTTCTCTTCATAGAAGATCGCTCGAGCGTCGGGGTGCGATGTTGAGCGCTTTAGGTTGCCGAGGGTGTGCACTCTGCAAATAAACGTCATTTGCAGTTTATTACTGCGAGCCAGCAATAGATTTCTATGACCAATAGCGAAACCCAGGCGAAACTGTATAGTGGTTAAGGACACAATAGATTTCTATGACCAATAGCGAAACCCAGGCGAAACTGTATAGTGGTTAAGGACACAATAGATTTCTATGACCAATAGCGAAACCCAGGCGAAACTGTATAGTGGTTAAGGACACAATAGATTTCTATGACCAATAGCGAAACCCAGGCGAAACTGTATAGTGGTTAAGGACACAATAGATTTCTATGACCAATAGCGAAACCCAGGCGAAACTGTATAGTGGTTCAGGACACAATAGATTTCTATGACCAATAGCGAAACCCAGGCGAAACTGTATAGTGGTTAAGGACACAATAGATTTCTATGACCAATAGCGAAACCCAGGCGAAACTGTATAGTGGTTAAGGACACAATAGATTTCTATGACCAATAGCGAAACCCAGGCGAAACTGTATAGTGGTTAAGGACACAATAGATTTCTATGACCAATAGCGAAACCCAGGCGAAACTGTATAGTGGTTAAGGACACAATAGATTTCTATGACCAATAGCGAAACCCAGGCGAAACTGTATAGTGGTTAAGGACAATGTAAAATGAAGCCTCATGAATGTCAGTTGCCCCTCCGTGAGAAACGAAAGCCATCCAAATACGTAAAAAAATTTTAAAAACACAAAGACTCATCAACTGGCGGTATCGCATTGAACAGACCGATTCAGGGCCGTAGCTAAATGAGGGCATTTTGGGGCCCCTATCTTACTACCATTAGCTCCAAAAGCTATGAAAATACAATAAATTGGCCATGCCCTATCTTAAATAAGCATTACCCTATCTTACCTGCAACGTTCACTACGGCCATGCAAACCGTCAGCTGGTCTAAAAAAACTATCTTATGAGTGAGAGCGACGTATGTCGTATATGACACCATGATAAAACAGCGGCCTAGTTTTACTTGGAGTTTGCTTTCGAATTCCAACATGGCGGGTTGATCTTGGGGATAGTTCTTTGTTTTTTGCTCACTAAAGTTGTTCAGTGTGTAATATTGATAGCGTATTGTACAGTGATCTATCGAATAAGTGGTGCAGATAATGAAAAACTAGTCTCAAAACGTGTCTTTCCATGTTTTGATCATCGAATGTTAACTCCGTGGTTGATCGCCACGTGCTCTTTGTAAAATACAGCTATCACTTTACAAAAAGCTGTTTCACCGTACAAAGTCAAGCTTTAAAAGCTTTTATAACTTTTAATCGACCATACAATTATCGCCATCACTTTGATATTGGCTGAATTTGCCCAATGAGCAGAGCCATTTATTTTCACTAAATAACTAACTAGTTTTACTTTTAGACGTGACAAATGACAGCGCATAATCAAATATAAGTAATATAACTTACTTGGCCAATAATCTTTCCAGATCTGGCAAAGTGGTGAGAATGTTCTTAGCGTCTTGACTCAACTCTGTGTTTTCAAACAATTCTTTTACAGCTTCTTGGCGCTCCTTTATAACTGCTAAGTTGCAGCTTGGCGCACATACCCATTGGTATAACAATCTGAAAACATTGGAAAAGTAATCATACGTACATAAAGCATAAATTCAATTCACCAAGAAGCAAAATTAGTCCAATAAATTAGAAAATATATCAACCATAAATATCTTGTCTAGGAATCCCGTTCTTTGTAAGGTCATACGGCAAATATTGTCGTAAAAATAAGTGCCTGATCCAATACCCAATCCCGAGGATTAGGTAGGTAACCGAACGAACCTGGGCTAAGGTAAAATCCACAATTCCACGGACTGATTTGACAGCTCCTGGCATACAAAGCGATTGTCAAATGTATGAAAAGAGCTGTCAAATCAGTCCGCGGATTTATGAATTCTACCTTAGTCAGGTATTTAACTCTAAAACGTTAAATACAGGAGGATTAAAAAAGATTGTTGCTGTCAATTTTGCCTAGGGTACTCAACTTTGCCTGGCCTGAAGCATGGGATCTGGTAGCTGCCCTCACTGACCCAAAAAGAAAATCCACCCTGTATATCTTATTCCCGAGGTTGCCGCCTGTCTACCATCTCAGGAATATAAATAGCTGTTTGGTGAAGAAAACCATTACTTTCAAGCCAGGCTTGTAGCAGTTGACGGTACTCAAATTTATTTCCTTACCTTTTACCCATCGCAGTGGCACAGAAATTCAACTTGTCATACAAACAGCCCTCGTCCTGAACTATCCTCAGATTCCTCAACGTGATAGCATCCAACACCATAGTACTGCCGCCCTCCCACTTATTCTCAACCTTATTCTCTTGTGAAAGAGTCTTGTTTAGCACGTCGGGCGGCGCGAAGGACTCGAACTGCGACATGCCTAGGACTTGTATGTCGAGGAGGCATTGGGAGAGGTAGGAGACGCAGCCGCCTAGCGCTTTGATGGCTAGGTAGCAGTTTGGGGCTGGCGTTAGGCCTAAGGCGTCACCTGTAAAAATATTACGTAAATGCCGTAATTGTGCGTTTCTACTAAACTCAACCTATTTTTTCTAAATCGGTTAATATGAAGCTTTCGCCAAAGCCGGAAAGCAAAATAGGAATGCATAAAACTTATAATTTTAGTACGACAGATTAATGTGGCCATCTTTGAGCCCCGGTTGGCGCAGGAAAGATTGTTACCCAATTGCGTAAAAGGCCTCCCAAACGAAAATAATAATATTGAATCGGGTTTATTCTTCAAACGGTTTATGGACTATAATTCGAAACATAACCTAGCAGAGACAGATACTTTCCGCTCTTAATAAAAGAAATACGAAATAAGGAATAAGGTGTAAACCGGGCGCAGATTGCTCTTTCTGTATATTTTCAACCGACTTTAAGAGTTCGTCAGGATCTTTGTTTTATTTATGTATACCTTCATGTAAGAATGGCTTGAGTCCCTCTGGCCAGTCTCCGTCCGCGTTGGTTTTATAGTAGTTCTCCGCCAGTGTTTTGAGCGTTTTCTCCGGCTGCCATAGAGTTTGTGGTTCGCGTCGCGCGCGGTGGCAATGTGTGCCGAGTAACTTTGACGTACGCGCCGTGGTTGACCTGCGGTCGTATACTATCTGCAATCATTAAAAAGAAAGTTTGCTTAGAGGTTATTAACCATTTTTATAGAATATAAATATTTTTCGTTGCAATAAATAAAAATCAAGCTGCACTCTTGTTCAGCAAGCAATGTTAGATGAGTAGTATTTGCTGATCCAGTTGGTTTCCTATAATTGAAAACGTACCAATGCGGGCGGGAAATGCGCTAGAGTAGTGAGCAGGCGCGAGGAATGCTTGTCATCCTTGAACTGTCCAAGGTGGAACAGCCCTATTGATGCGTCGACGAAGCACACCCCGTATGTACTGATCCCGTTGGTTTCCTATTATGGGTAAAAATAAATTACTTAGTAACAAGAAATATAACAGGACGAAAGAACGAATGTTGGAAGTGAACTGTGTGTGTGTGTCAAACTATGAATCAATCAACACACCTACAGCCTTGGCCAGAAGTCAAAGTCAAAGTCAATATTGTCTTTATTCAAGTAGGCATAGCAACAAGCACTTTCGAATCGTCAGTAACAATTTATCTTAAATAATTAAGAGCAATATATTGATACAATAGGGGATATTACTGCAATATTCTGCCACCAGAGTGCAGCACTAGCACACCGGTAAACCATAGAGTTTTGAATACATACTAGGCCATTACTAGGCCTTAAACAGTTTTTTTACAAGTTTTCATAGATAATTTATAACGAATACCTAAATATGTCATTTGCGCACCAAGGCGGTTTGTTTACAAAGGGCCTATCCTGCAACGAGAGAATCGAAATTTTGACATGTGCCTCTCTATCGCTCGAGTATGAAAGAGTGACAGAGAACCAGGTAACGAAATTTTTATTTTCGTGTTTCGTGGTAGGCCCTCTGGATGTGCTAGTGCCGCCCCCTACGCAGAGTTTTGCGTAATATTCCCTATTGTAAAAAAAAATATATATATATACATGTTGTCAAAAATAATAATAATAAATTCACAATAAGATTGTCAAAACTTAAAAAAAATAGTATTAAAATACTAGTCACTAATCATTCTAGAACAAAATTTTATGTCACAAGGAAAATCTCAATTGCAATTTAATCCCACGGTGTTATATCATCCATGTAGTCTTGTATATTATAATAGGCTTTAGAAATAAGTTTACGTTTTACATAGTTCTTGAATTTGTTGATTGATAATTTGGTAATTTCTATCGGAAGTTTATTATAAAACCTTATACAATTACCCATGAATGAATCTTTTATTTTATGGAGCCGAGTGGAGGGCACTGCTAGTTTATGCTTATTTCTTAAATTATAATTGTGTATATCACAGTTTTTTCTAAAATTAACATTGTTTTTATGTACATACACAAGATTTTCATAGACATATTGACTATGCACTGTCATTATATTAATGTCCTTAAACATATCTCTAACTGAGGCTCTATATTTCATCCTGTATATCTCTCGAATAGCCCTCTTCTGCAGAACAAGAACTGTATTAATGTTAATCTGTGAAGCACTGCCCCAAAGTAAAATACCATATGACATAATGCTATGAAAGTAACCAAAATATACTAATCGGGCTGTTTTCACGTCTGTTAATCGACGTATTTTGCCCACTGCAAAAGCTGCAGAACACAGTCTATTCGAAAGATTATCAATATGGGGGCCCCATTGAAGCTTAGAGTCTATTGTTATACCAAGAAAAACGGTACTATCGACTAGTTCCAATTCCTCACCTTTCACAAAGATACTTGCCAACTCGTGCTCAACGTGATTTGTGACAAATTTAATACATTTAGTCTTTTTCTCATTTAACAACAAGTTATTAGCATTGAACCAATTTAGAACTTTAGAAATAGTATTGTTTACATAATTACAAGCTTGTTGCTGTCGGTTGACTTTGAAGACAAGTGAGGTGTCGTCTGCAAACAATACTATATCATGGTGGGTCTTCGTAAGATAAGGCAAGTCATTTATGTAGATAAGGAAGAGGAAAGGCCCCAATATTGACCCTTGTGGTACACCCATTGTGACTAATGACCCGGGTGATCGCTGTCCATTCACGTCTACCCTTTGTATTCTACCTTGTAAGTAGGATTTAAGTAAATTCAGAGCTGATCCCCGAACTCCATAGTAGTGCAGTTTCCTGATCAATGTTTCGTGACAAACGCAATCAAAAGCCTTGGATAAATCACAGAAGATACATAAAGCATCTTGTGACTCCTCCCAGGCATCAAATATATTTTTAATTAGCTCAACACCAAGAAGTGTTGAGCATAGGTGTTTTTTGTTTACAATTTTGATGTTAAGCATTATTTCCCTATCCTAACAATGTACGGTAACGGTAAATGTTATATTTTATTTATAAATATAGAAAACTTCACTTAATAACACTTTCAAGGTACTTAAAAATATGAAAACAGAAGGTACCAAAAATGTAAATTTAAGTCGGTGCGACATATTGCAAATATTCTATGCAGTTACTACTAACTTCAACAAAACATGCCTATTAGTTTAAATTAATTGACAAAATAACTTGAACAAAGATGGAAACGATGGACTAAACTTTCCAGTTTTGTATGAAAATCGCATTGGTGCTCAACACTTCTGGCCAAGGCTGTATATAAATCTGATTGTTTTTAATTATACAGTCATAACTTTATTAGGATAGATATTTTTGCCACAGTATAAACATTGTTTAACGTAAATCATAAAATATCCAGCATCTCTTTTTGATCCACGATTAAAAGAAAATTATAACTGAGATTGTGGTGATAACTAGTAAACAAATACCTCCTTGGCTATACACAGCAAGTAATTAGCGCTGGGCTCCGCCGGTCCCGGGTCTTGCAGGCCGGCTGCGTGCGCGCCACGGAGCGTCACTTGGCATATTTCACGTCGCGCTACCTTGTCGATTGACGTTATATACATGTACTGATAAACAGTGGCCATAATACCTCCTCGGCTACACACAGCATGTAATCGGCGCCGGGTTCGGCCGGTCCCGGGTCTTGCAGGCCGGCTGCGTGCGCGCCACGGAGCGTCACTTGGCATATTTCACGTCGCACTACCTTGTCGATTGACGTTATGAACATGTACTGATAAATAAACAGTGGACATAATACCTCCTCGGCTACACATAGCATGTAGTCGGCGCCGGGCTCGGCCGGTCCCGGGTCTTGCAGACCGGCTGCATGCGCGCCACGGAGCGTCACTTGGCATATTTCACGTCGCACTACCTTGTCGAACTTTGACGTTTGACCCACTAGAATAAAATATGCCAACAAATTAACTTTGAAACGTAACGTAGTAGTCCGTAGCATACAAATTTTTTTTTTTTAAAACATACTTATTTATAAGAACTTACATTTCTTGCATCTATCCTGCATCATGTCAGGCGTCTCCGTTTGCTCGACTCGAGCTACTTTGTACCCTTTCGACACCAGCGTATTGGCCATTCTGGCATACGCACTCTCTGGGAAACCGGAGTGAGCGAAATCACCCTAAAACAAAAATAAACCATAAAACAATACCAATAAGGCACACATTACAATCACAACTTCGCATTGCGAATCTGAAAATTAGCATTTCAAGATGAAGAACTTAATAACAAAAGAACAGTATAGCAATAAAGCACACAGAAATCATAAACTCTCAAACAAAAATGAGGTTTGAAATCATAAATTCCATAAATTTGATTATTTGATACAATGTACCTTCATATATGAAAATCCGAGTTCGTTGACGCCGACTGCTGCGTCCATGTGGTACAATTCATAGAACTTGCCAACTTTGAAGAACAGAACGCAATCGTAGTGTGAAGATTTCATCTGCCACCATTGACGATGAGCCTGCAAAAAAATATTTGCAGTGACTGTAGATCATGCCTTAAAATAGTAGATTGTAGAACAAGTGCATAAAACGAGCCATTTTACGCGAGGCGTTTATCTATCCGAGCGAGCTCGCGAGCGAGGATTGATATAAAGTCGAGCGTAAAATGGGTTTTATGGACACGTTGCACACTCTGCTTTTCGCTTCGATTGCGAGAAAATAAAGCAATATCAGGTTGTAACACAAAATTACAACGAAGAATAAATGCAGTTCCCGCCTGTTAACTTTTTTTTTCAGTAGGTACGTGACAAAGGTCGTACTGTTTTTTTTTAATAAAGTTTAGGAAGTTGTTTGCTTGCGGCTGTTGGACCAACTGCCTTGGTATTCGACGAAGATTTTACTTTGCCCAAGTGCATAAAAAGCAATTTTAGGTCGCCTACGCAAGGCTTAAAGACGAACTTTTAGAGCAAGAGGAGTGAAAAATATATTGAATAGATATCTAAAGCTCCTTTTAAAGTATTTCATCTCTTAAAAAGACTTTTATTATTTCTACTATTGATCAAACTAAATATTGACTTTCTAGCTTCATTTAACCTAGACAAAATGACTTACAGGAGTCTGGTTATTCATGAAATCACCCGGCACAAAGAGAGTAGAAGCATCATAGTCCGGATGATCCGGCTTCCTCTTGTGGGCGTCGCGGATCTTATCCGGCCGGAGCCAGTCCAGCTTGCAGTGCACCCAGTTGCCATCATCGCTGGCTGGCAACTCATCTGCTGTGTCGGTCTTTGCTGATAATGCTGGCCTGCATGAGAAAGGTGGTTGTGTAGAATGAGTATGCTGGAAAGGGACGATAAGATTTTGGGACGTTTATTCTCAGGATCAAAAGTGCTAAAACACTGAATATGAAAAAACTAACCCGCTTTAAACAAAACGCAGCACTCAAAGTGACAGATAAGGACAAACATTTATTTAGTTAAATGACACATTTATGAATAAGCTAGAATTCATTAAAAGGAAAAAAAAATACTTATGACAAGGCAGTATGGCTTAGTGCTTTAGCCTGTCCATTTGGACGAAAAAAATAAAACAATTATGAATAAGCAGTAAGTCACATTTGAAATAAAAATAATTTTGACCAAGTTTTGTACTTATAAATTTTGGCAATATCTCTACTAAAAAAATTATTGAAATTGTTACAATTGATGAAAATTATGATGGTATCCTGGTACTCATCAGGGACAGGCTCTCAGAATGGATTTCCATTATTCACGATCCTGCACGGCCACCTCCAGTTCTGGCCAACCAACGCCCGTTGATGCAGCCTCATTTTCAACAATGCACATCCAGATAGTACACCGTTATCCAGTAATTTGCCAAGTCAGGCCATGCTTGGATAGATTAATTACTGATAAAAATATAAAAGATTACCCATTAGTTGCAGCTGGTTTCTTAGGGCCCTTGCCAACAGCTTTTGGAGACTGGTTGGCTTCATATTTGAAACTATCATTTAATTTCTTCCCCAGTGCTGTCTTCTCTTTTGGAGTCTCAATTATGTTATCTACTAATCAACAAAAAGTTTTAAACAACATTAGTAATCAATTTAAAAAATAATAATTTAGGGGTTGCTATGATTCATAATATGGGTAAATCCACGTAAGAGCGTAACGCCAGTTACCAATTATTTAAAGTTTTATTTATGTTACAAATTTAAGTTAAAATATATCTAGGGATCTATTTTATTCTTACCTAGCGATAAATTATCGTTCACAATATCGTCAGAAATAAATAAACAATGAATGAAATCGTAACTGGCGTTACATTTCCATGGAATTGCCCATATCACCACAATCCCAAAAAAATGTACCTTTATTCTCAGTGTCCGAATCATCAGAGTCCAAAGGATTGAGTCTGATCCGCTTCCTTTTTTTCGGAGCGATGGGCTCCTCATCATCACTCTGTACTTCCTTCTTCACTTCCGGCGATGGAGTTACTTGCCTCTCACGTTTCTTACCTAAACAATGGGTTTTTATACATAATTCTCAGTGATCAGCACCAACCGTACAATATGGATTCATATGGTAATTTTAAAATAGACATAATTATATTTACACAAATTTTGTTCGAAAATATAATCTCTCATTGGGTGTAATATAATAGTATTAAATAAAATATTATATACAGACATGTCCATATTTTATTACGCAAAACCCGCATTGTTACAGTCTACTTCTTATTTTACATCAAAATTTGCAGTAGAGGTCTAAAGAGATATATGCCTATAGATCCCCACTGCTTTTAGCGGTATTTAACTACAACTAAGTAATTTTAGGCGACAATATGGAACAAAGCGTGTTTACATGTGGTACCATTCAAAGCATACAGGTTCAAGGTTCAAAGCAAATTATTAGTTTAGACTATAACCCTCGTAATGTACGTATACTTACTCTCAATTTTCACTTCAATTTCCTTCTTTAACGAGTCGAGGTCTCGAGTTCCATCACCATTTTGTGCGGGTTTCGGCTTTTTGTTGGAAGGCGGTGTTTTAGTAAAATAGTTAAATAGGGTGTTTGAAGATCCAACACTGTTGCGTTTAGACATTTTTAAGATCAATGTTTTGGGATTATTTAGTACCTTGCTATTTATTGAAATTACTATGAAAGATTAATATAATCTTAAAATTCGCAGGGCATGACCATATTATTTTGGCGCAATCCGAACTAAATTTGAAGTTTCTACTGTCAACTTTCAATCAATGTCAAATTCTGCAGAGATATTCGGGACTTGGAAAATAAAGTCCGACTTGCGGCCATCTTGTCGAGCAAGGTGGTTTGGTTTCGGGAAAAACTTCTTATTTTATGTTCATTTTCGTGATTCAATGTGTAATATATAGCTTATTCTGCAGTGATTTAACGAACTAGTGAGCAACTAATGAAGAATTAGTCTCGAAACATGTGTAACCCCTGTTTGAGTTAGATATCCGTTAGTCCACGTGCTGTTTGTAGGGAGTAGCTATCTCCTTATAAAAAGCCTAACCTCACCGTACAACGTCCAGCTCTTGGAGCGACTTCGACATTGGCAAAATTGTCCCAATATTGTGGACAGAATGCCATATTTTAAAAATTGAATTGAAAATAAAGTCCAAATCAGTACTGACGCCCACCTGGGTCGCGTTTTATAAAGTTACAATTTACAATTTCGCTGTTTGCCTCTCTTTCTATCCAATATGTGTGCTAGAAAGAGAGGCAAAAAGCGAAATTGTAAATTGTAACTTTATAAAACGCGACCCTGACGACTGGTTTGAATATTGAAGAAATTGTATTTCTTTTTTTTTTTTTAATGTACTAAGAGTCAAAGAGAATTTAATAATAGTAATTATTATAAAAACACAAACAAAGCGATACTACAAAAAATAATTCGCTCCTAAGTTTAGCAGATTATCAATAAAACACCTACAGTATCGAGACCAATCATCGGTTTTAGTTCCTCGCACCATATCCAATAAAAATAAAATGAAAATACACTTTCCGTTCAATCGATGTATTTATTCAAATTATTAAATCTTTAATATTTTTCTTACAGAGTAAGTAATTACCTAGGTACATCTAATTTTGGTGTAAAATGGCAGTTTGTTGCCATTACCTTAAAAGACAAAGTCCAGAATATTGCAAGTAGTTCATTTTTGTTTGTACCTTGGTATATACCTACAGGTACAGGTGGTATAAAACTACAAGAGCATAATGCTAAACATATATGGAATGTATTAACTTCTTTAAGTACTTTCCTTTTTAGATGTTTCTATTCCATATTTTTCTATCATGGCGATAATTTTATTTATACCAGAACAAAAATTGGATCAAAACAGTAAAAATACAACTTTTTTTTGTAAATGACCTACTCTGCCATTTATTGCTTTAAAATAAAAATAAACATGTGCATAAAATTAAATCCACAAAATAATTAAAGTATGATAGTACATTTTACTTGGTAAACTAAAAAGTAGCTAATAATTAAGGCTAAACAAGAAACAATAATAATAAAAAATAACGTATTTATACAAAATATATGAAATATCCGTGTAAATAAATGACAATTCATCTTCTTACAAATCATATCCGCTAAACTTAATTATTAGATTACCATAAAGTATATACTAAAATAATTATAATTCTCAATTCTTGGAGTCACCTTCCTTATTGACTTATTGTGCAAGCTATTATAATATTTATCATAAATTACCATTAGTGTATGTATGAAAAATATTCATCTGATTCGCATTTAGAGACTAAATAAAATTCAATATCGTCATATCAATACGGATATAAATGCGAGAGCCGTCGTTATAAATAGAAGTAGATTCAAACAGCTAACAATGGGCAAGTTTTATGCAATCCATTACCTATCTATACAACGTCCTGGCGGTAATCAGTCAACGTAGCTTATAGAGGCGTACCATGTTGAAAAGCCTATGCAGTTTTTTTAAAGTACCCCAAACTACAGTACCTCGAGGAAACCTCAGGTCAGTGTTTTCATGTCAACCTTTTTTTAATAGCCTCTGTAAGTGTGTATCCAAATCAGCCAAAGCCCACTCATACGTACCTACGTACGTTTCAGTTTGCCACAAAGAAAATAAAGTTTCGTTATTCAAATTTCGAATTAACACTTTCCGCGCCAGGAATCCGTTAGGCGGACTCTTTATGGTCGCTTTTATATTTTATCGTGACGTACAACTGCACGGTAAAACTCTATGGTTTCATTCATAAATCGACCATAGACTATATAGACTTTATGCTATTTATGAATGAAACCATAGTGTTATCGTGCCGTGGATGTCCACGGAAAAGTATTAAAGCGACCAATGTGTAGCAAATTTCCGCTGCAGAGCGGAATCTGCTACGGTACGAGTGTAGCGAATGGGGAAAGCGACTGTCAAAGTGACATCTCCAAGTTCTCCAACATTCATCCTTAGAAAAGCTTGTATATCACGAAGTAGTTTTTATTTATTTTCGCGAAAGACTCAATGTTTTGTCTCGTTTTGTTACGAAATTGAAATCCACCGGTTTCTGAAATACACTCAAATTGAAATGCTGTAGATTAACGCCATAGGGAAGGTTTTTGCCTGTACTGTCACTTGTCTGTCACTTTCTCTCATTGTATGTGTCTTTCTCTTATTGTATGGAATCTGGAGCAGCACCCTCAGTTTTCACCCGCCTTCCCCATTAGCCGTGTCCACACCCGATGCACCGCCTCGCGAGGAAATTGCCGCGCGCGGCAGATCGGCTAGTGTGGCCGTGCCTCGACCGAGACAAACGCACGCGCGGCCGCAATGCTTCGGGCGAGGCACGTCCACTCTATGGGTATGGCCACGGCTATTGCGGCACGGTAAGTGTTAAAAAGCTGGTGACGACAGTAAATAAACAGCTCTCACACTCTTACATTATAATCTGTGGCTCGGGCACAGACAACGCGATGCTTTTATGCGGCAACACCTGTCCGCCGTTGACATAGAGCTCGTCCTTCACTATGACGTCCTCGCCGAGGACCGTGCAGTTCTCCATGCGGACCCAGCGGCCGACGACGGAGCGCCAGCCGATGATGCAGCTGTCCAGCCACGCGTGCTGACGGACGCACGCGCTGCGGAGGATCGTGCTGCGCTTTATGCAGGCTCCTGGAATTTTTGTTTAGTTACATTCCAGTCACGCAAATAAATACATCTATAATAAAATGTAATAAAGAATACCAATAGTAGTCAGCCTCGAACTGAGAACTTGCAAACGAGTTGACCAATATAACAAGACCCATATGAGGATTTTTTTTCGCCTTCTAAGTCCACAACCCCTTGATCGATCCAGCTCATAAACGAACTCTCAAATTTTATGTATCCCTATCAGATAAAAGATAAAGATCAGAAAAACGATATTAAAGTTATCGTCGAACAAACTTTCAAAATCAATAAGCCATCGAAATGCCGAGACGTCCCAGGAGCCAGAAGTTGTTTGTTCGATAAGGGTTTTTATTAATACGTTCCTTGTTGTCCAGTCAGTTGTGGGACAGTCAGCAGCAGAAGTAGCTTAGCGGGTAAGATGTTCAAAATTACCTTGACACGCTTCTCATTCTCCTAACAATAAAGTCGTGCCAAGTTCACTTTGAACACCTCATCCACTTAGCTAATTCTGCTGCTGACTGTCCCAGACCTTATAGGTAGGTACAGTAACCGGAAATAATATGGTCGGATGGTCGCCGTCGGGTCGATCAGCACGTTGCCAACCACGCCGATACCTCCAGTCCTGGCGCGATGCATGCTGTTTAGTCGGTATGCCTCACACTGGCTTCGTTAGGGCACTCACCATCCTCAACAACGACGCCAGGCCCGATTGTGACGTTGGGCCCGATCCGGCAGCCCTTGCCGATGGTCGCCGTCGGGTCGATCAGCACGTTGCCAACCACGCCGGTACCTCCAATCCTGGCGCGATGCATGCTGTTTAGTCGGTATGCCTCACACTGGCTTCGTTAGGGCACTCACCATCTTCAATAACGACGCCAGGCCCGATTGTGACGTTGGGCCCGATCCAGCAGCCCTTGCCGATGGTCGCCGTCGGGTCGATCAGCACGTTGCCAACCACGCCGGTACCTCCAGTCCTGGCGCGATGCATGCTGTTTAGTCGGTATGCCTCACACTGGCTTCGTTAGGGCACTCACCATCCTCAACAACGACGCCAGGCCCGATTGTGACGTTGGGCCCGATCCGGCAGCCCTTGCCGATGGTCGCCGTCGGGTCGATCAGCACGTTGCCAACCACGCCGGTACCTCCAGTCCTGGCGCAATGCATGCTGTTTAGTCGGTATGCCTCACACTGGCTTCGTTAGGGCACTCACCATCCTCAACAACGACGCCAGGCCCGATTGTGACGTTGGGCCCGATCCGGCAGCCCTTGCCGATGGTCGCCGTCGGGTCAATCAGCACGTTGCCAACCACGCCGGGACCGTCGTACAACTTGTTAGAGTCTTTTTGACGCAAGCTGTTGAGGTATAGGCACATTCCTGGAAAAAAGACCCAATAAGCAAGTTTAGGTTCTGGAATCCATTATTGGGTAAAGGCGTGGGTGCGGCACTAGCGTAGCTCCCAAGGGATAGGCGGGGCACTGCTCCGGGGCCCCCAAAACCTGATTAGCAAATCTCTTATTGAATATAAAGAGCTGTGTGTGTGTGTGTGTGTGTGTATAGTTTAGGGGTCCCAGTTTTTTTTGCCCCAGGGCCCTTGGTCACCTAACTACGCCACTGCGTAAGGGGACATCACAGAGTAATTCCGTTTTTTTGTGAAAATGTATTTCTACAGCTGAGTTTACACAAGCAAGTAAACAATTATTAAATATAATGATGTAGATATGTAAATTCCATGGCGACACGGAGAATCAGATAAGTAACGAATATTAAACCTTATTGCATTGATATAAGGTCGACTTTTGATTTCTTGTGTGGCTGTTTAAAAAATAACTACCATTATTTCAACCGATAATACATGTTCAATATAAGTAGGTACTGTACGCAAGTAATTATCGACATTGTTTTACCGTTATCATTATCACAAACTTACCTAATAATAATGTCAAAATGGTGGGTTCAAGCGAACTTTTTAAGAGCTTACATTCTATAAGTATATATCTTATTATCAGTTACCAGTGAGGAAGTCCTTTGGCTGCCCCACATCCATCCAGAAGCCTTGCAGCTCCATAGCTAACAGCTGTCCGTCTTTCGCCATGAAAGGAAACACTTCTTTTTCTATTGACATTGGGCGCAGCTCGATTCTGCTCAAAACCGATGGATTCAGAATATACATGCCTGGAAAAATAAAAATAACACACACATAAACGTCAATCTGTGTGATAGATGTGTTTAAAACGGTTAATTTGTGTAAGATTATCTGACAAATATTTAGATATTTCAATTGAAATAAAAGAATAGAAACTTCAGACCAAGATACAGTGCTCAAATTTTTTTTTTAGTAATTTTGCAGAACTCTTCATAACATTCCTAAATGGATATTTCTTGTAAATGATTCACTTTCATTGCTCTAACATGAATGAATGAACAATTGTAGCTCTGTACAAATAAATATACACATTTACACCTCTTTAATATTTTCTTTCACTTACTCAATACATCTTACTTAAAAATAAAAAAAATCATATTTACCCGCATTGATTTTATTGGAAATGAATTCCTGAGGCTTCTCAACAAAGTTCTCGATCTGCCCATCTTCATTATATACAACGACACCGTATTTAGACGGCTCCTCTACCTTCGTGACAACTATTGTTCCCTCCTGAAACAAATATACAGATTGACATTAACAATAACTACTTACATAGGTATATAATTACTGATAGTACTCTCAACTGTACATAATCAAAAGAAAGGAAACCATAACAAGATCAAACAGAAATGTGTACAATCGCCATCAGATATATCGGAGCGGCCAAGGTGGTCACAAAGATCTGAACAACGCCTCTATTGTCAAGGCAATAAAGTGCATGTTCAGATATTTTTGAGTACCTTGACGCTCAGATATATTTGATGGCGACTGTACCATCAAACAGTAATGATATTTATTCTGTAAACATGGTAAACCACATTCAACATGTTTACTCAGGTGAATTGAATATTAGCCAAGTCAGTTTTATTATTCATATTAATTACTATATGTATTAACATGACTAAAGAAGGAAAAAAAAATAAAAAGTAAGTAGCAGTGGCGGCGCGTCCATAGAACACGATTCCCGTCAGCTTGCCTAAGTTTCAGGCGCCTGAGCAGTTTTCCTACAGCTCATGAAAAAATTTAAAGTCAATTTCAGCACCGGTTTGCCTACGAAAATTTTTGACCCACGCCAAGATCCATTTTGGGTCGCTGAGTGAGACCAATGGAAGTAGTTGTAGTAGTAGTAGTAGTAGTAAAAGGTACACTCACATCTGATATCGAAATAATTTCCTAGCCTATTTCTTCCTAGTTTATGTGTTCAATTTGTATTAAAATTGCTAGTTTTAAGTAAATATTGATACTGCAATCAGTATCAGCTTTGCATCTTCTTCACAATCTAGGCCATTACTCATCATAGTAGTGTTATCAGTGAAGTCGAAACTGGTATCAACCAGTAAACAACATCTATATTGCAATGATAGTGATTATTAAGCTGTATAGAGATTTTGCAATTATTGTTGTAATGATTTTCAAATTTGGCAAGTATATTTCTGTAATCCATTAAAAAGTACATCTACATTTCATTTACCATAGGATCATTTAAGTGAAATCTCTGTCCCTACCCTAATTGAACGTATGATTGATGATTATCAGTAATTTAATAGCTGTGTCAACACCAGTCGCACCGCCTCGCGAGAAAATTGCCGGCAGCGCGGTTAGTGTGGATGTGCCTCGGCCGAGACAAACACACTAGCGGCCGCAATTTCCTCGCGAGGCCGTGTGTCAGATGTAGACACGGCTAATTAATAATAAATATTATAATTACCTTTCCATGTGATTTATGAAACTTATAAAGTTCTTTGAATGGGAAGTCACAAATGATGTCAGAATTCAGGACAAAAAAGGGCTCTGAGCTTTTGCTCAAGATGTTTTTGGCCAGAGCAATTGGTCCCGCTGTGCCGAGAGGTTCTACTTCATGGGAAAATGTTAGGGAGACTCCGAGTTTCGCCACTTTCTCTGTTAACTCTTTTTCCATATCCTCTGCTCTATATGACACGGCTAAAATGACCTGTGAGGTAAAAAAAGGTAATTAGATTCTAGTAGATCTGATATTTCTTCTTCTGAGTCTGTAGTTTTCCAGACATGTAATAGGGCGTTGCAATATCTTCAAAAAATTGAACAATTAATTTTGTTGTTACCTGTGTCACTCCAGCCTCGACCAAAGCTTCTATTTGATGCAGCAGAATTGGTTTGTTTGCAAATTCGACTAGTGGCTTCGGCCTACTTAAAGTCAAAGGTCTTAAACGAGTCCCGTAACCACCAACTAGGATTAAAGCCCTCATTTCACCTAATTTTTTATCGGTGCCGCACATATTACGAAAAATAAGTAAACCTACTTCCTAAAGCCACTGCACCACTTATACAACTTATTGTATTAATTACACAACAAGCATATATGTCACAAAAATACCTAGGCAATTTCTTATGAATCTTTAATTCCACGAAATTATTTATTATTGGATTGGATTCTTTATTTTTATGTTTTGCAACTTTTGCATTCATACACTGAACACTGACTAATTTACACGTCACACAAAAGTCAAATTACGGCTATCAGGCAGCAGTTTTTTCAATGACTCGAACATACTATTTGCGTTCAAAATTGCAAAGAATATGAAATAAATTAGTGTTTTGTACGATTGAGGTACGACGTGACACGGTTTGGTGAAATTTTTATCAAAGATGGAAAAACGCATAAAAATAATAATGAAAATGTAGTATGCTGTATGTATTAAATTTCAGTCTGAGTTTTATTACGTATTTTCCCTAATCAATACAAATCAAATAAATTGAACGCTTCTATTACGTAATCGTCATATCTGTCAGTGTCACAAATCTCGGCTGTGTCTCCTTCGCCTCAAAATCTCACTTCACGATGGCTGTCTCGGTTCGGATTTTCTCTCGTTTTAGAGGTAATTAACACAACTATGCAACTTAATTACGTTTATCTTTATCTACGGGTCATGTACCGGTATAGGGTTCTTGCGACGATGACGCGTGTGACGTGATAGTTAACGTCCCGTTCACTACGACCGTGAATATGTTAACCTTCTAATGAGATTAACACCTATTTCATAACATACTGGGATAGGTTTAAGGGTTTTATACGGTATATCTGTTATGTGGAAGTGATCAAAGTGAAGCAGGAGTAATTACAATGAACGACAGTCAGCCGATCAATGTCGTTTTCATTAAAACCCTAGTTATGATCGCGGAGACCTTCATCTATAAATATCTTTCTATTCGTAGTTTTTTCATTATGCAAATCTTTACAATAAGACACTTTGTAGATGGTACATAATTCGCGAATTTTATGTCCTAATACATGTATGGATTGTGCATAACAATCAATGCTTGACCTTTGATCAGTCAAACAATACATTTAATTTTATCAGATGTTTTGTTAGTAATTGTATATAAACGGATACGTCCGGCCTTTGACTCCTGGTCAATGTACTAGTGTTTCAATTGTATTAAACAATTGAGAGGGAATGTTACTAGTTAGATTTAGACTGCACTTAGTTGCAGTCATGTTTTGTGTCAGAGTTCAACATGACTGTTTTTTTACTGCTTGTAATTGCGATATGGTAATGAGATGTTTTTCTGCATGACATACTTCAGCTAGCACCTCTTATAATGCTAATCAGTAAGGTGCATTATTATTTGGATTTTTATGACTTAAAGGTGTGTTTTGACCTTGAAATTCGCATTTGTTTATAACAAATACTAACGGGTTTTAAGATTTAAATAAATAATTCATTAGAAATTGATGTTATCAAATTAATTTACACCAGAACAAGCCCAACTGCACATGTTGGCGATCCATAGTATAAATATTTCTTTCAGATACATCCTTTGAATCTATAGACTGTAGACTACATTGTTTAAAGATTCCATCATTGCTTAACCAGGCTTACAAATATAAAATTTGTAAGTCACTAATCACTTACGGAGAATTACAATGGAGAATATAAATTGAATTTTACACTAAGACAAAACATAATTTAATTTATGATTCCTTTGTTTCATTTAATATTACGTACAATGTTTTGCAGCAGTTACTTAGGAAACACACTGGTTCTTTCGTAAACTGTTCTAGTGTCGAATTTGGTGGCAAAATGGTTTTTTCAAACATCCAATAGAATTATGAGATGATAGGGATCAAAATATGAAATAAATATGTGTTTACACTAAGAGGGATGTTAGAATGTCCTTTTTTTGAATGATGTTTATTTCAATAATATTGCTTCACATAAAGATCAAATTTAAATCAAATCTTGTGTCACCAGGGATATAAAAGAATTCCATCTTGCTTTCATATAAACTTGTATACCATCAATGGCTACAACTTTGCCTATGATGCATTACTTTGCCTGGCTTGAAAAATATGGTTTTCTTCACCAAATAGCTATTTATATCTTATTCTTGAGATAAAGAAAGGCGGCCAAAATGTTTTTCAAGTCAGGCAAAGTTGTGCATCATAGACAAAGTTGTAGCTCGTGACGGTTATGTTTGTTAATTTACTAAATTGTATTTTCACAGATGGTGTAAAACTAGGTAATGTCAGATTCTATTCCACTCCATACCATGAAACACGAAAGAACCTCAAATTGACTTCAGAGACAAAACTGATTGTACAAGGTTTCACTGGCAAGCAAGGTACCTTCCACAGCCAGCAAGCACTCGATTATGGAACAAAGGTTGTTGGTGGAGTGTCGCCAAAGAAGGCGGGTACAGAGCATCTTGGGAAGCCAGTGTTTAAGACCGTGAGGGAAGCAAAGGAGGCGACGGGGGCGGAGGCGACGGTGCTGTTCATTCCGCCGCCGGCAGCCGCGGCGGGCATCCTCGAAGCCATCGAAGCTGAGATGCCACTTATTGTGTGCATCACAGAAGGTGTTCCACAACATGTAAGTTTATTAATCAATTTAGAGTGACAACGACCCTTCGGTAGCCGCGACTTGGTGGGCGTAAGGCCTTTTGCACATCTCCGCGGTGGAATCGACACTGCGGTACCGCGTTTCACGTTAAGCCGGGAAACCTGAGCGGATAGAGAGCAAATCAAGAGCCGCATGAACACCGCGGAACTGTAGCACACCACTTCGCTTTCGATCAACTTCGTTTTCGCAGTGAAACGTGTGGTGAAGTACAGCGGTGTCGGTCCCGCTGGAGAGATGTATGATGCGCATGTGAGTCTGCTATGTAGTCTGAGATTCTAAACATTTTATCACTTTTACTTTTGGTGAGTGGGCTCGCCGGGACCGATAGGAATAAGTAGATTTTTACGCAAGAATAATCCACAGGAATACATCAAATTTGGTGGGATTAGAAATGACTTGACTATACTTTGTTTTACAGTCGCCATCAGATATATCGGAATGGCCAGGGTACTCAAAAATATCTGAACATGCTCTTTATCGCCTCGACAATAGGGGCGTTGTTCAGATATTTATGACCACCTTGGCCGTTCCGATATATCTGATGGCGACTGTACATGAATCTATAAATATTATCAATTTAAGATTGTTTATGTGGGCAGATTCAGTGTCTTGCTGTTTACTTAACAATAAGATCAATTTATTACCTTTATTTTTATTTGTGATTTACTCTTAAAACTGCTTTACCCAATATTTGTCATCAACTCATCAAAATTGCTCATTAAACAGGAAAACGGTCACGTCGTACGTAAAGGTGATCATAGGTTAATGCCTTGTATTAAATCCGTAATAAGTATTTTATTATTCCTGCATCCATATAAATTTGGCACTGCTACGCTCTACGCTCGTAAAGAATATTGCGTCATTTATTTACTACTAATCTTACTCAGATAAAAACATTTTTCCTTCGCAAATGCGGCATGATAACATTGACACGTATGTTAAAGAATGACAAACATGAGGTCATTTAACCTTTTGCTTTTAATTCTACATTAAAGAAATAAATTTGCATAATTTTCAGGACATGGTACGAGTGAAACACGCCCTACTCAGGCAAAACAAGTCCCGTCTGGTCGGGCCTAACTGCCCCGGCATCATTGCACCAGAAAAGTGCAAGATCGGCATCATGCCTGCTGCAGTACACAAGAAGGGCTGCATCGGAGTCGTGTCGCGTTCGGGCACCCTTACCTATGAGGCCTGCCATCAGACTACTGTAGTAAGTTGACAACCTGTGGCATCATAACGTCGAGAAACGCAAGATAATGTCCGCTGCAGTACACAAGAAGGGCTGCATCGGAATCGTGTCGCGTTTGGGCACCCTTGCCTAAAGTTCCTAAAGAAGTAAGAAGAAGTAAGTTGACAACCTGTGGCGTCATAAGTCATAACGTCAGAGAAATCGACGCTGCGCGGGCGCTCGGGCGACATCGACGCTCGAAAGACGCTAGTGTTGGGTTAGCCTAATCTTAAAGCCCGCCACGAGATCTAGGTGCCCGAATTTATGACGCTTATCACACTGGCGCCGCAACCGCTATACACATATATGCTATACACAGAGCGCTATCTCGCTTGCGCACCGGCGCCACATGCGGAAACAGTAGCAGTGTGAAAGCCGCCTTATAATAAGGAATAGATTAATTAGAGGTTTCATTCTTGTCATGTCTGACGAACCAGTTTTGTGCAATAAGTTTAAATAAATAAATTTGAAGAGCATTGGTCCTATTGCTTTTTTAACCGACTTCATTTTTGTTTCATTTCGTCCAAATGGGCAGGTAAAAGCGCTAAGTCATAATGCCTTGTCATAAGTAGTTTTATTACTTTTTATTGCTGGTCCTACTGCTCAATTGCTTATGTTGACATTTCCAGACTGGCCTGGGCCAGACGCTATGCGTCGGCATCGGTGGCGACCCGTTCAACGGGACCGACTTCATCGACTGTTTGGAGGTGTTCCTCAACGACCCGGATACTAAAGGCATCATCCTCATCGGAGAGATCGGAGGCAACGCCGAGGAGCTCGCGTCCGAGTACCTCATCCAGCACAATACGGTAACTAATACTACTAATCCTCTCCTGTTCAGAATAAATATTAAAGATTGGTTATCTTCATACAAAGCCATCTAGAACTCTAGATTTAAGCCCCAAGCAGATAAGGTATAGCGGGATAAAGGCTCATTGAAACATTCGACGAATTTTTCACGTATGAGTGCCAACACGAATGTTCGTTCACATATTTGCCTCACCATACAACTACCCCAGTATGCGCGCGTAATGATACGTATATACCGACAAGAAATTGTAGAAATTAAGAGGTGGCAACATTGTAGTGTCGTTCCTTTCAAATCAATCTAAGAAAACGGGACGACACTATAATACGGTTAAAATACGACAAATCCAAAAATCGCTCGGACAGTCCTGAAATTTGGTATGTATATTAATTAGAGGTCCCATTTTCATGTCCAGACCATTTAATGTTCCGGGACCTCGAGGAATCGCCAGCACCTTGGAAAATGTCGTCCATCCCGAAGAATTTCGCCTTTAACTCTTAAACCTCGTATTCTTCGGAAATATGTCCTAGTGCAACATTAAAGCCTATTAAATTCTGCACAATACAGTCATATATGTGTTTGCGAATAAATTGCATTTTCTCAGAGAAAATCCTCGTACAAGTGATATGTTTGGTCAATACCTTCCCATGGCATATTTCATTGATATGGAACTTTCAAAATTACGAATTTGACCTTAGTTTATAGAATTGTACTTGAGCTATACAAACATCAACATTTTACCCGACTGCGCCGCAAACAAAAAGTAGGGTAATGGTTTAAAAATTAAAAATTAAACACATCCTGTAGCCTAGGATACTAAGCGGATTTTCACAATTGAGATATCATTAGATTCCTTTTAATTTGCACAATCAGCCTATCCTTTCTTTATTACAAAAAAAAATAAAATGGCGGCCGTGAGAGGGCAGCCAAGATGAGATCTTCTTTTTTGTCTGGTGCCTAAACTATTAAGCGGATTTCGATGAAAGATACGTCAGGGAATTGGTAATTAACACTCCAGAGTCACAAAATACACATTTACTATAATTGATGAGCCAATAACCGCTAAGGCTAACTAAAGTGACGGAAAAACCAGATTATAGGTCTTAAGTGGTTGTTAACCAGCAGTGACGGTATAGTTATTTGTTATACAAGGGGTGAAAGTTGTATTTTACGTGCGAGTGTTATTTGAAACACGAGCTAGCGAAAGGATGCTATTATTGACCACGAGCGAAGCGAGTGGTTCAAAAATAGAATCCTGAGCGTAGCGAGTGCTTTAATACACGAGACGTAAAATAACTTTCACCCGTGTATAACACAAAACTTTTCACCTCACTACAGCGAGGAAAATAAGAAAAAGGGTGCATTTTGCTCGGTTTCCCGTAATTCCTCAGGTGTTTAATACTTCTTCATCACTCGAATCACTAATTTTTAACAAAACAACCTAGAAAAACATGCGAATATTTAACGTTGATATGATGGATGAATAGAAATGAAAAGTTTTGACGTAAAAGGTTTTATTAAATGTCAGATGCGTTTTGTTCGTACGTAGACTTATTCGGCTGTCAGAACAATTTATCCGTTTTTACAAAAAGAATGAAGATTAATGTTGAATGCTGATATTTTTCAATTAAAATAAAGTTGTAAGACTCTATTAAGTGTTTTTACTCGATGCAATTCATTAATTGCGATGTTAAAAATTCTGCACTTTTAACGTTTTACGTTTTGTTAGCTGTCAAATGTCACTTAAGCCACTTGTCACTTATGTCAAAACTCTTTCACCACATGTGGATAAAAAGCGATTTTCACAATAGATATTAAACAAACAAAAAGGGCTTTCCGAGCTAGTGAGGTGAAAATTCATTTACAAATAAAAGCCGTTTCATTTTTGCAATGATGACATTGATGACCACTAAATGACATGACAAAATATTCCAGATTGCGCAAATCTAAGAAAAAAAAAACTTGCAAACCTATCGAGTGAGCTTTTCACGCTGATTACAAACATGTATATAATACATATATAAAAGTCTTATTTCTATTTTAGTTCGATCACAGTCGGGGACCTTATTATGGGCATTGTGTTATACAGTTTAAAAGGTCCCCCAACTTTGAGCGAACCAAAATAAGATCTTAAAATAATCAGCATACATCAGGGTGTAGGTAGGCACAGTCTCAACCATAAGATTTCAAAGACATTCTCAATCATGTTTAGAACTTATTTTTAACTTTTCAGTTCATTTAAAACAAACGCTGTCGTGTTTTTTAATTTTTAATTATTTTAATTTTGTCTATGTTAAGAGTATTATCCTCCGGAACTCCAAAGACCCTAAGTTCTATTTAAATGTAGGGTTGTTAATTATTTTTGTCGCTCTACAGGCAAAGGTATGAATCAGCAACGGTGCCCAGTGTAAAGGTTTAATTGATCTTATCTTACATCCCATTGGACATTTTGAAATCTATATCACCTGTACAAAATTATTCATTGTAAAGTAATTCTCAGATTTCACTATTCATCAATACGTTCTAACTTTCATTTATCAGTTTTAGAATGATTATTGGCTTTTGTCTCTAATATCGTATCATTACGATTTCCATATTTTGACGTACCTTAATTTAGTGTGTAAGAGTTTGAGTTTTACATGCAATAGTTACCTATTATTATGTTTTGAATAAGTAAAACATTGTATGAGTTATTGAGTACTTCCAACATTATAAAGTGTTTTTTGTTTTGTAGATAACAGTGTTTTGTTTAGTTAGAAGACAGTATGTTCTTGTTTGAGTATATAGTTTGTGGCTTCAACTATTTTTTGTTATTCTGTCTCGTTAGCCAGGGTAACTACAATCAACGCCAAAAATATCATTACACTAGTGCTCCTTACGCCTTTGTGATAAGGTTCAAAATGAACATATACTTTTGACGTCGACAGTATAGTAGTAGTAATTTGTTACTATTAGTAGAAATGTGTTACAGTCAAAGTCAGACATATGCATTGCAACTTATTACAGAGAAATAAGATACAATATACATTCACATTCTCCTAACATGCTTAGCAGGTGGCCCGTTTATGAGGGGCTTAAACTACCACAATATTTGAATGTCAAAAAAACTAGCTTTGTTTTTTTTTTACCCTAGTAGGGTTTAACGGGTGACCCGGGAGTCATGTCAAACAGTGAGAATAAACAATGGATACACATATATTCCGACCAAAAAGTTTAGAAATTAAAATGTGGCAACATCGTAGTGTTGTCCCTTTCAAATCAATCTAAGAAAACGGGACGACACTACGATGTTGCCACTTTTTAATTTGTACACTTTTTGGTCGGAATATAGATGAGCTTATTTGGCAGTTATTGTGAATGAATATTGATTGTTTGTTCACTGTTCAGGGCCAGAAAGCGAAGCCCGTGGTGTCGTTCATCGCGGGCCTGACGGCGCCGCCGGGACGCCGCATGGGGCACGCGGGCGCCATCATCTCGGGCGGGAAGGGCGGCGCCATGGACAAGATCAAGGCGCTGGAGCGCGCCAACGTCATCGTCACGCGCTCGCCCGCCAAGATGGGCGCTGAACTCTTCAAGGAAATGAAGAGATTAGAAATCGTCTAACCTAACGACTTATATTATAAATGTCACTTTATAGACTTTTAGAAATTATACATTTATGTTTTCAAACCTTGTTTCTATGACATATTTATTAATGCCTTCGAGGCGTGCTGTCACAAGCCTATTGACAGTATTAACGTTTTTACCTCTAAATGTCCATTAAAATTAAACTGCCATCGAGCGACAAAGTATCGTTAATTAATTTGTACAGACTTAAAGTTTCCTCTATAACAATTTTAACAAAGTGGTGCGTTTTTAATAACGAATGTTATCAGAATGAATAGTATCTTGTGTATCGTTGCAACAGTGGCAGGTTTTGTCTCATAAATGTTAAATTGTATGCACGGCGTTGTCCTATAATTAGACAGCACATAGTATTGTAAGAATGTTATTAATGTTACCTCTTTAGGCTATTTTCAATTTGCTATGCAACTTGGTTAATAAAACTTATGAATTTTGATTGCTGTTTTTGGGCTTCACTTTATGTGGCAGGCTGGTTAAAATGATATTAAAAATAAAACATAACATGTAATGTTAACAATATACATAATAAACGAAACTTTAATGTTTATTTGTTATTTCAGGTTTTATCTTAACCTTCTTTTAATAGGAACCTACTTAACAGGAATTGAGAAATACACATGTAGTGCATATTTAAATACAGTCATTTATTTCTGGCAGTGCCTTATAAAAGATAAAAATACTAATATAATCGGTAACTTCTGTACAGTTCGCGGTAATACCGAGCTAGATGTCTATAATCTAGTTATTATTGGCTGTTACGTTACGAACGAAGACTAGACCTAGCAGCTAGCTAGAAGAGAACTTCTAGATTATTGATTAGGCGGGGCCACACCTGATGCACCGCGCATTGCGGCCGCCCGTGCGTTTGCCTCGGCTAAGGCAGGTCCAAACTAGCCAAGCACGATGAGGACAGATGAGGACCCGCATATTTTCCTCACTGTGATCAAGGATTTCACGCAACATACCAATAAATTATGTCGAAGCTTGAAAAGAAAAATTATAATAGTTTTACTGAAGACAAAATATTTTGTTTTGTCACTATTCTACACAATTAAGTATTCAAATTTGCACTAACTGTGTCATAGTCGGCTTTATAATACAATCTTTTGACACCTAGTCTAAAGTTTGCTGCGAACTGCACAATAGTTTCAAATGTATATCTTATAAACTATAACAATATTTATTACAATAGTTTTTACTGTCAGATCACAGTCTTTTCTGTTGGCTTGCAACAAGAGATTAACTAAAAAAAAAGAAACAAAATATATTACTTATTAATTACGTCACACCTTACGGGGCAAGAAGGGGTCAACGAAATATGTCAAAAGGTGGGAGAGTCCCGAACTTTGTGCAGTCGACTTCAAAGATATGTTTAGATTTTTGCACCTTATTACAATGGAGTAAGGTGCAACAATGTAAAGATATCTTTGACGTCGACTGTACATGACATGTACAGTCAGCATCAAATAGTCTTTATTTGTATTTCAGTAAGAACGTGTACGATATATTTGGCCACTTACACTGCTACAAACTGTATGATGCTGACTGTACACAAATGCGTGATAAGGAGTCAAATAGTCAACAAGTAATAGAACTGGCGAGACGTAATTATAGGGTGAACCCACAAACATAGGAATCAGATATCTATAGGGTGAACCCTAATTGGAAAGTATTTAAGCCTTTGGCCTATTTTAAGTCTATTAGGAAAAACTCAATTATAACTAAGTATACTGTATAAGTATAAGTAAATGAGTAGAAGGGTGGGTACTTATTACGTTATGGTATTGGGTGTTTCAAAAAGTTAGCCAGCTTAAAGAATCCTTGAACATTTTGCAGCTAGTCAAGAGATAAAATGTGATAATCCATATTGAAAGGGCCCTTATAGCAGCTGGCTGTTATGTCTTTATTGCTTGAAAATTATATATTATTGAATCTGTACAAGGACTATAACATAAGAGCCTACCGCTAAAAGGGCTCTTTCCATATGGGATACCACGAATAGTTTATCACAACTTAACATTTTTCCCCTACGTTTTAGTCCCTGGGTTAGGACCGAATATGCTACGTTTTTTGAGACACCCCACTATCAGTCATATCATAAAACTGAGAATGGAGACTAATATCTGTCTCTTCTCCCTCCATAACCACCGCCACCATCGCGACCACCGCCGCCGTAGCCACCATCGCGACCACCGCCGCCGTAGCCACCATCCCGACTACTGCCGCCGTAGCCACCATCGCGACCACCGCCGTAGCCACCATCACGACCACCGCCGTAGCCACCATCGCGACCACCGCCGTAACCACCATCGCGACCGCCGAAGCCACCTCCGTCGCGACCTCGGCCACCTCCTCGCCCCCGCCCACCGCTTCGGCCTCCGCGCCCGCCGCCCTCACCATCGCGACGCAACTTCATAGCTTCGAACCTCTGTGCCATTTGTTCCAATTCATCAGGTACTTCTTGATTAGCTTCTTCAAGTATTTTTATCAGTTCCCTTGCATGCGCCCAATCATTCCTTGCTATTAATGACAGGGAAATGCCAGTCCTGCCTGCCCGGCCTGTCCTGCCTACCCTGTGCACATACTCTTCAATGTGACGTGGAAAATCTAAATTGACAACATGAGTGAGGTCCTTGATGTCTATACCTCTGGAAGCAACATCAGTGGCTATCAAAATGTTGACTGTCCCGTCCACCATTTCTTCCAAGGCTGCCTCACGGTCACTCTGGTCTCTGTCTCCATGCAAAGATTGGCAACTAATGTTTCTTATTGCCAGTTCAGTAGAAATGTGGGTTGCTGTTGCCTTCTTACCACAGAATACAATTACCTTGTCTGTGGGCTCCATGTTATTTAAGAAATCTAGAAGGTATTGCTCTTTTTCATCTTCTTCAACAAATACGACTTTCTGTGTTACTGTGTGAACAGCTGCTAGATCCAGTGAACCTACATTAACTTGAATGGGGTCTTGCATGTAGGTCTCTGCTAGGCGCCGCACACCTGTCGGCCAGGTGGCTGAAGTCATAACAGTCTGGCGGTCGGGTCTGACATCAAACAAGGACTTCCTGATCTGAGGCTCAAAGCCCATATCCAACATTCTGTCAGCCTCATCCAAGACAATGTAAGAAAAGTTGATGATGTTCAGGTGCCTAGCCATTATCAGATCATTGAGACGTCCAGGGGTTGCAATCACAATATCTACACCTTTTGAAACCACCTTTATTTGCTCTCTACGATCACCTCCTCCATACAAGCATACTGATTTAATGCCTTTGTATTGATATTTGGATACCTCCTTGTCAATCTGTAAAGCTAGCTCTCTGGTAGGAGCTAAAATGAGAACTGATGGGCCATCTCGCTCTTCTTTAGGGGTAGTCTGACCGTCAATGTGTATCAGTGCTGGCAGAAGGAAAGCTAATGTTTTGCCAGTACCCGTTTGAGCAATACCAATTAAATCATCGCCTCTAAGAAGGACGGGCCAAGCTTGGCTTTGAATTGGTGAGGGTTGCTTAAAATCCTGCTTATAAATTTCCTCCAAAATTTCTGGATAGTGCTGGAATGCTTGTTCAAATGTCAGAACCGGGTTGGGAATAGGTCTTAAGCCTGGTTTGTCATCAAAAGTTCTCTTTACTTGGATATCATGGTTTGCTTTACGCCAACGACTTACTTCAGCAGGGGTCATTGCAGCCACCTTAGGATCTTCCTTATAGAAATCTTTTATAATAGGAGGCAGCTTGCCCCATCGCTCTTTCTGACTCTCTTCATAGAAGGAGTTTAACTTTGACCAGTCAATAACTTCTACTCCATTTTCATTTTTCTTCAAAAACTCACCAGAATTATTACTGCTGTTACTGGTGTTCATATCTCGAGATCCAGCCGGCTTGTACTCTTTAACAAGATCTTGAATCATGTCTTCAACCTTTGAAATAGCTTCATCAGTGCCGGTCAGAGTGATTTCGGTTTCCTCGCCATTAGTATCTCCGATTTTGACTTTAGCCTCAGAATCAAATTCAAGGTCTTTTATTTTAGACCCTCCTTTACCGATAACGCGACCGATCTTAGAGGAAGGAACTGAAATTACCTTTCTGTTACCTTCGTCTTGTCGCGAAAAATTACGGCGATCTCCATTGCGCCGATCGCCGCCATCTCTGCGATCTCTGTCTCTATTGTCACGTTGGCCTTCGTAGCTGCTAGTCTGAGGACCACGTGCTCTCCAATTAGAATCGTTACTGCGCCCTCGGCCTCTGCCGCCTCCTCTCGGACGACTATCATACCCTGAAGTTATAGGTGCTGAGGACATAGTCATTACTGGTTCATCTTGCCACTCGTCGTCTGCCATTTTGGTTTTAATAATTTTTCAAACTTTGCCTAATGAAAAGCCGTATGACTTATTACTTTTAATAATTGCGTCCAGCAACTGTAATACTAAATAATAAAAACAATGCTCACATTCACCATGCTGAAATTTTCCGGTTGTTTCCGGTCCGGTGAATTTTTGTTATGAACATAGACAATTAAATGATTGAAATAAACTTTTTAAATTTTAAATTTGCTTTGCTTGTTTGGCCTTTGGCGTTTGCCATCTGCCATTAGGCAAAGTCATTAAGGTCTCTACACTCGCTGCGATGTGGCGTCGCCACGATGGTGACGCCACAGTTGACATCCGCCAGGTGACAGGTGAGGTGATTAGGTAATGTGTTAATCGAACGAGCTGCGCGTAAGCGAAGCGAGTTCTTACAAACAACTTCAGGCCCAACTGTCACCTGACTACTGGGACGTCTCGGCATTTGGATGGCTTTTTGATTTCGATAGTTTGTCTGACGATAACTTAAGTAACGTTTTTCTGATCTTTATGAAATTTCTTGGGGCTGTAGCAGAGATACATAAAATTTGTAAGTTCGTATATGAGCAGGATCGAACAAGTGGTTATGGAGAAGAAGAAAAAATTCCTCCTTGGGTTCTTGTTATATTGGTCAACTCGTTTGCAAGTTAATCGCGAGTTCACAGTTCGAGGCGGACTACTAGTAGTTAATCGAACTCGCGGAGCGTAAGCGAAGCGAGTTCTTAGAAACAACTCCAGACCGAACTGTCATCTGGCTACTGGGACGTCTCGGCATAATATGAATGGATTTTTGATTTCGATAGTTTGTCCGACGATAACTTAAGTAAAGTTTATCTGATCTTTATGAAATTTCTTGGGGCTGTAGCAGAGATACATAAAATTTGTAAGTTCGTATATGAGCAGGATCTATCAAGTGGTTATGGAGCTAAAAGGAGAAAAAAAAATTCTCCTTAGGGTCTTATATTGGTCAACTCGTTTGCAAGTAAATCGCGAGTTCTCCGTTCGAGGTGGACTACTAGTAGCTAATAATGATAGTAGGTTGAAACGCACCCGCAAAATTTTGCGATTACAATGGATTACAAGCGATTTGACAACTTTTGTCTCATTCTCACTACACTATAGTTCTCTCTCACTAATCGATTGACTAGTTGCTCCCGTCTGTGGACACCTTCATACATACACAAACACATCAAGTTCGTAAACACGCCCACGCAGCGGATTGACAGTGTTGCATTGCAATCACTCACACACACACTTCAAACTGGCAGTCTGGCACTGGCTCAGACAGGCAGTACAGGCACACACACAAAAGTTAGTGGATTGCCCGTTTGTCGTCGGGTTTGCGTTGCTATTGGAAGAAAAATATATTATATTCGCGTTATTAGGTGTTTTTGTTTCTGATACTATTTGTTTAAAAGCGTGAATAATATTGTTATATATTGTGAGAAGTGAAAAGTTGGAAGAAATGGAGGTGTGGTCGTGAAACTTGCATTGAGGACTCGTTCACAATTGATCTTCCCTAGGGCTCGTGTCTGCGTACAGTACATCTATACATCGACTATTTGCGACATTAATGTTTTTATAATTGCATTAAAATCACAGTGGCATTAGGTTATGCATATTTTAAGTAAATCAAGCTTAACCTAGGCTGCTAAAATGAGCAACTGGGCTAGGAGGATGCACCGGCGGGCTGCCACTTTGAGCAATGTGGTCACATCCTGCGGGCACCCAAATACCCTGCCCTATCCGCGGCGGCTAGAAAAAGTGAAGTTCGGAGTCCCTCTGCACGAAGTTTGTAAAGACGACATACCTGGACCTTTACTCGTTAGTATCAAATTGTTTTAAAACAATTTAAAAAACCCGAGATTCAAAAAAAATATAGACCTCATGAGTGTTTTTATACGGTTTTGTTGTGTAGGTGCTGATTTTGAAGTTGAACAAAGAGGCACCGTTGCGTCGCGATGTTTTCCGCGCGCCTGGTCACCAGGGTGCTATGAAGAAGCTAATTCATTTCTTGCAAACGGGCCGGCTAGTGAATGTAGACAATTACTCCGTGTATACCATTGCTAGTGTACTCAAGAAGTTTTTGAGGTGAGTTTTAAGTTATTAAACTGTTTTGTATCTAAATTACGGAACCAAATGCAAGTATACATATAAAAGTATACATATGAGCCAAATGATAACAGAAAATAAACTCTTGAATTGGCAAGTGACCTAAAACTAGTTTTTACTAGGTGTCTATTCAGTTTGTGTACTTTTTGTAATACAATAAATATCATCTGGAAACTGTCATCAGGTCATCACTGCCATCATCATAATAAAATAATCCATTAACACTACATGATGCATATTCCACAATAATTATAAGTTATAATTTGCAAGTCAAAAACCTAAATGGATAATGCTGACTTTTTTTCTAATTTTAATGATGAAAATTTAATTAATTTCCTTTTGAAGTGCAACGGTTCTTAAGTAGCAAATATTCACAAAAGACTGGATGGCACTAAACTCCACATATTTTTACATTTACTATAAATATCATTTATAATAATTTCAGGTGTGACCCAAATTTGAATCCATGTGTGTCTGATTGAAATTTGTATGCACCTCGTTCATATCTTGCCTGTGTGTCATTGCTCTCTCTTTACAATACAATACAAATATTCTTTATTGCACACCTCAATAAAATAGTACACAGATAAAAAGTAAGGCAGTCAACAGGCGGTCTTATCGCTAGAGAGTGATCTCTTCCAGACAACCTTGGGGTAGTGAGTCAATCAACTTTTTATAGCGCCTGGTTGCTATGGTTACGTCCCTTGGACAACCAAAGATTTTCTATGAAATAGTATGAGGATGTCCCTCGGACAACGGGGACAGAGTAAACAACATTAAAAAGTTGATTCACCCATGTAGTTTATATGTAATGATCGTTATCAACGTGCTATATTGGTAGCAAAGTATGGTTGACAAAAAAACAAATACGCAAGTATTATAATTTATAAACATTATATGTATCTTTCACAAATTATGATATGTATATACATATTTATAGGCACTTATCCAAATTATACCGAATAAACGACTAAAAGTTCAACAGATTTGGCTGTCAGTCGTACACGTCGATTGGAAAAAATCCATTTTAAATTGCCTAATTACCTTCTACGTTAACAGAAGTCACAGAAAGGTGACAGGTTTTTATGACACTTAATGTCATTTGACGTACATTGTTTTAATAATATATTAAGGCGGAAAAGGCTTTGTACCGTAAAGAATTATATATAATATCTAGAGGTTTAATCCTAAGAAGGTAAGTAGGTATTTATTTTATAGTTAAGAAACTAAGTGAATATTCAAATGTATTTGCTTTTTCTGCTAACCATACCCTTTGCTACGAAAAATACACGTTGATAACGATCTTTATTTATATGTTAGAGTAACCGCAGTACTGCCACTACTTGCAGCAATCACCTGCTTATTATGCCTACTTTTCATTAAGACCAAGCCTTCCTAACTTTATATGTATTCTAAAGTAATTTTGAATAGTCCTTCCCCTTCCCTTCTTCATGTTTTCTAAAAAAATATTCTATAAAGCTCATTTTAGTGAACTGTAGTGTTTTTATGAGTAATAAAGTATTTCTAAAGTCTACACTTAAACCTAGGACATATATATCAAATCATTATTATAATTTACTATTGGCTAATTATTCCACAACGTAACATTTGTAAGGTATTTATTAGACTTTATGATAGTAAGCACTTAAGAATTTGCTGTAGATATAGGTGTTGTAAAATTTTACGTAATATCATCCTTGATAAGAAAGTCCACATAAGAATATGTGGACTTTCTAATCCTTATATGGAAACCATTTCTGGAATAAACAATTTTCATTTCATTCCATTGTACTAGTATTCTTAAATAAACACACAACAATGAATTGTACAAAAATTTGTGCACATGACCTTGAACCCTATGTTTATAATTTTTGTCTAATTAATCATATTGAGATTAATTTTTCGACTGTACCTACATGTACACACAACGCCTCACTAGGTATACACTTTTGAACGTTATTACAGCGGAATAAGGTTCAAAAGTGTATACCTAGTGAGGCGTTTACTGTACAAGGCTACTGTGACTTGAACAGTAAATTTATTGAAACTATCTGGTACCTAAATGTAAAACTAAGTAAACCGGTGTGTGCAGGAAAATACCGGGAGGTGTGTTTGGACGCGACGGGGAGATGCACCTGTTCACCGCTGTTGAGTACCCAGAGGAGCAGCAGGTCCATGAAATACGAAGGTCAGTCTTACAACATACCATTTTACTATTTTGTTTTAAAACTACAGTTTGTGTGCCAAATTTTAAAGTGACAAAGGCCCTTTATAAAGTCATTAGTTGTAAAGACCCTGGGGTCTGCTTGGCAATCTAATCCACAAGAACCGGCGTAGGCGCTCGATTGGTATTATCTTTGGCAATAGTTTATACAAAAGTGCTTCCAACCCTGCAGGGAATTTAGGCCTCTGGGATTACGTCCAGTTTCCTTACCATGTTTTTCTTCATTATTATCAGTGCAGTACGTATCATTCGAAAAAAAAGGAATTGAATTCAAAGACTTCCTATAACAATTTACAAAAGAATTATATTTTTATACACATAATTCTCATAGATAGGTAATACTTACCAAAGATCTACACATAGTTCTATTTGGCTGAAACATTGTGACACTTTCTTTACTCAATAATATCCATACCCCGGGGTTTTCGGTGCAGGAACGTTTATATATACACTAGCCAAATAACAGGTAAAAATTGTATAAAATGATACTAATTTAACATTTCTAAGCACATTTGGACCTTACTACCTACTTTTTAACCGACTTCAAAAAAGGAGGAGGTTCTCAATTCGACTGAATTTTTTTTTTTTTTTTTTTTTATCATATTTTTTTTTTTTTGTATGTATGTTACTCCATATCTCCGTGAATCGTGAACCGATTTTCAAATTTTTTTTTTGAATCGAACAGGTATAACCCCTAGATGGTCCCATTGTCACCAAGTCGGGATCTGATGATGGGATCCTGGAGAAATCGAGGGAACTCTTCAACTATTATAGGCACACCTATAGTGATTTCACTATTTTTTACAGCAACTCGGCCACTTCCTCTTGGAATAGCGGATCCTAAGTGAAGTCGGTTCTTTTTTTGTTTAAAATTATAATTCATAGTTTGGTAATTACTTTACAATAAACTTTACAAAGTTATAAATACACGAAATCATTCCCGCACCGAAAACCCCGTGGTATGATAATATCTTATATGACACAAAGACGTAGGTATAAAATTCATAAAATAAATTAATACATTTGATTAACATATTTATTAAGCATAAAAACAGCAAAGAGACAGCATTAAATGAGGTAGTTATACCACGGTATTGCGTTCAAACACGCAATCCGACAACAAAAACTACTCAAAGAAACATTCACAATCATTATTCAGTTTAAAACGAATGTACATAATACGAGTAATAATGTTTATTTCCATAACAAAAAACAAAACAGACTTCATTCACGTTAGTAAGTAAATACGATAAGTGTGTAATTAATTAAGATTTACTCGCTAAATAGACGTAGACAATACAATTATCAGTATTTAGCGTGTGTGCAAACATATGAATGGCGATATAATCTATTCTGATGTCTTATTTGCATACTTGGTCTTCGGATTGTCAAAGACATTATGTAAATGAAGACTACCCATGCGTGGTTAACGCTTATTAAGTATGATTATGACGTTGGGAATGAATCACCTGGTACGTGGGTACATATTTTAGTTTATTGTCTGTAAATTTAGTGTTCTTTTGTTATACACATGTTTTATAAAAATCTAAAAGATTCTAATACCTACCTTTATTGTTTTTAAATATTTCTTGTGGTTACACAGTTCTGTAATTTCGGATTTCACCCAACCTCTATGTTACCTTGGTAGTCCTTGTATTTGTAATAGTACGGGCGGTGACCATAGGATCTGCTACGTTACGTGATACAAAGATAAGCCCCTTGGAATATGTTCATAAAAGTGATGCTGAGTTCCTAAAAATAGTAAAGAAAAAATAGGATTGTCAGAAAGCACAAAAAAGTACCACTTCCGGTTTCAAAAATGGATGGTATATTTACCTACGGCATTTGATATTAAGATGATACTTGTGGTAACAAATAGTTATATGTATTTAGGTACAGAAAAACCCAGCCTGCCAGTTCCTGCATGACCGGAAGTTCCCGGCAGACCGGTTAAGTCAAACACGTACTATTTTTTCGGAACTCAGCATCACTTTTATGAAGATGTGCCATGGGGCTTATCTTTGTATCACGTAACGTAGCAGATCTTACGGTCCCCGCCCTTACTATAACATGCGTTATGGCTCCTCTACATGATGGGCCATCATAGGGACGCAGCTATACGTTAGAGGGAGCTAACGATATTGCGATCTCGTTTTGTTGTATAGCTGCGTCCCTATGATGACCCATCATGTAGAGTCAGCCTTACAGGGACCGATAGGCGGTTATCACACTGGTGCGGATCCGCATGCGGCACCGGTGCGCGAGCGAGACAGCGCTATACACACGCAGAGCGCTATCTCTCTCGCGCACCGGCGCCTCATGCGGATCCGTCGTCAGTGTGATAATCGCCATATTGCGATCTCGCTCCACCGTTATATAGCTGCATCTTTTAGATTCTCCATCGTTGGCCCATGCCATGGTCGGCCCAATATGTAAATCAGGGAAACTAATAATCAATAAATCTAAAGACGTCAAAAGTTGTAACTTACCCATTGTTGTAAGGTGTAACAATAGTAATGTAGTATTCGGATATGCACATCAATGATGATCCCCGCGCGAACAATGGTTGTTTAGACTCGTTCTGCATACATTTTGATGCGATACCCGATGTCCGCGCATTGTGTGCGATGTGCTTCGACAAACGATTGAGCATTCGTTTTGGGTTTCATGGGTAATCTACGGTTTGCAGTTAATTTTGCTATTTTTTAAAGTCCCATAGTCTTACGGAAGAAAATAACCCTGTTTAGTCACATCATCTCTGGTTTATCTCCGTTGGTATTTTCACTTTAAGAAACCTTTAAAACAATTAAGTTAGATGTCTTCATTGATTAATCTTTTTTACACTGAATAATGAGAAAACTGAATTCCTGTCATGGTCGGCATACATAGTCAATAGGTCCCCTTAAAGTTTATTGTATACTAATAATGGTTATTGTTATCAAATGTGGTTCTGTTACTGTCTATGCGTACTGCAGGATCAGCTTGGCAGATCAAATCAATAGATTTTAATCGCTATATTTCCTTAAGAGAAATGATTAATTTTAATTACCTACCTATACGCAGCAAATACATAAACACAATTTATCTTTGTTCGATTGGTTTTTAGGCATCATTATTGAACGTGTGCACAAGATTCTCGTGAGAAACGCTGGGAAATGAAAAAAGAGAAATATCAGTGATGTTAGGTATTCACAACGTCTACGTAACTGCTTCGCCTTAGATTGGCCAGTGTAAATCGCCCAGCAGAAACTGCGGGTCCTTTTTATTTGCAATAAAATTAGAATATTTACTTCGATACTTTTTTTTCCTTAACCTGTTATTGTCCCACTGCAAATACAGTAACTAATTCACTATTTAAAAGAGATGCTAAAACACATTTATGCATATATAATCAAAAAGCTAGTAACGTAGTAAAACGTGTCTTTCATATAAGGGGGCTCATCGAGTATCAGTCCGCCTGATGATATCGGCCTGTTAGTTACAACAAAAAACTGACAGCTCCGAACAACTGACAGGCCAATATCGTCAGGCCGACTGATAGTGGGTGGGCCCCATAAGGATCAGAGACATTATGGGGCTGAGATGTCATGTTACGCCAGCGGCGATTAGCAACAGAATGTTTGTGAATACATTTGCGAGCTTGTATCATCGGTTTGCCGGGCCCGGGCCGCGTGTTAACGGGTCACTGAGCTTGCTCCACATTACTACGGGAATGTCGACGAGAGGAACAGGAAATGTATTCGGAGTTGTAGATATGAATATTGCTGTATCAAAGTTACGCTCAGATTCTGGTAGAATTTTATCACAGCACAGTGACTTACCTACTTGTATCTATCTTGACTAGTGTGCCCACGCGCCATTTTGATATTAGAGTAATCACTTCTATAGCAAACTCCCTCCTTTTCAGTCCTCTAAAGAAATTATTTTCGTGATAAAAACTATCCTATATGTCTTTTCCACGAGCTCACACAATGTCTCCATACTTAATTTCATTTAAACGGTACGGCGATTAAGTTTATAGAGGTAAGCGACGGACAGAGTAACTTAATTTTATTATATTAGTCTAGGCACATTGTTTATTTAGAATACTCAATACCCACAGTATTTTTCGGACACTCGGGCTAATTCAAGTGGTGCCTAACCTTTTAGTGATAAGAGATCACCTCATAAAATTTCTTCCACGGCAGGGACCACCAATTGCTTTGTAAGTCAACAAATTCAAATTGCCCCATTTGCACCCGAGAAACTAGGCAAATTCCCCGAAAAATCGTCCGTGTAAGAGCACCTGCATGGAGCAACTCGAGAAATCATTGCTGAAATAATGGCCGCTATTATAAATTGCTCGATGTTGCTCAATCAATTGCTCCATTAATTTCGGCTCCGTGTCGCCGGGCAATAATTGCCCGAAAAATCGCCCGTGAACACTAAGTGGACGCTCGAGTTGGGCGCGGGGCGTGCGGCGTGCTTGTTAAACAAATGAAACTCATACTGGTGTCCTGAGTCCCCGCTGCACAAAACGAATGTACGCTCGCCCGCCACGCTGCACGCCCCACCGAACGCTCCGCTTCGAGCGTCCACGCAGGCCTTGCACTTAGACTTAGATGCATCTGATGTGGTTTGACCTTTAATATTGAACTGATTTATAGTTGAGCTATAATCAAATGATAGGTGCAAATTGTCAGCGCAGTTGGTGTAAATGTGTCAGTAACGTTTCGTAGTGCCCAACCTACTTAGTCGCTTAATTGACCGGTCCATCCAGTTACACAGAAGCTGTCATTCAATCTGATCTAATCTTTTCCCTCGAAAGGAGTAATGAAGCTATTTATTCACGCCCGCCGGTCAACGACCCGGTGTTATGTCATATTTCCCTGTTGTGTTATGTTATGTCGGTCATTTATGATAATGGCTACGGTTTAGGTAAGTCTCGTTTACGCTCCGTTTCCTCTATAAATGGATTACGGTGTACAGTCACATCCTACGCTTAGCTACTTCTGCTGCTGACTATACCTATTAAGTAAGTAAATAAATTGGGCATATGACGTACGACTACGAGCTTAAGGCAACTGTGTTCATAAAATTATGGTATAAGAGATGTAGATTTGTACAACCATTAAAATGGTTTAAACGTGCAAAACTACAGATGGCACTCAAATAGCTTAAAAAATCTTTTAGAAGTTTTGGATATGCTTCTACCTACATATCTAGATACATCATAGTCATAAAAAACATGTTAAGCAAGAATCGACCTAATTTACGTGAGTAACCCGTTATGTTATAAATATTATGAATATGTTAGAGATTCACGACAGTTTTATAGTTAACAATCATAAAAAGTCGTAACTTATGGAAGGTTCCAAAATAAGACATTTCGAACCAATTATTATCTGCGGGTTTTCAATTATCAGATTTCTGTCTGTAGTATTATAGAGAACACGGAAATGACTTCGTTATTAGAATGTTTCGAAAATTTATTGGTTTTACGCATGATTACAAAAGAAACGGGACTTATACGCGTATAATTGTATATTTGAATATTACCTCCGACGTTCACGTTTCTAGGACTACCCTAATTGGCGTTGTGCTCCCGGAGGCCCAGAAACAGTGTTGTTTGACTGATTTTTGTTGTAAGGATTCGCTACTAGCAATGCCGTCTTTACAATAAGGGCACACGGGGCTCGTGCCCAGGGCACCTATCCCCTGGGGGCCCCGAAAGATCTTACACAACGTTTTTTTACAGTCAACGTTGTCCTTAATTTCAAATGCCCAGGGGCACCACATTTTTAAGTTCCCAAGGGCCCCGTGCTTGGCTACTATAGTATCCGCAGAATTAAGAGGCGACTGAGGTTATAAAACTTCCCTTTCACACTTGCACCGTCACGGCAAGAGAGAAGGAGACAGCGTTATGAACTCAGTCGCCACTCAATTCTGCGGATACTATAGATTAGATTTCCCCTATTGACTCCTAGTTTTGTTCGCAGACTGCTTCTGTCCCTGCCAGTGTGCACGCAAAGGCTGCTAGTGCTGCTGTTCGGCACGTTTCGGGTGATGGCATCAAATGCTGACAAAGCTGGTAAGTAACCTTAGGTACAGTCGCCATGAGATATATCGAAGCAGCCAAGGTCACAAATATCTTAACAACGCCTCTATTGTCAAGGCGACAAAGTGCATGCTCAGATATGTTTGAGTACCTTGGCCGCTCCGATATATTTGATGGCGACTGTACTAGCTTGAGTAATGTTGGAGACTAGATGTGACATCCATGCCACTCTTTTTAGCCAACAAATTACCTAAATTAAGGTTATGATATGAATTACTCCAGAAAGCAGATTTCAGTATTGAAATAAGGTAATTAACAAATCGCTCGCCTAATCTTACGGGTTGTTTCACTTTTATCGAATTGATATTTGAACATTTGAACATTTTCATAGCGAGTATAGCAACACTAAGTCTTAATTTAAGTACCCTGAAAATAGTAACATAGAACCTTGTCATATTGGGTCAGCAAATTGCCAGTTCCTATAAATTCTCGACGAACCTGCACTAAAATCTGGCGTGAGCCGTCACTAGATTTAATCAAGACTCTATAGACGCCCTTATTTTATACCTCTGTGATGAGCAGATAGCAATTTGTGACTGAGCGAGCAAAGCGTCTCCGTTTCGTCGTAAAAATGCTTTCTCTGGTCAGGAATGGATGTTTGGCTGTTCTATTGAGGTCGTACTTTTCAAACGATACACGAAAATTTTGAACTAGCGGTCTACAGCTTACAGTTTCTGGCCATCCCATTGAAAAGGCTAACACTGACATAAATATTTCTCATATTTAGAACACACGAACCGACACGCCCAGACATTTTACAAGTCCGCACGCACTCGTCGCCGAAAATAATTAGTTTAATTTTGCCAATTACAGGCGCCCACGCACGCCTTAATAAGTGATGCAACTGTTCTGGTTCCCCGCTATTGTTTAATCTTACTTCATTCCTCATTGGCATGGTTTTATCGCGGTTGTGTGATCTACAGCCCAAATACAGTCTTGTATTATATTACACCCCAGGCTAAAAGTATGGAAACAAACATTTCATTGTATACAAATTCAAAGATTTCAAACATTTTTTTTTGTGAAACAGGTCATCAAAATTCACATCACGCTTCACCAAAAAATTAAACAACACTATAATTTTTAGAAATTGTTATAAATTATTAAAAAAAGTAAGTATTAAAAAAACGGACTTATCGCCAAGTTTTATAAATGGAAATAATGTAGTTTTTCTTAATTTTACTATACATCTTTGAATTTGTATACAATGAAATGTTTGTTTCCATACTTTTAGCCTGGGGTGTATATGTTTTTAGAATCAAAATGTTTCTCTTTTGTACAGAACAGTTGTTGTTTCATTGTGACAATGAGATATGGTCCCATAAAGTATGTGGTAAATATATAAATATACAGCATACACGAGCAGCAGTATGTATATATAATTTAAATGAAAGAAAAATTCATTTTATGTGTCAAAATTATGTAGCGTAGTCTTCTAAAGTCTTAGATACATGTTTAGTTTTAGTCACGTTAAATGTATCCATCTTTTCAGAAGTGGTCTACCACTACCAGTTTTGACAAAAGTTTCTGCGAGGTCTAACGATCGCTAAGGTTGACATTTCTAACGGAGTTTAAGTTTGTTTTCTCATGACGTTCAAACGAACCTCAACCGTAGGGTGTATAAGTAATCCCTTCATTTTTGTAGATGTCCGTTCAAATTAGCTTTTCAAATTAGATTTTTTTAGGTTTATATGGACTAAATACAGTACATAAACAAAGAAACTTGAACTCTCAATTAAGGGTGGATGGTTATAAACTCATTATGGTAATGCACGGACATGATTCATATTCGCCGTAAGTGTCGACGTTTTACATCCTGCTTGACATCTGTTGCTAATGAACACTTACACATTTCTTGGACGGGCTTGGAATTTTTGCGACTATTTTTGATGATAGGTCAAGGATGGTCCTTCGTCTTTACACTTTGTACTGCGTATGATCATACGCATGTAATTTTTTCATTCATACTTACTCCATCATATAATTGTTTTGTGCTACCTCTATAACGGTTCAAATGCTAGAAAACCCGAACTGTGAACACTGTATTTCCCACAACCAATGTAAAATAAAAATGTCTGTTTCCTATTTTCACTCATATACATAGCACTGCAGCTATGCCGATAACATTCCTGGGGCTTGTGCCCCTCTTCTGTTAGGCATGCCAGAGCTGCAAAACAACAAACTATACATGGAAAAATGTGATGTCGGCACTCGACAATCGACAATGCACGACTCGACAATTTCCGCACTCACTGTTAAGAAATCTCCGCCTGTTTCCTAGTCATTCATTCATATGGATTATACCATCGGCGCAGAGATCATTCCTGGTTTGTTAAACAGAACAAACAGATGAACAGACTAATGACCTTATTCATAAACGGCCACTAAAGTTAAGAGCCGCTAGGACGCTCGCGTGAACTCGCGTCCCCATACAAACGTAGTTCAGCTCTCATTTTTAAAACGACATGCTTTAGAACCACAAAATTTGGCATGGGTATTCTAGCAGTACAGATCTATGTCGGTAATTCATTTTCGTTGCTAAAAATTGTAATACAAAGAAAATATGGCAAAAATAAGTTTTGTATGTAAATCTGTATCTGGCTGTATTTTCTTTGTATTACAATTTTTTGCAACGAAAACGAATTACCGACATAGATCTGTACTACTAGAATGCCCATGCCAAATTTTGTGGTTCTAAAGCATGTGTCGTTTTAAAATGAGAGCTAAACTACGTTTGTATGGGGTGGGGACGCGAGCGTCCTGGCGACTCTTAAGAGATCGCTGATAATCGTTTGTCCCTTTCCCTCATATAGGTTGGACGGAAAGGGACAAACGATTATCAGAGGCCTCTTAACTTTAGTAGACTTTTATGAATAAGGGGGTAAGTAGATAAATAAGTACTATTAGGTACCATCGGGTTCAAAAATGCATGGGCATTTTATGAATGGTGATCCTTTTAAGGGTATAATTGGTATCGTATTCTAATTACTTAATAAAAAAATATTCTCCTACTTTTTCTTACTTGCAATATGATACTAATTAATTAGTAATCATGCCCTTAAATGGATCACCAGTATTTTTGTTACATCCTGTATACCTAGTTACCTACCAAAGGAAAGTAGAATACATTGAAGTTTAGCTGATTTAGCTGGTCGTTATTAAATATAATAAGGTACATATGTACATTAGTACATTACGTACCTAGGGCGGTAAAATAAAGAAGGGCTCAGATCGCTGGCATTTGTGGCCCGAACCGAAGGTAAGGAGAAGAAGGATAAACAAGTGATCTGAGGCCTTCTTTATTACCGCCCGTGGTGCGTACATAATTTTTTAATTTTACGTCTTCTCCTGGGTGTGAAGTGAGATTTGCCGTTGCGCCCTAGGGCGGTAAATCTCACTTAGCGCCCAGAGTGACGTAAAATATATTCCATATTCCATACCATACACTCCGCCCCGAATGAAGTACTTCACCCCTTGGCGGCAGTTTGACTTATAACTGACTGAAGATTGTTAGTTACATTAGCAATATGATATCGAAACATTAAATATAAAATAGAATTGTCAATTTTAGTAATTAATAACTTTTATTGTTAAACATTGACATAATTGGATCAAAAATTTTCAGTTCATTTAACATACCTACACAACGATGCGCGTAGAGACGAATAGTGCACAGTTAGAGTTTTGAAGTAAATCGTGTCCACCCTGTCGTTGTAGTTATAGCTCCAATAAGGATATTAATTATCAATCCCTTAAGGAAAAATCAGCATAACCCTAATAAAGTAATCAAACGCATCGTCTAAGAACGTTCGTCGATAATCAATCAAATCATCCACCGCAAAAGATGCCGTATGAGTGTGTGAAACCTCAACAATAAGCACCGGATGTATCTAATACTGTCACAATGCAATAATTTATGCGATGAGATACGATAGCTGCCATTATCTGCCAACTGAGTGACGTAAAGTCGGACGAATGGTCGGGCGGTCCTAACCGCACACGCCATAACAGTGCGTTATGCGCGCACTGTACCGCGACGTTACCATAATGGGCATTTGAATATGTATTTGGAACTTGTTGGTGGAGTTAGTAAGGTATTAATATGAAGGGCTGTAGGACTGCCACAGAGAAAGACCTGAATGGACCGTGTGACATAATATTATGTATTTAATCATTATGGTACAAAACAAAATCTTATCGTTCAAAAGACTAACATAATGCTAAGTGGCATTCTCTACCAGATATTAACAAGAAGGAAGGAACTAAGTGGTCAGATGACGGACGAAAGAGGTACTATACAAGAAAAGATTATTTTCGTTGAGGTATGCTGCGCTTTATTTAATAGGTAACGAACTGCAACTGCTGCGGGGGCGAGAAGTGGCTCACGGACAGCCGTTTTGCTGCATTGATCGTAGTAAATGGACATCCGTGATCTCTGCCTACCCCTTTTGGGATATAGGCGTGATTGTATGAATTGCTATCACCGAGTGTTCTCCGCAATGTAAATAGAGAAACATAGCGAGACCACGACGTCTCTACAGTGAATGTCTCAAATAACAACCTAGTGGTTGCCAGTGGTGATTGACTGAGAAGAATTTTCAACCCATTAACGGCAGAAACACGACATTGCAAACAATTTTAAATTAATATATATTAACAAATTCAGCGATTTTCTAATAGGGATTCTTACATATTTAACAACTAGTATAGTTATTTTAGAATTTTACTTGTAGTATTTTGTAAAAGTAATTTTAAAAATTGCTGGTGTTCAAGAAAAACAATCAGAACATAAATTAAAATTGAAAGATCTTGCAGCAATTAAATGGGTTTAAAAGCGTATCTTTGCAATTAATATGTAATTGTAAATGGTAATCCGCCGTGTCTAATAATCGATTGAATTTTAAACCACGAAATTCTTCCTGAAGTCAATGCCGCGCGAACAATGACTGCACGAAGTTATTTACGTGATCAAGCGCATAATTAGGCCGTGTGTTCCCGTCGCCTCGAGAGCCGAACGCCTGATGAAACCAGTGTCAACCGACCTGTAACCGCGAAACACTTCGTTCGTTCGCACGTCTATTTGCATCACTTTCTTTCAAATATGCAAGAGTGATAGGGACGGTGATAACGAAATTTCGATTATCGAAGTTCGCGTTAGGTCGCGAATCACTTCGTTCGTCCATTTGCCTCGCTCGTTTGCAAGAGCAACAGACATTTAGTTTTTGAATTTTTATATTCGGCGTACCACCCTTTGTGCCGCTAATCCCTTCGTTAGTATAAATATTTGCCTCTATCTCTAGCATATGCAAGAGCGATAGAGAGGCACATTATCTATTTTTGAGTATCGATATTTCACGGTAGCACCCCTTTTTGTAATGGTCCTTCGTAACCTCGAGGGTACTTATACCATACTGGGCTAACTGTAGCCAGCTCATTTTCTTCGTTCTGACCTGAAGGAAAAGCAGTCAACTTACTGAAAATTAGATGTGGCAGAGATTATATCAGTAGGCGCTCGATTAGACTGCCTCTGTAAGCGAATGAAATAATCGTCTTAAGCCGTAATCGACGTATTCACGCATCGTTTGCTCGTGTACCGAGTGACGCCCAAACGTTTCAGGAAGTACCTTTCTACACTATAAAACACTTTTTATAGTTTTTATGTCTTCATTGGGTTTAATCGCTTGACTTTTACTCACGCTGTGACGTTTACATGCTGGGTTGGTTATTTTAGTAGGTAGGTATACTTACATTAAGGCACTAATAAACTCGGCTGAAGTTAACGGTGTGCGGTGTGTGTTATTAAATTAAAACTACAACTAATACCTCATTAGTGATAGGTACTAATTATTGAGCCATTTAAGGTTCAATTTACACTGGCCATTTTATACAGTACCTAAGTGAAATAAAACAACTTTGAACGGATTATATCGCGTATACTGAATTTTAAATTACATCCCGACGTTTCGAACACTTTACAGCGTTCGTGGTCACGGGTCGGGTCGAGTCGACCCGTGACCACGAACGCTGTAAAGTGTTCGAAACGTCGGGATGTAATTTAAAATTCAGTATACGCGATATAATCCGTTCAAAGTTGTTTTATTTCATGAATAACTATCGCGGCAACCGTAGAAGATATTCAGTACCTAAGTACTAAACAAAAGTATATTATGTGAACCGTAAATGGCACAACAATTGAAGTCCGCGATAGTGTACCTACCTATATAGGCTAAATTTGGCCTTCCTTCTCCCCATGAGCTCTCGTAAAAGTACTCAATCGGCTGAAAATAAGGGAAGCCGGTGTGTGTGACTAATCGGCTCTAATTACTCGTAAATTGTTTTGTTAACACCAAATAATGATCGATAAAGCTCGGCATTCTGTACATTTGATCTTCGCGTGAGTGATTGCTAATATCACTTTCATTTGTGCAACTGTGCAGCTAACTTTCAGTCTTCATTACTAGTAGCCATTAATAGTACATTGTGCAACATGGGGGGTAAGAGGAATATTACTAACGAGAGTCTAGTTAAATCGCGACGGCTTGCCGGAGCGATTTAAAGACTCGAGTTTGTAATATTCTTACGCCCCGAGTTACACACAATGTTTTTCATCACACTTGCGAGGAAAAAACTAAAATTTAAGCGAAATAATTCTTAAATACGGTGACGTTTCAAATAGGTATTCGATCGCCATTTTGCTTGCGCCGTTGCTTAGCAACGCGGTACAAACATTCCGTGCGTTTTTTATTACGACATAGTTTTCGAACTAGATTTTGCAAAATTATTATAACAATATTTACCAAAATTAATGATAAATACTTTTAAATATTAAAAATAATGAAGAAATATACCGTATTAGTTTTATATACTTTAAAATTTGCTTGTAGTCAAGTTTGGGTGACATAACAAAAAACCCTGGCTGAATATAAATGTCCTGAGTCTGAAGTAATGTACGAGTGGGTCAACATTTTTAAAACTAAACCTATAACTCCACACTGTGGAGTTATAAGAATTCCTAACTCCCGCGGGATCAAAGTAGGCCTTTGTCCTTCAGTACACCCGCATGAAATAACACCATTTACGAGCAGGTGTGATGAAAAATTATCTTCGGCATTCTAGATTTGATAGACTATTAAAAGTTGCGAATAACGCCCTAGGCTATTGATTTGAAAAGATGTGCACACTTGCACAGTCTAAATAAGACACATACCTCGAATTTAATAGTTGGAATACTTAGATAGGCAATAGGGATTTTGCTTATACTTTTAGCCCCTAAATACTGCACTATCTTTGCTGCAATGAACCGCCTATACAGAGGAAATAATTTAGATTAGACGTTACATCGGCCATCGAATTGTATCTATTTATAACTGTATCTTTTACTTTAGTTACTTGGCTATTTCGAAGGAAAGGCGTAAAGGCAAGGTTGTGTACATAGTTAAATGAATTAACAACGCCATTAACAGTACTGTTAAAAGTATGTTAGATTGATTAAATGAAAATCTTAAAGTACTTAGGTAATTTATATTGATGTTAAGTTTACAAATATTTTTAGCTACAGATCAACTCATAAGAGCTGGCGCGAATATGTACTAAACTTTCAATATTAAAGATATCGTGAATCAACCTAGCTAAATGTATTCACAATATCGCTTTGTTGCTCATAACATAAGTTGATACGTTTTTACCTGACGCTAAATCCCCTATGCACGTTCATATCCGTAATCTGAACCTACAGTAAGCCAACGGCCACTGTTTACTATCTGTATCAAGCCGTCCTTATAAACATTCAAGTACATCATCATAAACTTAAGAGCTGACCCCTTGTCGGTGAAGCAATCTCCATTCTACTCCTGTCTCTAGCTTTCTTCCTGACAGCCTGATACGACACTACGTTCACTTTCTCTTTCACTTGATCCATGTATGCCCTTCTTGGCTTCCCCCTCGTTCCACTTTCCCTTCTATGATTGTCTTGATGAATTCAGCGTGTCGTAACAAGTGTCCCAACATGTTCCCTCTTCTATTTTCAAGTACAACGTTTTTCCAAATGGTTTTCAGGTACCGGCATGACATCGGAAGCGCTCGGAGTATCCGTGGCCCCGTCGTTCTTCCACTCTTGCGTGTCGGATGGCAAAACCGCCACCATGGAGGACGTTCAGAGGTTCAAGGTGAGTTGCATTTTCATTTTTGCACAGCAAATGATTGTTAGGCACGCTTGGGGCAATTGCGCGCGGTGATTTTTTGCAGAGGTATATTGTAATACCAATTTAATTAGTGGATTTTTCAATTCCTTATTAAGATATAGATTTCATTTATGAAGACTAAAATATACAAATATCAGACTGTCCGGATGATAGCGGCAAAAGAATTGGTCCGGGTGGTTACTATCTGTATGAAACACTGCAAAAAATTTAAGTGTGCGTTGTTTTTTTCGAAACTGGTAAAGATAAACTTAATCATAGTTAACTGTAAATTAAGTCATGCCTAAGTACTTAGTATTTTTTACGGGTTAAGACCGAGAGACATGGCAGGAAAATAATCATCTGTTTTGTTATATAGTCTGGTTTTTTTTTTCAAGAAATCGTTGTCGAGAAGCAAACGATATTACTTTTGGGCAACCGGGCTTTTTACCTGGTTTAGACCCTGCTGTATCTGAATTGCCGGTTGCCATCAAAGAAACTACAACCAGAAGTGAGATACGGCCAAAAAAAGGACCCGTTTTTTAGCTTTTCTTAAATAACTCGAAAACAGTAGCATCTACCAAAAAATGTTCTTCCACTTAAGTAATCTACATAAAATTCTCTATAAAAAAGGTTCTATACAGTTTTTTGCTGGGATCAATGTTTAATGAGATATTAAGGGACTAAGATAGACAATAAACATATATACTAATTAGCTTTTTCCCGCGAGTTAGTCTACGTGGGATTAACATTCGCTATAATAAATTAATGAAATGCCGTAGTTTAATCTGACAGCAAAAATAATTTTAACGTATAAGCTTTTTTACGTCTACAGTAAGCAACAATTCCATACCAACTTCAACCCCCCGTTTCATCCCTTTAAAAGATGATTACTGGGATAAAAACTATCTTATATCCTTTCCCACAACTCAAACTATCATCACACCAAATTTCATTTAAATTGGTTCAGCGGTTTAAGCGTGAAGAGGTAAGAGACCCACTGACTAGTCCAAAATTATTAAACTCTCTCTCCTTCTCGATGCGACAGGCAAAGCATATTACTTTTTATTTACACGGATTTTTACCCTATTTGGACCCTTCTGAGTTCGAAATTTAAATATTTTTTTACCGGAAGTGGAATATTTAAGATGGCGGCCAGTATAAACCTAAGCGACGAAAAATCTATGTTCCTCGTATGGATACCCCCATTGATTATACTTTATTTTTAACGATTGTTATTTTTGGGAATAACAGTTGTAATGACACGTATTTAAAAAAAAAAGATTACCTATTTGCAATGGTTCCAAATATACTGGTCTTTAAAGTTAGAAATCGCCGTCAACACTGTATTCCACCACGCGCTTTGTGGACGGGGTTTTGGGAACACGTCTGCAGACCTCCGGTACCCCGTCGTCGTTGCTCTTACGGGCCCATTGTAATTCTGCTCGTGCAATCTCCTCCGCTGACGGCACCTCGGAATACTTGAGGGCCTTCTAGCTCGGAACCTTTCAGGCGAATGATGGAGCTGTTGTAAAGGTGTAAAGAGTGGGTGTAAAGAATGTAAAGGCGGCAGCATCGCCGCATGCCTGGTCTTCTGCAGGAGTGAGTTTACGTCATGTTCGCGCATATACTCCGCAGCCTCCTTTTGGGTCAAAACTGTGACACTGAAGGTGGCTAACACTAACGATTTTGAATTTCAAGTGCTCATAACACAAATAGGTCGCTTTGACACCGGTTATACTGTAAGATCAGTGTAGCACCCATCTGATTTACCTTTGAAGGACTGAGTATTGTAATCTAAGACTCCCTAAGTCGAAACTTCCATATAAGATGTGTATTATTACTACTACCCTTTCAACTAATTTTGCTCACTACAATAATATAAAAAAACGAGAGATTTCCGTCCAAAAAAAGAATAGTACATTTTTGAAGCCTTGCTGGACCTGGATACCATCTTCTATATCTTACTTCCGGTCTAACATTATTTGATGGCAATTGCAAAATATTATAATTACAACTGTTATTCCCAAAAATAACAATCGTTAAAAATAAAGCATAATGAATGGGGGTATCCATACGAGGAACATAGATTTTTCGACGCTTAGGTTTATACTGGCCGCCGCCTTAAATATTTCACTTCCGGTAAAAAAATATTTTAAATTTCGAACTCAGAAGGGTTCAAATAGATTTTTACCCTATTTGGACCCTTCTGTAAACAAAAAGTAATATGCTTTGCCTGTCGCATCGAGAAGGAGAGAGAGTTTAATAATTTTGGACTAGTCAGTGGGTCTCTTACCTCTTCACGCTTAAACCGCTGAACCAATTTAGATGAAATTTGGTGTGATGATAGTTTGAGTTGTGGGGAAGGATATAAGATAGTTTTTATCCCAGTAATCATCTTTTAAAGGGATGAAACGGGGGGTTGAAGTTGGTATGGAATTGTTGCTTACTGTAGACGTAAAAAAGCTTATACGTTAAATTTATTTTTGCTGTAAGATTATACTACGGCATTTCATTAATTTATTATAGCGAATGTTAATCCCACGCAGACAAACTCGCGGGAAAAAGCTAATTAGTATATATGTTTATTGTCTATCTTAGTCCCTTAATATCTCATTAAACATTGATCCCAGCAAAAAACTGTATAGAACCTTTTTTATAGAGAATTTTATGTAGATTACTTAAGTGGAAGAACATTTTTTGGTAGGTGCTACTGTTTTCGAGTTATTTAAGAAAAGCTAAAAAACGGGTCCTTTTTTTGGCCGTATCTCACTTCTGGTTGTAGTTTCTCTGATGGCAACCGGCGATTCGGATACAGCAGGGTCTAAACCACGTAAAAAGCCCGGTTGCCCAAAAGTAATATCATTTGCCTGTCGCATGGAGAAGGAGAGCGAATTTGAGATTTTGCTCCCAGTCTAATAGTTATTTTATATATTTCTAAGGAGCTAATGTACTGTACTCTTTAAGTGACTTAGCTCGCAGTTAAAATACTAAAAACTACGCTTGGTAGCATCCCAAATTTACATAGAAATGCCAAAGTAATACGAATGATGACTTTTCCGTAAACAGTTTGCATTTACATATATAATTTCCATTGTACACTGACAAAGAGGTACTGTTGATTGATGACTAATAAAAAAACTTGTTTGTGTGGTTACTCACAATTAGAAGGCTTCTGTCAGGTACTAACAATTGTAATCACAAAGTAAATATTTTTTTACATGATGCAAAATAACATAAAACTTATATTAGAGTATACTGTTCATCCTCAGGCAGAGATATACTCGGCTAGGAAGTCTTCATCAAACATATATCACTACCAATTTAATAAAGTTTCGAAAAAAAATATTGTTAGTATATTTGCTTGGTTGTATTCTACAAGATATTATTGCAGGGTCACTGTAGAACATGTTAGATTCCATAGAAGTGATGGATCGAAAATATACATAGTAGCTAATCTTTCATAGACTTAGTAATTGAAGACTTTCTGGTCAAGCTCGTTTCTTCGGGAGGATGTTGAAATACATCCAAATTTAATTGAGATATTTTATATATAAGAAACTATATAGAAAAATATGATTGCCATGTAATTTTGAAAAAATGTACAGTATGATTAACGCACATAATATGTTAAAGATAGCGGTTGCACCATATTAAAGTAGTCACCCGATTCGGAAATGTTTTATGTAAATGGCTTTATAATGTGGCCTAGTTTAGCTTGTTATATCGTCACGTCACAGTTATTCCTATTATAGTACTACATTAACGACAGCCGTACTAAATTGCAATGAAACAAGTTGGCCATCTTGTATGTAGGTTTATAACTGAATGGAAAACTGGTTGTTATCAGTTCTGAAGTTAATATGGCACTGTGCATTGGCGCCAGTTGCTAACTAGGTTATTTTCTGTTCTGAGAACAAACTCCGCAAACTGTGAAAATTGCGAAATATGTCTGGGTATAGTATAAATATAAAATGTGCTTATTAATCGATTTCTAATGAGGCCCACCCACTATCAGTCAGCCTGACGATATTGGCCTGTCAGTTGTTCGGAGCTGTCAAATGTTTGTTCTAACTGACAGGCCGATATCGTCAGGGGGTCTGATGAGTCGGTGGGCCCTGCAATAAGGATCCATAGGCGACATAATCGATTCGAAAAAGAGCCGTCTTTCCTGTGGACTATATGATATTGTTAACGATTCGGGTACATTAAAAAATATACATTTCTTTTATCATAAGTAGAAGGTAAAAAAACATATTTACAAGGATCTAATAAGGCTTTAAGTTAAACACGAAGCAAGTTTGTTCGGGTCATCCAATCACTTCGAAATCGTAATTTATAATCATAATCAAAAGTTTTATTCGAAGTAAACTTAGTGCATTGCATAGAAAAGTAGTAAAAATATATCCAGAAAAATCATTTTCTAAAATTTCCAAGATGGACTTATCTGATGAAATTATGAGTGATTTTCTTAATTACCCGACATTTGAAAGTGGTTTAAAACTAACCGAATACGCCTTACTTCGCTAGTTATAAACGTTATAGTATGTTTGTGAGGTTAAATGTCATTTAAAATGACCTGTTTGCCATCGATTTCTGACTCGATAATATTAATGTCGATGTCGCGATAAGACTTGTTATTACCATAACAAAGGCAACTCTAATCGCTTTATCATAACTCAATAAACATAAATTTTATCAGTAAAATAGTGCTTTATGTTCTTATCTGATGGATGACAATTTTAAATTGTTTTTTATCTTTTTTCCCACCACTTTTTATCACTATACTTTAAAAATGCTTAATGTCGAATCGGCTGATTATGACTAAGTATAAGCAACAGTTGTATATAGCTTTGATATTGTTTTCACTAAATTTATCTAAAACATGCGGCTGAAGGCTGAAGTCTGCGTGAGTACATTATACAAGTCACGAAGTATTTATTCATATATACTCATATAATGTAGATATTGCTATAGGCATTTATATAGCGCTTATATTTATGTTATTGTGGCGTTCACTACCTGAGACTATTTTTAAAGGTGAATTTATTTGCTTTTAGAACGCTTCAATTTTAACATGGCAAGTACTTACTCTTAGATGTAAACAGTTAAACGAGTATTGAAATCATATAAGGCACGTAGTACTTGCGTAAATAATAGTATATAATATTGAGCGGTATAATTAAGAATGCTTCAAATCGCACTGTATCGCTTTGCGCTGAAGGCCTGTTACCTGATAGTTCTATGGAACAACGTACTGCTTTATAAATGTATGCTAATAATCGAAATCGAAGAAGGCGGTAGATCCTTAGAACTACGGGTAATTAAGTAGTGTAAGTACAGACGAGCTGAAGCTTTCTTCACTACCGATCGTAGTGTGCATTAGTCGGCAGTATAAGTAACTAAAGTTCACAGCTCATTAGAGCGCTTCGGCACCGGACCCGCCGCGTCACCTCGAGCGGTTAGGTATTCTTTATATGAATTTGTATGGCCATGCGCTAACTGCATTAACTCGGCGTCCACTCGTCGAGGACCGCTCGAGGTGAGGCGGTGTAGGTGCCGAGACTGCCGAGGCGCTCTAATAAGCTGAGACCTGAAGTGTGAGGGACAAGCTTCACGAGCTCAAAGAATCTAAAGCGTGACAAGATCATTTCGAACACAGTCCACTTAGTAACTTCTGCTGCTGACTGCACGAAGTTTTACGTCTTCCATTGGTCAGACAAATAAGTTTACTGCCACTCCACGGCCTTGGGTGACGTATATCCTTTTAGGTACTTAGTATTTAGCGTAGTTCGTTAGATAAAACTTCAAAGTAATACCGCCAGAGCTCCCCGCTATTATTAGACACGTAGGAACCCCAAATTCCTAACTCACCGCAACACTGATAAGGGCTTGATTCATGAAATTAATTTAGTTACTCACTTCCTCTACTCGCTGACTCATTCCATTCACGGATACTCATTCAATTTGTGATGCCACTTGAGGTTGTTTCACAATTTAATTACCTATTTATTGAATGGGTGGTTCACATGTATTTTAAGTACCTAGTCTATTTAATAGTTATTTTAAGAAGCCTATGAAACATTAAGATTTATTTTAAATTTTATTTTCTCTATACTAAAGCAATTTCTTCGCTATCCATCCACACTCCGGCTTCGGCATTATGCATAGACGACTTGTGACTTCACTATAGTGTTATAGTATTCTTGATATAGTGGTCTCACTCAACCAACTGACTGAAAAAAAATTGGTGTCAAATAGAATATCATCTGTACGAGATTATCGAACAACGGAACGAGGACACTAGCGAACGACGGTGTGCGCTAGTGTTCTCCTTTTTTACACAGAACGATTACGTCGTAGTTATACCCCCTAGCCAACACACAATTCACCTGATCGCTTATCCCTTGCCTTCTTACGTTAAATTTAAAACCATCGCCTGCTTTTGACCTCCTTAACGTATCCTTGACAACTTGGTAAACTTTTTGAAGGGTGGGAAACAGGTTATTATCACGGAGTATCACCCTGATTAAATTATTCTCCCTTCAGTACTGTTTTCAACTTGTTAAGGATAAAAGTTCGCCAGACAAAACGCTCCAATATTCACCCTTCACTGCACATCTAACCTCCCATAGGCCCCATTCCGTATCATTATCCATTTTAAACAAAAGCAGTCAGATTTTTAATTATTTCTATCATGCTAGGTGGCTACCCGCATAATGCGTCAGCTGATCGAGCAGTTCTCGGCGGGCGATCTGTTCGGACGAGAGAACTACGAGTACTACGCGCGGGTCACGGGCCGGATACTGCGAGTGAAGGATGAGTGGATTTGCTCGTTCCGAGACCCGCCGCCGCCGCGGCACCGCATCGACCAGGAGGCCTACGCTAGTGAGACAATCTGTTTGTTCTATAAAGTCCGCTGGACTCAGTCCTCGAAATGGTGAGCGAGAGGCGTGTTATGTTGGTCGCCTTCTTCACGCATAATTTGGTGAATTTTCTGAATGACAAAGCAATGAGAAATGTAGAGGTAGAGGTGACTCTAGAATCAAACAAAGTGTGACAAAGAACTGTTTGTTCAACAAATAAAGGGTAAATGTACTGTCAGAAACTTAACTGGGAAATTATTTAACCTATAATATCTGTTATCTATATCTCAAGTATTTGTTAGTGTCTATGGCGTTGAAGATTTTAGATTACTGTAGGTTGTATCGCATTAAGAGTCGCCAGGACGCTCGCGTTCCCATACAAACGTAGTTTAGCTCTCATTTTAAAACGACATGCTTTAGAACCATGAAATTTGGCATGGGCATTCTAGTAGTACAGTCTATCTTGTCTATGTCGGTAATTAGTTTTCGTTGCAAAAAATTATAATACAAAGAAAATACAGCCAGATACAGATTACATACAAAACTTATTTTTGCTATATTTTCTTTGTATTACAATTTTTAGCAACGAAAACGAATTACCGACATAGATCTGTACTGCTAGAATGCCCATGCCAAATTTCGTGGTTCTAAAGCATGTCGTTTTAAAATGAGAGCTGAATTACGTTTGTATGGGGACGCGAGTTCACGCAAGCCTCCTGGCGACTCTTAACTATTTATACGGGCGAAAATATGCTAAAATAATTACACCTCTAGATAACGTATGCTTACTTTTGAAACAACTTCTCTTGAGATATGTAGTGTAAACAAACGCTAGATAACATTATTGCAGATAGTAAATTCCCTTTCTGTTATATAGAAATATAGGTTGTACTCAGAAGTATTAATGTTTACGCACATTATTACCTAACCTAATCTAACCATACCCCTGAGCAAAAATAGATTTTCATTGGAAATCAGAGGAAACGGTACGAAATAAGGTATCAAATTAGGAGGCGTTCACAGTCACATTGACATTTTGTCTTGCTGTCTTTTTGACATTATTGTCTGATGACAGTAATGACGTCATTAATCCCTTATTCGAAAAGAGATGCAGTCCCCTCTTTCGGCCTCATTTTTGGTAGAAGTACTCAGTCCGCTTTAAGCGTAAGTTCGTGACGTATGCTCTCAAAGGGCCGGTTGCACCAAACTGTCTGTGAACGTAAACGTAAACGTGAAAAAAAACTTGTATGAATAGTTTGACAGTTTTCTAGGAGATGACAGCTCCATCGCCATATTTAACGTTGATGAGTCTGTTAATTGTGCGTGTGCAACCCACCTTAAGGCTCAAAACACACCTAGCGGAATTTTGGCAGTAATGTATGGAGCTTTGTCGATGGTAGCTTGAATTTGTCTATGGCCTCCATAATTTTAATTTATATATTTATTTTGTACAATATAGAAACTTTATTTCTGGAATAAATAATTTTCATTTCATTTCATTTCATACATTTCTGCCTCCATTCCGCTAGGTGTGTTTTGACCCTAAATCTTGTAGATTACATTTCAATCATTTGCCGGTGTCTCATTAAGCTGAAATTTGCTATGAAAAATGAAAAAATATTTATTTCCTTATTAAGCTTACTCTACAAATTGCCATCAGTGGCTGGGACTTCCTTTTAGGTGAATAAACCTGTATCAGGATGCCCCGCTCCTCTACAAATAACAGTCTTCTTATTTTAGGAAATAATGTAGGTATACATGAAAAGTTACTTATTTTTTATTTATAACCTAATTATAATATAAATTAATAATTAGGCTATACTTTCGTAATTTACATGACAATGCTATCTACTAGGTAAAGTCAGCAATAAAAGTGTGTACAGTCAAGGAATTTGATTCGCGTACCGTTTCGTTGATTTATTGCTTGAAATGTCGGAATATCATAAGGCTTATATTTCTTTAAGCAAGCGAAGAAACATAGCCCTTAGTACTATTAATTGTCATCAGTAATTTAGACTTAAGACGGTACGCGAATCAAATTCCTTGACTGTACCAAACATATCTTGGGAGTTACTTGTTTAAAGTATCTTTAAATTTATTTTGTTACAGGACAATTATCACTGGAAGCCGAGAAGACGTGGCTGCAATGCGAATGCGATCGCTGGGGAAATAAATTCAATTTAGAAGGTACAATTCAAATTTATGTAAACATGCTGATAACGTACAGAACTCGTGGATAAGCTTTACGTAAATATTTATTCATGTGCCATGACCATGACTACTTCCGATGTCGATTATTACGCTACTCAGCTCGGTACGTTGATATGTTATTATTGGGATGATGGTACCATTGTTGAACTACAGATACTTACTAAATTTACACTTTTAAAATTTATGTTAAGTTATGGTGTTTCACAACGACAATTTAGGCGGCTATCACACTGCTGCTAAAGTTCTGCAGTGTGATAGCCGCCGCATGCGGTGACGATGAGCGCCAGTGTGATAAACGCGTAATATTTTAGTTTTGTTGTTGCATTTATATTTTATGTTATATCTAAGTGCTGTGTATTTTAGCAACCAATCATCGTCAATCATGTGCCAATTTAGTCAAATATGAATAGCAGTCCACCAGTTCTGTATCTATTCTGTTAGGCTCAAAACACACCTAGCGGAATGGAGGCAGTCATGTATGGAGCTTTGTCGATGGTAGCTTAAATTTGTCTATGGCCTCCATACATTACTGCCTCCATTCCACTAGGTGTGATTTGAGCCTTATAAAAATAAAGTAAGATTTTCATAAAACGCATCGCGTCGGAGCGCAATTTTACGAAGATTGAACTACCTTTAATCTCAAGAATCCGATAGCTGCAATTATTTTTTACAAAGAGTAGTGTAACTTAGAATCGACCGTTTTATATTAGTAATTCTGTATGTTTGTTACAGTAGTCTATGTCTCGAAACTATAGTTTACGCTTCGACTAGTCGCATTTTATGTTAATTTTACTCTTGTAAATCTTTCGCAGGTCGTCTGAATGTGTCTGAAAATCCTAAAAGCTATTAAAACTAGTCAAGTACCTTTACCTAGTCAATATTGTAATATATTTGGTGAGTTCAAATTGTGAATGAGTAAAATTGATAACTTACGTATGTGTAGGTAAATTAATATATTTTTAATTGGGTAATGGGTTGGTGGCACTAGTGATGTTATTCATTATGTAGAAATCACCAATGAAATGGATGAAGTTATATGAAAAAGATTGAACTAAGATTCAGTAGCAAAAGTTTTAGTTTAGGGACACCACACCTGAGCTTAATTAAGAAAATTCATAGACAAAATGTTTAGGTTTTTCTATGGTTGCTTAAATTTGTCTATAGCCTCCATACAAATAACCAGGTACCATAGACAAATTTAAGCATTTTCTCTGTGAATTTTTTTAATTCAGCTCAGGTGTGTGGTGTACCTTAGACACAAAAAGTAGTATTTCCTTTCGAAAGTCGAAACCCTCAATGTAGATATTCAAGATTAAAGTTTTAAGTAGTTCGACGACTTTTCTTATAACTTATATTCTATTCTGATCAGTCACAAATCACGTCTTACTAATGTTGGGAACATAATAATTAGTCATAAAAATCATCCCAGTTTACTTAAGGTTATAATAATCATTGACACACGTATCATGATGTCGATATAGTTATTACTAATTATACTTACAAGGAAGGGTACCCAACTGTCCGACTCCGATTTGATTTATTTTGATATATGTTATAGAGTAGTCTAAAATAACCGACACGTAATTTTTTTAGCAGCCCAAACTCAACCTATCGGGAGATATTGTCCCCCAGAGTACTAAAAAATGGCGAAACCATCTAACTTCGGAAGAGAGTTTTGTTCAAGCAAACTGCTCGTTAATTACTATTTAGTTTTAATATATGTTGGAGATTATGAAAAAAATAATGGACACGTGTTTTGCTATTTCGGCTCAAAACCAATATTTTACAAAAAAACACACTTAAAAGTTGTACATACTTTTCACAGTTTCACTCACTCACTCACTTTGATTGTTTCCCCGCGCACCACAGCTGCTCCGCCGTCGCCGTCGCCCCGTGTAAGACCGCACAGTGAGTGAGTGAGTGAAACGGTGAAAAGTATTAACAACTTTTAAGTGTGTTTTTTTGAAAAAATTTGGTTTTGAGCCAAAATAGCAAAACACGTGTCCATTATTTTTTCAAGTTCTCCAACATATATTAAAACTAAATAGTAATTAACGAGCAGTTTGCTTGAACAAAACTATCTTCCGAAGTTAGATGGTTTCGCCATTTTTTAGTACTTTGGATAGGTTGAGTATAGGTTGAGTCTCCCGATAGGTTGAGTTTGGGCAGCTAAAAAAAATTACGTCTCGGTTATTTTAGACTACTCTATAGCCGCGTATCCACTAGAGGCAAACTCAGGTTGAGCAGCCTCAACTTGAAGCAAACAGCCTCAGTGTGAGGCTGCTCGCTCTGAGGCAAGGGCTTGAGCACGTTGCGGATCAGCTCGAGGCGAGTCGCCTCAGCTTGATCCAGTTCAATATAATTTTATCAGCTTAATAGCAGTTTCGTTGTCCATTGCGATCCGAGGCGACACGCCCGTCTCCATCAAATGCACGGCTCGGACTGAGGCTCCTTTGAGCACGGCAAAAAAACCGACAAAATATGGCTCGGCTCGCGGCAACGAATTTGCCTCGTGCCGCGGCGTGCCTCAGGTTGAGGCAGCGTCTCCACTTGCGCGGCCTCGGAGTGAGGCAGCCACTCGACCTGAGGCTGCCTCTAGTGGATACGCGGCTTTTAACATATATCAAAATAAATCAAATCGGAGTCGGACAGTTGGGTACCCTTCCTTGTTAGTAGATAGTGACACATGCATTCACATAACATTGAGCTGAAATTGAATTGCCGTTAACAAACAAAACAGAAAAGATCGTGCAATAGTTCTAATAAAATAACAAACATTACAATCGCAATCACAGTAGTTATCTAATGAACAAATGAGCGCATTTCCGGCTAGTGCCATGTTTGCCGACAACAGTCCATGGGGAGCGAAAGGTCAGAAATGAATGTCACGAATTATGCTTTGCACTAAATGAAGAATGAAGAAAATAAATGTGACGTAAACCCGGAAATGTCATGTTCTTAATTTTCGATACTTGATAATGTTGACCAATGAGATTTCACGTTATCGTTGTTAATCGGAAGTCGTGTAAAATTTGTTGATTTTTTTATCTATATCAGGTTAATTATTTTAGGATGTGCCTTAACCAAATTGGTAACATAGAACATTTTATGAGGAAAAAAATCGGATACCGATATGGTATATCGATGCTTGGACCGATTGTGTCGATCATTACTCAAAACTAAAGACTAGCCCGCTCGCGAATATGTACCTACTTTATTTATTTTTTATTCTGATAAATATTTGATATATCAATTCCTTCATATGACAAATTGCAGCTCTGTGACAGTCGAACATGGATCTTACGAAAATGTATCCTTATTAACCTTTTGAACACCAAGCATCGGACGGAAAAATCGTGCACTCAGCGCCAGCGCGTGCGAGCGCGCAAGGCAAACAGGTTATATTTTGGACGTGATATCACGTCCTGGCGCTAACGGCACGACTTTCCGTGCGAGTGATATAACGGCTTTGGCGGTCAAAGGGTTAACGATCACCTGTATACATTGTCAGGTTTAACAAAATCCGAAGAGTGTCAGTCAATGCCGGCCCTGATGGGTGTCGTAGGCGGCAGCGCGGCTGGCGGCGTGCTTGGGCTCGGCATCATTCCAGAACATTCGCTACTAGACTCCTGCACCAGGCTGTCCATCTCGCTCGAGGAGAGCGTGTTCAAGGTACGTGCGACGGGTACGGCACGAGGGCTCGGCATCATTCCAGAACATTCGCTACTAGACTCCTGCACAAGGCTGTCCATCTCGCTCGAGGAGAGCGTGTTCAAGGTACGTGCGACGGGGACAGCACGAGGGCTCGGCATCATTCCAGAACATTCGCTACTAGACTCCTGCACCAGGCTGTCCTTCTCGTTCGAGGACAGTGTGTTTAAAGTACGTGCGACGAGGACGGCACGATAGAGAAGGCCTTATAATTGTTGGTCCGTATTATAATCTCAAGTGCGCAAGTACAATAATATACACTCTGTCTTCCCCTCTAAGAGACCAACCGACTGAATTATGTAGGCTAGTTACGGTATGCTATCAGCCATTTTGAAACGTGTTCTCAAATTAGTCGCGCTGTGTTCATTCTATCCTTCTTTGGCGCAAGTGAATGTTCGTTCTCTAGTTAACCCTTGCTTTGAGGTTTTTCATAAACTCTTTATCTGGTAAGTTTTTAATAGTAATTTCACACTGGAACGAACTGTGCAGGTGTCGGTGAGTTCATCATCGCAGTCGTCCCGCAGCAACTCCAGCCCGCACATGACGCTCGACGAGCTGCGCGCCATCAACAAGTACGCGGAGAGCACCAAGAGCCTCTCCTACCTACCCCAGGTACGTTCACTTGTACCGAGTAACAAGTGTGTCATATTCATCTACCAGAAGAGATCTTAAAGGCTGGCGTTCACTGAGGCGCGCCGAGTCTAGTCGAAATGCGTATTAGCCGCAGAAATTCGCCTGACGAGCAATGCGCGCGAGATTCGAATCGGCGCGCCGCGGCTCTTCGTCAATGGACGCAGTTGCATAGAAAATATAGGGAGGCAAATTATTGCGATTCGATTCGACTCGGCGAGTCTAGTGGACGCCAGCCTGGCTCCGTCAAACATGCGCGTTTTACGAGTGGGCCGCGAGTTCAGCCTGATCTCGGCCTCGCAGTCACAACAGCGCGCGTAGCAAGCGATCAGTATGAACGTAGAAAGAGAGAGCTCGGCGACGCGCGCTTTGTGCCGGCGCCGCTCACATTCATAGTCGCTAGCCCCAAGTCTAACTGGCGACTGAGGTCATAACTGTTGCTGCTGCCGTGCAACTAGACAAGTTTTATGACCTCCGCCGTCAGTTTTGCTGATAATTTAGGCGCCACTCTAATTGCGCCCCGTTAGCGAAATGCGCATGTTTGACGATGCATTTAGGTGCGTCTAGGACCGGCAAATGCACCGTTAGGCCATGATCGCATTTTATAACACTACAATTTAACTGTTTTTCCCCTCTAATCAATATGGCTATTAGAGACACGAAAATAGCGGTATTTAACTTGTAGCTTCATAAAACGCGATCCTGTGTGTTACACTTGCAAATTTTGCTTACTTAACTAGGGACTTAGCCCGGGCGCACACAGAAGGCGGTCACCGGAGTTCTGCGTCCGCGTTCCATTAGACTTATATGGAACGCGAACGCAGAACTCCGGTGACCGCCTTCTGTGTGCGCCCGGGCTTAGCTTTATTAGCTAGAATGAGATAGATATACTGTTGTGTCCCTACCACGTAAGTACAATTCACAAGTGCATTTGCGAATGGTGCGCTAGCAATGCATTTTGCCAGATCTTTATAAAATTTGAAATACGATATGTGGTTTATATAACGCTCATAAGCTGAACGTTAAGACACTTGCTATCTCATTCATGAGACTGCACGTGTCTTAAAAACAATAATTGTAATAAACGTTAGTTTAAGTACAGCTGAAGACTAGAAAACGTAATTTCACGTAATTAAAAAAAGAACTACGTCGTCAATCATAATTATTATAAAATGTCTAAAGCTCATTGTCTTATGGTAAAATATTTGAAATATTTCTCTCCATGTATAAAGTATGTGTTTGGGTTCTAGCGCTCACGAAAGGACTTTTTCTTTAAGTGATGGTGAAGATTTCTCTCAATTCACCCGTAGCCACTGTCCACTGTTCCTGACAAATACTGTCGTACTTGTTCTGTCTTGTCGTGTACCTAACTCCGGGGCCACACTACGTTCTGTCAAGTACAAACAAAAACACACTTAACTGTACATCGCTGGACCTTATTACAAAAGGCATAAGGTCCACCAATGGGCAGTCAACAGTGTGGGCGATGGTACACTCGTACACGCTCGCTATTCACCGGGTACGCGCGAAATACACGTGCGTTTACCCGTGGTCAAGCCTTTGTCACACATGAGCACTATACCGACGGGGCGTGAGCGCGGCGCGACACCGTTGTGCCTAATGTGACGCCATAAGGAATACTTTTGGACGTCAGCGCCACGCTCATGCCACGCCGGCATCGCGCTGATGTGTGGGACAAAGCCAATTTGCCTTAAGACATCCATTTGCACATTTTCCATCAGTACGTTCGTTCGGTACTTCTGTGGTATTTTTGTTTTAGAATTTGGCATGACATTAGTTTTTATCCTAACAGTTTTGATACAATAACAATAGTATGTCCATAACGAAGTTATAAAACTTGCCAGAACGTATCTGCTGCTGGGTTTGCGTACTCGATACTCTCAACAAATGAACCATTCATAGAAGTTTCATTAAATATCGTCATTCATAACCTCATTAGTTAGCAAGTAATGCCAGTCCTATGTACGGTATAGATGTCTGATGCCTGAGCTCTATCTGTGGTTCATTTTCACCTCTCAACTGCATGATTGATTTGGTTTTCTGTGGACTTAGGACGATCTGTGCTGCCCTCTTAGAATTGTTTTAGTTTGACTTGGACCTTCGGAGATCTTCTAAATTGACACAAAGCTTGATAGAGTTGTGCGCACAGCGGTGTGCGTGTATATAACGCAGAGCAAAGTGTGCGAAACGCGTCAGACATGTGCGTTAAAACCGATATTCTATTATAATATACACCGCTTTTATATGTTTCGAATGCCGCCGATAATCTATGTGGCTGTAGCTACAGAGCAAGCGAATATTAGGGTAAAAATGTCACGTTATTGTATTACGTATTTATTATTTTGGTGTGCAGGATATCTAACGTCATTCCCGTTTTTGTCACTAATATAGTAGAAGGTTTATTAGTACTAACTGCACTAACGTTCTCGTTTCATGTTAACATATTAACGACATCACAATGTCATCCCGGGGTAGGTTTAACTTGTCCATAAATTTTCTTACATTTGGAGTCCTTCGAGCCGGATTTATGTGTAACACAAGGCGATACATTTTAGAGCCAAACTATAGTTTCCATATCGGTATGAAAAGATACGGCAACTATGTGGGCATCGCGAGAGTCCCCTCGTTGATGGCCGTCGGTGACGCTTGGGTTGTGGTAGGTCCACGAGCGGCAGCGGGCGCGGATGCGCACGCGCTCCGAGTGGTTCCTCCAGCCGGCGGCGTCGCTGGACGCGGCGCGCGCGCGCACCGGTACGCCCCCGCCCCCGCCTCCGCTGGCGCCTGTGCCACACCCCGTCCGCGGCCGCTGCGGCGACCGCCAAGAGAGCACGGCCCTATACGTGCTTGTTGCCTGCCTAGAGTTTTTGTTTTGACGCGCACCGGTACTGTGATTATGTGTTCGTTTGCTTCGGTGCGGTTGGACTAACAGCGCGGTTGGGGTTGCGTTCTTATTCGTACATATAAAGTTACAAAAACAGAAAAGCACAAACTTCTCTTACATGGATTTGGAGCGCCTTTGATTAGTGGTAGTGACTGTAAGGTGGTTCAAGGTATCAGTTGTAGAATATAAGGCAGTGTTATAAGTGAGCACCCACTAGACCCGGCGAGGTATAGAAGAAGATCAAAAGTAAGACCAATAAGAAATATACGCGAAATTGACAAGCGCGAACTGGCCTGGTTGGATACTCACTTATAAATTGTGCCGGGTGTTGGCCTTGTGCTAAGACAATGCGGAATAAATAGAATAGCATTTTGCCACCTTTATTACCTTAACCTTTGGTCTCCGGTAGGCTCCGTATACCTACAGCGCCACGTTCTATTAGAAATCAGCATCATTTATTTAAAACGTGACGTTGTAAGCAGCGTCGAGCGTCAATCGGAGACCACACCCTTAGTAAAGAATGAGAACGCGAATCCCGACCCCACGTCGGTATGTCTCAGGCTCGCTTGTCCCGCTTTCGGCTTTTGACGTCACGTCACGTTTGCTTTCCCGTTTCACCGCACGACACTTCATGTGCATGCCTTCTTTGTTCACTATCGTTTGTTTTTGATGGTTGTGTTATGAAACTTATGAATACACATGCATTTGTTTGTTACAACGTATTTGATTAGTACATATCGTAGAATGTATGACTAATAAATATAGTTTTAAGATGTTAGTGTGTTGTTTATTACTTGTTTCAAGAAGTTTTTTTCATAGCCAATGCGGTTAAAATTGTTATTTCGCGTCGCATTCAAAGCCTATAAAGCAAAATATTGTATATGATTTTAAGCTAACGGTACATGGTCATTAACATTACAAAAACTATTTAAAACGGGATATTTCCCATGTGAGTTTTTTATTGTGAGCTTCCGATATTTCGGCACAGTTGCATGCGCCAATATCACGGAGTAACTGAAGTTGCTGCGAGTGTCAGTTGTGAAAATATTGTACCTTAAGATTTTTTTTTGTCTATAAACAGTTAGGTTAGATTTCAGGTTTATTTATTCTATAGTACTTACTCCGGTTGCCCTATGTGATATGATGTGCCTGGTAAACTGACGTTAAGTATTGATAAGACAATGTACCATGAATTATGAACCCGCAAATTGACAAAAGCATTTTATTTAAAGGAATTAGGTAGGTAATTTTGATATGGAAATATTTGTACATTGCACATGCACAAGTACTCACCTGTACGATAACATGCGTAAAATGTCTAAAGAGATGTTCAAACCTCTAAAAAGAAAGACTATATACTAGGTATAAGTACAGTCAGCAGCAGAAGTTGCTACGCGGGTGAGGTGGTCAAAATGATCGTGACTCTTGTTGTCTTGACAAAAGTCGTGTCAAGTTCAATTTGAACACCTCACCCGCCTAGATACTTCTGTTGCTGACTGTACGTAAAACGTTTTAAAAAATAGATTTAAGTCACAGTGAGAATGTGAAATGCAATATGAAAAAAAAGAAAAACTACATAGGCTGGGAACGTAAAGCATTTGTCAGTTGTGTCTGATCAGGATCACGGCATGCTTCGTATCGATGTTGTGTGAGCACAGTTCAGTCACGGCACGAGCCACCGTCATTCAGAATAGTCATTGCATTATAGTCATAGCCACGATTGCCATGCTCATGAGTTGCTTATGTTTTACCAGGCCGTAGGTATGTTTGAAGGATATTGTCCTTTCTACAATTTTAATTTAATTTTTAGTACTACAACCAATTTTTATTTTTATTCTGATTTTTTTTGTATTCTACAACTAGAAAGCAACCAAACGTAGATGTAGGAGTTTATTTCGCTTTTTATATGTTAGAAAAAAAAGATGAAATGAGCTATTATTGACTTATTTACTGTATAGTTGACGTCGAAGATATGTTTACACCTTATTCCCTTGCAATAAGATTCAAAAGTGTAAATATATCTTCGACTGTACAGCAATGTACCGTGAAGTAATGCTGTCTTTTAATAAGATTCTTTTGCTTTTTATCTTATGCTAAGAGACTAGAATATAGGTCCCGTAGAGATTTGAAATAGTAAAACTCTGTGAAGTAGCAAAAAGGTGAAAAAAGGGTATACTTAATTGCTTAAGGCATTATCGACTGGTCAAACTTTGAGTAACAATGTTTTGATTTTTAAAAAAATCTGATGTTATTCTGTTACAACTCTCTACCCGACCCATCTAAAGACCAGTTTACATGTGAACCCTCTCGTAGGTGGCGAACGTCGCAGCTCGCGGCGGCGGTCCCGGCGCGCTCGTCTGTGCGCGGGCGGCGCCGCGTGCCGCGCGCTCACGCACTCCGACACTGAGGTCCCGCTCGCTCTCCAGCCTCGTAAAATAACCGCATGACGTGAAATCACGGTCGACGTCACGTACCTGGGAGTGCCTACGCCGAAGCGCGCCACGGAACCTGATCTGAGACTTCTTGTTAGCTATCTTAGTCTTCGGCCTCGCAGTGATCGATTGTCGCTCCCTTAAACACTTAACGCGGACTTTAGTTACACTGAGTCGACAGACTCTTGAGTTTCTGGTTGCTCTCCGGCCTCTTAAAATAACCGCATGACGTGAAATCACGGTCGACGTCACGTACCTGGGAGTGCCTGCGCCGAAGCGCGCCACGGAATCTGAGATTTCTTGTTAGCTATCTTAGCCGTCGGCCTCGCAGTGATCGACTGTCGCTCCCTTAAACACAACGCGAACTTTAGTTAAGAGTGAGTCGACCGAAACTGAGTTTCCGATCACACTCCAGATCTCCCTTGAGCCAGTAAAAAAACCTCCCGACGCGAAATCAATGTGACCATCGAATAGCTTTCTAAAGATAAACGGCGTTATATAAAATTAGACTAGTTTCGTCAGCGACTGAATTCCTGCGTGAGCTCTCTTGATGTGAGATCACAGTAGAGACAGTATACTTTAAAGTAGGCACTTACACTAAAGCGCATTACAGTACCAGACCCCCAGACTTAACTACTTGTATTCTTGGGCCTCGCAACTGATCAACTGTCGCTTACTCAAGTCTGCTTAAATAACTGACTGAAGCGAGATCATAGTTGATATTATCTTGATCGAAGCACTCCAGATTTATAGCTACATACGTACTATAGTTATGTCTTTTAGGCGTCTTATAGATTCGATCTTACGTCTCCATAATATTTATAAAAATGTAACTGTTTCATTGAACCACAGGTAAGGTTAGTATTGTCTCTTCGGCCTCGAGCCTCGCGGATGCCGCCTGCAATTTGCAAAGAGGTGACTTTGTTCCAAGCCGTAACCGATAGCAAAAACGTGCATCAACTTCCAAACTTCAAACACACAGCACTTTAACTCCATCGATGGATTTAAGTGCTAACTTCACAGCATTTTAAAGTTTACTTCACTCACTCATAAATGAAACCCTACCATAATACAGTCAGTTTGTAATAGATAGTATTTTGTGTTAGTTTTGATATTGCATTTTTTACGAAGACTAGCATGCTGTTTTCCTAATTTTATTTGCATGACGAAAAAGCTATATAGGATATGTATGCGTCACACCTAAACATTCGTTATATGTGGTGAGCCGCATTGTAAACCTTGGAAGTCTCATATGATCTGTCCCTTAATTAAAACATAAAAAAATACAACTATAGTCTTTAAAAATTAACTGAACGATTTTACCGTAAGCAAGGCAATATTAGATTCTGTTGCCTTCGATTTTTCAACATTTACTATGTAGTCTTAGTTCTCTAGTGCTGCTGCGTTGGTTTTAAAGGTATAAAAAATATATTATCGAATTTATTGTGAGAATTGATCGCTTAGTTATTGCCTAGTGGGTCAGTTTGTTTGGAGAAAGATTAGATTTTTAATTGACTAACTACTTGGATATCACAATGTTTCATACATTCCTGTATATATAACGTAGATATATTACAGATTAGACATTGTATAACGCAAAATAATTTTGCATTTTTATTTCTATGAACATGGTAAATTTCGAACAAAATATTGTATTTGCTATCGTTACATTTTATTTCATATTTTGTTCCACCTCATTCATCAATGAGTCATTCGATCGCGAGTTTTGTTCATATTTGTTCTATTCCAATATACATAGTTCCCTAGTCTGTGAACTTTGGTTGTATCAAAAATTAATTTGGTAGCGTTGTAATTTATAGTATCTATTCGCCAAACTTTGAGCCAGACGCAAAAGACTGAATTTTTTAGTAATAATTTTGATACTTTTACAAAATCCCTTCATTAAACATTACACGTACCTAATGATTCGACAAGTACCTCCTGATTACAATTTTATTAATGAATAGTACAAATTGAGTTTGTTTTCCGGAACGACACGAGTGTTTTTATTAAAAATTCTTCATTGCAAAGTGAGGTGCTAGGAGGATTGTGAAATTTTATATAGTAGGTCTTGTGTGTATCAGCAGACAATGGCGCTTATCAGCGGCATAAAACATTCGATCCTCTCCTACCTAACCCTTTAGACTCTAAATAAAAAAATAAGTTGAAAGCTATAACGGACATACAGCTTCGTATGCAGTACATAAATGGTTAGTTGATAGAAAGGGAAACATGTTTATGTCAGTGATAAACCCTAAGGGTCATGTAAACCTATAGCTAGATATCTGTTATTCAAATTATGCTGGCGTTACTATTTTTTTACTTTATAAAAGAATCTTAAAATTATTGTTATGCACATTGATTCGCACAGGATGTGTTAGTTATATTATATATAACATATATTTAAGACTGTTTAGGTTAGTTTATTCAATGCAAGTCAAAAGACATGTAATTGTTTAAAATTATGAGACTAAACTTCAGAACATGATCTGATTGCTTCAATATTATTTAGTTTAAAATCTTAGAAGACAGCAATTTACGTTTTATACATATTTAAGTACGTGTTAAGCAGTTTAATCCTGTTTTATTTTTGTTTGATCAAATTATCACTCATCGTTTCAATATCATCAATTATTGATATATATACGTATGCGTAATATAGCATTGCGCGTGTTATATAACGAATATTAAACATATTGGTGGTATATTTTGTGTGATACCTGTTGTCCCGTGGCCATACTGTAGTGGGAGGGGCGTAGTGTTCCGAATACTGCTAGAAGGTTGTTCGTTAGCCTACTTAGATGTGTATGTTATAAAGTTTAAGATATATGAAGAATATGAAGATTCCTGTGTTCATTGAGTAGTGATAGGGAAGCAAATGTCGTAGCTTGTGTCGTGGAGTCCGACAGCAACACACTTAGCCTGTCGTTCCACTGAGACGTGCGGAATGAACTAATAGCATCATCCGCCGCGTCAGTGGAAAGGCAGGCTTACTGACTGGTAACCTTAAACATTATCTAACTAGGGAGACATAATAGGGATAGTGTGTTGCTGTTGGTACTTGCAGCTATTGCTACCGAGAACGGACTTTACGAAATAGTATATACAGGCCGTGGTAGCAATAGCAAAAACGTTCTTTTATAAATTAACCATTAGCGTATTACTTTATGATTCAATGCGTCCTATTTTTTTTAGATAAAATTATATTTCTCATGTTTAACATAGCTATATTCTACTAAGTATTTTGTACAATAAAGTATAAGTTGCTCTAAAATGTAGATAGATTATTTTTGATTTTATAAGACTGTTTATGTTATTACTTATATAATTTATTAATGGCACTCGAATACCTGAATGTCAGATCATTCCACCGACTTAAGTATTTTCAACAACACCAGTTGCATTTGAGTATTATAATCTTTTCTCATTAACTTTTGTAAAAGATCTCAGAGCTTTAACAAAATAATAACAGTGTTACTATTAAATTAAAAAGCATTTCTGTATTATATTTTTATTACTAAACTTAACGCAAATTTATAAACTTTCTTTGACATTATAAAATGTATTTTCTGAAATTTAATGGAATCCAGTTTAATATTGATTCCTGATAGTATTAAAGATGGTATTTCGCTTATTAATTTCAGTTGTCATTGTTACATTATTTGCACATTTTCTACACAAATTATAAAGAAATTACACGAAATAAAAATAACAAATTAAAATTAGGCATTTTATTTATTTATCTCATCGATCGCTGTAACCAATATATACTGTATCTTTTTTACAGAAGTCCAGTCATATGTATAAAATTATATCAGTGCTTGACAGTCGCACTTGGCATCTAACAAATGTTACCCTCGAATCGTGATATCTTTGACCAATTCACCGTTGACATAGACCTGCAAGATATTCCTATCATCGGCCAGATGCACGAACATCTGCAGCAGACTTGCCACTCGTTCGTCATGTGTGGCGTCCACCGAGTAGTCGTGCCGGTCAATGTTGCCCGCGTACACGTCTACTAGAAGAGCGTCCAGTTCCTTGCCCACTTGGAAGTTGCCGATCTTGTCGTCCAGGTTGAGAGCTGTAGAGTGGAACGTATTGGCAGACACTAAACAGCCACAGTCTAAAAACTTTTTTTAAAGCTTAAGTCTGAAGCGCCATCTGCACGAGAGCAACGTAAAGATATAAAAATAGTAGGAAAAAATAACATTGTACTCGTTACTAGGTGTTGCTGCGAGGCAATGTCATTTATTCCTACTATTTAATATTTATATATCTTTAGGTTGCTCTTGTGCAGTTGTCGCGCGACTCTCCATACTTCAGGAGCGACACGTGAGCGACACGAAGTATGCAGTCGCACGCGACAATGCATGTTATGAAATGGTAAGCGACCTATAGTAGACACAGTAACTTAACCTTTTGAACGCCAAGCATTGGACGAAAAAATCGTGCCAGCAGCGACAGCGCGCAAGGCAAACCGGTTATATTTTGGACGTGATATCAGGAGTTCGATTTTTGAATCTCACCGGGTGACTTATTTCGTACTAAATAGTCATCGGCTGCATACAAAAAAAGGCACCGGTGAGATTCAAAAATCGAACTCCAGGTCCTGGCGCTGAGGGCATAACTTTCCGTGCGCGTGATTTGTCGGCTTTGGCGGTCAAAGAATTAATTAGAACCATGGAAATACTTTACCATGGTTCATAGCTTTACGCATCTCATTCTACCATCCGTAGTTACTACATTGAAACTTGAAACGCGTAAAGCAATCAAATTTAATATTGTTGAGACAAGTGTGACAGCTAAAGTAGATGGCGCCATACGATTTCTGGTAATTGAAGGATTACCAAACTACAAAGTCTACTTACAGAATACTTTTTAAGGAATGTTATTGTGCATGAACTAGTCAATCAATACCAAACTGAGTATATGTTTACCTTCAGCGCCTCCCATAGTAGCCAAATAGAACGCTTCCTTCCAGTCCATGCCATTCACGTCGTCTCCCGCCATCAGGTCCAGATGCGTGGCCACGTCCATGCTCCTGCGCATAGCGTCGAGTATCGATGCGCTGTCGCCGCCGGACACATCTGTAGAAGATCCTTATTGGCATATACGTAAGGTTCAAATAGCATTACGTGTTTGAGTTTGACATGATGACATCTCGCCCTAGTCACGTAAGTTAACAAGTGGTACTAACATAGCAGGACCTATAGTGGGGAAGGCAAAGGTTTTTCCAGATGGCGCTAGCATGGGTTTTAACTGTCATTAGTTTTATTCTATGGAATTTGGTGTTAATCCGGGCCAGAAAAAACAAGAATATGATGACACTATTGGTTAGGGTGGACAGCTAAATCCTATGCTGGAACCATCTGTAAATTCGATTGGCAAATTAAATTCCAACACATAGTATCACCAGCACGGCACGCGGTTAATACGAAAGGACATGAGTGGCAACCCTGAGACATTGGAGTGCCGAGATGTCGAGCGTAATGCAGTTGATAGAGAACTAGAATCTAGATACACTAAACTAAAATTCACAAACCTACGGACTAAATTGACAAATGACTGACAGGTAAAATGATACCAGAAACAGCAAAATAAAAATAGTGAAGGGTATATGTCGATAACAATATATCGACAAGTTGTAAAGCATAAATAACAGACTAGTTTTAATCAAAAATATATATATTAGTTTCAAATAAGAGGTACAAATCTTGGTTTGTTCGATTTTCGAGGTAGTGTATGGATAATTATACTCACTGAATATACCCACTTTTTTTGTTAAAATGATGTTTTAATATATATTATTTGATAAATAAAATATTATTGGATTACATGACGTCTTGTTTTTATTTTAATTTTAGTTAGAGGTAATTTCATATTAGATTGTTATCTAGCCAGTTCAGCTGAACTATAATTGTTGGCAGAACTTCTTAATCTTAAATGATATATTTTACCATAGAAAACAGTAATGCCAACATAATGTAACAATATGGATTACCTACGTAACAAGATGGATTTGTTGGGAATTTGAAAGAACAACAACTTTATTAATTAATTTAATTAAATGTATGTATTCAATAAACTAATTTTAAAATTATTGTTGGTTTGAAATTAAAATTTTATCTCTAATTAGGGGTCTACAGATCTTTTGATCTGTCGAAATCACTGGAAAAAGTTGGTATATAGATTAGCCGATCAAATTGCCAGTTTTATGGTCCCGTCCCCTTAACCTACGATTTAACAATAGTTTTAATATCGATGAGAACGACACTGGCCAAACTGTGGCAACACTTGTTCATACTTAGTTGTCAATTTGGTCCGTAGGTTTGTGGATTTTAGTTTAACAAAAGTGTTTCCTGCTAGTATTGTACCTGTCCCCAACCCCACTCGCAGACCGCGCTGGCGGTATTTACGCACAGGGCACAGCCCGGAGCGCAGCCGCGTGTTGGACGCGGGGCAATGCGCTAGTGACACCCCTCGCGCCGCTAGCAGCGACATCTCTGCTTCCGTTAGGTGAACTGCGTGCGCCATGATGCACTGGAATTAAAAATGCGACTGTAGAAAATATTTTGGGCTGCATTGCCCTTCTCTAGTGTTGTGAAAATCTATCTTCACTAAAAATCTAGTTTTTAATTATAGTGTTTTCATGCAAGATGTCACTATTAACCTTAAGCAAGCCAAACTAGCGACAATGATTTGAATGGTTGTACCTAAAGTAAAACAGTAAGTAACTTGACCTCTCTCCCAGTCTTGAGTTGTCAAAACTTAAATGTAGATTAGTTTAATATAGCTATAATTAATTACCTTGTTATTGAGTATTTGACTTTTGTCATATACATCCCCATAACTTGTACAAGACGGGTACATTTCCAACACATATTCTATTTCCTTTAGGTTCTCAGATATGTGACTCTGAAACAGTAACATTATTAGCCAAAAAATCTTTATGCAGACAAATATTCAGTTACTAAATTATGTATTTTTTTAAATTCTACTTGATGTTACGTTAGGCTATTACGTTCATATGTCTGGATTTGCCATTTTCAAAGCATAGCCAATAATGTTTTTTTACGATTCCAGCGCCACCTATAACTTCGCGCGTTTGTCTCATTACATAATAGCAGATAATAGTATGTGTGTTTAGCATGCACTATCAAGGTGGACAATAGTAATTAATAGTTTTATCATAAAAACCAACCGACCTGTATCCTGCAGTCATATTTCTTGGCTATCTTTGCCAGACCAGTCATCAGAGACCCGTCGCAGCTCACTGCAAACCTTGGGGTTATAACAGGCTGCACTAAATCATTCTGAAAATAAAAGATTAGACTATGGTGGCCGATTTTGACTTCTAAAGCTGTGACATATACATTTATATATGATTTTAAGCTAACATGGTCATTAACATTACAAAAACTATTTGAAACGGGATATTTACCATGTGAGTTTTTTATTATGAGCTTCCGATATTTCGGCACAGTTGCATGTGCCATTATCACGGAGTAACTCCGTGATATTATTACTCCGTGATAATGGCGCATGCAACTGTGCCGAAATATCGGAAGCTCATAATAAAAAACTCACATGGTAAATATCCCGTTTTAAATAGTTTTTGTAACATATACATTTATAGAACAGGACCCTTCAAAACGAGCATGGTATAGCTACTGACCTTATAAGACAAAATAGTTTGCACAAACTTCTCCACTTGGTCCAACTCAGCAGCGGTATCCCCATTATAATACCCAGCATCATTCTTGAGGTTCATGCTGACTTTCCCTACGAGTGCTCTCTGTTTGTGTTTCAGCACAGTCTTCGCCAGCTCAATCGTTCCTTCGAGATGTATAGAGCCAAAGTAACAGGCAGTTGTGGTGCCATTGGTTACAAGTCTTTGCTGGAATTATGGTAAGAGTTTAATAAATAGGAATAAAGTTAATTTCTATTAAAACTTTGAACATTCAAAAAAGTTTGTCAGGGAACTTTATATTATTATTGCATTTATTCTGCGGCAGTAATTAAATTTATATGGTAGTACTGAACACACATTCAGGTGTAAATAAATCGATTTACAAAGTACCTGGTTAAGTCAACGCCATGAAAAGTCATCTGTCGCTCTTTTGCAGGTTCAAAATTGTACACATATATTTATTTGGTTTTGACTGTAGGTATATATTTTAAGAATGCAAAAATTTTTTTGATGAAGATGCTTAGAAAGTTTTCTAAGTAAATTCAATCTAAGTAAATTGAAAAATTCTTATAAAAATTAAGAAATATCTTGCTTAACCTTTTGAACGCCAAGCATCGGACGGAAAAATTGTGCCCTCAGCGCCAGCGCGCAAGGCAAACCGGTTACATTTTGGACGTGATATCACGTCCTGGCGCTGAGGGCACGACTTTCCGTGCACGTGATTAGACGGTTTTGGCGGTCAAAGGGTTAATAATTTATAGGTATCTCTATACTAGTTTATAAAAAAATAACCAAGCATAAATGAAACTAGAATTTTACTTACCACAACCTTATCGTAAACCTTAGCAGCAAACTCCAAATCTTTATACTGACTTTCCAAAGGGAAGGTGTATTTATCCAGCCATTCTAGCAAAGGTCTATCAAGCCCGAGGCCTAAGTTAGGGAACTGCGGAGCATGAGTGTGGCAGTCCACGAAGCCAGGAATTAGGAGCTGACCTTCTTTTAAAGTTATAGTTTGGTGGTCGGTAAATGCTCCAGATTCTTGTAAAGATTGCCACTCTTCTTTTGAACCCAATTTAGTTATCTAAAAGGTTGATTAAAATGTTATAGGTACAACTTCTATCAGTTTAGTCATAGTCATAAAGTTAAAAGGCTGTGAAAAACAATAATGAGGTGATTAATACCGACTTACCTTTCCGTTCTCAGTGGCCAAATAGCCGGCAAATGACAAATCTTTAAATGAAGACGACGAAACAATAGGTCCAATGAAAACATTTTTGGTTCCAGACATTATGCCAGCCATTCAGGAACAATCTTCAGTAGTCACGCACATGGATCAAATAGGTAAGTAATGACTCGAGTTTATCTTACGAAACTCACAGAAAAGTTTACAATTTGTGACAACTATTTACACATATCCACACGATTTGATAACTTTGATAAAACACTTGTTATTGTTGATAATGATAACGCATTCGAGGTATAAGACAGAAGGACTAAATATTACCGTCTCTTTCACTCCTTAGTATAAAAAACATTGTAATGAAGAGACAACATGATAGAAAATTATAATTTCATTTCGTTCGAACTGTCAATTCCTGCGCGGGCGATGACCTCTAAATGCCAGTGAGTACGTTTTGTTACAAATGCTTTGAAAAAGATTCATTTACAAATATTCTTGATATTTTTGAATAAGTAGTTGTATTGGAAGTGTGATTTTACGATAATTTTCGCTAATTTATTAAGCTAATACTATCCTCGTATAACTAACTGTTATTAAATCCGGTAATTATCTTGATTAATAAGTGAGTAGTTGAATAATTAAACGCATAGGTTATCTTGATCTGAGGGCCTACCGCGAAGTTCGAAAATCGACAAAACGATGGTCCCGTCTCTATCGCTCTTGCCTATACGAAAGAGAGGGATGCAAATAGACGATTCGATGAACGAAGTGCTTCGCGGTTATAGGCCTGGCGCTGGCGCGATATTCGAACCACCATTCAGTGTCACTGGTGCCAGCCAGCGATAATAGTAAGTACCTATACCTAATATAATAATAACATAGATTTAGTCACTCGAGACAAGTTTTTTGTTGTGCGCATGGGCGCAATCGTATCATTATACTGTCTTGAGATATTGGGATTGGATGGCCTTATAACATAGGAAATGATAAAACGATTCGGAAACAAAGTTAGCAAACTTCATTTATTATCGAGTCGCAGTTATCCCATAGAGATATTGATACCACGCCTGTCGGGCGAGTTGAAACCCCTCCCGCCAGGTTATAAAGCGCCCAGACCGGGCGTTTGAAAGCCAAATCGTCGGTTCACAGGTCGCAGCCTGGATGATGGCTTCTTCCAGCCGGTTATGCAGTTTGCGAGCTTCTTCGAGAGCCTGAAATTCAAAATTATAACGAACCAATCAAATTAATAATTATGTTTTACAATTCTCTTTTCCTGATGTTATTTTATAAAATGTATAGTTGGGTAGCAATGAGTAATGTTAATAAGTGCAAGCGCTGAAATATACATGTTTAGACTGCAGAAATGAGGTGGCCAAGGGGGCCATGGGCCGGGGCTAAAGAATATCATGTGCGGTGTGAGCCGTGCCCACGCGCTGGGCACAGGGCGCCGGTCAGTCAGGTACCGGTCCTTAAGGTCTAGACGTGGCCCGGGGCGCCAAATCATTCAATTCAATTGGGACCTTCATTTTTTTTTTACTTCACCTTGATTCACATTTTAGACATTCAAGTACCTGATTAAATACAGTGGATGCTGCTGAGCGACGACCCGACAAATACAGTGAATTTGCTTTTAACGTCATCCACCTGGGATATATTACGCGGCAAAGCTTTGCATCATGCTCCAGTGAAACGAGCTTCTGGTCCGCCAACGAACGCAGTTCCATAAGATCAACAACCTGAAAGACAAAAGTAATCAAATTCACTTCTGGTCAGAGGAATCCACGTTAGCCTAATGCCCTACAGATTGGGCCAACTCAGGCGAATGGAAGTTGGCACTTATATGTTTATAATACAGTCCACTAGTTCGTGAATACAGTACACACAACTACACAGCTGTCAGTAATAGTCTGTTCAATAAACAATAACTATAAAGATGCTCATCTTCCTCAGCCAAACTCGTAATGCTCACCCACATATTGGCTAGTACTACTTATTTGGCTAAGGTAAAAAGAGATGTGGGTGGGAGATGGGGGTTTGCATTGGCCTGAGTTGACATAAATGTCTGTAGGTATGTAAAAATTCTAATTACCTTTCGCAAATCGTCCATTTTCCTTGCCAAACTTTCGAGCATACCTTCAGCTAATCGCAATGAGCTTATGATAGTAGTTAAAGTCCCGTCCTCTTCTTCTCGTGCCACCCACTCCAGGACTTCGGCTTCAAAGTATTTAGCCTTCCGTTCCTGATCAGCTCGCAGCCAATAAGTCCAAAGCCCCGCCATAAGGCGCCTTCGTCCAGCATTCGACTTGGGAGTTTTAATCATAAACTCAGCGTATCTACTTATTTCAGTAGGCGATTCCAGTTGGAACCCAGTGTCTAATATCAGGTCCATACAGAGCGCATAATACCATGTTTCACAATCCAAAGACTTGTTGTCTTTAGTCATGGTCAAAGCTTCCTTGAGAACTTCTACTGCTTCCGTAAAGCGGCGACGGCAAAGTAAAATGTAGAATAAATCTGGTATAATCTCCATAGATACACTGTAGGCACGAAGAAATCGACTGACGGCCATTGCCCGAAAGGCTGTTTTGATGGCCAACGCGAGTATGCCGCGAGCCACCTCTGCGCGAAAAGCAGCCATAAACACTTTCCCGAGTGCGTACAAATCGCCGGATTGAAAAGGCTGCGGTAAATTCTGTAATTTCGTAATCGCCAAATGTATTGTATCAGCTGTTGACTCAACGAATCCCAAAACAAGATCTACGTGTATAGCGTTGCTAAACACGTCACACATGTCCACCACATTGCATTCTACTTTCTGTACTAATTTCAGAGCTTTATATGCATGTAATCTTGCTGCACTTCCATCTCCTAGGGCGGAATACAGTAAAGTGCAAATATTTAAACAGAATATAGAATCACCTGCCATCTTTGCTTTGTTTAATCGATATTTCTTTCCCTTTATTTTAATTTTATCTATTAAAGTACTCACTTTAAGGAACGCTGCTACTTTGTCAAGGCTAACGTGGTAAATACGCAGAGCCCTTCCAATGGCCTGTTTGGCGGCAGCGTGATTTCCCATTGCGAGACAAACAGCAGCCTTTAAAGAATGAATTCTACCTAAAAATCTCTTTATGTCACAGGAATCTATAATTTCGTGAATTTCTGGCGCATTACACAATGTTTCTGCATTCTCTAGTTTTAGATTTGCATCATCCATATTATTTGCAAGTACATATAGGTAGCTTAATTCAACTGTGAATTCAATTTCCTTTAATTTCATTTCCGCTATGCTGGCATGATAAATCATTTGTTCATAAATTATAATGTTAAGTTCAGTACAAGTACACCGACTAAAGTCTGTTTCGGAAACACCTTCCTCTATTTTGATACGAAATAATTCTTTGTTTTTATTACTTTCGTCAGGATTTTCATCGTCATCGCTATCAACGACACCTAGTTCGTGCCAATCGTTTACACTTTCTGCTTCTGTCACTTTGCGCAACATATCAAAAACATTAAATGTGTTTATTTGATAACTACTGTTATCTTTAAAGATGAAGCTGGAAACGGTCACTCTCTTAGTGGATCGGCGTCTTACTATGGAATCCTCTCTGTTAGTTTTCAAAATTGGAACAGCTTGTGAATTTGCTGATGTATAACTAGAATGTAACAACTGAGTTGGAACATCTGTAGCACTAGTACTCCTATCTAGTTCAGCATTATTTTTGTCTGAGTCTGAGTCGCTTCTCGTCTTTCTTATTGGAGAACGGTTATCTTCATCTTCCTCATCATCTTCACCCGGGAAGCTTTCGTTGGTTACATGTCTTTTGATTTCATCTTCTAGATCCACTAAGGACTGAACCACCATAATTGTCCCGCCGCAACTGCGACATTTGTGTTTATTACTTTCTAAATAAGTGACAATACGTGCATGAAACTCCTTTTTTTGGTTCATTGGCAGTAATTCATAAAATGTTTTTCTTGTCTTTTTATTTTTGAATTTCAATATTTTACAAAATGCGTATTTAGGTAAATCAAAACTGTATTCAGGGTCGAAGTCAAATGAGCATTCGCACGAAGGCAGCATTGTTGAGTGTATGCTGCTCCACGATGCCTTAGTTGATCTACGCTGCCATCTGTTTATGATGTTTGCACAAGTTAAAATTTGCATTGCAAAGAGTCTTTTTATTGCCTTTGCAGTGGTTAATGTATTGTTTTCGTACATTATGCTTTCCAAAAGATCTCGTGACATTACATCTCCTATTACCGAGCCAATTTTTAACAACAATTGTTGATAAGGTGTAAGCGCATCAATTTGCATCATTATTAAAGCGTCTGTATTTTCTACGTTGATATTTGTGTTCAATTCCTCTTTTTGTATTACAATACATATTCCAATTTCTTCTGTTTTATTTTCCTGTATCAGTTGGTCTAGGGTAGTCTGGTCACTTATATTTAAAGCTTGCGGATGCAGTAATTCAGCTTCTGGAAATTGTAACTCGTCTATTTGGTAGTCACCAATTTCTTGTTCATGAATTTTCTTGACTTCTAGAGCACCGCAAGAGAAAAGGTGGACAATAAATAGCTCCATGGTTCCCGGTATTCCTTTACATTTGGTTTGTAGTGCTTGACATAAGTCTTTGGGAACTGCAGCTACGTCTAATATTTGGCATGCAAGGGGTGGAATCCATTTCGAGTTTAGTGGCCCCAAAATTATTTTCCTTATACTATCGTTAACAAAGACATTGTACAACCATGTTTGTATAGAGCTAACTTTTCCCCTTAGTACTGTTAATATGGTAAATATTTTTTGTGAATTTATCATTATTGAGATATACTCCCATGATACTTGGTCCAAGCTTTGTAAGTCGTCTAAAAATATAACGTGTGTATCTGGTATACTTTGTATTAGCTTAGCAAATATACTTTTTGCTTTCTCTTCACGTTTTTTCGCATTCTGAGTGTATACTCCTTCGTGATATGCAAAACGCGCCTTAATAACGTCGTTGAGAAAACAAAGGTCGTCATCGTATACTTTTAATAACTCTACGATCCTCTCTTCTTTTTTGAAATCTTCTATTGGTTCTTTAAGCCCTAATATTTGATTGATTATTTGAGTCAGAGCTAAGTATGGAGTTGCTGAGTGTATAGAAGTTAATGAAAGACTGCACACGTTATGCCTGCAGCCTCGTGCATACCGGGCCATCCATCCCAGTAATCTAGTTTTCCCGATACCCGACTCACCAACCAACAATAGAGCATCGAAATCTCTGTATGCATTATGCGCATCTTCAAGCCAATTTTCAAAGTAATCCATCTCGTCAGCTCGATCCAGAAGGCGCGGTATCATTGGAATATCGTATAGCTCTTTCACCCGTATGTCTTCACTGTATTCAAAGATTTTACCTGCATGCATAATTCCTTTAAGATCAACTGTTGGCTGCAGAGTAAAGCCGTTACTAGACATTTTGCTTTTGACGAAAGTCGATTCATCGCATGTTATTTTGTCACGGAAGTAACACATTAATCTTGCCGCTTTATTGACGGTGGCTCCAATTACAGTGAACTCCCGTCGTAAAGGATGCCCTACGACTCCGCAGTACACCAGTCCGGTAGTCACCCCGATAGATACCTCACGCACTCCGTCGAGCGCAGCGACTGATTTCTTTATACTACATGCACATTTCAATGCCGCTTGAGCCTCAGATTCATGTTTAAAGCCTCGCAATCCAAAAATTACTAAAACCATTACATCTTTATCGAACAGTATAATTTTGTTAACACAACCCATTGATTTATAAACAATTTCACACATGGTCTCGTAGGAATTGTTAACTATTGTGACGAGCTGCTGATGCGGACAAATTCTGGGCTTCAAGGTTACAAACAAAACAGATACTTGTCTCATCTCCGTGAGGTACTCCAACGGCTGCAGCGCGTCGATCTGAGTCATCACGGGACGAACCATGAACTTGCGTAGTTCCGGACCGATATTACGTTCTTCAGCGAGTAAAATCTTCTGCCTGAACGTGAGTGCGTCATATTTTATCACATTTTCGGCAGTCAGACCATTTGCCGACGTCCATAAAGAATCTGGAAGATTTTCAATAGCAGCAAAATTTCTTGTGGTTTTGACCATCGCCCCAAGCCCCCCAAAAGGTTTAGAAACGTCCTTTTCGCGAGGATCGTATAGTATAGCCTTAATCGTAACGTGCCCATCCTCATGAATAACGTGATCGTAATTTCGTGAGTAGCAATGACCCCAAGCGTTAGGCGTTAGTTTTACTTCACCTGAAGTACAGAGACTTTCGGCTAATTTTGCCTCAATGACGGGTAGCCCAAATATAACGTAATTCATTGGTATTTTGTTACCTATTGTAGCAAAAATTAGATTTCCCGCTGAGATTGCTAGCTTGACTTTAAGACTTACTTTGACGTCGGTTTCATAGGATGAAAACGAATGCTGTATTAAAAGTGCGCATGCTATTGCTGTGTGAATGGTATGGCATAGAAAAGTTCGTTTATCTGTCTTCCAAAGTGCCAAAAAAGCATCGCCTGCAAATTTCAGTATGTCCCCGCCGTGGTTGTATATCAGTTCTATGAGAGATCCGAGGTAGGCGTTTAGCGTGGCCGTTAAGCGGTATGTGCCGCCCTTGCCAGTAGCATTGTACCGCTCGGACAATGCGGTGTATCCCGATACGTCAGCCATCAACAGAACGCCAACGAAGCGTTTCGGTTCCGTCGAATCAAAACTGCAACAAATTCATTAATGTAAAATATACACACGTCACACTATGAAATCTAGGAACAGGGTAGAAACCAACTTTTCAGTTTGAATTACTTCGTCTGGAAGCAAAGTGGCTAACAATAATGTTTGTTTTTTTGTAAGCTGTACTTCCACGTCTTGGTCAGAAGAGAGCCGGTTAATTTTTTCTTGGAAGAACTCGTGTTCCCAGTCTACTTCACTCATTCTGGCATCTTCTTCATCCTCGTCTTCGTCCGAGTCCGAGTCAGGTCTTGATTTCTTTCTACTGTTGTTTTTCCATTTGTCTGTAACCATCATTATGTTCATAGAGTTTCTTCGAGAACGCGCTCGTTGCTTTCGGAAATTCATTTTCTTTGTTGTAAATTTTGTTAAATTACAGGAATTTTGGAAATGTCTTAAACTCAAAGTAAATATAGACACTTAATCTTAACCTAATCAATATGTAGGTAAAAAATCTAGTTGGTTAGGATTTACGTAAAAATATAGACAACTTGTAGGTAAAACAGGTACCTAATAGAGGTGTGCGCCGATAGCACAATCATCGGCGGCGGCGTCCGATCATTTTTTGACCGGCGGCGGCGGCGTAATCGGCGTTATCGGCGTGACCTTGGCGTAATATATATTTCAATATTACTGAGGAATTAGGCAAAAAACCCTCTAAATCAAAGCACGCCTAGTATTTATAACCATACAAAATATAATATGCTGTAAATCATGCGACGAGAATGCTTTAGTAAAATATATAAAGCGTAAATAAAACACCCCAAGTCTTCGAAAACGTTCGATTATCTTGCAAAATTTGCACATTTTAAATACAAGACATGAGTTTAGGCAATTTAGTAAAATATGGTTAAGGTTAACCTACATAATTTAACTGGTCTAATGCATTCGAAGCTCTTCCTGCATAGATTTGACTCAATCTGGAGCAAAAAGCATTGGAAACTCAACAGAAAAGGCTCCAAATTATAAAAGGGGTTTTCACAGGCCATTACGCTAAGAAAGGAGTATTGGCTAGAATGGGATTGTCAGATAATACTGATTTTAGGATGTGTGGCGAAGAGGAAGAGACAATGAAACACTTAATGTGTGAATGTCACGCTCTAGCCAGACAGAGAGTTAAGGACTTTGGTACTGGTCATCGAGATCTAGAGGAATTTAAAGCACTGCCCTTGAGCTCCATCATCCAGCACATTGAGATGGTTGAGAAAAGCTCTCAAGTAGGTGTAATGGGGGTACCGACACAAAAAATCCCTCTGTGTTGAAGTGTATCCATATGGGCCGTCGAATCCAATAAGATAACTTACATAATTATTTTATGGAACTGGCCTTGCCAGAAATAGCTTTAATTATAGCACAAAAGCCCTGAAGTTAATGAGTGCAGAATGATGGGAGAGGTCTTAATCCAGTCCAAAATTGATAACAAAAAATGGTTTATCTACGAACTTCGATGGACGGATTCCATTGATCAACAGGTTAACTAACAGATTTTATTATTTTAAATGATTTGGGTTAATTCGTTATTTTGCCCAATCGTCCCCGCCGCGTGCAGCTTGTGAGGGTCTATGTTGATAGCAGAAACATGAAAGCTGATCAACATCGATGAACAGCGATAAATCTATGAGACATAACTGGTTGAAATTAAGCTTACAATAACAAAATAATATAAGTTGACATCATTTTGTAGTAATTATCCCTTGCACTTTATAATATCGCTGCGTAGAGATAAAATGTGCGTGTGTGTATTATATTATGTAAACACCCAAATCACAATTTACAGTAGGTGTAAGTGTAACATTTAAATAGTTTCCTGGATAAACACGACCTAATGAGAATAGGCCATGTAAATAACAAGTGCGAATTAGCAATTCTTTTCACGCCGATTTCACGCCGATCATCGGCCGGCGGCGGCGGCGTGGGTAAAAATGACCGGCGGCGGCGGCGCGGCGTGGCGGCGCACACGTCTAGTACCTAATAGACAACCTCAACGTGATGCAAACCAAGGAAACTAGCGAAGCCTGTTTTCTGATTTATGACTTTCAGACAAATACTTATTTATTTTATTATTATTTATTTATTAATAACACAAGGTTACAAATTTAATTATTTACAGTGCTCCACAAAACTACAGTAAGTTTGACTGTGGAGTCAAGTATTAGTCTCAGGTTTACCTATACAGGGTGTAATCTAAAACGTGATACAAGATAATCAAACCTGAATCTATTCATGATATTGAACAACTTTTACTATGGGAGCAACTTTGTAAAAAAATAAAAAAATTGAGCTGCTCCATAGAAAAAGTCAAGGATAGGTAGACGAAAATGTATGAGAAGTTTAATTTTTTTTGTAAATTTACAAAGTTGCTCCCATAGTAAAAGTTGTTCAATATCATGAATAGATTCAGGTTTGATTATCTTGTATCACGTTTTAGATTACACCCTGTATTTATTACAGCAAATAATTACATTAATTAAGAACACATAATAAAAAAAAACGGCCAAGTGCATGTCGGGCCATGCTCAGTGTAGGGTTCCGTAAACTGAGACCATTAATTCAAAAGGTCGTTTCTTACGGGAAATTTGGCGGCGCTTACGTCATTTTTATTTATGTCCTTTCACTATGGGTTTTTGAATGATAACTCAAAAAGGGCTCAACCGATTTATTTCAATATAGTTTTCATTGAAGGTACTCATTAGGCCTCAGTTTCATGATTTTTCCCAAAATTTTAGGACCCACGATTCAAAAGTTAGATGGGGGGGGGGGACGCCCTGTTTTAAACTTTCGGAGCTATTATTTCCGAAAGTATTAGTTTTATTCAAAAACTGTTTCTAAAAGGCCCTAATTCTTTTTAAAAGACCTATCCAACGATACCCCACTAAATTTGGTTGGAACGAAAAAAAATTTCGCCCCCCACTTCACGTGTACCTACGGGAGGTTTCGCGTTTTTATTCTACCGTTTTGTCGGTTTAGTTAATGCACATATTCAAACCAAATTTCAGCTTTCTAGTGCTAACGGCCACTGAGCTAGACCGCGGACGGACGGACATGGCGAAACTATAAGGGTTCCGTTTTTGCCATTTTGGCTACGGAACTCTAAAAACAAGAAAATAAGATTTGTGTGGTAGGTTTGTCCTGTACGATCCATAGGTGAACGTTTCCCCTATAGAGCACCCAGGAGACACCTTTTAAGACGGTTTTTAAACCTGTTTTTTTTTTGCCACTTCTACAATGTCCTCGGGCAGAGTGTTAAGTAGGTAGGGTTTAAGTTTAGGGTTCCACACGTTTATTTAGCGTCCTAAGCTATCTCCGTAGTACTTTGAGACTCTGGGCACGACATATTTTCCTGCGTTCAGTGGCCTGGTGTTATTATTGTGATTGACTAACTGCACGTGTACCTGGCTGCCATGGTTATTCAAAGCTAACATGTATTTCAGTCGTGATGTTACGGTAGGATTTTACAAATTTTAAATTGTTTTGCTGCAGTCACTTTTGTAGCTATTTTTAGTTTTTTTGTTAACTAAAATACAAAACCGGATCTGAAGCGCGTAACCCTATCAAATGGTTACCCAATGATAGGGTTAGCCTATCGTTACGGGACCATTTTAATAGGGTTAATGTCTTAACGATAGCTTGATCGCATTCTAAAAACATCGATCGCATTTCATAGTGTAATGTCATATGGAATTCTGGTTTGGGGCAAAGCAGCTGACATACAGACTATTTTTGTTTTACAGAAAAGAGCCATTCGCTTTATGTATAACTTAAAGGCAAGTACATCAGTTAGAGAATTATTTAAAGAAATTAATATTTTAACTCTTGCGTCCCAATATATCTATGATTATATTATTTTTGTTGTAAAGAATATACACACATTCAAGAAGAATTCTGACATCCACAGCTACACTCACTAGAAATAAAAACAAGCTTGCTATCAGACGAAGTCGTGTCCGCAAAGCATATAAATCATTTTTTGGCCAGGGTATTCATATTTATAACAAGTTACCCGTCGATGTTTTGAATTTATCATTTCCCGCTCTTAAGAAATACTTGAAAAAAAAACTTTAATGTCAAAGGGTTATTACAGGGTCGAGGACTATATGACAGACATATATGCATGGCCCAAACCAGAATCTATAAAATCATCTAACATTTAGAGGACACAGTTCAAGTAAGAAGGAATATCAAACGTATTGCGAAGCAGTCAGATTTGGATTTTATTTTTATTTTTCATTTTAATTACTCAATAGGCAGGTACATGTCTGTCTCTCAAGCTGTTTTGATATGCATTCTTGAAGAACTGCGCATTATTGTATATAGTATCTTTAATGTATTAGTATTACTGTTTTGAAAAAATAAGTCCCGCCGAGTTTCTTGCCGGTAATAAGTAATACTTCTCGGGTCAGAGGTGTAGGGTTAGAACCGGTGGTAGTTTCTTTTTCTCTCTGACGTTCATAAGTGCATTGTAATGTGCCTAAATTGAAGAATAAATATCTTTTATCTTTATCTTTAAAACACTTATTAGGGTACCTTTTTGGGGTTTTCGATTCGGTAAGCGCTTACCTTTGGGAAGCCAATGTTCTTACCGAATAGGGTTTGTAAAAACAACTGTATCAAATACCCGAATAATGTCCTTTCATTAGTAACCGGTTATAAGCAACGCTATACCGGCATTTTTTGTTTGGGAAATATCAGAATACCGGTATTGGGCCACACAAATAATACCGGTATTGCATTCCCTAGTTTGCAGGTGGTGGTATCATACATACTGGTACTAAAATACATAACATACCCTAAATTTTGCTACTAGTAGCCTGAGCCAAAGTTAGAGCATTTTGTACAGTCTATTTTTTGACAAAAAGTACCTACTTCATTGACTAGCAAGTGGGTACGTGGCCCACATGATAGAGCTCATAGAGGCATGTCAAAAAAATTGTGGTAGCAACACGCAAACGTCTCATTTTTGCTTTTTTTTATAAGAGTTGGTGCGTTTTTCGAATGGGACGAGTTTTATCTTCACGAGTATTCATTATACCTATTTGTTTGTAAGGTCTAGATATAAGAATAAATTAAAGATACTGCATTCTCACGAAAATTAGCGGACAAACTAAATAAGACTTTGATGTCCTGACAATATGAATGAAAATCAATATCTTCGTGGAATGGACTAAACATGCACTTATGTATAAACTTGCATATTTGTTGTAACTAGAATAGATTAAAATATAATTTGTTATAATTAGCTTAATCACTTCATAAAGAGGGAGATGTAGTGGATTTAATATGTGCCTGTGTGGGTAGGTTTATAAATATAATAAAGCAGTCTATATCCAGCCATCCTTGTGTTTACTTCATACTAGGTTCGTTATTTCAATATTGATTGACACATACATGATTTTCGTACCGTTTTTATAGATAATGGTACGGAACCCTTCGTTCGCGAGTCCGACTCACACTTGGCCGGTTTTTTTATTTCTTTATACTAATTAAATAGTTATACACCGAGTTTTTTTCTAAATTTCAGCATGTGGTTAGGTACGATTAGATCGATTAGGGAAACGAATTAGCATAATTAGAATATTTTTATATGCTATATGCTATAATTGTTATATCGGTCACTGCATGATCTAACTAGGGTATTAGGGTATTACTATTAACTCAACCAAACAGTAGGCATGATGATTTTTTTTCATGGATGGTATATATCAATCAATTCGTTTTGTTGTGAGGATCAAATGTCTACATATATATATAGGGCCAATTATGAAATTGCTATTTAGACAGTGAAATATTGCGTTTATGTATAAGGATGCTGTACAGTTTATTTTCTAGTAATATGTGAGATATCAAATGGTATCACTGATTTTTATAATTTCGAACCTACTTAAATTTTCACTTAAGTTAGGATACCTATATTGATCATTTTGAATCCTTTTATCTACATTTCATTACTTAATTCAACATCTGACATTATCCCTATATCAATGTAATGTTAGAGGGAGCTAACGATATTGCGATCTCGTTCTGTTGTATAGCTGCGTCCCTATGATGGCCCATCATGTAGAGGCAGCCTTACACACAGGTGCATCATTTATTGCAGTGTCTCAGAATCCAAAAAAATATTTAATGGAGGTTAACACAATCACAAAGATAATATTAACTATCCATTATCTCAGTACTGGAGCTAATTAGGACACAGATGTACTTAAGAAATATAGTTAATTTTAGTTTAGGAATGTACACTTGTAATTAAAGCAAATAGAAAAAACACGGCGTAGTTATTCAATTGAGACAATAAGTTAGGTTTTTTGCTACAAGTAGGAAATGTTGATTCTTTGTCGCATATGGTTCATTGGAGTTCATTAGCGTGTTTATTGCGTTATTTAATGCATTATCAGTGATTTATACATATTTAATTTTATATTGAGGTCTCGTTGGACATTTAAGTCCATATATACTGTATAATATCAACCACTGCAATACAAACAAATTTCAAAGTCGCCAGTACTGCCGAACGGCCGCTACAGTCTTGTCGGTATAGTGACCCGGCATTTAAAAGGTTCCTGGGTTCGAAATATGATAAGAGCATTTATTTGTGATCACACACACATTAACTTGTTCCTGAGTTATGAATATCTTATCTATGTAGGTATTATCCTTATTCTTAACCTTATAGAAGTTAACGGTCGGTTAGATGTTTATGATGCGAGCCCATGACCTAACTCACTGTACTATGTACCACTTACATTACCACTATTATCTACTATACGCTCATACGAGTGTAGTATGATAACAGTCTTTACCCGTAGTGTAACTTTCCGTTAACGATATCTGTAATCAAACAGCCATGATTAAGGGTTAATAACTCATCGAAGGCCAGATGATGTGTGGCCCTTAAGAGTCGCCAGGACGCTTGCGTGAACTCGCGTCCCCATACAAACGTAGTTCAGCTCTCATTTTAAAACGACGTGCTTTAGAATCACGAAATTTGGCATGGACATTTTAATAGTACAGAGCTATGTCGGTAATTAGTTTTCGTTGCTAAAAATTGTAATACAAAGAAAATATAGCAAAAATAAGTTTTGTATGGAAATCTGTATCTGGCTGTATTTTCTTTGTATTACAATTCTTAGCAACGAAAATGAATTACCGACATAGATCTGTACTACTAAAATGCCCATGCCAAATTTCATGGTTCTAAAGCATGTCGTTTTAAAATGAGAGCAGAACTACGTTTGTATGGGAACGCGAGCGTCCTGGCGACTCTTAATATCTTCGATATCGTTGCTGTCGTCCTATCAACTCATTAGCTTAAGCGTAATGTGTTGTGTAAATAATAACTACAAACAATACGGTTCCGGATGAACCGTGAACCGTCTAGAGTGCTCGCAGTCTGGCGCCGGCCCTTGGTCGGACAACACCACATTCAGACTTGAAGTTAGCATATAAAATGGAGGTCAACGGTCATTCGTTTCTTAGTAAAGTGTTTAACATAGTGAAGGAAGAATTGGGAGAAGATAAGCCACTTATTAAGTTTGAGCACCCAAAGGATTTGGAGGTAGGTTATATTTGAAGTTGATTTGAGATACTTACGCCATTTAATATAAAATATAAGTAATACTTACCAACTTAGCCAAATTTAATTTTTAATAATGTCTAATGCTCTGGGTAAATTACTTGGTACGATTAGAAATTACATTGATTACAAAAAAGCTACAGCTCGCTTGATACTCCGTGGATATGGATACTGTAGCCTATGGAATGGACGTTTGTCTATGGACTTGAACCTATTTTTATAGACATATTGACTGTTTCTAATACCTATTATAGTCCTGAGATAATCTCGCCTTCGTGTTAGTTCCAAAAAGATACGACTTTGCTGCATGGTTACCGTAAGTTTGTATTTTAACTGTGACTATGCAGCCAGTATTATAAGGCTCCAAATTCCTTCTATAGGGATTAAATAATATTTCTGAGTCTGTCAAAAAAATGTTTCTATACGAAAATTTACAATGGAAGCGGCATGAAGTTGAGACCATGGTGACACTATTTGTACACGCATATCCAGACCAGCCGGTATTTCTCGAAACGCCGTGCTATGCAAATAGACACGCGGTTTACTTGTGGTCAAGTTACCCTCAGACAATTGTTGCGCTTGAAAATAATTGTTACTTTCAAATAGAAAGTTGAAAGACACCAACTACTCGTAAATACCATTTATTCTGGGGTGGCGGTCTATTTGATTCGAACGAATGAAAAAAAGTGATGCTACTAATAAGATATCCCGCTCAAAACATTTCATGTAAAACTGACGACCAAGGGCACAAGCTCGCCCCGCTTTCTTTGTAAAAAAATATCAGACCCTGTAAATTTAAGCCTAAGTCCAACTTTACTTATCGTAAAATTTCTTACCATCCTTGTCCTTGAGTGTATGCTATCTAGGGTAAATCGCCAGTAATTGGCCACCGTTCAATAACTGGTCACCTCATACCAATAATAAACTCTGTTCACATATAAACCTAATTCATTTTAGTATAAGGTTTTAAATATTGGCCATCCATCAATAATTGGCCATTTTATACTAAAAGGTATACTTTACTTAGTTGTAAGCTTTAATTATTAGCTTTGCTATGTACCTACACATTGCTGTGCCCTTACAGGGTCGTATTACTGTACTTATTGTAATGTAATGTTTGCAATAAACGTTTTGAGTTTGAGTTTGAAAATATGATATAATATACTAAAGTATGAGGTGGCCAGTTATTGAACGGTGGCAAATTACTGGCGATTTACCCTACTTAGGAAGAGCGCCTACTTAAATGTCGCACACTAACTAGACTCAATTGCTCATAATAAAATTTTAATTAGAGCGGTAGAGCGCTTAATAATCCATAGTATATACTTATACTTTACATCCGACACTAATGACACTATGTATATTAGACACCTACCTATACTAACAATGGGCATTACTCAGATCAGAATAAAAGAATACGATGTGTCCACAACTATATAGAAATGACATACCACCAATTTGAAAAGGTTTCTTCGATTTTCTACAAGTAGGTACTGATTTGGTACGTTAATTTTGGAGAACTCCGTAAAATCAACTAGATTACTGTAAATGAAAACGACATGACAAGCGGTTTTAGCAAGTAACATGTTTATTATATTCATAAATTTATCAGTTGCATTTTTACATTCCGAAAGGTTGGTGAATGTCAGAATGGCCGGTTTATTTTTATTTTTATTTGAGAGAAACAATTTCTTCGAATGTTGGATTCAATCTTAGTCACCCTGACAATAGAATATGGTGTTCCAGAAAATTCTCCATTTAGACATATCAGAGGCTACCGACGAGAAGTGTTTAGAGCAATGTGTTCGCCAACTCCTGCAGTACAGCGTGAAGACCAACAAGCCCACCTTCCGAAACCAGCTGTACGGAGCCACCGATCCTTACGGGCTCTCTGCTGCTTGGATCACGGAGGCTTTTAACACCAGTCAGTAAGTATAAGTTCGGTACTCATCTAAAATTTACAGGGATGTTCCGCTTGCCCCCTACATACTGTCGCTCAATTCATGACATACCGAATACCTCCGTCTCCCTTTGTTCGTAAATCTGCGGACCTCGTGTGGGTCACCGAGGAACTCCAGGTTATCATCGGAAGTTCCGTTTTTTAACGTGGAGGAATCGATTTAGGCAGAAATTCGGTACTTATACATTTTCAAGGGCAAATCCTGATAATTATGTGTAAAACTTTGGGAACTCTGGTTCAATTTAAACCGTTTAATAGCGCGAGAAACACAGATATGTAATAAAGAACGAGATACAAAATCAGCCCACAAAATTACCCCAGAAAAGAACTGTAACGACTCGTACAGCAGGTTGTCTGACAGTTTTCTTACGGTAAAAGACTGGCCGGTTACAATTTTTCATGAGCCATATTTTCGAAAAATCTTGCTTGACAACCTCTACTCTATTCTACATAGCTTAATGGCGCGAAAGAAGAATTTTGAAACTATTTTTTTTTTATCAACCCTGGAAACCCTTACTTGCCGTTTTAAAATAACACCAACTTTGCAGCTTTTACCAATTTATTAAATAAAAAAGAACCCTATACAACACTTTCGGGTTAATAACACTTCATGATGTAGAAGGTAGGTAACACGGAACATATTAATGTGTGAAATTTATTACCTATTTAGAATTCGTATCTGTTGAAACTATAGTACACGTAGTTCGTTCCGAGTAACAATACGAGTAGGTTCCAAGTTAGTATTGGTGGGGTATTTAAGTTTAGCTAAGTTTGGAAATGAATGCTAATGTACCTACATTAGGCTGACTGGTTTGCCTTCACCAAATGCTTACCTACTGGATCTCGTCTACCTTGCGCACTTAGACTTTCCTTTTTGTGCTTTGAACTTTTAGATCTCGATTAAGGCGTCTATACTTAGGTGCGGAAAACTGATTTCATTGCGAACGTATGTATAAGTATGTAGAACATGGCATTCATGGCTCATGGTTTGACAGAACAACCTATAGAGGTAGCAATGGTCTCCATTCCAATCATCAAAACTTAATTTTTGATAAGGATACTTTATTGTATAGTGCTTTTAGTTATAGTCTGTCGGCACTTTGCTCCCTAGTAAGTACTAATTACTAGGTGCGATTGAATAACTAGTTGCAACATACTTAATATTTATTAGTTGATAACCTAAGATCAGTAGGAAATTTATACAAACTAGAGATACCCTGCGTAAGTACACTACTAATTGATCGGATAGAGATTTATGAGTCATTATTGTCATTAGATAAACATAATGTGCTTTACATAATGGTTATCATTGAATAATGAAGTAGTCATTTAACTTATTTACGACACAATAATTATCACAGGAAAAGGACAGACAGCGGTGGTGTGGCGGGGTCGGTTGTTGCCAAGAGCTTTATTACTATAAGTTAGTTTTTTAAACTATTAATATTAATCCATGATCATAAATAGTGGATGTGACTGTTGTGTAATACCTAATTATGAACAGTTACATACACTGCTTTATCTACACACATTATAAATTCTCCATGACGTGTTCGGGAACCATTTCAATGACCGCCATTGCACGATTTGTTTCCGAACGTAGAATAGAAGATTTTATGATACGGTCGTAGATAAATCTCTATTATATGCAGCCTATAAGCAAAGTCCTTAGAATGAAGAGTGTGTTAAAAAATAAATAAGTAGATACTTACCCACTTATTCATAGACGTCTTACAAGTCTCATTTAGTTAAATTATATTTTGTTTGTTTCTAATAAACACAACAGAACTCTCGGAGTGACAGATAAAGACAAACGACTATTGAGGTTTGTATTTGTAAGTCGTTTATGAATAAGCGGGGTAATATTTCTTACACAGTCTCATATAGTTACAATATCTTCATACCAAAAGTCACTAATTAGAAAAAGTAATTAGACGAAAATCACCCTTATTATGTTACCAGTATGGTTCGTTATGGCTATGAACTTGTGATAGTTTGTATTGTTATTCAACGATATACAATGTTATAAAACATGTTAGCCGCTTATTCAGCAAGTGGGTAAAACGTCATCATATTTTCCAGATACACATTTGAGGTGGCGCCCGCGTTCACCCTCATAGAGAACAAAGTCCTCAGCCACGTGCTGAAGCTCTTCGGCATCCCCGATGGCGACGGCATCTTCAGCCCTGGAGGCAGCCTCTCGATGCTGTACGGCATCGTCGCCGCTCGGTTCAGAGCCTTCCCGCGAGTCAAGACCAAGGGCATGTGGGGACTGCCTCGGATGATTTTGTATACTTCTGAAGATGTAAGTTTTTCTGGTCCCAGGTGATGTTAAAATTATTTAAATATTATCTATTTTGTAAATACCACTACGGTGGCAAACGAGCATATGGTTCGCCTGAGGGTAAGGAGCAGCTGCAGCCTAAGGACGCCTGCAACTCCAGAGGCGGAGGTCTGTGTCTATTGGGCACACTGAGCTTTTTAGATAACAGCATGGCCTTGCCTTCCAATCCAAGTAACTGCAGAATTGGATGTCGATGTGACGATTCCTTGGTATGGTGAGGGGAGTTTTAGAAATTCGGAAATTTGTAAATACAGTAATTAATTTTTTTACGGTTAAAGCTTGCATTTTGATTTGTAGAGATTGTTCCAAATTGAGTAAACGGGGTTAAAATATTGACTCTACATATTTCATCGTAAGATATTAAATCAACCGGTTCGATTGATTTCTAATTACGAATATCTATAGTTAAAAATCCGCAAATTAAAGAATTATCCAACTGTATTTTTGTTTTTTAACCATACACATCTTTGACACACTTGTCAAATGAGATTTTGTGAAAATAATGATTACATAATGAAACTATTGTTGTTTTCTAGAGCCACTACTCAATAAAGAAAGCCGCACACTGGCTCGGTTTCGGAACCGAGAATATACGGGTCATCGGAACCAGCGACAACGGCCGAATGATCCCCGAAGAGCTGGAGTCAGCTATTCTCAAGGACAAGGAGGCTGGGCTTTACCCCTTGTTGGTGAATGCTACTGCTGGAACGACTGTGCTGGGAGCCATCGACCCTTTGCCGGCCATTTCTGATATATGCAAGAAATATGCCGTTTGGATGCACGTTGATGTAAGATTGCATATAAGTATTTGAATTATTTAAAGAATAGGTCGAGTGCTTTATACCTGAATGGAAAGTTTCTTTACTTACCAGTTTACTCTGTATAGGTATTACGTAATGTATAAATGTCGCAATGATAGACACTAGGCATCGACATTTGTAAGTGTAAACAAACACTTCTAACGGATATTATTAGGTACACTTGTATCTGGTATTATTATTTAATCTTTTGTTATATACTTAAAGAAGCTCACCTAGTATTGAAATGAATCAAGTAACACCCGAAAAATATAATTTCTAATAAAATTTTCCTCAATAATCGAAGTAACGAACGAAAAAACTCAAAAATAAATGATATTTCGGCTTTGACATTGACAGACGTTCATTGTTTACATTATAAGACAAGTAAGGATGAATACGGTATAGGACGTAACGCTGTAGGTATGCAGCGGGACGCGTCAATCAGCTATCAATACAATACAATACAAATACTCTTTATTGAACACCTCAAAAACAAAACCAGTACAGGAGAAAAATATAAAATTAAATTAGAGGTAAACAACAGGCGGTCTTATCGCTAAAAAGCGATTTCTTCCAGACAACCTTTAAGTGGCGGAAATTCATTAATATAATGGCTTATATTTCTAATTCAGTTATGCTTGTGGTTTTCAGGCTTGCTGGGGCGGCAGTTTGATATTATCTCGGAAACATAAAATAAAGTTGAATGGAATTGAACGGTAAGCAACGTTTCTTACTTAATATTGTTTATCGACACCACACGTTAGTTAATCAATTTAACCCTCGAAATACGTGATGCAACCGAAGAAAAATTTGAACTTTTATGAACTTCCATTTAAATTGACGTTCATCTACATCTATCTTAGCTGATTGATCTTGCTTTGCAGAAGCAAATTGGCTAGAGCAGGATTAGTTTTGCCGATTTTAATAAGATTTCTTCCCTCTTGTTTAATTAATTTCGAATAAATTCTAATACCTTCATCAGTCATCACATATAGAATATATAGTAGCCTAAGAAAATTACTCTATTAAAGGGCAAACTCGATATCCTGGAACCCCCACAAGATGGCGGGCGCGCCCCTGCAGTGTTCCGTATTCTTAGTGCGTGAAAAGGGCCTTCTCCACGAAGCCAATTCCGCCGCAGCACAATACTTGTTCCAACAGGACAAGTTCTATGACGTCAGCTACGATACTGGGGATAAAAGCATACAGTGCGGTCGAAAGGTAAGCTATAAATTTAATTTTAAAATATTTTTTTATGTTTTCACAAAGGTACGAAGGCCGTAATTCCTGTTAGTTCCCCTAACTATTTAAAGGATGACTTCTCGGTAAGCATGTCCCGGAATCGCCATTTAGTATTGTCGCTAGTAGCCTTTATAAGGCAGAAGGAATAAACCCCACCATTATTTGAATATTCTTTCGAAGTTATGGTTAAAGTAGGTCACATCACGACTATCAAACCAATGTTTGTGCGATCACAATGGAAAATCATCATAATGGCCTCTACAATCGCCGCAATTTTGACACGAAACTCGCAAGCAATTTCGAGACATGTTGTTTAGGTAGGAGCAAAGAAATCAATCGATGGATCAAAAACCGCAATGTATTAACAATCGCAAGTGACTAGTCGCTTACGTCTGTAGAGAGCAATACCACCACACCGGTGTCATATCTCGCCTTAACATCGTCATTCCAAGGCTCTTTGCTCTGTGTTAATATAGCGCCTGACCGTATCAAATCAAACATTCACAGATCGACGCATTCAAACTATGGATGATGTGGAAGGCTCGTGGCGACTCAGGGCTCAACCACCTCGCCGACCACACCATGCAACTGGCCCAGTTCTGCCTCGACACTGTAGCGGCGCGCCCTGGGTTCAAGCTGGTGGTAGACCAGCTGCAGTGCCCTAATGTGTGCTTCTGGTACATTCCCAAGCGGTACAGAAAAGATAAAGAAGATGTGGAGTGGTGGGAGAGAATGCATAAGGTATCTAATTTTTTCTGTTCATATTAAAGCTATATTTGATGCTAAGTCACCGACCGTACAACGCTCGCGTCGGCATAGTAGCTGGCAACAGTGGCACTTCAGTTTATTTTAATTAAAATTAAAAGAACCTTTAAGTAAGAATAGGTAACGTAACGTAACACAAAAACCGAAAAAGTGACTTATTAAAGTACTTCAATTCAATATTTTTAGTAAAATATGCACTGGCGATAAATATTATCGCGTGTAGTTTAATGAGTTCAACACCTAGTGGAATCAAATGATACGAGTATGTATGCGGTATGTGGGCCAAGTAAAAAATTAGCTGTGATAGCTAGGTATAGCTAGGTATCTGTTAAATACGAACTTCTCTTAAAAACCCTCTATGTATTTTTCAGATTACGCCGAAAATCAAAGAGAACCTAACAAAAAACTCCCGGCTGATGGTGTCATACTCTCCCCTGCGTGAGCACAAGAACTTCTTCCGCCTGGCCGTCACCTTTCACCCTGTACTTCAAGAAGCCCAGATCTTAAGGATGTTAGAATATATAGAGCAAGCAGGAGAAGAAATCACATTAGATATTTAGTAGATGTAACATTATGTCAATGATATTGATACTCTCCCCTCCGTGAGCATAAAAACTTCTTCCACCTGGCTCAGACTTTCCATCCTAGCTGCATGTGCTTCAAGAAGCTCAAATCCTGAGGATATTAGAAGATATAGAGCAAGAAGGAGAGGTAATCACACTAGATTGTTGGAAGATCGAAACTTAATTAACAGGTGGTCTAATACGGAGAGTATTCCTCTGTGATCAAAAGAACTTAAGCCTGGCCGTGACCTTCCACTCTGTACTTCAAGAAGCTCAAATCCTGAGTATGTTAGAAGATATAGAGCAAGCATGAGAGGAAATTACAATAGAATTGTAAGTAGTAAATGTAACATTATGTAAACTTAACTGCCTGCTGATACTCTCCCCTCTGTGAGAACAAAAACTTCTTCCACCTGGCTCTGACCTTCCATCCTTTACTTCAAAAAGCTTTAATCCTGAGGATGTTAGATGATATAGATAGAGCACGCAAGAGAAAAATTCCCACTAGATTGTTAGTAGATGTAGCATTGTGTAAACATTGTGTTTAACATAACAACTTATTCCATGTCAGTAACAGTGCCTATCAAGCAATTGTTAAAAGCGTTTTGTAATAGTTTTAGGAATAGGATTTACCATTATAAATTAGTGTAATTAATAAGTATAAGTTAAATGTATTTTCCTAACTACATTGTAGGAACGATTTACTATTTCAAACGTCGGTAATAATTCGTACTAACCCTAGACACGATTGACTTGTGTTAGCTTTGAAATTATAATAATACTCGTATGTACAAATTCAGTAATCTCCAATTGCTATAACTTGTAAATTTGACCTAAGACGAACATGTACCGATGTTTTAATATGTACCATAAAGGTAAATATGAATTGCAGGTTATTTTTTTTATTATTATTAAAACTCAGCTAAAAAGTACAAATATGTGTATTGTATGACCCTGAATGGTTAAAAAGTTTGCTACACTTTAAAACCTCGCGTTGTCGACGATCCACCGCAAGTACTTGTCGACGCGCGCGTAGATGCCGGGGTGGTTGGGTTCTCCGCACCGGATGCCCCACGACACCACGCCGATCACCGCCCAGCGGCCACTGGGAAGCTGGTACATTAGTGGGCCGCCACTGTCACCCTGCCAACAGAAAGAGACCTATAGATAATGGTAAAGATGAAGATAAAGTTCTATTCAGTTGAAAGAGTTCACTTTTAATTAGAGACAAATGAATACTAACATATATGATATGCGGTTAGAGTTCTCGAGAACGACGGTACCCCTTTTGCATGGGAAACCTTCTCGCCCGAGAATAATTCTCATAGTAAACGGAGAAGATTCTCGAGAACGACACATAATATCTCTAAATACTACAATTATTACCTACGCCTTAATTCGATAGGGCTGGTTACTATATGTGTGTTAACTACATTTCAAACACTAGCTATTTTGACTATTCACTTACCACATAGCATATGGCGTCGTAAGGCGCCTACAATATTTTGCATTACTTTGCGCTTAGTATTATCGAGCTCTCCTACCACATCGAAGCCAACTACCTGGCAAGCGTCCTTCCCGCCGTCGTAGCCGCCCGCGCAGATGTTCTCCTCAAAAACAGTGTCGGTAAAGGACTGCACACAGCGTGAGTGCTCCCAGATCGGCACCGACACCTCCATGAGCACGGTGCTGTGTGGCCCGCCGTACGACTGGGTTCCCCAACCTGATTGCAGTTTACAATACAGACAAGGGTGATAATGTTATTGATTTTCTATACCTAACATTCTTGAGTCTGGAATACAATAATTGAGTCAAACTAAACAAATCGATAGGATAATTACTGTGAGCTGAAACAAAATAGTAAAGTCGCGTCAGCTTATAGATTAACAGATATCAAAATAACAAATGTTTTAGAAGTTTGTTGTTGTCGTCCTAATGCACCTCAAAGGTGTAGAGGGCCTTCACAAACTCGCGCCACGCCTTCCTGTCCTCAGCGACACTTCTAGCTTTTAGAAGCTTAATAAGTATGTGATATAAAACAATTATACAATCCTACACTATTTTTGCTTCCATTTGCAGAAGAGCATTGGCATCTAAGGTAAAATCTTAGGTGATAAGCCTGCTGATAATTGTATCTTTAAGACTAGAAGGCATTTAATTCCTACCAATAATAATAGCAGATTGGTTGATCGCCGACAACCCAACCGGCGGCAGACAGATCGGCCAAACATAAGTGTTGAACACGGCCGGCCGGTGCAGTTTCAGAATGGCGATGTCGTTGTGGTAGTTGGTGTGGTCGAAGTCCTCGTGTTGCCGGATCTCCACCACGCGGAAGTTGTAGGAGCGCGAGTCGTTGTTGCGGTTGAAGTCGTACTCGCCGAGGCGGACGAATAGTTCCTCGGCTTTCCATCTGGAATTTTTAGTTTATTAGTAAGTAGTCGTTGCCAATCTATAGGCCCTGAAAGGTATTGTTCCTTGAGCGAGCGAAACAAACATTTTTATACTTTGTGCATTAGGATTAAACTGGAGGCGTGATAGTGTCATTGACAAGTCGAGCAAAAAAAAAGAAGCGCAGCCGTAAATTTTTTCTGATTACAGTATTTCTACGATAACTCTAACTTACTACTTATCTAGTATCTATATGTATACTCGTAGTTTTTTTAAATAATCGGAACCTAGTGAAATATAAGAGCTTACTTGAAGAGGACTGTTTGGCTGCATAGGTCGGTGACCAACTTGCAAAGTGGCTGCAAAATCACACCCGGCTACACTTATGCTAGCCCGTTTACCTTCTCGTGCAGTGTGCAGCTGTAAGCACATGGCGGTCGGTGATGAGAGCTCCTCCGCAGTACTGTTCAAAACCCTCAGGAGTGATGGAAGCCATCCACGGCCACTCGCGGGGGTTGGCCGGCCGCGCGCCCACCATTCGCCCGGCAGGTCGGGTGCTGAGTCCACATCCTGAATAAATGAATATTAAATTTTAAATGATATATCAACGAAAATTGCACTGTAAGAAAATACTAGCAAAACTCATATTTTAAGGGAGTATTTTTATCTGAGTAAATGCCTTCTATAAACACGACGACTATTTGTTATTTGGATTATATAAACCAACTCCATCTACAACTGAAATGACTAGCAGAGAGAAATTCTTATTTATTTCACAGACTTGCCAACTGGCTTTGCAGTATGCGAGGTGCCGATTTATTGCATGAAAATAATTTCAACACAAACGTAGGCACTCTCTCTTAATACGACTGATGATAAGTTTAGTTTTTGTTTAATATTTTGGCATATTGTACTTATATTAAGTGGTCATCAATGTCATCATTGCAAAAATGAAACAGCTTTTATTTGTAAACGAATTTATTTGCAAACTAATAAAGCAAACACGTTCTAAAGATTTCCGAATATAACGGAGAAAGCTTACAGAAATTCTACGGACCTCGGTTTTCCGCCTTCGTGATCTTAAGTATAGCTTCATTGGCTTCCTCCAACGGAGCAGCGGCGGGCAGGTCCCCGGCCAGGCCTTCCACCTGGTCCTGGTTCAAGGAGTCCGGACAGCACACACCAATGGACCTGTAAATTACAATATCATAAATATAATTATTTGCATGATAAGTTGATAATTACACCAAAGGACAATGTAAACGGGTCAGCTGAAATTCCTCTACCAAGTGACCCGTTTTCAGTGTCCGTGAGTGTAGACAGATGTCGTACACATTTGTTGGTACCAAACTAACTGAGGTATAATTCATACCTATTTATAAGTTCAAGCTGAAAGAACAGTGGTGGTCCAGAATAAATCTACGCTCGGGACATTTTTGAGTGCTAAGTACCTACCTATGGCTATAAAGGCCATTGCAAACCAAAGCGCGGGGCGGTAGCGGGACGCCAGCAGCGCGGAGTGCGCGCGCCCGGCGCGCGTGACACGCGCGGTCTGATACACACCGACACCGCCTGCATACCACCGCGGCGCGCACGCCGCGGGCCCGTCGCGGTACCGCGGCGCACCTTTAAGCGCTATTTTTATATTTTTTATTATTACAAGCTTTTATTATATTTATTATTATTATTACAAGCTTTTATTCAACTCACAGTGTTTGTCAGTTTGTAGATAGGTATTTTAGTGTATTTGTTAGATGTTTAGGTAGAATCTTGCGAGACAGATTTGAACCAGTTCTTGATGTCCGATTGAGCTGAAATTTAGCACACATGCGTAACTTGGTTGACAATACAATATTTTGGTACCATCGAGCTGGTCTGATGATGGAGACAGGAGGTGGCCATAAGAACTCTGCCATAAAGTACCTCAACCAGATTGAGTTTGGGTTTATTAGAATCGTCCCGATGAGTACTCCTTGATTTTCTAAAGAAAAGTACAGTCAGCCACAATATCGGAAGCTGATTTGACCTCAGAAGAAAGAGATAAAAACCAGTGACTCCCGAAAAATATGAAACTACTCGCGGCGGCAAGGCGGCATATATCAAAGGGCGGCAGGCGCTTTGCCTACCTTTGATATATGCCGCCTTGCTGCCGCCACTTGCGATCGAAAATATCTTATCACATCGTAATAAGGTCTGATTTTGTATGGCAAAGGGCGCGCGCGTGTGGTGTGTGTGTGTGTGTGTTACGTCGTTTTATCCCGTGTCCGGCATCGTCCTAATAGAACGCGAATGGGCGATCATCGTAAGTTCGCGCGAATTTTACTCGTACGAACGCACGGTCAAACATATTGAACTCGAATCAGGTGTCCTAACTGACAATCGCGCGATTCCCGCAAACTTACGATGATCGCCCACTCGCATTCTGTTAGGACGATGCCTCCGTGTTGCGTTTGTTTATACCTATTTTGATTTTTTTGCCGTTTCTGTCGTGATCAGCAAAGTGTAAGCAAGTGAAGTTTATCACACATACCTACCTAATACGCATTTAAAGTCTTTAATTGTCTGTCTGTCCGTCTGTTACCAGGCTGTAACTAATGAACCGTGATAGACAGTTGAAATTTTCACAGATGATGATTTCTGTTGCCGCTATAACAACAAATACAAAATACCGAAAATGTGGCTGTAGTATAATTTTTAACCGACTTCAATTCCATTGAGGAAGGAGGTTCTGCATTCGGTTTGGTGTTTTTTTTTAAATGTATGTTCACCGATTAAAGACTATACGTTAAAATCCGGCCACGCATGGTATGGTAGGTACATCTTTTTATTGAATGTGCGTATTCAACCAACACTTCAAATTAATAATTTGGGGTTATCAAGCTACATAATAAAATTGAAAACATAATATAAACGTTACATTGTCTATGAGTTTGATCATTATATATTCCACAGTGCCTATATTTTGTTGTCCACAGTAGGGATGTCACGAATGTCGTTTTTCTCACATTCGCGAATGCGAATGCGAATATTCAGGATGCGAATGTCCGAATGCGAATGCGAATACGAATGTAACGGAGTAGATTCACAAAAGTTAATCTTGCTTATCATTTTTATGCCTCCATACCATAGTTCATAAATACAGAACATGATATGTGATGGAGTCCTATATTATTGATCAAAAGGAGACAAGTGATACCGTCGTTTACACTTCCTGTGTATGAGCAAGCATATGACCATCGGCCGGGTCAGCGCGCGCGGTCAAAACAGGATGCGTTCTGCCCTTGGACTAATAAAGGATAAGGACTAGGCATCTCCGTACAGCCAACTGTGATCCAATAATGGCGTCCGAGTTGAATGTGTGCGTAGAGACCAGTGTTGCCAGTAATACAAATTTTCCCGATTAAGTGTAACATATTTTTGAAAGGAAAAATAAAACAGATTATAATTTATGTTCTTAAATATAATTAATATGCACCTGCCTTAATAAATCTGATGAAATATATTTCTGAAGAGGCGGATAAATGTATTTTTTTCTTAAATCTAAAGTTACAACTTATTAAAAGTATACGACTACCGTTGAGTGCATGTGGCCCATAGACATAGGATGGTATAGACGGGGCATGGTCATAGTAATACCAAGATAAAACGGGATGGTGTTATTACACTTTCAGTAGGTACGGCAAAGAGGTGCTATTATCGTTGGTCCTTGTCATAGTTCCTATTACCTCCCCGCGTTACTTCTAGCAGAGGAGGATAACAAACAGATATAAGTTGTGCGCAAAAATGGTCTTTCGTAACATGGACGACTTCTAAACTAAAACCTTCTCCAGAGTATAACAAATACTTTTCTGAAAACCGCATCAAAATCGGTTCAGCCAAACGCGAGATTATCGCGAACAAAGATATATACAAATATAATTTTTAATGCTTGTTTATAAATTTTATTGGAAAAAAAATAGGTACTAAAGAATATAATTTGATTACAAAGACATAAAAGTTATTAGCTCTTAGCAAAGAGCTCTTAGGCAATGCGTTAATATTAGTTGAAAACGTGCGTGAAATAAAACATCAAGTTGGGAGCGGGGCGTCAACATCGTGTTGACAACATATCGTGGCTATTGTAGACCCCTTTACGTTCGGGAAGTTTCCCTGCTCTACCACCTGGCAACACTGCTGTCGTGAAGTTAATAGTTTACGAATTTACAGATTTTTAATATGATTACGCATTAAAATGTTTACTTATCGATGAAAGGTGACTTCATCCGGTTTTCTCTTACGACCGGTGGCATTTGTGCAGCATTTGAGGACGTACGCCGGCATATTTTAATTATTATTTGTCCGCTCTTTACTGCAGTGACGTTTGGATACGAATGGCGGCGGATGGGCACAAAATTGCTGGGCGTATGTGTGTGTAGTTTGTAACTACGTGGGCACGGGCACAAATGGAATCACAGTTTGTTGTTAGCAGTGCGTAATCTGATTAATTATTTAAATCTATGGTTCTGCCCACATTCGCATTCGGAAAATATTCGCATCATTGCATGCGAATGCGAATGTTGATACGAATGACCAAAATGATACGAATATTCGTACTATACGAATGCGAATGCGAATATTCGTGACATCCCTGGTGTATAGGTTTGATTTATCCAATAAAAAATATTTGGATATATCCAATGTTTTTATTATTATTATAAACTAGCTGCGCGTACGCGTTTATCTTTATCGTTTGTTTCATTCAGTACTAAGCTTTCCAACGACCCAGTTTAAAAGCGCATTATCGCCTAAACACCGGAAAAGGGCAATACTCTCGTCTCACGTTCCCGTCTCATTGGGGTCAAATATCTATTAGCACGAGGGGGTCTAACTGAGGTGCCGGTTAAGACGTTGGCCACGACGTTTCCACTTTGATTTACGTTTAACCGTTACTGAGGTTGACTGTTGACCCAAATATTATTAGTTAACCTGAGACTGTGAAACTGAACACAAGATACACGTTCCATTACATAAAAATAAAATATACTATGTATTTGACATGGGTTTCCGTAATAGTCGTCTTTTAGTTAATTTACGTACAGTCGCCATCAGATATATAAGAGCGGTCAAAGTGGTTACAAATACCTGAATAAGGCGTCTATTCTCAAGGCGATAAAGTGCATTTTCAGATATTTTTGACTACCTTGGCCTCTCCGATATGAATATTTGATGGCGACTACATATTTACCATCGGGTTCATAAATACATACCTAATTTATAGGGCTGCCATCTCTAAATTCGCCGAACCCGGACAATAATTTAAAAAACCCGGACATTTGGCGTAAATCACATTTTTTCCCCGGACGTCTCCAAATCAGCACTAAATAATTAAATTCAATGGATTGTTTCCTCACATAAAAAGTGTCCGGGACACTTATTGAAAACCCCCCCGGACACACCCCGGACGGCCTCCAAACTAGGACAAATCCGGGGAAACCCGAACGGATAGCAGCCCTACTAATTTATCAATGAATTCATTCACAAATAGGGTATCCAATCACATAATGAACCCGATGGTACATACGTATTCAGAAGTAGCTGCTTGTTAAGAGAAGAAGAGAGGATCAGGACAAGAGTATACCTAGCTCGTTTAAGAAATCTTGTGTTGTTTTGGTATCAGGACCATAGTTTTAAAGGGGTTGTTGCCATATAGGTATTTTTATGTGGTTTTCTCGTCGAATTCGTACTGATGGCACGTTTGGCTGACATGTGATGATGCATGACGGATTAAAGATGATGCTTCAGAAGACTCACGTGCGTTTGATGATACAAAGATAGTTCATGAAGAGGGTGAAGTCCCGCTTGAACTCCTCCATCACGCAGTGGTGCAGGTGCCCGCCTTTGCCGCCCGGCATCGTGCAGGCCTGGTACGGCACGTTTGGCTGGCAAGTGTCGTTGAAATAGCGAGCCAGGTGGATGGATGAAAGATGATGTTTCAGTAGACTCACGTGCGTTTGATGATGCAGAGGTAGTCCATGAACAGTGTGAAGTCGCGTTTGAACTCCTCCATCACACAGTGGTGCAAGTGCCGGCAGTGGCCACCTTTTCCGCCCGGCATCGTGCAGGCCTGGTACGGCACGTTTGGCTGGCAAGTAAAGGTTAATAGTATTAGACATACAGAAGAAATATTGCGTCACATTTTAAGATTACTTATTGCGATTAGACCCATGTGATTTTGAAACAAAACGTAACTTCGTTTATACCTGGTTGTCATTGAGCTCTACAAAGCGCTTGTAGCGGCCGTTGCCGATGTGCATTCCGCCGGCAGACAGCACGTCTTCCCATGCCTCGCCCTCGAAGAACGCTGCAAAAACACACACTTATTGATCTACGGCTTCAATACTACGCTCTACGAAGTCTGCTTTCCATACTACACAATTTCATATTTACTGCATAAGAACAATAATCGTTCTCTTCTCTCAACGAGAGTGCATGTGTATCAACTAACATTTAATAGAGTAGGTAAGTTTAATTAAGTAAGACATACTTATAATATGCGTGTAGGAATCTGAGGAATACTTGATAACTCGATCAATAACTAGGGTCAAAAGGAATTCAGTCTTAGAACAAAAAAACTAGAATCTGGCACACAATTTACGTTTGTTGTGTTTGAAACTACAAAATAATAACATTTTGTCAATAATCGCCACTAAAATATACAAAACACATTTAGTATTGAACATGCTTTGGTTATTAATTTGACTTCCTCTGATCGTCGTGAATAAGCAATTTGTAAAACACGCTTATCGTTTAACTTAAGAGTCGCCAGGACGCTCGCGTGAACTCGCGTCCCCATACAAACGTAGTTCAGCTCTCATTTTAAAACGACATGCTTTAGAACCACGAAATTTGGCATGGGCATTCTAGCAGTACAGATCTATGTCGGTAATTCATTTTCGTTGCAAAAAATTGTAATACAAAGAAAATATAGCAAAAATAAATTTTGTATGTAAATCTGTATCTGGCTGTATTTTCTTTGTATTACAATTTTTTGCAACGAAAATGAATTACCGACATAGATCTATACTACTAGAATGCCGATGCCAAATTACGTGGTTCTAAAGCATGTCGTTTTAAAATGAGAGCTAAACTACGTTTGTATGGGAACGCGAGCGTCCTGGCGACTCTTAACCATTTGCCTATTGTTTTTGAGTCAAGGTGCATTGACAGAATTTCAATTAGGCAGTTAGAAAAACACTTTAAAATGAATATTTAGAATAATAGTAGTAACTAGTAAAACACTTAATTGCATAGAAAACAGCAATATATGAACAGTCAAAATGATTACTATTTTAAATTAAAATGTTTGTAATTTTGAATAGTTTCATTTTATATTAAATTAAAAGCGACAGGTATCTTAACCTTTAAGGGATAATTCTTTTATGTTAATCAAAAACTATACCTACAGTGGGTACCTACCTATACAGTATACATATAAGTTTTTTTAGTTAATAATAAAAGGGTAAGGCAAAGGACAAAGTATCTAAATTGTGTTTTTATATTGAAATTTGGATTGTAGAGGTTCCTAACTGCACCATTTATTTATAGGTACAATTAATTGCAGTAGGTCAAGCGTTAAATCGGCAGTTGTGTGGACCTAGGTATCTTACACATTAGAGTGACTTAGAGTCTCTAATAAGTAATCGAAAACTTACACTTGTAATCATTTCCCTGGGCACCAAGCACAGCAAGAATAAGCAGCAGGAAGAACAACATCGCTGCGATTCACCCGGCCCGGCCTCAGCGCGAGCACTAATTGTTCACCAGACATTTAGGACGGGCGGATGCTGCCCCGATAGGACTCATAGTAATAGTAATCCACAGGATGCCACCGATAACAGCACAAAATATAGGTACTGATTTTGTTTAAAGTTGAAAGGTTAACAAATGTTGAATAAAAGCGACTAATAAACATAAATACATATTTTTAGAATAGAATTAACATAAATATATAAATAATAGAGGGGTAAAGTGATGTAAGAAATAACCATGGCCAGAGTTTGGCAACATAACTGATAGTGCTTATACGGCACTAAATATTTCTTGTAAATACTCCTGTTTTTTTGTTTAGTTAAAAACATCACCTAGAGAAGAAGAAAAAATCAACTTCGTAGTAGTAATCAATTGTTAGAACAGCGTTAGAAATTTCTATGGAGGTCATTTGTATTATGCTGTCTGAATCTTTCGCTTGTAGGCCATATTAAATTTAACAACGACTGTATTGACGATATGTAGTTAATTTACCGATCGATAGATAAGTATATGCGACACAGGCATTTACTTGGTAATTACGTCATATAGGATAAAACCGGCCATTAATAGTGATTTATGTTGGGAAAGATTACGATTGCAGTACTTAAGTAATTTATGGTCATAGCATAGCCAAGGGGAGAAACGCGTAAAATTATGCAGACTTCTGGTCGTAGACGATCGTGGCGGTCTTCGACGACGCAAAGATGATCGGGCGTCATAGTGCTAGCGGTACACGCCGAAATTCAGTATAATGCTGCAAATGGTGTTAAAAGCATAAAAATCAGACCGATTGATCTTTAGGCCAAATGAATCGATTCGGCCCGTAGCAGTAAAAAAAAAAAAAAAAACAGAGTGCAGTTATGACGTCATCTTTTTTTTGTATGGAAAAAAAAATTTTTTGTTCTGAAACCTATCGTGTGTGGTATCAAATGAAAGGGCTTTCTGAGCTTATTCCAAAAATATGTCACATCATTACATTTCAGTCACATGTTTGAAATAAACATAAAAAACATTTTCAAAACATACCAAGTTTGGGCTCCTCGAGATACGACACCAAGGAATATTTTTTTGTAAAATATATCTCAAATGATACCTAATATCCTCATATCTAACCCCAAGAATGCAATTTTGAAAATAATTACATTTAGTATTTTTTTCTGATTTTAAATGTTTACAAAGTGCGTCGTATTACTCAATACGAGTACGAGTACCGTAATATCCTCCAACTTTGCCCCCAGGCGAAACTTTTTGAACAAATTCATTAATTTACGTAATTTTATAGTATGTATGTATGTATGTACTTTATTGCACATAAACAAGTTTAACAATATTACAACAGTAAAATAAAAAATAAAAAAGATATGCACAAAGGCGAGCTTATCCCTAAAAGGGATCTCTTCCAGCCAACCCATAGTATAGTATTCTGGTGCGGGCAAGTGTTGATGTGAAAAAATGGGAAAGCATGGTGAGTAAAACCCATACTTATACTTATACCTGTATATAATAAGGCAATGGGGAAAGCCAGTGAAACCTTATTGTAGAGAGTGCTCTTTTAGATTCCATACAATGAGGAATAGAAACAAAAGATGAATGGTCCTTAACAATGTACGGGAACTATGTACAGTTAAAAGGCTTTTCTTATGCAATTGTTTCCCTATAGCTTTTTGCTTCAGCATTTTCATTTTAGAGTATTGTGACAGTTGCCATTACTCTAGATTGTTTATATCGTAATTCGATTTCAAAAGGATAATGAATGAAGAAGTCTTGATGTGGGCAATGTTACGTTGTAATGTAACAACTAGTGATGGCCAACTTTGCCCAAGACAAAAAAAAATCTTAGGGCTATTAGCTTTTTGTATTAACCACTCGGCACGAAAAAAGGTGATTATTGTTTTTGAAATATATATATGACGTTTTGGAACTGTTTCTTTATTTTTTTAATGTAATTGTTAATGTGAAACCATAGTATTCAATATATACATAATTTTCTTTGGTCTGCCGATTTATTTGTAAACATTACGAAGATAGGTTCGTTATGATTTGTTTCTATTATAAATAATGAAATATAACTCATTTAATTATGTTTTGTTTAATATACATACTAATGCCTGAAAAATAAAAACATGACTAAATTAAAAAAATTAAGTCAAATGAGACAACCCTTGTACTTTGGAATGCTTGTATGCACCTTGTACCGTAAAGATCAAAAACGCGTACCTATCATTGCCCACCTAATTTGTACAAAAGTTCACGTACTTATCGCTGAACTATTTAAAGGGAATGATAGGACTACCCTAGAGACTTGCTGTAATTCTTGTTTCAATACTATAATCGCATTATTTAAGCGCAAATCGACTTGAGCAATGTTGGGTAAAACTCGATATTACTTTACCCACCCTCAAGTTCGCAAAAAATGGGATAAACTTAATTCGCTTTAAGTAAGAAAAATCTTGATATGTGCAACCCGGGTTCCTCGAGCTCACCTATCACGTTATATCAAAAGAACGTGTAAACAGAGTTTCATTACTCCGAGAATTATTAGATCCCACATTCGTAATAATGAAAAATTAAAAAAAAAATACTTAGTGAAATTATTTTCAAAATTGCTTTCTTGGGGTTTGAAATGAGGATATCAGGTATCATTTAAGGTATATTTTACAAAAAAATATTCAACCGTATCGTATTTGTAGGAGCCCAAACTTGGTATGTTTTGAAAATTATTTTTATTTTCATTTGAAACAAGTGACATAAATATAATGATATGATATATTTTTAGAATAGGCTCAAAAAGCCCTTTCATTTGATACCACACACGATAGGTTTCAGAACAAAATTTATTTATTTTTCATACAAAAAAAGATGACGTCATAACTGCACTCTGTTTTTTTTTTTTTACTGCTTCGGGCCAAATCGATTAATTTGGCCTAAAGATCAATCGTTCCAATTTTCATGCTTTTAACACCGTTTGCAGCATGTTTAAGGCGTACCGCTAGGACTATCAGGCGTATAACCGCCAACTACTTGCATCACTCTCTTTCGTATATGAAAGACGATTTGTGGATTTTCTAACTTCGCGGTAGGCCACCAGGCTCAATGTATGGTCAATGCCGTGTTGGGGACTGCACTTATGCACGCTTACCTTAAGATGCGTTTGAACTGGAGGTTTTTTGATTAGGGGAATAGCCAATGCGATACGAGCTCGCTTGCCTTGGATGTTTGCTTTAGGTAGATGCGCTTCATGTTATTCTACCTACCTATTGTTATAAGGTTTTACCCAAAAAATTGTGCTGCATCTCTTTCTTCAATGTCCCTAATTAAACGAAAAAATACGCAAACCCAATACACGAAATGAATGGGGAAGGCCGTTAAAAATATTGTAGAGAGCGCTCTTTCAGATTCCAAACAATGAAAGAAAGAGACAGAAAATAGATGGTCCTTAATTGATATACATCCATTGATATCAATGTATACATCAATTTAATGTTAGGGTATTTTGATAACCGGCAGTTTTCTATTTCGGAGCAATTCGAGACGAAACTTTAGAGTAATATGCGCAAAAAATATTAAAAACGAATTATCAACATACAAATATGACTTTTTTTGTGGGAAATGTCATTTTGGCAGATGGATTGTATTCAACATTGGTGATAGATATTATAGCGAACGCGAACGCATTTGCGATGCATTTGCTAGTTCTAGACGCGCCTTTAAGCATGCGAGGACGCGCCCTCGCTGCATTCCACGATTGTTTGGGCTACTGTATGCTAATGCTCAATGATTCGTACGGTAACTCGCGATAATTATATTACCACAGGCCCGGTTCAATTAACACTAACCTATTTACATATGTCGGAAACATGTATGTCTAGACGTATAGTCAAAACTGGAATTAAATGTCCAGTACGTGCGGCTGTCTAGTTGCGGAGTGAATTGGCTGTGACGGATGTAGAGACAGATACATGAGTGATCCTATATAATTACCTACCTACAGGTTTTATGAGGTACGAAACCCTTAAAATAAGAAATTAACTATACACGGTCATAAAGATAATACATAAGTAGGAACCTACTTAGAATCTCACACCTCCATTGATAATTATGGAAAACACATGTGTAGATACTACTTATACTAGGTAAAAAACGCGGCAAAGTTACTACACGTGAACTAATGGGATGCATATGGTGATAATTAAGTTAAGAGTTTATTTGGTTATCAAAATTTATAAAAGCATCGAAGTGAAAGTGACTAATAAAATTTAAGTAGGTAGATTAAGTACCAGAAAGCCTTATACTTACTTTATGCTGGAACAGGCCTGGATCCAGGATTTTGTTCAGGGGGGGCACTTCCTTCACAAAAAATCTGGCGGTCAGGATAGTATGCAAAACTTGCGTGTCAGGGGGGGGCAGTTGCCCCCCCTGGATCCGCCCCTGTGATGGAATTTACTTTCCTCCCCCTCCTCCTAATGGTACCTTTACCTACCGAAAAAGTGTCACATATGGTTTATGAAAACTGTAATAATATAACCCTAAATTGAGGCCCGATTAAACCGGATTATTTTATTACTTTTACTCGCAAGAGAAACCCTAGATAGAAACCGATATCCAGAGGCGTATTTAGAAATTTGGCGCCCCGGGCCAGAAAAATTTGCCGCCCCTGTTACTTAAGCAAACAGACTATTAAAATTTTCTTGACACTTTCTGAACCCTTACTGTACGGTCAAACGTTGAAAAAACACCCTGCTGACGCCTTTTGCACATCTGCATAGCTGGATTGATACCGCGGTACAGCGCTACACGTTACGGCGCGTAACTTCAGCGGATCGAGAGCGAATTCGTGCGGCGAGGTGCGCGGTTTTGATTCCGTTCTTGATTCGCTTTCAACTTTCGATATCTTCTTAATTTTTGTTTTCTGTCCCGTAGCCTATACTGTGTCCCACGACTCCCACTGCTGGGCAAAGGCCTCCCCTCGCTTCGGCTACTCGTCACGGCCTGGTGCATACTATCGCCACTCTCTACAAAATGCGTCTAGATCGTTTCGCCATCTCCTTTTTCAATTGGTCTGCCTCTGCCCCGGCCGATTTGTGGGATCGATTTAGTTGTTTATTTAGCCCATCGTTCCGGGTGCTTGCGTCAGACTCTTGACACCCACATCACATCCGAGATACCTTTCCTGGAGCGGAGTTCGGTGTACCAAATTCGAATCTCTTCCAGGTGTTCTCGATGCGTCGATCGAGTTCCTTGGTCTGCCTATTATCCAAGGATACCATCTGGCCCAAAATAGGTGTATTCGTCGACATATTGTAACTCCTTCCCAGTGTCTCCCATTCCATCAGTGTGTCCCATCTACCTTGACCCTACGTTTCACGCCGCTGGACAATAATTTGGTTTTGTCCCTGTTCATTGTGAGTTCGACATCAAAACTTGCAGAGAAGGTCTTGCAGCATTTGCTCTAGATGGGATGCAGTTACAATAGTTACTTGTATGAAGTGCGCCCTTAAAAAATGTTCTTAAAAACAATTCTTGTGCTCCAATTTATGGCGAGTTATAAAAACCACTCACATACAAAATTTGATTAAGAGTCGCCAGGACGCTCGCGTGAACTCGCGTCCCCATACAAACGTAGTTCAGCTCTCATTTTAAAACGACATGCTTTAGAACCACGAAATTTGGCATGAGCATTTTAACAGTACAGATCTATGTCGTTAATTTGTTTTTGTTGCTAAAAAATTTAATACAAAGAAAATATAGCAAAAATAAGTTTTGAATGTAAATCTGTATCTGGCTGTATTTTCTTTGTATTACAATTTTTTGCAACGAAAACGAATTACCGACATAGATCTCTACTACTAGAATGCCCATGCCAAATTTCGGGGTTCTAAAGCATGTCGTTTTAACATGAGAGCTAAACTACGTTTGTATGGGAACGCGAGCGTCCTGGCGACTCTTAATATAGGGCCGTAAATTTCAGCTACAGACGGAAAAGGCTAAAATTACACCACTGAAAGTGTCCGAAAACGGACCGGACCAGGCTGCCGGCTGTCCGCCCAAACTTATTGAAAGAGCATCACTTTAGCTATTAAATGAGCTTGGTTTCATTCTGCTATCATTCCCAGTAACTTGACGACTGAGTTTCTGGAGGGTGCAAACTTTATTTTGCGCAAAAAAATTGTTGGCCCTCATCTGCAATTAAAAGCAAGAGCATTCTCGGAGTTTGGTTTTCGGTCTCTTCGCGAACAAAATTAAACCCCGCAAGGCAAAACAAATACGTATATAGAGTCTTAGCGCCTTTGCTGAGATCCTGTCGAGACGGTGTTTTCGTAATCCTATCACCATTTTTGGGCAGTACCAAACCTTGCCTGCAAGTCTGTGCACTTGCTGTATTAAGGGGCGAGGCACTGCTGGTAAGGGCCCTTTCCCTTTTGTGTTGAGAAGTAAGACCGCAGTCGCTTCCATAAAAGTCAAAAACATGCAATTCTAACATAGGTACAAGATTCCAGAAAAAAAGACAAGGGATGTGATGTGACGCCGTCACAAAACGGCATTCAGGAGCCCCGCCCAACATCTGTTAATGTGAGCCAATGAGCTTTCGAAATAGGATGCCGAAATCGGTGCGAAGCAGATGAGAAAATATACTAGATCGAACCCTAGGCTTCGATACAGTACTTAAGGATGCAACCACGATCAACGCTAAGATCAGGAAAGATTATAGAATTTAATAACCAGGCATGGTTATATCGTCCTCCCTTTTGGGAAAAATTGCAGTTTACTTTATGTGATGTGATACATGGTAATGGCAGATATGGAAAGGCGGCATAAGTACAAAAAAACGCCCTTCATATTTAATATTTACAAAACCAGATCGTGGCGTTTCGAAATTGTTACTCTTTCTTAGGCCTTATGGGCCGGTAGCTAACTGAAGTTCAGCATCGAAAAAGTGGCCCAGAACCAAGCATACGGGGCGGCTCGCGCCGCCCCTGGCAGCCTGCCGCCCCGGGCCATGGCCCTCTTGGCCATAGGGTAAATACGCCTCTGCCGATATCAAGCAATAATGGCGTATGCAATAAAATGTCTGGTAGGTCATTTAAATCTTATATTCCTTAAATAGAAACCTACTAGAACCTATCTAAACTCTAAAGTCACTTTAATAATATCAATCGACATTGTAGGTATACTTATTTACTAGCTAGCAGTTACCTACTACCTATATTTTCAATCTTTCAACAACACAAACGTATGTTCCTATGTTTTAATAAGTACCCACCTACCAAATTATAGGTATTAAATGGATTTAGCAATTGTTAACTATATAGGTATTTATAAAATGTAATGTACGAATCAAAGTAATTATGGCGGACTTAATCACACGGCCAGTTTTTTAAGTTATTTTCCAGTCAATGACTATTATAGACCGAAACAGAGATAAATGAGATAATACACCTATTTAAAAGGAGCCTGGGAAATTGGACTACCTAGGTAGGTATCTGACTCACAAATATTATAAAAGCGCATACAAATTATACCTTCGGCAGAGCTAAGAAACCTAGTCACCTACACTAGACCGGAATAGCCGGGAAACAGAAATCAGCCGAGCATTATGCATTCATTAATAGCAACCCATATACATATCACCTCAAGGATCGTATTTTACCTATTAATTCAATGGTTATAAACGACACGATATTGGGTCGCCCGCAATTAAAATACTCAATACATTATGTGAACAAGTTACTAGTTCGGCGCCGGCGGGGGCGGGACGACCATACTGCATTCATTCTAAAAAGCCTGAGCTAGATACAGTTTACTATAATAAGTTTTAATTCAAATTAAGACATTAAATCACAAGGTACCAAAAAGTATACAACAATTTCGAATATCAAAGCTTATGACATTTTTGGGTGAAGTAGCAGTAACCTATTTGCTGTTGCATTCTTATTCAGGCCAATCAGTAGCAATGTAACGAGGTCTTTGATCGAGCGATATGCGCAAGATACTGTCAGCACTGCATTAGTTGCTTGCGCAGTCGAGTCGGACTCATAGGCACACCAGCGTGATGTGATCTCAAGATTGGAAACAGCTGCTCGTACTGTAAGAGCAAAATTATACTGGTTTTACCGGGCCTATATCTTGTCGTTATTTGGAATGGTACCACTGGTCGGATGTCAAAGGAGTAGCTATGGGCTTTTCAACAAAGTTTGATTTCCTGAATCCACTTCCTAATTGTATATTGAAACTACCTACGTCATTACGACGAATTGCTAGGCAATTTTCTATTAGGTTAGTAAGTTATATGATTGAATAAAAATACTTCGTTTACGGGACTGTTTTAGTCCGTTTTCCACTCGCATCTTCTTTCCCACTACTTTTTTATTTTCTTTCTTTGATCTTAATGACGATCATATTGTGGGAATTTATTGTTATGTAAACTTTAAGATACAAGAGAACAAGATGACTAGTAGTCCTAGAATGTGAGATTATGGATGTAATAATTTGCTGTAGGACAATAAATATAGGTATAACATATTACTTAGTAACATAAAACTCAACTACAAAATGCATGACCAACATTATACGTAGGTACCTCTTTGCGAATAAGATTAAGTATCCTTCACAGATAGAAATAATATCTTAATTCAAAACGCAAAACTGTCTTGCACGCGGTTTCTTAAAGAGAGTAATAAATACCTAAGGCCAATAAACATGACTTGAGTTAAAAATATCATGATTTTTAAAAGAAGATTTAAAATTATTTAGCTTTAACTTTACCCATTTTTAAAGCGAATAGTAATGATTTGAGTTAAGATAATAATTATTTACGGCAAATAAGCACCAAAATTTTCCTTTAAGAGTTTTATGTGTTTACGTAAGAGCGATTAGTTCTTGGTTTGATGTTTTCAATCTACAGCTAAGAGCCAAAGCTAATTCAAAGAAGTAGCACCAAAAGTTTGATTTGAGATTTTTAAGTTTTTAGGCAAGAGAGATTAATTTTTGCTTTGATGTTTTCAACCTACAATCAAGAGCCACAGCTATTCCAAAGAAGAAGCACATAATTTTTGCTTTGATACATTCAAGTTTTGGACGTTAGTTACCCTGCGCATCAATAGATGACTCTGCGTGTAGGTTAGATCGCGCGAACGTTTGTTCGACGTAACTTCATGACCCTCGGCGGCCTCGGCGCTTTGCCCGGGCTTATTTGAGATTCACAATAGCAATCTCAGCTCTAGTTAATACGATTATAAATTGTGAGTATAAAAATAATCATAATTTATATTTGTATTAACTACTTTTAGTTAAACTTCCTTTTTTGGGATTGGTCCCGAGAAACACAGTTTCTGCTACTAGCTTTTTAAGTAGTGCAACTGAGATATGTAGAGTATATTGAATGATGTGTATATCAGATCGGCTAGTTAAGATTCGTCCTACAATATCTAAGTACGTATCGAATGTTATTAAAAGTTTGTTATACTCTACAAGTCTATTCTATCATCTTTGAAAAAATCTAAGAATCCCATCTGTGTAGTACGAGTAGAGTGGAAAAGTTAAGAGTCCTTGTACGCTTCTACTTTTTGAATATTAAATCTCCTTATAACTTGAGGCGGTGGGCGTACTCGACGGCATAACTTCAAGAACACTTCAATTACCAATTCCGTCAAAGTAGGTATTTTATGGCGCCAGTTGCATCACTATTTACTTGTTTATTAATAGTTGTTTGTCCTTCGTCGAAGCAGCAGGTAATACGATAAGCAAGACAAGTGAAGGGAGCGTAGGCAGCGGTTTCCATTACATTTCAATAAAATCATCAAAGTCATTACACCTCCTTTAGTTTTTCAAAATGTAGACTTTACTGTCAATTACATAAGGTTGCTTTTGGAATTTCCTTAATTAATAAGATATGAGTTTGTGAAGGTGAAAAGTTAATTTGGACTAGTGACTGATGTGGCGAAGATACATCTATAGGACCTGTAGGAGTAATACTTGAACTATTCGTATTCACTGGACAATATTTGGCACCGGATGATATGTTTGATTTATAGTTATGAGACTGCAAAACGTGATTTGATATGTTCAGCAAGTGGGCTCCATTATTTCTGAGGATAACAGATTTATCGTCAGTGACAAAGGTTTAATAGTTTATATTGACGTTAATACTGATTTAATATGATATCTATATTGTAGTGCTTTTGCGACATAAGGAAACGTACTTATTTAAGACAGGGCAAAAGGTCAAGCAATAGTACTTGGTTTAACAGTCACGTACATGTTATTGTACTTATTGTTATGGAAATAAAAAAAAGTTAGTACTAACTTTTTTTGACAAAATGGTTTGACGGAGTTTATACTGGAAGCTGTTCCAGTATAAACTCCGTCAAACCATTTTGGATTTAAAATAGTCTATTCCATAGGCCATTTTATTTAAAATTGTATGAACAACTTTCATTTAATTTGTTTTTTTTTTCAGTATGATACCCTCCCTCCTCCAGATCCTGCAGAAAAAGTGTTGGTGTAATAGTAAAAGTTGTTTAGATTGAACTAACCAATCAGAATCACCTCGTCAGCCCAGTAGGTACGGCTATTGGCTAAGGGTTGAAAAAACACCCGGCATTTAATTTAAATACGCACTTATTACGCAAGTATGTCGTTTAGGATTAAGCCTAGAGGTTAATAATATCAGTATTCAATTTTAATATAATTTAAAATATCCTGTGATGCAAGGTTTTGTCGTCTGGATATGTCATTACTCATTAACATAAGCATAATATTGTGGGAAAGAGTTTTTATTTTTTCCCATCTTATGATAAAGTAACATATTTATGCAAATATTATGCAAAATATTGAATGATGGCATTCCATTTAATTTATAGACATGGCGCCATAATTAATTATTATAATCGCACGATACGAGTATTATAACGAATTCTTAACTTTATGTCCTATACCGCAAAAAGATTACAAAGACAGAGTCTCTTTAAAGAGGACTCATTTTCAAATAGCGAGTGAAAATATTTTCGACGATTCACTAATGTCATACAATCACTAGACCCTATTAGACGATGCCAGACCTTGAATGCGATTACATATATACTGATACATTGCAGCGACTTGAGGTATTTAACAATCGATCAAATGATGCGATTTAAATAAAATTGTCATACAAGTTCTATTAGCACCATCAGCCATCTGATGAACTCCAAAGCTTTAACTAGACATACAAGAAATGGACCCTTCTGTTAAATGACCAATCTTTATTATTTAACTGTCTCTGATCCTTATAATTAATAGAAATTCTTAAGAAAGACAAATACTGGCGTCAAAAAAGGTCTTCATTAAGCTAGACAATACAGTGTTTCCAAGATCTAATGCAAATTCAGCAACGTTGCATAATTGTACAATGCGTACAATTATGCAAGTCCGTACGTTGGGTAAAAAGACGCGTTTCGTAGGGAAAAGTGTGGCGGTTACGTCGTTTTGCGTGACCTGGACATTGGCGCCTGCGCGCGAATTAATCGACGATTAGCGGCGCCGCGTGGCCGTTGACACTTCTGGTTACTGGTAAACTCACGAGTGCAATCAAAGCTTGTCATTTTATTGGCGTAGTACCTACTTAAATACTTACGTGTTAAATACCTATAATGTTCTCACGAGTAACTCTAAAGATTTTAACATTGTAGGTCAGGTACCTATTCAAGATTACGTTTAAAGACTAAAATGTCCTACTAGTACTTTTATGGAATTCACTTAGTTTCAGTATTAATACATTTTAAACAATTTTTTTTTTGTCTCAGCGTAAAAAGCCTTTTTGATGAAGATGTCGCCAACAAAAGTTTTGATATCCTTATTGAGAGATATAAAAGTGAGTAAGTAAATTTTTCATAAATTAGTGTTTGAAAAAAAGCGATAGTTTTGCCAAAGGCATAGAAAAAAATTAATAAAATATCCGTCGGACAAATCCGGAGGACACATCTGTGCGTGTATCCCTAGCTACTGCGTGGTTAAAATCATTTGGTTTCCTCGCCTCGGGGGAAAATTGTATGCAGGTGACGCAAAGCGAATGTAAGTAGGTATAAGGGGTAGATCTAATGGGGTTGGCAACTGTCAACGGTTTGGCCAGATGGCGCCAGCATAGCTAGGTCCCTTTCACTAGTATTGTTGTATGGGATTTGGCTTAAAGGCTAGCCCATCCAGGTCAAAAAAAATTAAAAAAAAAACGTGATTTTGACACTATTTGTAGGACTGACAGGGACCCAGGGGACCCAGCTATGCTGGCGCCATCTGTAAATACTTTCGACCGGCCAACCCCATTCATAAAACTATATTCGTAGAATTCATATAGACCGTTTACTGTGCATTAAAATATGACATGAGAAATATTATAAATCATAACGTTTACCAGATGAAAACCCGTAATAAACTTTTAATAAAACTTTTATATGTAAGTAGATGAGTTTCACACTGAATTTAACCTAAATATTAAATAGAAATAAAACAGGAGAGATCGACTATGACAAGCCCTAAGGCCGTGGTCTCCTATAAACGCAATCGGCCGCTTACAGCAGTTACAGCGTCTGCGTCACCATGCTTACTGTAGAGATGTACTGTTGTGGTCTGTTTCAGACGTCGACGTTGGCGTCTTTTTTGTATAGGAACGTTGACGCTGACGTCAGACGTCGCGTATAGCATAAAATAGGAGACCACGGCCTAAGAGATGTCTAAGAGTCAGGTTCTAAACTTTGTCATCAATGTCATCATTTAGCGCACTGCTGCGATAGATCTACTAACTTTATTCGTCCCGCGTAGACAGTTCTAATTAAACTCCACATCTTTACTATCGACTGCACCTATTTATAAAAATATCGACTGGACAGGGATAAATCGTAACTAATGAGTAAGAACGGTTTAGAACTTCATCCGTTTCTTAGAACTGTCGGTGGAGTTTATAACCTCGCTAAGAAGTCGGGAGAGTGTAGAATGTCGTGGTTGCCTTAAGGGAGTGAAAATTTAAAATAATGAAATAAGGTAAAATTTATGTACCTACTTAATAATATACGGGAAACTTAATATTAGGTACGAATATGTAGAAAAACTCTGCGTTGTTGTCTACAATACTGTTATACATTACTAGTGTGTTAGTAATGTTTATGTCGAAATTCCAATATACATATACAGTACCTATCATGACCCTTCACTTATTTTATTATATTTAGCAGGTAAATAACTAACTCACGGTCTATAGCCTAGTGCCTACAAGAAGGCTGTTTGAGCTATTATAGCTCTGGGAAGCTATTTGATCTTTGTAATCCAATCTATGTAAATTAACATTAAAGGTGTGAGAAATTTGCGTCACGGCGTATGGCAGCCATCCATAGTTGCTATTTTATCGCCTATCGCATGATGCGTCACTTTGGCACTTACATACTTGTTAGAACGTGACAGCTATGGTAACTGGCGATAAAAACCCAACCATATTGCTAGCAGTCAGCAGATTTTTGAAATCACTGGTTAGAAGAAAATTAATCGCACTCCTGGTGCAACAAAATAGCAATGGTCTGTGCGTGATGCGTTCTGATTTCTGACAACATTTGTCTAAGCGCGGAACTCAAATCAAACACACTGCCCCAATTAATTAGTCAAAAATGTAATCAATAATTAGCACAACTACGTAGTATTTATGTACCTTTTCCATACAGGTATGAATGGAAACTTATATTTTTAAAGTTTTATTTTGAACCTGGAAATTAATTTTGGGTGAAACAGCAGCCGCAATAGTAGATTAAGCTCCCATTGCATGAAACCTTACCTCACACGGTGGCAGAGCAGACACATACTACAGCGATAGATAATACTTAGGAACACTGGACTATAGTAGGTTGCCATGGCACAGCCTGGAAGAACATAGTTTTTTTTGAATTTTAAAACGTCATTTTTTACCAAAATTTACATCATAAGGTGGCAGATTGAAACCTTTACCCATCGAAAGAGACCCCTTTGGTGACCCGAACCCGCATAGGTTGCCAGCCCTAAACCTGGTAGATTTCCAGGTCAGCCATGTTTTATGAGGCCAAAAAATGGGGTAATTTACCTCATCAGGTGGCAAGCTGAAATTGATGCAGATCGATAGCCCTTGGCGTGCCATTCACGAATATATAGGGTTGCCTGCCATCTAAGAGTCAGGAGTTCGATTTTTGAATCTCACCGGGTGACTTATTTCGTACTAAATAGTCATCGGCTGCATACAAAAAAAGTCACCGGTGAGATTCAAAAATCGAACTCCAGGTTCTAAACTTTGTCATCAATGTCATCATTTAGCGCACTGCTGCGATAGATCTACTAACTTTATTCGTCCCGCGTAGACAGTTCTAATTAAACTCCACATCTTTACTATCGACTGCACCTATTTATAAAAATATCGACTGGACAGGGATAAATCGTAACTAATGAGTAAGAACGGTTTAGAACTTCATCCGTTTCTTAGAACTGTCGGTGGAGTTTATAACCTCGCTAAGAAGTCGGGAGAGTGTAGAATGTCGTGGTTGCCTTAAGGGAGTGAAAATTTAAAATAATGAAATAAGGTAAAATTTATGTACCTACTTAATAATATACGGGAAACTTAATATTAGGTACGAATATGTAGAAAAACTCTGCGTTGTTGTCTACAATACTGTTATACATTACTAGTGTGTTAGTAATGTTTATGTCGAAATTCCAATATACATATACAGTACCTATCATGACCCTTCACTTATTTTATTATATTTAGCAGGTAAATAACTAACTCACGGTCTATAGCCTAGTGCCTACAAGAAGGCTGTTTGAGCTATTATAGCTCTGGGAAGCTATTTGATCTTTGTAATCCAATCTATGTAAATTAACATTAAAGGTGTGAGAAATTTGCGTCACGGCGTATGGCAGCCATCCATAGTTGCTATTTTATCGCCTATCGCATGATGCGTCACTTTGGCACTTACATACTTGTTAGAACGTGACAGCTATGGTAACTGGCGATAAAAACCCAACCATATTGCTAGCAGTCAGCAGATTTTTGAAATCACTGGTTAGAAGAAAATTAATCGCACTCCTGGTGCAACAAAATAGCAATGGTCTGTGCGTGATGCGTTCTGATTTCTGACAACATTTGTCTAAGCGCGGAACTCAAATCAAACACACTGCCCCAATTAATTAGTCAAAAATGTAATCAATAATTAGCACAACTACGTAGTATTTATGTACCTTTTCCATACAGGTATGAATGGAAACTTATATTTTTAAAGTTTTATTTTGAACCTGGAAATTAATTTTGGGTGAAACAGCAGCCGCAATAGTAGATTAAGCTCCCATTGCATGAAACCTTACCTCACACGGTGGCAGAGCAGACACATACTACAGCGATAGATAATACTTAGGAACACTGGACTATAGTAGGTTGCCATGGCACAGCCTGGAAGAACATAGTTTTTTTTTAATTTTAAAACGTCATTTTTTACCAAAATTTACATCATAAGGTGGCAGATTGAAACCTTTACCCATCGAAAGAGACCCCTTTGGTGACCCGAACCCGCATAGGTTGCCAGCCCTAAACCTGGTAGATTTCCAGGTCAGCCATGTTTTATGAGGCCAAAAAATGGGGTAATTTACCTCATCAGGTGGCAAGCTGAAATTGATGCAGATCGATAGCCCTTGGCGTGCCATTCACGAATATATAGGGTTGCCTGCCATAAGCCTGGTAGTTTTTCTGGTCAGCCTCCTCAAAGTATCGATTTAGTAACTTGGACCAACGAGAAATTCATGTACAGAAGCTAAAATTCGAGGAATATTTTAGTGCGAACCGTGATATTTAATTAAAATCTATATATTGACAGTCTTGCAATACATACGTGTTGAAATAATAGGGTAAATGAACCAGTTCTGGTCATTTCTCACTAATTATATAGATGACTACCGGAAAACTTAGACTGCGGGTAATATTGAGGACGCCGCGACAATAAATCATCAGTGTGTGACGTAAAATTGGTTAATCACCTCATTTCCGCAATCTCCTATTACTGCTTCGCTTATATATGCTCAATCTGTGGGTGAAAAAACACCCTGACTTGGGTACTTTGATTACTGCGTGAAGTCATAATATATACGACCGACGCCTACCAGAGCACTCTCTACTACTGAAGGGGTAAGCATCCTTCATGCGCATAGACTATAGGGCTGCTATCCCCTGGAAATAGGCCGCGCCCGTGCATCCCGTATCCGTCATGACAGTATTTTCAAATATGGGAAATAAATGTTTCCGTTTAAGTTCAAAGTTCACTTAATGTTAAACGTGACATATACCTAAGATCTACGTACGGTCATGCTGGATATTATAATTATGTAGAAATCATACGACATCATTAATCACTAAGTATTTTGTTCTTACCTCTTTTCCATTTCAATTGGGATTGGGCCTCTTCGTATGTAGGCACCAGGACTTTCAGTCTTGGGTATTCGATGGTTCGTTATTCAGGGCCGAACCCGCATAGGTCGCCAGCCCCAAGCCTGAGAGATTTCAAGGTCAACCGTGTTCCATGAGGCCAGTAAATGGGATAATTTACCCTATCAGATGGCAAGTTGAAACTGATGTAGATCGATAGCTCTAGGCGTTCCATTCACGAGAATATAGGTTTGCCTGCCATCAGCCTGGCAGCTTTTTTGGTTAGCCTCCCTAAACTATCGATGTTAATATCTTGGAAACAAGAGAAATTCGCGTAGAGATACTAACATTCAAAGTATATTTAAATGCAAACCTTGATATTTAAGTAATTAAATCTACACATTGTGAGTCTTGCACTTCATACGTGTTGAAATAATAGGGCAAATGAATCAGTTGTGGGCATTTCTCATTGGTATTTTCGGTTTTTAGGGTTCCGTAGCCACAATGGCAAAAACGGAACCCTTATAGTTTCGCCATGTCCGTACGTCCGTCCGTCCGCGGTCTAGCTCAGTGACCGTTAGCACTAGAAAGCTGAAATTTGGTTTGAATCTGTGAATTAACCAAACCGACAAAACAGTAGAATAAAAACGCGGAAAATATATTTTGTTAGGGTACCTCCCCTCCCGTACACGTGAAGTGGGGGGCGAAATTTTTTTTCGTTCCAACCAAGTTGTGTGGGGTATCGTTGGATAGGTCTTTTAAAAAGAATTAGGGTTTTTTAAAACAGTTTTTGGATAAAACTAATACTTTCGGAAATAATAGCTCCAAAAGTTTAAAACAGGGCGTCCCCCCCATCCAACTTTTGAATCGTGGGTCCTAAAATTAAAAAAAAAAACATGAAACTGAGACCCAATGAGTACCTTCAATGAAAACTATATTGAAATAAATCGGTTGAGCCGTTTTTGAGTTATCATTCAAAAACCCATAGTGAAAGGACATAAGTAAAAATGACGTAAGCGCCGCCAAATTTCCCGTAAGAAATGACCTTTTGAATTAATGGTCTCAGTTTACTGAACCCTACACTGAGCATGGCCCGACATGCTCTTGGCCGGTTTTTCTTTCAATGTAGTGATCCTACTAACTTCAAGGTTTTTTTACATCTCGTGTTCTTGAGATCCCTCCCTACGCTCAAGATTCAAACTTAGAATCACTCGCTTCGCTCGTGATTCAATTATAGAATCTTTCGCTTACTCGGGACTCAAAATCAACACTCGCAAGAAAAACCAACTTTCCTCTCTTGTTGCACAAATAATTATTTCCAGTTTTTATTCTACCATTTAGTCGGCTTAGTTGATGCACATATTCAAACCAAATTTCAGCTTTCTAGTGCTAGAGGTCACTAAGCTAGACCGCGGACGGACGGACGGACGGATGGACGGGCAGCGGAATCTAAGTAATAGGGTCCCGTTTTTAGGGTTCCGTAGCCTAAATGGCAAAAACTGAACCCTTATAGATTCGCCATGTCCGTCCATCCATCCGTCCGTCCGTCCGTCCGTCCGCGGTCTAGCTTAGTGACCTCTAGCACTAGGAAGCTGAAATTTGGTTTGAATATGTGCATGATCTAAGCCGACTAAATGGTAGAATAAAAACTGGAAATAGTTATTTGTGCAACAAGAGAGGAAAGTTGGTTTTTCTTGCGAGTGTTGATTTTGAGTAGACGTGTGCGCCGCGCCGGCGTGGCGTAGCGGCGCCGTGGGACCCACGCCGCCGCCGCCGCCGCGGATTTCAAAATCCACGCCGCGGGTCAAAATTTCAGGTTTCGACAAAAATTCGCCAACGCCAATATCCGATCAGGGAAAGTCAGATGAACATTTAACGTCGTGTATTGATGAATTAAACCATAAAAACATCTACAGATTGAAATAGTTAGGGTTTGGATTATTATTTATTTTACGGGAGAGATGAGCAAGCAGGTTTCCGCCCGGGTCACTCTGCACAGGGCACACCAATACCCTACGCAATACGCATCCTCATTGAACAGTGTTTCCCATGGTAGTCAGAGCTTTTCCTGGCATTTGTGGACTTTTAAAAAGCTTTCGACACCATAAAGTGGTCCAGCCTGTCGCAGGATCATACCCCAGTGCATCATCTGCATCATTCGCTCCTTGTACGAAGGTAGTACATGCAGGGTGATCCATGGAAAGGGAACGCCTATAAGGATAACTGCCGTTATGAAGCAAGGATGCCTCCTATCACCGGCATAACCGCTGTTTTTCGTAATTCTCCTCGATGATGTGATGAGAAAAGTGATTGGAACACCAAAATACATTAACTGGGACACCAAGGAGCTGGAAGATCTTGATTACGCCGATGACATCGTGCTGATTTCGCATTCTCTAGCCCATCTTAAACTCGAGAACCAGATCAAGAGGCAGAAGAAGTCATGGGCCTGCGAATCAACCGACGTAAAACTATTGACAAGCGAGTAAAATTAGATTGCACGGAACATTTGTTGCTCAAAAACGAAAGCCTGGAATCAGATTGAAAATTTGTGTATCTCTCTAAGTACAATAACATGTCGAGCTGTATTTGCTCAAATCAAGCCTGTTTGAGATTCCAACGTGCTTACTCAGCGCATAGGCAGAAACGTGGAAAGTGACAAAGGGGCGGCTGACATACAAGCTACAAGTATTTGTCAATAAGTCCCTTCGGTCGAACCTTCGCATCTTCTCGCTGAAGAAATGAGGGTTTGTGGATGTGTCAGACTTCTATCGCCCAGGAAATAGTGCTATGGAAGTGGAGATAGATCGGACATACCCTTTGAAGAGAAGCATTGAACAATGCCAGTATCGCTTTTAAGTGGCTGCTTCAAGATAGAAAGCGAGCCGGTGGACGCCCCGTACAGTGTAAAAAGAAAGTGGTCTACCAGTTTTGACAAAAGTTTCTGCGAGATCTGACGATCGCTAAGGTTGACTTTCCTAACGGAGTTTAAATCATGCACGACCTTGTTGTCTCATAACCTTCAAACGAACCGCAACCGTAGGGTGGTAGACCACATTTTTGGCAGACTGTACACATGTGGCCTAGGTGAGTAGAGACTGAGCTGCAACCTGCAACCCTATTAAGACTGAGCTCGGCGAGAGGCCAAGACGGTTGCTCAAGACAAGATAAAAAGGCGTGGAAGGATCTTGTGTAGGCTTCAACCGCTCACCTCCCACCTAACTAAAATAGTGTCACCCACACCAAATCCAAAATTGTATCACCTACAAAACTAGCCAGAGTACAATAGTGCTTTCGGTCTCATGATTGATCAATTATTAAGGATCCTTAATGCTGAACTGAATGTGACTTACTGTGAGTCAAAAAAGGATCTAAGTTTATCACAATGATGAAAAACATGAACATAAATGCGACTTTCGTAAAGAAAACAAGGCTGTGGTTTAAATGTGTGTATTTAACATATCTATGAACCAACAGACAACCAAAAGCGACCAAAAATTACCGGCGCGCCGCCGCCGCGGATTTTTATGGCGGCGCACACGTCTAATCTTGAGCGTAGCGAGGGATCTCAAGAACACGAGATATAAAAAAACCTTGAAGTTAGTAGGATCACTACATTGAAAGAAAAACCGGCCAAGAGCATGTCGGGCCATGCTCAGTGTAGGGTTCAGTAAACTGAGACCATTAATTCAAAAGGTCATTTCTTACGGGAAATTTGGCGGCGCTTACGTCATTTTTACTTATGTCCTTTCACTATGGGTTTTTGAATGATAACTCAAAAACGGCTCAACCGATTTATTTCAATATAGTTTTCATTGAAGGTACTCATTGGGTCTCAGTTTCATGTTTTTTTTTTAATTTTAGGACCCACGATTCAAAAGTTGGATGGGGGGGACGCCCTGTTTTAAACTTTTGGAGCTATTATTTCCGAAAGTATTAGTTTTATCCAAAAACTGTTTTAAAAAACCCTAATTCTTTTTAAAAGACCTATCCAACGATACCCCACACAACTTGGTTGGAACGAAAAAAAATTTCGCCCCCCACTTCACGTGTACGGGAGGGGAGGTACCCTAACAAAATATATTTTCCGCGTTTTTATTCTACTGTTTTGTCGGTTTGGTTAATTCACAGATTCAAACCAAATTTCAGCTTTCTAGTGCTAACGGTCACTGAGCTAGACCGCGGACGGACGGACGTACGGACATGGCGAAACTATAAGGGTTCCGTTTTTGCCATTGTGGCTACGGAACCCTAAAAACCGAAAATACCAATGAGAAATGCCCACAACTGATTCATTTGCCCTATTATTTCAACACGTATGAAGTGCAAGACTCACAATGTGTAGATTTAATTACTTAAATATCAAGGTTTGCATTTAAATATACTTTGAATGTTAGTATCTCTACGCGAATTTCTCTTGTTTCCAAGATATTAACATCGATAGTTTAGGGAGGCTAACCAAAAAAGCTGCCAGGCTGATGGCAGGCAAACCTATATTCTCGTGAATGGAACGCCTAGAGCTATCGATCTACATCAGTTTCAACTTGCCATCTGATAGGGTAAATTATCCCATTTACTGGCCTCATGGAACACGGTTGACCTTGAAATCTCTCAGGCTTGGGGCTGGCGACCTATGCGGGTTCGGCCCTGAATAACGAACCATCGAATACCCAAGACTGAAAGTCCTGGTGCCTACATACGAAGAGGCCCAATCCCAATTGAAATGGAAAAGAGGTAAGAACAAAATACTTAGTGATTAATGATGTCGTATGATTTCTACATAATTATAATATCCAGCATGACCGTACGTAGATCTTAGGTATATGTCACGTTTAACATTAAGTGAACTTTGAACTTAAACGGAAACATTTATTTCCCATATTTGAAAATACTGTCATGACGGATACGGGATGCACGGGCGCGGCCTATTTCCAGGGGATAGCAGCCCTATAGTCTATGCGCATGAAGGATGCTTACCCCTTCAGTAGTAGAGAGTGCTCTGGTAGGCGTCGGTCGTATATATTATGACTTCACGCAGTAATCAAAGTACCCAAGTCAGGGTGTTTTTTCACCCACAGATTGAGCATATATAAGCGAAGCAGTAATAGGAGATTGCGGAAATGAGGTGATTAACCAATTTTACGTCACACACTGATGATTTATTGTCGCGGCGTCCTCAATATTACCCGCAGTCTAAGTTTTCCGGTAGTCATCTATATAATTAGTGAGAAATGACCAGAACTGGTTCATTTACCCTATTATTTCAACACGTATGTATTGCAAGACTGTCAATATATAGATTTTAATTAAATATCACGGTTCGCACTAAAATATTCCTCGAATTTTAGCTTCTGTACATGAATTTCTCGTTGGTCCAAGTTACTAAATCGATACTTTGAGGAGGCTGACCAGAAAAACTACCAGGCTGATGGCAGGCAACCCTATATATTCGTGAATGGCACGCCAAGGGCTATCGATCTGCATCAATTTCAGCTTGCCACCTGATGAGGTAAATTACCCCATTTTTTGGCCTCATAAAACATGGCTGACCTGGAAATCTACCAGGTTTAGGGCTGGCAACCTATGCGGGTTCGGGTCACCAAAGGGGTCTCTTTCGATGGGTAAAGGTTTCAATCTGCCACCTTATGATGTAAATTTTGGTAAAAAATGACGTTTTAAAATTCAAAAAAAACTATGTTCTTCCAGGCTGTGCCATGGCAACCTACTATAGTCCAGTGTTCCTAAGTATTATCTATCGCTGTAGTATGTGTCTGCTCTGCCACCGTGTGAGGTAAGGTTTCATGCAATGGGAGCTTAATCTATAGCTTTGCGAATGAGATGTTCAAAATGATTTCATGGGCTTAACAATCAAGTCGTGCTTATATAATTTTGATAATCTCACCCGCTTGATAGTTACATCTGCTGACTATACAACCTAAACATCAGCTACTATTTACTCTTAAGCCAACTTACTGGACGCAAAGTGATTGCATACACGAAAGTGCCGGTACACCTTATCACTGTACTCATTAGCACCATTTATGTAATTATCACTAATCGTCTTCCTAGTAAGTATTTCTTGTAAAAGCTCGAGTCTTGCGGCCATCGTTTCACACCTATTATGGAGGAGCGAGAAGAAAAGATTCAACTAGATAAGAAATATCTATCTTAATAGTGAATACCCACGATTTGTCATCGTTCTGCTTTCACTTATATCGACCGAAACGAAGGAATTACATATGTTTTAAGTTTAACAGGTTTTAAAACGTGGACTTGGTCATTATCTGCGGAGCATACACAATTAAAACCGAGGCGCCTCAGGAAGTCTTTAGTTTTGACTGACAGCCGGATTTCGACAAAGATAAAAGCGTATCGAAGTTACATAATCTGTTTTATATGCATAATTATAAACGAAAGTCTCACGCTCATCATGTCTGTGTGAGCTTAAATCACTAAAAATATCAGTTTCCTATTGGATTTGAGCACACCGTTGAAATGAATTTTGATCGAACTTGATAGGTTAAAATATTATATTATTCTTAAAATATGTATGTATATCATATGAAATTATTATATTGTTTTGCTGTGCGGACCACCCTAAAGTAAACTGCTACTCCAGAGCGGTTTCATAGCCTACCTACCTTTATTTCTTTTGCTAATGTGTACCTACTCATTGGTCTAGATGGTGACGGGGTCAAACCACGATCTCAATGGAACAGATTGCTGACGTTATTTTATTAGTCAAAGTGAATAACGAAAAGTGTGACGGATGCCAGTGTTTTTAATTTTTGCACGCTCTCTTCGCGTGTCAGCGGACTATTAGTCGTACTAGTAGTTATACAGCCTATTAGTTTGTGGAAGTAACGAGTAGTTGTCCGCAAGATTAGCATGTGTTCTAACACATTACCGTGCGTGTCACGTCCGCGACTCGTAAAACTGTTGCGTAACCTTATATGCCCCGAGAGCAGACCATGCAAAATTTGTTCCGCCGTTCACAAATTGTTTGGAGACGAAAACATTTAGTACTAGACTAACTTTGTTGTGCACTTAGCGTTAGCGGTACTTCGGTATGATGATCTTACTGGCAAAAATAAACACAATAGTATATTGCAGAGGAAACAAAAAAAAACAATAAAAATATTTTTCACCTCACTAGCTCGGAAAGCCCTTTTTGTTTGTTTAATATCTATTGTGAAAATCGCTTTTTATCCACATGTGGTGAAAGAGTTTTGACATAAGTGACAAGTGGCTTAAGTGACATTTGACAGCTAACAAAACGTAAAACGTTAAAAGTGCAGAATTTTTAACATCGCAATTAATGAATTGCATCGAGTAAAAACACTTAATACAGTCTTACAACTTTATTTTAATTCATAAATATCAGCATTCAACATTAATCTTCATTATTTTTGTAAAAACGGATAAATTGTTCTGACAGCCGAATAAGTCTACGTACGAACAAAACGCATCTGACATTTAATAAAACCTTTTACGTCAAAACTTTTCATTTCAATTCATCCATCATATCAACGTTAAATATTCGCATGTTTTTCTAGATTGTTTTGTTAAAAATTAGTGATTCGAGTGATGAAGAAGTATTAAACACCTGAGGAATTACGGGAAACCGAGCAAAATGCACCCTTTTTCTTATTTTCCTCGCTGTAGTGAGGTGAAAAGTTTTGTGTTATACACGTGTGAAAGTTATTTTACGTCTCGTGTATTAAAGCACTCGCTACGCTCAGGATTCTATTTTTGAACCACTCGCTTCGCTCGTGGTCAATAATAGAATCCTTTCGCTAGCTCGTGTTTCAAATAACACTCGCACGTAAAATACAACTTTCACCACTTGTATAACAAATAACTATTTCACCTCACTAGCTCGGAAAGCCCTTTTTGTTTGTTTAATATCTATTGTGAAAATCGCTTTTTATCCACATGTGGTGAAAGAGTTTTGACATAAGTGACAAGTGGCTTAAGTGACATTTGACAGCTAACAAAACGTAAAACGTTAAAAGTGCAGAATTTTTAACATCGCAATTAATGAATTGCATCGAGTAAAAACACTTAATACAGTCTTACAACTTTATTTTAATTCATAAATATCAGCATTCAACATTAATCTTCATTCTTTTTGTAAAAACGGATAAATTGTTCTGACAGCCGAATAAGTCTACGTACGAACAAAACGCATCTGACATTTAATAAAACCTTTTACGTCAAAACTTTTCATTTCAATTCATCCATCATATCAACAACGTTAAATATTCGCATGTTTTTCTAGGTTGTTTTGTTAAAAATTAGTGATTTGAGTGATGAAGAAGTATTAAACACCTGAGGAATTACGGGAAACCGAGCAAAATGCACCCTTTTTCTTATTTTCCTCGCTGTAGTGAGGTGAAAAGTTTTGTGTTATACACGGATGAAAGTTATTTTACGTCTCGTGTATTAAAGCACTCGCTACGCTCAGGATTCTATTTTTGAACCACTCGCTTCGCTCGTGGTCAATAATAGATTCCTTTCGCTAGCTCGTGTTTCAAATAACACTCGCACGTAAAATACAACTTTCACCACTTGTATAACAAATAACTATTACTCGTGACAAAGGTTAATTCGTTACGTGGTTTATCATATTTAACGTACAGTTTTTTAAGTGAATTATGTTACCTATGTCACAACCTGTCACTCAAGTCGAACAGGTCAGAAATATTGTATGTTGGTATTAAAAAAATACATCATGTGCAGGCACAGGGCCAAAGATATAATCTATGATACAAGTAGATATTTAATGATAGAAATCACGATAAACGTTTCGATAGGAAACCGATTAGCGGCATGTCATTAAAAAGCTCGCGAGATTAACCACTTCACCACGGTTCGTTACCCTTGTCTATTTCGGACACAGGCGACATCGACAATGACAACTTTTTCAACCACAACTAATAAGATTAAGTTTTTTCTAATTGACATCTTCCTGCAGCACTTCCGCGTCCCATCAGGACGGGTCGAGCCGTCCGACAATCCTGCGCAAGTGCGCAATTAGAGGGGTTTTTGCCGATCAGGTTTACTGTTAGCGAGTCCAGGGCGAGCCTTACAAGGAGACCAGACCCGGCCTACAAGAATGCGTCAATAATGTACGCCCGATGCTCGGTCAACTTAGCGGCTACTTTCTAGTTCTGCTAGTAAGCCCGTTCCGTCGCCATTGATGGCCGTACTTGTTTTATTAGGTAAATTCTACTTTATGTAATTCGACCGAGAAAGCCTGGCTTTTACTGATGGACAAATACGCTGAGTGACAAAGATTATGTAAATGATGTTTTATTTGATCGACTAACACGGCTTGTTAACATGCGATGGTTGGGCGCGGCCGGAGATTCCACAGACGGTTAAATCTTGCGTGTGGACGTGAGGAATACTGTGTAGAGATCTAATTGACGGATCCGCACCTGTATGCCAGAGTACCGTTATACATATGCTTAGAAGGTTTTTTATTCAAATTCCAGTATTTATTTCATAACCATCTTGAAAGTTACATTAGGTATGCAGAATAAATGTTATTATTACTCTTCTTCTCTCTACTTATCCCATAGAATTTCTTGCATAGGCATAGGCCATGTAAATTTTCACGTCCCAGCGGTTTGTGAATTGTTAAGTCATACCATAAATATAATTATTTATATTGTTTATATTCTAACAAACCGATAAACAATATAATTTGGTAAATGGTAGTCATCATCATCATCAACATCATCATCATCTCAGTCATAAGACGTCCACTGCTGAACATAGGCCTCCCCTTTAATTAAGGGTAAGCGAATAGAACTTATTCAATACATGAGCCTTCGATTCTTCCAGTTATGTCCAGATTCCCTAGAATATCACAGCCAAAGCCTTATCGTATACCTACTTATCCTTAAATTCAGCGCTAGCCGTGCCCGGCGCGTCGGTCACGTATGAATGATGCGCGTGCGCCAGTTGCCGGACGCAGCCCATTAGGGCGCTGCTGGGTGGTTCTACAGACTTTATTACGACTTACAAGTTACTTTCACGATGTAGGGAAAGAAATAAAATTATCTATTTGATTGTACTGTCGTGTCTTAGACTAACTATTTAATACAATTTTACATTTTAAATACATGATTTTACAAATATGACACCTAAAGCAGTATATTTTATGTAAGCATGTAAAAAATGACACTTTTTGACACAAATGTATTTAATTGACAACTGATATAAGAGTCAATAATTCAATATTCGTATTTTAAAACAATCGTCATCCAGCCACACCATATCAATATTGACATTGAGTACCAGAACATTTAAAAAAAAATCTGACAGCTGTTATAGTTCTTGAATTGTCATTAGTGTAAATTTGTTTATCAGTTTATTTTGCACGCACTGTAGTTAATTTTATAGCGAAGAAAGTCAGCAGAATCACCCGCGGTGCGGCGAAACGTCGATTGTCCATATATGAAATGTGGTAAGGGCACCCTGTATTGGAAAAGCGTTGACTAGGACTTTACTTTTTATTCGGCCCGACGCCACTTTGATTGGACGGCTGTTCTAGAAAATAATGATTTATTCTGCACGTGCCTTTTTAAAGGTATTCGAGAAAGAAATATGGCTGGACAAGCGACGAACTTGATACTGAAAACTTGTTGTAGTGGTCTATAGTTGATAGTTGTGAAAATAAGTATTCATAAAAAAAGATGTCTTTATCACTTATACGGCTATATTGCCAGCAATCCTATTATTCTACAGGGTTGAAGCATTTCTTTGAGGACTTTGTTTTGTTTTTATATATCAGGATGGACCACAAAGTACAAAGTAGGTAAGTGGTAGTTAAGTTTTGAGTTGATCATTACGTTTCTATTCAACGGGTAGGAGTATGTTTAAAAGCAAGAGCGACGAGCGATCTTTTCTTTACCGCCAATAAAACTGTTGTGGGTATTAAATTTGTGGATGTTCTATAGTTTACACTTTACACCAGTAGTAGACTACCATATCCTTGCAGTTGACAGAAAGGTGTAACTTTCCATATTGCGTGGCGCGTCAATTAACTGGGCAAACTGGGCTTAATATGCAGAATGGGAGCAATTCGAGCAATATGGGAAATTATGCTGCCGGCGCAATTCTAGCGCGTCTGGTTACTGACCTATACCAATGTTTAACTAAAGTATTGTGACTAGAGTCTAGTATGACATGTTACTAATACACGCTGGCTATTAGCAAGTAGGCACGCGGCCCATTCAATAGTGCTCATCGAGAAGTGCCAGATCATATTGGACCTAGACTAGAGTCTGAAATTTCAGTCAACCTAAAATCCAGTTAGACCAATAAGTTTAAATCACAAATAAAATACACCGTGGGCTGTTAAAACCCGATTTTAACCACGCTTTTCTGAGAGCAAAAGAAGGAAAAAAACGTTTATTTTCTTAATTTTCAATTTTCATGAAAAACACTACAATTTGCCGCGTAGCGTTAAAATCGGAGCGATAAGGCTAGGAACACTTTTTCATGAAATAAGTAACGATGCACAACTTTGCCAAACCATGCATGTTTTTCAAGCCAGGAAAAGTTGTCAAGTGCATCGCAGGCAAAGTTATAACAGTTGACAGTATAAGAAATGTCAAGCAAACCTTAGGAAAGATTTCCCTTAGTTAACCTTTTTAGAATCACCACCGGTTCACCCCTTCTGAAATGATAAGGTGTGGATTGCCTCCGCTCGCCCAGACCTCTAACCTTTAAACGAGCAGTTTCCATGCCTGGCCAACATTAGACCACATAGCTGCTTGTCTAATAGTGTTTCGCACTCTAATTAGCAAAACGCGTTTGAACCGAGGGTCAACTTATTGTACTTTGGTGTAAAATTTAATTGGTAAAGTAGGTGTTACGTGACAGTGGTTTGAATCCTGTAGGTACACTCCACGCTCCGTCGTTTATAAAACTCGATTCTCACTGGTTTGATTAATTTCCATTGTTTTATTGTGAAATCCAGGAATCGTTAATAGCTAGTTCAATTTCTCGGCATTCTCAGCTATAGTGGAAACTAGTAAGTAGTTAGACTAGAAATCAAAAATAATGTATTTTCCCGACTTTCGTATTAGTAACTATCTTAAATATCAGTAATGCATGGGTTATCTTAATTTATTGTTAACGACGTCATCCGAAGGGCCCTTGTCAGCTCCAAAATGCCGGCAGTCCTGGAGCCTAGCGGTTTGGCCAGGGACGACGGCAAGAGGCCCGACGGCATGACACTGGTGCCTTGGAGTATGGGCGGCCGCTAGTTTGGGACGCTACTTGCGTTGATACCTTGGCACCGTCTCATATTCCAGACACCAAAAATAATGCTGGCGCTGCGGCATCCTCGGCCGAGGACCTCAAGCGCCGCAAGTATGTTGCTCTAGGAAGTAGCTACATATTTGCGGCGTTCGGGGTTGAAACTTTGGGGCCGTGGGGGCCAAGCGCGCGCCGGCTGTACAAAGACCTGTCGGCGCGCCTAATAGAGGCCTCTGGTGATCAGAGGGCTGGCTATTATTTTGCGCAACGAAATAGCCATCGCGATTCAGCGTGGCAATACGGCCAGCCTTCTGGGCACCCTGCCCGTTGACAGTGATCTGGGCCAAATTTTTAGGGTTCCGTAGCCAAAATGGCAAAAACGGAACCCTTATAGTTTCGCCATGTCCGTCCGTCCGTCCGTCCGTCCGTCCGTCCGCGGTCTAGCTCAGTGACCGTTAGCACTAGAAAGCTGAAATTTGGTTTGAATATGTGCATTAACCAAGCCGACAAAACGGTAGAATAAAAACGCGAAAAATATATTTTGTTAGATACCTCCCGTGTACACGTGAAGTGGGGGGTGAAATTTTTTTTCGTTCCAACCAAGTTGTGTGGGGTATCGTTGGATAGGTCTTTTAAAAAGAATTAGGGTCTTGTAAAACAGTTTTTGGATAAAACTAATACTCTCGGAAATAATAGCTCCGAAAGTTTAAAACAGGGCGTCCCCCCCCATCTAACTTTTGAATCGTGGGTCCTAAAATTTTGAAAAAATTCATGAAACTCAGGCCTAATGAGATCATTCAAAACCCATAGTGAAAGGACGTAAGTAAAAATGACGTAAGCACCGCCAAATTTCCCGTAAGAAACGACCTTTTGAATGAATGGTCTCAGTTTACGGAACCCTACACTGAGCATGGCCCGACATGCTCTTGGCCGGTTTTTTTTATCTCTAGTTTTAAGTAGTTTAGATTGTTAGGGTAGGGAATTTGTTTATAATGTTTTTATTTAATTTACTGTTATTTTACTTCAATAAAACTCCATTTATTGTTCAATAAACAAGTAATGATATTCACAAGTTTTCCTAATTATACAACAGTGTGCTTTATTTATAACGTTATGTATAAGCTATTGAAATGATCTTCATTATTACTACTACAAATTGCCACATGAACGGTAGGACGTGATTCATTAGAAAGAGTGAATGTTAGGTTAGACACTACACTGCGAATTCTAAACATTTCACTTTCACGAATATTGTAAACAGATAACGAACATTTGAAAAGTCGTTAAAATTAAAACGTAGCCTCCAGTCATGCGCGGTTGCACTTTACAATTCAAGACACTCAAGTGAAAATCTTTTCCTAATCTTAATTAGCTGCTATTTATTACTTTCTAGTCGTGGGAAGCCTAGAAGCTTTAGCTGATTACTCTTTGACCAAATTTGCCCTCATTCGTGAGAAACGGTCATTTATTTTATAAACCGAAATGCTTTTAAGGTTTGCTCTCACCCAACACCTTCGTCCGACCTAGCAGTCGAGAATTTTATCACACTGACGACGGATCCGCATGCGGCGCCGGTGCGCGAGGGAGATAGCATGTGTATAGCGCTATCTCGCTCGCACACCGGCGCCGCATGCGGATCCGCATCAGTGTGATAACCGCCTAACGTGACCAAAGAGGTAGGTAAGTACTTGTCAAATAAAGGAATAACAACTTCATAGGAAACTTTAAAGAACTAAGTGATATTAATTTTACAAGTTTATGTACCTAGTATGCAAAAGTCGATCTATTGTAGCAATTTTAAAGTTAGGTAAGTAATTATATTGGCTTTGTAACCTGGTAGGAACGATCAGTTACTAAACAAGAATCTATCTACCACACATATCATAATGTATAGGCACATATAGGTACTTGTTATATTTATGTAGACCATTTGCGTAAGATAATTAGGTATACCTAGATACAGCCAACAATAAAAACTCTACCACCAAATTTTTTATTATGATTATTTGGGAATGTACTTAGTGTTGAATTAATTGATTTAACAGAGATGGATCACCACTTAGAGCCGCTTGCACCAAACCAAACTGTCAATCGTAATAAAGAGTGCAAAAATTTATACATGTACTTTACTGAATTACGTTAGTAGCAACCGCTGTAAAAATATATTCAACCATGATATAAACCATGCATCAGTAGGTAAAGTGTAGAGTGTAGATATTATAATAATATTTCACTATTCTCCAAAAAGCTTATCTTACAGCCTTGGCCAGAAGTGTTGAGCATAGGTGCTTTTTGTTTACAATTTTGATGTTAAGCATTATTTCCCTATCCTAATAATGTACGGTAACGGTAAATGTTATATTTTATTTATAAATATAGAAAACTTCACTTAATAACACTTTCAAGGTACTTAAATAATTTTAAACAAAAAAGAACCGACTTCACTTAGGATCCGCTATTCCAAGAGGAAGTGGCCGAGTTGCTGTAAAAAATAGTGAAATCACTATAGGTGTGCCTATAATAGTTGAAGAGTTCCCTCGATTTCTCCAGGATCCCATCATCAGACCCTGACTTGGTGACAATGGGACCATCTAGGGGTTATACCTGTTCGATTAAAAAAAAAATTTTGAAAATCGGTTCACGATTCACGGAGATATGGAGTAACATACATACAAAAAAAAAATTATGATAAAAAAAAAATCATTCGAATTGAGAACCTCCTCCTTTTTTGAAGTTGGTTAAAAATATGAAAACAGAAGGTACCAAAAATGTAAATTTAAGTCGGTGCGACATATTGCAAATATTCTATGCAGTTACTACTAACTTCAACAAAAGATGCCTAATTAGTTTAAATTAATTGACAAAATAACTTAAACAAAGATGGAAACGATGGACTAAACTTTCCAGTTTTGTATGAAAATCGCATTGGTACTCAACACTTCTGGCCAAGGCTGTATGTTCTTCTCGCTCTTTAGATCTAACATAAATGCCAGAATAAGACGGCGCCAGTTTCGAACCTGGCATTGCGGAGACTCAGGCGCCACACTTGATTTATGATCGCCAAATAAAACGCTATTTAGTCGACGCCATAAATTAAATAACCTGTTTTACATATTTTATTTATGATGATTAATGAACGGATTAAGATGAATCTTTCAAAGAAAGTAGTAAATCTTTAGCACTATTCATATTTTAATAGTATTCTTCTTAGTAAAATATCGGAAAAAAACTCCAGCCGTTAAAATTTTAAGTCTTATTCATATTGGACAATGTTGAATCTTTCCTCGTTTTTGTTCATATTAAAACCAATAAAATTTACGGAAAGGCACGTATCTATATTTAGTTATTAAATTGTAATAGTTACACGTAGTTCAGCATAGCTATTTTATGTAAAAAACCTATTTATCTAAACGGATATTAATCTATGAGTGCAGTATTAATAGTTTCACACGTAATGCAATTAATCAGTCAGCACGCACGTATCATACTTACAATTACATCAATATTACACCAATTAAACACAATCGGATGTAATAAACAACCTTTGTCACGGCCGGTCATTCGAAACAATATTGTTTTTCATAAATTACGTTTCTCATAGCATAAAAAAGGTTGTAAAGTCGGTTTACAGAAGATCACTTTGCGTGATAGCGTTATCATGGAGATCTGTCCACTACGTTACCATGGAGATCTGTCCACAACGTGACACTTTTTCGTGCATGCTACCGGTACGGTTTTTATCGATTTATAACACGTTATCACGTGAAAAATATGCTATGTTAATTGTATGGGTAGGTACGTAGGTATATACTTATACATGTGGTGCTAGGTCCGAATTGTTATTTTGGTTTAACTCATAGCCCATAGAAGTCAAAATGTCGATAACACTTTATTACTCAGTCCTTTTTTCTTGATTCTCGAACTTCCAGGCTCCAGATACAAACTGGAGGCATAAAATGTATATAAAGTTACGGCGAATTTTCTCAATTACCTCAATTACCTATTGATTATCACGCGGATGCAATTTTATTGAACGTTTGCTCTGTAAGGAAACAATGTGGTACAGTCAATGATAAAAGCTCATACAGAGGGTTATCATATAAATAACTAATATATTACCTATGTAAAAATTCTTTCGGAAAATGATTCCATTAATACCTCGGTTACCAGGTGTACTAACTTTGAAAGTTATACAATATCAATGTTTAAATAGGTACAGCTGCGATAAATGTTGTAGGATAGAATTTAAAAATGAATGAGAAAAAATAGTTCTCCGAACCGAACGTACAAACAGCGACACACTTAGTAGACCATCGATACTTAGACCTTATGCCGTTGCAATAGGGAATACAAATGGTCAGTTAACAGTGTTGGCGATGGTATGGACTTACCTACCACCAATCACATCCGACCATGAATTGTAGTCAACCATTGACCGCTTAATAATCTGGGAAATCATCTTACTTATGGTACACATAATTTCCTATGTATGGGCCAGAATCGCTTCCTACTTTAATATTACGTTAAAAATATATAAGAGATTGATTATCGAACGAGCGGAGCGTAAGCGAAGATCGTTCTTACAAACAACAACCTGGCTACTGGGACGTCTCGGCATTTGGATGGCTTTTTGATTTAGATAGTTTGTCCGACGATAAATTTAGTAACGATTTTCCGATCTTTATGAAATTTGTTGGGGTTGTAGCAGAGACCAACAAAATTTGCGAGTTCGTATATGAGCTGGATCGAGACGGGGGTTCTGAAATTAAAAGGCCTAAAAAGGTTTTGTAAAGGGGTCCTGTTACATTGGTCATCTTATTTGCTACTTTTACGAGCAAGTATGGTTGAGTTTGGTATCAAACGAAAGGTATTGATTAACACTCTCGTCAAATCCTTATTAACTGCTTACTGTTTCATAACAATTAGCAACATTAAATTGATTTCAAAAATATTTTCAATTATATTTTGATTTTGGTGTAAATATTTTGACAACTGACTTTTTTTTAATTTATTAAAGCTTTGGCTGCTAGGGCCATCAGCATACTGACATTAACACATTAGTTATGGCTCCTCTACATGATGGGCCATCATAGGGACGCAGCTATGCGTTAGAGGGAGCTAACGATATAGCCATCTCGTTCCGTTGTATAGCTGCGTCCCTATGATGGCCCATCATGTAGAGCCAGCCTTAGAGAGAGTTACCATAGACGCATAATGATGGTGACCGAAACCTATATAGGTGGTGCACAGATGAGAACGACATGCCAAAGCAACAGAGTGAGAGGCATGTGAGAGTTGGATTTAAATTTAGATGAGACAAAAACTGTCAAATCTGAAGCGATTTCGTCGCGGTAAAATTTTGCGCATCAACCGCACAATTTAATATGGACGTTTAGTTTCACCTAGATCTCTGGCCAGCCAACGAACGCAGTAGCAATGTACATCAAACAAAAATATAGCAACACTCTAGGGCGAATCGAAAAGCAGCATTGCTCCATAGAAAAGCGGCAACGTACATCGAACCAATTTTTTTCCAATTTGGCTGCATTGGCGCGGCTCTCGTACGTCATTGAAGTTGTAAATTCGTCAATTTACTCATGTTTAACTCTACATTATTATATAAAATCATTGGAAACTTTGATATGTGTACCTATAATAATCACTTTTCAATAAATAAGAAGGTGCGAAGAAATTAAAATAAGCTTCAAATATAAAAAGGACAGAAGATTAGAGATGATGCGATGCAACCAAAATACAACAGTTGAAAGTGTTCAAAGCATTGAAACCCGGCAAGGAAACAAACATTGAATTGATTAAAATCATTGCTCCGGCGAGGAAATGAGCGTATCTACCAGAAAATACAACTTTTCAGTTTAGAATGGAATCGGATTAACTGCATAATCTGTACGAATATAAGTGTAATGCATATTACTCAGTAATACAACTACGAGTATTTATTATGATTCCCTTTCGTGGCCTTCGTCATTCGTTTTAAGACTACTCTCGTATTTCAGCTTTATTATTGTATGAAGTGTATAGTTAATAAACGCAAGTGAGATTTAGGTGTTTATTTATTTTATTATATTAAGGGAAACATCAAAAAAACTTGATAGAAATCTGAAGTAGCGGAGTGCTTGTTGCTTGTTAAATCTCATGTTTATCGCTTTGTGGCAATATTGAGCACCATCCTATGCAACAAACGTTCTTGGACTTATAATTTGGCACCAGTTTTCCCTTTGATTTATTCGTTTTATATACACTGAAAGAAAAAACTTCAAATGATATTCCATACAAAACTGCGTAACTTCAAAACGCATATTTATCACGCGAAATGGCAGACATCACATTAATAAATAATAAATTACGCATCTGAAACTAAAAACGTAAGTAATCAAAACTAACTTTTTAAAATTAAAAAGTTACATGCCACAGATAAAACACAAATGATGCACAATTTTCGAATTATTAAAAAGACAGGTGTTGCCAACCCGCGATTTTTCAAATTTGCCGCGCTTTTCTACTGACAGAAATGGTTTGCCAAACTATAGTTGAGAAAAAAATACCCGATACCTATTTTTGGTATTTGTAGTAATTCTACTATTGCACATTTATGGCGAAACACAAGATTCGCGAGTTCACAGTTCGGGGCGAACTACTAGTAGTACCTAAAGCCAAAGGTACAGTCTCAGACAAGATTTACTGAAAATATGGCTGTTGAAAATTTGTAACCGACCAGTAGACTAAAGTGTAATAAAACTGACCGAGAAAGAGCTATACAAATCGTAAGTCGTTCTTACAGCACTAATCACTATTGTGGAGCCATTTTTCGGGCTGATTGTGTATCTCGTTCTTTATTATAAACTGAAGGACTTTTTGCTGAAGAAGCGTTACTACGCAGTCGATGGGTTGACGGGTGTTTAGGATAACTTATGGGACAAGATTAAGATTAGGTTATTAAATTTGACATTAATATTCCCATTAACATACATAATACATAATGTAATTAGATTGTTAAATAGTATTTGATTGAGTTTTGTTTGAACTAAATTTTTACGTGTTTTTGTTTTTCTTGTAAAATTTTTAATATTTATTATATATATGCAAATTTCAAACACAATGTATAGTGTTAATTGAATAAATAATTAAAAAAAAATACATATCAGTGATGTTGACAGCGATAATATTATGTCAGCTCGAGTTTTACGTGCTCATGTCGACGACTGTACTGTTAGCGGTAGTCGAGCGCTCGTGCGTGCATTTCTCAAATTGACCAATTCTCGCGATCGTACGTTTTGTTATTGCTCTGTTATTTCTTATTGCCACCATAATGCCGGACAGTTTAAGTTTTTAATGAGCCAGTGGCCAACATGGTCGTTTTGTTTGCTATAGATAGTCGTGATTGCAAACATGACATGCGTTATTGTGATTTATAATTGTCTGAGTTGTTCTGTTACTTGATACTTTCTACGACTGCTTGGAATAATTACTATCGTGTTATTACACAATAACATTGATTAGGATCAACACATAACGTTATTGATATTATTACATATCACGATCTTTTATGCTTCACTCAACTCAATTTGCTCTGGGTTTTTTTTTTATAGGTAACTCCTGAATTCCTGACTAATTGAAGTCACCTATGTACCTAACATGTATGTAAATCCATTGAACACATAACAAAATTATAATGTACTTAGGTACTTGTACATTATATACCTCTATATTTTTTTCCTAACCTAACCTAAGTACCTATTAGGAAACTAATATGAGTACCTATATAATAACCCAAACATTTTGAATGATTCAATCAGGTTATAAAATCATGCCTACTAACTCTGTCACTATAGGTACTAAGAAGGTAAGCCATCATTCAAAGATAATCTTCAAAAATTTATTTATATTCACTCTAACATTATTAAAAAAAATATATACCTACTTTGATAAATTGGTTTAGCAACCCGGTGATATAAATAAGCCACTAAGCATTAGCTTTACCTAGATGAGGTATAACTGTTAAATTTAATGAACGAATTTGATTTTTTTATTTGATAGGTAGGTACAAGTAGGTACCTACTTTACGAGTATGGAAGTCGATTCAAATCTATAACGCCATTTAGCTCAATATATCACTTATAAATACCCATAAAAACGTTAGCACTTCTGCATTCGCTCAAATGACAAAGACAACGAATGTTAATCAACAAAATCACCTACGACCATAAACCCGCGCCTGGGGCAAACAGAAGCGAGGTGAAACTTTCATCACCATTATACCTTGACCCATCGTGGCGCGCTAGTAGTTTACAATAATCGTAATAATCTATTACATCTCTCCGCAGTTCCGTTCCCGGCCGGAGTCCCAGCCAAATTGGTCGTAGTGATAGAAAGTGGCAACATCGCCATATCAAGCGCGCCGTTTCTTGCCACATTAAATATCATATTTAATCGCTTCATGGGATAACTCCTTGGTTAGCTCGTTAATAATTGCTAAATTAATTACAAAAACATGAGCAATTAAATAAAAGAAACATGACCTGATATTATCTTTAGCAACCTTTGTTAATTGGAAAGAAAGTAGTTAAAAGTTAGGTAATAAAATAACAAAACTGATAGTTTAGTACTGTGTTTAAAACCAAAGGTATGAGGTATATTATTTATAATGTTCTTTTTTTGGGTTCCGAAGACATTATGGCAAAAATGTAACTCTTATATTATCGCTATTTCCATATGTTTGGTCTCCTATAGGCTACAGCCTTTTTAGGGTTCCGTAGCCAAAATGGCAAAAACGGAACCCTTATAGTTTCGCCATGTCCGTCCGTCCGTCCGTCCGTCCGCGGTCTAGCTCAGTGACCGTTAGCACTAGAAAGCTGAAATTTGGTTTGAATATGTGCATTAACCAAGCCGACAAAACGGTAGAATAAAAACGCGAAAAATATATTTTGTTAGGGTACCTCCCGTACACGTGAAGTGGGGAGCGAAATTTTTTTTCGTTCCAACCAAGTTATGTGGTTAATCGTTGGATAGGTCTTTTAAAAAGAATTAGGGTCTTCTAAAACAGTTTTCGGATAAAACTAATACTCTCGGAAATAATAGCTCCGAAAGTTTAAAACAGGGCCCCCCAGTAGGTTAGAGCATTGTCGAATGCTAAAATCTATTTGATGATTGATTTTCTGCCTTGTAACAAATAAAAAAAACATTAGTTTTGGTGGGTCAAATCGCAAATTTTTCAAAGTCGGAACATCAAACAATAGGCATTAAGATAATTTAAACGTTTCTTGGGAAACTATATACAATTAAACATTTGCTTGAAAACACAAAATTAGGTTTATCATTGTCGGTCGTCAGGCGCTACTGCCATACAAGGTGTAACAAAAATACTGGTGATCCTTTTAAGGGTATAATTGGTATCGTATTCTTATTGTGAAAAACTAAGAAAAAAAAAATTTCTCGCGAAAAAAATTTTTGGTTTTGTATGGAGGGTTGGCCAGCAGAGACGACTCGCCCCATACAAAAAAAAATTTTTTCGCGTCCAAAACATTTTTCTCCTACTTTTTCCTACTCGCAATACGGTACCAATTATGTCCTTAAACGGATCACCAGTATTTTTGTTACACCCTGTATAAATTCATTTAGAAATAAACTCTATTAACAACCAACAATGATGTACCTTTTAGTTACTTGCAAAATGCCTCATTTTTGCAAATTATCGCACGGAAAATCCAACAAATGGTCCAGGCTTCGCCGTCTTTAAACCATGAATTCTGGATTTAGTAACACTATTTTGGTACCTAATACCTAATTACAGCATGAACAATAGAAAAGGTACAAGGATGAAACGAGCCGTAGGTAGGCAGTCGGCGTAATCATGACATGACTAATGATAGTAATGATCATAAATTGGTAAACTCTGTTACGTAACACATACTACAGGTGTATGTAATAATTGTTTAATATTATCTAAACATTCGTACATATATACATATCGTATCACACATGATTGACCAGTTGTCATTCTATTGTTTCTTTGATATTTTATAAGCAAATCATTCCCACGCTATCGTCTGTCATTAGAATGTACAATGCATTTCCCTTCAGATTATATTAATCAGAGTTTTTTAATGCAACATACTTTAACTGTTTAGACTGGAAACCAACGGCCCCAGAAACCTAACTTAATTTTTTTTAAATGCATAGGTACGCGTGGCGGAGCTATTCATACAGTTTTAATCAGGGTAGGTTCCTAATCGCCATATATCTCGGAAATTCCGCCAGCCATTAATTTTTTTCCTGTGAATATGTAGGTACGGCTTTTTAAGTTAGCTTCTAGTATGTTTTTTTTAAGAGGCCTTATTCCCTATACGCGCATATTTTGCGAAAACCTTAATTTTCTTTTGAGGATATGGCAAAAACACTTAGTGCTTTTAACTTAACTTTTTATGTATATGATAGTCCGTACCTTTATCTAGACGGCCACCGGAAAAAAAATACCATTTTTGAACAAAAATTAGGAAAAACATGGCTTCTCTTGGAAGGCCTTTCCGGAATTTGCAGATATACATGTCGTTTTGTTTTAGGATAACTTAAACATAGAGAACATTTCTTATAAAATTTGAATACAATTTCATTCAGCACAAAATTTTTAAGACGGCCACCGCAAAAAAATTTAAAATTTCATCTTGGATAATAGAGAAAATACTTTCTGAATACTTGTAATTTTTTGATTAAAACAGGGTTACATTAAATTTTTTTGACGGAAGTCCTATTATTATTCTGCCTTAAAAATATAAACATAGCAAAGTTCAACTATGCATCTACCATGAAAAAAAAAATCATTACTGTAACCCTAAATTTACTTATGGTAGAATTTTTTAAAGATGACTCTAAATCCCCTCAAAACTTGACAAAACACACCGCGCCGCCGTCTCTGGCTCAGTATGGAACGAGAGCTCGTAGACGATGGACCTGTGTTAAATCGTCCCGCGCGCATTACGTAAGTTTGCCACATAGCTACACTCAGAGGTCACCTAAATCGGGTAATCTTCTATGGCATTGGCAACACGTAGTGACCTGCTTCCATTGCCCTATAGTTGCGAGAAGTATGCAGCACTGCGAATGAATTACCAAGATCCTTACTTTCTTTATTTTATTATTACTTTATTTATTGAGGTTTAGTTGATCACTGATTATGTTTAGTTTACTTTTTTATTATTACTTTGAGCCCTGATGTAGTCCAGGGTCTGATGAAAGAAGTTGGTTACCGGAACTCCTTATCTACTAGGCATAACTCAACCGTGTTTGAGGTTCTTAGACTTAGCTTGAGAAGCAGCATCACGTAAGATGAGATCCAGGGTCCCATGATGAAGTCAGGTGTTGGTCACCGGAACTGCCTATCTACTCATCACAACTCCATCGTGTTTGGGCTCGTTAGACTTAGCTTGACGAGCACTCCCACTTGAGATGAGGCACAGGGTCTCATGATGGAGTCAGGAGTTGGTCACCGGAACTGCCTATCTACTCATCACAACTCCATCGTGTTTGGGCTCGTTAGTCTTAGCTTGACGAGCACTCCCACTTGAGATGAGGTACAGGGTCTCATGATGGAGTCATGAGTTGGTCACCGGAACTGCCTATCTACTCATCACAACTCCATCGTGTTTGGGCTCGTTAGACTTAGCTTGACGAGCACTCCCACTTGAGATGAGGTACAGGGTCTCATGATGGAGTCAGGAGTTGGTCACCGGAACTGCCTATCTACTCATCACAACTCAATCGTGTTTGGGCTCGTTAGTCTTAGCTTGACGAGCACTCCCACTTGAGATGAGGTCCGGGGTCTCATGATGGAGTCAGGAGTTGGTCACCGGAACTGCCTATCTACTCATCACAACTCCATAGTGTTTGGGCTCGTTACACTTAGCTTGACGAGCACTTCCGCTTTACATGAGGTCCAGGGTCTCATGATGGAGCCAGGAGTTGGTCACCGGAACTGCCTATCTACTCATCACAACTCCATCGTGTTTGGGCTCGTTAGACTTAGCTTGACGAGCACTCACACTTGAGATGAGGTCCAGGGTCTCATGATGGAGTCAGGAATTGGTCACCGGAACTGCCTATCTACTCATCACAACTCCATCGTGTTTGGGCTCGTTACACTTAGCTTGACGAGCACTCCCGCTAGTCCCGCTTTACATGAGGTCCAGGGTCTCATGATGGAGTCAGGAGTTGGTCACCGGAACTGCCTATCTACTCATCACAACTCCATAGTGTTTGGGCTCGTTACACTTAGCTTGACGAGCACTTTCGCTTTACATGAGGTCCAGGGTCTCATGATGGAGCCAGGAGTTGGTCACCGGAACTGCCTATCTACTCATCACAACTCCATTGTGTTTGGGCTCCTAATACTTAGCTTGACGAGCACTCCCACTTTACATGAGGTCCAGGGTCTCATGATGGAGCCAGGAGTTGGTCACCGGAACTGCCTATATACTCATCACAACTCCATCGTGTTTGGGCTCGTTACACTTAGCTTGACGAGCACTCCCGCTTTAGATGAGGTCCAGGGTCTCATGATGGAGTCAGGAGTTGGTCACCAGAACTGCCTCTATACCCATCACAACTCCATCGTGTTTGGGCTCATTAGCCTTAGCTTGACGAGCACTTTCACTTGAGATCGGGTCCAAGGTCTCATGATGGAGTCAGGGCTTGGTCACTAGAACTGCCTATATACTCATCACAACTCCATCGTGTTTGGGCTCATTAGACTTAGCTTGACGAGCACTTCCGCTTGAGATGAGGTCCAGGGTCTCATGATGGAGTCAGGAGTTGGTCACTAGAACTGCCTATCTACTCATCACAACTCCATCGTGTTTGGGCTCATTAGATTAAGCTTGACGAGCACTTCCGCTTGAGATGAAGTCCAAGGTCTTATGATGGAGTCAGTCACTTTGAAACAGACATAATTTTTGAAATCTAGAGCCCCTAATTATCCGAAAACGACTACCATGACGATTTTTCACAAAAGTGTATGCCCGCCATCTTGGATTTTGAAACGGACATAATTTTAGGTAGATTTCGAAAATCGAGTCTACCTATTCATTTCTTCGACACAATCTAAATTTGAAAAAAATTCTTTACCTAGTTAGGTAGTTTAGTAGTAGTTTCCTTTGTCTAGTTATGACCCCCAGATTCCAAAATGACCACTGGTTCAGAAGTTTATATATATATAAATTATGTATGTATGGATGTATATATCCGCAGCCCGATTCTGTCATCACGATAGCGGTCGCATCTTTGCTCCGATTGCTTTTGAAACATGGTACAAAAATCGCCCTGGTTGATACCTAGGACAAGTTCGTGAATGGGCGGAATAGGGCCAAAGGGACGGGAGAGGCCTCACTTTTTATGAAATCAGTTTTTCGGAAATAACTTTTTTCCTATGGAAAATATACCATCCGTTTTTCTTTTATATGGCGTGGGACCTGAATATCTATAACTCTTTTAATCATATCTTTAAGAAAATATCGTTAATATTAGTCGAAATGAAAAAGAAACCTAAATTTTTCTGGAGAAAATTCTTAACTCCTAAACCGTGAATAATTTTTTATCGAAAGGTCATTTTTTTTCTAAAATATTCAAAAACTATGTCTGTCGGAAAAATGCAGTTTTCGAAAAAAAAAAATCTGAAAGTGCGGATTTTGGCCTTGTTTAGCAGGTCAAAATTCTTGTGCCCGACTTTTACTGTTAAATTCATGTTAAATATTACATAGGTCGTACAAAAAAAATTGTAAAAAAAAACTTTGAACTGGTATCCCATGCGGTACCATGCTGCGCCCTTATCCATTCATCCACAAGGACAAGATGCGAAATCTACCTGTGCGTTCCCCTTGCGGGGACGGATTTTTTTTAATCTAGAGCCCCTAATTAGCCGAAAACGACTACCATGACGATTTTTCACAAAAAGTGTAAGACCGCCATCTTGGATTTTGAAACGGACATGATTTTTGAAATCTATAGCCCCTAATTAGCCGAAAACGACTACCATGACGATTTTTACAAAAAAATTATACGGCCGCCATCTTGGATTTTAAAACAGACATTAATTTCGAAATCTGCACACCCAAATTAGTCGAAAACGACTACCATGACGATTTTTACGAAAAAAGTATACGGCCACCATCTTGGATTTTAAAACAGACATTATTTTCGTAATCTGCACACCCGAATTAGTCGAAAACGACTACCATGACGATTTTTACGAAAAAAGTATATGGCCGCCATCTTGGATTTTAAAACAGACATTATTTTCGTAATCTGCACACCCGAATTAGTCTAAAACGACTACCATGACGATTTTTACGAAAAAAGTATATAGCCGCCATCTTGGATTTTAAAACAGACATTATTTTCGAAATTTGCACACCCTGATTAGTCTAGAACGACTACCATGACGATTTTTACGAAAAAAGGATGTGGCCGTCTTTGATTTTAAAACAGACATTTTTTTCGTAATCTGCCAACCCTAATTAGTCGTAAACGACTACCATGACGATTTTTACGAAAAAGGTGGATGGCCGCCATCTTGGATTTTAAAAGAGACATTATTTTCGTAATCTGCAGACCCGAATTAGTCGAAAACGACTAACATGACGATTTTTACGAAAAAAGTATACGACCGCCATGTTGGATTTTAAAACAAACATTATTTTCGTAATCTGCACACCCGAATTAGTCGAAAACGACTACCATGATGATTTTTGCGAAAAAAGTATATGGCCGCCATCTTGGATTTTAAAACAGACATTATTTTCGTAATCTGCACACCCGAATTACTCGAAAACGACTACCATGACGATTTTTACGAAAAAAATTATACGGCCGCCATCTTGGATTTTAAAACAGACATTATTTTCGTAATCTGCACACCCAAATTAGTCGAAAACGACTACCATGACGATTTTTACGAAAAAAGTATACGGCCGCCATCTTGGATTTTAAAACAGACATTATTTTCGTAATCTGCACACCCGAATTAGTCGAAAACGACTACCATGACGATTTTTACGAAAATAGTATATGGCCGCCATCTTGGATTTTAAAACAGACATTATTTTCGTAATCTGCACACCCGAATTAGTCGAAAACGACTACCATGACGATTTTTACGAAAAAAGTATATGGCCGCCATCTTGGATTTTAAAACAGACATTATTTTCGTAATCTGCACACCCGAATTAGTCGAAAACGACTACCATGACGATTTTTACGAAAAAAGTATATGGCCGCCATCTTGGATTTTAAAACAGACATTATTTTCGTAATCTGCACACCCGAATTACTCGAAAACGACTACCATGACGATTTTTACGAAAAAAATTATACGGCCGCCATCTTGGATTTTAAAACAGACATTATTTTCGAAATCTGCACACCCAAATTAGTCGAAAACGACTACCATGACGATTTTTACGAAAAAAGTATACGGCCGCCATCTTGGATTTTAAAACAGACATTATTTTCGTAATCTGCACACCCGAATTAGTCGAAAACGACTACCATGACGATTTTTACGAAAAAAGTATATGGCCGCCATCTTGGATTTTAAAACAGACATTATTTTCGTAATCTGCACACCCGAATTAGTCGAAAACGACTACCATGACGATTTTTACGAAAAAAGTATATGGCCGCCATCTTGGATTTTAAAACAGACATTATTTTCGTAATCTGCACACCCGAATTAGTCGAAAACGACTACCATGACGATTTTTACGAAAAAAGTATATGGCCGCCATCTTGGATTTTAAAACAGATATAATTTTTAAAATTCACACCCTCACCCTTCACCTTAGCCTAAAACAACTACCAGACCTTACCCTCTACCCTCATCTCTTACCATAAGGCAGGCCGTGCGCTAGTTTGCCACCATATATAAAAAAAAAATCTACTCCAGATATAATGGCGAACTTAGGTAAAATGCAAATGACCGGTCGGGCCGCTATAAAATATCTGATGGTGACAGTACAGTCGCCATCAGATATATCGGAGCGGCCAAGGTGTTCACAAATATCTGAACATCGCCTCTATTGTCAAGGCAATAAAGTGCATGTTCAGATATTTTTGAGTACCGTGGCCGCTCCGATATATTTGATGGCGACTGTACATGCACTCTGTAAGGTACAGTTGCCATCAAATATATCGGAGCAGCCAAGGTACTCAAAAATATCTGAACATGCACTTTATCGCCTTGACAATAGAGGCGTTGTTCAGATATTTATAACCACCTTCACCGTTCCGATCTATCTGATGGCGACTGTACCTCCAACAGGCCTATTGATTTTAGTTGCGTATTTAATTCTCTCTTCCATGTAAAAGAAAATAAAAAGTCTGTACAACTTATGCGTAAAAATAATTTTGCTTGTAATTGAAGTTGAAAACGATCAAGACTAATTGAAGCGTGCGTATCGTCGTTGTTATTGCCGGCGGCCGTGTATTGAGCGCTAACGCCATCTATCGAGTAAGAAATCGTGAAATTGAGGAACGTTCACGGGACTAAGGCCTCTTAAACACAGTTGCTCAAATCTAGTAGTACATAGTTTATAATGCGAGAAGTTGGATTTCTCGCACTAGCGCGTTTTACTTTTCCAGCCAATCACAGCTCAGGATTCATGATCACCGCCCCGCATCGCACGGCGCGAGTGTTCGGATGAAGTAACCTCAAAGTGACATATTGTCCATTTTTATAATTTTTTCGCAACTTTATTAAAAAACGTCGTTCGATACACGCACGGAATGTCATTCTTCACTCGTCCCGAGTTTTGCCACTCGCCTGCGGCTCGTGACCAAATGTCTCGGAACTCGTTGAATAATGGCATCCTTTCCGACCTAGTATCGAAATGTACTATTTTGTATAGATTATCTGTAAGTATTTCATAATGAATAAAGTATATGTAAACAGATACCGTCAAATGCTACAACTTTGACTACGAATGCTCAACTTTGCCTGGCTTAAAATGGCTATTTTATATATATTTGCTGACATGGGAGAAAGGCACCATCTCAGGAATAACATATAAATTGCTATTTGGTAAAGAAAACCATGTTTTCCAAGCCAGGCATACCTAGTTGAGCATCGTAGGCAATATTGTAGCAGTTGACGGTAGCTAAATTTGTTCTTAGGAACCATAATACTCTACTGCCAGACATTATCAAAACGAATACGTTCACACCAGTCACCGGTAGCATTACGCAAGAACCGGAACGATCCAAATTCTAATACCTATGTAATTTAACATTTCTCCAAATGCAACGAAACGTTTGATGATGACGACTGCATTGTTGCTGGGCTAGCCTCTGGCATTATACCTTTTAGCGCTAGATTCTGAACTCTTTCTTAACGGTTTAAGGTTGCTTATACCATTTACTTGTGAGTATATTTGAGATTTTGAAATGTTGATGCGACTATAACATTCTGCTGATGATGGACAATAAAGTTTATTCAGAAATGTAAAGTAAATTACCATCGTAATTGTATTGTTACTTCACAACTTTGTTCACGAGTACTGTTAGAGTCTATTCTGATCTCTCCTCTTAAATTGCTGCAAGTTATGTATTATTTTACTGCTTCTTCACAGGACAATCGTTGTAGAGAATAGCAATTAAATTATTATTTCTCTTTATTTTTCTTTCATCTTAGGCTAGGTAATTTATAACATTTTTATAAAAGTAAAATACAAAATACATCTAAAACATACAAAAACAATAAAAACATTATAAAAAACCTAACCTAGGGTGCCGCCGGCAACAGGGCAGGGCCCAGGCTGCCGGTGGTTAGGGCCGCAGAGAGAGGAACCTTCGGACTATGCGCGCCGTGTCCAGAATTACCGCCTTCTGTATCTGACCCTTGATCCAACCACAACCCCGTAGCGAAAGTCTCTCGAGATGTTGGTCGAGACTCTTCGCTATGAGACCGTTCGCAGAAACAACTATCGGCACAATGATCGCCGAATCAACCTCCCACATGGCGGTTACCTCGTGAGCTAAGTCTAGGTACTTGCTGGACTTGTCCTTCTCAGCCTTCACGAGGTTCACGTCACATGGGACGGTGATGTCAACGAGCATGGCCCGGCGTTGCGGTCGATCTATTACCACGATATCAGGTTTATTGGCTACAATAGTCCTGTCCGTGATAATAGATCGATCCCAATAGAGCGTGGCACGACCATTTTCGAGAACTGGCGCAGGTGTGTACTTGTAGTACGGCACTTCGTGGTCCACAAGACCGTATAGGAGAGCAAGCTGCTGGTGTATGATCCTGGCTACGAGGTTATGTCTGTGCAAGTACTCGCCGTTAGCAAGATGGGAACAACCGGAGATGATATGCCTGAGTGACTCTCCGGGACGGCGGCATGCCCGACAAATGTCGACCGTACCGTCCTTCAGGATATATCTCCGGTAGTTATTCGTCATGATAACTTCGTCCGCAATTGCACAGGCAAAACCTTCGGTTTCTCCGAAGAGGTCCCCGAATCGTAACCAGTTCACCGACGCGAGCAGGTCTACGTCGGGTCCCGTGAGGGCCCCGTAGAACCGCCCGTGTAGCTCCTTGCTCTTCCATACCGCCTTGCGATCCTCGGTGCTTAGCACCACAGGTTTGCGCCAGTTCTCGTTCGCCAAGGAGAGCGGCGTGAGGCCCTTATCTATTGCCACCACATCACGATGCATCTCACACTCGTTGTTAAGGAAATAATTCCTGAGATTGTACACCTCACGGTTGTGGAGATTTTTGGCATTTAAAAAGCCGCGACCTCCACACTTCCGTGGGATGTACAATCTCATAACGGACGAGCGTGGGTGAAGCATACGGTGTGTGGTGAGCAATAGACGGACCCTCCGATCCAGGGCATCCAGCTCGGTCTGTGTCCACCTTAGTATGCCAAAGGAGTATGTGAGTAGGGGCATTACCCAGGCGTTGAAGGCGCGCACCTTGTTGCCACCTGACAAAAGACTATTGAGTACTTTTGTCAGCCGACCGAAGAAGCGCTCCCTCAACGCCTGTTTAATACCCGCATCCTCAATACCCAACGACTGTGACATACCAAGGTATTTGTAGGTTTCTGATTCAGAGATAGATCTGAACGTCATCGTCTCAGAAAGTTGTAAATTTGTTGAATTTACTACTTTCCCCCGCTGTACATGCATAACCGCACATTTATCAACACCAAATTCCATCTTGATGGAATTACTAAAGACTTCAGTGGTTTTTAGTAGCTCCAGCAGGTCCCGGTTATTTGGTGCAAATAATTTGAGATCGTCCATGTACAGAAGGTGAGATATGACTTCACCCTCTCTCCGAAGCCGGCAACCTAGTCCCGAATCCTTCAGCAGGGTGCTGAGCGGATTTAGAGCTAGGCAGAACCACAGGGGACTCAGACTGTCGCCCTGAAATATTCCTCGCTCGATCCTTATAAAGTCCTGCGGGCCAGGGGGGACATCCCCGCCTCCTGGTTGACGAAGTACTGTGGTCCACTGCCTCATACACGCGCCAAGGAAGGATCTTAAGGCTGCATCAATTTTATACAGCTCTAAGATCCTCTCCAGCCATGAATGAGGCACTGAATCATAGGCCTTCTTGTAGTCAATCCAGGCGGCTGAGAGGGCCCCCCTGTTCCGCCGGACTCGTTGGCAAATGGTCATGTCTATGAGGAGGAGCTCTTTAGTACCACGGGACCCAACCCTACATCCATTTTGAGCGGAGGCCAAAATGTTGTTTGCGACCATATGCGCGTTTATTTTTGCTCTCAAAATGGATGTAAGGAGCTTGTAGAGTGTAGGCAAGCACGTGATGGGTCGATAGTTCTTCGCTTCCGTGGTACTACCGGACTTATAGAGCAGGAAGGTTACACCAGTTGTTAAGGAGGGCGGGAGGGAGCCAAGTTCGAGGGCTTGCTGAAATTGCGTTGCCAGCCGCGAGTGCGAGCATCGAAACCATTTTAGCCAGAAGTTGTGCAATCCATCCGGGCCAGGACTTTTCCAGTTCTGAGCCGTACGGATTGCACAACTTACGTCATCGGGGCTGATGGTAATAGCCCCCATAGGTTCGATGGTCTCGCACTCACGTTCGACAACGCTCATCCACTCGCCCTCCGTGTGTTCAACGGGCGCCGACCAGATGCTACGCCAGAAATCAGTCATGGCAGTAGCATCCGGCAGTCGCACGTCGGACACACGGGGGTCGGCTTCCTCCCACCTCCGGTATACCTTCCTTTGGTCACTTTGGAAAAGACGATTCTGCCTGAATCGGTCCACACGCTCTCTGTAGCGGCGAATACGGCTTGCCCATGCATAAACTTTCTGCTTTAGAAAGTCGATGCGCTCTGTGACGTTGGCCATGTAGTCGCGGGGTTCGATATCCGTCCCCGCGAACGCCTGGTGCACAAAGCGCATTACTCGGGGGCGGTTGTTGCCCCCCCTGAAGCAGATCAGCTTTGCAATGAGGGTCCTAAATGAGTTGATACGACGCTCGATCCGTACTTGCCATGCGGGGACACCCCCGGCGGTCCTAGGTGCACGTTCAGCGTCCGGAAACTTGACTCGAGCAACACGGCACGCCGCGATGGCTCCGCAGTACATGATCGAGTGCGTATCATCTAGGTCTTTACTAGTCCGCAGGAGTGGATTTAGCAAATCATTTAGGGCTCCCATTAACGCTAGATTGCGTCTATTCATAGGCAAGCGTGGTAATCGTGGCCTAGTGATGTTTGTGGAGCGATACTGCGTAATTGCCTCTTCCAAAGTCCTCCTCAGTTGCTCATTGGCTGTACTACTCACACTCTGATTCGCGATCTCCTCCTCATCGGCACTGGGATCAATCCGCGGCGCCCCCGATGCCAGGTCGGATGCGGGCATCGGATCTAGCGACATGGCGGGCGGATCCCGCGCCGAGGTGGAGGCCGCGCGAGCAGAGAGAGCCTCCAGGCGAAGCCGATCAAGTGTCGCGTCATCCAACCGCTTTAGCCGTTGAATGACGCGCACCTGATCCGATAATCGCTGCGCAGTCGTGTTAATGGTTGGTTCCAGGGCCTGAAACAGAGGAAGCATCCGGTCACGATACGCGCACAGATTAGTTCCCCCCTCTGTAGCCCCATAGTAGGCGCGCATGACGTTCTCATTCATTGATGGAGTCCATCTCATGCGACGCACTATACCACCGGCAGCGGGGGCCCTGGGCGGGACAGGGTGTCCCGCAAGCCCCAAGCGTGCCGGCAGCGGTGGCCGCCCTCGTCGCGCAGGTGGTCGTGGCGGCGGCGGCGGCGGCCCGCGCTCGTCGCTCGACTCGCTGGTGTCGGGCGCAGTGGCGAACTCATCGCCCGACGACGATGGCGAGGAGACTGACGAGGCGGGCGAGGATGGTGGGCGTGCGTTTGGCGGGGACGCTTGCTGCAGTCGTGTTTTGCTTCTTGTAATCATTTTAATTCCTTTGACTACTTTTGACGTTTAGTGTCGGGCATGGTATTTCATCGTATTCCCATATTTGCGGTCATTTGCGCCCTTGCGCAACTGTGTTTGGCATAGCGGGCAACTTTTCCGCAAATAATTATCCATAAATAGATGTAAAAGCTCCCGTAAAAACGTAATTTAGCAAAAATATCAGGAAATTACAAAAAACAGGACTGACTTTGACGGCGTCATTTTTTTTTTTTTTTTTTTTTTTGTTATTATTATTATTTACCTAGCGCCATTATTACCTTAGCGTTTCGAGGTCGGGGAAATAATAGCTAGTTCAATGCAGTATACCTATTAGTAATGCTGATATATAGGTATAGGATAGACTTGCCTGAGTGTATAATTTTTATTACAGCTGAGTAATGCTACTTTCTCGTATTAATAAGTAGGTAATGTAATAACCAGTAATTTAATTACACTAAACATAACGAATGATTGCTATAAACTATAGTTTAATAGGTGCGTCATGAGCGTCAGTCATAGTGCGGCCATTGTAGTTTCGAGACATGTATTCAGCTGTTCTAAACGGTTTTATTGTATGTTGTATTTTACTTTTTATTATTGAGAATAAGGTACCTTTAAAATCTAGCTACAAACACAGGTCATGCGGGCATTCGAGCACTAGAATCTGACATTTAAAACTGTCTGAAACGATGAAATTGTGTTTTAAAAACAATAGCAATATGAATACCTATGAGATTATATATGATTACTTATTTAGACTATTCATTTCATGTGAAAATAATGGCGACAAACTTTTGTTTGCGATTATTTTAGAGCTTAATTTCCTTGAATTCGAGCGCTCGAAAGTCTAAAATCGGCTCCCGTGTTAAGATAGCTTGTGACAAGCATGACCGAGCCGGAACTAGAGCACGCCACACGGTGTACCGCCGCCTTATTAAAACATTTCTTAAATTAGCGTCTACCAACATGGAGTTTAATGTGTTCCTGTAACTAAAACTGAGGGAAAGTCCGGCTACTGCAACCGTTACTGCAAATTGCCTTGTTTGACTTATCTCAGTCTCTACTTCGCCGATTACGATGACTCTACTAGTTGTGCAGTTTTTAAGTATGCTTTGTGTACTTACACCAATAATATACTTATATTTCGCTTTGCGAGTTTCCCCGAGTATGATCAGAATATTTTAAACATAAGTGATTAGTGCTGATTACCGAATACACATTATATTTATAGGTACCTACATATTATATTTATAATAAAATAACATAGGGACTTTGGTAAGTATGATCAATGTGGCTAATTCTGTCATAGGGACTATTCCGGCTACGAGCCTATATTTCTTTGATTTTCAATTGTATGAAAACAAAACCTAATAGCTTTTGATTGCTAAAACTTAAAGCAATCTCTGCTTTGTCGATGAAATTATCGATTTTGTTCGTTGTTCGAGAAAAGACGCTAATGGATGGATTGGATGGAATAGTCCATATGAAGGAATTAGCAAATCTTGACTATGAAATAGTTATGCCTTTGACCAAGACAATTACCTACCATAATTATGACAGAAATAATCAGGAATATTTTTGGGCTAGTGTTTTCGATCAAGATTTCAGAAACTTTATATACCTATGTACTTGATAATTTTAAAATACGATGTTATTGTACTGAGTCCCTTATCATAGTTTATCAGTGTGATAAACAGCGATAAGGTAACAACCATGCAGTCATATTTCCAACCGCCTACGCGTGCGATAAAACTATAAATATAATTAGGTTAGTGGAGTCGTCGTGTCTGATAAGTTTGATAATAAATTACGTGACAAACTACTCTAAACTTTATTGCCAATTAGCTGAAAAAATAGTAAACTAGCTTTATTTACTTATTGATTAATAATAAACAGTCAACAACTGTGAACTAACGCGTGACTCTCATATTTACTGTGCCTAATACTTCATTCAGAAAATCTTAATCGAAATTACCTTAAGCATAATAAATTATTGGTACTTACCTAATTAGGTATCTTTCCAATACAAACCTTTTTTCGGTATACTGCAATAACGAGTAAATATAAAATAAAAACTAACACCCGCGAACCATCTCTTACGGTTTAGATTCAAGTATCTAAAAACTAGTAAATATTTGCTCAGAAACTCAAAAATAAAAATGAAACAAACAGCAGGAACATAGGTACCAACTTCTAGAAGACGAAAAGATAAAACTCGATGTAGAAATCACACGTCGTTACCATGAAGCAATTATTTATTCCTGTTAGTGTAAATAACAGGATTGAGTATTAAATCGCCGCAGATGGAGAGTCCGAGGCAATGACATTACATGATTAATCTCTTCCGGGTCTCGTCTACATATGACCAATAAAACACCTGGATAAACATATTGATAATTATGCAAGAATGACTTCCTAGCGATGTATGTAGATGGTGGGTATGAGTAGAGTACACAGTACAGTAACCACCTAAGTTAGCTTGAACGTTAGATTGCGCTACGTAAAATACCTACCTAGTTACCTACCTCAATCTTACAAGTTTCTTTTCACATGTTTTGGTTAGTATACTCGTATTTGACTTACTTATGATATGAATCGGTTTTCTTTGTTTCTGCTATTTAGGCTCAACGATCCAAAGAGAATCTTGGCCTCCGAAATGAGAGCACGCCACCTATCCCGATCCTGCGCGACTTCTGCTTCTTCTTCTTTTTTTCTTTTTCTTCTTTCTTCCTTCTTCTACTTGTAGTTTCTAATTTATTCATGTTTGTCGTCTTAGGCATCAAATCACAATTAATATGTTTGGTGACGGACGGTGGCTAGAATTCTGTAGGCACTAAGAGAGATGAGGATCTTCAGAAAATTAAAACAGGTAGGTAGGTAAACTTGTGACTTCCACGACCATTGAATATTAATTAGAATACTTAATGCATATAAGCAGTTAATATATAAAGTGCCGACAGATGCATGCACTTTGCACTTTTGTCTACAACTTAAAATTTTGTGTAAGTATTAAATTAGGTAATTTAAAAAAAATGGCCTTCCAGCGTCATCGCGTTTCTCATTTCGTATTTTATTATTATGTTAGCCACTTTTCTATTATAATAAGTAAGTACTATTTTATGTGGAGTTCCGTCCCACAATTGTCGTACCTAACTAATAAAATGAACACTATTCTGAGTAACTGTACACACGGCTTATCAGGCATCTAATATAACTCTTTATATGTAGTGTTTACGAGGAACTGCAGCCTAAGCTGCTAAATGCTGACATGTAGATGAGATCACGCTCACAATACGCCTAGGCACCATCATGTCTTCACTTTATGCACACGATAAGATAAGTGGATGTGTAACCATACGAAGACAGCTGTGCACTTCGAACGTAAATATGAGGATGAGATAGCTCGCTGAATCACTGTTGTTGAGTTCATTTGATTGGGGTTAATTTACTCGCGAAGGTTATTATAATCGAAACATACCGTCTCGTTTAGAGATCACAGACACAGAGCATTATGAAGCTTTTTAATAACACGAGGTCACCATGTGGTGGCGCAATTTTACCTGTACAATACAAAATATTTAGCATCCTATCCTACACCACATTTTACTTATAGGTATAATAAATAGCAAAGGTGCATTACTAGTATTTTTTAAGAGGCCGATAAGGAATTTTTTTTTGATTTCGCTCAATTTTTCGTTACTATACAGTAACTAAGAAGGCTTAAGGCTTATATTAGTTTGTATACATGTAGGTATATAATATTATTAAAACGCGCGAGCAGATTTATAAATGCCATATGTTAGAAAGATACTCCCGCGGTGTACACTATATGCCCCATGAGGTTGATGTAGCTTTACCAACTGGTACCTGATGGCTTAATAATATACGAGGGTCAATTTAAAGTTGACCCCATTATTCCTATATTCTCACATTTACCTACCTATATTTTTACATTTCTTTACTGTTTTTATTTATTATCTCTACATTTACCTACCTTATATATTTACCGCTTACACGGCTTACTGTAAGGCAGATGGGTCAGGCTGACAAATCACAATCAATCATACGTGTTTCTAAGTGTTAATTGCTGCTATGGTTATTACTGCAGACAGGTCTGCAGTCATATCTGCCACTGCCAGACAGATCTGAAAGAAAATCTATACTTACGGTTACGTATGGTTAGCTGTTCGACCATAGATACCTACACAGCTTAAGAAGATAAGATATGTGATCATCATTACTTTCATATCGCATTTGTATGCATGAGATTGAGCAACAGTCACCAATCATATCAATCCGGCGGTTATCATAAAGCTTTCATTGCGATAGGTAATTCCAAAACCAATAAACATTGACCAGGCACGTACGCACTGTTTACGGCACTGGCAATTATATGTATCATGTAAGTCTTGTCTTTATACAGCAGTGTTTCATCTCTCCCAAATTTGGAGTATAAACCGACAGTCTACATAGGTACTTAGTTACTTCTACATACAGATTCACAGACAAATAATACTAAGTAGGTATATAGCAATATCTACTTACCTACTGCTTGAATTTTATACTTGATCTGTCTCAACGTTGAAACTTCGTATAAACCCTGGGTCCCATTCAATTTCAGGAGAAGTTAATTCAGAGATTAACAAAACTCCAAAGGGTAGAACACGTACCTATCTTCAAAAGGTCGGTATACCTACGTCTCCTCCATTGTAAAAAAAATACAGCAAGTAAATCGTGGTTTTTTGCTATCCTTGAACTTCTAGCTCCTACCTCTGACCGATCAAGATTGTGCAAGCATCACATTACAATTACAACATCCTTGCCAGTTAAACAATACCGTTTTGGTAATTATTGTTAATCGCTAGGTAGTAGCTTTTATGTATAGGTATTCGAATTGAAGATCGTTCTCCCGTGTGATTGTGTTATTGTATTGTAAATGACAAGGTCCCGCGCACAGAAATTATAAAAAATACAGACGTCCGACTACCTTTATGGATAACATTTGTGTAATTAAAGCTATACCTAGTTAAGGTTCTGTAGTAGTATAGTTTGTGTGCCATTTGTGCAAAGTACTATTGAATACCTTTTCAGGTAGGTTCACAACACAAAGGAGTTGTCACAACAATGTAACAATCGCTCAAATGTGGCCACATTCTCTGTTAGAAACGTATTTTAGCTATTTACGATGCTTTTAACCGAATTCCAAATCACTGTGGCGAGACTAAACCTAAAAGTGTCCCAGATAATGATTTTTTCTACATTACACTTTTCTAAATTTTTATGCTATGATGCTTTTATGCAAAGCACTTTAACGCCAAAAACATAAGGAATGTGTAATGTTCCATAAGAGAGCACGAAAGTTGCCGTGAATTAAATGAACTCAAGGATTGATGCAATAAATCTATATCACACAATTATGGAACATGTTAAATTGAGCCGATGACATTGAGAATAGAATGCAGTCTGCAAGAAACCTCTTAATAATTAATATAAAAAAATTACAGTACGGTCACAGGCTTTATTGTTAAAGAGGGTTCACTTTACATTGGATGTTTCATAGAGTTTTATAGGTACTTACTCTACGAGAATATAGGTAAATGTAAATGGCTCATATTGGTTTAACAATTACAGTCCGTATAGGTACAATACAAAGAGCAACACACTGAACTGACCATTGATAGACCTTATACCGTTGCAATAGGGATTACAAATGGTGAGTTAACAGTGTTGGCGATGCTACCTAGGTGAACTCACCAGTCTCACCACCCATACTCTACAGTCTAAGCCACCCTAGGTGCAATTGCATCCACAATTGCACACCAACTTACGCCTAATATAAGTACAGATGTCGGCGGCCGATCGTAAAATCAGGCAGATCGTAATTTTGCTGTGTAATGTTTTAACGATAGTCACATTAAACCAATGTATAGGTAGGTTAGGTTCGTTAGGTTGCTTCAGATGCCCGAAGGGCAAACTGCCCAGAAATAGGAGCCCCGCTGGGGCTCCGTCGACTCAGGAAACGAGTCAAAGATTTTCACATTTCACGATATGCCTGATCTTGCGATCGGCCGCCGACACATATATTGAATAAGAATTCAATTACTTGTCGTTGAATAAAGCCCGTGTTATTTTCGCCTCCCTCCAGCACGCGAGAACAGGCGATAAAAGTTCCATATTAGCCAGAACACTTTTACAACCGGACGAAAGGACGATTTCCAAATTCTCACGACACCCAAGTTTTATGCCGCGATATAAGTTTAAACGTCTACGTGTAATAAAATCGTGGATTATGTGAAATATATTGGCGAGTGGCGACGTTGCGGTTTGTACCATAGACGTCAAAAATAAATTTACACTTTTGCAGCTTACTCCTTTGTAATAAGGTCCAAAAGTGTAAACATATTTTTAACGTCGACCGTACCACACGTAGGTAGTTTTATCGCGAGGGACCACACGGGCGTGTTTTGATAATGCACAAACGGCTTGTGTTAGCAAGAGAATGTTCCATTGTAGAAGCGTCACTCAGTAGATAAAGGTTGTTTGATTTATTTGAGATCTCAATGAACTTGAATAGTTATGTCTTGGCAAAATGAGACATACAGGATGGTCACACGTATATTTTTTTGAAAATACCTATATACAAACAAATACGTAGGTATATATGTTATATATGTAATAAATAACGCAAGTCGCACATATCACAAAACTAACCACATGATAGCTGCATATCTTTTTCAAGTTAAAAAAGCCACTGTATGTCTGCCATTATCTAATACGGGGAGGAAATATGGAGATATTAATTGCAACGTACTAACTCACTAAAAATAACTAAAAAAAATACCTTAGATTCGTATCAGTTGGTCATAATTAGAACTCAAGTTTTCTGACATAAAATATATGCTTTGTATTATACATATACATGCCTAATAAGGCCATTACAGTTTGTTGAAGATAGATCAGCCAAGCAATTTTATATGATGGGTGTAGGTTAGGTACCTATTGTAGTAATTTTTTAAGATGTCCAAATCTTACTACTAGAGATAAAAACTTCCTACAATACTGATATTTAAAAAAAATCTTGCTATACCCGAAGATAAAGCTCTAATGGTTGGGAGGTAAATGCTGCGTCGCCTCTAGATTATTTTATCTTATAATATTATTGTTACTTAGCACAGACAAAATCGGGCCGAACCGGAGACGGAGCTGACAGGGCAGCCCACGTGAAGTATGCCGTTAGCTTTACTTTCTTTCTGGAACCATTGCGCTTTGACTGAATGTGGAGTACCTACCAACAATCTATTTATTATCATTATTTTTATATATTTTATATATTCCACTCAAATTAAAGCGATCGAGCTCCGGCAGGGCGTATCGATGCAGGCTCAAGTCCGGCTGGGTTGATTATTTTTTCAATGTTTTCGAAGTTTGTATTTATTTAATAACAAAATCTAATATTAATTTGGTCGTAATTTTGGTCGCTTTTAGCTAGACTTCAACATGTTTCGATCAATTTACGATGATCATTATCACGAGCGGCCTTCCGCGAAGGTAGATAGTTAAAATTATTTATATGTCTTCGAGAATCATGAAATAAAAATAAGTTACAAGGGTAATAGTTGAACTTTAACAATCACTGGTACCGTAAAATGGGTGGAGAAATGATGGCGCGGGTAATGAATGGGGAGAGTAGATATGATAGATAATGCGGATGTTTCAGTACGGCGACCCCAACAATCAAGAATTTTCCTTTTATGAGCTCTAGAATGTGGCTTACCAAGGCAAACTAACTTTTTAAAACTCTTTCGCACTCGTGGTAGTAGAGTTGATCGGCAGTGTTGTATTATACAGTCTGCAGCAAAATTAGCTAAGCGGGTAGGGTGTTCAAAATGAGCTGGACACGACTTTATTGTTAAGAGAATAAGAGCATGTGCGTCATTTTGAACACCCTACCCGCTTAGCTACTTCTGATGCTGCCTGTACACATGAGAGGGCTTTCTTTGCAAGATTGGAGGATTCAGTAAAGAGAATTCGATCCCATTTAAAGAAACAGGTTTTGCTTTTAAATAGAAAACATCAGCAACTAACGATGATCGGTGATCGGTTTATCGTTGCAGTAAAGCAAATGGTTTCACTCGCACCTATTTACATTCCTTCTTTTCGTCTTACTTATACGACTACGACTACTTGTTTTGAATTGTATTTACGAAGCTACGTTTCTTTAATCTACTTACTTTTTTCCAAAAAAGGGTGTCTGTAATTGAAAAATGACACCTTATCAAGTTTTGAGTATAAAAACAGTAACAAAAAGAGAGGATTTTAACAAGCATCTAACCACAATCTTGACCACTCACCCAACCCTCATCTAAAATAACAAGTCCTATTATTATGGTATAAATTTCATATTAGATCACTCAACCTATAATTTCATCTTGTCAGGATACCGACGTATTTATTTACGTTTTTATCAGAATGAAGTAAACAAGTACCTAGTGTACTTACCTACAGTCTTTAAGCTTAAGAAGGTATATCACTATGTATATGTATAGATAGGTACCCGTTTAAGCACGGAAACAGTGGGTGTCACAACAATGTGGAAAAAACAGGCCAGTAATATTATCTCAATTATTTTATGCAACGACGCCGAATGAACCAGAATTGCATTCAATTAGTCCAAAACATGAACCGTAAACGATCCACGTATGTTTACTTAACGCATGAACTTTAAAAGGACGTATCTACATTAACTTGTATGTTGTTCTTGGTCAAGTTAATAGAACTGGCCATAAATTAAAGGCAATTAAGTCTCCATTTCAGATTAATGCGGATTTCCGCCAGGTAACACCTCGATTCCGAGTAAGAAGGACATTGGCAGAAAGTTGGCGAAAAACCATACAAGATTATTATTGGCTGGTAATTGATTAAACTGATAATTAAATTAACGTGGGAATTAAAACTGACGATATTGGTAAAGAACATACAAGTAAAGAACTTCATTATACAAATACATAACATCCTGGATGTAATCTTAAAATACCTGATTGCTAGTACTTACTTTCTAATACCAACAAGGTAGTATATACTTACCTACTTAATTATGCATTCGTTCTCAGTTATAAGAAACCGACCAACTGTTTTACGGTTTTCAGAAAGGTACCTACTATCGTAGTCTTTGCATTAAAAAGTGTAGGTAGTAGGCAAACGGACGTAGGTAGGTACCGTGAACTGCTACAACTTTTCCTACAATACCCAACTTTACTTGGCTTGATTAACATGTTTTTTTTACCAAGCAGCTATTTAAATACTATGCTTGAGATGGCCTATTTGGTAAAGAAAACCATCAAGCCAGTCAAAGTTAGGCATCGTAGACAAAGTTGCAGCAGTTGACGGTAGCTAAAAATATGAACATTGCACTATGATAAGGATTGTCAGCATATTGCGTTAGGTGCTGTCCTATTACAATCAATTTGTTGTTGTATATTACCTTATTAGCAACTATCACATTTTATCCAGAAATCTATTCTTGGAATCTGGAACATTGAGTTTGCTAGGAATAGAACATGCATTTATTTTACAGAATAATGATAACGACCTGCTATACTAAACAAAAGAGCGCTATTACCCCGCACATATTGCGTAAGTTAAGTTATATCGTTGCCATATCTGTTCATCTGAAAACGTATCGCAATGGGACCTAGGTGTCTGGACGAAGAGAACAATACAAGGTTTAAGTTAAACCTGTCTCTAAATGAATCTTATTTATAACTCCGATTTAATCTACCGATACGGTTATTGCTAAATCTCAGACAAGGCCGGTAAAGAATGGAAATCCTCGCCGTGATATCGGATTATGAGATGACTGTAATCTGGTGGAGATGACCTTGCTCAGTGCGTCATTAGATAACGGGTGACATATAATATATATTATAGCTCGATATCTTACGATATATTTTACATACTATTTGACAGAGTCCCCACACGGAGTTATAATATATATTATAGCTCGATATATTACTATATAATTTGGGGATATTGCCTACCTTGTCTGGCGTGACGTAACACCGATATATATTTCTCTCTCTTTTGATATCTTTCCCGTGTGGGGTGCCGAGCTATACGATAATATATATCTCGGTATCTTACGGTATATTAATATATATTATAGCTCCGTCTGTGACGGGCTTTAGCAATCAAACTTTTTTGGCGTAAATAAAGATGACATGAGATGGCGATAAATTACTATCCACCAGTTAGGGTACCTATACATAGATAGTAGGGTGGATCGAATTTTTTTTTTGGATTTCAGAAGGGGCGGTATTTCAGAAAGATGCTGTAAAGGTATACAATCAAAACTTTATAAGAAGACTTTGTAAAATTTTGAGTGGAAGTACTGCCGCAACCACAGTCAAAAATTTATATTTGATATATTTTGCAAAAAAAAAATTAAGAGTGGGCTTCATTGTTCGTCAAATAAAATTACCTACAGTTATATAAGTAAAGTCGTATTGATGTTATAATTTGGTTAAAAAACGAAACAACACAAAAATAACAAAAAAAACCTTCAAAATCAGGGTTTACGTGTCGAACAACTTGTAAAAATTTAATTTAATTATATACTTCACTATATGTAATTTTTACAGCCATTTTTAAATTCGGATTTTTTTTTTTTCATACTTCAGCGATCCATCCTAATAGATAGTAGGTACACAGAAGACCAGCGCTGTGGCATCATAGTAAGTACCTACCTATTAATAATCTGCAACTTTTAAAATTGTACATTATGTTCCTCTCGATTTAATTACTCATAACTTTATCCCGGTTTCAACCTCAGCTAATATTCGATGCCGGGGGTCCTTTCCGGTCTTTCATCCTCCACTTCACAAAACCAACCATCCAAACTTAAATAGATAGGTATAAGTAGATTAAGCACCTAAATTTATTGAATACATTATTATCAGACTGGTTAAAATTAGCTGAAGGTATGTTGTACAGTTGACTACAAAGAGATGTACCTATCCACTTTTGGACCTTATTACAACGCAATAAGGTGAAAAAGTAGATACATTTCTTTGTAATCGGCTGTACAAGTATTTTTTTATTACGGTAGTAGGTATATGAATGTAAATTAAAGTAAAACGGAGAATATAGCTAAGCGACGAAATACAAAAAAAAAACTGTTTAAATATAAACTAAAAATTAAACTAATTAAAAGTTTAATAGTGATGCAGAGGTAAGTATGAAAAAAAAACATTATTCTAAACTACTGATTTATTACTTCCAGAGATTATAATGATTCTGTAGGAGTGATTGTGATTATTAAGTACCTATAAATATTATAATCCAGTGACTTGTAATGCCATACGATAAATAAATAAATTGTGATGATAATTATTCTGGCTGTTACCTACTACCGTTTCAAATATATCAAAGTAACTAGCCCCAACCCAACATTTCCTAAAGTCCCGTTTTACGGTAACTAGACGGTAATGAATGCTAGGATTCGGTCATTACTAATAGTACCTATATATACTTTGTATGTATAAGGTGCGATCAGCCTACGTACCATTGCTGACTTCATTCACCCAAGAGTATTCCCTTTAAATTGGGCCAAACTGATAGTGATCCATGTTATAATTGGTTTAATTGCGTAGCCTTAGATTTAATTAGTACAGTCAGAGGCCGGTATCTCGTTCCAATCGTTCAACGAGCGTTTGCTTCAAACATAGCAATATGGTAATATCGACGTCTAGAGGCAGAACCGTCAATTCACGAGGGACGACCAGTCGGTCTCCATACAATCCCATTTAGTTCCCATTTTCCTGTCTGGACATTGGCATACTTAACGGAAAATATTTTTAAGTTTATCAGTTTTATCACAGGTCCTTCGCTTGTTTTTTCATCAATACTTAACATCATTAACCACCATGCTACGTTGCTAGTTTCCCTGCTATGTAGGGTCGCGATTGGAACATATCAGTGCGAAGATCGGCGGTAGCTCTTGTTGTTTTACTCCAGATAACCTCAGGGCCTTCACACTTTCTGCTAATTACGTATCAGTATAGTAACCCCCTTGCCTCGTGATACTAGAGCTTGATTTTTAATAATGAACTATAATTTAAGAGGCCTTATTCCCTATACGCGCATATTTTGCGAAAACCTTAATTTTCTTTTGAGGATATGGCAAAAATACTTAGTGCTTTTTACTTAACTTTTTATGTATATGATAGTCCGTACCTTTATCTAGACGGCCACCGGAAAAAAAATACCATTTTTGAACAAAAATTAGCAAAAACATGGCTTCTCTTGGAAGGCCTTTCCGGAATTTGCAGATATACATGTCGTTTTGTTTTAGGATAACTTAAACATAGAGAACATTTCTTATAAAATTTGAATACAATTTCATTCAGCATAAAATTTTTAAGACGGCCACCGCAAAAAAATTTAAAATTTCATCTTGGATAATAGAGAAAATACTTTCTGAATACTTGTAATTTTTTGATTAAAACAGGGTTACATTAAATTTTTTTCACGGAAGTCCTATTATTATTCTGCCTTAAAAATATAAACATAGCAAAGTTCAACTATGCATCTACCATGAAAAAAAAAATCATTACTGTAACCCTAAATTTACTTATGGTAGAATTTTTTAAAGATGACTCTAAATCCCCTCAAAACTTGACAAAACACACCGCGCCGCCGTCTCTGGCTCAGTATGGAACGAGAGCTCGTAGACGACGGACCTGTGTTAAATCGTCCCGCGCGCATTACGTAAGTTTGCCACGTAGCTACATACAGAGGTCACCTAAATCGGGTAATCTTCTATGGTATTGGCAACACGTAGTGACCTGCTTCCATTGCCCTACAGTTGCGAGAAGTATGCAGCACTGCGAATGAATTACCAAGATCCTTACTTTCTTTATTTTATTATTACTTTATTTATTGAGGTTTAGTTGATCACTGATTATGTTTAGTTTACTTTTTTATTATTACTTTGAGCCCTGATGTAGTCCAGGGTCTGATGAAAGAAGTTGGTTACCGGAACTCCTTATCTACTAGGCATAACTCAACCGTGTTTGAGGTTCTTAGACTTAGCTTGAGAAGCAGCATCACGTAAGATGAGGTCCAGGGTCTCATGATGAAGTCAGGTGTTGGTCACCGGAACTGCCTATCTACTCATCACAACTCCATCGTGTTTGGGCTCGTTAGACTTAGCTTGACGAGCACTCCCACTTGAGATGAGGCACAGGGTCTCATGATGGAGTCAGGAGTTGGTCACCGGAACTGCCTATCTACTCATCACAACTCCATCGTGTTTGGGCTCGTTACACTTAGCTTGACGAGCACTCCCACTTGAGATGAGGTCCAGGGTCTCATGATGGAGTCTGGAATTGGTCACCGGAACTGCCTATCTACTCATCACAACTCCATAGTGTTTGGGCTCGTTACATTTAGCTTGACGAGCACTCCCGCTTTACATGAGGTCCAGGGTCTCATGATGGAGCCAGGAGTTGGTCACCGGAACTGCCTTTATACTCATCACAAATCCATTGTGTTTGGGCTCGTTACACTTAGCTTGACGAGCACTCCCACTTTACATGAGGTCCAGGGTCTCATGATGGAGCCAGGAGTTGGTCACCGGAACTGCCTATATACTCATCACAACTCCATCGTGTTTGGGCTCGTTAGACTTAGCTTGACGAGCACTCGCACTTGAGATGAGGTCCAGGGTCTCATGATGGAGCCAGGAATTGGTCACCGGAACTGCCTATCTACTCATCACAACTCCATCGTGTTTGGGCTCGTTACACTTAGCTTGACGAGCACTCCCGCTTTACATGAGGTCCATCAGGGTCCCATGATGGAGTCAGGAGTTGGTCACCGGAACTGCCTATCTACTCATCACAACTCCATCGTGTTAGGGCTCGTTAGTCTTAGCTTGACGAGCACTCGCACTTGAGATGAGGTCCAGGGTCTCATGATGGAGTCAGGAATTGGTCACCGGAACTGCCTATCTACTCATCACAACTCCATCGTGTTTGGGCTCGTTACACTTAGCTTGACGAGCACTCCCGCTTTACATGAGGTCCATCAGGGTCCCATGATGGAGTCAGGAGGTGGTCACCGGAACTGCCTATCTACTCATCACAACTCCATCGTGTTAGGGCTCGTTAGTCTTAGCTTGACGAGCAATCCCACTTGAGATGAGGTCCAGGGTCTCATGATGGAGTCAGGAGTTGGTCACCGGAACTGCCTATCTACTCATCACAACTCCATAGTGTTTGGGCTCGTTACACTTAGCTTGACGAGCACTTCCGCTTTACATGAGGTCCTGGGTCTCATGATGGAGCCAGGAGTTGGTCACCGGAACTGCCTATCTACTCATCACAACTCCATTGTGTTTGGGCTTCTAATACTTAGCTTGATGAGCACTCCCACTTTACATGAGGTCCAGGGTCTCATGATGGAGCCAGGAGTTGGTCACCGGAACTGCCTATATACTCATCACAACTCCATCGTGTTTGGGCTCGTTACACTTAGCTTGACGAGCACTCCCGCTTTAGATGAGGTCCAGGGTCTCATGATGGAGTCAGGAGTTGGTCACCAGAACTGCCTATATACCCATCACAACTCCATCGTGTTTGGGCTCATTAGCCTTAGCTTGATGAGCACTTTCACTTGAGATCGGGTCCAAGGTCTCATGATGGAGTCAGGGCTTGGTCACTAGAACTGCCTATATACTCATCACAACTCCATCGTGTTTGGGCTCATTAGACTTAGCTTGACGAGCACTTCCGCTTGAGATGAAGTCCAAGGTCTTAAGATGGAGTCAGTCATTTTGAAACAGACATAATTTTTGAAATCTAGAGCCCCTAATTATCCGAAAACGACTACCATGACGATTTTTCACAAAAGTGTATGCCCGCCATCTTGGATTTTGAAACGGACATAATTTTAGGTAGATTTCGAAAATCGAGTCTACCTATTAATTTCTTCGACACAATCTAATTTTGAAAAAAATTCTTTACAGAAGGTATAGTTATGACCCCCAGATTCCAAAATGACCACTGGTTCAAAAGTTTATATATATATAAATTATGTAATTTATGTATGTATGGATGTATATATCCGCAGCCCGATTCTGTCATCACGATAGCGGTCGCATCTTTGCTCCGATTGCTTTTGAAACTTGGTACAAAAATCGCCCTGGTTGATACCTAGGACAAGTTCGTGAATGGGCGGAATAGGGCCAAAGGGACGGGAGAGGCCTCACTTTTTATGAAATCAGTTTTTCGGAAATAACTTTTTTCCTATGGAAAATATACCATCCGTTTTTTTTTTATATGGCGTGGGACCTGAATATCTATAACTCTTTTAATCATATCTTTAAGAAAATATCGTTAATTTTAGTCGAAATTAAAAAGAAACCTAAATTTTTCTGGAGAAAATTCTTAACTCCTAAACCATGAATAATTTTATGTCAGCAATATTTTTTATCTAAAGGTAATTTTTTTTCTAAAATATTCAAAAACTATGTCTGTCGGAAAAATGCAGTTTTCGAAAAAAAAAATCTGAAAGTGCGGATTTTGGCCTTGTCAAAATTCTTGTGCCCGACTTTTACTGTTAAATTCATGTTAAATATTACATAGGTCGTACAAAAAAAATTGTAAAAAAAAACTTTGAACTGGTATCCCATGCGGTACCATGCAGCACCCTTATCCATTCATCCACAAGGATAAGATGCGAAATCTACCTGTGCGTTCCCCTTGCGGGGACGGATTTTTTTTAATCTAGAGCCCCTAATTAGCCGAAAACGACTACCATGACGATTTTTCACAAAAAGTGTAAGACCGCCATCTTGGATTTTGAAACGGACATGATTTTTGAAATCTATAGCCCCTAATTAGCCGAAAACGACTACCATGACGATTTTTCACAAAAAGTGTATAACTGCCATCTTGGAATTGAAAACGGACATTATATTTGAAATCTGCACCCATCAGTTAGCAGAAAATGACTACCATGACGACTTTTTCACAAAAAGTGTATGACCGCCATCTTTGATTTGAAAATAGACATTATTTTCGAAATCTGCACCCATCAATTAGCAGAAAATGACTACCATGACGATTTTTCACAAAAAGTGTATGACCGCCATCTTCGATTTTGAAACGGACATGATTTTTGAAATCTAGAGCCCCTAATTAGCCGAAAACGACTACCATGACGATTTTTCATAAAAAGTGTATAACCGCCATCTTGGAATTGAAAACGGACATTATATTTGAAATCTGCACCCATCAGTTAGCAGAAAATGACTACCATGACGACTTTTTCACAAAAAGTGTATGACCGCCATCTTTGATTTGAAAACAGACATTATTTTCGAAATCTGCAAGCATCAATTAGCAGAAAATGACTACCATGACGATTTTTCACAAAAAGTGTATGACCGCCATCTTCGATTTTGAAACGGACATGATTTTTGAAATCTAGAGCCCCTACTTAGCCGAAAACGCCTACCATGACGATTTTTCATAAAAAAGTGTATAACCGCCATCTTGGAATTGAAAACGGACATTATTTTCGAAAGCTGCTCCCATCAATTAGCAGAAAATGACTACCATGACGATTTTTCACAAAAAGTGTAAGACCGCCATCTTGGATTTTGAAACGGACATGATTTTTGAAATCTATAGCCCCTAATTAGCCGAAAACGACTACCATGACGATTTTTCACAAAAAGTGTATAACCGCCATCTTGGAATTGAAAACGGACATTATATTTGAAATCTGCACCCATCAGTTAGCAGAAAATGACTACCATGACGACTTTTTCACAAAAAGTGTATGACCGCCATCTTTGATTTGAAAACAGACATTATTTTCGAAATCTGCAAGCATCAATTAGCAGAAAATGACTACCATGACGATTTTTCACAAAAAGTGTATGACCGCCATCTTCGATTTTGAAACGGACATGATTTTTGAAATCTAGAGCCCCTAATTAGCCGAAAACGACTACCATGACGATTTTTCATAAAAAGTGTATAACCGCCATCTTGGAATTGAAAACGGACATTATATTTGAAATCTGCACCCATCAGTTAGCAGAAAATGACTACCATGACGACTTTTTCACAAAAAGTGTATGACCGCCATCTTTGATTTGAAAACAGACATTATTTTCGAAATCTGCACCCATCAATTAGCAGAAAATGACTACCATGACGATTTTTCACAAAAAGTGTATGACCGCCATCTTCGATTTTGAAACGGACATGATTTTTGAAATCTAGAGCCCCTAATTAGCCGAAAACGCCTACCATGACGATTTTTCATAAAAAGTGTATAACCGCCATCTTGGAATTGAAAACGGACATTATTTTCGAAAGCTGCTCCCATCAATTAGCAGAAAATGACTACCATGACGATTTTTTCACAAAAAGTGTATGACCGCCATCTTGGAATTGAAAACAGACATTATTTTCGCACCCATCAATTAGCAGAAAATGACTACCATGACGATTTTTTCACAAAAAGTGTATGACCGCCATCTTTGATTTGAAAACAGACATTATTTTCGAAATCTGCACCCATCAATTAGCAGAAAATGACTACCATGACGATTTTTCACAAAAAGTGTATGACCGCCATCTTCGATTTTGAAACGGACATGATTTTTGAAATCTAGAGCCCCTAATTAGCCGAAAACGACTACCATGACGATTTTTCACAAAAAGTGTATGACCGCCATCTTCGATTTTGAAACAGACATGATTTTTGAAATCTAGAGCCCCTAATTAGCCGAAAACGACTACCATGACGATTTTTCACAAAAAGTGTATGACCGCCATCTTGGATTTGAAAACAGACATTATTTTCGAAATCTGCACCCATCAATTATCAGAAAATTACTACCATGATGATTTTTCACAAAAAATGGATGACCGCCATCTTGGATTTGAAAACAGACATTATTTTTGAAATCTGCACCCATCAATTAGTCGAAAACGACTACCATGACGATTTTTACAAAAAAATTACGCGGCCGCCATCTTGAATTTTAAAACAGACATTATTTTCGAAATCTGCACACCCAAATTAGTCGAAAACGACTACCATGACGATTTTTACGAAATAAGTATACGGCCGCCATCTTGGATTTAAAACAGACATTATTTTCGTAATCTGCACACCCGAATTAGTCGAAAACGACTACCATGACGATTTTTACGAAAAAAGTATATGGCCGCCATCTTGGATTTTAAAACAGACATTATTTTCGTAATCTGCACACCCGAATTAGTCGAACACGACTACCATGACGATTTTTACGAAAAAAGTATATAGCCGCCATCTTGGATTTTAAAACAGACATTGTTTTCGAAATTTGCACACCCTGATTAGTCGAGAACGACTACCATGACTATTTTTACGAAAAAAGTATATGGCCGCCATCTTTGATTTTAAAACAGACATTTTTTTCGTAATCTGCCAACCCTAATTAGTCGAAAACGACTACCATGACGATTTTTACGAAAAAGGTGCATGGCCGCCATCTTGAATTTTAAAACAGACATTATTTTCGAAATCTGCACACCCAAATTAGTCGAAAACGACTACCATGACGATTTTTACGAAAAAAGTATACGGCCGCCATCTTGGATTTTAAAACAGACATTATTTTCGTAATCTGCACACCCGAATTAGTCGAAAACGACTACCATGACGATTTTTACGAAAAAAGTATATGGCCGCCATCTTGGATTTTAAAACAGACATTATTTTCGTAATCTGCACACCCGAATTAGTCGAAAACGACTACCATGACGATTTTTACGAAAAAAGTATATGGCCGCCATCTTGGATTTTAAAACAGACATTAGTTTCGTAATCTGCACACCCGAATTAGTCGAAAACGACTACCATGACGATTTTTACGTAAAAAGTATATGACCGCCATCTTTGATTTTAAAACAGACATTATTTTCGTAATCTGCACACCCGAATTAGTCGAAAACGAGTACCATGACGATTTTTACGAAAAAAGTATATGGCCGCCATCTTGAATTTTAAAACAGACATTATTTTCGTAATCTGCACACCCGAATTAGTCGAAAATGACTACCATGACGATTTTTACGAAAAAAGTATATGGCCGCCATCTTGGATTTTAAAACAGATATAATTTTTAAAATTCACACCCTCACCCTTCCACTGACCAGACCTTACCCTCTACCCTCATCTCTTACCATAAGGCAGGCCGTGCGCTAGTTTACCACCATATATTAAAAAAAAAACTACTCCAGATATAATGGCGAACTTAGGTAAAATGCAAATGACCGGTCGGGCCGCTCCAAAATATCTGATGGTGACAGTACAGTCGCCATCAGATATATCGGAGCGGCCAAGGTGGTCACAAATATCTGCACAACGCCTCTATTGTCAAGGCGATAAAGTGCATGTTCTGATATTTTTGAGTACCGTGGCCGCTCCGATATATTTGATGGCGACTGTACATGCACTCTGTAAGGTACAGTTGCCATCAAATATATCGGAGCAGCCAAGGTACTCAAAAATATCTGAACGTGCACTTTATCGCCTTGACAATAGAGGCGTTGTTCAGATATTTATAACCACCTTCACCGTTCCGATCTATCTGATGGCGACTGTACCTCCAACAGGCCTATTGATTTTAGTTGCGTATTTAATTATCTCTTCCATGTAAAAGAAAATAAAAAGTCTGTACAACTTATGCGTAAAAATAATTTTGCTTGTAATTGAAGTTGAAAACGATCAAGACTATTGAAGCGTGCGTATCGTCGTTGTTATTGCCGGCGGCCGTGTATTGAGCGCTAACGCCATCTATCGAGTAAGAAATCGTGAAATTGAGGAACGTTCACGGGACTAAGGCCTCTAGTCGCCTTTTGCATGTTATCTCTGTTCTCTGTTGAGATCGCAATAAATGCCCACCCAATTTGTTTTGACATTATTTTTGCAAAAGACAAATTGGGTGGGCTAAGTAATTATTAAGGCCATATTAATCAAAATATATTCTCATTAACTATCTAAACAGAGCTCGGGTCGCTGTTAGAGTCAGTTACTTAAATTACTGTTTATCCTGACGTTGTACGGTTACCGATCTGCTTGTTATAATTTTAAGGGATGTAGGGTAAAGCACCCAATAAATGGTTACTATACATCAGCTAGTGATTGGTCCAGTAGTAGTGTGGTTAGTATTTAGTTTTTGCCAGAGTTCTAGATACTTAAACGTCTTTATGCCAAACTTTAAATGTGACGTTTTCAAGTCAATCGTTTGTCGGTTGTCAATAAGGCGTTAAGGTCCTAAAAAATCATTTAGAAATACAATGATGTATATACTCAGTTACTTAAATTACTGTTTATCCTGACGTTGTACGGTTACCGATCTGCTTGTTATAATTTTAAGGGATGTAGGGTAAAGCACCCAATAAATGGTTACTATACATCAGCTAGTGATTGGTCCAGTAGTAGTGTGGTTAGTATTTAGTTTTTGCCAGAGTTCTAGATACTTAAACGTCTTTATGCCAAACTTTAAATGTGACGTTTTCAAGTCAATCGTTTGTCGGTTGTCAATAAGGCGTTAAGGTCCTAAAAAATCATTTAGAAATACAATGATGTATATACTTTTTCCTTGAAATGTCACTATTTTTAACGATCTAAACTATCTTTTAATATAACCTACGATGAAAATAGTCATATAATGAACAAAACCATAATTTGCTTCATGCAGAAATCATTAGACATTTCGCTGGCCCAATATTACAGGGTTCTATCTACTTATGTTACATTTTCAGAGTAGTCAAAATTTAGATTTAGTGTCAGTATGACGATGTTTAAATTTCAATTCGATAAAAGTGAAACATAGAACCCTGTAATATTAAGCCATCGATATGTGAGATTTCGCACTTCAAAACACTTATTTAGCATACTAATGGGATTTACATAGCCGTATATCATTGTAGCTCTACAGACATGGTAAAAAAATAATGCTAATGAATATGATATTGTAATCAAATAAGGAACAGTGGTTTGCTTGTAATTTACATAGCTGTGTAGGCATAGGCATTCGTTTTCGCACCCACGTGGCAATGTTATTTAAGTTATGCAATTATTTAGGCAGCCACAAATATTATTTAAATTACTACTTAAAGGAAGGTTAGACGGCGCAGGGGACAAATTTAACTTGTTTATTGACGACTGTTATGACCTTTGTGACATTTTTATTTCTATGTTGCGAGAAGGTTACGAGCCGTGGATTGTGTCCTTCATTCATATTAGAAACAAGATGGATTCCTATTTATAAGAAGATTAGCGCCTGCCGGTGCCGCTCTTTGATCAGGGATGACGCATAAATACCTAAATAATGCGTTTAAATACCTAAATAAAAATCTTGACCGGTCGTGTCAATCTTGTCCCATTAATAAAACTTAAAACTGTCTTAGAATGTTATTTACCTACTAAATAATTTATTTTAAATTGCGGCTAGGTTATTTGTACATCTTTTCTTGGTTTCGTAAAGTGGAGAACTAAATAGGTAGGTAAGTATATAATATCCTAAGACTTTTCTTATTTGGAGGAATGCATTTAGGCATGCGCGTTATGGGGTGGTTTACCCTTCCCAACTATCTTTCATCTAATTATATGTCTTATGCTCTAAAGGTAACTGATCGCCTGGTCAATATGACTAGCTACTTGTTAGTAGTCATTATAGTACCTAGTTTATTACTTTATTTTTAGCTAATTTTGCAATGAATTTAACTCATTAGTGTCATACTTTTCTTTGCACCTCTTTGTCATGTGTCTGTTTAGCCCAATGGTTGACTGATAGATAATGCCTTTAGGCATTAAGGCCGTTCCTCGATTCGGACAAGCCACGCCCATCCGTTAGAGACACGTTTATGGCTCCCGTGCACGAAAGAAAGAGATGCAGCGCTCTTAAGGATCAGACTTTTTGACTAAAATACGATAAATAAGCGAATCTATAAAGTTTTGTGTAATTTTGTTTCTGTGACTTTTTAGATAAACCAGAATATCATATTTTTTACTTAGTTATATTGCTTAATCTCTTATAGTTTACGTAAGCTAAGAAAAATAAGGGGGAAAAGGACCCAACTTCGGTTTTTTTTTCTATCGAGGCAACTTTCAGCAATCGTGTTTCGGCTTGTGCCAAAAACAAGAGTATATAGTCTAATAATACATATTCGAAAATAAATTCAGCCCCTTTTCCCGTTTAGTCACTAGAGCGTTTGAAAAAACCTATAATTTTTCAAAGTAGCCCCTTAAGTCCGCCATTTGTACATTTTTCTGTTCTGTGCAATAAAGTTTAAATAAATAAATAAATAAAATCAGTTACAAAAAATAAAGCTACGTAGGTACCTAATTTTTTTACTAGACCAATGATTTGTTCAAACGCCAGATTCGCCAGAAGCCTTAAAACTCCGATCGGAAGTTAAGTTAGGTACGTTTAATTACTTAAGGGAAACTTAAGACTTCAGCTTATGTTACCTTAACTCGTTCCTTCCGCAGTGTTCACTTTTTTTGCAAGATAAGTGCAAAGTTACTGTAGTAAGTTTTTATAAGCATCCTGTAGCCTACCGATCAAATCAATATTGTGTTTTGAGCCGCGGCGGTGGGTATGGGTAATGGCCATACAAAAATCAAAACGATCTGTATAATTAATTACATAATCTAGATAATAAAAGATAAAGATAAGATAAAAGATAAAAGATATTTATTCTTCAATTTAGGCACATTACAATGCACTTATGAACGTCAGAGAGAAAAGAAACTACCACCGGTTCTAACCCTACACCTCTGACCCGAGAAGTATTACTTATTAACGGCAAGAAACTCGGCGGGACTTATTTTTTCAAAACAGTACTACAAATACATTAAAGATATTATATACAATAATGCGTAGTTCTTCAAGAAGGCATATCAAAACAGCTTGAGAGACAGACATGTACCTGCCTATTGTGTAATTAAAATGAAAAATAAAAATAAAATCCAAATCTGACTGCTTCGCAATACGTCTGATATTCTTTCTTACTTGAACTGTGTCCTCTAAATGTTAGATGATTTTATAGATTCTGGTTTGGGCCATGCATATATGTCTGTCATATAGTCCTCGACCCTGTAATAACCCTTTGACATTAAAGTTTTTTTCAAGTATTTCTTAAGAGCGGGAAATGATAGATTCAAAACATCGACGGGTAACTTGTTATAAATATGAATACCCTGGCCAAAAAATGACTTATAAGTATGCTTTGCGGACACGACATCATCTGGTAGCAAGCTTGTTTTTATTTCTAGTGTTATAGTCTGGTTTTTTTTTTCAAGAAATCGTTGTCGAGAAGCAAACGATATTACTTTTGGGCAACCGGGCTTTTTACCTGGTTTAGACCCTGCTGTATCTGAATTGCCGGTTGCCATCAAAGAAACTACAACCAGAAGTGAGATACGGCCAAAAAAAGGACCCGTTTTTTAGCTTTTCTTAAATAACTCGAAAACAGTAGCACCTACCAAAAAATGTTCTTCCACTTAAGTAATCTACATAAAATTCTCTATAAAAAAGGTTCTATACAGTTTTTTGCTGGGATCAATGTTTAATGAGATATTAAGGGACTAAGATAGACAATAAACATATATACTAATTAGCTTTTTCCCGCGAAATTGTCTACGTGGGATTAACATTCGCTATAATAAATTAATGAAATGCCGTAGTTTAATCTGACAGCAAAAATAAATTTAACGTATAAGCTTTTTTACGTCTACAGTAAGCAACAATTCCATACCAACTTCAACCCCCCGTTTCATCCCTTTAAAAGATGATTACTGGGATAAAAACTATCTTATATCCTTCCCCACAACTCAAACTATCATCACACCAAATTTCATCTAAATTGGTTCAGCGGTTTAAGCGTGAAGAGGTAAGAGACCCACTGACTAGTCCAAAATTATTAAACTCTCTCTCCTTCTCGATGCGACAGGCAAAGCATATTACTTTTTGTTTACACGGATTTTTACCCTATTTGGACCCTTCTGAGTTCGAAATTTAAATATTTTTTTTACCGGAAGTGGAATATTTAAGATGGCGGCCAGTATAAACCTAAGCGACGAAAAATCTATGTTCCTCGTATGGATACCCCCATTGATTATACCATATTTTTAACGATTGTTATTTTTGGGAATAACAGTTGTAATGACACGTATTTAAAAAAAAAAGATTACCTATTTGCAATGGTTCCAAATATACTGGTCTTTAAAGTTAGAAATCGCCGTCAACACTGTATTCCACCACGCGCTTTGTGGACGGGGTTTTGGGAACACGTCTGCAGACCTCCGGTACCCCGTCGTCGTTGCTCTTACGGGCCCATTGTAATTCTGCTCGTGCAATCTCCTCCGCTGACGGCACCTCGGAATACTTGAGGGCCTTCTAGCTCGGAACCTTTCAGGCGAATGATGGAGCTGTTGTAAAGGTGTAAAGAGTGGGTGTAAAGAATGTAAAGGCGGCAGCATCGCCGCATGCCTGGTCTTCTGCAGGAGTGAGTTTACATCATGTTCGCGCATATACTCCGCAGCCTCCTTTTGGGTCAAAACTGTGACACTGAAGAATAATACAATAATATAAAAAAAACGAGAGATTTCCGTCCAAAAAAAGAATAGTACATTTTTGAAGCCTTGCTGGACCTGGACACCATCTTCTATATCTTACTTCCGGTCTAACATTATTTGATGGCAATTGCAAAATATTATAATTACAACTGTTATTCCCAAAAATAACAATCGTTAAAAATAAAGCATAATGAATGGGGGGTATCCATACGAGGAACATAGATTTTTCGACGCTTAGGTTTATACTGGCCGACACCTTAAATATTTCACTTCCGGTAAAAAATATTTAAAATTTCGAACTCAGAAGGGTCCAAATAGATTTTTACCCTATTTGGACCCTTCTGTAAACAAAAAGTAATATGCTTTGCCTGTCGCATCGAGAAGGAGAGAGAGTTTAATAATTTTGGACTAGTCAGTGGGTCTCTTACCTCTTCACGCTTAAACCGCTGAACCAATTTAGATGAAATTTGGTGTGATGATAGTTTGAGTTGTGGGGAAGGATATAAGATATTAGTTTTTATCCCAGTAATCATCTTTTAAAGGGATGAAACGGGGGGTTGAAGTTGGTATGTTATTGTTGCTTACTGTAGACGTAAAAAAGCTTATACGTTAAATTTATTTTTGCTGTAAGATTATACTACGGCATTTCATTAATTTATTATAGCGAATGTTAATCCCACGCAGACAAACTCGCGGGAAAAAGCTAATTAGTATATATGTTTATTGTCTATCTTAGTCCCTTAATATCTCATTAAACATTGATCCCAGCAAAAAACTGCATGGAACCTTTTTTATAGAGAATTTTATGTAGATTACTTAAGTGGAAGAACATTTTTTGGTAGGTGCTACTGTTTTCGAGTTATTTAAGAAAAGCTAAAAAACGGGTCCTTTTTTTGGCCGTATCTCACTTCTGGTTGTAGTTTCTTTGATGGCAACCGGCGATTCGGATACAGCAGGGTCTAAACCAGGTAAAAAGCCCGGTTGCCCAAAAGTAATATCATTTGCCTGTCGCATGGAGAAGGAGAGCGAATTTGAGATTTTGCTCCCAGTCTATTATAGCTGTGGATGTCAGAATTCTTCTTGAATGTGTGTATATTCTTTACAACAAAAATAATATTATCATAGATATATTGGGACGCAAGAGTTAAAATATTAATTTCTTTAAATAATTCTCTAATTGATGTACCTGCCTTTAAGTTATACATAAAGCGAATGGCTCTTTTCTGTAAAACAAAAATAGTCTGTATGTCAGCTGCTTTGCCCCAAACCAGAATTCCATATGACATTACACTATGAAAATAACTATAATAAACTAAGCGAGCTGTCTCAATATTAGTCAGTTGTCTAATTTTTCTAACGGCATGAGCGGCTGAACTTAGTCTAAGAGCGAGTTTTTTTTATATGAGGACTCCATTGTAAATTTTTGTCCAACGTTGAACCAAGGAACACAGTTTTATCTACTATATCTAAACATTCACCATTTATAACTATAAATAAATACTAAAGTTACATAATTCTACACTGTTAAAAATAGCATATCACATCTTAGACATAACACCCTACTTATTATTATAAATATTGGACACTGCAATGAACCCACGGTTATACATAGTCATAGGCATAGGGATAGGGTTTTATAATATTATGGTGGAGGCACCGCGGTCGGTGGCCGCAAGGACGTTCGTACGCGGGTGAGGTAAACTCACAAAGCTCTTGGCCAATCATAGCACATTATTGTCAGTGTGCGTGTACATCCGTATACGTATGCAATCAAAGCCTGACATTGAATGGCGGTGTTGCCAGGTTTAAAAAAAAACTGATAATCAGCAGTAATTATTACCGTATACTTTGTTTAGGAAAGGGTCTGGCCGGACCGCCATACCAAAATCGCCCCTGGCTGAATTTGAGATATTGTTATGCACGATTGTTTGTTTTATTATTACATATACTTTTGGTGAATATTATGCCTTAAATGATTCCCGTTTGCGAAAAAATTAAAAAAAAAGAAATTTCGTTTTTATTTTTTTTCTTTAAAACCACGTATTCGATTGACTTGTTCTTTGGATATTTTATAGATATATTAGGGATACATCAAAGAAAAAAAAAATAACTTCCTGACTTTATTTTAAGTACATAATTTTTTGAGTTTTTTTTTTTAATATTTTTTTTATACTACATATGAGTTAGCGACACCTACCATATTTTCATATAATATGCGCATTTTTATACTCTATTACATATATTTTTATCAAAAATATTGGTTTGGATCAACAACTTGAAAAAAAATTTTTTCATAAACAGAGTGGACAAAATTAACCTTTATTAGTATTTTAATTGTCTAACACCGGGAGTGGCCCTTTTTTCCTCAATTCAATTGAAACGGGTTATTATTAAAAAAAAAAAACATAAATGAAGAATGATTTTTTTTCTTGCGCTGCTGGCGAATCGAAGCAGTCATATACAGGATGGATTTTCTTTTTGGGTCAGTGAAGGCAGCTGCCAGATTCCGGGCTGCTACGTGAAAATGGTCTTAGAAGACCTTCCCTCGATTTCAGAATAATTTCAGATTAATGAAGGATCGCATTTACAGATTTTGGAATAAACATACAGGGTGCAAGAAAAAGGTAATTTTTGTGAAACTTTTTTTTGATGCCATTCGAGTCCATTCCTATCCAGGATAAAAAGCTTGTACGGGACCCAAAAAATTCCGGCTAGAACAGCCACAAATCGAGGAAAACTTTTCCCATATATTTTGTATGAAAATGAAAACTTTTATTTTTCACATGCAATTTTTTATGCCAATCGATTCCATTCCCGTTCAGTATCAATAGTTTCCATGGGGTCAACTTACGGTAATGTACCAAACAGCCACAAATTGAAGATTATTTTTCCATACATTTACTGCTTTAAAATCCCCGTTTTTATTTAAAAAACAGTATTATTGTTCTTAAAAGTAACGGGACTGATTGGCGTGATTGAAAAATGTAAATAAATTTTCACATTTTTTTTTCATAGTAAATGTATGGAAAAAGAATCTTCAATTTGTGGCTGTTTGGTACATTACCGTAAGTTGATCCCATGGAAACTATTGATACTGAACGGGAATGGAATCGATTGGCATAAAATAATTGCATGTGAAAAATAAAACTTTTCATTTTCATACAAAATGTACTTATGGAAAAAGCTTTCCTCGATTTGTGGCTGTTCTAGCCGGAATTTTTTTGGTCCCATACAAGCTTTTGATCCTGGACTCGAATGGCATCAAAAAAAAGTTTCTCAAAAATGACCTTTTTCTCGCACCCTGTATGTTTATTCCAAAATCTGTAAATGCGATCCTTCATTAATCTGAAATTATTCTGAAATCGAGGGAAGGTCTTCTAAGACCATTTTCACGTAGCAGCCCGGAATCTGGCAGCTGCCTTCACTGACCCAAAAAGAAAATCCATTCTGTATATGACTGCTTCGATTCGCCAGCAGCGCAAGAAAAAAAATCATTCTTAATTTATGTTCTTTTTTTTAATAATAACCCGTTTCAATTGAATTGAGGAAAAAAGGGCCACTCCCGGTGTTAGACAATTAAATACTAATAAAGGTTAATTTTGTCCACTCTGTTTATGAAAAAAATTTTTTTCAAGTTGTTGATCCAAACCAATATTTTTGATAAAAATATATGTAATAGAGTATAAAAATGCGCATATTATATGAAAATATGGTAGGTGTCGCTAACTCATATGTAGTATAAAAAAAATATTAAAAAAAAAAACTCAAAAAATTATGTACTTAAAATAAAGTCAGGAAGTTAATTTTTTTTTCTTTGATGTATCCCTAATATATCTATAAAATATCCAAAGAACAAGTCAATCGAATACGTGGTTTTAAAGAAAAAAAATAAAAACGAAATTTCTTTTTGTTTAATTTTTTCGCAAACGGGAATCATTTAAGGCATAATATTCACCAAAAGTATATGTAATAATAAAACAAACAATCGTGCATAACAATATCTCAAATTCAGCCAGGGGCGATTTTGGTATGGCGGTCCGGCCAGACCCTTTCTCACATAGACTGTCTACATACAAGGTGTAACAAAAATACTGGTGATCCTTTCAAGGGCATAATTGGTATCGTATTCTAATTATGAAAAAGTAAGAAAAAAATTATTTCGCGCGAAAAAAAACGTTGGTTTAGTATGGAGGGTCGGCCGGCTAAGACCACCTGTCCCATAAAAAAAAATTTTTTTTCGCGTCCAAAATTTTTTCTCCTTTTTCTTAGTCGTAATACGATACCAATTACGCCCTTAAACGGATCACCAGTATTTTTGTTACCACCCTGTATATATAGACGGAAAGAATCATACTGTATTTTCTTACGTTATAACTATCACCGTAAAAAAAGATAATTACTGTTATTTTTCTTCTATTTCCACTAACTAATTCGGTTTTCCAGGAGGGTGATTATTGACTTTCGAGCGGTCAAAGATTTTAAGCTCGAATATAATCGCACACAAAAGTTTGTTGCCATTATTTACGCATGAAATTAATAGTATAAATAATGATGATTTTAAATTACTATCGCTGTTATTTTTAAAACATCATTTCCTCGTTTTATTCCGGGTTTTAAATGTCAGATTCGAACACTCGAATCTCAAAAATCACCCCCCAGACTATATTTTAAGTATTCTTAAATGCAGTCATATGTAAGGTTTTTGCCTAAGAAAAGCTTTTTGACTGTATACTAGTGTAGTGTAGGTATACGGTTTTCGTACATAGTTAAGGACCATTCATCTTCTGCCTCGTTCTCTCATTGTTTGGCATCTCCTCTCCTCTCCTTTCCCATTATAAAATCAAAATATTGGAACATGACACATAATAAATATTAATATTAAATAAATTTTAAAATTTTCCATTTATGTTTTGTCCGAAATGTTTGTTTTGCATCTCTTTGTTATTACATAAAACAACGTAAATATTTGAAAAATAAGGCCAAGTGTATTGGCTTCATTAGTATTATCAAAATTTTCGACTCTTTGTAAATGAATAGAAATAGCCAAACTACAGGGGACAGCACACACCTGATCTGAATTTAGATATTAATAGACAAACTCACGGAAATGCTTAAATTTGTCTATGGCTTCCATACAAAAAATTTACCATAGACAAATTTAAGAAACCACGGACAAATTTAAGCAACCATAGACAAAAAACATTTGGTCTATGAATTTCTGAAATGTGTGGTGTCCCTAAAAAGATAAAGAATGATATCTTTTTCCCTTCCCTACATATAGTCTAGAAAACCAAAAAGCGCAGTAACAGTCAGAGTAACATGCTATACCCATCCCGTTTTTAGTAGTGAGAGTACTAGCCTTAGAAAGTAAGATTCTCGCTGTCTATGCTTGAAGTGAAACAAACTCTGGCCAAACTATACATAGATATTTATTTGTAAAAACATATGAAGTCAAAGTTTACTTTTATGTCCACATTTTTTTTTGAGAGATGAAGGAAAGAAATGCAGCAGGCTCATGGCTGGCTTTTACTTAGATTTATAGGATTCAACGCTGGCAATATTATCCGCAGGCGGGAGAAGTAGCAACTAGCGCGCGCGCATTCACGCACACTTCTGCGTGGCGGCGGTCGTCGTTTTTGTTATTTTTTCAATCCCTGCCAGCCACTTGCTGCCTTGGCTTGTTCACTGACTTTTTACAAGTGTATATCTTTTGTTTTCCTTACTTTGACTCTAAATACTCCCTAACTGGTGTTTAAATGCTGTGAGGATATATAAATTTGCAAGTTACATCAAGTGAAATCTGTCAAGTAAAGTCCAGATGTTAGAAGAGCAAACGGCAACAACCTCGTTTTGTGTCAACAAAATATAAACAGTGATCGGCCGGAGTTATACGGAACAAAAAGCCTATAGTGATGAATTAAACAATGGTCTAAACTGGATATCGGAGAATGGGCTTCATTCACTCGCGCCACTGGATTATTGGAACTTGAATTTTGTTGCGACTTCACCCACATATCGTTTATGGTAAGAATGAAGTGTCTTGTTTCGTAACTTAATTTTTTCACGGACTACTTTCGCATGCATTTTTTACGTTTTAATCTATGCATTTCTCTTACTCTCAACTCCTAGCTATATTAAACTTTATAATTTTTAAATTTCGAACCTTCATTCGAATTTTCTAATTCCATTTAAGTTCAGAATTCGATTTAATTTGTTTTTGTATTTACACAAATACGCAGGGACCAATAAGTTAATTCTTGCGAAGCTCTGAGATGTATACTGGTTTCAAACAAGAACCATGTTGGAAGTTTGCGAAACTTCTGTGGGCCTACGCAATTATAATGTAGGAAGCCCACACACTATACAATTGCCTTTTCCAAAGCTTTACCTGTTATAACTCCAGCTTGTGAACTTGTTCAGTTAAATATTAGGTACCTACTATACCTGTGCCCTCACACAGGTTACAGCTTTAGTACCTAGATCAAACTATGCACTGACTATAAGATTTACTTGAAACTTGCAAGGTCTATTTGTTTAACTAAGTTTATTAACCAATAGGTGAGTTTCTAAAGAATTCTATGCCATGAGTGCTTACGTTTATAGTTTTAAACAAAAAAGAACTGACTTCACTTAGGATCTGCTATTCCAAGAGGAAGTGGCCGAGTTGCTGTAAAAAACAGTGAAATCACTATAGGTGTGCCTATAATAGTTGAAGAGTTCCCTCGATTTCTCCAGGATCCCATCATCAGATCTGGACCTGATGAATGGGACCAACTGTGCAGTATACTCTTTCAAACAAAAAAAGAATTATCGGTGAACATACATAAAAAAAACAAAGATCCCGATGAATTGATAACCACTTCCTTCGAAATCTTGAAGTTGGTTGATAAATAGGGCATTATCTTTTGTCCCATCCCAGGCCTATTTCCACTTAAGTTAAGAACAAAATGGACCACATAATGAGTTTAAAGCCATAAATCAGTTTACTCCATGTAAATTGACATTCTATTATGTATGGAAATGACACCATCTTTGTTTGTAAATACAAGACAATGGGGCCACAGAGCAAAATGGGCCATGTTCAATTTACCAGAATAAATGAATACACAAACTGACAAAATTACTTTCTGGATGACTTCATTTCAAATATGAGGGATTCAATTCAACATCTCGTATTTACAGCCTGCTTGTCTGGTGACATTGCTACTTTTCACCTCAAAGTTAGACAACTTTAGAAGAGAACTACGTAGGTTTTAGGTTGGTGGTAGGCAATTTTTAAAGCTGGATACCTTAATTCTCAGTAGTTTTGTAGAACTGCTTTTTAAGAGGTAATGATGATGATGATGGTATTTTCTTGTCTCTCATCAGGGACATAGGGCTCTCAGAAGGGATTTCCATTATTTTTGGTCCTGCGTGGCAGCTTCCAAAATGTTTCTCAGATTATTTTTTCTTTTTCCTTCATCATTTCTGCTTTTTAAACAGATATTTTTTAATATTCAACTTATGGAATGGAAATGTAATATACATACATTTTGTTAGAAAGCAAAAAAAAATTTCAAGCGTCAATATTTTTGCTAAGTCACAAACTACTAATAAAACAAGTCAAACACACTTTAAGCTTTGATTACATGTTGCAAGCTTCAATTGTCGGCCCCGGTGCCAACGAAAATGCAAATTACTCTCACAATGAACATCAAATCATAACCACGGCCACAGCACCATTTAGATGAGGCCAAACTCATTTATTGTTTAGTAGTCACTGAGCGATACCAATCAAATTGAGAGTAGTAGAGCATTTTGATAGTTGCTTACACATTAAAAGTTTTGATTATGAATAAAGTACCAAATGTTTTTAAAATAATAACACTTAAAAAAATATAAGACTCTAGTAATTATTAGCTGTTAATGCTTATGAGTCCTAAATGCTTTCAAAATTTCTACCTTTTCAACCAACTTTATGATTTCGAAGGAGGAGGTTCCCAATTCGTTGGGATTGTTGTTTTTTTTATCTACCTATTGACAGTCATAAAATAAATTCTAATTTCAAACGTCTTTCAAAATTAAAAGTTTAAATTAGGAATAAAGATCCCTTTAGTTTGCAATGCTAAGTCATTTGTTATGTATGTTGGATAGAATAGCTTGTCAGTTGTAAAGTTAATTTATGTCCTGTTTTACATGTCTGTTTTGACTGGTGTAAGGTTGAAATGATTTCTGAGGATACCTAATGTATAAATGTATCAATTTACACCTTCATGCCTAGACAATAAAGTTGATATTTGTTTCGATACACATGTAAAATTTGTTTATCTTATTAATTTTGACATGGACCATATACCTATAAATAAATAGAAAGGAAATATAGGTATTCTTAAATGTTAGTTAAACATCAAAACATTATTATACCCGTGGTAGTTTCTTTTTTCTCTGACGTTCATAAGTGCATTGTAATGTGCCTAAATTGAAGAATAAATATCTTTTATCTTTTTTATCTTTTTTTTTTTTATACATATTTAATATAATAAAAACATGTACCTATAGTGTAGGTCCTATAAATTTTCGCTACGTGAGCTAAGTATATGGTGGGGGAACGAGAACGATCGCAGTGTACAATGTGACAAGAAATGATACTGCAAAAGCCCCAGTCAGCTGTCAAAATAGTGAATCAGCCAGTGACATTTCATATAAGCAAGGAATACAAACTATTTATAAAAAAGAAAAAAAGAGATCGAACACCTGCCCAAGAGGTGGCGCCACAATCATGCACCATCATCCTTAATATCTCAAACACGAGAGACATAGAACTAGCCAATCTAGCCATACCCTCCCGCTCCCTACACCAGACATTTAAGTGTGTTGCCAATATCAGATGCAAACAATCTTACCTTCTTTGAGTTCCTACCATTGACTTCTTAATGGTCAACGCTTCATTTAGAATTTAAATAAATTACTCACTTCTTGGTAATGAATGCTTGTATAAATTAGTAATAAAATACCTATCTTGATTGTTTCTTATAGTTCCATAGTTCCTAATACCTACTCTACTACTTACTTCCTTGTATCTTTACATATTTACAAAGAGAATGTATAAATAGAGGAGCATAACCTAAGAATTTTTTTAGGCACTGGTTTGATAGTATTTTACTACATATTATGCGGTAACTCTGAAGCGCCAACTGAACCAGAGTTTACCTACCGCATATTAATGTTTGGGGCCGTTCAGCGTAGTCACAGACTCTAGTATAAATGTACCTATAATGTTACATATAGTACCAACCTAAAGCTATCAAATGTGAAGCCTTAAAAATACTGCGCTGCTCTATTTATATATTCTCTTTGCATATTTATTATAAGATGCTCAGCGTTAAGATCCGCAGCATTCATTTCCTATTCTTTAAGTCAAAAATTAACTTTCCGAGCCCCAGGTTCGAGGAAAAGATGGGAAACCCTTCTTGCCTTCTACTCCTTCGTACTCAAGATACACATCCAAGTAGTACCTAATTAGAATTATAATTTCCACATTTTTCTCATCGCTTAATTTACGCGAAATTAGCGAAAGAACTACCTACTTCCAGCAAATCCGGCGAGAATCGCACAAGGTGGAACTTTTCATAAATTACCTATACCTATTAGTTATAGCCACAAAATATGTAAACAAAAAAACGGCACTTTATTAAGTACAGCGTCTAAATTATTCAGTATCAATAGTATCATGAATACTTACTAAGAGTATACCGCATAAAGAAAAACGTGGCTGCGGCGGCATCTTTGCCGACTTTTACGATTTGTGGTGGCTACGCTCAAAACCCAAATTTAGGTATACCTACGTAGTATACCTAAGCGAAAAGGTAGGTACCTACTGTGCAGCACGCGCGATCCTAACCAGTTCGCTCTGATATATGGGCCCGGCGCTATTCCGAGAAACAGTGGCCCTTGTTCGACTCTGGGGCCCATTGTTCAATTTGTTTACCACTTATGTGTTCCGACTCAAACACTCGAGTGTGAACACGCCTGATGGCACGTACGCGCTCTATCTACCTGCAATTATGTACATACCTACAGCCCAGTACTAAAGCCGTTGCAAATATCTACAAACCTAAATTAGGTAGGATTTTAAGTTAACATGGTTGTAAGAATAAGCTCAAGTCTGAATCAGGGGCCCGTTTCTCAAAAGCTTGTAACTTGTAATACAAGCAAATGTTACTTTTCGACATCTTTTGCTAGAAAGGATTTCCGCTTATATTACAAGTTACAAGCTTTTGAGAAATGAGCCCCTGGAAGAAAAAGGTTACGGGATATTTCTTTGAAAAATATGCAATTATACTAGGGGTATTTACCGTGTGCTTACCTATATTTGTGGAACCTAAATTAGTTTGCCGCGTTTTCGCTTTCCATATGTGTAGAAATCTAGTGACCATGTCGTTTCCGCAACCTAGCCTTTGAAACCAGTTTCGTGAACGATTCTGCTTAATATGAGATTTGTGAACTTGTTGGTGTTCTTCCTGGTAGACTGTTGTAGGAAATAAGTTTATCAAGACTCCAGCTCCAGAGGCAGCGCGTCAAAAATATTCGCAGGCATGAAGCAGGAGCAACCGGGCTAGCATATCTTACGTTGTCGCCTGTCACTTCATACTTCGAGTCGCGCTTGAAGTATGGAGAGTCGCACTCGCGCAACAACGTAAGATGTGCTAGCCGTGCTGTTCTTGTTTAGTTGAAATAAAAGTGCATTGGTTAGGTATTCGTCTTGTGGAAGGCTGGTATCCATTTAATCCAACTGAGTTCAAGCAACATCTAATTAGGTACGAGTATGTCTATTACCCCTATTCGTTGGCCAGTCAAATCTACTGAATCGATTTTAACATTAGGAGCGGGAAAAGTCTATGAATGGTCATTTTTCCCCTTACAGCTACCAGTGGTGGCGCGTCCATAGAACACGATTCCCGTCGGCTTCCCTAGTTTTCAGGCACATGGGCAGTTTTCGAAGGAATTAGAAGCCACAACTTGCCTAAGAAAGATTTTGACACCACTGACAGCAAGTCTTCGTACTGGAGTCGCGAGCAAATTATTTTTTTTATAATATATTTATCAACCGGATCTTGCAACACTGAGACATGACGGAATCTAGTTTTGCTTCATAATCGTGCAAAATGGTTACCTACTTACCTCGTGTTACCCGTCTGGTTAGTTTTGCATGAGTTGCATCTACCTATTCTGTTTTTGTTTTGGTCAGCGCATCCGGTGGAATATTACCTTATCGACTAGGATCGTAGGTTAAATGACATTTGCGTGCATACTGCAGCTATTAGGTGTGTTTGTTTATATGTTTTCCTGCCGATATATAGGTAACAGGTATAGTTAATAACCTTATGAGTTAATTATGTGTTAACTCTTAATAAATTTTCCAAACGTTTACGGACAGTATGAAACGGATCAGGGTTAAATTTGATACTCAACTATAATATCAGCTACCTGATTTTATCAATAAAGATGGCTTGTGTGAGATTGGTGATGCATATCTTAAATTGATTTATGTGGAAAAGTATCACATGGCAGAGTATATATGGTGGAGTTCCGAGCGCCACAAATCTCATGTGAACCTTATTGTTATAACCACGACCTCAAAAGTAAACTATGTACTTAGAAGAGCCGACCCTGAGCTTTAAACATGCATGTTCATCCCACAATTGACGGACTGATCAACGTCAGTCAGCAGAGACCTTAGAGGCTTTCCATATATTTAACCAAATACAGAGAACGTTTTAACGGTGACCGACAGTTTGGTCTATCTAATTATCATTAGATAGACCAAACTACCTATGCTATTTACTCCTGACTGTTCACTCCAAAACTATTGCACAATCCGTAGCGCACGTTTTCCATTACTATACTTATTGAGCGATAACATATAAGTGCCGTATATCTTATCTGTTAAGGAGCACTACTATATGTACACTTCCTATCGAAGCGGGTCAATCGAGCGGTAATGCGTTAAAATTATTTGTTTGTATAAGGCAGGGGTTTCCAAACCTTGTACTGATTTAATCTCACACGATTTTCACTCATTATTTTGACAAAAACGGGAGTTAATCGTGTAGGGGAAGGCGGGGTTGAAAGTGCCGGAGGTAGGTTGTGCCGACCTCAATAACTTTTTAAATAAAGGAGATAGCGATACGGTCAAAATGCGCAATTATAGCCTCAGATAACGTGTCATATTGGTAACAATTTTATTTTCACTAATCATGACGGTTGAGTGGCTGGGTGCCCAAACATCCAGAAGCTATCAAAATAATACACTTGTACATTTTTTCGTGCATAAACTATTTGGTCTGTATCTGCACACTTTTGACCGATTCAATCGTTGCTTTCCTAAATTATAATGATATTATTAAGGTATCTGATTGTTTAGTTATTTTTTTATTAATAAATTGATCGATACGGTCCCCAGTACGCCTGTTTTAGTCGGTAACCCAAACTTGGGGCTCAATGTGCCCTTTTGAAGGGGCAGGTTGTTCCCAAGAACAGGTCACCCCGATCGACCTCAATTGTACAAAAATTTTTTTTGTCGAATTCTCATTAGATACGAAGCGTAACCATTAAAATAGGACTAAAAGAGGTTAAATATTTAAAACAAAAGCTAAAGGAGTAGAAACCAATGAAAACTGTGACTAGAAAAATTTAACTTTTGTACTTGACGCCCAAAAAGAATAGGTAGCACTTAGTCGTGCAGTGCATAGATATTTATGGTCATAAGAACATACATCGTTTCTTTAATAATATTATCTTATATTATAAGATATCTAATTAATTCTGACAGTTTTTTGACATAATCTATCCGGAACAATTTGCCCCACTGCGGGCACAACTTACCCCAACGAGGGGTTAAAGTGCCGCTCCGAAATTTGTCGAATATATGCTTGTATAAAAAAAACTATTGCAATTTTCGTTGAAATTACTGCGTCGTTTCAAAGAAAAATAGACATTCTTATAATATGGCCACATTATTAAATTGAAACTTATTATTTTTATGGCAAAATCTTATGATATTTGAAAATCGGCACGTCGAACCCCACCCTCCCCTACGCTTACTTTTACTATTTTCCTGACGTTTCGAGCGTGTCGTTACGCTCGTGGCCGCAGGCAGATCGGCGAGGAATTGTATCAGCGTCTCCTAGCCGCGCGGGTTTTCCGAACTACCCGCACTTTGTCTTGATTATTCACATTTACGCCTAGGGTTGTCATTGTCACTTTGCCTACACACAACACATTAACATCCGTGGCCTATTTAATAAAGCTACAATTTACAAGCGGTAGTCTCTTTCTACCACAAGGGGTTAGAAAGAGCCTTCCGCTTGTAATTGTCAATTTTACCTTTATTAAATAGGCCACCGGTCTCCAAACCGTGGCTTGGGACGGCTGGGACTTTTCCTTTTCTCGGGCCGGATTGTATAGAGTTTAACTCTTTTTCTCCGGATCCGGCCCACGTAAGACACGTGGGCCGGATCCTTCCCTTAGGCCATAGTATGGGGACCCTGGGTTTAAGGTCGGGCCTTGTTTGCGTTACTGTCGTTAACTTTACCACACGATTACGTTTAAATCAGGCCTGCGACGGCAATTAACACACTTGCTCTGTCCGAATCGTAATAACTAATTTAAAATACATTTACATGTTATTATTACGACATAATGTGAGTTGGTAAATAATATACAGTGTTATCAAGAGTTTAATATTAATTAGCTCTGAGAGCAGAATAATTGAGAAAAATGCGAATTGCAATGTAATATATAACATCAGATTCAATGGGTTGTTAATTACTTTACAACTATAGTAATTTGTAGTAACTACTAAAGTTAGTGGTAACTTTGCATTAACTTTCTTAGAAATTTACCCAGAATCGAGAATTCAACAAGTAGTTAACAATGTCCCTAATGGCTCGTTGTTCTTAATTAACGCTGTGTTTAAATATGTCTCAACTGGAGAGTTATATATTTAATCAGTTGGTTTATATGAGATTACTTCATATTGTAAAATTTTCTCCATCATAATGGTGTGACACCGGCTTGAGGCTTCATGTAAATATACTTACGCGTAAAAGTTTTCAGAGAATATTAATAACTAGGTACTCTAGGTAGGCATATATATCACAAGAACCTATGATTCCGTTAAGAAAAATGCTTCTATTAAGAAGTTAATAATGAATTTAACCACACAACGTTAAAGCTACTACAAATAGGAATATAATTAGAGTTGGACACATACTGGGAAAATAATGATAAAATACCTTAACGAGGCAATATATTGATTAACTTCGTTTTAACCTAGTTTTTACTAAGTGCTAGCTTAAGTCAACTAGTCTGCTTTATCACTCAAATGTATATGGTTACCCAGATGTAGGCGATTACCCACTTACTAACGACATAATCAATGTTTAAGTACTTGTATAAAATTGATACGGTTTTTATCGATTTTATTTACCGAGAGGTTATCCACCTGCCGCGCCTACACTTGATCTAAATGTACGGTAGCTTGCGCTAACAAAAATTGTAAGGTTGTGTTTAGACTAACTGCACTGGTAGTGTTATAGTTGTTGCAAAAGGATTACAGGAGGGTTCACTCTGTTTTCGCATAATAATTGTAGTCATATTTATATTGTGCATAATCGACATGATCATAATTGGCTTTACCCATAAACTGTTTTCGCATACTTGTGTTGAGCATAATTGGCTTTGGCATATTGTTATTGGTCCGAATATTACTGGGTCATAAAGTCAATATTCCGAATCGTATTTAGGCATAAAGTGTAAGAGAATAAAATTTATTTGACGAAAATTATATTGCAGAATTTTGTTTGGCAAATAGTATTAGGGCCAAATTGCATCATTCAAATGTCACTCCCACTTTTTTGTAACAGTGCATTTCAGTTCTAACCCAACCTAACCCACTTATTCGTAGCAGGTTTTTTGTTGAGGTCGCAGTTCTAATCTAACATAACCCAAACGCAGAAGTACATTTGTGTTGAGGTCACAGTTCTAACCTACCCTAACCCACTTTTTCGTAGCAATTCTTTTTTGTTGAGGTCGCAGTTCTAACCTAACCTAACCCAAGTGCATTCCTGTTGAGATCACAGTTTTAACCTGACCTAACCCACTTTTTCGCAGCGTTTTGGTTGCTTCGAAAAGCGCTAAAACACTTTCGGATAGTGAAAATTATGCCAAATACAATTATGCTTATCAAGTTTATGCGTAATAACATTCGGCTACAACAGTGGTATGCTAAATCATTTTCGGGCAAAAAGATATTCGCCATGTTGTGAATTATACGAAATAAGGTTTCTGCTACATTATCATTCGTCTAAAACCGATTATGCCAGGTCTGTTATGCGAAAAGCGTTTCGGACAAATAAAAGTATGCCAAACAGAGGGAACCCTTACAGGAGATCCTCGCGAGCCGCGTAGCAGAATAAAGGCCATTGCACACCGAAGCGCGGGGCGGTAGCGGGACGCCAGCAGCGCGGAGTGCGCGCGCCCGGCGCGCGTGACACGCGCGGTCTGATACACACCGACACCGCCTGCATACCACCGCGGCGGGCCCGTCGCGGTACCGCAGCGCACCTTTGAGCGCTATTTTTGTATTTTTTATTATTACAAGCTTTTATTATATTTATAATAATGTCGTAATTACAAGCTTTTATTCAACTCGCAGTGTTTGTCAATTTGTAGATAGGTATGTTAGTGTGTTTGTTAGATGTTTAGGTAGAATCTTGCGAGGCAGATTTGAACCAGTTCTTGATGTCCGATTGAGCTGAAATTTAGCACACATGCGTAACTTGGATGACAATACAATATTTTGGTACCATCGAGCTGGTCTGATGATGGAGACAGGAGGTGGCCATAAGAACTCTGCCATAAAGTAGCTCAACCAGATTGAGTTTAGGTTTATTAGAATCGTCCCGATGAGTACTCCTTGATTTTCTAAAGAAAAGTACAGTCAGCCACAATATCTGAAGCTGATTTGACCTCAGAAGAAAGAGATAAAAACAAGTGACTCCCGAAAAATATGAAACTACTCGCGGCGGCAAGGCGGCATATATCAAAGGGCGGCAGGCGCTTTTCCTACCTTTGATATATGCCGCCTTGCCGCCGCCACTTGCGATCGAAAATATCTTATCAGATCGTAATAAGGTCTGATTTTGTATGGCAAAGGGCGTGTGTGTGTGTGTGTGTGTGTGTGTGTTACGTCGTTTTGTCCCGTGTCCGGCATCGTCCTAATAGAACGCGAATGGGCGATCATCGTAAGTTCGCGCGAATTTTACTCGTACGAACGCACGGTCAAACATATTGAACTCGAATAGGTGTCCTAATCGACAATCGCGCGATTCCCGCAAACTTACGATGATCGCCCATTCGCGTTCTGCTAGGACGATGCCTCCGTGTTGCGTTTGTTTATACCTATTTTGATTTTTTTGCCGTTTCTGTCGTGATCAGCAAAGTGTAAGCAAGTGAAGTTTATCACACATACCTACCTAATACGCATTTAAAGTCTTTAATTGTCTGTCTGTCCGTCTGTTACCAGGCTGTAACTAATGAACCGTGATAGACAGTTTTTTTTTTGAGAAAAAGCTAAATAATAATTCTCTAATTATTTACTCGCAAAGCACTAACACATTAATTACAATTGATTTCAATTCACACAAAAAATTTACTAGGGCCTTGCGCCACTCCGCTTACGCGGCGCTCCGCGCACGCCCCGCTCCGCGCCGCTCCGCTCCGCGCCGCTCCGCGCCGCGCACGCGCTGCTCCCGCGCACGCCCCGCCACCGCGCTGTTGTGATCGGGCGGGAGGAAAGCGGGGCGAGCGCGGCGCGGGGCGCGCGCGGGCCCGCCGGCGCTGTGAATCACCGTATTTAGTCCAATGCTATACAGCGCGCCGCGCACGCTCCGCGGCGCGCCGCTACCGCCCCGCGCTCTTGGTGTGCAATGGCCTTAAGTCACCCCACCCTAGGGTTGCCATATGGAAAAATGGAATGTCCTGATAAAAATCCGGACATCACCCCAAAAGTCCTGACATTTCTAATAACAGCGATTTAGCGTTCTCTTTCTAAACACTACGCCGGTGGCAAACAGCCTGCTTGATGGTAAGTCACATGGCGGGTCGGCAAATCACATGAGGCACCTGGAGCTGCAAGTGTCCATATGTTATGGTAGCTACCATAACATATGGACACTTGCAGCTCCAGGTGCCTCATGTGATTTGCCGACCCGACTCCTTAGAAAAGAGCATTCACTGTGTTGACGGCTAAAGAGAAAATATAGTCCCTGTCGTCAACAAACTGCATCCTCTGTAAGGTCGCCAGAGAACACAACACTATGAGTAAGGTCTAGTGCTATTTTTCTGTAATGTGGAGGTACTTCCCCAGTCGGGCTCTGCTCCATATTTGATCGAGTTCACATTAGCTGAGCTGTGCCCTCACATGACATATATTCGCAGTACCCATACCCTCTTAAAGCTTGAGCTCATAATTATAAATAACATGACTCAGAGTTTATTGGTCAAAAAGTATTCAGGTTCTTTCCCACATCTTTTTAACATTTAGAAACGTTTTAGTTTTTGATATACCCAATATGTTTATATTTGTCATAAGAGCAGTTAATTAATGAGTTTGTTGAAGACATTCAACAGTTGTCATTAATTTGTCGACTTATTTTACTTTCAGCTTTAAGCCTTCCAAAAAATGCTTAATACGTATTTTGCTAAACTAACTGTTTGAAGTTATAATACGTACATATTTAATAAAGATTTTAATAACAAAATATTGTCAAATTCATTATTGATTTGTTGAAAATTGAAAAGGTACTTACACTTTGTATGTACTTAAATTTTGTAATAAGCGTAGGTATTCTATAATGAGGTAATTTCTAAAAATCCTGACACTTGCCAAGTCCGGCCGCAATCCTGACAAAGGGTCAAAAATCCTGACATGTCCGGACAAATCCTGACGTATGGCAACCCTACCCCACCCCGACAGTGGGCGGGTCTGAGTTTCTTGCTGGAGTCCTCTCAGCTAGGCTAAGAGTAGCTAACCAGCCACAAAATTCCCATTAGAGCGACTCCCATCACCCATATAAGGTTGAACTCGCTTCCCTAATGTACATGACAGATGCTATAGACATATATTGAGATGAGATATCATTAGTAGGTAACGAGAGTATTTAGAATTAGCGTTGCGAAGAGCTATAACCGCCAGTCTGCACACGGCCTAATGTAAATTTTAATACACACACCTATCTTTCAGATATGAAACGGAGCTCTCGAAATGTGGGTCGAATCTATTGAACACACTTGAGGCATATATTTAATACAGATTAAACAGTGAATTTATAAGCAGACGTAAGTTATCAGACGGCCCGTCTGTTGCGAGTTACGAAAATTATTAGTTGGTTAAATAATGATGGATCGGCCTACGCTGGCGTAATTATTAATCTTACACAAACAAATGCCTCAATGCCGCATTAGGGCTTGATTAGCTATTGGTCAGCTAAGTCGTATCGTTAATACGCTTTGATAACAAAGTGTTGTCGCTTTATTTAGTCTATCATAGGTATATGTTATAAATAAATGACCTAGGTATATTGTTTACTGTCGCAAATCTTTAGTTTAACCGTTACTCAATTTTATGATTGGGCATACTCCGTTCAGTGCGTTCAAGATTAATTTGGAAAAAATACTGTCTCTGCTACTTGGGTAGGCACCTACACGAAGGTATAATTTATAGTTCAATTTATCAACAACGTATCACTTATTTATTGAGGATTAAAGTATCATAGTATTGAAGCGTAACTTTTTATAATTGCGTTGTTAAGATAATGCTATATCTACTGGTTTTTTAATAAAATCACTATCATATTCGTATCAGTAGTGTGACTGTGTGACCTCCGTTCTTCCTTATTATCAGTTGAGTACTGGAATCTTATAGTATTAATTGATGATAAGTTTCATTCGAATAAACTTATGATAGAATTAATAATAGAATAAAAGAAATTATTACGACAAGCGTAGTCCTTGTCAGCGGGAGGGTCATAAGACTCATAAGCCCGTAACAACTTTGCAACTTAGGAAGTTCAAAGTGTAATAAGGCTCCTACACTGAGGTTATATAGCGTTACATAACAGTGTAACAAGGATACACTTTTATAACAATATAAGGGTTCTATAATAAAGTTGTACAGAACCCTTATATTGTTAGTGTTAGTGTAACCTCAGTACCACTAGGTAGTAAGTTCGTGCCACTGCCGACTAAGCTAAATAGACGTTTTTCCTACTACTCGAAAACTATGAGTCCGACCCGACGCTTATCTTATCTGAAATCATCTTGTATCATCCTGAGTCCATGATACTATACATAACTACATATGTTAAATTAAACGATTCTCATGTGAATTGTCGGTATTATAATTTAAAAAAAGGCGAGAAGTGGCTCACGGAGAGCCGTTCTGCTGCATTGGTCGTAGCAAATGGAAATCCGTGATCTCTGCCTACCCCTTTTGGGATATAGGCGTGATTATATGTATGTATGTGTATGTATAATAAATAAGTACCGTTCCAATCACGATATTTAAATACAACAATGGTTTGAAAAGGAACGTTGTTCACGATGCGCTGATGACTGCATTAACACTAATGGATGCAATAACGTAATCATTAATCACGACAATCATTGCCTCTCCAAAGATAAGATAACACCAATCACTAGCACACGAGAGAAATCATCGAGTCAATTCACTTCTATTGGTAGTTATAAAACATAATATCACATGATATAGTCATACGATACGATTGGCATTGACTTATTTATTAGTCTATTACCAGACAAACCACTTTTTATTGTAACAAAAAGCTAAATGAATATGGACCGTTTTCAATGAGGCTTGCATGTTAAAACGTACTTTGAACTAGCTTGATTAAAACATTCGACCAGTTTGGACTAGAGCATCCGACCCAGTCGGCTATTATAAAGGAGAGCTATAGTAATTAAATTGTATCTAATAAAAATAGACAGTAATTTGCATAAAACCACCATTAGGTGCATGGAAGCACTGTGAGTTCCTCCCATCTCTTTATGGAGAAAAGACGCCAAGTGCCAGCCTTTGTGTTTAACCTGAGTTTATTTTTTGTCCGACAGCTAACCGCCAGCCATGATGGGACCCAGACTGTACAAAGTCGCTGCTTTAATACTACTCGGAACTCTGAGCAAGGGGCAAATGCCCGAAGATGACTTCAGGATAGTCAACAGACAAGGTAAGATGTTTCATTTTCATTTACTGCCCATAAACATAGGGGTTTGACTTAAGTTTTGAAAGTACAACTGTTCACAGCGTTTCTGAAGAGCCGGTGAACACAAAAGAGTTTTTTTTTCGTTTGTTTTCGCTGTCTGCATAAAAAGTTAGCTGCAAAGTTGACTTACGAGCAGTTCGTTGACATTTAGAGCGTATGCGTTAGTATTATGCGTTGTTGAAAGATAAAATGCAAATGTGGCGACATCTCGAATTAATCAAGCCCTAAAGCGAGTCAGAAATGTTTTTTCATGACCACAATACACGTGAAGAATATGTGAACAGGTTTAATTCTGAGCCGACGTCCACATTTTGCATTGAGGTCGTCCCAGCACTTACAAGCTTTAATTAACAATCGTAAATACATTAAATATTTACCGCGAACCAGCACGGACGACTTATCTGCTTGATGGACGTGCCGTCGTAAAGTTTACACAGCTAATAGAGTATTTACCGGCACGAGAATGTACCGTACTCGTGAGAAATTATACATGATACGTATTCATTTTCGTGGAGTTTTCGTATGTTAATTGGTGTCTTATATCGCTGTTATGTCCATCACAAATGGCTTTAAACATCTCTCCACGCACAGCATTGTGTCAGACAATTTCGAATAATTTCAGGCTATCTCTTAAAATTTTGAACGATGTAAGAGATTGCTAAGTAACAAACAACAGATGATCTAACGGCCAGCTAAACTTTTTCAGCGGCTCAACTACTTCATTTTTGGTATCCCCTTTCTAATACCCTCAACTTTAATAAAACGTGCCTTATTTTTTATAATTGTTTTGCGTGTAATTGTAACCACTACGTTATGTAATCGATGCTTATAATTACTTTGAGGTCGATTTGCTCAGTAAACGAGTAACAACAGCACTTTTATTTTTTATTTTTAATTTTAATTACACAATAGGCAGGTACATGTCTGTCTCTCAAGCTGTTTTGATATGCCTTCTTGAAGAACTACGCATTATTGTATATAGTATCTTTAATGTATTAGTAGTACTGTTTTGAAAAAATAAGTCCCGCCGAGTTTCTTGCCGGTAATAAGTAATACTTCTCGGGTCAGAGGTGTAGGGTTAGAACCGGTGGTAGTTTCTTTTTCTCTCTGACGTTCATAAGTGCATTGTAATGTGCCTAAATTGAAGAATAAATATCTTTTATCTTTTACTCTTCCTGTCTCCCAATTCGGGTATGTCATGTTTACATTGTTGCGAATTAACGAGTTTCCTCCATTACAGATCTCCTGGCGTCCGACAGCGATATGTTCGAAGATAACAGCACTAAGTCATTTTCGCAATTGCTGTTCGATGTGGCAAGGGACCAGCTGATCGTGGGCGCAAGGTGAGTGCCTTAGCTATTTATGTCCGCGAATGTACTCGCACCGAAATGCATTCCGGCCTTGCTTAATTAACTTGTTTACGGTTGACTGTCAATTAGTTCGGAAAAACTGGACGTGTTTGAGGTTTCGCAGATTACAATGACTTTTGATTGAGACGGTTGAGTACAGATAGCTTAAAAGCGTTCATAATTGTTGTCACAACAAGTAATGTAATTATACAGGATATCAAATACTTTTACGGAATTTAAAACAAGTTTCTGATAGGATTTTTACGATCGCAACAAAACTGATTATGCGAAAATTAATTAGTCTTGACAATTTCTTCCAGTTTAAGCAAAATGTTAGTACAGAGAAAATTATACATTTACAAACCTGTGCATTGCAAGTACATAAACACAAAAGCAAAAACAAAAACATACCCGTAAACGTTATCTTAATACGATTTTAATGTTGATAAATGGTGCCTAATAAGTTGTACAAACACTGAGTCACTCACCTGTCAGGTACTTGCTTATCATTGCACCGGACAGGTTAGCGCGGAATGTCACTGCTCAATCTAGGCACTATACAAATGGCTTGATTTCGCGTCTGAGGCCGTGCAAATGCATAATAATGTTGTCTGGCGCTTGGCATTTTGTTGAGTAATTTCGGGCTTATTGGTCGCGATATTTTCTGCGATTTACGAACGTGGAATTTTGCTTTAGTTAGATTTTTTATCATTTGATGTATAGAATCGTTTAGAAGTTTAATGGAATTTAATAGGATTAGCCACTTATATAATTGGATTAAGAAAAGCTACAGAAAGTCCGTTATTACGGAAAGCTTCACAGTAATTATTCTGTTCATCAGACCAGTTTAGTTACTGTCACCAAAGTCACTTTATACCTAGTTTGTTTGCACTACACTAGGTATACCTACAAATAATAAGTTGCTCAAGTTTTTTATCTACACACGCATAACATAAAAAATATTTTGTAATTGCTATTCGGTAATTAACATGACATTTCCCAACCGTCACGTCTTATGACTTCTGACAATGCAATGATTAATTACAACCAGCAAAAAATATATCTTAATCATATTGTATAAAGCACGATAGAATTCCCAGTTGGCCAGAACGACTTCAAAATACCGTGAAATAGAAACCTTATATATACCGGTAAGTACAAAAAACATGTAAGACCACTCGTTCATCCGCCGTTGGTAGTTAATATTATGTCGCGGTAAAAGGAAATGAGCAGAAGCAAAAAACGCCAAGCTGGATGTCATTCCAATCACCTGAAAAGGCTTGGTTCAACCAATATAGAAACGCTCTCCAAATTGCTAGTTGTGCAGGATCCTCAGGGCACATTACACTGGTCTTTCATAGGTTTCCTCGCTTGCAGCCGATGTTATGTGCTCGTGGGCAATGTTACGCAGATTTACTTAATGCCCATTGCCCGTAATGGCACTTGAGCGATTTATCTTCTTAGCGGGGCTGTAACGACTCGTCATGTATGTTAATTATTTAAAAAAGCGTGTTCGCCTTTTCTACGAGATTAACTGCACCTGTAACGAACTAAGTAAATAAAGACTATTTATATTTAAGTCATGACGCTCATAAACTTACAAAATAAATTAACTAGGAGCTGGACCGAGCGTTGGAATCCAAATTGTAGCGAGATATGTCGTGGATAAAGTACCATTACACCATGCATCTGCTTAACAGTATAATCTGTTAAATACCATTTGAAGGAATACGTTTACTGTTCTTAAGATAAAGCGTCTGTCTCTTTCTGTATCGTTGTAGTCATTAATGTACTGATGCGATACCAGATAAAATCTCGTCTTTCTCGCGCGTGAAAAGTGAACATAATTGGCCCGAAGATCGGCAGGAGTCGTGTACCTATAATAACGTTGGTATAACACAGAAGTAGAAATCTGCTACGTGCCTGACTGTCTACGGAGCCCGATACGAAATATAATATAAGATAACGGTGGAAAACGCTTGTATTACACGTCGTATAACTTTCATGAAACGGCACCCGGGTCTCAGTCGACGCCTTTTCTGTATAAACCCCACTGAGAATTTTATATGGCTAGAATCAAGTCGATTTTCAGCCCAGGTTAGAATATTTTATTCGTTTATTCTTATTGCTCGGCAAACTATGCAGTTACAGAAGTCGTGATTTAAGTATTGTAAGAAAGTTAAGAAGGAGGAGTTAGATCCTAAATAAAAAATGTTTTAAACTTTCGGAGCTATTATTTACGAAAATATTAGTTTTATCCAAAAACTGTTTAAGAAGATTCTTTTTAAAAGACCTATCCAACGATATCCCACACAATTCGGTTGTAACGAAAAAAAAAATCGCCCCCCACTTCACGTGTACGGGAGGTACCCTAACAAAATTTTTATTCTACCATTTTGTCGGCTTGGTTAATGCACATATTCAAACCAAATTTCAGCTTTCTAGTGCTAACAATCACTGAGCTAGAACGCGGACGGACGGACGGACATGGCGAAACTATAAGGGTTCCGTTTTTGCCATTTTGGCTACGGAACCCTAAAAAGGTCATTGTGACAGGATTTGATATAACAATTGAAACCTAGCGCGGCACCCCTTAATTGTTCCACTATCACTATTTAAATGCTTATTTTTATTCAACCTAATTTAATTTCATTTGAATATATACCGCGTGTATATTTGATATTACCACAAAAGGAAACCAGAAGGGTTTTGATGTTTTAAATCGACATTGCAATAATATAATAATAATAATATGTTAGCCTCTATACGTCCCACTGCTGGGCACAGGCCTTCTCTCATGCACGAGAGGGATCAGGCTATAGTCCCCACGCTGGCCCAAAGCGGGTTGGGAACTTCACATACACCTTTGAATTTCTCCGCGGATTGCAATAAATATTTAGTTAATTGTTAATTAACACCGAGTAATTATTTTTTTAATTTATTTCACTCAGCAATGTACTGCGTATACAGTACAATGTGACACATATCAATTGTGACGTTTTAAAGGCAAAGTAATCAGGTAGGAGCAATACATTGCGTGCTGAAATATTTTATATGGAAAAATAAAAGTCGTAAAATTTTAATAAAACATGTTTATTAGGGTCTATACTAACTACCCATAGCTTATGTGGTAATATCAAAAATACACGCTGTATTTTAGATATATTTTAGTTTTAGTTTAGTTTTATTTTTAGAATTATTTATTTAGATTTATTTTACATTTAGTTCGTTTTATTTGTTATGTTTCAATTTGTAAATTATTTATAAATAAAGTATTATTTAAAGAGCCTCCTTCATATTAATGGCATATATACCCTCTCAGTTTTAACCGCAACTGTTCAGTGAATCTTCATCACTTGGTAAAGAGGTGATTTCAAGCTAAGTAGGCACTTAACTTAAAATGATACTTGATCTCAACCTACGAGTGTATGATCTGTTCGGCATTCAACCAATAATATATTACCAACTAGACTTGTTTCTATAACTGAAGCTTTATGTCTATTTTTGGTCAGTGTCTTAGTTTTAAGATTATAAAGTGGAGAGTTCATTTTCGATGCACATTAATAGCGCCTTAGTCTGTATTTATGTTTCTCAGTGGGTTAGCTTGTGCGCGAAGATATAAATCTTTATTGACAAATCACTGCATACTGATCGGGACACAACAACAGACAGTGACGATGCTGCCTGCCTGCTAACCAACTGAAGAATCATCCACAATTCCACATATACCTCATTATCACTATCTGAAAACCAGACTATCGTAATTCCAGCAAGCAAGCATAGATACGTTTTATGTTTTCCTCGGCTACAATGCAAAGTTTACGTACGGTAGTTTAAACACAAAACTTTACGATGTATTTGGATCACGTAACGTTAGCCGGTGAGAATTACCGCTGCGGCGATCAAAAGGAGAAATGTACCGAAATGCTCTCTGTCAATACCACTAACCCTATAATACTGTTACAAAACAGCGTATGTGAGGTCGACGCAGTAACTTATACGGTCTTTTTAGAGGGCACTTCAAGTCTTGAGTGCACATTGGGCAAGTATTAACAGTTCTGTTTGAGCAAGTGGTTTTCGAGTCGGATGAACGCAGGAAGCTCTCTCTAGTGTGGAATACAAAAAAACGAGGCCTCAAAGGAACTCAATGGAATTCTATAACTTGATGTTTAATAATGATTAAAGTTTTTGTAAATGCTGTCATTTGTCCTAACTTTGCAATAAGATGTGTGTTAAAACAAAACCTACTTTAACCAACCCAACACAACATGTCAAATTATATGAGTAAGGGGCTTACTTTTCAAAACAATTTTCGTCGGTAAATATTTATTACGACGCCTCTCTGTACCTTTGAGATATCTAGTTACGGTAGTTAGGTACGCATTCATTTGACAAAATAAATCAGTATATTGCCCTCTGATGAGGAACAATTATTAACGATCCCTCGATCCAATCAAGTCAATTAAAATAGTTTGTTAGGTGAGCTCATCTCTAATTTGACTAAACAATAGTTTCTAACAGCTTAATTTGCTATTTTTGACCGTTGACAATCTGGTACGAGTAGATGCTATTAAGGGGATGGCAAAAGCTAAATTCCATCCCTATCTTTTTTCGCGCGAGTGAAAGTGAAACACTGCGTTACGATTAGTATGGAAGCTCATTGAAAATTTTGCAAAATGATGAATTAAAAAAAAAACTACTCATTAATTGAGAAATATAAAACAATGACGTTTTTAGTATTAGTGTGGGGGGATTATGTTCTTAATTACAAACGTATAAGTCAAGAAACTAAAGACTTACAACTGTTTAAAGCTAATTTTAAGATGAAACTTTGGAATAATTTTTTATCGAGCCGATTTCGTCCAATCGTGTATCGGAATTAACAAAGTTCTTCCAAATATAATGAATACTAACATATATTTTTTGTACTTTCCCAAATCAAGTAGTTATAACTATATGAATGTTTAAGTAAAGTCAATTTGAAGGTCATCGGGTGTTGACAGTTGACACATATTAAAGTTGTTTTGCTGTGCAATGTGTAGGTCTGCCAGTTTAGCAAATATATTTATGAATTGTACTGCGATTTCTTCCTCCCTTCACTTCGCGGATGTATTTATTATTATAGTTATATGCTACAAGTAATTACGCGACAAATATGAAATGAAATCATATAGTCCTTGCATGATTAGCTCCCGATCAGATAGTGCACAGTTTGCACAACGCTAGAAATACTACACTCAACAGTATTAAGCAGAGACGATTAAATCATATAGACTGTTGTTCTTCATACAGATCACGCATATGGGTTGTGTAGTGCTCTTGGACCTGGGGGTGATTTTTGAGATTCGAGTACTCGAAAATGACAATTACAACTCAGAATAAAACGATGAAATTATGTTTTAAAAATAACAGCGATAGGAATTTGAAATCATGAGTATTTAAACTATTAATTTCATGCGAAAAAATGGCGGTAAGCTTTAGATTTTCGAGCTTAAACTTTTTGAATTCGGGCGCTCGAAAGTCAAAAATTGGCCCCCTGTACCTAAAACCAAAAGTCGTGTTGGTTATACCATTTAAAGTTGATGATGATAATGTTTGATATATGATTTATTAGATTTATATCCGCCTTGAATAGCGGAATAACTATTAAAATATTGGAGCCATAAAAAATGTAGTTGGCGGTACGTAGTTCGCTGGGTCAGCTAGTGTACCATATAATTTCTCACAAATTGCTGTCAAGGTGGCGTTTCGGTTTTAAATGAAGTCAAAGTGCCGCACAAAATATTTCTGTGACTCAGATCTTACTCAATAAGTGATGCTACTCGTATCATTCTACTACAATTATTATTAACTGCTTTACGGGCTTGCTAGTTTTTATCCCTAGTTTGTCTCTGACCGAAGTCATTGCGGTGGCCGTGGGGGTCATTCGATATAGGAAACGTACGATTGCGCCGGAGTGTTAGGTTTCGCTGCGGTCTAGTGCATAGCCTTATTTTATGGCTTATTTACTTGCGCATTTTATAGCTTAGCTTGCGAATCATTGGCTGTTATAAATTCTATGGTCGTTTGTAGATTTTCACAGCGCTTGACAAAATGATTTGTTATACATGTAAAAACATGTAAACATACAATATCAACTGATTAGACTTGAGTCAGTATTGATATTACCTACTAGTAAATAACTTTTTCGTATTAAGTAAGTATAGTACTATATTTATGGGTAAATAAGACCAAAAATATAGTTTTTCTGGAAACAGTTTCTTTCAGCACAAAAACAATGAATTTGAGTTTTTGTGCTGAAAGAAACTGAGCGATTAGTTCAACTATCTAATTCTATCTATCTATCTATCTATCTATTTAGCCCTTTATTCTGAATTAGAGTATGTCCCTAATTTCAGTATGCCGCTTGGCAAAGGCCTCCTCTAGCTCTTTCCAGTGAAGTCTGTCCTGGGCCGCTCTCCTCCAACGAGGGCCCGCTGCAAGGACAAGTTCATCCTCCCATCGTCTTCTTCAACTATCTAATTAAGTTCACCGAATTAATTTTAAAAACGATAGCCTACTCGTTATCTTTAGTTACTGCGTACAAAAGAAATATGGCTCGATTTTCCTTAATTCCTAAAGTTAACAGCGGGTCTTGAACGAATCGAGCGACAATTTGATTTATGCCTCTGATAACCTATATTTCCCTGGCAAACCAACATCGAGTTTAATATGTATGTGCTATGAATTGAGTATAATGCGTTGTTGTTCTTGTATGTTGGTTTCGATAGTTGATTAATTTTCTTTTCTGTATCAATACTTTTTTTAAACGAGGCCAAGCCAAGAGTACCAATTGAGTAGTAACTGTAGGCTAATAAGGATTCACCTCTAAATAAAAATCATTTTTCTACAGGGATACGCTGTACCGACTCTCGCTCCGCGGTCTCCGGCCGCTGGAGCGCGCTGATTGGCCCGCACCCGCCAACAAATCCCAGCTGTGCCAGGACAAGGGCCAGACGGAGGACGACTGCCACAACTACGTCAAAGTGCTGCTCAGCTACGGACACAAGCTGTTCGCCTGCGGGACTAATGCGTTCAGCCCAGAGTGCAGCTGGAGAGAAGTAAGTCAAGCTTGATTGAACCAAGACTAGTCTCTCAGCGTTCTCCGGCCGCTGGAGCGCGCTGATTGGCCCGCACCCGCCAACAAGTCCCAGCTGTGCCAGGACAAGGGCCAGACGGAGGACGACTGCCACAACTACGTCAAAGTGCTGCTCAGCTACGGACACAAGCTGTTCGCCTCCGGGCCTAATGCGTTCAGCCCAGAGTGCAGCTGGAGAGAAGAAGGTTTAGATTTAACTAAGACTAGTTTGAAAGGCCAGGACTTACCTTTCGTACGTTATATTGCCTCGAACATCAAGCCTTTATCAATTAAGAATACATAATCTAGATTACTAGTAAGTAATCAGCGCGGAAGCAACCTTCGATTCTCGGAACTATCCGTAGCATTTACATAAAATAGTATCTAGATAGAGAATTCATAGTTCCACTCAAAACTAGAAAAACGGCATAACCAAACGTGGCCACATTATGCTGATGTATAAATAATATGTCTTTATTTTAGCTTGTAACTAATACTCTCTTATAGATCGAGTCAATAAACACGGTGACAGAATGGGTGTCTGGCGTCGCGAACTGCCCTTACAACCCGCACTCGAACGTGACTACCATCCTGGCGAGTAGCGGCGAATTCTACGCGGCCACACCTACTGACTTCGCCAGTTCGCAGACTGCCATTTACAGGTACCTTCTAAACATTTCGATTTAAACTAATCTTCTATTTTCGAGAGATTTTGTAAATAAAGTTTGTACGCACACGCATATTATTTACGATTATTGTTGCGTATGAATTAAAGCTATTCAACAATAAGATTTCCTAATTGAAATAAACGCCATCTATCGAAATTCTCAAACACTACTTCGCTCGCAGGACGCGTGGGGCTTCAGCCCACAACTCCGTCACGCTCCGCACACGGGAGTACGACTCGACGTGGCTGAACCAGCCCGAGTTTGTCGGCAGCTTCGAGGACGACTTCTACGTCTACTTCGTGTTCAGAGAGTACGCTGTGGAGTTCATGAACTGTGGTCAGGTGAGAATGCTGCAACAAAAAACAATTCAGGGATGAAGTGTATACTAAATGGTGATGAAGCGATTTTTAGTTTTTTTTATAGCTGATATTTGAATGATGTTTTTATAGTGCAAATTAGCACCTCTTGACTAGGTGAAATTTTAATATATTTGAGAATTATAGCCTCTTTATGACAGTTACTGAAGTGTGAAGTGATTCATATATTCTAAAAGGCACTATGTCAATACATTACAATAGAGTGTAGTAATATATTTACTATAAGTATTATCACATTGGAATACAAAAGCGTACCGTCTTTACCGTAAGGTCAAAAATATCACCGATTAAATGGTTATGTAAATATATCAATAAGTAAGGTAGATTGATCAATATTATGTGATCTCTTTCTTCCCGATTGTGCTGTCTTACTTCAACAAAAAAAACAATATAAGGATTTCAAAATAAACTTCAAACGGCTTTTCTCACTTGTGTTTATAATCACTACGCGCGACATGTTTCGGAGAGCTTAGGTCTCGATCCTACAGTGTGTCTCGTTTTTACAGTGCTGGTATCTCACGAAAGTTTAAATTAAATTTTAAAATAACTTCAAAGTTGGAAGTAAAATAACTTTTTTCTGTATACTTTCCTAGGCCATATACTCCCGCATCGCCCGCGTATGCAAGAACGACAGCGGCAGCCAACTACACCGCGACAACTGGAACACATTCCTCAAGGCGCGCCTGTCGTGCCCCGTGCCCGGGCTCGTGCCCTTCCACTACGACGAGGTGCAGGGCGTCGAGTACCTGCCGCAGGAGAAGCTGCTTGTGGCCACCTTCACCACGCCCAGGTATGTTCACGCACTACTGTAGCGTACCGGGCAGCGTGCTACACTGTAACACCGCGACAACTGGAACACATTCCTCAAGGCGCGCCTGTTGTGCCCCGTGCCCGGACTCGTGCCCTTCCACTACGACGAGGTGCAGGGCGTCGAGTACCTGCCGCAGGAGAAGCTGCTCGTGGCCACCTTCACCACGCCCAGGTGTGTTCACTACTGTAGCGTACCGTGCAGCGTGCTACACTACACCGCGACAACTGGAACACATTCCTCAAGGCGCGCCTGTTGTGCCCCGTGCCCGGGCTCGTGCCCTTCCACTACGACGAGGTGCAGGGCGTCGAGTACCTGCCGCAGGAGAAGCTGCTTGTGGCCACCTTCACCACGCCCAGGTGTGTTCACGCACTACTGTAGCGTACCGGGCAGCGTGCTACACTGTAACACCGCGACAACTGGAACACATTCCTCAAGGCGCGCCTGTTGTGCCCCGTGCCCGGACTCGTGCCCTTCCACTACGACGAGGTGCAGGGCGTCGAGTACCTGCCGCAGGAGAAGCTGCTCGTGGCCACCTTCACCACGCCCAGGTGTGTTCACTACTGTAGCGTACCGGGCAGCGTGCTACACTACACCGCGACAACTGGAACACATTCCTCAAGGCGCGCCTGTCGTGCCCCGTGTCCGGACTCGTGCCCTTCCACTACGACGAGGTGCAGGGCGTCGAGTACCTGCCGCAGGAGTAGCTGCTCGTGACCACCTTCACCACGCCCAGGTGTGTTCACTACTGTAGCGTACCGGGCAGCGTGCCCTGTAGGGTATATAGCGCGTAACGTAACGTAGCGTAAAATTACGGTTTGGCGGCAAATGTCGTTTTATACCACACTCCCGCAACAACCTGCTGCCATCATTGTTCTGGTGTTGGAAGCGATTGGTTTTTAACCCCATTTATTTCGGAAAATATAACAATATGAACGCTGCCGTAAAGTTGATTACGAAGAGTTACGGAAAAAATTATAATAAAAGAAATAAAACAACATGTTTGTTCTATTTCTTTATTATTATTTTTTCCGTAACTCTTCGTAATGGATGTTGTTGGAAGATCTCTTATAATTAGATTTAGACACATAGAGATTCGATTTTTTTATAGAAATGGTACTAGTTTCTCAATTTGATTACAGAAATGGTATAGCCGGCAGTGCTGTATGCATATACAACATGTCAGACATCGATGCAGCGTTTGAAGGCCCGTTCAAAGTTCGAGACACCCCCACGTCTTCCTGGGAACCCAGGTCACCTTCCACTTGGGCAAGGGAGCACTACAGATGCGTACAGAACCCGAGGTTAGTTATAGTAATCAATGATGCTAATATGATCCTACTTATAGGTACCTAGTAACCTCTACGATTAAAGTAAAAAAAATGTTAAACCCATTGACCGCCAAATACGTCAAATCACGCGCACGGAAAGTTGTGGCCTCAGCGCCAGCCCGTGACATCACGTCTAAAATATAACCGGTATGCATATCGCCCTCGCGCAAGCTGGCGCTGAGGGCACGATTTTTCCCTCCGACGCGTGGCGGTCAAAGGGTAAACCAAATCGTCATTATTTTGAAAAATATGTTACACGTTTTTTAGTACTTGTATGTTGTATTTTCAGAAACCAACACGGCTTGGAATACCACAACTACATGCTAATGCACTACCCCATCCAACCCATATCCGACGAGCCGGTCTACCGCGCCCCCGACCGCTTCACCCACGTCACCGTAGACGTCGCCCAGTCGAAGACCGTCGGCAAACAGCTGGTGTTGTTTGTGGCCACGCAGGATAGCGATGTGCTGAAGCTGGCCGTGTTGCCGCGGTACGACGGCGCGTGTCTGGTGGAGAGGTGGAGGCTGCGGGATGGGAAGGGGTTCACGGTGCGGGCTATGCAGTTTGTGAAGGATACTGTAAGTCTTTGGACTGCTCTTTAGTTATTTATATAGAACGTGGCGTGACAGGTGTATTCTAGAATGCAAAATAAGCGCTGATGGTAACTGATCTTATACACAAACCACCAGATGTCGCTCTACATCGGCAACGATAACGGCGTGGTCCGCATCGGCAGCGAGCGCTGCTCGCGGCACTTGCGCCGTTCGGGCTGCGTGGGCGCCGCCGACCCGCACTGCGGCTGGGACGACGCGCGCGACACGTGCGTGCGGACCACTGTGCACCTCCACGACGCCTACTTCGTGCAGGACACTGGCAGCTGCCCGGAGAAGACCGCGCCAGGTACACATACACCGACACTACACCGGCAGCGAGCGTTGCTCGCGGCACGCGCGATATTCTGAGTTTATGTTGAGTGTTGAGTCGTTTGGGCTTGCAGGCGCTGCAAATTTTAGAGTTGATCACGCATTATTTTTGTTGCAGTGGATGGTGGTTGGTCGTCGTGGTCGCAATGGGAGCCGTGCATGCAGGACGGCACGTCTCACTCGGTGTATGGGGACGAGAAACCCGACATGTGCGTGTGTCGCACGAGGAAGTGTGACAACCCTAAACCTGTGAACGGCGGGCGGACGTGTGAAGGTACAGTGATACTAACCACGTGAATTGTACAGTAGCCGGTTATGTTTGACGTGCCATGCACGGTAACAGTGGAGTAATTTTTTTGTGGTATTTTCTAGGCGCAAGTATCTCCGTAACCAACTGCACAGTCCACGGCGGCTGGTCGGCGTGGTCGGGCTGGTCGGAGTGTTCAGCATCGTGCGGCATCGCCGTGAAGTCGCGGCGACGCGCCTGCACGGCGCCCGAGCCCCGGCACGGCGGCCGCGTGTGCGTCGGCCAGGACACCACCGACCTGTACTGCAACAACCTGCCGCCCTGCCCCGGTGAGTAGTGCACTGTTCACAGGGTCCGAGTGTGAGGCGTCGTGCGGCATCGCCGTGAAGTCGCGGCGGCGCGCCTGCACGGCGCATAAAGCAGAATTTCTTATACTAGATTTAGACTTACGTGTTCGCAGTCGTTCCGGAACGAATATGTGTTAAAATCATCAATATACCGCTCCCTGACGCGAGGACGCGAGCGATATGAGGCGAATGATGCTTGCCACTCGCACGCAAGTTTAAATGCGGCATTAGAAACAAAAAAAAATACCTTTTTCATTTTGTAAAAATGCTGAATATAGTCAAATAGTTATTTCAGTTTACAAATAAGTTATGTTTTTTCCACAGATCCAGCGCTAGCCCCGGTAGACGGCGGCTGGTCGGCGTGGGGCCCCTGGTCGGCGTGCGCGGCGGCGGGCGGGCCGGGCGGGCCGGGCTGCGGGCCGGCGGCGGGCTGGCGGGAGCGGCGGCGCGCCTGCAGCGAGCCCGAGCCCAAGTACGGCGGCGCCGACTGCGAGGGCGGCAAGGTGGACCGCCAGCTCTGCGACATGCGGCCGTGCGAGATCAGGAAGTCCACCGCCTACACGCCCTGGGTGCAGATACCGGGTAAGAACAACTGGGAACTATGGCGTACTTTTTTTTCTTTCACTATATTGGTAAAGGGAGAACTCGCTTATAATTTTACTATTTTACTCGCGAAGGCCATGACATGCACCTAATACATTTGATAGTTTTCTTTACTCGTATATTGGTGAGTGCACCTCGTAATATCACGATGTAATTTTTTAATAATATTGAAAAGAAATGACTAGGGAACAGGTTTAATTGAATGTGTATTTTACAGGAAATACATCAGATGGCAGTTATACCGAAAAGAGATTCAAATTCTCGTGTAAGGCGCCATCTCCGGAACAGATAAAAGTAAGTCAGAAGTAATATAAGACTGTCTTTATCCATCGTTGACGTCAGCAGCGACATAGTGACAGTTCAATTATGAATACAATGGATGTTCTTACGAAATTTTCGTTTTACCCTTAGTTAACGTTGGCTCGTGAGGAGGAGCGGTACTGCGACCCGCTAGGAACCTGTGTATCGGCCGACGACGCTGGCTGGGAGCCGTGGGGTCCCTGGGGCGCGTGCTCGGCGGCGTGCGGCGGCGGCCAGCAGGCGCGGCGTCGGCGCTGTCGCCGCGCGCCCTGCGCCGGCGCGCCCGACATGCTGCGCGCCTGCAACGTGCACGCCTGTGTCGGTACGTACCTACATTTCAATTTTCATCTCCCTGGTTAACGGACGACACGGGTCGAAATCCATGGGACCTTCGTGGTCTACGCGAAAACGCTTGCGGCGACGCATCTGACGTGCAAGTTGAACCGAAATGAATCTCAGAAGTAGGTTTGTTTTGTCGCGAAAAATTCACGAATTAGTCTTCATCTTCGAAAGTTATTTTGGTTGACAATTTTGAAGGTTATATTTATTTTGGTTCCAGGTGAATGGTCATGCTGGTCCGAGTGGAGTCCCTGCACGAGCAGCGACAGCAGCGCGGGGTGCGGGGGGGCCGGGCGTCGCTCTCGCTCGCGCACGTGTCGCTCGCGGGAGGGCTGCGCGGACGCGGGCGCCGCGCTGGAGACGCGCGTGTGTGTGCTGCCGTGCACGGGTGAGACAAGTGTTTATATAATAATGCTTTACACCTTAAGCATGACTCTGCGCGGATATACCCATGGACCGAAAAACGCTATCAACGCTGCCAGTGCTGGCGCCCGGTCCTAATTAGCTAGGCCCTAAACACACGGCGAAAGCGGAACAAGCGCGTACATGTTCAAAGAAGTGAACACGAAGCGTCGTTGAAGCGAATCGTTTTCGTAACGCTTCCGCTCTCGTCTAACACGCGTCTAATGAAACGCTTACGCCTCTCCACCGTGTGTTTAAAGCCTTAGCGTGTTCAAGACCGCGTGAGGGGTGTTTTGTTCCGAACCGCAATGAAGGCTCTGAGCGCTGTGAACTCTGCCAACGATTTTTCTGATCACAACCTAGTTCTTCCGACGACACGATTCGGCATGACCTGACGTTTTCCCAGCGTCTAATGCCGGTGACCTGTCGATACGCTCAGTTGTCACAGATGACATCGGTTTTTACCACGTTATTTGGACACCCACGGTGAGGTCTGTTAAAGGCACGTGACGACAATCTAGTTAGCACTGGCTGTACATAAGAGAACCGTTTTACCTACTCCATGGGACCCACATTTCTTTGCAAAATATATTTTGTCTTCTTAGTACATTAATATTATTATTTATTAATATTATTGGTATTTGATTCAGAATCGGAAGGCAACTGGAGTGCGTGGGGCGAATGGAGCTCATGCGAAAACAACGAGCGAGTTCGCCGCCGCAGCTGCGACAGCGGCGCGTGCGCCGGCGCCATGCTGCAGGTGGCCGCCTGCGACAACGACATGAGCAACGGTCAGTTTAGTGTGTGACACCATCTTAAATTCACTTTTGAGACCGCTCGGGCGCTACAAACGAGGCGATAGGATAGATAGATAGTGTAGTGAATACTACGGACGTGTAAATACATCTTAAGCCACAAAGACAGCCGCCTCGTGAGAGTCGTAAGGCAAATTAAGTCAAGAACTGTGACACCATCTTGAATTTGCAACTAAAAAAATGACTCGAGAAAATGATAAGACAGTGGCGTGCCTCGCGCAGTAATTTTTTCTGGTTAGATTCACTCTGTCTTTATAAATATATAAATCGTACTAATGGTAGTCACAAATGATTCAATTGTTATGATACCAGTGATAAAAAAAAACCATGTTCTCAGTGAGTGCCATTGTTCTTACACTATATCCTAGTTAAATGGCGGGGTTTGTTCACAGAATTATACGCGTTGCCCGCGTACAGTGACAGCGTGGAGATGGCGTCGTTCGTGAGGACGGGAGACTCGCTCAGCGTAGGAGGCATCGTCGGCGTCGTAGTAACCGCCTTCGTTATGGGTAAGATACAATCATAGGGTGGTTCACAGAATTATACGTAATGACACGTCAAACCACCTAGTAATTCAACCATTACCGACCGAAAAGGGACATTTGTAAAGTAATTAACCGACTTCAAAAAAGGAGAAGGTTCTCAATTCGACCGAATTTTTATTATATCTGAATAGAATGAGTTGGTCGGTAAAATGCCATCTAATGTTCTTAAAGCGATTTAACTGCTCTGCTTCTGAACATTGTTTGTGCACGTCTAGACAGTTTGTTTCCCTGCGCTCTTGACCTTGGCTCCAGCAGATGCCCAACACTAGCGATAGATGGCGGTAGTGAGCTAAGTCTGCTTGATTTTCGCTTCAATCTTGTGTTTTCTGAAACGAAGACTGTTTTAATTTTTAATTGAAACTTCATTTCTTTCCTATAAAGCTGTTCTTTTGCCGTGTGCGCTAAACTGATGTTTTATTATTGTTAGAATTCATTTTTTTTGGGTATTTTCGTAAAACGCGCTATCAAAGTTTTAAATGTAGTTAGTATATAACAAAACGCGAGCTGTCGTCGTCCGTGTCTATTGAAAGGAGAGACGGTTAGCACTCCCCTTGACAAGGATGGAACACACAAAATGGTTAAGGGCACAATCTTGACCACATTTTTTTAAAGACTATTTCATTGTTAATAATAATTATATAGGTATATTTTTAATTGTTTGGAATCCACCTTTGACATTGTTTTGCCCGTTTGTTAATGTAAATAATTGACTTTGCGAACAAGTCTCTAATTCAGGTTTCCTTCATCTTTTTAAGCAATTTAAGTTATACTTACTATATTAATTTATTTTCAGTAATTTCTTATGTAAGTTTTTAAAACCGTCTTAATCATTCATCTCTAGTGTTTGTCGACGGTTTGAGTATTTTAACGAGTCCGTCAACTGTTGGATTATGCCGTGAAACCGTGCCTTCGTACAATATGAGGATAAAAAACCACAAATTAAGACATTTACCGCTATTTTGGAACCATTTACTAGACACTTCTGTATTATTAGACATATCCATACCATAACCACCAAGACGTTTGTTTTTCGCGATTGCGTCGCCATCTGCGCATTATGTTAACTCATTATGTTTTTGTTCCAGGGTGCCTGGTTTGTCTGGCGGGGGTGATATACTTCCAGCGACGCGGTACCCGCCTGCCGTGGCGGCGGTCGACCAGGGTTCCTTCTAGCCCTCATTACATCACGGCCAAGCAGAACAGCTATGTTACGGTGCCTCTGAAAGATGTTGTAAGTGTTTTAGCTTATTTTTCGTTTGACTAGGGGGCTGTGCATAAATTACCATCGTGCATAATCATCGATTTTTGACGATTTTTGACCCCCCCCCTCCCCCCTAAAATCATCCAAAGATTATGCTTCGAATGGCCCTTTTTCCTCCTACGTTATGCTACGTTCCTGCTACGTTAGTGTAACGTCACATTTACATTTTTAATTTAGGAAGGCGTTGTAAAATGAGCCTAATCGCCTTAGTAATACATTCGCTATTTCGAAAACAATAAATCGTTAAACTCTGCCAGAATAATAGTATCACATTTATAGCGAACTAAAGTATTCAAACAAATCCGAGTGTAGAAAATTAGTTTAGTACAATGTTTATAACAATTGAAATATTATTTTTTTTACTTAGATTTTGCAAAAAAATTGTATGTGTGGATTGTGTCACGGAACTCCTCCCTCCCCCCTGCCACAATATGTCACATTTTGTGGACCTCCCCCTTTGAGGTGTGATGTAATTAATGGATGATCCCTTTCCTTCCTATAAGCTACATGTATGCCATGTTTCATGATTCTGGGTGAATGAATAAATAAATTGCATGAATAAAATAAAAATATCAAATTCGAACTTTCACACATTTCAACAGAGTTTAAAATATTAACGGATATATATGAATTCGTATTCGGTAAAGGGTTTAGTTTTGTGTATTTTTGTGCTAATTGTAACATTGTATTTCCTTTCTTTCTTTCTAAATCTAGCTGGAAACCCCTAATACAGCAATAATAAAATAATAAGAGTCACTGTGTACTACCCCTTACAATTCATAAAATGTTAGGATTATTCTCTGTTCGTTGGCTTCGTGTCTGTATCAGTCTCACAAATACCGAACATAATTACTCCGCGTACACGAAAGACAGTTTAAAAAAATAAAACGCATCTTTTGTTTTTGCCGTAGCCTCGCAAAGCAAAGCGCCAGCCATCGTTCACGGGCATCGGCACCACGAGCGGCATCCTCCTCTCCAAGAGCAATAACATCTGCAACGCCAACAACCACAACACCGCGACCACGCCCAAGCTCTACCCCAAAGCCATCGCCAACGAATACGACTCCATGGGCACCCTGCGCAGGCACTCCAACCAACCCAATAACAGGACCAACCTTGACAGTGAGGAGGACAAGTTTTATTAGCAATAGGTTTCGCTCGCGGTTGTACCCGTCTTGGAATATTTTATGACAATTTGTCTGAGAATTAGTGAGACAAGGTTTAGTTAACTTGTTGGCTGTTGACCATAGATATAATAGACGGCCATAGTCTAAGAACTTTTTGAGGCTCCAAGTATTTAGCGCCATCTAGTTGAGAGCGACCTAAAGATAGCCAAAATATAAGAGGAAATATCAGCTACATCTAGTAACGACTAGATGGAGCTGATATACGCTATTCGTTACTAGATGGAGGTGACATTTCATCTTTAAGTGGCTCTCGGATAGATGGCGTGATAGACTTAAGCTTCAAAACCTTCTTAGGCTATGCTGCTCTATTACTATAAGTTTATAAGTTACTGTATGCCGTTGACTCAGCTTATCAGTGCTGAGAAAGATCGTCACTAAAAATAATATAGGTACCGATTTAGAAGTTGAATGCGAGTGGCGTCGGGCCGGTAGTAAAACTGACGTTGACGTGAAATTCTATTTTAGCTGCGCTTTATTTTATTTAACAAGGACGAACAGACAAAAGCTTTCAGTTTCATATTGCTAAATATGGCGGAAACGTGACCATGTCAAGGTCGCAGTGCTTTACTTATATTAGATCTCTGATGGGAATATTTTATGTGGTAATATTAGCCTGCTGCGAATCTGTTGGGCGGAACGTGACTCCGTTGTGTACTATTTTGTATTACAACTGATGGAAATTTACGTCATGTGCCTTAATTATGGGTATTAGTAGATAGTAAGAAAATTTTAACAGGTTTCTTGTAGGCAGCAAAATGGTTTCTTTTGAGCAGAAGATGCTATTCTAAAACTTAAATGTTGACATTTATTTTGACTATTTTCACTATTTTATTAGGTATTTGAATTAGCCCTTCTATTACGGGTTGTATGAAAGATAACGATTATTCGCTTCGATGATTCCTTATGTTTGAAATGTGATGGGTGGTTATGAATGAGTGAATTTAATGAAAAATCCAGTGCCATGGTGATTGAAATTGTAAAAATAATCTATTTTTATAAAATCTTGAATAGTAAGGATAAGTTCAATGATTATAATTGTAAATATTAATGCTACTAAAATTAGGCATTTCCAATAATGACAAAGCCAATCATGTGCCATGTAAATAAGATAATTTAAATGTAAATACTAATTACTTAAGATATTTTATCAAAATATATATTTACACATAATCCTTAGTACAAATACAGGTGCCTTGGGATATTATGTATACATACAATGATTTTATATACGCAAGTTATAACTGAAACTATAGTTTTACATATATTTTTGATTGTTGACTATTCAACATTTAGCTTGGCTCATGTTGAGTCGAAGTATTTTATACTACTTTGTATTAGGCCCCCTGTACACATTGATTAGTGTTAAGTGCGAGTTCATACATATTTTACTAAACAGAAGAAGAAAATGTATGAACAGGCACTAAACATTGATCAATGTGTACACAGGGTCTTGTAAAGTCATAGATGGAGTCTGAGGTAATTGTTTTCTTGAGAGAAATGCTTACTCTAGAATTTCAAAAAATTTGAACTGAGATACAATTTTGGCGTGTGTGTATTTTCCCCATGTGACTGTCGGAAAGTGCTTTATGTAGGTAAATAATTGTAATTCTAAAGTAAATTATCCGATGGTCATAATTACCTCGGGTAACTTATGACATCATTAGATATTTTTTTAATAAGGTGACTGATTGTCTGTAAGCTTGTAAAAGATGTGCTGAAAATGCGCTTTTGCATATGTTTTCTTTTTAATCGACACCTTTGGTAGCTGTACACGGGGTAACTTCTCCACGATATATTTTTGTATTTTTATATGAAACAATATTTTTGTTGTTTTTTGTTTGCCTATGAGTTTTGTTTATTAATTATGTGATTTTTGACGCTTTTTTAGTCCCAATTGTTTTGTTTGGTCCTTATGCCGAGATTATTTGATTTTTTGTGTGTGTTGTATTTTATTATATTTTTCGAACCGAATATAGTTTATCTATCGTGTACCCGCTTAGCAGTATTGTGACGTTTTCCAGTTAAAGGTACCTACATCACTGTCGGGTGTCAATAATGCGTTATTGCCTTAAATATTTAGAAATAAACTCTATTAAAAACCGACAATGATGTACCTTTGACTTGAAAACGTCACATTTACACATGCGATGTGCACTCAATAAGATAATGCCATAATTCTGGTGGATTGGGACTAAAAAAGTGTGAAGGGGTTTTGTTTTGGCCCCCACTTTTTCGTATTATACTGCGGCTTCCTCGCATTAACTCACCGATGTATACTAGAGATTAGGGCCTTGTGTATCGTCACGTGCCTTCATTCCTGATTTATTATTATACTGATGTTACAGATGATGTTGTTAGCTTCTACTTAATAACAATAAAGACTGTCAGAAATACATTTGTTTTTTTTTACCGAAAAAAAAACCCTACAAAAAAAGGCCAAGACTTTAATTTTACAAAATTATGGCCTGCATTAAAAACACGAGCTTCTATTTTAAACAATTGGTACGGATAAAAATGCCAAAATCAAGTTGTAATCTGGTTTAGACGCGAAAAGTAGAATACACTGCAAAAAGCTTTATTTCAATATAATCACTGAACTCAAATAGCATTGCGTTGTAAATTTCTTTCATGTTTAAGTGAAATTTCCCCCGGGCTCGCTATCAATTTGCGCGTAATAGCTAATATGAAATCGCGCCCATAATCATGCCGCGCGATCTGACTGCTAAGAACATATGGCTCGATATAAGTAAATTACGAAGTGCTATTATGGACTGGTGGTTTTATTTAATTTTATTTCAAGTTTGTTGGAACGATTTCTAACCGGCCAGAACGGTGAGAAATTGTGAAACAAGCAACATACCTATATACCTAATACTGTTAATTGACCACGACATTGCAAAGAGTACAACGACTAAGAAGAAAAATTATTTGTTTGAATGCAATTAGTACCTAATAATATACCTACAAAACAAAACGTTGCTGCGTGGCCCCGGTTTTAGAATAGTGCCACCCCGTCTCTTCCCGCGGGTGTCGTAAGAGGCGACTAAGGGATAAGGGAACCTCTGATCCCTACTGCTCGTGAGAACGCTGTGGTGATTTATTTAATTAATAGTCGTCCGCATGGCGGCGATGCGGTTCGCCACCCATCACGTCTCGTTCTTCACGGGGGCGAGAAGTGGTTGGCGAGAAGAAAGCTCACGGAGAGCCGTTTTGTTGCATTGATCGTAGCAAATGGAAATCCGTGATCTCTGCCTACCCCTTTTATGATATAGGCGTGATTGAATGTATGTATGTAATATACAAATTTAACCACCACAGACGCCAAGATCATGGACTCAATAAACTTGAATTGAAATGAGGAAAGTTACATTATATGAATTGAAGCTATAAAACTATAGTAGGTAGTTTGGTTCGGGGATATTATGTTAAAAGTTAATTGGTTTAATTTACTAAACAAACTGAAGTTTGACTACCTATGCATTTTACATATTAATGCGTGTGTGTAGATGGCACATCTTACGATGACTTCATTACGAGGTACTAACTACTAATATTTACCGAGTCAACTGTAAACCAACCCTATTTTTAACCGACTTCAAAAAAGGAGGAGGTTCTCAATTCGACAATTTTTTTTCAGTCTGTCCGGAAAGAGAAGTGTTGTACACGGAGCAATATTTTTACTAGAAACAAGTAAAAAATAGTAATTCCCAGGACTAGTACTAAAAACAAGTAAACTTTACTGAAAACAAGGAAAGGGTTACTTGTTTTTAGTAAACGTTTAGGTACTTGTCCTGGGAATTACAATGTTTTACTTGTTTCTAGTAAAAAATTTCTCCGTGTATGTATGAGTTCCCATACAGGTTGTAACAAAAATACTGGTGATCCGTTAAAGGGCATCATTGGTATCGTATTACGACTAAGAAAAGTAGGAGAAAAATTTTTTGGACGCGAAAAAAAAATTTTTTTTCTATGGGACAGGTGGTCCCAGCCGGCCGACCCTCCATACTAAACCAAATTTTTTTTTCGCGCGAAAAATATTTTTTCTTACTTTTTCGTAATAAGAATACGATACCAATTATGCCCTTAAAAGGATCACCAGTATTTTTGTTACACCTTGTATAGACCACGATACTTTTCTTTCCGGACAGACTGTACACTCTTGACTATTAACCGTTTTTTATACCTGCGTTATCAATTAATTGGCCACAGTGAAATTGAACAGATTAATTAATTAATTCTCAATTCCATAATTTCACAGTGGCTCCGGTAAATTACTGTGACGGCAAACAATCCTACGCAGGTACGTTAATTAATAGGCACGTGCAATAAATTACGTATAGTTCGTTTTTTTGAGATTAGAAAAAAGTGGAAAGAAGGATGTACAGGGTTCTTTATCAGGCACGATACGGCATGATATATGTCACAAGTGTCAAAGTACCTAGGTATTTATTTGGCAATTAAAAAATATTTAACTAAGTATATTAGTATTTATAGTAAAACCTTGCGTACGTATTTGTAAATGTTAAATTGAATAATATTAATAATTTTACAGTATTATAATAGTAGTCATTTGCACGAAATAATTTATTCTTATCATTGTTAATGTTCTTGTGAATGTTGTACAATAAAGGACCTGGAGAAAAAGAGGTTAGAAACATATGTATGGTTTACGATTTATAACGTACGTGCGTCACTGTCAGTTTTTAATTGTCATGTATCTCTAACGTGATAATCAAAAAGAAATTGTGTTTTAATTGTTGTTATGGATTAATATCTGCGAGTAATGACATATTTATTTACAAATGTGAACTCTTCATCATGATATAACTAATAGTTTGTTGGTGTGCTTGCAGTGTTTAAATTGAACATTCAAACAGAACAAGGTTGGCAACTTCTGTTTCTATGTTTACTCAATTTCGAATCTAAAAAAAAAACGAAGTAAGTATGCATCATCCTATGTGTAGCTCACCAACTAAAGGCAAGTTGTTAGCCAGGACAATGTTGGGATAACATAATCAATGCATATTGATGAGCATGTTAGGCAAACATGGCCCTCCGGCGAATTAAAATTACAAAATTAATATACCAATATGACAACTATGGCGGTTCATTCCTCTCACATCATCTTACTAGTAAGATACGAGCTAGGATTTCAAAATTGAATTGGTATAATCGAACGAGCGGAGCGTAAGCGAAGCGAGTACTTACAATCAACCTCTGGCTACTGAGGCGTCTTGGCATTTCGATGGCTTTTTGATTTTGAGACTTTGTTCGACGATAACTTTAGTAACGTTTTTTGATTATTATGAAATGTGTTGGTGTTGTAGCAGCGATAGGTTAAATTTGAGAGTTCGTTTATGAGCTGGATCGATCTTCTAAGTTGCCTTCTAAGTCCACAACCCCTTGTTGTTGACTTAGAAGGCGAACAAATATCTTCATATGGGTCTTGTTATATTGGTCATCTCGTTTGCAAGTAAATCGCGACTTCTCAGTTCGACTACTACTACTACTACTACTAAACGACTCACAGGTCTCAATTAGTTAATTTATGTTTCTTTCTCTTTCTAGCAAACACAACCGTCAAAGTGAAATATAAGGATAAAACACAAATTAACTAATTGGGGTTCGACAGACGTTTATATGAGCTAGATATGCTACCGATATGAGAGCTAATCCCTGTATCTAATTATATGTAATTAGATTTTTGACGGAACCTAGCGGTTTTTTTTATTTAATACAAGGCCGCAAGGTAAGAAAAGGTATGGTAAGGGCCATAAACAAGCGATCTGAGGCGTTATTTATTACCGCCCGTGTACGTACATTGTGTACCTACGTACACAATGTTAAGTCTTCGCCTGGGTGTGAAGAGGCAAATCTCACTTACCGCCCAGAGTGACGTAATATATTTTATGGCGTTACGCAGAACTTACGGCACCGCTACAAACACCGTCTTTCGATCATCCTATAACCATCAATATAATCAAGTTACAAACCTCATTCCTTACATATTAACATATCACCCTATTAACTTTCGGCTCCCACAAACAAACAATCAAGTCCCTCCAAGTTTCACTCGATTCAATTAACCGCCTGCAGGGAAGCCCTGTACAAACATGCGTATTCCCGAACTCGGCCAACCAGGCAAATAATGCTGCTTATTATTCCGTTAAACCAAGTGCTGTCGAGATTTCCTAAGTATTTCACGTGTGAATAATAGCAGCCAGGTACCCGTAAAATGGTTGGTGGTTAGGCTTACGTAGACGGCCAAGTGTGAAAAACATAATTTTATTTTATTTTATTTATTTTATTTTATATTTTATAAGTAAGTAAATGAGAAAAAAAACATGAAAAGACCTCAATTTGTATAAATATTAAGTACATTACATTACATAATAATTAATATAAATAATATAGCGAAGAGTCTCGACCAACATCTTGAGAGACTTTCGCTACGGGGTTGTGGTTGGACTTGATCCAACCCCTGACCCTTGGGTCAGGTTCAGAAGGCGGTAATCCTGGACACGGCGCGCATAGTCGGAAGGTTCCTCTCTCTGCGGCCCTAACCACCAGCAGCCTGGGCCTTGCTCTGTTGCCGGCGGCACATTTTTTTTGTTCGTCCAAATGGACAGGCTAAAGCACTATAAGCCATACTGCCTTGTCATAAGTTTTTTTTTCCTTTAAATGAAATCAGTCCAATTTAACGTCTTCAGTAAATACTATTCATATTAGGTCAATTCCTTTGCCGGCGACTCTAGGTTAGGTTTTTATAATGTTTTTATTGTTTCTGTATATTTTAGATGTATTTTTACATTTTACTTTTGTAAAAATATTATAAAAGCCTAATCTAAGAAAGAAATGAAATAAAGGACACAATATAAAAAGTAAAGATTAACCCCCTTAATCATAAACATCTCTCAGGCCTCAAATTAGTTAATTTATACTTTGCCTGTTTCTAACAAACAACTGTCAAAGTGACAGATATCAACAAAAACATTGGTACCTAAATTAACAAATGGACGCCTGAGAGACGCTTATAAATAAGGGGGGATGTCTCCAGGGTCTTCGGCGTCCACATTTCAATCGAAACAGCGTCTTCTGCATTTGCGGTATCATGGAATGGACACCTTTCGTACCTACCTATATGACATCTATTTCAATTTACATAATACCTACCTAGTAATGCTTCCACTTTTATCAAATCTAAATAAAATATTTGAATAAATAATTTGATGTTTTATTTAGTTCAAGTAAATATAACTAGTAGTACTTAAATATACGCACGTGAATGATTACAGTAAAACTTTAATTGAGTAATGGTTAGTTCATTGAAAACGTACAAGCTTCATAATCACTACCAATGTAAAATAAATTTAATATTTCACGGAAAATATTACAGAAATCCTTTAAAGTAGGTACCTAATTATTTTATTCAGTCCTTCAGAAGCTTTTCTGGCCCATTACTTCCGATCGCCAAATTCCAGTATTACAGGGGAACAATTCAGCTGATACTCGTACCTACTGGTTGAAAGGCAGCATTCACAATGCTTTCGACGACATTGCTGAAGGAAAACCAGTTTATGTGGGATATCCAATACCTACTACTAGAGTCAGCTTCTGCTTTTCAAATGAGTCTTCATCACAAAGTTTTGTATCAGGTTCGTAAGTTTCTCAGTGTGGACCTTAGAATCAAACTATGTGACACGTTAATCCTCTCTAAACTCAACTACGTCGACACAGTAATCAACGGTTATTTATTGGCCCGGTCTAGGGCAGTCCTTCCACGAATACAGAATGCTTGTGCTCGTTTTTGTTTTCCTATTCCTCCACGCACTCACGTCACCCCATACCTAAACAGCGGGCGCATGCTAAAAATGGAAGCGCGACGGTCGTTGCATTTTGCTTCATTGCTGTTCGGTGTGATGCATCGTCAACAACCCCCGTACCTCTTTGAGCTCACATTTTCCACACGGCCAACTAGAGCAGCCATCCGTCTAATTTGTCCGAGACACGGCAAATCAGCGGCATTTCGTGGTAGTTTTCGCTATTCTGCCACGAAATGCTGGAATAACATACCCCCTCCTATACGAAATTCGAAAAATATTTTCACCTTCAAACGCAAATTTAAGACATATCTCTTCAGCCTTCAATTGCCGTGATCTTGGTCGTGACACTAAATATGTGACTTTGCAATGCAATATAATATAGTGTATAATACTTATTTTTATTTATTCTTTCTTATGTATAATATGTATATTTATTATTTCCTATGCTAACACAACCTATATCTTTTATAACTACCACATAAATACTTTTTACATTTATTTATTACTGTATTTAGAAGTACCTCCTATTTCATCTCATATGTTTGTTGTTTTGTTCTCTATGTTATCTGTTTCGCACTACCTTCCGTCTCTGGGCTCCACGGAAGACCAGCGCTGTGGCATCTTAGATGCCAGGGCACATGCTGAGTGGCGTCCAGTTGCACCCACTACAACGGCAGCAATATAATAATTATTTACTTTTTGATTTCTCCTCAATAGTGTTTTCTTTTTTCTGTGTTTAAAATATTGTTAGTCTTAAGTACTTATCATTTAAGTTTAAATTGTTGTGGTGCTGTTTGTAGTTTATTTGCCAAAAATGATTTTTCTTTATTTTCTTTCTTTCTTTCTTTCTTTCTTTACATAAAAATATATACAGGGTGTTTCCGGTAATACGAGCAATAAATTAAAACGTAGATTCTATACCTCGAACAACAAAACTTTTGTTCAACAACTTTTTAAAAATATGTATTTTGTAGAATGCTTCTTTTTCATACAAACTAAATAGTATTTTCAATATACGTTAAGATCCGTCTATTTGACATTGCTTGTCACCCTACAGACATAATCATTTTCAGAATACATTGCGTGGCGTGTTCGGAAAAACTTTAAAGTGCCCTAAAAATCAAACCATAAGTTATTTTTAAAATTCGCTAAACAAACGTTGTCTGTTTTGAGGAGTAGAATCTACGTTTTAATTTATTGCTCCTATTACAGGAAACACCCGGTATTATCACGGTTATATTTCATCTAAAGCGCAATAGTCCCATAGCCTGCAATTGATGTCAGATGCTTTATGAATATAGGTTCGGACAGATTTTGGTCAGGATATAGTTAACCTAAATGAGGGCCCTCGGAGCCAGACATCATTAGAAAAAGCTGAGCTCTCAAATTTAATGAAATCAAGTATCCCTTCGTTTCCTAATTCAATTGTAGGCGGGAAGGTATAATTATGTTCTAATAAATTATTTTAATTAGATCAATTAACTTTTTAGGACAGGTAAATTATTCAATATTTTTTTTAGGAGAGGACTCGGTAAAAATTAAAGTTAAGTTTAATTGTGGTTGAGAATAGGTACCTACTACCTTTATAGTTAAAGCTTTGGAGTAAAAATATTATAGGTAGGTACTTACCTAAGATTAAAGTCAGATTATTGCCTCCACCAATTCCACCTTATATTTATTATTTTGGTTCAATTAAACAACGTTGCTAATTACAGTCTCGAAATACAATATTTACCTTGGATATCATGTATATTCCATTAATTTCAATCTGTTTCTGTAGAATGATATAATTAGTCGTGTCACAGATGTAACGGAATTAATTAGGAACATGTCGACGTATAAATTAGTACCGAAGCGAGTACATTACTGTGACGTGACTTGAATAGGGGAGATATTCGGCTGGAGATGTCAAGCTTAATGACATTGTTGTCAATTGCAAGATACGCAGTAGTATATCGCACTGTAATTTGGATCGTACTTACCTTATAATAGAGCATATTATGCGCTGGATGTTGAAAGTCGAAAATAGACTGTACGTTTATTAGAGACATTATCACACCGACCGACTGACGACGATTGACGTCTTCCGTAAAATTCATGCATGTTGCTAATTCTTTCTATGCACATTTAAGTTTAATTATGTACTATCCGGTGACATTGTAACAAGCCATACGAGAAAAAATGCACATAAATACTGAAAACGTTAAACGCATGTAAGTGTCCATGTTAGGCATGAAAATCACCAAATTAGGAAAATGCAAAACCTTGCACCACGATATAAAAAAATATAACCCCAGTAAAATAGGTACAGTAAACAAACACTAGAATTATGTTATAAGTATCAAGTACTAAGTAAGTAGAGTCGCCATCAAATATATCGGAGCGGCCATGGTAATAAAAAAAATCTGAACATGCACTTTATGTTCTTGACAATAGAGGCGTTGTTCAGATATTTGTGACCACCTTGGCCGCTCCGATATATCTGATGGCGACTGTACGTAAGAAATCTTTGAATTTATAACAATGAAATAGTACCTACATTACGCACCTAGGGCGGTAAAATAAAGAACGGCTCAGATCGCGGGTATTTGTGGCCCGAACCGAAGGTAAGGGCCATGAACAAGCGATCTGAAGCCTTCTTTATTACCGCCCGTGGTGCGTACACACAATTTTACGTCTTCTCCTGGGTGTGAAGTGAGATTTGCCGCTGCGCCCGTGGGCAGCAAATCTCACTTACCGCCCAGAATGACGTAAATGAATATGTTATACAGTCACAAATTGACAGCGGATGATCATTACAAATGAAAATCTGATTTGTGAAGCATCCAAGGAAATTTAATATGCTTAATTAAAATAATATTGTAGGTATATTGACAAATATAAACAATGCAAACAAGTCCAAACCTAAACTGGGTCCTGGAATGTTTAATAAGCTTACTTAACATGGAAACTTCGCCGTTGTTATTTCTTCTCGGTATTTCGAATAAACAAATCGGTGTCTTTAATGGAAAGTTCGTGGAACGTTCATTTAAACTCTTTCTTCATAGTGTTGAAAAGACTGTTATTCTCTGTATTTTATTTCATGTTTAAAAATAGTACGTACTTATCTTAAATATAAATATAATCGTATCAGTACTCATCTGGTAATCGTTATGACAACCGTAAAACCACCCTATATAGTCCAGTAGTATTGTAACTATGGTCCACAATTTCAAAATTTGATCCAATATTAATACCACTGGAGTGGGCTGGACTTAGGTATAGTCTTCCTAAAATTCTACGATCTCGGAAAAATGCGAAATAGGTGTATTTGATGTCTTAGATTATTGTACATACACATACCGATTACTTGGTGGTAAATCTTACATTCTGAATTTTGTAGAACATTGAAGTGTACACAGACACTTGTACACAGACAGACAGACAAGTGTACACAGACTTATCATCTTCATAATCATAATTTTAGCCATTTGCTACCTACTGCTGAGACCTCTTTTCGAGTACGTCATTTGTCCCGGGTCTGAACTAATCCAGAACCCGTGATCTTCCGAATGTCGTCCACCCAACGAGCCAACGGACGCCAAGGATTCCTTTCACCAGAAAATAATAATAATATGTACCTATTAAGTGTATCTGGCATACCCAGACCACAACGCAGCAATGAGTTCTATGTATAATATTATCCTGTTTTAATATTCTGAATTTGATGTCTAATTTAGAGGCGTTGTCTCCTTATCATTACCGTTCGCTACGCAGAGCACGTAGCAATGCTACACGCGCAACGCCGGCTAACGCTTGTTCCGATCTTCACACTGCCCACTGAATCGCAATGGTAAATACGTTATGCTTCGACTCGGTATAATGCTTAATGTTAAATGAATAATGGACAATGCACTGCATGATTTCGTGGCACCGCTACTTGAAGATGCTCATGCAACCAGCCTACAGGCCCGTCAGTTATAGGTCCAGACTGAAATATATAGATAGAGGGAGACAGCCGCATGTAGGCAGGTTTGGCATACCTAAATAGGGTGTTAATTACACAGTAAAGCTTCTCCTGCTTTATTTATTCTGCGGTTCAATTACAGGCAGAAAAACTAAGGCAAGTCTTGCATGCAAGGATAAGACTAGACGCAGATTAAACAAAAATAAAATAACTCGAACTTAATAGACGCCTACATTGGTATTACCCTTTACGAAGCAGATCACGTATGGTAGTTACACACATGCAACAGCGGCCAGCACTTTTGGGATCATCCTACACTGCTCACGGCTCAGTCACAATCATCCTGAAAGACACTACAAGCTACCATTATTATGGTACTTTTTGGGATGTGACTAAAAGCTTGTCAAAAAGGTCGGATAACATTAGTCCTACGAATAAATACGAAATGTCTGGCTATTTGTGAAGAAAATTAAAGTAGGTAAGAATACAAGCAGAACTCCCAAAATATCTAGCTTATGCTCTAGTTTGTAAAGAAAGATAGCAGTCGCTTTTGTATGCACTGGTGCCTCTGCCAATAAAGTTGCAAGGTTGATTACACATTAATCATTATTGTCATAATAAAGTACGAATAAAAAATAAAGGATTTCAATGTTGTTATTTAAGTTGCCTTAAAGGCACTTTCGCTGTTTTTTATGTACAATAAAGTGTTTTATAACGTTACAAAGAAAAACAAGATTTATCACAAAAAAGGTAATTTAGGTACTTGCTTTTCCATATTTTCAATACACGGCTAACGATACCTAAACTCCGTATTCTCTACTCTTTATCGAATTGCCTTCGCATTGTTGTTGTAGTATTGTCATCAATCAGTAAACAAGCTTCTGCCCAATTTGTATCAAGGCCAAATATCAAGTAAGCAATGATATGCGAAAAGGATAACCTAGTTTATCTATAAAGAATGACATACAAAGTTAGTTAGTACCTAATGGTTGGGATAAGACCGAAAGGGTTTTCGACGAGATAAGCAGTGTTTTCTTGAAAGCTCCATTGTACAAACGACTTAAGGACCAGGTACATGAAACTATGATTTTAGTAAAGAGAACATATTTTTCTTGTTATTTGATTTAAAAAAAGGTATTTTGCAGTACTTTAAGTATTAAAAAACTTTGAATAAAGTTACACTTGTGACAAAAAAAATCGTGGGGCAAGATAAAAAGGTTATGGGCTAAGATCGAAATAGTTTTTAAAATCGTTTATACGCATCGTAGGTGTATTTGATGCATACTCTCCCACGCTGTGGCAACGTAGCTATTTCAAACTTTACTTCAGATTTGAAAAAAGCCGTTAATTACAGCTAAAATTCGATTTTCCAAAAAGTGTTATTTCAATCTTACCCCATTTTGCGGTGAAGTGGACTAGGGTTCTCAAACTACTGCCATGTTCGAAACATAACCATAAAAAATAAAAATAAGTTTACAATAGAGTCCTATTTAGTTTAATTAATGTACTGTAGAAGTAGTATAACCAACCTCGACAATACTACGTCTACTCGTAGTACCTAGGTATATTGAAAGCAACAAGTTAGCCCTCTACAGTTTGAGAACCGCTTGCTATCACTATGAGATTTGAAAGCGGGTTAAGATAAAAAAAATAAGTATTGCCGTCTTACCCCACGAAAAGTCACCGGGTCAAGATAAAAACTCAGCAAATAATAAAGATAATTTTAAATCCTCATTGACAAGTGAATAAAATAACAATAACGAGCAAACGTATCAACTCAGAATATTTATAGCTGCACTGAAAAAGAAGTTACAGAACACGGGGTAAGATAAAAAAACAGGGTTTGTTGTCGAAAAATACACCTTGTCGAAAATAGCCAATAAGAAGTTGTTGCTAATAGTTCATTGCAAGCTATACAAAAATCTCATTTTACGAAAAAAGGGACTAGACATGTTCTTTCCGTGTACCCTTCAAATTCTGGTTTTCAAGTTATACTCACGGAACTCCAGCCCCTATAAGAAAGCCTTATTTATGTTTCCATCTAACTCGATGATTTCCATCCTTCCACACGTGTAAGCATGAGACAGATACGTCATATTAGGATGTCAAGATATTTGCAAGTATGTTCACCTTGCTTTTTATGTGGTATTCGTTACGAACGTCTATTTAATATACCTTGAGAGATTGACAGACAAGTTACATTATTTACCTTTTGCCTCTTTTGTAGACAGAAGCAAAATTTTTCACCTTTCGAGAATGTTCAAAGGCCTGGTTACACCTAACGAGTACAGTGGCGAGACAGCAAAATGCCATTCGGCCGAGAGAGTAAAATGGCCCGGCCCATATGCCCGGCCCAGTACTCGGCGATGTGTTCACACCTTGCGAGTACTCGGTCGAGAGTAGGTACTGACTCGCTACTATACTCGGTAGGTGTAACAAGGGTATTAGTGGGAGTTTTATCTATAAAATATAAGTAGGTATGAATCTTATTAAAAATAACAATGAAAACTGCAACACAGACTAATAAAATACTGCAAAAAGTAGTTTCATATTTTTTTAATTAAATATAGGGATCAAACTAATTGATTGACTGTGCTTGTCTCAAACATTCGTTCACCAAGTCTGGTAGTTATCATTTTTCCCCTAAAAGTTCTAACTATAGCTACTAACAAAAACTGATAAAATGTACAGTCGCCATCAGATATATCGGAGTGGCCAAGGTGGTCATAAATATCTGAACAACGCCTGTTCAGAATGTTCAGATATTCTTGAATACCCTGGCCGCTTCGATATATTTAATGGCAACTGTACCAGACATATTTAGTACAGTCACTTCTGAAATTATGGATACTTTTAATGTGGCAAAATTATGTAGCCACATCTCTATTACGAGTATTTACTAAGGCGCAAAGTCTTGGAAACATGTTTTTGTCACTCATTAAATGTATACACATTCTCAACGTGACCGTACCTAACTAATTTACTGTAAAGTAATAAGTAACTGAACTAACTAATTTGTAGGACTACAATGTTTAGAAATAAAGGAAAAGTAGAAAAATCCACTGCCTCAGGCGAGACTCGAACTCGCGACTCTGGGAAATATGCCCATCGCTCTGCCAACTGAGCTACTGAGACTATACCTGATGGCTGCGAATTTCTCCACCACATCCTTTATTTTATATTCGCGCCTTAGGGTGACGCCATCAGGTATAGTCTCAGTAGCTCAGTTGGCAGAGCGATGGGCATGTTTCCCAGAGTCGCGAGTTCGAGTCTCGCCTGAGGCAGTGGATTTTTCTACTTTTCCTTTATTTCTAAACATTGTGGTATCGTTAGCAGACGTTCTGCTTAATACAAAAATAAATTTGTAGGACTAGTTTTAATTTATAGTATTATTATTTTTATTTAGAGTAATTATTAAACTGAACTAACTAAAAAGTTCAATTTCAAGTTTCATTGCTGTATAAGTATTTTAAACGTATTTACGAAGGTACGTTCATACCATTTCAAATACATCGCACAAGGTCTTGAAAGTCTCCGTATATAAAGTCGCTCCTACGCTGGTAAATAAAAACATTAGGGCTTTATAACTAACTTTGACAGTATCTCGAAAACTTTGAGTGCTTTGCTGGGCGCTTAAAATAAAGTTGAACGCATTGCATATTTAAGTGCAAGGAATAATTTTACAAAAAAAAAATTAATGATAGTATTTGAAAAGTTGTATTTTTTATTTATTAGCCTTTTTGTTCGGGAATTATAATAAGAGCTAACGGAAATTACCTACTTAACGAAATAGCCTGTTTTGTTATTGTAGTACTCGGCTTTAAAGTTGGACTCATAATTTTGTTGTAAAATGCAAATATCCGAATTATTTTTTAGCCTGATTTTGGGTTTTCGTTTATAGCTGTCAAACTGTAATATACAGTAGTATATAATGTATTACAACAATATAGCACATTTAATCTTCTTTCGTTTGATACTACACACGTATAGGTGCAATGCACAGTTTGGATGAAATTTACACTTTTCGCAACGAAGCGGCAGCCATTTTTATGACGTCATTACTCGAGAGACATTCATCGACGTCCCCGTCTCTCGGCAGTTTTAGGGTCCTGGTGTCGTACCCAACAACATATTAAAAGAAGGTAACCGTATCCAGCTCTGAACTATATTCCCATAAGGGAGAGCACTAGTATGAGCATGTGCATTAATTACGCCGACAAAGTAGTAGAATAAAAACTGGAAAAATATTTATTATTAGCAGTGATCGGCACGACCCGTGACGCACCACGGGATTGCAAGCAGAAATCATAATATGGACATGATTAGATTATGACATATCTCCGTGATTTAGTTAAATAGAATAATTTTATTGTATGATATATATTTGCAAATATACGATAAAGTGTTAAATAAGCTTATAAAACGTATAATTAATTATTAAATAAAAAAATGATATATTTCGAATGTTGAATATTTCAATTTGACAGTTTGTGAAATATTAAGTAGCGGCTCGTAATTTTTCACTCATACAAAATACGTAAGTGTTAAAACAAAACGAACGAACATTTGATAAAAATTATGATCATTTTACTATGTGATTAGTGATTATATACCTATTTTGAACTTGATGTCGTTTTATTTAATGGTAAAAATCATTCATCTTCCTGTGTGGAATACCTTTATGTACTACAATCGGAAATACTTACTTCCTAAAAGACCGAAATCTCGGGGCATATCCACGTTAACATAATGATTGAGGTCATTGACACCGTGCGACACGGGTCGTGCCGATCACTGATTATTAGGGTACCTCCCGTACACATGAAGTGGGGGGGGCGGTGAATTATTTTTTCGCTCCAACTCTATTGTACGGGATTAGTTGGATAGGTATTTAAAACAGGCTACCCCCCCGGTCTAACTTGTGAACCGTGGGTCCGAAAAAATTTAAAAATCACAAACGTGAGGCATAATAAGTACCTAAGTAAGTAAGTTATCTAAGTTGTCTGAGTTATCACTCAAAAACACCTAGTCAAAAGAACGTGAGTGCCGCAAAGTAAAATGACGTAAGTGCCGCAAAAATATCATATAAAAACCACCTTTTGAGTAGGTTTATTGTGACGGGCCGGTAACTACAGAACCATACACTGAGCATGGCCCGACATAATACTCGTAATATAATAATCATAGTGCTCGTAACGTTGTCGAAATCCACGAGCACAGTGTTATCTCGTTTCAAAGGCGTGTATTTTCACCCCGGCTCACGGTTCAAAGAATGTTTCGCATTATTATGGTTTTCCCTTTTTTAGACGAAATGGATACCAATATAAAGGCTGCATGAATATCTATATAGGTTGCGCCATACAAAAACAACGGCTTGACAATTACATTTTACATTATCCTACAAATGGATGTGAAAAAACGGTAGCCCTATAATGGGGCTACCGTTTTTCTACCAATGATTGGTCCCACTCACATAGTTGCTGCTCACTCACTCAAATGGTTGCCTACCACTCACACGGTTGCCGGGTTTACTACGGTAAACTATCCACCGTTGCGTTGCAGTCCCATATGGAATATACGGTGCACGTCATTGCTCTCCAGCGCGGCAATGTTGTTAGCCTTCTTGGCACCCTTCCGGCTGGCACTGATTTGGAGCCTACTAATTTTTCATATGTAAACTTTTATTTTCTAGGTCATAACTAACTATAAGTTTATTTTTAAGATTTGTTAGCTATAATTTAATTTTACGTTTATTGTTAGTTTTTTATTTTATGTGTTTAATATTTATATTACATATATTTACCTACTGTTACGGCACATATTTTAACGTACAATACGGTGTGGATCTAATAACTTTAATGTATATTTGTTTTGAATAGGTAATAACTAGGTAGTACGAATGAAACAACTTTGTAGTTCACGGTAAATGTCGTTAATCTATTTACAGTTGAATTAACGACCAAGGGCCTATTGTTCGATATTGTGGTCCATTTGTAAATCATTCGAACGAAATTCTTGACCCAGGAGCAAGCGACGCGTCCCGCATACTTCAAAGGCCTAAGGTATCTTGTCCATAACAAATAAATAACGTTTTTTCAGTATTTTAATACTAAAAGCAACGAGGACAAGTTCGATGTTAGGATCCAATTAAGTCTGATTTTTTTATTATTGGTTATGTCAAATGATTTGTATGACATTACTTCTCTGTGCCCGACTGCCCGTATTTTAATGCTAACTAATTGTTCTCTGTGCTCAGTACTACTAAAACCCTAAAAAAGAAGGAACAAAATCGGAATAACTGGCATAACCATGCATTAATGACACGATAGCGGTTACCGAGACGTGTCGGAGCGCGCGCGTGACCGTCACGCCAGAATCCTTTACCCTTTAATGGACGACCCGCTTAAGGAGCGCCCCATATTACCCTCAGTTCGGAAACATTGAATCAGTGTGGTGATCTATGGTCGGCAGAAGGGGTAGATAGATCGGATATTATTTGTTTGAAGCGATTTGTCCGTTCGATCGCTTCTTCGGTTATCTAATTGGTGAGCAGGAAGCATATGCGTAGTAAGCACACCAAACCGTACCTATACGATATAAGCGTGTTGGATTTATTTCATTTATTCATTATATGAATCAAATAAATAATATAGCATTACTGACAAGACACTGCGAATTACAAAGCCTCTATAAAACACCTAATACTAGTTTATTTTCGTAGATTAGAACATTTTATTAAGTAATAGTCTAGATCAGAACTATCAGAAGTCACCATTTTGGAGGCCGACGCTTACGGTTTCATAGCTCAAATAGTATTTGAGCTATGAAACTATACTTGTATGGTATGGTGACTTAGTATACTTAATCAGTACAGCACACAACGTGAGTTACGTCAGCGCCTTTTTCCATATGGTACAGTTTCCAAAAAAATAAATACACAAATATTTGCATCTTAATACAACCGTTTCAACACTTTCCACTCCCAAGAGTATTTTGTTTAAAATTGCAAACTTATTGCCAGCCATAAAAAATGTAAATATGAATAAGGATACTCGGAGGCAGAGGGACTTTTAAATGACTTGTTATTATGAAAACATTTTGTGTCTCGATCTGACATTGTAAAGTTAAGTCGGCAGGGCCATATTTATACAAAACTTTGTACTAATTGATCAAACGTTCCTCTGAATAAATGCACTCATAAATATTGTCATTTACGTAAACGGTACGTTATTCGTTCCTCGTCACTTTTATCCATTCTATGTCAAAAACAGCACATTCTGCAAATTGACTTTAAAGCGGGCAATCATATGTTAACAAAGCTTTGTTAACATATGATTGTCAAGCCATACTAGTTAAATAATAAATACGTTTACACCTCCCTAGCCTGAAAAGGCCTTTTTATTATTTAAAAACAGATAGCAAAACTGCATTTAATTCACAAGAGTGCAAAGAATATTTGAAATTCGAACGTGTGAGTAGTTACTTTTTTAAACTTAATAACATGTGAAAGCCACTCCAGGCAGGATAATAATCGCATTTTTGTAAATGTTTTTTTTGTACCTATGAAGTATTTTCCTTGCTTTATTGAGGTGAAAAGATTTGTGTTACACACGGTTGTAAAAGTATTTTTAAGTCTCTTTGCAGCACTCGCTACGCCCAGGATTATATTTTCGAACCATTGGATCCGTTCGCTCGTAGTTCAATTCCACACTCGCGGTTAAAATACAACTTTGCTCCCGTATAACAAATAACAATTTAAGCTATCTTAAATCGTAATCGAAACAAAGCTTGCATAAAATTCATTATACTCAACTAGATTGTTAGCCATATACATAGTAAGCACCCTAAGCTTGTATTACTCTATGCGAAGGATAACGCCAAATTAACTAAGCAGTATACGTCTGTTCGGATCGTGATTTCCCAACTATTCTCAACTCGTAAGCGGACCTTTGACGGCCATTCGTTTTCAGCTATTCAGAGCATGTCGGCTCGGCAAATTAGCCTGTACAATTGTACCTAAGGTCAACTTGGCAAAGACCGTCAGTCTTCGCCAAGTTGACCTTATTTGAAACTTTAAACGTTCCGTTCACGTATACGTTTTTAGAGATTCGTTGCAGGGCGCGTCTAATATCCTATGACTATGATGTATAATAACAATAGATGCGTTATGCACGTTCTAAATGTGTAGCCCTTCGCCATAGAAGAGATAAGCTTATGTTCTTGACTGACAAAAACCGTAAATATATAAACTAAAGTTAAGAGAATCATTGCAGACATCATGAAAACGTATGAAGTATGCGATGGTATTTATAACTTATCTATAGTAAAAAATCATTGCTAACATGGTTTTACGAGTACTTACCTGAGCTAACTTAATAAGTACTGCACTTCAGACTATAGCATGACACGTGTAACATATGTTCATAAAAGTTAAGTTAAATAAAAGATAAAGTATTTACGGTGATCATTAACGCGGGGCTTTGAGTTAAACAAAGGAATTTCCATTGCTTAAATACTAGGAATTATTCGTTAAATGGAATAAAAACACATCCACAGCTACAGTTTTGCCGACAAATCTTTCTTGTTTTACCAGCGAACGCCTACGCCGCAAATATTGCTTTATTTCTATCAGGTTTTGTTTAATATCCGTTGCCTGTATAAGTACTTACAATACCTAGCAACGTGATACCTGAGGATGTCTTAAGAATGGAAAATTATTATTTCAATATCCACACGCGCGCTCACGTATTTGTTGCGGCATTCTATACCTCGTTTTTTTGCATTAGAAAAACGGGATTAAGGGTTGGTTTCCTCTGTGTAACTTTATTTCTTTCATCTATTTCAGGGAAAATTTTAATTGAGACTAGGTAGGTACTTGATTCTATTATGAAAGATACACTTCAAACAATAAGAGAAAAAATGGCTAATTTTTTATTTTTTTAGATAAAGAGAGATAAATTATTGTAAGATAAGTTCTGTTTATTTGTGTGTGTACCCAGAATTCACGCTCCATAGTATTATTTTATACGAAACTAATTTCATCGCTGTTTGTTGGGATACTAACTAATGCGTATATACGTACAAATAATTACCTGCGAATACTAACTATGATCTGCTATTATGGCACATATACAAAACAGTCTGATGAACACACCAATGAATCTATGTACTGATTTAAACTCACACGATTTTCACTCATTATTTTGACAAAACACGGGACATAGATTACTATGTGTATAATTCATAACTTATGACATTATTATTATTATTATATTAGCCTATTTGAGTGTCCCACTGCTGGGCAAAGGCCTCTCCCCTGGATCTCCATATCTCCCGATTTCGCGCCTCTTCCGCCCAGTTGTTAAGGAAGGTATCTAAATCATCCCGCCATCCCCGTTTGGGCCTACCGCGCCCGCGCCCCCCTACCAGCACCCACTTGGTAGCTATGTTAGCCCATCTCTCCGGATGCATGCGTTGGACGTGGCCGGCCGAATCCCATTTGAGCCTAGCGGTTTACTTATGACATTATTGTGCATATTTTAAGAAACTTTGAAAGTGTCTGAAACTAATTTAACTCTAGACTGGCAGGTAAAACTAATCTCGTAATCTTCGTAACACATCAATTTGGCTACACTAATATATGTAGGATGGGCTTAATGTTTTTACAAATATAATTTTCTCTACTTTGGGTAAACGTACGAATTTAATATTCATCTAACTTTTACGTATTAAATACAGTAATAAACAGTAGTATGGGTATAACAAATTGGTGTAAAATAATTTGGATTAAACAGCATTATACGTACCTTAATTTGAATAATGACTTACTTTGACTTAAGATCCTATGTCCCCTAGATGGGGCAGAGGGCGTCCTCAGTAACTTTCCAAGCCGAACGGTCATGCGCTTCTCGCTTGACTTCGCTCCAAGTCTTTCCAATGCTCCTCGCTTCGTCAACAACTGTGCGCCGCCAGGATTTCAACAATTATAAATTGTATTTAGGAAAGGAACATAATTTTTTTTTGGGAAAGGTTGTAATATAAATGTAAGGTTAATTGACGAATCTGTGACGAATATTAAAAATGCTCATCAGTTTTTAGGGAGTCTCAGTCCAACGTTATACACATCAAGGATGATACTCGTCTCGTATCTTATATCAACCTTGATACACAGTGATCATTTTGTGTAGTTTAATAATATCTATTTTCTTAGATATCTATTATAGAAATAAATGCTTAGTATACTAAATAGTCTGATTTTTGTCAGTTCGTTGAATACGCAAGAAGCGGTACAAATTAATACCTACTAAGTACCTAAAATACAATGTGTCATGGATCGTGTACATTTTTTGAACCTATCTTGTCATGTTTGCTGACTTATTTACATAAAGCAAAATGTAGTTGCCAGGCTCTCAGGTGACTTTTAGTTTAGGTAACCGCTTTTTAAATCGGCAGCGGCGGCAGGCAGCACCCCCCCCCCCGTGATTAGGGGTGATACTAATGGTTATCCGCACCGGGTGACACCCATGCTAGCTACGCTACTGGGCACATGTTAGCGGTACCTAACTAATGTTAAGAATAAGTTTATATACAGTTTTATAATTCGTGTTTTTCAAGCAAATCGCATGCTTTTGTTAAAAAAATTATTAAATATGATGCATTATCTAGAATAGTAGTAATAACTAATAATAACTTCAGCAAAGTAACAACTAAATTAAATTAATCTTACTCCAGAAATTCCTTTTCGAATGAGGCCATTAAAAGTGTTTAAATGCCCGGTCGTAAAATTCTTAAATGCGGCATTTCCCAGCGTTTTCTTTAAGATCCTCTTTTCTTCAATAAACCCGGCGCATTGCAAAGAAAACTATAGAGGTTAGACGTTCGTTTATACCTCTAGCATTGAAAGGCAATGGAATCATAAAAAAGACTATAAATGTTCAGGGCTCCCTATATCTAAACTCCTGTGAAAAAGATTTTATTATGAAGAGTTGAATGTACGAATGTAACAAAAATAATCCCTCCTTTTATGACCCTGAACTTAACTTGATGCTCTTTTATAGGCAAAATATAAATGTACCATCGGGTTCATAATTGCATACCCAATTGATCAAATATATCCAGAATACAATACAAAAAAAAACCTAAGACACTAAGTCGCCCCGCAACCTTCCCGACGCAAAGGTACCCATCGCGCTCGCAGCATTGCCTCGTTGAATCGCTATGGATAACCTCTGCATCAGGAAGGACCCGGAGCGAGGGTCCAATCCTCTCTCACGCATACGCCTCCCCACTTCCCCAAAAAACACCTTCGCTATCATTGATCAATGAATTCATTCATAAATTGGTTATGCAATTATGAACCCGATGGTACCACCTATCTTTTCATTCATGTGCTTGTCATTTGAACCATTTTCTAAAGTTATTTCCTAGAATATTGTGTAAATTAGTTACGCCATAACAGCAAGGATTCTATAAAAAATAGTAAAACTTCGTCAATGAAAAGGCACGACTTAATCAAATACCTAATGGCGCGCCGCCAAAGTGCAAGTAAACTAGAATGGAGTTTGCGACTTCCGTGATGATGGATAGGATTAGCTAAAGACTAGCACGAGACATACTAGAAAGAGACGATGCTCTTCTTTAAACACCAATAAAATCTAATTATAATTAGAGATTAATAAAATTGGCAAAGACAGGGCGGTTTTGCAGACGCTATGCAAGACCGGCATCCAAATCATCAATTCAATTTATATTGATTTCCTTCCCTTCGATTTCAGAGATGTCAAAATGTTAGGTAATCAGGTGAAGTACTCATATTTGATGCTTAAATGTTTTAATTTTTTGTAGGCTGATTTCACACGGCAGTGTGTCAGCCAAGTTTGCATCAGTAATTATAATTACTTTTGTTGCCAATTATAATTTCGTTATCTAATTAATTGTATTCTATCTACAGGTTAAGCCCCTATTTCACCACGGTGACAATTGTCACAATTCCTGACATACCCAAACTACTGACGTCACAGACGTCCACAGGCTACAGTAACCGCTTACCAGCAGGCGGGCTGCATGCTTGTTTGCCACCACCATGATATTTTTAATAAAATTCAACATATTTATATTGTATCGTCAATAAATTAGGTACTAAGTTTGCTGATGAAGTGCTCACGACAATTGTCACAAAAAACCATAGTCCTTAGAAGAATTATAAATATTTCTCGACATAAGATTAGGCTTGTGTCGGAATTTCGTGACAATTGTCGTGTTTTTCGATACATATGTCAAAACCTCTGTTTACAAAAGTAGTCGTTTTAGTGATAATAAAGGAAGTTTTTCTATAAATACTACGCTGGTGACAAACAAGCATGCAGCCCGCTCAATGTTAAGCGGTTTCCGTAGCCTATGGATGCGTGTGACGTCAGTAATTTGGATATGTCAGAAAATTACAATTGTCACCGTGGTGAAACAGGGGCTCGCGGTTCTGATACTTAGTTACCTTCACCGAAGGTAATAAATAAATACCTACCTATACACATTGTACACTGTAAAAGTATTATATTCAATATTCATATTATTCTTAAGTTACTTTTTATTGTTTTCTCCGAAACTGAATAAATCATTTCTTTCGAGATCCGTATTATTAATAGTTAGTTAGCAGTAGTAACGTTAATAATAACTTGTCTTAGTAATGTAACTGATTTTTTAACCGACTTCAATTCCATGGAAGAAGGAGGTTCTGCATTTGGTTTGGTGTTTTTTTTTTATGTATGTTCACCGATTACTCCGAGACCCGTGGTCCGATTTGAGTAATTCTTTTTTTGTTTGAAAGTATCTACATCCAAGGTGGTCCCATATTAATCTGGTGCTGTTCTGATGATGGGATCCATGAGGAATTGGGGTGTTTTCTAAAGCTACTCAAGCATTTTCTCAGGGAAACCACCAATTTGATGGAGTGGAGTAGTGGTGGATGATGATTGATTTGATGATAATGATGAAGATTTTTTTAAATGTAGGATGTTCAGCGATTACTCGGAGACCCGTGGTCCGATTTGAATAATTTTTTTTAATTTAAATAACTGAGCAACAAAATACTCATCATAAGTAAATGCCCTTACCAGGCTTAAAACCCATGAAAACCTCGAGTTTGCCCATTACCACTACTAGACTATATAGACCTTTGCATAGCCTGTATTTTGAAGCTATAACTTTCAATGTTCCCGTTGTTCAAGTTGAAAACCGACAACGTACCTTCTACTGCGTCTGAATGTGCTGATCACAAAAAGGCCAAAAATTGGAAAGCCAGTTAAGTACTGTGGCTTAGAGTCTGCACGGCAGAGCAGTCCATATTATCAACCAGTCTGCGGTTAGAAGTAAAACGGGGGTAAGTCGTCTGTAGACCTTTGTTGATGTTTGGCAGTCCGCCAGAGTCTGCCGTAATCGAGTTCCCAGTTCGGCGACCGGACGTTGACTTTAAGCAACTTCGGAAATGTCTCGTGAACTTCTGAAGCTGCAAGTCGACTGATTAATAAGTGATTAAGCTTAACGATTTATAGCGCTCGTTTAGAAAAAAAGTAATCTCAAAAAAATTATAAGGTTCTATTATTATTCAGGCGTGAATAGCAAAAATATTTTTTTACATTACTTAATCGTGTAGGTTAATAGAAAACTTAGTACATACATTTTTGGAACCGTATTAGTAAACGCTTTCGTTTTTAGTCACGTTTTAACATACGTTAAGTGGTTAAGCCATATAAAATGAAGGGTACACGGAAAGAACATGTCTAGTCACTTTGACAACATTTTGAGTTATAGCGGTTTTAAAGTTTGGAACGATCCAATTAACCATACTATTTTCGTAACTAGGTGGTTTGTATGAATTAAAAAGTGGATTTATGTTAAATATTCCAGCTGTGACAGAAGTTGTTGCTAATAGTTCATTGCAAGCTCTACATTTTGATACAAAAATCTCATTTTACGAAAAAAGGGACTAGACATGTTCTTTCCGTGTACCCTTCAAATCATATATTCGGTCTAAAAAAGTGGTCTAACAGACATAGACTTATAACATTTAATGTAATCCACTACGAGTACGTAGTAAGAGTAACGATTAGTCACTCCCTCGAGTTCCTAATTATAAATCACTGGAGCTACATCCCAAAATAACCCTAAAAGGCCGACAATATTCATAGTCAAAAAACGTCCAAAGTGATTTATAACAAGGATGTAGAGTACACAGCGGCAAAGTAAAGTCATAATTCACTGTATAGCATGTTTTCCTGACTAAAATACGGAAGATTGATGACGCGAAATCCAATATTATTTTAAAAGAATCGGAATGCAATGCGCTTTGTCGTTTAAGAAAGATTCTGTTGAAATCGAACACTGGTTAGTCTTGTTTAAATTGCTTTCAATCCGACGTCGTCAAGGGACATTTTATAAAATAATGTAAGGTACAGTCACAAACCGGGATTGTTGAGCCGCTTGCCATTGTTCGTTAATTTAGCCGTGTAATAAATGAAATGACCGATAAAACTGACAGTTGACAGCCAGTCGGTAACATTGGATCAGCATCTCATTGGCTACATATGTAAGTTTACTTATATTCTTGAATGAGTTTGATATATAGTTTTTTTTAAAGTAGTGTTTTTTTGTATTGTAATTTATTGACATTGTATTGTATTCTGGATATATATGATATAAATCAAATTAATGTTTATTTTTTTTAAAGTTATGTGGTTAAACGTGATTTTTTGTGTAGAATACCTACATAACGGATAGCATGGTTGCTATTTTAATGCCTATCATGTCGTGCGTCACTTTCGCACTTACATACTTACACAAAAACCCTATTGAATTAGGCCATCTTAACTTTATAAGGATCTTTTACTGACTGGTAATAAAACAGAATATTGTATTTAAGGGAAGATCAGACCGTTATATATTGTGGCTATGATTTTTGTTGTAATTAAATGATATTGCACGTTCGCGATATGCAAATGGGGCGGTTAATGTTTGAAACTTTATGTCGCGGGGTTATGGGTGTAATCTCTGCTAGAGGAGAACTCTAATTTTAACAAGTTAATTTTAAAGAAAATTTATGTAAAATATACTTGAAATTTACGACTAAAAAAGATACTTTTTCACGGAATTACGTAAACACACAAGGTATCTCTAAAGGTCGAAACAAATAACCCAATCCTTTTAGACGCAACTGCGCAAAAATCCGTGCAATACCTTTCAGGAAACATTATAATAAAACACGTTGACAAACAGAGCGCACCCTTAATGATCGATCAGGGTTGCCAGCCTTCCGAACTGTTTAGCCGTAGCGCCTGCTACAGTCCCGCGCCGCCCGTAGACCGCTACGCGCGTACTTCGTAGCACTTCAAACTTACAACAGTTACAAAAGTTACAAGAGACTGAATTGATAAGTGGCAGTGATAAGTGACAAACGGATCGAAACTAATCGTAAGTAAATTTTATTTTGTCACTTGTAGTAATCAGGAGATGCTTCCGCACGTGTTTGAATTATAAAGAGTTTTCGTAAGGTCGTAACGTTTTTATGATTTGTTGATTACGAAGTTTATGGTGTCTTGAGACTCTATGTAGACAAAACTATTTTTTATAGTATTTTTACGATAGTGTCTTATAATAAAGTAGTTTTGAAGTACACGTAACGTAACTACGTAAAAAGTAAACATTTAATTACATGTTTTTACAAAACTTACTTGATAAACTTCCATTTAAATAATTCAAAAATCTGTCAAAAAGAAGCAAATATTTTTTTTTATTTGTTAATAAAAACAAGCATGAAAGTCTTAACTATTGCTTCATTTCATCTTAAGATATTGGGTATACCCGTAGATAGTAAGTTACATTTTGACTACAACAACCATAACAGCTACCGTATCTAAACGCATAAGAATATAGAACGTTTAATAATTTCCGACACGAAACCCGGAATTCTGACACATGTGTTTACTTATTTAACACTTTTCCTCCCGTGGTGTCCTCGCATGCCTGTTTATTTCCCACTAGCACAGCAGGTTTGCAAATATTGAATGAGATACCTAAGCCATTCTACGGGGTTAGAAACACGTTCTATTTTCGTCATTAGTTAGGTAACGGCGTAAGTGCCTTACGATCCGCTTGAACGGGTGACGTTTATCTGATAGCCAGACTCGACAGGAGGACGGAGGGCACACACGACACATTTAGCTTTTATTTATTGGTGCCGCAATTACGGTTTTATTGTTTTAAATAAATCGCCTTAAACGGGTTAAACGCCTCAAAGGGGAGGCCTATGTTCAGCAGTGGACGTCTTATGGCTGAGATGATGATGATGATGAAACGGGTTACATGGCGCATAAATTATTCAGCTTTATGTGCCCCGTGTTGAAACTAGAAGCACTTGTCTCCGCAAATGTAAAACAACTATGCTTCAACAAGTAGATATTAATCTTGTTAAATGTTAGAGGTTGAAAATTAAAATTGTTAAGGATATGAACCAAATATATTGAAAAATAAATTGCTTTTCACAAAATCTTTATACTAACTTTTTAATACCAGGCTCAAAAGCCTGCCGTTACTTAGATTTACATTATAAATCTGAACAAGAATGTTGATTTTTTTTTTTTTTTTTTTTTTTTTTTTTTTTTTTTTTTTTTTTTTTTATATTAATTCAATTTAATAATTACTCTAAATAAAAATAATAATACTATAAATTAAAACTAGTCTACAAATAATAAATATATCCTAAATCGCTACCAATGGGTAGTGTGCCCAGAAGGCTGGCCGCATTGCCACGTTGTATGGCAATGCTTATTCGCTGAGCGAAATACTGACCAGCCTTCTGGTCACCTGTTGCGTCTACCAGGCGCGACGCTAACTCTTTGTACACTCTGCGCGCGCCCGGTCCCCATGGCCCCAGCGTTTCGACCCCAAACGCCTCAAATATATAGGCACTGCCAAGAGCAGCATATTTGCGGCGTTTGAGGTCTTCGGCTGTGGATGCAGCAGACCCGGCATTTCTGCAGGTGCTTGGAAGATGGGACGGCGCTAGGGTGTCTACACATGTAGCATCCCAGACCAGCGGCCGCCCCATCCTCCAAGGCACCAATGTCATGCCGTCAGAATGTTGATTTGAAAATATTTTTGAATAAACCTTACCAACCAGCTTCGACGGTACACTTTTAAGTTTAAGGCTAAAATGAATTGAATATAGTAGATGGTTTATAAGGGTCTAAAGTATGCCACATTACCACGAGATGGTTATTTTATATATAAATTGTTCGGGTGGTAATAGCACCCTCAACAGTAAAGAACGACTCGAATCCATTCAATTTGCCGCAGTTCTCGGAATTGGCCGCTGATAAGTTGCTCATTAAACCGGATTCCGGGAATCTTATTCAAAAGGTCAATAAGGAAGATCTCGATCCTATCTACTCGCCAAATTGTTTGTGCTAAACAAATTTCGAGAAATCTTGGGTATGATATCTTTGAGAGGTTTATTTTACAACAAAAAGAATATTATTTCATGTAAATGACCGTTATTCTTGCCATCCTTATATAAATACGGTTTTATTTATTTTACTCGTAGCTACATACACGAAAAAAATGCTTCCGGGATATTCTCAATCCAAGACATTATTATTTTCTTGAAAATATTTCCTCGTGACAAGTATTTATTTCCTTTACCAAAAATATGATTCTTCGCTTAATAAAACCACGTTTTCTTAAAATAGAAATACAAAAATGTATTGTTTCAAGAGTATATTGAGTAAATAAGAGAGATTGTACTTTAATCAAACAAGTATTAACTTAGGTAAAAGAAAACTAGAAAATCTGTAAGAATATATTCGCTTCGTTATATTTAAAACTTTAATTTATTTTCGTTAAAGGAAATAAATGCTTGTCACGAGGAAATATTTTCAAGATAATATAATAATGTCTTAGATTGAGAATATTCCGGAAGCAAGTAAAAAAAAAAATGTTAAGGCAGAGTTTGAGATTAGTCTTTAACAGAAAATAGAAGCCCTTTAATTCACTGTTGAAAGGGCCTTGCTTCGTCTGCGCGTATGCCTTCTAAATACCAGTAGGAATATCATTGTTTCTTGTACGAGAAATAAATCAATCATACATAAATAAGGAACCTAAAAAGTATTCTTTACGGTATACATCACCTAATATTTAGCGGCATACCTCATGTGTTCAACACATCATACATTGATTTACATTACATCAGTGTCATAGTATTGTCAGCCAAGAAAAGTCGTACACTGAAAAAATTAAACAGCTAGAAATACATAAGTTTTTGCTATTTACAACCGAGTGACTCGTTTCGTATGGAGCCTGCAAAGTTCGTTGCTAAAATCAAAGAAGTAAACTTGGCTATCGTATGTTTTTAAAACTATACTATTAAATTTGTTATAAAAATAAATAAGGGAATCAAGTAAGGGTTACATTTACTACGGCACTTATTTGGATTCAAATTAGTGCTGGCTTAAAATAACCAAGAACGTTTAGCAATAATTGCTTGTTTATCATTAGCAAAGCTTTATTCCGTGTTTTAAATATAGCTTGGTTGTATGCAACTAAAAATATCTTAACCGAGCCAAATGGTACTCTGCTAACACTAATTTTTTCAGTGAAGCATTTACCATCGCCCACGCTGTTAACTGCCCATCGGTGGACCTTATTTATGCCGTATGTAATAAAGTCCACCCATGTTCAGTTGATGTTTGTAATTACTATGTCAGTGCACCATATAGATCTACTGAACATTTGTGCCGTTTTGATGGTAAACAATTATAGGAAGTCTGCTATCTGAAAACTATTTAGTAAAAAACGACAATTCAAAAGGCAGTGAAATTTGTTTAATGTTACAACTACTGTTAAAAACGGAGTAATTACAATGTATATTTGTAACAGTCGTTGTTATGTACTAAACTAACGTCACTAGACCATGTTAGCTTAAAATCATATATTGTTTAATGTTTAGGTATCTTCAAGGCTTGAGAGTAGGGCAGTTACGTACCTGACAGCGGCCGACCGCATTTAAACCCAACGTCATCCAGAAGGGACCCGCTTCAAAAGTTCCGTAGCTTTGCAATACACGGGAGCGTCAGCAACGGCCGTATATTTAGGAAGTAAATATGTCGTGCGCCGTGATGTTGGTCGGAGAGCAGCGCGCTGTTGTTGCAAGCCTGCCTAGAGGATAAACAAACGAACCGGGCACATGGTTATACGACCGGCGACCCTCAGATTTTAGTTATCGATTCGCCCAGTCATTTTGGAGATGAATTCCAAAAGATAATATTTCCCATTGGAGAAAATGCAATGAATAAAATTATTTAAAAAAAACGCTTGGGCTAGGTTTGTACTACTTACGTATTATCTCGCATAACTGGTCTTAACTGAACTTTAAGAAGGTATCTACGCATAGCACTAATGAAGCGATGTCTGACTAATACTACATTTAAATTATTTCTGCAAATTATGCACACAATAAAAACATCATATCAGCCTCTAAAAACATAAAATGTCCACAACAAGATTCAAACGAATGTTCACAGGAATCTGCTTACGTGGCTACAGAATTTACTGACTATTCCGGAGGAATTCCGAAGTCGGAAGCGAGACAAATGGCAATCATTTACAATAGAAAATAGCTACATTTGTTGTGTAGAAGCTACTGAAAATCCCACGAGACTTCAGGGGTTTACAATTTAAAGAAGTATGTCACAAGGACATCAATTTTCATTATTATTTATATTTATATTCAAAGTATTTTTATCAATGTAATAAGTACTCTTCAATATTGATGGAAAACTCGAACTTACAATTATAAACGAAGTTAGGTGCTTCGTCATCCAAATTTAATAATATGTAAATTTAAGGTAAGTTTCAAATAATTTAAGAACATGACCTCTCACTCTAATGATATCCAATTGTCTCAAAAATCATGTACAACGCAGTCAAAGGCCTTGAACATGTCTCAAAGCATAGATACACAACGTAGCTTATAATTTACCCCCTCCCTATGTTTAAAGGTATATTTAAACATTTTAAAAATTGCCTAAGCGTTGATTTTTGTTTTTGAAATGAGTGAAATGACTAGCACGTGAAATGAGCAATACGCCAAATGACCAATGCGTAAAACCTGTGTATAGATTTGACAAATAACAATATTGTTGAACAAATTAAAATAGAAAGAGCGATTTATGTCCCGCTGCTATGCCACTTTTGATCATGGTATATGACTGTGAACGTAGACGAATCATATGTGTTAAATATAACAATACAAATCCCTGAAACTGTTCCAAAAGATAATTTAGGAAATATGAAACTCCTTCGGATACAATTAATCTAAAATCGGCTGTTAATTGGTGACAGCAGTGCAGAATGTATAGGATAGTTGCCATTTTATCGCCTACGACGTCATGTTTCTTTCATATTTACAAACTCGTTAAAACGTGATAAGCTGATAAATATGCTGACAGACGATAAAAACCTGACCTTCTTAGACTGTTCTGTAAAGAAGTAAAACAATTGTGTAAATGACAGATCAGTGTGTAAATTAAAGCTGAAAGCACAGCTTCCGTTCACTTTCATCATTAACATAAACATAGGAAGAAAGCGTTTACGCTAAAAGCTGTTAACTGACTTTAAACTTTACCGTTTTCCCTTAAAATTCTGGGAGCGAGGATACTTAATTGGGTTTTGTCATTTATTTTCCGTCCCCGACCGCCTATTCCATAAAAAAGCCTGCGAATTTAGTCTTTCTGTTTAATGATTTATTTAACGCTGTCTCGATATTGGCTATTTTGGAAGCGTTCTCGTCAAATTGGATCCTCGAGAACCGAGGGCTTATTAATTGTCTGTAATAATTGCTTTGGTCCTTTTGCCAAAACAAAAGGCTCACCACTTTGACCAAGACGTTAAATATACTTACCTTATTAGTTATTGCGATTTTTTTATATCCTGAGAAATAAATGATAGATGCTAGTGTTACACGACTCTTTTTATGACTTAAGTGCATGTTTAAATCATATTTACTCAATTATTATAGGAACTAAATTTTTCTTCTGTTCTATACTTAATACATTTATGCATAAAGTGATTAACGCTCGCTCGAAATGTATCAATTATCTTTAAATATAATAATATTAGATAATTTATCTTTAAATATACTAAAACCACATGTTGTTTTTAGCTACAAAATAACTTTATAAAGAAATGTAATATCTTTAACATAGTTCTAAAATCATTTGCAGTAAATTTAGCTGAAACCCACTCTGAGCACATTTTTCATTTTCATTCGCGCCAAAAACGCTGACATGATAAATATCACAAGGCATATCGCCAGGTGTCTGGACTAATTCCTGTATTACGAATTCAGATGGCGTGCCGTCACATCGTGAAGGGCTGTTCTTGCCATGTTCGTAAGAACCTTGTTAGTCACAGGCGCCATATCACGCAATGCCGTGAAGTAAGTACTCGAAACATATAATTTATTGAATGGCTGCCTTTGGACGACCCTGAAGTTGAATGTTGTGTTACTTTTATGTGTAGTATGGGTGTAATTTATTTATGCCCTTACGACCAGAGTGCCTTAGTTTTATGAGAACGTTTTCAGAATAAAAAATAAGAACGAGTAGACGCAAAGATTAAGTTTAAATTAAGTCTACGTCATAGTCATTTTATAATGTATGGAAATCGTACGTTTAAAAATATAGACTTGAGTATTAGCTCTGGTTAATACCATTTAAAGCTCCATGCTTTACATTATTCCTTCTTGTCTTGATACTGAGTCTTATCTTTAAAAATTGTGATATATTTTCAGTTTACTCGTACACCTTGTCAGCGTATTTATATATTACACTAAACCTAAATAATATGATATTTTCCTTTTTTCTCTAGACACCCTTAGATAGGTATTTACAATAAAATGAAAATCTTGTAGAGCCATATCTTCGGTAGCAATTATTTTAGACCAGTTTATTAACGTTTTGGATTCTCAATTATTCACTCGGAATCGGAAAATCTTTGATAATCCGTGGTATTTGTTGTGTTATACATCAAAACAAAAAAATATACCAATAAAATTGTGTTTCAAGCACTGACGTAACAGGCCAGTAAAAATGACAGAATGCGGTGTTAGAATACAGTTACATTTTTTTTCCGTGATAAGTACCAGGTAATAAATTTATTTGGAAATCACCCATAACTGGGAAACAAATATACCTTTACAGGGATTCAGACACCCTTCAACTTCCGCCATTCTATCCTTATAATTTTACAGTTTCAATAAATATATGCCACTTGGATGCGATAGTTCGGAGCTAAATGCGTGCTGTTTAGTAAGTGCAATCGGCTAGTTGCTGATCCGAGTTGTTTCCAACCAAGTTGCCGCAACGTTGTCTTTATCTCCGTAGCCTCGACGCCGTCGACTGCATAAAACTTTTAATTGGCGGGGCTGAATCTCAGGGCACTTTTAACCTTTGACAACATAAAGTACACATACGAGTATATGTATAAATAAGTGTTTTCTAAGTATGTTTCGCTGGTTAATTTTAATGAGTTGTGAGAGAGAGTGAAACTTGTACTACCTAATTAAATTTTAGGAATATGTGGCGAAACTAGTTTCATAAGTGTATTAATTTTAGTAAATTAGTAAATTTAACAGGTTACTTTGAAAAACCTTCTTTAATGTATTTATTCAAGGAGATATCGTACTTACCTACTTTAAAAATATAAACGAGAATGATTTTCATCGCATTGCTGTATTGTTGTGGTGAAATTATTACGTTTACGATTAAAGAGAATAGGTATCTATTATAAAACATATTATTTTATCCAATACTGCGTGAGGGCTGGTAAGTCTAAACTCGAATTGACCTTTAAGAGTCGTAAGGAATGACCTCATCGAAAATGGATACACTTTTATGCTCTAATGTTTTTCGGAACAATTAAACTATTACAAGTTACAATACTCTGTAGATGTATGATCTTATCTAAATGTATTCAAGACGAGAGAGAGTAGGCTATCACTGAACTAAACCAGCAAGCCACATCTCCTTAAGAAATTAGAGTAAGTTTGTTTACTGTCAAAACAAAATACACTTACTGTCAAGTGCTACAACATTGCCTATGATGATCAACTTTGCCTTGCTTGAAAAACATGGTGTTCTTCACCAAACTACTATTTATATATTATTCATGAGATCGGAAAAAAGAGGCCATTAACTATGAGACATTAAATATATTTCAAACCAGGCAAAGTTGAGCATCGTAGGCAAAGTTGTATCAGGTGACGGTACCTTTCAAACAGCGTTTTCAGTGCTGTAGTAAATAAACTATCTTAAGTAAAATGCACCACCAAGGGCAGTAACTTGTCTCTTTTCGATTTATTTAAGACCGTGAAGGTTCAGCAGAATCAAAATTTTATTTCCTCTATTGTTCCGTGGAAAAATATATACTGTTCACTTAAATATAGAGGACACTGTAGCTTAGAATGTATCATGTGTACATGCTTTCGTAAAATTAAATTGCCTCTTTCTTTTGCATGAAATCACACCAATGTTTCATTCGTCACAATATGCTGCTACTTAATATACTGTGTACTCGTGTAATACAAAGTGATTCGTTGGAACATATAAATACGAAACCACTTAGCGAAATCGCTTATCGATAGTGCGTCACACTAACATTTCAGGAACATTGGCCGCGGCCGCAGGACGAATGGATCGCCCCTGGAGTGCTTGCGTTCGGGCCACTTAGGATTAAGGAAATTGGGGAATTAGGGACTTTGGCCTTCGTATATAAGCCCTGGGGAAAGCCTAATTGATTGAATACCCACATCTTATACCGTGTATTTGGCTGGACTAGATATTCACTGAGGTTATTAGGTACCCATAGAAATTGATGTGGCCGGATTTTCTTTATCTTTATTAGTTCGAATTCCTACCGTTATTTATATTTTATAACTTTGCTATTTTATATGGACCTAAGCTTTCGTGTATTTATTTATTTGTTTGTTACAAATAGGTTTAATTTACAGTTCACATCGACAACCTCTAAACTGAAAATAGATGACAGAATCAAAATCCTTAAAACTCTTAAAACTAATTCAACTCTTAAAATTAATGCTAGTTAAATTGTTTTTCAGTTTAAAATAAATATATTATGTTTACTTCATCTACCTATTTGAACGGCATACTAACTTGGAAAAAATGGCCATGTGCGCGTTGGACCACGCATAATGAAGGGTTCCATGACATCAATGGGATAAGAAACGAATAAATACCAAAAGGTCGTAACTGCTCACAAGGGAAGTATTTTTAGATAACATAAAAACGGCTTACCCGATAAAATTCAATCCAATTTTCGTTGATAGAATATACGATTTCAAAAATTAAAGAGGTCGTACCCAAATTTCAATATTTTCAAAGCGCTTATTTTCGAACATGTTGTCTAAATCAAAAAACGCCTATTCTTTTGAGTTATTTTTAAAGCCCTATCGACTGATGTGCAACACGTTGTTTGCGAAAAATTTTTTGACATTTAGTTACGTACCTACATGTATGGAGTGTCGCCCCTAAAAGCATCTTTTTGCATTTTTTCCAGCAATATAACTACAAAAGTAATGTAAGTAGCGGGTTACACATCGCCTCGTTTGTATTAACTCTTCCAAATTTGGCCTGGCACCGACTTCAAACATATCAGTTGGTAACGCATATAAATAATATAATGATTCATTTTATCCCTTTTGAAGTCGGTTTATCTTTTTTTGTAAAAAGTTTTTATTTTCCATTTTTAGTGGTTATACTAGTTCATAATACACCCATTCAATCTAAGGAAAGTTCCATTTATCATATGTGGACTTGATCATTAGATCCACTCCATCAAATTGGTGGTTTTCGAGAGGAAATGCTTGAGTTGCTTAAGAAAACACCCAAATCACCATACGTGTGCCTTTAAAAATTGAGGGGTTCCCTCGATTCCTCATGGATCCCATCATCAGAATAGCACCAGTTTATATGGGACCACCTTGGATGTAGATCCTTTCAAACAAAAAAAGAATTACTCAAATCGGACCACGGGTCTCGGAGTAATCGGTGAACATACATAAAAAAAAACACCAAACCGAATGCAGAACCTCCTTCCATGGAATTGAAGTCGGTTAAAAATAAAAAATACATTGCTCCCTGCATATTTCAGTCCGTTGCTTGTATAGAAATGAACTGAATGGATCGATTGTATGCGTGTAATTGTTCCTTTTATTGGATTATTTTACAGTGTGTTTGTTAATAATTATGGTACTTGGTGTCATACGTCATACATATTTTGTCATACTTATGTTTACCGTCCGGTTTACCTACACTTCATAAATGTAATATAAAAGATAAAATCTAGATCTATCAATCTAAATTGATTTCTTCGTATTTATTAGTAACCCCCGATACGAGTCTCACCATTTCATCCAGTGCTCCTCCGGAGTAGCCGAGTCCACTGTTTACTAGAAGTTTAGAAATTCTGTCGCGTGTATATTCGGCTATATGACTCGCTCTATTCATTATACCTACTGTGGCGAAGTTTTTACTACATCGCTCAATCGCGTACCTAGTCATCAAATAATAATACCAGCTTAAAGAGATTTCAAAGAGGTTAGTGGATTCCACCGGTGACCGTAGAGCTGGCAGCTTCCTGGCTCAACGTATTGGCATTGCCATACAGAGAGGGAATGCTGCCAGCATCTACGGCACCATGCCGCGGAGGGACTGGTTATTTTAGTATAATATATTTAATTAAGATTAGTTTTTATTTATACTTAAGTTTATTGTTTACTGTTATATTAATATATTCAAATACGAGCTCGAACTCATGAATAAAACAATCGTCAATATCACTAATTTGCCATTGAATGTATGGTATCACCTGCCACGTATACGGTACATTTCAGTGTTTATAGTTTTATTGCATTTTTAAGGCACTCTGTATCTTTAATCGCTTTTTATAAATAATTAGTATTATATACAGTGTCAACTAATGAGTTCAAGCGGTACATGCACATTTATCAGTGTAAATGGGTATCCATTATACTAATTCATTAATTTATCCATATCAAAACTGGTACCTAAACTTATTTAAAAGTAATTTACACCAATTAAAAGTACTCAAATAAATTGTTAGTGATATTTATTTGCTGATTACAAGTTGATTAAGTAAGTTAATTTTAGGTAGTATTTACATACTTTATTTAAGTTTTTTTTCATGTACCTATTTTGTACCAATAAATCTCAAGTAAGTATTTTCATTCACAGTTAATTAAGTTACTATGCTGCAGTTGCAAGAATACAATGTACAACGTTTACGCCGTGCGTGGGATTATTTACATTCGTATAATAAATGATGACTTACTATTTTATAAAATATAATACAAAAAAACCCACTAGAAGCGTATCGGTTGAGCACTTTTTTGCAATAACTATTGTCCACAGGTAGTGACCGATTTGATTCACGGCCCCATTCATCATTCAGAACTATTTTCCAGTTCATTTCCCAGCAGAGCCTTCTCGTTTTTTGCCCGTTCACACTATTTTCGTTTAGAAATCGGATAAGGGTTTCTTTGTTAAAGTTTCGGGTTCACGTTTCGTAACTATCGCTATCTATCGCATGCGGTATCTGGAACCACTTGAATGGAACATTTTTTGGTTAGTAATAATATCGTCGTCATATTGAAGTGAGGTTCAGCTACTTCAGTTGGTATAAGTACTCTAAAATACCTATGAAATTGTATATTACTGCATTGCTAGTAAAATTACTAATTAATTAATTTTATAATCCTTTGCTTTGTCATATTGTATTTTGTGCTTTTGGCCAATTCTAATTTTTTTTTTACAATTTTTTCGGAACTCCGCATCACTTTTATGAACATGTGCCATGGGGATTATCTTTGTATCACGTAACGTAGCAGATCTTACGGTCCCCGCCCGTGACAAAACTTATTTTATTAATTAAGAATTTAGAATAAGCCTAAAGATAATTCAGAATTGAGTAATGTTCAATACCATTTTATTTTATGTCAGCAATTAAGTAATGTGGCGCCGTAAAAGTAGCAATAAAGTTTATGCTCCTCCTTTACGCCTTGAACCACACCTCAATCACCTAGTTAATTTGGATTAGCTATGAACAAGATATTTAATTACAAATACAGTAGCAATATATAAAGTGCTAATATATTAGGTACCTAACTTTAAGAGATGTTTAACTTAAATCAAAACTTCTAAGTAGATGTTTAGTTTAGTAGTTTCCCGAAATATCGGAAATTCAGGAACAGCAACTAAAGATCCATTTATTTATTAAAAAAGCAGTTATGCTTCTAATAAACGACATTTCAAAACTTTAGACATAAAATTTGAATAGAAAACCGTTTTAAAATCTTTCAGGATTTCCTTTAAGGAAGTGCCGAGTTTCTTTGTTTAAACTAATAATAAGCATAAATTCTGACCCCTAAGGTCAATAATTTCCTATATGCTTTCCAAAAAATGAACAGAGATTTTGCTTTAAAGAAATATAAGTGCCATTTTATTTTAGCAGTCCGCTGTAGTTAAATATTTTCGTCAGCAAAAGTACTGATGAGTAAGTAACGAAGCGTTTTCATCTCAGATTAGGGCCTTTGCGGAGCTGAAAAGGCTGATTATGTTAATTTTATGAAGCCCGTATACTAATTTATCATGTTGTTACTCAGCAGCGTCAGTGACCTAGTTAACACATCACGGGATTCAAGATTTCTCTGGAGATTTGGTTTTCTTTAGATAAAATTCTGAGCGGTATTTATTTTGAATTGAATACATGACTTGAATTTAATCGCGTTTTAGAACCGGGCACACGAATAAATTAAGCTGACCAAGTGCTAGTCGGACTCGCGCCCCGAAGGTTCCGTAAAGCACACAATTTTAACAAGTTTTTTTTTCTTGAGTCCGACTCACGCCTGGGGGGTCAATTTTTGAGATTCGAGCGCCTGCTGGTTGCACATATTTTATATTATGTGTAGGTATGCATGTATTAATATAGCAGCTACTTGCCAAAATAAGCGTTTAGCCCTTACCGTCTTGGCAAAGACAAATTGTGGTACGTGCGGTTGCTTCAGAATTCTGTCTCTACCCTCACTGGCCGGCTGGTTTGAATACCGATGTCTCATTAGTCGACTGTGTTTTACTTTGATGCATTTTTGTTTTTCGTAACCTTAGACGAAATTTTATGATTTTTATAATAAATTAAGTAATCTTTTCCAGGGGGGGCAATTTTTGAGATTCAAGCTCCTGAATTCAAGAAAATTAAACTCCAAAATAATCGCACACGAAAGTTTGTCGCTATTATTTTCACATTAAATTAATAGTTTTAATAATCAATATTAAAAATTCCTATCGCTGTTATTGTTAAAACACCATTTCATCATTTTACACGGAGTTCTAAATGTAATAATCGAGCGCTCGAACCTCAAAAATCACCCCCAGGTCTTAAAATGCACCAATGTTTCACATTGTTTTTTTTTCAATAAACATATTATATTTTGTGAAATAAGTTGTTTATTAGCATCCAATTTAGTTCATTGTTGGTGGTGTTCATTGTAAAATATGCAGAGTTGTGTAACCGTTTCAAATTTTCTATGCTGTGGTGCGTAGTCCCAAGGGTACCAAAAATATTGAAATAGTCGTATCTGTCCGGAAAGAATAGTGTCGTAGAATGTATGAGCTCCCATATAAACCACGACACTTTTCTTTTCGGACAAACTCTATCCAGATAGATTACCTACCTATATTATTTCTTAATTATACGAAATCATTAGGTATCATTTTTATTAAATTATGTAAAACTGTTTAGAGATAAATATTATCCTATAGTACCTATATTTGTAACTTGAATCTCATTAAAACTGCTCTCAAACTAAATTCATTGTTTTGTTTGCAGCCGCCGACTTCATTATTTAGTTTTATTGCAATGAGCGTGGTCCTATTTTTGATTCATGCGCAGAAAAATTATAATTTCATGACATAAATTATTTAGTTTGTATAACTTTGCTATTTACGCAAGCTTATTTTGCGACTCAGGTACCTGCGTGGAATAAAACCCTATTTTGTAATACGGTTATTCCTTATACCTCTTATAGTCGACATACTAGTTTGCTTTGATCTTAAGCTGTAGTTTGCGGGTGACGCCACGCCAGGTGCAACGCACAGCGTCACATTTTGTAGAAATTGTAGGTGATCGGGCCGCCGATGTTAATAAAAACACGTAAAACTTTTATGGACAGTTTAAATTACACCACATACAGGGTGTAACAAAAATACTGGTGATCCGTTTAAGGGCATAATTGGTATCGTATTGCGATTAGGAAAAAGTAGGAGAAAAATTTTTGGACGTGAAAAAAATTTTTTTTTGTATGGGGCGAGTCGTCCCAGCTGGCCAACCCTCCATACAAAATTTTTTTCGCGAGAAAATTATGTTTTCTCAGTTTTTCACAATAAGAATGCGATACCAATTATGCCCTTAAAAGGATCACCAGTATTAAGGGGCTACTTTGAAAAATTATAGGTTTTTTCAAACGCTCTATTGACTAGACGGGAAAAGGGACTGATTTCATTTTCGAATATATATTATTAGACTATATACTCTTGTTTTTGGCACAAGCCGAAACACGATTGCTGAAAGTTGCCTCGATAGAAAAAAAATCTGAAGTTGGGTCCTTTTTACCCTTATTTTTCTTAGCTTACGTAAACTATAAGAGATTAAGCGATATAACCCAGCAAAAAATATGGTATTCTGGTTTATCTAAAAAGTCACAGAAGCAAAATTAGACACAACTTTATAGATTCGCTTATTTATCGTTGTTGGGTCAAAAAGTCTGATCCTTAAGAGCGCTGCATCTCTTTCTTTCGTACACGGGAGCCATAAACGTGTCTCTAACGGATGGGCGTGGCTTTTCCGAATCGCGGAATGGCCTTAAATGTACATTCGTTGCTGTACCACAAGAATATTCTATCTAGAAAAACAAAAGACGCGCGCTGACAGCGGCATCCGTACCGGCCAGTCTGCCAGCCCGCGTGCAGCATCTTTGATTATTAAACCATGCGACACGCGCTCTCATTTCTATCGGAAAAAGTCTGCCGTTTTTTGCGGGGGAGGGGAACGTCAAATGTATGCGAAACGTCAAAATAACAACGTCAAATAAACGTCAGTCCATACACAATTAGTATGACTACTGGTCATACATTTTCGGCAGACCCCACGCCTGTCAATGGCCACTTCGCTTGGTTTAAAGCTCTAAGTGCAGCATGGACCCGGTAGTTCCACCATCTACAGAAATGATGCTACGAGTATCTATTTACTAGGAAATGCAATGGCTCTTATTTTGTATGAAAAATAACCAATCAAGCGCTTGAAAAGTGATTTTCTCATACAAAATAAAAACCGGTTGCATTCCCAAGTATTCCTTACAAGAAAGACGCTGTGCGCTGTGTCCATCTTCAACTGGAGACCCTGGATTCAGAACGTTCGTATGAAGACTCTGCGACTTCATCATTTATTTGCTAGTTACTAACGTAGTGCTACCAAAAAGTGTTATCGAGTAAGGAAAATAAATAGGACTCTTGTCGCAGATATGTATAATTAAATATTACACCTACATTGTTATGTATTATGCTCTCTTCGATGCTACCTGAGACAATTTATATTCGTCTTGCTCAACAAAAAAGCTGTTTCATCACAAAGTTCTAGATTTTTTAATTAAGTTTGCCCTAGTTTAGTCTTTTTATATGAAAGTCCATAATATTTACATACTTTCTTAATATTAAGTACGCCGACAAAGTTTTAAAACAAAATCTGAAAAAATATTATTTTTTAGGGTACCTCTCACTCCTACACATAAAGTGGGGGTAAATTCTTTTTTTTTTACTCCACCCCTAATAGGTGGGGTGTCATTGGATGGGTCTTTTAATAAAAATATGACTTTTTCTAAATAATTTTTGGTCAAAACTAATACTTTCGTAAATAATAGCTCCGAACATTAAAAAAGGTGATTATCGTATTGACTCACCCGTTATCTTGGAGAGTTGATTTATCTGCTTTATTACTGCAATATCTCGTTATCTGCATACGTGTTGCCTAACACAATATACAACCTCAAGAAGGCTGACGTGCCTTGGTTAGGCTCTATAGGGTAATTTATTTGTTTGTCATTTGGAAATCACTTGTTTTATAGAAGAAGCCAATCTAGCTAATAGCTATACGCGTACAACGTCCAACAGATACCCTACATGCAATTGCAGACTAAATAATAGTACTATAGTCTGTATCTTTAGGTATTTAAATAAAAGTAAATAAACAATTTGTACATTCTCGGGTAGTTATAACATTTATTGGTTAACCAACCAAAAAGAGTATTACATAACCAAATACAAAAGCGCCTAGATCTGTCACTGAACGAACGACCTGACTTTAACCTACATTATTTGATCATGTAATGTTTTCATCTACCCTCAAGTGGCTTAAGGAGCCATTGGAGGGTAGATTTTGTTTACTTTTATTTAAATACCTAAAAATACAGACTATAGTAGAAAACTAAAACTAAAACCTCTACCGTATCGGGCCTAATTTAAACATGGCCATCTCCCTCTATTGCATTATATCTTTATATTTCTGTATGAATCTAAAATCACACTTTTAGCGGCCCTTGCTACAACGCAGTCTTATAGATACCTACCTGCCATAGATCTGTAGATACCTGCTAGATACACAGGTTGGTAGTAAAAGCTGCAACCTTACCAGTTTATGGTTATGATTTACTCATTTTCATTTAGTCAGAATCCTAATAAACGCCCGTTAGGCCAGGAGATTACTCGTTTAATTTAGGTCCGGTAATTTCGGCAAGTAATTAACTTAGAGGGAAAATATTCATTATGAGAGCAGCGTACGAGTACGTACATGAGTTATAGGCACATTGTTGGTCCAGCCGCATGCTGAGTAATGTGAAAAATTTAGAATTACGTATCGACCGTATAAAATAAGAGAGGTATGTTTATAAAATTATAGAGGTCAAATCAAAATGCCGTGACGACCTCCAGATTTGCAATGATCTGTTTTTTTTAATAGGTGTAATTTTCTGATCTCATTGCGTTATTATTTCTCCAAAACTGCATTGAATGCTATATTTAGTTCAAATTTCAATCAGAATATATTAGTCTAATCTAATTATATTAGAAAATTAAGTGTAATTTGCAACAACTAACGAGGCACGATACTTAGTGCCTGCGAGACAGACTTGTATAGAAAGAAGTGCTACAAAAATGACATACCTAATCAAAGACAATTAAGAACGGGCCCTTTTGTATAAAAACATTACAAGGTGACCTATTTTCACTCCGCCTTGATAATGTTATAATAGAAATAACAACCAGTTTATCACAATATTTACTGAAAACATACTAATGTTTTTATTATATCGAAGAGACGAAGAGAATAAATAAATGCAAAAAGATGTTTGAAGGCATTGAAAATTCCGTCAACTGAACCCATAGCTAAATTGGTAAAGCGATCGAACCCCGGCAAGGCGTATCAATGCAGGTTCAAGTCCTGCTGTGTTGATTATTTTTTCAGTGTTTTCAAAGTTTGTATTTATTTAATAACAATCATTAGACGAATAGAATTCTTGATTTATTTGTTTGTGTTTATCGTGGTTATGTACACCGCTAGAGTGATTGTCACAGAGACTATTGTCACCATGATACGGGTTCGTTTGGAGTGACAAGATAATATCGTATAACCTCTCCAAGTCTCCACACCCAAAAACGTGACGTAAATAGACGGTCAACCTTTTATATCACATCACAGTTTGTTTATTTGTTTTGCATTTGACATCTCAATACCTAACGTGATGTTATCTGTGTAAATAATGTTGTGGCAGGATAGGACTAGGTAATAAAATAACCATGGTCATTTTATATATAATATTTTTCCACGTGCTTCATATTTATTTCAAGTTAGTATTTGATTGCACCTTACTCACCCGTTTTTACTGACCTCGATTGTAAATGTACTATAATCTAAAACTAAATAGTTGGCTATATAATCAAACAAGTTGTGCCTTAGAATTTCGACGTAGTTAATCGTGTAGGTATAGGCAAACAAAAGTTTGTTTACTTCTTTAAGATTCAATTAAAAATTTGAACCTGTTAGAATATTGACGACACGATTTACCTCCAAATAAACCCCTATTTTTGTGACTACGAGTAGTTACGCTTCTGACAAAGGCTAACAAACGAAAGGCTTTTTCTTTGATATTTTGCTTCAGTGAATCTCAACATTTTCAATCCTTTTGTGTTCAAGATTTAATTTTCCACAAAGAGATTACCTATCTATAAAATAGTTCTTTGAAGTCACAGCTTCTTGAGAAACATAACCGCAAAAAATGGCATCATTCTTCGTTCTCTAAACCTTGTACTCCATTGTAGGTAGAGTCAGCAGCAAAAGTAACTAAGCAGGTAGGGTGTTCAAATTGAGCTGGACTCGAGTTTATTATTAAGAGAATAAGAGCGTGTGTACTTTATTTTGAACACCCTACCCGCTTAGCTACTTCTGCTGCTGACTGTACAGCTTCGTTAGTGATATGAGTTGTAATTTTATTTATACCTAACATCTGTTTGTAGTTTTCAATGGTACCTATGTTTAAGTTAAAGTCCTAAATCGTTGAAAAACTGACGAAATATACAATTATCTGTCAATATTACTACACTTAGTTATTATGTGTGTATGTATATAAACTGCAAAATACCTAAAACGTCTAAAATACCTGTGTAAACTACTAAACATTGCGCACATATACCTACTTTTATTTTTATATGGCTCATAGGTACGTAACCAATATAAATACTCGAGGATAATGAGAATGGGTCAATTCGTGTAGAAATCTTCATACAAGGTGACCCCACTGACTAATGACATTGTCCTTGAGTGTAGAATACCTCAATATCTAATCCAATTCCTATTTTCTTAAGGTTAGGTTAACAGTGTTAACACTGTAATAAGAAGCCGCGTTTAATCGCGGATAATCGCGGATTTCCATCATGCTTGTATAAGGTAAACAACCACTGACCTTTGAGGTAACAAATTTCATAATACTTACCTACTTTATTCGTATGGTTGGGTTAGATTTTATAACTAAGTAATACAAAGTGTAACAAAAATACTGGTGATCCTTTTAAGGGTATAATTGATTGGGTACAAATATAAGAAAGTAAGAAAAAAAACGCCCGCGAAAAGAAATTTTGGTTTTGTATGGAGGGTTGGTCAGCTGTGACGACGAGCTCCATACAAACAATAAAATAAAAATAGGGTCCAAAATTTTTCTCTCCTCTTTTTTCTTACTAGGAATTCGATACCAAATGCCCTTAAACGGATCACCAGTATTTTTGTTTCCCCGGTATATTTATTTTTATTTGTTATTTGTAGAAGAGAAGTTTGTTGAGAACCATAGATAACAGGAGAGGGAAGATGCTTGGACACCTGTTACGGCACGATGAGTTTATAAGAAACATCATAGAAGGTAGAGTTGAAGCAGAAAGGAAGCCAGGAAAACCAAGGAGAGCATACATGGATCAAGTAAAGGGAAAAATCAAGGCAAATGACAGACAGGCATGGAAATTGCTCCACCAACAAGAGCTAGCTCTTAAATATATGATGATGATGATGTATACTTATTATTTGTCATTATACCTTCAATGGGATCTGTTAAAGTTACACCATAATTAACAAAAAAAACAGCTAAAGTACTATAACTCCAATGCATTAACTACGCAATACAGCTAGCGCCTATACTAGTACATACCTAGGCCTATATATTCCGATGCAATTTTAATACAACTTCAATATTGGTTGATTATTTGTTGTGTGTTGGAGTTATGTTTGACATAGATTGTGTTTTTGTTTTGTTTAATGTATTTTAAAATTAGAATATGGCACACACTGATGTAGATTTTTCGCTGAATTTGAATTAAATGCTAATTATTTTTCTACCGTATAGCGTATTATTTCATGGGCCTTGCAACATTGAAGCCGGTGCTGACTGCCGAGTAAAGTGGTCCAATTTTTTGTGTCAGTTAGATAGGTCAGCCCGGTTGTACTCCGAGACGGGTGACAGCTGATTTAGGTGAACGCATGTTACAGGATATTGTTAGTAGGTATGTAAAGACTGTGCACGTTGAAATCCGGCCGCGCATGGTGTGATACATCTTTTTATTGAATGTGCATATTCAACCAACACTTCTAATTAATAATTTGGGGTTATCAAGCTACATAATAAAGTTTAAAACATAATATAAACGTTACGTTGTCTATGAGTTTGATCACTATATATTCCACAGTGCCTATATTTTTTGTCCACAGTGTTCTGACAGTGTTTACCAAATTTTCCTGTTAAAAATAGTTTTTTATTATAAATAAGATGAATCAAATGATACCTTATTAAATTCTCTTTTCACCATAGCTAACATTTTTCTAAGTGTATTAGATTGAAATAGTTCGGAGGTGTTCTAACTTTGGTGAGTTTGACTTTTTGACAAAAAAATGGCTGCCATATAAAAATTACTTTCAGTGCTCGGAGTAGAAAGTTTTCCTGACTACCTCAAGTAGAATAGAGTTTCAAAACATTTTTTTTTTGTAAGATGACATTCTATTGACCATAAAACCGGTTGTGAAAATATAAATACAATTGTGGTATTGTAGCAGGAAGCGAGTGAAGATTATCAAAAAACGCTGGACAAAACATTAAAGATATGATGAAATACCTTCAGTAAAAACTGAGACAAGCCCATACAATTTTAATATGATTCTATTTTTATTATATACTACTATGATTAGAGATTATTTATAAAAAAGAACTGCTTGAAAATGTGTATCCGAAAGGGAGATGTACCATGCCAAGCGTGGCCGGATTTCAACGTGCACAGTCTTTACAATCGACGTCAAAGATGTGTTACTTCTAAACCTTATTACCATGGACAAGGTACAGTCAAGGTCTTCTATTATGGATACAATTTATTTGGACAATCTTATATTATTGTTACGGATTGATTGATTTTTAAAGGGGGTAAAATTTTTACTTTAACTAGAAGTAACACAGGAATATACTTTGGACAACAAGTAAGATAATGTTGGATATATGAGTAGGTAAAGTCTGTGCGGAAAGAGAAGTGATATGGAGATCCTCTTGGATGTACATATATAGATAGTCTACTTCCTGGGTAGTCGGATGTCAACATTGGTGTTGTGTTGGTAAAAAAAATGGAAGGAGACTCATAATGGTTGACCTACCCTTAAAGCTACCCTGTAATTTAATACCTAATTAAATCACGAATTTTCTAATGGTTCAACTTCTATACTCTTTGATGAAATACCGAAAATACAGTTTATTTCGGTACGATCCACTCATTAATGTCATTTTCCGCGCCGGAGTCGCCATTACTCTTTGCTAAAAGTTTACGACTTGAATGAAAATTAATATTGTTTCACGAAAAAAAGAATCTCCTTAAGATTTAATTTCAAAGTTTGACATTCATATTCCATCTCGAGTTTGGAAGAAGCGTAATAAATACTTCTACTTATCTTAAATTAGCTTCAAGGAGCAAATTGCTTTTAACTTTAGAATGAGAGGGTTAGCTCGAGTATTAGGTACGAGTACCCCGCTCGGTCAGAATTTATTGGCTAAATACGAAGTGAGTGTTTTAAAACTAAAACCACTCTTCATGTTTTGGTAATCATTTAGGTAATAGCCAAATTAGGAGCAAGCTATGAGCTGTCTCATACAAACGCTTATGTTGTTTATGAAAGAGAAATAAACTCACTTACCAAAAGTCAGAAAATTTGCCTTTGTACGTGACAACCAATAAACAATTTCGTAGAATGCCCCGTTGCTTGTACACAATCATTGTATTATATTTAAATACATAAATAATAAATTTTAAACACAAATATATCCCCGACATAATTCTGACACACAACAAATACACAGCAATATTGAAGTTGTATTGAAATTGCATCGGAATAATTTTCAAGCAAATTCTGATATTTCTGTTATTGAACGTTTAGGTGTTAGCTGCATTGCGTAGTTAAGAGGATGATAAGAGCTAAATTCCCTCCCTATCTTTTTCAGCGCGAGTGAAACACTGCGCTACGATTAGTATGGGAGCTCGTTGCAAATTTTGCAAAATGATGAATTAAAAAAAACTATGCTTTAATTGAGAAATTTAAGGCAACGAAGTTTTTGGTATTAGTGTGGTGGAATGTTGTCCTTAATTACAGACATACAAGCCAAGAAATTAAAGACGTGCAATTGTTTTAAGCTAATTTTAGATGTAATTTTGGAATTATTTTCTATCGAGCCGATTTCGTCCAATCGTGTATTGGAATTAACCAAGTTCTTTTAAATATAATGAATATTAATGTATATTTTTTTTACTTTTCCAAAACAAGTAGTTATAGCTATATGACTGTTTAAGTAAAGTCAATTTGAAGGTCATCGGGTCTTGTCAGCCTCTTAATGCATTGGAGTTGTATTGAAGTGGGTGATATCAGTCATTATTTTGACAAAAATGGAACTTAATCGCGTACACTTACTTTTATTATTTTCCTGACGTTTCGAGAGTGTCGTAACGCTCGTGGTCGCAGGCAAGCTGCCTGGTGTCTGCCCCGTCTCCTTTTTTAAAATAATATGTAAATGTGTTTTAAAGTTAGAATACGGCCCCAGGTTGGCCATTTTTACAGGACAATAATAACTGTCGGTGCAAAGAAACCTGATAATACAAAATGATGAACCATAAAACATTTTCCAGCTTCTCATCTGAACAGACTACGAGTAAGCCGAAATCATTCACGTAACAACCGAACCGTACCACCACGTAATAACGCAGCTGGGTGAGATGGAATTGATGCTGTAAGTTCGTTACGACACAGACACGGCAGAAATATATAATGTTCACACTACAAGTAATATTGGAATCAATTTTATATATAAATATATATATTTTTAAGTACCCATCCAAATTACTTGCTTTCATATTGAATAGAAATGGCATGTTCACTGATATAAACAGAGTAGGTACGGCCAAGGGCTTTAATTGTTGAGGGTTCACTTTACATTGGACATTTCATAGAGTAAGTATTAAACAAAAGAAGATGGCTTGAACCGTAAATGGCTCAACAATTAAAGTCCGTGAGTGTACATTCATGAAAAAGTCGATAACGAGAAGCAAATATTATTACTTCTTGGTAACCGGATATTTTAGCCTAATTTGACCCTGCTGTATCCGATTTGGTCGACTGTCACCTCGAAATATTGACCGGAAATGAGTCAGTCAAAATGGGAAAAGTGTTGGATCGACACTTTTGGACAATGGTAATTATAATATCTTAATATATTAATTTCGTAGCAGTAGCCTGTAAAAACCAACCAACCCCTCTGTCATCCCTACTCTCCCCATTCATGGATCATGACCCAACTGTCTCGACATCCCTTTTCCCCCCATATTACAGTACTTAAGTTAACGTTGGATTCGAAAATGCCCTAACGTAATGCCTTAAGTTCTTTCAGTGAAATTAATTTAAGCTGGCCGACACTGTCCATTTGAATAATTCATTCCTTCCTCGAAGGGACTTGGGCAGTTAGGAGCCTTCCGACGAGGGTCATTTCTCAATCATAAAGTATTACTAAAGGAAACTACCCTTATTATATATGTACCTATGTACATATATAATAAGTATAATATATGTCTATACATATACTCACATAAAATATACTAGAAGATGTGACAGTACAAACGGGAAGCCGCCATCATATTTAATTACTAATATCAAAGATTTCATTAAAAATATTTACTGATTTGATTAAATTTCGATCCATTCTGAAGTCAGGCGCATTTTGCGAATATAGCGGTGACATCTTGCGAACTGTCAACGAAACTCTAAGCCACGGTTTATAGTCTGTTATATTACTGCAGTTTTCTGTATGACTCAAATAGCTTAGCTTGACGTTTGACGTATTGGCAGCTGTCAATGTCATGTGTAGCTAGAATACTATGTGATGTAGCCGAATCTCTATGCCATGTAGCTAGAATACTATGTGATGTAGCCGGATCTCTATGCCATGTAGCTAGAATACTATGTGATGTAGCCGGATCTCTATGCCATGTAGCTAGAATACTATGTGATGTAGCCGAAATACTATACAATGTAGCCGGATCTCTATGCCATGTAGCTAGAATACTATGCGATGTAACCGAAATCCTAACAATGTAGCCAGATTAGTATGCCATGTAGCTAAAATCTGGAAAGTATAAGAATGAGAGACATTTGTCGCAGACAGTCAGTATTTTTACGAAAGTCGCGCGCGAAGTACCTAACCATCGAAAAGTGTTCTAAGTAAAGTGTACAAGTGGGTGTTGTATTTGAGGTGAGGTTTACCCTTTTGGATTACAAAGGAATTACCATGTGAGTTCGTTCCAATTATCTTTTGCTGTGTTTGGGTTTATGAATAAAATATCGATGTTGACAATGATGGTTAAAATAAACTATGTCTTCTTTAAAATCCTAAAAAGGTGTTGAAATAAGGTGTTTTAATTGACATATTTATGGTTTATCACAAAGGTTTTAAAGGTATTAAATCTACTGGTATTATGGTAATAATCAGATCATTACATAGTGTGAAAAGTTGAAAACATTCAATTTAGCCATTTGCATTCCTGGTTTACTTTTGTAAGAACGAGGTATCTGTCATATGCCAAACAATGAAGTGCATATATGAGTCAAAGGAACTCAAATTGCTAGTTCGACTCCATAAAATAATGTTGTCGACTACCAAATATTGTTACCTTGTCTTTTACACTAGAAAATCTAGAAATGCCACATTAGCTTACAGTTTATGGGATGGGTGATGGGTTTTGTCTTTTAGATTTGTTCTCATATTCATAAATGAGATTAAAATAGTTGGATGATGAATTCTTAACGTTTCACTTCATCAAAAATCCACCTAGGTTTTGAAACGTTGGTCGAGTCTTTAGCTGAGTCTTAAACTCCCTAGGTTTAGAGAGGTAGTTTAGGTAGCCCTACTGAATGAACTGGTGGGTTAGGATCTCCGAACCACATCGGGCAAGAGACGGTAAAAACACTCAGATGTAGTAATCAGCTGTTTCTAGGTTTCATTTAGTATACCTACTTTCTCTTAAACAGGGTTATAAAGGGCTTATCCCAGGACAAATGCCGCCTCTTGTTATCCGGGAGATTATTAGGCCGTAGTGGATTTTTACCAAAAAAATATTTTTATTTATTTATCCGATTTCAGCACATTTGAACTATTATTATACTCTTTGACTTGAGAAATGTGACTTTTTATTTAATCTTTGTAATAAACTTCTAATTTTACAGTTAGCTCATCATTCTACTCTATTTCCTGAAACTATGCAATGTTTTAACTTTCATTAAGCATTTTCTCCATAATATTAAGTTTTTTTAAATGTAATTTAAGTAAGAAAGTCCAAAGAATTAGCCAGTCTTTCATTTAAAGAATTTTGGGTTTTACGCACAACACTCTAAAGGGTTCTACCTTAGACGATCACATGGCCATATATTAAGAAGTTTCATGCTTCTTGCGTTTAGTTTATAAGGGTAGCTGTATAAAAGGGTAGCGGAAATAAATCTGCTGGGTTAGTAATTGTTTAGTGACATTTTGATGCCATTATACCAGGATTAAAAGCAGCTCTTTAGCTGCATTTTGTTGCAAGTGAAATGGAAATGAAAGCTGGCTAATTTTTAGATTATCAAAACACAATTTCTGCAACTATTTATTTTGACTAATTCTCCAATATCTCAGTCACTTGAGTTAAAAAACGGATTATTTCCATAACTATCTGTAATACTAATGCATCTCGTATGTATATATCATGTTTTTATTAGATAATATAATCATGGTATCATAGAACATGGGTCTGAAATGTACTACCTTTTGAATTGTATAATTACATACTTGTCTGGTCTCGTGTAAAATCCAGAGCATTATAGCTGGCAGCTGCACTTATGTTTCACAGAATAAAGCACGGGAAATCACTAGACACTGATTAAAATAGACACTATGTATCACAAACTTTGGATATCTTTTAACAAGCACTGCGAAAGCTTTTTTCAGCGAAATCTCCGTCGAGATAAGAATTTTTGTCCGATATTTATTAGCAACGGCATCTTTGTTAAAGTCATTTATCATTTTTACGGACTTTTATTATCAATTTTATTGAAATAGGATTGTAGAATCAGAAGGAAAAATAAATTCAAAATCAATGCGCTTGCGTCTTTGACATTTCATAAACTTGGGGTTGCTAGCCTAAAACTTCTAAGTTCCCATTCATTTAAACATTATGTTGCATGAAAAAAAGACCTGAGCATTATTTTCAATAAATTTACAATCAGGGTCGCGTTTTATAAAGTTACAATTTACAATTTCGCTGTTTGCCTCTCTTTCTATCCAATATGTGTGCTAGAAAGAGAGGCAAACAGCGAAATTGTAAATTGTAACTTTATAAAACGCGACCCAGTTATCATTTATTAGCGATAAGTTCAACTGTTGTTAGTTTCTTTTATGTGCATCATGACTTTATATTGTGATTTCTTTGGTGTGCGATGCCAATATTTAATGCAATGCATTCATACATTCATTCATTCAGTAGGTATGTTCAAAATAGATTTTATAAGTTAAGTTAATAAATGCAAACTGCTTGTTTAGTTTATTTTCAAAAATAAGAGCATAAGGCGCGGGTTATAATTTTCCCATTTATGCAGGACTTAGTTTAAAACTGGCAACACTGAATCCACATTAGTTCCTTCATGCCTACGTAATGCCTAGATGGCGCTTTCATATTTAAAAAATGATTCATGATTCTGTATTTATCAGTGTAAGAAGTATCAAAATCTCTTGTAGAATATGGGAAAAGGAAGATAAATTGATATTATCTGTTATCTAAGGGGTCATTGATAAGCGTAAGGCTTTTATATAGGTAAAATTATTCAGAACAGTATAGGGAAAGGTTGAGATAAGCTAGTAAGAACATACCGCTACTGAGCTGTAGAAGTAGGTTATTTCTCTTTTAAATAAAAACAAACGACGAGCAATCTTTATTGTCTACAATCCAGGGCTAGGAATAAATGTACATTATCGGTTTTCAATTCGTTTTATTTCAAGTAGAATTTTTTTAAAGATGATGGCTGTGGGGGACCGCTTTTTCCATCTGAAGTCGTCTCCTTGCTTCCTTAAAAGAGGGAATCTTCTTTATTAATTATTGCCAAAAGTAGATTAGCGTCGATATCTGAAAACAAAGACTATCATACAAACATAAATGCCCTAGTTTTCTACTTTTGAAGAAATTTAATGTAGTCGTTAATAGGCATAATATTTAGCTTAGGTAAGATAAGATAAGATAGCATAGTAAGTTGAAGGAAAACTTATACTTAATCTAGCAGTGGCTAACTATAAAAATATATAGGCACAGTTAATAGTGGTAAACATAATCCAGGCTACTAGAGAAAAAAAATTGTATGTTCTAACAATCACAAAAAGTCTAAAGAGACCGGGGGCGCAATTATGTTGATAAGCGCCTAACTAATGACATTTTCCTTAATCTTAAGTTAGTTCAGAAACTTATGCACTGTATAAATAGAATGAGGACGACCATTTGCAAACAATGTTCTTATAATATATGTACCTAAACTGGCATTGCATATAATATGACATGAGATTGTGAATTTTGTCAGGTATATAGGTATTCCAGGTTACCTAGCTAAGTTTATGTCACGATTTAAGAAACAAAATAGGTAATCATACATTATTTTTTGAACTAGCATAGTTTATGTGTCCTAGAAGCTTCTCCTGTCTGATTAGTATGATGTTCCAATTTCACGAAAGATGGCGCTGTTACTAACGTGAACTGGCATGCTCTTGTTAAAATTCCTTCAATTTAGAAATGCATTTTTACCAATAGATGCATTAATTAGCTGAATAATAGCATAACCAAATATAAATTTTGAATAGGAAACATAATAATACTAAGGTAATTGCTACACTCTTGTGACTATGTATGCATGTATGTACTTATTACATAACCAGTATGGTATGTATGTTACAATCTAAGCTAGAAATTTAAGTATCCTACAGACAGCTTCGCGACGCATTTTGAAGTTCTTTGTCTTGGTTTGGAAGTGAGAAGTTGATTGAGTGGTAGACCGTCGAATCTGGGCTCCAGTGCCTGTAAAAGGATAGAAGGAAATTAGCTCTTAGAAATCGTAGAATATTTTTAGAGTCGTTAAGATTTGTATGTGCCAATAGAGTAGACATTCGTTTTTTTTGAGTAGTGAAGGTACTTAGCAGTAAAAGTGGCTTTCTATTCACTGAATAATGGGGGCGTCTCGCCAATTTTCATATGGTTTCATAAATTAAAACAACTAAATCAAGGGTTATGAGAAAAGAGTAGATTATGGAAGGTGTCCATTACAATGGGGGCGCGTCCATAGAACGCGATTCCCACTGGCATGTCCAAGCTTCGAGCACTTTTCGACCACTTCGACCAGTTTTCCTACAGCTTATGAAAAGAAGTAGACCAAGTTCAGCACCGACTTGCCTAAGAGAATTCTTGTACCCACTGGCACTGGTCTCTTAGGATATTTTGAGAACCATTGGTTTATAAGATATCTGTTTGTTAGTTAATATTTAGGAAGATCTTGAGTAAGCTTAATTAAGCGTAATCAGTCAAAATTGTATTAGGAATTTCCTATCTCGGTACGACCCTGCATATTTCTATTAATAAATATGGTTTTCCCAGTAGATACTTGTAAAGATCTTTTAAACTAAATTATTATTAGATGAAACAATTACCTATGATTTTAATAAGAAGTAGTAACCCACTGATGTAGGCTCGTTTGAAATTTCTGCTCCACGAGTTCAGGCCGACGAAACTGGAAATGGAAAAATAACAAAAATTAGGCCTAGCAGAGTTTATTTAAGTCAATATGACTTTAAATAACTTTTAAATATTTTATATAAACAATATTTACAAACAACTGGGTGATTCAGTGAAAACTGATGAATTTCATTTTCCGACTTAAAGAGATAACATTAATTTATTATGAAAAAAAATAATTATTATCTGATCTTGGTACATGAAGTCTAAGAAGAATGAGCATTGAGAAGAGAAGAGAAATGAGGATCTGTGGAGTATATTCCATCAGTCTCCGATCGCCCAGGAAGTAGCACAGCAGAAGTGGAAATGGATTGGACATACTTTTCAAAGAGGAACATTGGATAATGTCAGCATCACTTTCAAGTATCTGTCTGAGGGTAGTAAGCGAGCCGGCGGACGCTCCATACACACGTGGCGGAGGAGAGTTGAGAGCGAGCTGCGAGCCATAGGAAGAAACTGGAGAGAGGACAAGATGGCTGATCTTGTGCAGGCTCTATGCGTCTCCGGGGTTCCTCAGTATAAACAACAAACAAGTGTAATAACTTAAAAACAACAGAGAAAAGAACTTACTTGTAAATAAAATTGACTATTTTCAGACATCTATTGATATTTTCATAATCTCGTGTTCAGTACTACAGGGTTTCTTCGGCATGATAGCATAACGATCCGGCCATACAAAATGATGGGATTATTAGTTGACGTCTCAATCAGGATCTTTGTCTGCTGAAAAATAAAACAAATTATAAGTTTATTGGAGAGATTAGCAAATAGGTAACAAAGTTTTAACACAGAAAAACATTTAAGTAGTTGCCTGGGTATCGACGTTTATTTATTGTGTTATTTTATTCAAGATAGCAGCCTGTTATTTAAAATTAGCTAAGCAAACATTTACTTAATAGGTAAATCAGAAGTAAACTCTAAAAGACGATATGTTATGAGTACACTGATATTTTTGGAATGTCTAGTTATGGCGTATACTTATTAGTCACTAAAAGATACAGTTTGCCATGTGGTATTTAATGAAAAGATAGTTTTCTGGAGTGAGTAATAATGCTTTGACTAATCCTGCCTTTAATTATGGTTGATTACTTGAGATTGAAACAGGTTTAGCACAAAAACGGGTTCATGAAGAAATTTAGACGGAAAGTTAGGTTAACTTACCAGTATAGTCCAAAACAGCGGTTTTCCATTAAAACTGTTTTTCATTCACTGTCCAAATAGATAATATTTTAGTGTTATTATATTTCCTTAACTGCACAGTTTCTTAATCGCTCGATAACACAAGACGTGAGCGTGTATGCAAATTCGTTCTGAACTTCCATTAAATTTGTCTTTTCGTTATTTCTGTTATGAAGGGGCTGTGCTCTTATACCTTGTAAACATAGAACAAGTTTGCTGATAGTCCAAAGACGTTGTTTATTTGTAAATTTGTCTAAAAATCGGCGCATGCGGCGGGCAGTTGAACGAAGATGGGGTCGTGCGAGGTCAAGTTTGACAGATGACAGTGACGTAGAGTTGTCACCACCATAAACAAGAGTTTACTTAAGCGGTTATTAGACGATTCGATTTTATTTAGATTTGACTATGGGTTCGAGTTAACAAATTGATAATGAAATCTTTATTATCATAAAATAAACGACGATTTTAAATAAAAAATAAATAACTTAAATTATCTATCGGCAGTATTAGTTTCAAAATATATATATAGCCGTTGTGCGAACATGTGAAAAAATAAAAATTGTTTTTAATTTACGAAAGTGTATGAATAAAAAATAATTTGTGCATCAAAAAGCGGTATTTGTTTAATTTTGAAGAAGAATATGTGTGTGGTTATAGTGAGTTACGTGTGATTTTCAAGTATTACGGGGTGAACGAGACAACACTATATACATGCAGAAGTATACAATGCAGTATTTCATGCACCGGCGCCTAAGGCAGAAACCACAGTCTCAACTTCGCCGTCGACTATGCAAACGTTATATTGGAAAACATGAAAATGAGATGAAGATTGAAGGTGAGCCCAAGTCCGGCCGTGCGAAGACTATAAGCTACATCGCTGAAAATCAAGTCATGGACTTCCACTACTCGCATAGAAGTATCTATTCTCATCTCGGGTGTTCAAAACCATGAAGCTGAAAATAAAATGTGCATCGGATATGCATCACCTTTTGGATGTCAACCTTCTGACCTGAAGACTACTAGCTGTTTCAGTACCTACCTACATGGATTTTCTGACGTGATTTCTATTCATGGATTCATTGTTTGAGGTGAAGTGATAGTGATATACCCACACCTACTCACTAATATGTACATGTATCAACTAAAACTATAACACTTGTAAACCTTTACGGGTATAGTAGAAATAAAAATAAAACTTTTCAATGTGTATTATTATAACTTTATGCGTCGTTTGCATTATGATCGCTAAATTTGTCAAGTTAAACAACAAGTTCGATAGCCTAGTTGTTTCATCAATGGACTGAAACGATGATGACTCATACACGAGACTGGGTTCGATTCCGGTCGACGATCATCTTTTTGTGTTTTTATTTACTTTTAAAATTATTATTTTTTTTTAGCATTTTTGAAAGTTTCTTGTTTTTAACAAAATTAGTAAAAAACATGGTTTACGATCGTCTCTGAAAAATGAAAATGCTTTATTTTTATTAAGTACCCTTTATATGAACATACAAAAATCATTTGATAAGACTTATGGGATGCTTAGAGTTACAGGTAGTTCACTCTTTTATGAATAAATAATCTATCAACTTTTCTAAAAAGGACGTAGGTATTTATCCCTGAAACCTAGGTCTTGTTTGAATAAGACAAGTCATCAAAAACACTGTTTATTAAAGAAGTTGTGTACTAAGTTTATTAGGTTGTTATCTACTGATGGGTTACGTCGACATCTAAGAAGCTCATCACAGCTGCATGACACGCCTGCGACTACATCAATGCAACTTCGATTGTTGTTCACCGGTACCAATGTCAGACTTTCTTACGAAAATATCACGGGAAGGATTGCAGGAATGGGAACCAGCAGCAGGAAGAAAGGGGGTGCACTTGGATTACCTGGTAAAACCAATCCTTTATTGATGGTCTCAAATTATTGTTCAATATATTTTAGTACCTAACAATATTTTGCCTTCAAGCATTGTAAGTACCTATCTATAGCTTGCTCTATAGGTAGCCGTGATCTTCTAGTGGTACTTTTTTTTTTCTTCTAGGACTCATTGTTTTAAAATGTTTCATTATTTTATACGACTTATGAAATCAAATCATACGTTTCCGTTCGGGTTATTTTTACTATTTTTGAATTTTACTACGGTAATAATTATAAAAAATAAAACAAGGTTGCGGTTTCTTTACCTCTATATTTACGAAGAATAAGGCATGAATGCTTACTTATACTTTGGTTCTATTTCACTCGTCTAAAATGATTTTATACTCAAAACTAAATCGCAAAACAATCGCCGACAACCAATATTATCATGAGTGTAGTAGTGGGGATTCACCGATTCTGGCCACGTTCTTAAGTAGTGGGGATTCGTCGGTATGTTGGCATATATTTCATTCAGTTAAACATTTTAACATATATTTTGATTAAAATACATTTTCTTACATATTTTACATTGATTGCACATCGAAGCGTTGGCTGTCTGTAGAAATCGAAGTGAAAGAGCGTATGAGGAAGGATGAATGATATGATGTATGGTATGAATGATTAAAGTTATGTCTATGGTTATGTGTATTGATGTAAGTGATGAATACAGAATGATGAATGAATGAAAGATGATGAATGTATTTTATATGAGTGAATGGATTGATACAGATAAGACAAAGGCTAGAGTGCAGTCAAAACTGATTAGTCGGTATTTGCTGGGGAATCAAAAAAGGGGAGGGACAGGGACAAATTAGTCGGTAAAATCTTATTAGTAGGTTAGAATCGTTTTACGATTAGACCCATTTTACAAGGGTAGTTTTTGCTGACTAAATACTCCACAAGGTATAAGGAATCATCGCGAGGTATACACACCTTGTATTGGATAAGGTATATTCGACAATTACACATGTTTATGAGCCATAACAATAAAAACAAAACCTACTTGGCTCTGTTTATAAGGGTTTATTTTAAAATATACATTTTAGCTATGATGCTTCGGTATGTTTTAGGATGTGATCATCCAAAAGGTATTTTGCTCGTTATGTATCAAGGATTTTTACGTGAATAATTACAACTGAGTTGATTTGGTTATTATTGATGTATGCAAACAACTTTGTTTTATCCTTTATATGTGAGAAAAACTTTAAGGTTGTTTTGTGTAAAAAAAAAAAAAACGCACAAGATAATCTTGGAGGTCGAATTGCTTTATTTCATTATGAGACATTCGCCAAGAAAACATGACTGTGAGTTGGTGGAGCGGAGAAATTCGGTTCGAATTTTGGCAATGGGGTTTTGAACACTTGAGTACTTATAGAAAGTGTATTTTCATTTTGTGTGGGAAGTTTTTGTGGGTTCACTAGCTGACTCGAAGATAGTCTATCGGATTCATAGGGTAGAAAAGAACACCCGACGCAACCGGAGTGAAGACACAAAGACGGGTTAATAGGACCTGCCAGATTCACAACCTGGTATCTCTGGCAAAGTGAGAATTCATGGGGAAAAAGTTGTCAAATGGTCATTGTTGTAAATTTAAGGTGCCAATTTTGAGGCTACGCCTGCTTGCTGTCATTTAGTATTGGGAAAACACACCCACACCACACGTTTAAATAAGGGAGGGATTACCGACTAGTCTAGAGTACGTTGAAGTTTTCCATAGTTCACTGTGTTTTCTAAAGTGAACTATTGCAACTTAAACGGGGGGCGAAGATGTGACAGTACAAACGGGAAGCCGCCATCATATTTAATTACTAATATCAAAGATTTCATTAAAAATATTTACTGATTTGATTAAATTTCGATCCATTCTGAAGTCAGGCGCATTTTGCGAATATAGCGGTGACATCTTGCGAACTGTCAACGAAACTCTAAGCCACGGTTTATAGTCTGTTATATTACTGCAGTTTTCTGTATGACTCAAATAGCTTAGCTTGACGTTTGACGTATTGGCAGCTGTCAATGTCATGTGTAGCTAGAATACTATGTGATGTAGCCGAATCTCTATGCCATGTAGCTAGAATACTATGTGATGTAGCCGGATCTCTATGCCATGTAGCTAGAATACTATGTGATGTAGCCGGATCTCTATGCCATGTAGCTAGAATACTATGTGATGTAGCCGAAATACTATACAATGTAGCCGGATCTCTATGCCATGTAGCTAGAATACTATGCGATGTAACCGAAATCCTAACAATGTAGCCAGATTAGTATGCCATGTAGCTAAAATCTGGAAAGTATAAGAATGAGAGACATTTGTCGCAGACAGTCAGTATTTTTACGAAAGTCGCGCGCGAAGTACCTAACCATCGAAAAGTGTTCTAAGTAAAGTGTACAAGTGGGTGTTGTATTTGAGGTGAGGTTTACCCTTTTGGATTACAAAGGAATTACCATGTGAGTTCGTTCCAATTATCTTTTGCTGTGTTTGGGTTTATGAATAAAATATCGATGTTGACAATGATGGTTAAAATAAACTATGTCTTCTTTAAAATCCTAAAAAGGTGTTGAAATAAGGTGTTTTAATTGACATATTTATGGTTTATCACAAAGGTTTTAAAGGTATTAAATCTACTGGTATTATGGTAATAATCAGATCATTACATAGTGTGAAAAGTTGAAAACATTCAATTTAGCCATTTGCATTCCTGGTTTACTTTTGTAAGAACGAGGTATCTGTCATATGCCAAACAATGAAGTGCATATATGAGTCAAAGGAACTCAAATTGCTAGTTCGACTTCATAAAATAATGTTGTCGACTACCAAATATTGTTACCTTGTCTTTTACACTAGAAAATCTAGAAATGCCACATTAGCTTACAGTTTATGGGATGGGTGATGGGTTTTGTCTTTTAGATTTGTTCTCATATTCATAAATGAGATTAAAATAGTTGGATGATGAATTCTTAACGTTTCACTTCATCAAAAATCCACCTAGGTTTTGAAACGTTGGTCGAGTCTTTAGCTGAGTCTTAAACTCCCTAGGTTTAGAGAGGTAGTTTAGGTAGCCCTACTGAATGAACTGGTGGGTTAGGATCTCCGAACCACATCGGGCAAGAGACGGTAAAAACACTCAGATGTAGTAATCAGCTGTTTCTAGGTTTCATTTAGTATACCTACTTTCTCTTAACAGGGTTATAAAGGGCTTATCCCAGGACAAATGCCGCCTCTTGTTATCCGGGAGATTATTAGGCCGTAGTGGATTTTTACCAAAAAAATATTTTTATTTATTTATCCGATTTCAGCACATTTGAACTATTATTATACTCTTTGACTTGAGAAATGTGACTTTTTATTTAATCTTTGTAATAAACTTCTAATTTTACAGTTAGCTCATCATTCTACTCTATTTCCTGAAACTATGCAATGTTTTAACTTTCATTAAGCATTTTCTCCATAATATTAAGTTTTTTTAAATGTAATTTAAGTAAGAAAGTCCAAAGAATTAGCCAGTCTTTCATTTAAAGAATTTTGGGTTTTACGCACAACACTCTAAAGGGTTCTACCTTAGACGATCACATGGCCATATATTAAGAAGTTTCATGCTTCTTGCGTTTAGTTTATAAGGGTAGCTGTATAAAAGGGTAGCGGAAATAAATCTGCTGGGTTAGTAATTGTTTAGTGACAATACTCCTGGGAATTAGTTGGATAATACACGAAGTTGTTAAGGTTTTATATGAACCGGCATAGTTGGGACTTATTAGGTAAAAAGTGGTTGCTCAAAGGCTCAGGTGTTTGATTTAATTATTAAGGGTTCTTGGGGGTTCAAATATGTAGAGGCAAAATTTTTAGGTTTCTTTAAAAAATCATAATAAACATAATTAGATTAATAAGAAGCAAGAGACATTTAAAAATCCTGTTATGACAATATCCACCATAGCTACCATCGCGAAGCTGACAGCTGTCGGCTAACATCTGTCATTCATACACGGCTAAATTACAAGTGACATCAAAAACAATGACAAGTGACGCAATCCCGGTTCACGACTGTACTTAGTGAACCAGATTTAGGAATATTATATTGCACTACAAACACACAAATACACGAAGTTCGAGGGTTTGCGGGTGAAATAATGAGGTACTTCGGATTCGCTATGGCAGAAGAGAGGTCACACCCGAGCAGCCGTATTCTTGAGCTAGCTCCATCTGAATTTCTGGAGGTGTCTGAGTGATGATCTGAGTGAATCTGCATTCAAAATGTAATTTATGTCAATGTAGATTGTATAGTTTGGCCAGGGTCTGTTTTACTTCAAGCGTAGACAGAGAGAATCAAACTGTCTCTTTCTTACGTTAATACCCTTCAGAAAATGGAAGAGTAATAATAGCTCATTACTTCCACTGTTACTGCTCTTTTTGGTTTGCCGGACTATATCTAACTCCACCAAAAATACTGCTTGACATTAATTACTTATGTTCTCAAATTACTTGGTAGGTCGCCAAGTGGACCTAAGGCTCAATTGGACCGTAGCAAAACCCGACTCGTTAGGCTAGACTAGAATGCTGTGTATTTATACATTGTACAGAACTATTGGTAACTATAAAGCAATATATTATTTCTGGCAGCTATCATAGATTAACATATGTTTAGGTAAGTAATAAGACAATATTATAAATAGTGATTGGCATAGAAACGTGAATTATTCTTTATTGCTCGTGTATAGAATGAAAGGTAATGTTTTTTGCCTTTTTTTACTTTGTAAGCCAATAAATAATGGGCTACGAAGGTCGAAATACGAAAGAAAAGGAACACCACACATCATTGAGTAAAGCATGTATAAATGAATAAAATTGCTTAGTTGGCTTACACTCCTGTTAGTTAGGGTTTTAAATCCAGGATTTTTTGTTTGTAAATACCCCGGTGTTTCGGTGTATCGACGGTAGGTGTCCTACTGTCAATAAGCAAGTTAATTAGTAGGTACCTTACCTACAGTAAATAGGTAGGTTACTAACTAAACTAACTATTTTGGCTCAACGATCCAAAGAGAATCTTGGCCTCCGAAATGAGAGCACGCCACCTATCCCGATCCTGCGCAACTTCTTGCCAGTTGTTGACTCGAAGCTGCAGCAGATCCGCCGCCACACTGTCTCCCCAACGAACGAAACGAAACGAACGAAATAGGTAGGTTACATACTGTATTTTATTTAAACCTATTTTCAAGTAAGATATAAAAGCGATCTGAAAAATATAGGGCTTTGCACCCAGATAACTGTTTACCCGATAATAATATTTAGTTACAAAACTATTCTGAAAACCGAGTCAACAGGTCTCTGTTAAACATACCAGAAGGCCATCCATGGTTGCCATTTTATCGCCTATCGCGTCATGCGTCACTTTCGCACTTACATACTTGTTAGAACGTGACAGATATGGTGACAAGCGATAAAAAGCCGACCATATTAGGCTAGCAGATTATACACAGGAGCGAAAAAGTAACAAAAATAATATACGAAGTTATCTAAGAGCCAAAACACTCAACATTGTTATGGAACATCAGCGAATATCTGTCAGTCAGTGGCAGAAGCAACACATGTCAAACGGAAACAAGATGATGTAACCCTTGACGCAGCGTGGCAGCGTGGCTTTCGAGTTGTGTTCGAAATTCCAAATTACTTCAGATCGTAGATGGAAGTGGGGGCGTGTCGAGACGGAAGCGAGCAGCGATTTGTATGAAAAGTCTGTGATCTTCGAAAAGCAACAACACACATAACACAAATATAATTTTTTGACATGGCTTCTGGAAGAACTACGCATTATTGTGTATTTTAAGACCTTTCGACCGCCACAGTCGGCAGGGGCCATCTCTCTCTCTCTCTCTGACGTTCATAAGTGCATTGTAATGTGCCTAAATAGCAGTGGCCGCGTGTCCAGAACTCGATTGCGACCGGCTTGCCTAGTTTTCAATTAGTTGAGCAGTTTTCCTACAGTTGGATTGACCAGGGGATTCTGTAATCAGAAAGAGTTTTGTTAAGGGGCTTTTTTACTTTTACTTTACTCTTGTTATACTGTTCAACTCGAATGCAAGAATCGTGAGTTCTAAGATCGAGGCGAACTACTATTTATTTTTTGATGAAAACGCCAAGAAAAGTTGATCGGATGGATCGAAGATTTTTGCTACAAATCGAAGTAATAGCACGCGATCTACGTCGTAGGGCTACGAGTATGCTTGGTATTATAACCAATCTGGGAGACATACCTAATACATAAGTCTTACTACTGACACATTTCACTCTACGTATGCGCAAGTATCTACATATTATATCAATATGCAAATACCACCTAACATCACAGTAAAACTAAACTTAATTTTTTTTAAATATTTACTCGTAAAAAAATCTGTTCCATTCACCTCAGTTTCTCATAGTAAGTACCTAGTAATCTAGTACAGGAACAGTTTTGAACTTTTATAATTCACAAGTGCGATTTTCATTTTTAGTTAGAGAATATAATATGATTAGTTATAGTAAAAAATATTTTCTAACAGTTTTTGACGATGCGCTAGGTGTTATATGTATAGGTATTTGTTAATAACACCAAGAAAAGATTATCCAAATTATATTTTTCTTGACCACAGTATTGCATTCAATATTTCAATATTATCTGTCATTTTATAACAGTTTGGTCAATAGATTATGTGAGCATATTCGTAAACAATTCGTAAAAATATGCGTGACCTTAAACTGTAAACGAATGACAAATGGCTAAGACAATGAATGCTATTGACAAAACCGTTCTAATAAATGATAAAATCTGAAGTTATGTAGCAATAATAAAATGCGATTGCCTGGTAGAGAATATTAAAACTTGCATAATCTTTTCTTTATGTAGCAAACAAATACGTGTATTATACCTAGCGCAATGCTAACAATTGTTAGAAAATATTTTTTATTATTAGTACTTAACGTATTCTAACGGGGCATAAAATAAAATCGGACTTGCGAGTTTTGTCATTTTTAGAGGTTAAAAAGGCGTTCGTGTACTCCACTATAAGGTGAGGGTAGGGTTGATACAATCCCGGGCGATCGGCAGACGAAGGCATTTCATCCTTGATTGAACACGCCGCGCGGAGGAATGCTGCATGTTGATAACGCCCGGCTCTGCCATCTAATTCCTAAAGGATTTAAGCCTCGACTGAGAGTTTCTGGTTTCATTTGGACTCAACATTCAAAATAAATTAACTTAGAAATATTTGTGAACTTGTGGTTAAATAGGATAGGGTTCCGAAGTGTAAGCTCAGTGTTAGTTCAAGAAGTAGAATCGATTATACTAGTAGTCCGCTTCGAACTGAGAACTCACGATTTACTTGAAAACGAGTTGACCAATGTAACAAGACCCATATGAAGATTATTTTTCGCCGTCTAGTCCACAAACCCTTGATCGGTCCAGCTCATAAACGAACTCTCAAATTTTATTTATCTCCGCTACAACTCTCACACTATTTAAAAAAATACTTGTATCTAGGCGTGTTGTTTTATAAACCTATTTAAAATTTAAAGCTTAAAACTGAGCTTATTGATATAACTTTTTCCATTAAAGGCAGATTTGCAAACAAGCGATTTCAAATTCAGCCGGTTCAGCCGGTTGCAGCCTGCAGCAACATCCTAAGGTGCTTGCTATGAGAGGAAAATGTAAATCGAAGTATGCAAAAGAACCTCGGCTGTTCGTAATGTCCGAAGGTACCTCTGACCGAGATAATACGGAGATACTACACTCGAGAGCAAAAGTTTCGGGTCACTAGCATTTTCTTGAATATCTCAAAAGAAATTAATTTTAAAGATATCATTTTAAAGATATTAAAGTTTATAATTATTTGTAATAAACGGGACTTAACCGCGTATATAATTTTTAAATTACCTTCGACGTTTCCAGGACGACATTGTCCCCGTGGTCGCGAAGAAAAGACACACAAGAGAGTACAAATAATTATGAGTAAAAACCGTGAAAGTCTAAATCATTAAAGTTTATGTTACTGACCCGAAATTTTAGCTCTCGAGTGTATTAAATTTATAAAAACGGAAACTCACATTTTAAAATCGAGTATAGCGTGACATGTTTCACTCTATAACGAGGAGCTTATTCATGAGCTATTTGATCATATAATAAATAATAAATAAATAAATATTTGGGGACAATCTTACACAAATCAACCTAACCCCAAACTAAGCAAAGCTTGTACTATGGGTGCTAGGCGACGATATACATACTTAGATATATAAATACATACTTATATACATAGAAAACATCCATAACTCAGGAACAAATATTTGAGATTAGCACACAAATAAATGCCCTTACCAGGATTCGAACCCGGGACCTCCAGCTTCGTAGGCAGGGTCACTACCAACTAGGCTATGGAGGCCGTTATATCCACCGATACTACAGTTAAAAAACTTGAGTTACTTGTTTTTTCTAAGTAAGTATGTGTTCAAAACTGTAGTGTGTATTTTCCGCAATGGTACTGTCGCCATCAAATATATCGGAGCGGCCAAGGTACACAAAAATATCTGAACATGCAGTTAAAGTATAGCCTTGACAATAGAGACGTTGTTCAGATATTTGTGACCACCTTGGCCGCTCAGATATAACTGATAGCGACTGTACAATTTTAATAAAATTATCTCACTGGCGTCGCAAGCGGATACTGAACGAGAGAGGGCTAATACAGATGCTGAGGCATGCGGAAACCGCTCTAGTGTGTAGCTGCGTTAAACACATATACCTACCTAGATATTTATAGGAACATCGCTCTTTATAAACAAAACTTAATGACAAGAAATGTAAGTTAATGTAAGTGTTTATCCTATAATTCAAAGAAATTCAATTCAAGAGCAACGGCCACCGATTCTAGCCTTGTCACACAGCCCCGAGATTTTTATTATTTCAATTCAACAATATACAGTCTGTGAGCTTTTAGAAGAACCTTCGGGAATTGGCGATGACACACGAAGGTAATATTGCTGTTCTGCTTTTTCATGTGTCACTGTTGATTGATACCCGACGTCTCTTTCTAAAACTCGAAGGTTCTTCTGAGACCTCACGGACTGTACATCAAATCTTACAATCTCAAGTACGGGGAAGGTATTTGTTTGCTAATGCAGAACTGAAAGAATTCAGTATTACTGTAAAGAGGTGAGGAGCAGGTATTCTCGTGGGAAACGTTCCATACCTACTCTTATGCAAAATACAGCAGCCCAACCGCGTTATGGGCCCGAATCGCAAGCGGATTTGCATTTACTGGCTTATGGAAATTCCAGGCAACGTTTTACACCGAGGGTGATGATAACGATTTGTGCGATAATATAGAAGTTAAAGAAAGTTGTGGTTTTTGATCTGTAAGACCACGAAAACCAGATCAGTGCAGATTTTTTTACGCGCTGCCACTTGTTTTTAATTTTCTTAACAGCGAAGTATTAGTTATTTGTAAATTATGTTTAAATCGTTGATTCACACCTAGAGCGGAATCATAAAATGATCTGATTTGGTGTACCAAAAGTGCGAGATAAATGCATTGAAATTTATATACCGATTACAGCGTGCCTTGCAGCAAGGGGTTTTAAATGGAAGGATCGATATCGCTTATAAAACTGAGCTAAATAGAACAAAAATTTTTGAAAATAACTGGATTTGTAAAAAATACAGCTTAAAACTTATTTGAGCAGCCATGTACTGCAAAATTATCAGGTTTTTGAAGTGTGATAGACGATGTCAATTGCTTCATTGGAGTCATGTACGTTGAATATTTAGTTGGTATGAAAAAAACCTTTATTCAAATAGTTGTAGATTAAACGTAGCTCAGTTTAAGGAGCACAATTGGACCGTGCATTTAAAGCCCCATAGTCGTAGGCTCCCTGTATGTATTAATCACCAAGCCAAGCTGAATGTATTTAAAGTGAAAATGCAACTCCGTTTAAAATTAATACTGAACATGAATAAAAGCTTCCACTACAAAGCGTTGTCAAAGGAATTGGGTCGACTGGTGTGTACCACACATACATGCAATTTATAAGTACCTTGCAATTACATTGGGCACTTCCATTTCTCCTGCTCTGGGAACCTCGCATCGCATGTGCTTCTCTTCACTTCCTTCGTCGAACAATAGACTAGAAAGTATCAGTTGTTTATTCTATCTAGGTTTCAGTCCGAGTTTCTATTGATGTTGATGTTACTTTGCACAAAATAATGTCGTTTATGGGCGAAATAACCACTCGGGTAGACGGTTATTCATGTTATTTATGCTTGTTAAAATAGTTATCTTTAAAACACTTATTTTGCCAAATATTTTATCACATATATTTTCAGAACATACATACCTACCTAGATTATTTTAACGTGGGTGCAAAGGAACTTTTTGACCGTCAAATTGTGTTCATTTAAATGTCAACTGTTAGAATGTCTCAGTAGGTATTTGATGCTTGTAATGCTTGTTGCTTGTCTAGACTATGTGATTATAGTGGCAAACTTATTTATTCTGAAACAGTTTCACAAGCGGACTACCTATAAACAAAATAAGCTTATAGTAGTTCGAGAGTTTTCCTTTGGTCACTGATTAACATAAAGAAATATGACTTCGAGGAAGGATCAAGTGTTTGCAGATTTCTCTTAGAGTTTGTTATTGAGATCAGTTTGGTCCTAACTCATGTTTATTAAGCGGACGAGGGCTAGATTCGGAAGAATTGAATAAGGGATTGGGATAAAGAACTGGATAATAAATCGCTTTTTTTGTTTCAGGTCAGTATCTCGTTTCATTTTGCCGTGTAATCATGAGTTTTCAAATGTATTGAATTAATAAAATTTAACAACAAGAAAACAAGAATTTATCCGATCATTACTATTAATTCATAAACCGTGAAGCATTAACGATTTCAAAGTTAAACACAGATAGTGGGAAGGTAACCGCGTGTATTTTATTACACCAAATTAAGGGCATAAAATACAAAAGCCTTTGATCATGGCGAAGAGACAGCGTTCACAAGAGACACATCATGACTAGGGAATGCAAACCGGTTATTTTTTGTATGAAAATAACCGGTTAACCGGTTAATAACCGGTTATTTTCATACAAAAAATAACCGGTTTGCATTCCCTAATCATGACAATAACAAGCACCGCTGAAGAGGGAAAGGGTTACAGGGATTGCTAGCAATAACCCCAATGTAACACTACAGGAGCATAGTTTAATAGTGACGACGTGTCTAACTGCTATCTTACTTATTTAATTTTTAAAACAATTATACAGAAATAAGATTCACTTTTAGGTGAAGTAACCGAAGAACATTGTTTATTTAAGTAGACACATTACTATATATAAACTATAAACTTAAATATGTCATATGTAATGGAAAAAGTGACCCAGGCCTCCGGTGCCCAGGGCTGGGATCGAACCAGCATCTTCTGTTTCGCGGCAGCTGGGCACATCAGGCCTAGGTCACTTTTTCCTTTGTATATGACATCTATATAAATTTACACTTTCTGGGTGTTTTAATTTTATGAATAATATATAGATAGAATTCTCTTACAAAAACTACTTAAAACGGGATATTTACCATGTGAGTTTTTTGTTGTGAGCTTCCGATATTTCGGCACAGTTGCATGCGCCATTATCACGGAGTAACTGAAGTTGCTGCGAGTATCAGTTGTGGTCTACCCACACACCATAGCGATCTACCCTCTTTCGAGTTCGCTTTTTTCGTCCGTTGTCACTGCTACTACTAGAATTCTCTTAAAAGATTATACCTACATTAGCTTTTACTCGTAATATACAAAAGGTACTTCATATTAAATTGTCCCCAAAATTTTATTTAGGTACAGTTGGCTTTAATTTGCTGTGAAATACTGTGAGTGCTTAATATCCCGTCAATAGGCGGATCGCAAATCAAACTCTCATAATGCAAAGATATATATTTTTCGAGAGCGGAGCACGTAACTCTCAGTTTATGGTTCCTTTGTCGGTCGTCTGAACTGCTATATAGGGACAATCCACAATCACATACGAATACGGCTATGAACGTTATGAACAAAATATACAAGGATTAGATGCGGTTTTCTATTAAAGTAATAGAAGATAAACCATTTTTCATTGAATATATGAATAAATGGATTGGTACACACGTATTGGTATAAGCCTGGCAGGGGCTATTTAATTCACGCATGATTTTTCACCAGGTTATTTGATTCATCATCATCTTTCATGTAGGAGAAACTCAGGATAAATGACTTACACAGCCAATATCCGATAATTAATGACAGTTAAATCGTTAGTTATGTTTAAACGGTTTTATATCGTTGTAAAAAGGTGCTAAGTATTGAAGACGTGCGCTTCTCCTGAGGGGCGGTGTCGTGGCCCACTTCCCGATAGTATCAGAATACCTTTATGCTTCGCTTACCTACTCCATGCAGTTATTGGTGATTGCGGCGATGCTTTTTATTTAAACTGATACGTGTTATATTTATGGTTTTAAATATTTCGTTTACTCTTAAACTCAATTCGAGTCACGTAGTAACTAGCGTCCCGTACTGGTTTGTTTTATAAGTAAATATTTAACAATAGAAATAATGTAGACTCGATTATAAAAACATTGCCTTGTAAATAGCGCGTTGTAATAACTAATAAGCCTACGATAAAAATAAATGTAGGTACCTAATATGCATAAACATGAATATTCTTTTAAGACTAAAATCACTTAAAATTTCACGGAGATTCCAATTCAAGATATGGATTTTAATTATACCTATGTACAATACGTTAGGTTATACGTCTTTACATGCAGGAGAGGGTGCTCGATCCAATTTTTAGATTAAAAGAAAAAAAACTTTGTAAGTCCCTACTAACTTAAAAATTCTATAAAGGAATTTCCAAAGCTCACTGTCGTCACTTAGGGAAGTGACGATAGTGAGCTTTGGAAATTCCTTTATAGAACTTTTCTTCAAGCACAAGTTAAGATTTAAAAAAACAGATATGTTTTGCTTTTAATGTACAGTCTATACACACTCTTATTCTCTTAACACTAAAGTCGTGTCCAGCTCATTTTGAACACCCTACCCGCTTAGCTACTATTGCTGCTGACTGTAAATAAAATTATCATTTCATCAGAAATTCCTTATTTAACACCATCTCTTATTTGCACTAAGATTAAAGCATTACGAACTCTCTCAAAGTAAATTTGATGGATGCTTCTGTGTTTGATCTCTGAAGTATAAACTTGGGTTGACTTCATAATTATGGGGGTGAGCTTTTTATAAATATACAAAAATAGGGCGCGAGTAAGTACCTTTTAGGTTGACAAGTAAGGATTATTTTAGAAAAAAAGTTATATAACTAAAATAAGGACTAACATTTATTTAGACATATTTTGTAAATGACGCCAGTATTATTAAAATAATAATATATTTACACTAACAATATTCCGCAAGGTTCACTTTTTCGGTTTAAAGCAAGCTGGCAAAGTGCCTAGTTTATGATCAACGTACTAATTAAAAAGTTACAGAAATTGCAGGCTCTATTCCGCAACAAACTTTTTAAAAAGTTCAACAGCCATACAAAAATAAAGGCAAAGGTGCTAAACAGCCAAACCCAACATCAGTATCTAACTATTATTTATAATGTTGGTACCGCGACTTTTACTTATATCAAATAACTTGCGGTAATTTCAGAAGAAAAATACACCGCCAACTTTTTACTTAAAAAGATAAAAAGGCGGGAAAGCTGAGCGTGTATTATGAACATATAAAATAGAAGTTTCGACTTTATCTGTTTCTGTCACTCAAAATGACAAGCGATGGAGATATATGATTCGAATCGAAATTTCGTGTTCGCGGTGGCGGTCATCCTGTTAACATAGAGGTTATCCTAATAAACATTATTTATGTCAACATTGTTTTTGTCCTCCAACGTGTTTTGCATCATTTTTGAAAAAAACTATATTGGACTCGGCGGGAAGAGCCATTGCTGGCTTCGTATTAAATTAAACGGACTCCTAATTCCGCCAGCAATGTGCTATTTCGCCTCTTCGACAATAATCTACTATTTTGTCCATAGGGCGATGTCATTGGTGCCGCCCGGCGGCGCGGACTCCCCGAGCCCGCGCCGCGCCGTCAGCCCGTTGCTGGAGTCGCGGCGCCCGCACTGCACGCTCGCTTGCGACTACTGCGCGGCCGTGCTGGAGGACAAGTTCAAACGTAACTATAACAACTTGTCTTTAGTGAGATGTTACTAATGGGCCGTCAGCACCTTGCTGGAGTCGCGGCTTCCGCACTGCACGCTCTTGGGATACGACCACTGCGCGGGCTTGCTAGAGGACAAGTTCAAATGTAAAGTGTACGGCCTCAGCGTCCAGTTTCCAGACTTGAGCAACGTTGACTGAGGGCACTCCCATAGGTTTCACAGTTTTACATATCAAAGATTTTATCATTATTTGTCGGGCAGTCAAACAAATGCGACTCGTGTATCTGAGTTGACATTGGCGGATAATTTAGTTCTCCACGAAAACCAATCTAAATGAAGGTATGATACATTTAATACCCGATAGTTTTAAATATTATACTTACAGACTTCATCATATTCAGACAAAATAATAAATCGGCCTTATCCCAAATAAAACTAATGCAGACACATCCAAACATTGACACGGTGTTTGGCGATAGCTAATATCTATCCACTAGACGAAACGCGGAATCATTGTAACGAAAGTGAATAAATATTATCAATATAAATACATGGAGCCAGTTTCTCAAAAGCTTGTAACTTGTAATACAAGCGCATATCACTTTTCTACATATTCTAAGAAAGGGACTTCCGCTTGTATTACAAGTTACAAGCTTTTGATAAATGGGCCCATGATCTATATGTAAACTATAAGGTCCACTGGTGTAATAGCTATGAATGCAATCCAACTAACTCCAAGTATTCCAATCAACCCGCACACTCTAACGAACGAGCTGGCACTCCGGCCTCACTTTCTACCAGGCTGCCATTGGTGTCAACCGCACCGTATAAATGTTCCTTTTGATAAGTTGCATTTATCAAAGGGAACATTTATACAATGCGGGAAATGTGATACGCCTGAAAGTAAAGTTACTAATGTGCTCAACGAATACACAATTGCGAAAGTTTTGCGCTTGCACGTACACACAGAGCGCCCTAACGTGTATTTGGACTAATGTAGTTTAACACTTGAAATGCTACGTAACAGTCTACTTAGTGGAGAATTTAGGCTAAAAGTCCTGTATTCAGAAACATAAAATGTATGTGTAACTAGTATGATTTTATTATAACCTGCGTCCAGGCCGTCCTGTTTGCATAGGATAACATAAACATCAACGCTTGTTTATCATCAAATATCTAACAGGAAAGGAACTAACCTACCTTAACCCACACCTTTTAATCCATAAATGTCAGTACACAAGCAAAGACTTTTATGCCTACGTTCCGCTCATGTTACAGTTTTGACGTCATTGAGATGTCAAAACTTACTTGTCTTACTATGTTATTAGGCTGTTCTTTGCATTCTTCGTAGGTATATATTAATTGTGTTCGGTAAGTTTTCGTCGTTAGAAATCAGTTTATTACAAACTACCTAAGTTTGATTTCCTTGAATAGGTAGTGCAGAGATGCGTCACCGGGGCACGTCACCGCTGTCCGTGTCTCCGCGCCAGAGTCTAACGGGGGAGCCCCCCTGGACGGTCCCGGAAGATGACAGGCCAGACTTCTTAGCGCTGAAGGAAAATATACACAGGATCAACAAGTAAGTGCCCTCGCGGAATCAGGTAGCTATTGAGATAAGAGCGACTCACAATTTATCGTCGACGTACGAAAACCAATATAAGCTTTTTGGAAGTTTCTGGAGATAAGATGAAGTTCTGAAAGAACCATTAGCTTCAGTGTCGCAGTCATTTAGGAAGCATTACTTAGTACTTATGTTTATACATACATAAGTTATTTACTAGAGAGATGAACATACTAAGAGGATTTTAAACAATGAACTGAAGAAATCCCTTTACCTTTACGACTAATAAAATATAGTAAACTAGCAACGGATGGATATTGTAGGATAATTTTTTTTTTGTAAGTTGAATTGTATTACTTTAGAATAGAACTACAAATAGGTCAGTTGATAAAATAACCCTAGAAAGTTATAGTGATTAATGCATCTGTACTATATACAATGTTATTGTTTTGAAGTCTGCAAATCTACATTAACTATCGACTTACGACGATTACCTATCATCGACCACCACCAGTGTCAACATTCTCACATGAAAGAAATTGTACGTATGTGACAATGAAAACAAGTTAATGTGTAACATACTTACAAAGTGATCCCTTTCAATATTTCTAAGTGTAAGCTAATATGCAAGATTGCGTTAGTCCGCAAGGGTAAAGGTGTATCCAGTATGCGGGACACGTGCTTCATAATTCGCTTCTATTCATTCCCGCGCTTTGAATTGCCTCGTGTGAGTGCTTTCACAGAACTGGCTTGTTATGAATCTTGTCAAATAGATAATTGTATTTCCAAGATTTTGTCTAATGAGTAAGCTGAAACTGAGCGCAATTATAAAGTGTAATATTATGGAGTCCCCAAATGGAATTTTGATTATAAGTTTATGTCTTTCTACAAGATTTTAACCTATCTTGCTGGATTGCTGGTCGGATTGACTTGAAATTAGGTATGGATGTGTAAGTTGTATGACAAATACAATAATATTATATCGAACTGATCTAAACTAGGGTTGGTCATAGGAACTCTTTAATAAAATATTATAATGTCGTGGGTTTCGGTTTGTAAGAATCTCGATGAGTAGTTACTGTTAAAAGAAAATTTAAATACAGTCGGTTTTAATAGCTTATTTTATTTTATATGAACATGCTTTAATGCAATTTGCCATCTTAAGTACACAGTGGTACAGTTCCTTAATAAATACTTACTTACTAGTATTTGCCGCAAGGACCCAAAATGAGTCTTGGCCTCCGACACAAGAGCACGCCAATTTGCTCGGTCCTGCGCTATTTCACGCCAACGCTATTTCCTGAATAAATAACAATAAGAATTCAGTTAAAACTTGGTATGTACTTACATATTTTACAAAGATACCGGCCAAGTAAACTAGAACTGCTCGCATCCAAATTGCACTAACTTAATTAGGCGAATTTTTCAAGCTCAGAGTTCAAAATCATAAAGTCAACTCGGCGAAGACCGTCGGTAGGCGAAGATCGGATAGCAAACAATACAGCAAACTCTGCATAGCTTCTTTTACGAAATAGTAAAACTGTTCTAGAACTTAACACTAAAATAACTATTACATTGTGTAATCAGTATAAGTATAGTATTCGTATTTTAGAAAGATTCATTATTATTTTAGAATAAGGTGCAATCGTATGTACGCCTGAAAAGGTAGAGTTTAGAAATACTAATAAGAATAGCAATTATAACTGCTAATGTAAACCAATTTCTACATACACGAATAAATCATTTCATTTCATCAGGGACTGTGAGACGTCCACGCGGCTGGACATGCTGTTGACCCAGGTGGAGCAGTACGCGAACAACTTGGAGGCGCTGGTGGAGGAACGCACGTCAGACTATCTCGAGGAGAAGAGGAAGTGCGAGGAGCTGCTCTATCAACTCTTACCAAAGTACTTTTTTTTTTTAACATAAGTTGATCTCATAAAACGTTACTGTCATAATTAAAGTTTTATTATAGCTTTAATCTAGTTTTATCTCTAAATATTGGTTCTTATTTTAGTAAATATCGAATGATGAGATATCCCTCTAGAGCATAGACTTAAAGATATAATAGACGGCCATAGTCTAAGAACTTTTTGAGGCCCCAAGTATTTAGCGCCATCTAGTTGAGAACGACCTAAAGATAGCCAAAATGTAAGAGGAAATATCAGCTCCATCGACTAGTGTATTACTAGTAAGCTATTCGTTACTAGATGGAGGTGACATTTCCTCTTACATTTTGGGTATCTTTAAGTGGCTCTCGGATAAATGGCGTGATAGACTTAAGCTTCAAAAAGTTCTTAGGCTATGCTGCTCTATTATATATGTTACTCTATGCTCTAGAGTCAGGATTTGTATCAATAGCGGGATTAACATGTAATCCGATCTTAGACGGTTAAAATAATGTTTTGTTGGATGAAACACTTGGTTAATGATAAGAGCTCAGCAGCCCTATTAGCTCATCACCCACGCGAAAATTACTCGCTTTACAGTCAACAGACTGATTTGAACTTTGGCTCATATTACGAGTAATTTATTGCGCAGGTAATTTAAACTTAACGTAATTTAGGTACAAGAAATAATTATAACTTTACAGGGATCAGACATTTACTAACAAGCTCTTCGATGAAGAAAAGCATCGTGAGAAACCGGACTTTTACCACCAAGGCTTTTTTATGCCACCAGGTCAGATGGCAACAATTAACTTTCTTAAGAATGATTTTCTCCGTCCGTTAATTAAGTTATGTTGCCGAGTTGCCTTCAGGCTCCTAGTGTAGAACCAAATAGACCTTTCGATGAAAAGTGAGGATAATACAGCTCTTTGTTCTACGACAGAAATTATTGATATATTATCTCTTTTTTATACTGTGAAATGCTGTCAAAGACACAATACCAGGTGTCAGTCTCGCAAATTACGACGGTACTAAGAGGTAATATACTAGGACACAGCAAATTGGGTCAAATCCATTTCCAACCAATGATACCTATAGCTACAGCGCTGAGGGCGCGTCTCTGTCGCTTGACACCCTATAAGGCAGTAGTCCCAACCCCAACCCGAGCTAGTAAGCTATGAGCTATCGGCTATAAACACGAACAAAAGATAAGCACTCCTGTGTAAATAAAAGAGACACGGCGATATTTATAACTCACCGCTGGGCGAGGAAATATAAATATCGCTGTGTCTCTTTTATTTACATGGGAGTGCTTATGTTTTGTTCGTGTTTATAGCCGATAGCTCAGCTTACTAGCTCGCGGTGGGACCAGTGCCTTACGCTGTGTTTACATGTAGTTGTGGTGTTTTTACAAAAAAAAACACAAAGCCAGAAGCTTGTTCTCCGCGTGTGTATTTGCATTTTATTTGAAAAAGTATTAACTATCCAAATGATGAACTTGTGACTTTCCAATTGTCAAACATTGAGCGCTAAAATATAAAAAAGTTAACGCCGGAGTAGGTAATTGCATAAAAACATTCAATAATGTTGGCCTAGTAAAAAGCGATGTTTCCTTAAATTTTACTCTTAAAATGCGTATTTGCGTAAGTATCAAAAAAGTTTAATAATAGTTCATACTATCGAGGACGCTTGCTAGTTCTAGTCTAGTAGGTATTGGTTCTGTTGGGTGTTACTATGACCAGAGTACACAACGAGTAGTCCAACTATGAATAAAACAACTGAGCGGGCCGCGGGCAAAATCAACTGACGGCGCGAGTTACGCGAGCGAAATAGACATGAAGCGCCTAAACCTTAAAATAAGGGAGTTCTACTGTGGTACTTACCGTTGCGCGAAACATGCTTGGTTCCCTGGAGTTTGAATTGCAAACGTGAATTTTTATTTGTTCGTAGATAGGTTACTGGTCTAAAAGACCACCTTCGTTATACTGTGCTATGACGCAGTGTTTTCATGTGCTGTCATTTGCAGGTCAGTCGCCTCGCAGCTCATTATGGGTCAGCCGGTCATGGCCGAGACTTACGATCAGGTAATCATAACACGCATGCTGTATTGTTTGTGTGTACATTGTATTTGGAGTTTTATTTCAACAGCCTCCTAGCCCAGTTGGTAGTGATCCTGCCTACGAAGCAGGGGGTCCCAGGTTTAAATCCTGGTTTGTGTGTTCATCACGAATAATTGTTCTTGAGTTATGGGTGTATCTAAGTATATATTTATGTATCTATATAAGTAGGTATATCGTCGCCTAGTATCCATAGTACAGTCAGGAGAAGTAGTTAAGCGGGTAGGGTGTCCAAAGTGACGTGCTTATTCTCTTAAAAATAAAGTCGTTTCCAGTTCATTTTGAACACCCTACCCGCTCAGCTACTTTTGCTGCTGACTCCACAAGCTTTGCTTAGTTTGGGACTAGGTTGATTTCTGTAAGATTGTCCTCAAATATTTATTTATTTATTTTAATTTTAGTTTTTCGTCCAGATTTCGTCTCGCCGCTGCTTTTACATGCTGATACCAAAAGCCCGTAATTAAGGACCTATTTGTTCTGGATCTTGACTTGCTCCGATTTTTTTGACATTAGCCATAATAGATAACAATAATGTATGTAGAGACTCATAGGGAATCAACAATCTACAAAATAGTAGCCTAATAGCACATACTGTTTCAGGTGACGATATACTTCAGCGATATCATCGGTTTCACGAAGCTGTCCGCAGAATCCACCCCGCTCGAGGTGGTCGACCTGCTGAACGACTTGTATACGATGTTCGACTCGATTATTGAAAACTTTGACGTCTATAAGGTAAGTCAAGAGCAAAGGTTACAATGTCGACCGCCCAGTGGCGCCATCATTGGGCGGATTGTATTTCCTAATAAACGAATCAATTTCTGTATAAGCCCTCATGTTGAGTTGTAGTACTATTAATTCCATTAAAGTAGGTGTTCTAATACGGTTGAAAGCCGTGACTCTTATATAGACTTAGACTTAGACTTGTAGTAATTTTCACTATTTACAATTTTTGGGACAATAAAAAATCTTAGGGATGTCATCTCCTGTTACTCTATGACCAATCCCGCAACTTTTGGTCTTTATCACATAGTCTCATTTTGCGTATTATTTGTTTCATTACCTAAACGGCAAATGGTGGCCACTTTTTTCCGTTGAGGTGATGAAGCCAAAAGTAAATAATATAAAACTGTATCACATAGATCATAAGTTGCGGAATTACAAGGACTACAACTGAACATGAGAAATATCTGAAATGAAAGAAATTTCTGTGTAATAATACAGAAATTGATTAATTTATTAGGAAATGCAATCCGCCCAATGAGGACGCCACTGGACAGTCGACGCAGTTTTAGGGTCATCATCATTAGTCGTTCCCTCAGAGCTGAGGATCGTGACATCATGTCCTTCTGTTGAAGATCAGGTTCCTCCATAGGCTTCTATCCCTCGCTAAGCGCATGGCTTCTTGCAGTTTTAATTGCATGGGTGCAGTGATTTGGGCACTCCATCTTGCGGGTAGTTTTAGGGTACTAACCTCTAAATGATAATATTTAAGCTGAGAGTGAGACTGTTTCTAGACGGCCATTATTCAGTTGTGGTTTTTTATGGCCTGAGCGCGAATTTACAATTTCGTTTGTTTTATAGAAATACTGTGTCTTTGTTATTTTACATTAACTTTTATTCGTTGGATAATATTATCTGACGTCTAAACATGATTTTTTTGAATACAATAATGAAAGCAACATTACCATTCTAACTTCATCTAGTTAATCACTTTATCAATGTTCTTAAAGTGCTAATAAAACTGACCCCGATTATCGAACTACCAGTATATATAGGTACCTAGAGGTATATAAACGTATGCAAATAACGTTCAAGTTTCTTGGAGTTTTAGCGGGCATTTAATTATATGTGCACGAGTTTAGTGCAAGGGCCCAATTTGTCGATTTACATTTTTCTTTTACTAATAGATAAGTGCATATTGCGTAATTTTAGAAAGTACTAGTAACTCTATATAGACAAAGTGGTCCCTTTGTCCGTACACTGACACATATTTTCATAGGTACTCGGTTATTATTCGTGGACTGCACGGCAAACGTTTTGATAGGGACTTAAAACCCGATTTAAGTGAGTTTATTTAATGATCGTCTATTTTATGTCTTTCACAAATGATAAGCTTGTCTTACTTCGCTTCCATTTAGCTTGATTTGAATATCGCGTATGTTTATTAAAAGTACCTAATTTCCACAATCAGGTGGAGACTATAGGCGATGCGTACATGGTGGTGTCTGGGCTGCCCATGCGCAACGGGAACCGGCACGCGGCGGAGATCGCGCGCATGTCGCTTGCGCTGCTCAACGGGGTGGCGTGCAAGACGGTGCCCCACCGGCCTGGGGAGCGGCTGCTGCTGAGGATCGGAATGCATACAGGTACCCTTTCAAACCACAACTTATCAATGTGATTCGTAACTGGTGGAAGGTACTGTAAAGGTTCACTACCTTTAGAACCTCTCTTCTCGAACACTGTCTGGCACATTGTTATTTCAAATTAGGAAACAGTTGAATGGTGGCAGTCTTCCAAGCTGGACATGTCATGTAGTTCGCCTTAAGGGAGAAAAGAAGATTAAAGAAATATTCATCAAGAAGTGTTTTACTGGCCAAGCCCCACAATACCACCAGCCTAGATGTGCTGCCCAATGCCAGCCAGTCTGTAGAAATTGCGCGAATATTTGCTAAACTGAATATCATGCAAGACGGTGACATAGGAATGTGCACAGGTCTGTGCACATGTCTGATATCCTCTGATGTAGTATGATCCAGTGACTGATATCTGAGGATTGAGTTATCCACCAGTTAGCTGTTTGACGAGACGAACTATATAACGTAGTTTTACAAGTTTCGTAAATAAATCAGAAAAACTCTCATCTCACATGTTGTAACTATAAGAAGAAGTCTGTCTGTATAAAATTATCTAACCATTGATATTTACCTTGGAACATTTAATTGACAGTTTTAAAATTAGGGACGAATATAATAATAGCACAATTTTACAGGACCATGTGTGGCTGGTGTGGTGGGGCTGAAAATGCCACGCTACTGCCTGTTTGGGGACACCGTGAATACTGCCTCGAGGATGGAGTCCCACGGCGAAGCGCTCAAGATACACGTCAGCCCAAAGACTAAAGAAATCCTTGACTTGTACGATTGCTTCGATTTGGAGTGCAGAGGAGAGATCACGATGAAGGTTGGTAACGTATAAAATAAGTATTAGTTATAATATTTCAATGAATAAGTATGTTAAAAGCACTTACAAAATGACACCAATTTCATTGTTACAGGGTAAAGGAAAAATGACAACTTATTGGTTACTCGGCGAGAAGAAATCCTCAAATCCTCAAATCCAGTGCTATGATGATTTAAATGGCGGCGAAAATACTGTAAGCAATCCTAGCATAACGTTCCAAGGACCAGATAGCCCTGCAGCTCACTCAGTCAAATATCGTCACAGCCCGGAATACAAAAATAATGAACAAAAAACTCAAGTCTCTCATAAACAAACTCCCCAAGAATTATTAAATGAACGAGACCGTATTAAGCATGAAATAGCAACATTTGTAGCAAAAGATCTGATCAACAATATTGATATAGCCGTGAAAGAATTTAGAAAGTCTCAAAGCGCAAACTTTGCAGCTATGATGGCTGTCCAAAGTAAAACGATTTGTAATGGAAAAGAAAGAGGCCTAATCACACCCACGTATGACAAGGAACTAGTCATTAGCAAAGGTAAGGTGCGAGATGTCGTCAACCGATTCAATAACAGTGTTGGCAACGATACTAAGATAGGTAAACCGAAATCTATTAAAGCTGAAGACTGAATTGCATGAAATAAAGCAACGCCTAATTCCCCGCCCGGTCCAACACATGTTTTTCTTTACGAAAGATCTTTAGAATTAATTAATATTAAGATTTTAAATCAGTGTTTATATTTAAATGTTATCAGAGTATTTTGTGCCAAGCACATTCCATATTCTAGTCATTATTGAATAAGTAACAGCCACCGTGAGATAGGTAAGTAAATAAAACAGAATAGTTACATAGTGGATTTTCATTGCCTTTCATAATAACATTGGAGACCGGTGTTTGTTAAGTATTAGGTATAATAAATATAACGAAAAAACAAATCATTACATTGCAGTTTATTGGACGCGAGGCCAGAGAGATTCCGAATTTTAGAAATTGAATTGAATGTTAGTTGATATTAGAAAAACACGGTATTTAACTACTATTTATAATAACATTTAGTTTAAGAAAATCATTCGCAAAAGCGATTTATCAGAAAGATGTAGTGAGAAACATATGTGTGAATAAGAAGACATTAGAATTGTATTATACACTTAGACCCTGTAGTGTTTTTACTGACCTTTTATACCTCTATATCTTCTTAAACCCCGACACTTTCTAAGAGTGTTAGTGGTTGGAGAAATGGAATAACTGTTCTATTTGTCACGGACGAAATATATTTGTTGTCAACACTTCGAGCACAGAGACCAATTTTGTCATTCGATGGCAGAAAATATAAGTATTATTGTTATTGAAATATCGCAGGTACGTAACAAATAAAATGAACTTTTCATTGTCGACCAAATATTATTTAATACATAGGTGATTGATGACCCGCTATAATTTGTGACGGTACACGGAAAAAAAAGTATCTAAAAGTAGGTATCTTCATCGAAGACAAACCCTATACTAACAATATTGTTTTGTATATAACGAAAAGAATTTCTCTAGAAAGTGACCTTTATTCAAGTAAAATGTCTTTATTGAAGTAAAATATATCTTGGGCTAAAGATATAAAATTAGTCCAAGAAAATATTTACTTATTTTTAAACAATAATATTTTGACATTGGTATTCTTGGCTGAAGATATCCTTTTTTCCGTGTAGATATGATTAAATTAAAGATTGGAGAAAAAATAAGGTTACTAAATCTAATGAAAAAAATTGAGGCACATCTCATTTCTTCAACTTCTAGCGTAATAAATAAACTATTAAAATTAAGTGTTACTGAGTGTTGATATTATATATTCAGGCCTCTATGTATGAAAATTATTTGGTAGTCGAGTATAGTGAGGCCCTTAGAATTATTGTTTACGCTTATGACCACAGGTTTTAAAACTCTCTTGTGATTTTTTTATCTTGTAGTATTTTAAAAATATCTGCTGTAATTTTAGATGATTTAATTGTGATATTATTGTTGTAAAAGTACATTTTATTTACCGCGGAGCTGTGAAGAGAGATTTATTTATTTTTAACGTGATTGTTTCAAAATCCTTAATACTTGTAAAGTATGATTCGTTATATCAAGGTTTTATTGTACGAATAAAAAACATTGAGTAATAAAAATTTACTTTCTTTTTACCCGAATTCCCACACCATACATAAAATTAAAATTACCTTTGGGTATACTTAATTTACGTGGCCAATTGTTACATATCGTAGGACGAATGTATTTGCAGTACCTAAATAGATTTTCTAAATAGTACCTATATTTTAATAAGGTTTAATCAAAGAAATAGGTGAGGAACATACTATACATGAATGTATGTAAGTATTATTAAAATACATATATGTATTATAAAGGATCAGGATGGATTTTCGGACAAAAACAAGACCGATCACAAATCAAAATTATTTAATTAAACTTTCTTATAATTTTAACATCAACAAAGGAATCACTTTTCCTAAAGCTTAAAGAAATATAAAATAACAACAGGGAACGAAAACCTTGAAAATAGCTCACGCGACCACGACGGCGGCCGAAGGCAAAATGTCCCGAGCAACGCGTTGCGCGGGTTTTTATGCACTTCGCCAGGTAATCCAGGTGGACGGGACTTGGTGTTGCCAACAGTATTGTTAAAATTTTACGAGTTTTAATTTTTCATATAAAATATTTCAGCACGCAATGTATTGCTACCTACATGATTACTTTGCCCTAAAATGTCACAACAGAACTGTTGATGTGTCAAATACGCCATACATAGCGGCCCGAAGAAATAAAAAAAATCAATTTTGCTCTATGTTAACTAAAAGTTAACTCAATATTTTTTACAATATCGATTTATAATTTCAAAACTTGCGTCTGGCTTCCATTTGAGGTAATATCAAATAAACACGCGTAATATATTGTAGTTTTACCATGTCGCTAAAAAGCAAGCGTTACACCTAATTATATACGTACGATGGGTACCTACTAGGTACCATGAGATGAAATGTCTTGTTTATGAAATTTGTCAAAATCTGTTCAAAAAGATACCTATGTCAATCTCAAATGTTATCGATTAAAAAGTACTTAACGACCTTGGGTATTCTCGTAAAAAGGACAAGTTGACCCATAAAGTACGAGCGACAACCCTATTTTATTTATATCGAAGCTATATCAAAAGTAATATGGCCGCTATGTCCACTGTGCAGGCGGTATTAAATGCAAGTGGCTATTAAGAAGCCCTCCCCACTAATAGGCATTCCTGAACGATACAACCATAAAACTTGTGCATTTTATTCGTAAAATACGCTCGCTCAATATTTCAAATACATTAATTGACGGTTTAAACTTAATCAGACTGTGTTATGTTTTTACATGCTTTTATTTCATTCTATCTTAAAAGCTAAAATATAGGTACGGTACAACCTCTTTCTGAAGTTTTCTGTCAATAATATGAAACTCGTATAGCCATAACTCTTTAAATTTTCCCCTTTCGATTCAAAAAAATCCGGCTGCTTTTGATTACGTCTTATATTTCACTCTGTAAACATCGCTTCAGTAGCTTTAGGTCCATGCAACGAAATGAATCACAGGCAATAAGGCCGCATCGTACTCATAAAGGCCACGGGAAGTGGCCATTACGTCAACTCGCCTAATGGCCGTTCAGCGCTCTACTGCAATATCTACCCCCAGCAAAATACATGCTGCTAGCTGTACCTAGTATTGAATGACCATGACTGAAAACTCTTTTGACAGGTCAGTAGGTAGTGTACTACAGAGCAGGGCAGTTGGAGAAAGTGGGTAATTTTTTATTTGCCGCCATTTTGTTTCAGCGGCGTTAAAAGGATACGGCAAGGCAAATGTCATGGATTTTTGATCCAAGATTTGCTTTGATTTTTGGATTGCATTTGCAAAATAGGATAAGCTGGATAAGGAATACGTTCACCACTAAAACAATTTTGAATAAGGATATTCGAAGTATTACTTACAAAAACTACACATTTTGTTGAGTAGCAAGCAGAGATTGGACTAATTGGCCCCATTGTTTTGACACAGAATTCCGAATACTTGATGCAATGTCCAATATTCTTCTCTGGTGGTAACCGAGGCACAAGAGTAAAGACCATTTAATATAGTTGTTAAAATGGGTTAACCGTGCATAACTGAGTAAAGGCCAATCAGGTTACCAATTTTTCACCACTTAATAGAATGAGGGTTTCCGAGAATCCAGGTGGCGGCACTGTGACGAGAGGTATGTTTGACAGCAGCTGTCAAAATCCATCAATACAAAAATGTGATTAAACGTGATTGGTGGATTATGACAGCTGGACCCCTCGCCACGGTGCTGCCACCTAGTGAAAAAATCGATTCAGGAAACCCTCATTAGCCTAGCATAACCCATCATTGTAGTACAACCGAGCGCGAGTAGAACGTAAACATCCTTGTTTATGTTAATTACGAGGAACATAATTGTATAAAGAAACTGGGCTCTCGCTCGCGGGATTAAATGAAAACAATACAATTACCGGACGTTTGTGTTGGGTTATTTATTGTTTAATACTTATTACCTACCTAAATGGGTTCTTTATTGTCTAATACTTATTCAAAATAAATATTGAAGCTTACCTAGCTTTTGATTGCTACGCTTATAACCTTAGCTTTCTTAAGATATTCTATTTGCTAGGACATTAACATTATGTACCTAATAAAAATATATCTGCTTCATACTGTATACATATTATAATATACCTTTTTATACTCGGCGACTGTAATACTTCAATTGAGATTGTGTTGGTGGAACTACTAGCGCCTACTTTTCGATAGAGCTTTCATGGTCGCATATTGTAGAATCCATAACAGTGACAGAAAGGATTTCCATACAATATTGTGACACTGTTGCCGGGCCCCGCGCTGCGCGCGCGCCCCGCGTGTCGGGCGGGCGCCGCCGGCATAATCCACCGAGAGATCGAAGTTACTCAATTATATGTATAGAAGCGTTTAGCACGGCATTCGTCGAACTCAATTCTTACCGGCTTGTTTAAGTACTCGTAGAAAAACTATTGTGTGCAACGGTACATAATCAAGTCTTAAAATTCTCGGGTCTGTTTTTACAAAATTCGGCTTCGTCTCATTTTGTAACTTCGACCCTCGAATCTTAAGAACCCTTATTATGTAACTGTTGCACAAAATACTATATTATAATTTAGGATTTAGGTAGACATGTATAATGTATTGTACCTTGCGGTACATACTAAACTTGTATATGTAGCTTGAAGGAATGGGAGTGTTACGAAAACAGTAATAAATAGCTTTTATATTACCTATGGTGTAAAAATACGACAAAAATTAATCTTGTATCTACGATAGATTAAGTCTGTAGGTACAGTCACCGGCAATAGAATCTTCCTACATGAAGACTGCAAAAATATGTGACACACTCTTATGGCGCTACAAATAAGATCGTATCACGTGTTTTTGCGGCCTTCGAGTAGGAAGATACTATTGCCGGTGACTGTAGAATCGCCACATTATTTGGTTTTTATTTGATCTTATATTTACTGGAAACCCTGTTTAAAGAAACGTTCTCACTATGTGACCTAGTTCAGGGCATCTAGAGCCCTATTCTTAAATTTTCTTAAACTTAAAATTATATCGAAAATGAATTGCTTGGGTACTCTTACTTTCTCCAAAGTGCTACCAGAAATGTGTAAAGATGACGCGGTGATAATATTGAATTGAAATTATATTAGTTAATTTTCGGCTTTGAACGTAACCCCTTAGCAACTCTTACCACGGCGCACGGCTAACTTTATTACCGCCCGAGACTTTGCACATTTAAAGCTATTCAACAACTCAGCGTTATTAGATTTGTAACTTAGTAGCACTACTAGCACTAGCAACTCGGTTTTAAACTCATTTAGTCAACAAACTGCTGTGTAAGTGTATCTGCGCTCTGTAACCCACTAGAAGCTGTATAAAATAGTGTATTGAACAAAACGACTTCGGCAAACTCTATGAAACGGTATTTTCTAGAAAGTACATATATGTAAGTAAAATGTTGTGTTTACGTTATTTACCATTTTTGTACTTGAATTAGTTAAATTAGGTATCTAAAATGGAGTATGCAATAAATATATGTAATTTATTTAGGAACAGCTTAGAGAGTCCATTATTTGTGTGAAGGGATTTTAAAATGTGGCCTTTTTGTTTACTGAGTATATTGTTATGACATAAAGTAAAAGCCTATAGTATTAGCTCTATATTATGTATATATTACTTGAATATATTAAACTTTTAGATGTACAACTTAGTTAATAAAGGCTGTATACGTTAAAATCCGGCCACGCATGATCTGGTACATCTCCCTTTCGGATACACATTTTCAAGCAGTTCTTTTTTATAAATAATCTGTAATCATAGTAATATATAATAAAAATAGAATCATATTACAATTTGTATGGGCTTGTCTCAGTTTTTACGGAAGGTATTCCATCATATCTTTAAGGTTTTGTCCAGCGTTTTTTGATAATCTTCACTCGCTTCCTGCTACAATACCACAATTGTATTTATATTTTCACAACCGGTTTTATGGTCAATAGAATGTCATCTTACAAAAAAAATGTTTTGAAACTCTTTTCTACTTGAGGTAGTCAGGAAAACTTTCTACTCCAAGCACTGAAAGTAAATTTTATATGGCAGCCATTTTTTTGTCAAAAAGTCAAACTCACCAAAGTTAGAACACCTCCGAACTATTTCAATCTAAATACACTTAGAAAAATGTTAGCTATGGTGAAAGGGAATTTAATAAGGTATAATTTGATTTATCTTATTTATAATAAAAAACTATTTTTAACAGGAAAATTTGGTAAACACTGTCAGAACACTGTGGACAACAAAATATAGGCACTGTGTAATATATAGTGATCGAACTCATAGACAACGTAACGTTTATATTATGTTTTCAATTTTATTATGTAGCTTGATAACCCCAAATTATTAATTAGAAGTGTTGGTTGAATATGCACATTCAATAAAAAGATGTACCATACCATGCGTGGCCGGATTTTAACGTATACAGTCTTTATAAATTCGATGGAACCAATAATTATTTATTATTGATTGTTTTTGTAGGATAAACTCTTTCTTGTAAGATGGTCAGATGGTCACTACTTGTATGAGATTAATGTAACGTGCTCTTTTGTCTAATATAATTTGGTGCCATTCATGTAGTTATGCTTCGTAATGACTAATGAGTCATTCATTCGTTTCCAACTTATTCTAGGTACAGTCGACGTCTAAGAAACTACCCTCGTCTTCAGCATCATTGTCAAATGTAGGGTAAAGGTAACACACCATGCTCACCACGTCATTGTCTAAAGGATCATCCATACTGAGCACCGACGTATTACGTAACAGAGCTCCTCATTATGGAGCGAAACATGTCAAGCAATATTTGAAATAAACGACGAAAGTTACCCGCTATTATTTAATATATCTAAGTCTCACGAAAGTTTTGAGTTGAGAATTTGTTATTCAGATTTTGAAACGAAAACATTTTGATTTTGTTTGTTTTACACAAACAACACTTGTTTGATTACAATAACAAGTAACAGTTGTCAGTTGTTTACCTGTTCAGCAAGGACAAGGTCGAAGTTTACCTCGGCGCCGACGGCGGCAACTCTAAAAGATAGACTGTAAACAAACAAATATGTAAATAAACAAGGTGCTAACAAATTAAGTTCAAATGTTTTTACAGCTGATAACTAGTACCCGGCTCCTGGAGTATATTTAGATATGAAACATTACAGGTATTATGATATTCTTATTGGAGAAAACTGGAAAACAAATTTGCTACGTAAAAACACACAAAATTGTAATTTATTTATTACAAAACTAAAGCAAAATTCTCGTATAAAAAGTTTTCTTAATTTTTATTTAAAGTTAATTCTCTCGATGTTAGTTAACTACCCTTAAAATATCTGTACTTAATTTGCTAGCCCCTTATATAGTCATTTTTACCAAAAAGTTGGTGATTATTATCTATACATATAATAAACGCGTAAGGAGAAAAAAAATGTACATTGAAGATATTTGAGAAAATCTAATTTAGGGGGTCTTAGAAACGTTGACTGAATACATTTTAGTGATTTTTGGAATTTTTGTCTGTCTGTCTGTGAGTTTGTTCGCGATGTACGCCAAAACTACTGCACAGAATTTCATGAAATTTTGTATTATAGTAGTTTATACCCCGAGGTAACATATAGGGTAGTTTTTATTCCGCTTATTTAAAAACATTTTTTTCCAATTCAAGCAAGTCTGTTTGGAAAGAGAAGTGCCGTGGTTTATATGGAAGCTCATACATTCTACGACACTTCTCTTTTCGAACAAGTCAATTTCGTTGTGAATGTTGAAAGTAACCGGAAATATAATTGTCATCGAATAAAGTATGATGCACGGTGTTCCAGACCGTCTCCGACACGACAATTCCGAGACTTCGTTTTGTATAGAAAAGCGTCACATGATCCTAGGAGGTCACCTGTATGTGTAGTTATGTGTCGGAAGTGTCGTGTCGGAGACGGTCCGGAACACCGTGCATAATTCTTAATATGTACCTTCAATTTGTGAGATATTTTATTCTATAAATTAAATTATCTATTTATCTGGTTCATTCCTAACCCTGGGCAGCGGAGGCCTAGGCCACTTTTTTCTTTATATGTGACATCTATATAAGATCATAAATGCATAATTTATCATTGTAGTGTGGCAACATAAAATAAACAATTTATTCTTCATTCTTGACCGTTGAGTTTTGTCCGGTCCCGTCCATGTTGCTGAAGAAATTCTCGCTAATATCTCGATAAAGAATTAAGTTTTGTCCAGTCCCTTTCATGCTGCTGCTGAACCAGTTCTCACTGCGACTTTCCGTGCCTGAGCCCTATACGAACTTAATTGGCATTTGGCCTTCCCATGGTGTACTGCCTTTTTGCCGAATAATGTTTCGTCAAACTTCATTTAGCAACCAACTTTTCATCGAAGTTTAATTTCGCAAACCAATCCTTGGCATAATTTTACTTCGTAATTTTTTTATTTCGCTAAATTTTTATATTGCAAAATTTTATTACGTCAAATTTTATATAGTAAATAATAATTGCATGATCAAACGAACTTACCATAAGTGAAGTTCGATCATAATTATCTTGTCTTCGTCGAAGAGATTTAAAAATGATTATATTGTACTAATGTAGTTGTGTCCAGCAACTTGCGAACCTACCCGCACCAGTATTTTAGCGCTGAAGGAGGGTAAAAAGAAAATAAACTTTTTATATCCACCCTCAACGCTACCTTATATAAGGGTCGCCCACTGCTACTGGTCTCATTATTTTCAGAGTATACCGCCAGCATTGATTTTTCAGGGATTTTGAATGGGATGGGAGGGTTTTTAAATCTCTTCGACGAAGACAAGATAATTATGATCGAACTTCACTTATGGTAAGTTCGTTTGATCATGCAATTATCTTGTCTTCGTCTCTTAGATTTAAAAATGATTATATTGTACTAATGTAGATGTTCAGAGAATCAATGCTGCGAATTAATGCATCGCCAGAAATAAAACACAATATGTTTGTCATCATATTTATTTTAATCAACAGAGAAAAAACACATAGCTTTATCTATTATTTAATTAATTGATAACTGGCCTGTTATAGAAGTTAGCAAAAACAGCTGACTGGTTAGTCCAGCCGGCTGCTTTTCTGATAACTTCTACACTTATACCAGCTCGTGAAGCTGCGGAGGTCGTGGCATGACGCGTCGAATGAGCGCCGAAAATAGTAGTGTCAATGCCACTCTCCTGAAGGACCTGCTTAATCCACCGGCCGATTGTTTGTGATGAAGCAGGTCTGTAAGGCTTCTTATGAGTAAGTATGAGTTTATTGTCTATACTCGACCTATAGGCTGCAGTAGCCGCAATATATTTTTGTAAGGTGCCGGCCGGGCATATACCTGGTCTTTGATTAAAAAATGGCAATTCTATTACTGGTTGTGCTCGCCCAATTGCAGATGTTTTGATCAAATCTGTTATGACAATAACAATCTTATCATTATAATTTGTTATATTTGAAATTCTAATCAAAGACAAAGTTTGAACCCTTTGAGCAGTAGCCAAAGCAAGGAGCATGACCAGTTTTTTACTTAACATCTCTAAATTAATTGTATTATTTGGTAACAATGTTTCTAAATAATCTAATACTGTACTGGGGTTCCATGTAACATTATAACGAGGGAAAGATGGTTTTAATTTAAAAACTCCCTTAAAAAATCTTTTTACATCCTCGTTTTGACTTATATTATTTTGCGAAATCAAAGCTATAGCGGATCTATGATTATTTAGCGTACCGTAAGATGATCCGCTTTGAAAACATTTCGAAAGAAAATCTAACAATGATACTACTTCAACATCGAAAAAATCTAAATTATTTTCATCACAATATTGCCACCATAGCTTAAGACTAGAAGAGTACTGAGACTTAGTACTCTGGGTAATTGAGGAAAGCATGACATCTAAAGCCGACTCTGGTACTCCCTTTTTGATAAAACTTTCCCTGATAACACGCTCGCTGCCAGGGTAAGGTGTCGGTGCAGCGGGTGGGTTAATCTGAAAGCAGATGAAAGGAGGTATTTACTCGGAGGGAAAAATATTATTTCGCTTATGCTTAGTTTCCAAAAAAGGGGGTACCAGGGTTGCGACGGCCAGTAAGGCACGATAACTATACCAGTCGCATTATCAGCCATAATTTTATTTAAGGTTTTTAAAATAAGCGCAAACGGTGGGAATGCGTAGAAGAAAAAAGGTTCCCAATTAACAGTAAATGCGTCAATATTGTACGCGTATGGATCTTTTTTCCAAGCTATATACTTAGGACATTTAGCATTTATGCGAGATGCAAATAAGTCAATATTTGGGTGGCCAAACTTCTGAATAACCTGCATGAAAACTTCGTCCTGTAATTCCCATTCACCGTCAATATTAATTTTCCTTGACTCACTATCTGCTTCAACGTTCAAGGAAGATTTAATATAGGACGCAAAAATAAATATCCTTCTCTCTTCACACCATTTCCATATCATATTAGTTATGTAATTAAGGTGTGGATATTGCACGCCACCCATTCTATTAATATACGAAATGGCGGTGGTATTGTCAACGCGAAGTAGTATATCACAATCAACTTTATTTTGGGCAAATGATTTTAAGCCGAAGTAGACTGCTAACAGCTCCAGATAGTTAATGTGATTTTGACGTTCTATCTCAGTCCATTGGCCCCCGGTTTTCTCACCTTTCGAGGCAGCGCCCCATCCGGTGGTAGATGCATCGGTAAAAATCTCTTGTACATAGTTATATTTTTGAATAGGGTTAATTGATGTTAAAATATTATTTTTCCACCAGAGCAAATCATCACGTATACTATCTGGGACTGCCATAACCTTGTCGTAATCATCATCAGATTTAAGTAAAGCTAAATATTTGGCTCTCTCCATTGACTTAGTGTAAACCCAACCATACACTATTGCCGGGCATGCAGCTGTAACTGTGCCCAAGAAACTTGCAAAGTCACGAATACGTATATTTTTAATATTCAACAATTTATTTGTACGTTCTAAAATGTTATTTCGTTTTTTCTGTGGTAATTTTAAACACATCATTTTAGAATCTAAAACGAATCCCAGATACGTGCATTCATTTTGAGGAACTAAATTGCTTTTAGTGTAGTTAATAACAAACCCTAACCTTTCTAGGCATTCTATAGTGCGATTGGCGTTTATTAAACATTCGTCTTTTGTATTTGCTATACAAAGTATATCATCAAGATATCTTACAGATTGAAAACCTAGAGATCTTAAATGTGATGCAACCGGTTGTAATATTTTTGTAAAAATATACGGTGCCGAAGAAATACCATATGGGAGAGCCATAAATTCATATAAGTTATTTTTAAAACGAAAACGTAAAAATTTTCTATGAGACTGGTGAATGGGTACTAACAGGTACGCTTCCTTTAAGTCAATATTTATCATATGACAATCTTTGGTAATGAGCTTTGTCGCTGTTCTGATATCTTCCATTTTAAAGTGGTCAGTATGTACGTATTTATTTAATTTTTTGAGGTTTAAAATAAACCTCATATTTCCGTCACTTTTTGGAACGAGGAAGATATCAGACAGAAACTGACCCGGTTCGGGTTCACATTTTCTTATGGCATAAATATTAGTTAAGTGCATCAGCTCTTTTTCAATAAGCATTGCATCAGACTCGGAAAAAGACTTCGATGGGTAATTTTTTGGATCTTGATTCGGAATTGCCGTAAAAGGAATTTGATAACCTTGTATTGTATTTAGAATAAATTTATCGTTAGTTATAGACTCCCATGCATTTAAAAAATATTTTAAGCGACCAGCATGTACCTGTGTGTCTATGTCTGTGGTTGGTTGGCTGGCTGGCGCGACGCCTGCGCTGCTTGCTGCCTCGCCAGTGGCGGCGGCGGCGGCGGAGGCTGCGTCTGGCGCCGGGATGCCGTGTTTTGGGCTAGGGATGCTCGGCGTCTGGATTGGTAATGCGAGTATCCTCGACGCCCACCGCGGCTGGGATACGGCAGCTGCCCGCCCCGCTGTAAGCGTGGGCGGAACGATGGGGTCCTCCAGTTTAAACCAGAACTTGCAGCGGCTGCTATGGGCGTTGCTTGAATTAACTGCCCAGTTTTCTTGATGCCGCGAGAGCTTTTGACTAAATCGCTAAGCTTTTCTCCAAACAAAAAGGTATCTCTTTTTCGATCTTTAAAAGGGTCGATGAGCGACTTTTCAACCAATGGAATTACGACCGACCGACGTGTTTCTGTTTCGGCGAAATGAGCGTCGGCGACTAGCTTTCCGACGTCGCTTAACATGCGTAAAGCGTCAGCTATATTAGGCTCCTTTTTCAAAAGTGAGGTCATAGCCTTGCCTAGACCTGAAAGGGCTTTTCCAATCTGCTCTTGTTTAGCGAAAATTCGCTTATCTCTGTTTCTGGAAGGCTCGGTCAGCATGGCGGCGATTTCCGGGTTTAGAGTTGGAGCTTTTGAAAGGGGCACGTTTTTTGGAAATAAATATTTTTTATTTAGTTCATCCTTTGCCTCCTTTTTAAGGCCATTCAAAAGAATGTGCTGAAAATGCTTAGCAATATCTTCGTGAATATTTTCGCCCCACTCAACACAGTCTGCCTCAAATTCGCCTAAGGCTTTCAATAGTTCTGGATCAAAATCCTCGGTGTTGACTTCATCATTGGTACTAGTTTCTGCAGGAACTAAGTCCTGTTGATTATTCACATTACTAGGCGCCAGAACTTCCGTGTCGGTATGTACATCTGCGACTGTTTGAATCACGTGACTAGCAGTGTCGGCTAATATAGCCGAGTCGGTTTCCATTTTATCTGGAAAATTTGACAAATATACATTTATCAGTGGAATATACGCATACAAGTAACACACGAGTGATTAATGGAGCCATAAAAAATGGCAACATATATTTAATGAGGTAAGTAACTACCTTCTATTGCAAGACTGTCCTCGTTGTACGTATACTGCGAAGCGGCCTCTGCAGGCTCATAATATGTGCCTTGCTCGTATTCCAGATGATCTGGAAAAAATGCCACAAAAAATGACGTGATTAATCACGTAGTTATTTTATCTTTTTATTTTTAGGGTAGATTCCCTGACCGCAGCATTGCTGCATTGTTATTGCTTACAAATAAAATTTGTACTTTCCACTACAAATGTAGTGAAGGAAAAATAGCTACGGGTTAATATCTCGTATTAACTCTGAGCAAAAATGGCTATTGGCCAATATCTCGTATTGGCTCGAAGCAAAAATATGTGTATAAAAATGGCATTCATTAGTTTACGTAGGTACTTACTTTCAATTTTATCATCGTCATCACTCGAATAAATAACGCGATGAACATTCCTGTTCTGTTTTTCACTTAACCTGGCTTGATATTTTTTTATTCTTCTTCGCCATTTTTCTTCTTCCGACTCGTCCCTCTTTCGTTTGGGCATTGTAACTTTTTATCCCTAATTCTTTATTCACTGGGTAAGTACTTGTTTCTACTAGTGCGAATGTCGCGCGCGCACGGACAATAATGAGACCAGTAGCAGTGGGCGACCCTTATATAAGGTAGCGTTGAGGGTGGATATAAAAAGTTTATTTTCTTTTTACCCTCCTTCAGCGCTAAAATACTGGTGCGGGTAGGTTCGCAAGTTGCTGGACACAACTACATTAGTACAATATAATCATTTTTAAATCTAAGAGACGAAGACAAGATAATTAATAATAATTGTGTAGCAAATGATTTTCTAAAGCAAATAACATATTGTCAAAGTTTATGTGGTAAATAATTGTGTAGTAAATAATTGTGTTAGAGATAGGTAGGTTAGGGTTTTTTATGACCCTATAAACAAAACTGCTCCCAGAGATAGGTAGGTTAGGGTTTTTTTTGATGACCCTAAAAACAAAACTGCTCCCAGAGATAGGTAGGTTAGTGTTACTTTTTTTGATGACCCTAAAAACAAACCTGCTCCCAGAGATAGGTAGGTTAGGGTTATTTTTTTTGATGACCCTAAAAACAAAACTGCTCCCAGAGATAGGTAGGTTAGGGTTATTTTTTTTGATGACCCTAAAAACAAAACTGCTCCCAGAGATAGGTAGGTTAGGGTTATTTTTTTTAATGACTCTAAAAACAAAACTGCTCCCAGAGATAGGTAGGTTAGGGTTATTTTTTATGGCCCTATAAACAAAACTGCTCCCAGAGATAGGTAGGTTAAGGTTTTTTTTGATGACCTTAAAAACAAAACTGCTCCCAGACATAGGTAGGTTAGGGTTATTTTTTTTGATGACCCTAAAAACAAAACTGCTCCCAGAGATAGGTAGGTTAGGGTTATTTTTTTTTGATGACCCTAAAAACAAAACTGCTCCCAGAGATAGGTAGGTTAGGGTTATTTTTTTTGATGACCCTAAAAACAAAACTGCTCCCAGAGATAGGTAGGTTAGGGTTATTTTTTTTGATGACCCTAAAAACAAAACTGCTCCCAGAGATAGGTAGGTTAGGGTTATTTTTTTTGATGACCCTAAAAACAAAACTGCTCCCAGAGATAGGTAGGTTAGGGTTATTTTTTTTGATGACCCTAAAAACAAAACTGCTCCCAGAGATAGGTAGGTTAGGGTTATTTTTTTTGATGACCCTAAAAACAAAACTGCTCCCAGAGATAGGTAGGTTAGGGTTATTTTTTTATGATCCTATAAACAAAACTGCTCCCAGAGATAGGTAGGTTAGGGTTATTTTTTTTGATGACCCTAAAAACAAAACTGCTCCCAGAGATAGGTAGGTTAGGGTTATTTTTTTTGATGACCCTATAAACAAAACTGCTCCCAGAGATAGGTAGGTTAGGGTAATTTTTTTTGATGACCCTAAAAACAAAACTGCTCCCAGAGATAGGTAGGTTAGGGTTTTTTTTTGATGACCCTAAAAACAAAACTGCTCCCAGACATAGGTAGGTTAGGGTTATTTTTTTTTGATGACCCTAAAAACAAAACTGCTCCCAGAGATAGGTAGGTTAGGGTTATTTTTTTTTGATGACCCTAAAAACAAAACTGCTCCCAGAGATAGGTAGGTTAGGGTTATTTTTTTTGATGACCCTAAAAACAAAACTGCTCCCAGAGATAGGTAGGTTAGGGTTATTTTTTTTGTTGACCCTAAAAACAAAACTGCTCCCAGAGATAGGTAGGTTAGGGTTATTTTTTTTATGATCGTATAAACAAAACTGCTCCCAGAGATAGGTAGGTTAGGGTTATTTTTTTTTGATGACCCTAAAAACAAAACTGCTCCCAGAGATAGGTAGGTTAGGGTTATTTTTTTTGATGACCCTAAAAACAAAACTGCTCCCAGAGATAGGTAGGTTAGGGTATTTTTTTTAATGACTCTAAAAACAAAACTGCTCCCAGAGATAGGTAGGTTAGGGTTATTTTTTATGGCCCTAAAAACGAAGCTGCTCCCAGAGATAGGTCGGTTAGGGTTATTTTTTTTGATGACCCTAAAAACAAAACTGCTCCCAGAGATAGGTAGGTTAGGGTTATTTTTTTTGATGACCCTAAAAACAAAACTGCTCCCAGAGATAGGTAGGTTAGGGTTATTTTTTTTTGATGACCCTAAAAACAAAACTGCTCCCAGAGATAGGTAGGTTAGGGTTATTTTTTTTGATGACCCTAAAAACAAAACTGCTCCCAGAGATAGGTAGGTTAGGGTTATTTTTTTTTGATGACCCTAAAAACAAAACTGCTCCCAGAGATAGGTAGGTTAGGGTTATTTTTTTATGATCCTATAAACAAAACTGCTCCCAGAGATAGGTAGGTTAGGGTTATTTTTTTTGATGACCCTAAAAACAAAACTGCTCCCAGAGATAGGTAGGTTAGGGTTATTTTTTTTGATGACCCTATAAACAAAACTGCTCCCAGAGATAGGTAGGTTAGGGTAATTTTTTTTGATGACCCTAAAAACAAAACTGCTCCCAGAGATAGGTAGGTTAGGGTTTTTTTTTGATGACCCTAAAAACAAAACTGCTCCCAGACATAGGTAGGTTAGGGTTATTTTTTTTTGATGACCCTAAAAACAAAACTGCTCCCAGAGATAGGTAGGTTAGGGTTATTTTTTTTTGATGACCCTAAAAACAAAACTGCTCCCAGAGATAGGTAGGTTAGGGTAATTTTTTTTGATGACCCTAAAAACAAAACTGCTCCCAGAGATAGGTAGGTTAGGGTTATTTTAAAAATAGCAATAAGGATTTAATAAATAAATTATTCTTTGTATGTCTTTCCCGACCACGGAACAATGGTGTTCCGGACCTTTGGGAGGCGTATGCGGAGCCGAAGCCAACGCGCAGAGGCCCTTTCGACAATTTAATGAAAAGTGAGGGGTACACTAAGCGGATGCTGCCCCTGCCCGTGTCATGGGACGCACGCAGAGACAGCACCCGCCATGGTGTAAGGACTATTGAGAGTTAATGGAGTCTAAAATGTACTAGGCTATTGGGTGAATAGTATGGACTAGTTAATGGGCTATTGGATGAAGGACCGGACGCCTGCCTAATAAAACGGTATACAATTTTATTTCCGGCAGACGGTGACTCGCCCTCCGCAAGATGGGCCCCCATAAAAAGCGACATCAAAGATGGCTCAAGGGCAACACCGGTGCGGGGGCTGGGGGTAGAGAGGTGTCACTGGACTTTAAACATATAGCCAACTCGCCACTTAGGTTTCCACATCTACCCTCGAGAACACAGCTCTAACGACCCCACTCTGGACAGCCGGCTAAGGCAAGCCAGAGGCAGGGGACCTGTCCCACCCATCCGACAGGGCACCCCAGGGGCACTCAGGTACGTGGAGTCGCTACTCTCCAACAGCTCGCCACAAGCTGCCCTGCGTTGACTGATTGCGCTGGTGGAAACCAGTGGGCGATGGGGTCGTCACATCCCTACGCCATAAATTATTATTATTATTATGTTTGTATCTCCTTTGAGAATCACGGGCCTTTACATCCCGGTCTTTTGGTAGGCTTACGTGGGGATACAGATCCAACACGCAGAGGCCCTTTGGAGAAATTTGCTATGTATTACACCTGCTAGAACCCATTCACGGGTACATCAATAGATACCCGTGAACCGGTCCCAGCAGGTGTTGGAGCTATTGCAAATAAATGGAAAGAGTTCTGGGCTATAGTATTGAAATTTGGCTGGGTCAAAATTGGGCTATTGCTAAGAGGTCCGGACACCTGCCATAACAATGAAAACACAGTTATCGAGGCAGGTGGTGACTCGCCGCCGACTAGATGGGCCCCTGAAACTGCCGTCGCAAGGACGACCAGGAGCAACATCGGTGTGAGCGGCTCAGGGTGTGGAGAGGTGTGCACCGCTTTCTGCCAGTGACTGTACGCTGCCCAGCCAACTGTACCAACTCGCGACTTATGCATATTTCACTTCCACCCTGCGAGCATATAGCTCTGACGGCCCCTCTCTGGACGGCCAATTAAGGCAAGCCAGAGCTGAGAGTCCTGCGGGTCCCCTTGGGGTCCACTCCGACCGAAGAAGACACGCCGGAGACGGAGACCCTGACCGATTCTCTGGAGCACTCGGGTCCGCGGGGTCGTCACTCCCCGACAGCTCGCCACAAGCTGCCCTGCGGGCTTATTATTATTATTTTTTTTTTTTTTGTTGACCCTAAAAACAAAACTGCTCCCAGAGATAGGTAGGTTAGGGTTATTTTTTTTATGATCGTATAAACAAAACTGCTCCCAGAGATAGGTAGGTTAGGGTTATTTTTTTTTGATGACCCTAAAAACAAAACTGCTCCCAGAGATAGGTAGGTTAGGGTTATTTTTTTTGATGACCCTAAAAACAAAACTGCTCCCAGAGATAGGTAGGTTAGGGTATTTTTTTTAATGACTCTAAAAACAAAACTGCTCCCAGAGATAGGTAGGTTAGGGTTATTTTTTATGGCCCTAAAAACGAAGCTGCTCCCAGAGATAGGTCGGTTAGGGTTATTTTTTTTTATGACCCTAAAAACAGATGGAGCATGCTTATTTTGGCATGTTTTATTGGATACATTAATAAAAATTAAAAGGAGATTCTTATCCGTAGATAATTTGGCCGAGATGAAAATAATGTATGCCAATCAATACGTTTGACGAAAACATAATTGACATCTTTAAAAAATCAGAAATGATATCAGTGCGAAACGTTGAGTTGGGAAAAAATAATTTGACCAAATAAAAATATGGGATACGTAGTTCGGGGAGTTAAGAATTTGCTAAATAATTTTCGTCGAAATATTAGTAAACCCTTTCCATACATTATATTACCAATACACTTGAGTTTATATCCGGCTCTGTCATGCTGCTGCTGAAAAAAATCCCGCTACGACGTTCCGTGCATGGACACTATAATGCGGTGCTTGATGGCATTTGGCCTTCTCATACATTCCCTTACATAATTAGTCAATGTTAGGTACTCTGCGTCCGTAGGAAATACCTTAGACAACCCTACACGTGATCCCTGGACGGTGCTAAAAGAGTAACAAACTTGGCAGCTGCACTGTCCCACCTGGACCTCGCAGCACTCATCGGATTTTATTCATCATCTGCTTTTCTACTACTACTACCCGAGAGCAGAAATACCTATCTATATTCAGTGACATGTAGCCATACTTACGATAAACAAATAATTAGCAACAAAAATGTGCTATTTAACGTGTAGAAAGTATAAGTTTTAGAGTATTGGGCTGGAAATAGTGAAATTACCAAACCGTCTAAACACACGCGGGCGAAGCCGCGGGCACAGCTAGTTTCTGAATAAAGTTAGCTATAAAGTAGTTTCTAGTTTCAGGACACATATATTATGTAAATTAAATACATAATCATCCCATTCTAGACCTATGAATGAGTGAGCTTTATGTGAAATCAAGGTAGGTTAGGTATATATTATTTAAGCTGGTTATTGACCCTTTTAAAATAAAAAAGAAGATGTATAATCTTATTTCGTCTGACATTTCTCTAAATGGTCCAAAAGCTGTTGGGAGCCCAAGTCACGTCGCTAACATATGGCCGAAGTTCGGCAGTTCGTCTATTGGTCGCAAGAAACGGACTCGGAATTCAAGGCATGGACAACATCCAATGTAGGTACCATGCCGTACAACAATGATTCTTAAAATAAATGCAATAAGGCTCAGAAGAGGTTTGGCAGGAATACCCCAGAGCTCTGCAGAATTCCGTTAGTAAATAGATGGCAAGTGACATTTTGCCGCTACGAGGAACTCGTTTGAAGTTGTAGCGAAAATCCTAAATACTTAAAAGAAAGTTCGTAACCAGTTTAAAATTTCCGATTTTCATTCTGATTAATATAGTTTGCTGGAATGTCAACAATCTAAATATGTTTACTTAATGTTGGATCACAAAACTTCTTTCATTATTAATAGGATCAGGTCACATGCCAAAGTTGCTTGCATTTGTCTCTTTGTGATAATATAATATGACTAGCTGTGCCCGCGGCTTCGCCCGCGTGTGTTTAGGCGGTTTGGTATTTTCATTGACTATTTCCAGACCAATACCTACTCTATAACTTACGCTTTCTATACATTAAATAGTAAATTTTTGTTGCTAATTATTTATTTATCGTATGTATGGCTACATGTAATTGGATATAGATAGGTATTTATACTCTCGGATAGTAGTAGTAGAAAAGCTGATGAACAAAATCCAGTGGGTGCTGCGAGGTCCAGCTGAGACAGTGCAGCTGCCAAGTTTGTTACTCTCACTAATCACGTTTAGGGTTGTCTAAGGTATTTCGTAATACGGTCGCAGAGTAACATTGACTAATTATGTAAGGGAATGTATGAGAAGGCCAAATGCCAAGCACCGCATTATACCTAGTGTAGTGGCCCAAGCACGGACCGTCGCAGCGAGAACTGGTACAGCAGCAGCATGAAGGGGACCGGACAAAACTTAATTATTAAGTGTCTTGGTAATGTATGCGAAGGCCAAATGCCAAGTACCGCATAGGGCTCAGCCACGGAACATCGTAGCAAGAATTCCTTCAGCAGCGTGGACGGGACCGGACAAAACTCAACGGTCAAGAATGAAGAATAAATTGTTTATTTTATGTGGACACACTACAATTATAAATTATAACCATATATAGATTTCATATACAAAGGAAAAAGTGGCCTAGGCCTCCGCTGCACAGGGCTAGGAATGAACCAGATAGATCATTTTATCAATTAATTTATAGAATAAAATATCCCACAAATTGAAGGTACGTATTAAGACTCCGATACGACACTTCCGACACTTCACCACACATACAGGACCTCCTAGGATCACGTCACGCTTTTCTATACAAAATGAAGTCTCGGAATTGTCGTGTCGGAGACGGTCCGGAACACCGTGCATCATCCTTTAGTGGACGACAATTATATTTCCGGTTACTTTCAACTTTCACAACGAAATTGACTCGTTCGGAAAGAGAAGTGTCGTAGAATGTATGAGCTTCCATATAAACCACGGCACTTCTTTTTCCAAACAGACTTGTACCTAAACTACACCATTGAACTGCGGGCGTGTGTCATCGAAACATCCGTGTTCAACGTAGAGTTTGAATGGAAAGAGAAGTCTAGTGGAAGTCTATAGGAACTCATATATTCTACGGGGCTTCTCTTTCCACGGACACAAACTCTAGTAGGTAAGACATGAAGCTTTTAGAAACAAGAATAAAACTATCTTCATTGGATATACGGGAACATGCAAATTTCCCGAAAAAATTACCCCGATTTTTATAATCTCGATTTTTATAATCCCGAATTTTGACAAGTACGAATGTCAAAATTCCGAATTTTGAAATCACGAAAGTAGAAAATCCAGAATGCAATATTTCCGAATATTAGAAGTCCGATTGTTACTTGCTCGAATCCTAAAAATCCCGATTGTCAATTTCCCGAAAAATTTAATTCCGATTTTTTTAATTCCGAAAAACTAATGACCGATCGGGTTTTTGGCTATTCGGTAATACGAATTTCGGTTTTTTTTATATTCGGAATAATGAAATTCGCGCTTGTGTTATTTGTCGATATCTGGGCGGGTAATTAGTTTAAAATGTTTACTTTGCAGAAAACCAATTATGCAGAAATTACAATTAGCAGATTTATTGGTTCTGCTGTAAAAAATGGGTTAATTTTGGTTAGAACTCACCTTTAACTAAATCAAATGGCTGTTCAAAAAGTGGGTTAGGTTAGGTTAGAAATGTGACCCTCAACCAACCCAAACGGCTGCAAAAAAAGTGGGTTAGGTTAGGTTAGAACTGTGACCCTCAACCAACTCAAACGGCTGCAAAAAAAGTGGGTTAGGTTAGGTTAGAACTGTGACCCTCAACCAACCTAAACGGCTGCAAAAAAGTGGGTTAGGTTAGAACTGTGACCCTTTTTTTTTTTTTTGGCGCAGAGGAAATGCTTTACGCATCCCCCAGGGCCTTGGGGAGGGCCCATTTTGGGGGGTATGTGGGACTCTCTCCTCTCGTATTCCCTCTGCTAGTCAGAGGGAGGGAGGAGCCTACCCACTAAAACCTCTGCGGCGTTTCCACCACTTGCCGTTTGTGTAGGGGCGCCATGGGAATGTGATTACTAGCCACGACGCCCCCCGGCCGTCCCGGCCTAGCTGAGCCGGGATTCCTCCGCCAAAGGAGAGGGGGATCCGAAACGCCCAGATCCCTCTCCCATACTTGTAGGGCCAAACTTGTGGGTCCCCTACCCACTGGCCCTACTGGGGGAAGACGCGGTTTGTAGCTGCAAACCGCGCGCGTCTTCGACCCCTCCGCCTGCGGCGGAGAGGAGGCGCATCCGCTCTCGCTTCGCGCTCCCTCTCCGAGGCCTCCTTCTGTGAGATGACAACTTCACAGAAGGAGGCCATCGCCTCCCAGGATCTCTCGCTGCGGAGCATGGCCGCCACGACGCTATGCAGCGAGAGATCGGCCACTCCCAAGCCATCCACCAATTCCCTCCTTTCCATGGCCCAGCGGCTACACATCTCCAGTGTGTGCTGGGCCGTGTCGTCTGGTTCGCCGCACTCGTAACAGGCAGGACGTTCCTCTCTCCGAATTCGGTGCAGGTAATGGCCGAAGCACCCATGTCCGGTCATCACCTGCGTCACTCTGAAGCTGAGCTTCCCGAACGTCCTGTCTGTCCACTCCTCGAGCGACCCGAGGAGGGCCCCTATAGTACGGACTCCATAGGGGCAGTCCCCGAGGTCGTTCCGCCACCTCTCCCACACCATCCTTTTTGCCTCCTGTTGGGCAGCCCTCACTTCTTCCGGAGTTGGGAACTCCCCAGAGGCCCTGCTCTCCACTCTCTTTTTGTGCGCCTCGGCCAGTCTCACCGCTTCGAAGAACTGTGACCCTCAACCAACCTAACGGCTGCAAAAAAGTGGGTTAGGTTGGAACTGTGATCCTTAACCAACCCAAAACGGCTGCAAAAAAGTGGGTTAGGTTAGGTTAGAAGTGTGACCATACTGTGACCCTAAACAACCAACGAAAAAGAATCGGGTTTTTAAAATTTCGGAATAATGTTGAATCGGAATTAATAATTTCGGGATTATGAAAATCGGGATTCGTTGTTTTGAAATTCGGAAATATTGGTTTCGGACTTTTATTGCATCGGAATTTTTAAATTCGGTATTATATGGCTCGGGATTTTAAAAATCGGGTTTTTTACTATTCGGGAATTAAAATATTCGTACTTTAGTTATTCGTAATTTTAACTATCGGAATTTTAATGGGCCGGGCATTACAAAATCGGGATTTTTAAATTCGGGATTTAAAAAATCGGTATAAAGTTTTTCGGGATTGTGTAGTGTACCCTGGATATACACTGTAATAACACTAATAACGCCTACGCTACAATATTCGCCACTACGCTACTTGAAATATGCCAGATATACAAGTACATAGATATACACTTTCACTACACGATCACTGTATTTACTTAGATAGTACATGGTCCTTGGACAGGGACAATTTGTGAACAAGCGGAAGTCCATAAAAAGTCAAAAAGTGACTTCCGCGAGTACTACAAGTTACAAGCTTTAGAAATTCGGCTTCCAGATTACCACCTTAGGGTGCCATCAGGTGCGTGTGACCTGACCTGACTGTGATAACGTGTTAGCCGAGTTGCGGGGTGAATTGAATCTTGGACGAACTACACGAAGATTCTTTTTTACTAGAAACAAGTAAAAAATATAAATTCCCAGGACAAGTCAACGTTTACTAAAAACAAGTAAACCCTTTCCTTGTTTTTAGTAAAGATTACTTGTTTTTAGTAAAGTTTACTTGTTTTTAGTTAATGTTTACTTGTTTTTAGTAAACTTTTACTTGCTTTTAGTAAACGTTTACTTGTCCTGGGAATTACTATTTTTCACTGAGGAGCCAAGCGTAGCGAGGCGACGAACGTCTCCGTTTTCAATGGTACGACGATTTGGCAGATTGATGTGTGTGTATTGGTTGGTTGGTTGGTCAGTGTCGGACTAGAGGTCGCATTTTTCATCCGATTTCGATGAAACTTGACATGTACGTTCCTTGATTTATTTGCCAAAAATTATGCAGCCATTTTTTTGATTGGAGGGAAAATGAGGGGGAAAAGGGGGGAAGTTTGCTGTCGCGTTATTTATCTTCTCCGAAGTCTACGGTTCACTGAACAACTAGTTTACTTGTTTCTAGTAAAAAAATTCTCCGTGTAGGTACTTATAGTATGAATGATGAAAGAGCTCCCTTATTCGGGCACTGCTGACAAATCGACTTACCCCCATTAGACAGGCGACTGGAATGACACAAGCAGTGACGTCACGGGCTAAATGCCGAGGGTGACGTCGTTAACCTACTTGACATCGTCTCGTGTAAAATAAGTGTGTTGTTCCTGTTATGTGGCGTAACTTACCAGCGTTTTTAAAAACATATCCGTCGTTAACTATTACGTATTCTTGGTAATACTGCTGACCTTAGAATAAAAATCTAGGACATTACAGCATTTTAGGAATTTACAGCTTGGTGAGAAGAGTAAAGTCTTCTTAAAACAGTAAGAATTGCTTTAATTATACTAATATTTCATTTGAAATAAGCCGCTGGCATATTGTAGGTATCCCAGAATCAAAAGTGTTTTTTTAAGTTTGTTAAGTAAATATGTTTTACCAGTGTATCACAAGATGATTAGTTTATTACTAACTACCTAAGGTAAAAATTAAAATACAATTTATATTTAACATACTAAAATAAAATAAAAGAGAGCGTAGTACAATAGTAGAGAGTGAAATACATGATCTAAATATGTCAGAATGCGTTCTATAGAATCCAAATATTCAGTTAACCCAGCCAGCCAATGTTGTCCATTTCAGTGTTTAAACAGACCCCTATAAAATGCAATTCTATTTTAAAAGCTTTTGAGTATTGATAGTTAGTGTTCACATTGTAATCATGTTAACTATTGTTTTTATTGTTTAAGCAAAATAGGTAGTTACCTACTTATGAGTTATAATATCGAAATTGGTCATACCTAATTACCTTTTTTAGGTCCGGACAAAATTATGAAAACGGAACCAAAAACAGAATATAGGTACAAAGAAACTCTATTTTTACACAACGACTCAATTACACAAATACTAGACTGTTTTTTTTTTAATGTAACAATCCGTAATTTTACGTATAATTAATTAAACGCTATCGGTGGCAGTTCGTTCTATGAGTATTTAATGGGTCGATCATTTAAGATTATTTCCCTGTACACACGATGACAGCTCGTCAATCAATCAAAGCTAAGCCGAAACAGTCGAAGTGCGACAAGGGTCCCATCACGTAAGCGAGCGATATCTTCAGCTTACTGAAATGGATTACCAGTTATCTATCACTTTGCAATTTCGTAACGTAGCGAAAACAATGTAAGCAGTGGAGTAAACATGTTTCTTCTCCTGTTACGGCGACTATGCTCGAGCTGGTAGGCGGGCGGCGAGTTCAAAATTAGCTTGCCATGTTCTTGTTGTATTAGGGTGGTCCTACACTAATATTATATGTATGTATGTAATATAAAACACAGTGTAACAAGGACGCATGTCATCATAATGGTAACGTTGCTACTGCGTGTTTAATAACGTCAGTCACTAGCTTATTTTAAAATTTTCACCCGCTTTAATAATTATTAATTAATGCTGCTGGGTGTACAATATTGAACTGGGTGAACAAATCCCAAATAATTGTAACACAACGTTGTATTGTGTGCTGTTGTTTGTAACTTTTGTATGTACAATAAAGTGTTTACATACATACACACATACATAATTTGCTTCTTACGCAGAAATCTCCTTTGCTACGACCTACGGCGTAGCGCTACAAATTAAATATTGGACTGAAAAAAAAGTGCTTATTGCTTAATAGTGATTATTAATTAATCTTCTTTTATTTATTATTTTCATATACAAAATTCATATATTCTTAGATTAGGCCTTTTTACAATATGAATATAAAAGTAAAATAAAATACAGCATACAAAAATAATATAAAAAATAAACACATTATTAAAAACACCTAACCTAGGGTGCCGCCGGCAACGGAGCAAGGCCCAGGCTGCCGGTGGTTAGGGCCGCAGAGAGAGGAATCTTATTATTAACTAAGTAGTTCTGTGAACCGTAGACCTCGGAGCATTTCCCCCCTTTACAACAACCTCTAAGGAAGTGTGGGCTTGACCTATTACCCGAAAATGATTGAAATCCGTCCATAAATATAAATAACGCGACAGCAAACTTCCCTCATTTTCCCTCCAATCAAAAAATGGCTCGGCAATTTTTGATAAATAAATCAAGGAACGTACATGCCAAGTTTCATCAAAATCGGATGAAAAATGCGACCTCTAGACCGACACTGACCAACCAACCAACCAACCAACCAATACACACACATCAAAATGCCAAATCGTCGTACCAGTGAAAACGGAGACGTTCGTCCCCTCGCTACGCTCGGCTCCTCAGTCAATTATATTATTTACCTGCTTGCGTGAAATTAGATTAAAATATACATGGTTTAAAACGAGCAAAAGGGGATGAAAGAAACATATTTTTTAGGAGTAAAGGAGAAACAATCGTTATTTATACAAGTAGTTTATTTACCACTTAATTACTGAGTATATAAATATTTAAAAAAATCAAGTTCGGGTAAGTATCTACACTTGATACACACAACAAGTGTTGTTTTTAATAAGAACTTGAACACGGATGTTACAAAAGGGCATTCTCGGGCATCATTTTTTTATCTTTAAAATGTTATAGCAAAGTATAAAGTGATAAACTAGATACAGCATTATTCCATGTTGATTAGAATACTCGTACCGATGCGTTTTAATTACTGAGTCTGAATTGAATGGGATTACATAAACAAGCTACACGTAGCTAGGTGTACTTGGAATATCCACCGTATGAGCATTTAATTACTAGCTGTAATTTGAACTTTATTGTACGTATAACAACTAGGTCGTAACTTGAATGAGTTTTTAAATGCATTTGCATTTGAGCGTGTGTACATAAATATTTAACAAGCGCGGCATTAGGCGTGGAAAATGCCACCTAAATTAATCACGTTATGCTCTTAATGGCGTGCTGTATCTGACAACTAAAAGTATGTAATAGCGTAAAATATGAATATAAATAGTTACATTCCTATATAAACACTTGGACTTATGTTTCAAAATAATAATACAATATTTGGACTTAAGTTTCACCGTCACAAATGTAGCAATATGTCCCTGATTAAGTAATTTAATGAAAATCTGACTATTAAAGTACAATAACCTCGTTTAATAATCTAACGGTACCATAGTGCTCACTCACCGTTATAGTCGGTGTTGTACACTTAATTATACGGAAAATGATGATGATGGAATTCCCTTTTACAGAGTTAGTACTTACTATAAAAGCAATGCTTTAATAAGAGGAGCCATTAAATTGTTTGATGCATTTTTTTTGGAAAGTGGGGGGTGCCCCTCAAAATTGATAAAAAAAAGGAGAGGCACATTTTAGGCAAATTGCTTGGCATTACGTTTTCGAGGTATTTACTTTACACATGATGACGATGATGTCATTTCGGACCATACTAAAGAAAGAAAAATATTCGCAAACATTCTCCTCCTTCAATAAAGTGTATTACTGCCATGTTCTGCCGCCAGAGTGTAGCACTAGCACATATGGTAAAACATAGACTTACTTATACGTACTAGGCCTTAATTAGTTTTTTCACAAGTTTTCATGGATAATTTGTAACGAATAAATGTCATTTGTGCACCAAGGCGGTTTGTTTATAGGGGGGGCCTATCGTGAAGCCAGAAAATGGAGATTTCGACATCTGGCTCTCCATCGCTCGAATATGTAAGAGTGGTAGAGAGACAGGTAACGAGATTTCGATTTTCGTCTTTCGCGGTAGGTCCTCTGTTTGTGCTAGTGACGCCCCCTTACACAGAGTTTTGCGTAGATATTATTCCCTATTAAAACGATTGTCAACTATAATTCCATAACAATGTCTAATACCTTTGTTTGCTCTCGTAATCTCGCCGGCAATGATAATGCGAATGACAGCATTTCACTGTTCGCTTCACTGAAGTTCACGCCGTAATGAAAACAGAGTTGTTTACCTATCTATTCACTACACAACCAAGGGCAAATCACTGCCAGTTCTAGTTAGAAAACTGCATTTAGACTATAAATCTGAACCTTATCACCATACAAAAAGGCTTCACTCCGGTTGACTCCGCAATTTATATACCTATCTATCTGAGACCAGATATTTGCATCAGGGTAATAAGATTGAAATCTGCTACTTAATGCAACAGACATCTTGCATTTAAATTATTTATTGTATCTTCGTCTATTAGATTTACCTCCTGTAAATTAATTTAGGCATTAGCCCAAACTACTATTCGACCTGCGAAATCCTTAGACAAAAAATAAAAGTTATCTACACCCATATCATAAATCCTCTATTCTGCGCTCGAAAACCGCATGTAATTACTACCATTATTGCAACCAGTATTGTAACATCATTGGATTATCTGTGACCGTGGGTAAAAACGTATGAAAATTCATTACCTACGGTAACGTAATGATAAATCCGGCCTGCTCCCCGACCGCCGGCACAATCGAGTTGGCCATCGCGTTCATTCTAATGGTTTCCGAACGCGTATTTCGGATTTATAATATGTGTGTAGATAAAGTAGTGTATGCAACTGTACGTAATTAGGACTTAAACATCCGGTGATCTTATTATGAAACGTGTCTGCGGCTCGTTTCATAAAACTACACTCGTATTTTAAGGACCCCTATTAAGTAACAGTTACATAAACTACTATTATATGTATACGAGCGTTCTTTATAAGTTTGAATTTCAGCCAGTAAGCATGTTAGTTTAATCTAGTACACGTACAAGGCATACCTAATATGTCCTACTTTATATGATATTTTTAAATATTCAATTAAACGACACATGCGTTAACATTTTCTTTTTTTAATGAATTTAGTAGCAAAAGAGCAGACGAGCCACCTAATGGAAAGCGATCAACGTCACCCATGAACGTAAGCAACATCAAGGAAGCTGCATATGCGTTGCCGTGAGAGAACCCCATGTCAAAGCGCAATGGAAACTCTTCAGGAGGTAGCTCGTTTGTCGCGTTTCTACGGATCAGCCTATATAAATGTCATAAAATATAAAACGGATTTTAAGAGTCGCCAGGAGGCTTGCGTTCCCATACAATCGTAATTCAGCTCTCATTTTAATACGCCATGCTTTAGAACCACGAAATTTGGCATAGGCATTCTAGTAGTACAGATCTATGTCGGTAATTCGTTTTCGCTGCTAAAAATTGTAATACAAAGAAAATACAGCCAGTTACAGATTTACATGCAAAACTTATTTTTGCTATATTTTCTTTGTATTACAATTTTTAGCAACGAAAATGAATTACCGACCTAGATCTGTACTACTAGAATGCCTATGCCAAATTTCGTAATTCCAAAGCATGTTGTTTTAAAATGAGAGCTGAACTATGTTTTTATGGGGACGCGAGTTCACGCGAGCGTCCTGGCGACTCTTAAAAAAGATTGTAAAGTCTGTACCTATAACGTGACCGGAAATAAAAATAAAGAATCTCATTTGTTACATTTTCTGAAAAAGCTACGTCCTATTTTCGAAATAAAGACGATCATTTTGCGCAAACTAACATAAACTTAGTAAAAGACTTATTTAGTAATCCCTGTGGGAATTGAACCACTATAAAGACGGTTTCTCGGCACGAACCTTGCAGGTAAATAAACGTGTTTTTTAAAGTTACGGCTGAAAGACTTATTTTTTTATCGAATGTTTGTTTGTTTTGTACTAAGTATTATTCGGAGCAATATAGTTGCAGTCCACGAGGCAACCGGATGGCTCGCGGTATTTGAGCCGACGTGACGTAGAACCACCATGTGCAACCCAAATCCGGGCTGGTCGGTTATTATACTTATTATAGATCCGTCAGAGTTGGAGGCCGGAAAAAAATAGGGGTAGGAGTGAAAAACAGTCCAAGTTGTATCAATTCGGGTTGCAAAGGGCAATTCCACAACACTTCGGGAGCTCATATATCGCGAGGCATTACTTTAATTATATTCGGTATTTAATGTTATTTATTATTTAATTACTAACATCATAGGTGCTTTGCAATCAGCAACTGGTTCGACTTAATTAGGTGATCTCGTTGAAGTTAGGAAGAAAGACCAGTGGCACCACAGGTGTTAATTCCATCCAATTTCAAAGTACCTATCCTAAAATAAATAGAGAGCTTCAAAAATCGATGGTCTAGAGCAAAAACGTGCTTTTTGCTAATAAGTATAATTACTCAGCTCGTAATGAATCGCCTATCGTAGATACGAAACGGAAAGGCGGTAAGTTATCCTAATTCATCAATCAGGCTCAGAGGGTTCGGCGTTCGGCGTGTCGGGTATTATATGTCAGTCTCATCTCGCCTCTCGTTGGCCTAGCTCACGTGAGGTTTATTTTGGATCTTTCCCCGGTAAATCTTGTTATCTTGGTGCCTTTATGGCAATATGCATTATCCCTGGGCTAATTTACAAGCGTAACATCGTTGTCTATTTACATATGCATCTATATTTTCATTCTACAGAAAATAGTCAAATATTATTCCAGAAAAAGAAAAAAATATTAAACTACCCAGTTAATATGAACGAAGTACTTTAAACATTACACACAAACACTTAAACTTAGTTAATTCATTTTCATGGTTTATACTCGTAACTCCTACAAATGGTGCATTCCAAGATATAGGCTCGCCTAGTTTGGATTGCACCAGGAAACCCGTGTACACTTTTGTATCATTGTGCTTGAATTTATCAATTTTACTTACTCACTATTTTAACCACCTCGCATAGCAGTTACTTTATTAACATGTCTGACCTTATTATTACTGCATGCGGCTGTACTCACTTGTGATAATAGTGTTAATATGTCTCACGAAAGTTTAAATTCAATTATGTCTGACCTTGTATAGTTTATCACTTAACTTTTTACTTCACCACGCCACTCACATCAACTCTCATGTAACAGGTAACATTGTTACAAAACTAGCATGTTTGAGTAAAAGCAAAGTACCTAAGACGTGTTTTCCCAAATGAGCGTGTCTTTAGAAAGAAATTTAACAATGTATCGTATTATTAATTTCTTGCATAAGAGAAGCTAGTACCTCGCAGATGCCAATAATAAATATGATTGAGTAGGTGTACTGTAAGTTCCCAGTGAGTCTCCGTGGGTAACAAAGTACTTTGTAAAATATTTCTTGACTTTATTGCTTAAGAAAATACATTTTTATTCCGATTTGCGACTGTTGGGTAATGTTGTCATAACATAACTTCTGAAGATCAGTAATGCTATGACAAACTTTGGCGAATAACTTAGTCAAATTTTAAATTTGAATAGAATTTACAGGCTGAAACAGTACATGTGACAACGCGAGCGTGATATGATAGCTAACTTATTACAACAGTCACATTGTAGTCACAACGAAACGGCAGCCATTTTGATGACGTCATTACTCGGGAGACATTCACCTACGTCCCCGTCTCGGCAGTTTTGGGGTCCCAGTGTCGTGCTCAACAACATACTAAAATTCGGCAACCGCTCTGAGGGAAAGGACTATTGAGCTATGTTAGTCAATTGAATGCCTATAGCGACATCTAGGTACAATTGACACTATGGTTGAGATTATGACATTTATGACAATGGATAAGTAAGTATAATATTGTACATACATATTATATTGTACATCAGATGATGATAATGATTGTATATGAACATACATATTTTAACCTAAATATTTATGTACCATAATGAAGTTTGTGCGGTACAAGTCTTCGGTCGATTTTCTCTACGACTTTGCACACATTGCGGGGCTTAGTTTCAATGAGCTTATGAATAATATGAGCTTCCGACGCCTACTTGAATAATTTGAAACAGGTTTATAGGATGTTAATCTAAATGACCTTTGCTCACGCTAAAAGAAAATTGCATTTTAACAGTAATGCCGCAACTACCGCAATACAGGTAACGTCAGTTAGGAATTTAATATAAGTATGCAGCTGTTTTTTAACAATGTAGACTTTGTCCGGAAATAATAGCGTCGTAGAATATATGAGCTCCCATATAAACCACAACACTTTTCTTTCCGGACAAACTCTAGTAATAAATTAATAATAAAAATATGTCTAAGTATCTCGGACCTCACAAGTCATTCTTTTGGCGAGTACATAATGTTCTTTTATACATATTGTTTGCTTTATTATTTTTACTTTGTAGGTATGTATGTCAAAACTATTTTATTCATTGTCATTTCAATCGGGACAACTATTCCATAGAAATGTTTTCTTAAACCATGCAAAAGTTTTAAGGCTTTTTCACGAGATTTAACTAAATATATCAATCAAATTTAAACATAATAAAACAAGCACGAATTACATTTAAAACACCGTGTAAACATAAATATCATAATGCTGACAGAGAAAACAAATCAGTCCCCAGTTGGTGAAAAAACTGGTAGTACTTAAACGCAGGGTAATCCTCCGATTAGGGCTCATTCGCTAACAGGCCCGGCAAAATGAGCTTAAAAACTGTAAGCCCTGTTAAAGCTTTTACCTTTTAACATTTCGTGTGTTTCTACTTTTGAAGTTAACAATTTCTATGTATATTAGGTATTAAATTTGAATTTTTGTGCGACATACCAACGCCAGCCAACATTTTCAACTGACCATTTGTAATCCCTATTGCAACGGGCAAACCACCTCCCACAATATGGCTAGTTATTGAAAAAACACCCTGTATAACGGTTACACTCAGGTCTCTTTGGTCACTTCGCGCGATAGTTTCAGAGAGCCTAGGTCTCCATCTTCAAGCACTAAAAGTCTGTTAGTAACATATCGTTTCAATACATTATTCCATAAAGCCTGCACCTCTTTTTGGCCCAGTGGTTAACTGGTAGAGAATGCCTTAAGGCATTAGGTCCGCCATTTGTATATTTTATGTGCAATAAAGTTTAAATAAATAAATACAATTAAAGCCTTTCTATGAAAATTATGGCATTTATTTCTCAACTCATTTCACTGGTTTTCAAAAGACAAAACATTTCTAAAAGTCTCCCGATCCCATAAAACGAATTCACAGAGTCATCGGACTCATCGGAAAAACTCTCTAAAGCGGATTAAGTCCCGAGTCAATACGAGTTTTCTAAATGGTCGCATCGTATCAGGCCATAGTCATTTGTTCATATAACAATATACATTGCGTTTGAATTTCACACATTCATTTCATAACTACAGTTTTACAAGTATTAAATCACAATCAGAATTCAAAGTAACAAATTTAATAGTTAGCTTTTAATAAAAAAAAACTTATATAGGTCTATGTCAAGTCAATTAGATTAATTAATCATCATATATTTATTAATATTATGTCAGTAAAAACTATATTATAATAATATTATGTAATACTATGTCAGTGATAACTATGTAATAATAAACTAATATAAATACTACGTTGCCCTCTGAACTGACAAAAAACCGCTATTTCAAATAAGCCTAATTTAAAAGTGTTATTGTTATTTTCGGGTAAAAATCGTAAGGGTATATATTAAATTGAATAACAAATATGATTACTTTGCTATTGGCATTACATAAGCCATAATATCTATTGTAAACAATGCGTTATGTCTTGTAAACTTATGATTTCTTGTTAATTAAGTCTATATTATAATTTCACTGGTAAATATGTGAGTTATAACATATATTAATATTTAAATGTCAATACTACTCATACGTAATTTCATTATGACAGGATGGCCTAGAGGTGTAAATTAGTACATAACATAACATAAATATTCTTTATTGCACATCTCAAATTAACGAAACAGAGTATACATAAGTAATGTAATAGATTAGTTTTTTTTGTAGTAATTAATTAGTTCTATTTAGCTTTATATTTATTTGAAATTAGAGTATTTATTTATTTCAACTTTATTGTACGATAAAACATAGTACAAAGGGTGGGCTTAATGTCAGAGGCATCTACCAGTCAATCATCAGGCCAAACCGATAAAAATAATAGAGCGGCGAAAAGGTAGCTAAAAGACAACTAAAATCCGAGTTACAGTACGTATAATAAATATAAATGTATTCAATTCGTACATAAATACAAGTAGGTATCTCATACAAGTAGGTATCTCACTACTGGGCAAAGGCCTAATCCTCCGTATCCGTGTCCCGTTTCCCACCAGCCTACCGCCAAGATTTGCTTAATATAAATAAAAAAATATTTTTCTTTGAAAGGAATTTCGTTATTTACTTTCTTAACTTGATTAAATTTATTATAGAAGTTGACTGAAGGAGTAGGTACTAGGTTTTATGTCAAGAAGCCTACATAAAACTTGCACGACCCCTCCATTGGGGAGGTAAACTTAGATTGAGTTGCCGGCTGCAACCGCTCTCTATTACCATATCACTGTTTGATGATTAAACTTTGTGCTTCGGATAGCTTCTTTTATTTACATAAGTAGATTTATAAGAAATGTACCAAGACACAGATAAAATAATATGTCTGCACATACTATTTAGCTGTGATTTTTAAGCATCACTATTTGTTTGGTATTTTATTGCAAGCTTGTTATTTATCTATCACACAACTTAGTAACTAAAATATTATACCTTCAATAAAATAATTTGAATAATTTACGCGTGCAAATTAAACATGCATTTGATTAAGTTTATAAACTGGTGTATGCAACAGTTAAAGCTCGCTGTAAATAAACGATAATTGATTGGATTTAATATTCTTATCATAGTCGACAATAAAGACTGCTAAATTATTTATATTCCACGAAAACTAAATTACTCAGTCTTAAATCTTAATTGCCAACATTTCGAAGTGTTCATTTCGTTAGTCCCAACCTAATTTAAATCTTTCTATCTAATTATGTTCATATAGAAATAAATATTTGGCTAACGAAGTACAAACTTTTTGCTCACCTTATTGAAATTACAGGTAGATTGGGCAAATCAGGTAGTAAATTACACCTGTATATTTTTATTTTAAAATGACAGTTTAGATAAGTAAGTTTCCGATTGAGTAGGTATTATCTTACTTTTAATAAAAGTCTATCCTTTGAATACAATAACGCCAAGTATAATTTCATAAAGCAACCAAGTTTTTTTAATGATGCTGATGAGCTTGACTACCCATAAATGACAATGGAAACATTTTATAAAAAAATACATACATACATACAATCAGGCCTATATCCCAAAAGGGGTAGGCAGAGATCACGTATTTCCATTTGCTACGATCAATGCAGCAGAACGGCTTTCCGTGAGCCACTTCTAATAAAAATATAAGTAAAAAATATTTTTTAATGCAGAGAGGACACTGATTTATGCTACTTACTTTTTACTATTTATAAAGAGTGTCTAATTGAATGCTAAAATGTACAGTCCTCCTACTTATTAAATGAATAATCACGAGTAACTCACATCTTTTAAGTCTAATATTTCTCGAGTTTCGCTCCATAACGAGGAGCTTATTCATAAACCATTCGCGTTGGCTAACCGACGACGCAGATATGTCTGAGTCTCACGAAAGTTTTGTGTTTAATAAAGTCCTCCTACTTATTACGTATAACTATTAGTTAGTGAACGGTGAAATCGCTTTCATTTGTAAGATAATCGAATCTCCGCACGGAGGTCCTTGGTGCGAGCTATGTCGATTATTAGTTGAACAGCGAAGCCTCGAATTTTCACTTAACGAGAAAAGTTTCAGCACTCATTTTCTGACTAAAACTTGAATGACTTTTAGACTCGAATATCCAGGCGACAACTTTATAAATTATAATATTATTTGTAAAAACTTTCGAAAAACTATATTTAGATAAATTACTGTAGGTATATAGCTAGTGTGGTGTGTTTACGAGTATAATACTTTCGTACTGAGTAGGCGTTGCCATTCAAAAGAAAACGATATGTTTCATTTCATACCAGGAGTTCGATTTTTGAATCTCATCGGGTGACTTATTTCGTACTAAATAGTCATCGGCTGCATACAAAAAAAGTCACCGGTGAGATTCAAAAATCGAGCTCCTGTAACGAAAACGTATAGTTTGTAAAGAAACTTCAGTACCATTATATACTTAAAAGCAAAAGGTTCAATAATAGTCAACACAAAATGAGACGATGGAGTACAATTGCACAATTAGGTACTTACACTAGATTATAATAATTTAATTTAAAAAAAACCGGCCAAGTGCGCGTCGGACTCGCGGGGTTCCGTATTACCATTATCTATAAAAACGCCAAAAAAATTATGTCTGTTGTACGGGGCCTCCTTAAATATTTATTTTATTTAGTTTTTTTAGTATTTATTGTAATAGCAACAGCATAAATATATCATGTGTTAAAATTTTAACTGTCTAACTAAAACTACAGCCAGACAGGCAGACAGACGGACGGACAGCGAAGTCCTAGTAAATAGAGTCCCGTTTTTACCTTTTGGGTACGTAATTCTGAAAAACAAGACAAGTAATCGTAACTTTTCGAAATTACCACATTAACTAGAGCAAGGGGAATACGAACAACAATCAAATTTGGAATAAAAGCGTAACGCTAACAAAAGTAATTTGAAAAGTTACAAAAACAATCTTAACCTCGGGTTGGAAATATAAATGTGGCGGTCTTGTAATCGCCGTAGCCTTGGAATTGTGGGTCTTAAAATCACCCAACCCACAGTACGCGTACTATTATTTTATCTCACGTAAATAATTAAGAAAAGTAACTATACCTTTTCAAATTATTGATTATTATGTTATGTATTCTACTAGATGTGACATCCAGAACAATTTTTTTGAGACATGTTTGGTAATTGACAGGTGTGACCGAATCAAAGAATTTTTTGAAATAAAAACAAAAGTGTCTTACCGATGAAAAATGGTGTTTTCTTCTGACTTCTTCGCCGATTTCTACCAGCTGCGGCAGTACGGCACTATGCACGATATTTCGTCTAACATATAAATAATGAATATTCAGTTTATATAGCTTAATTTCCAAAATAGCACAATAATTTGCAAAAAACCGTCTTACGCCTATCTTGTGTTTGACGTTTTTGGTTTTTGACGCAATTTGATGACAGTTTGTGTGCGTTTTAAATCGAGACAATTCGTTAACAGCCCATAAAGGTCGGACTATTTGTGCCTTTCTAACTCATTATGGTTAACCATAAATAACCAGAGAGACAACTATATGAAAATACGTCTGGCTTAAAACTTCGAGTCTGTATAGTCTGTGGTACAACTCTTTGATTCGGTCACATCTGTCAACCACCAAACATGGCTCAAAAAATTTGTTCTAGATGTCACACCTAGTAGAATACATAATATAATAATCAATTATTTGAAAAGGTATAGTTACTTTTCTTAATTATTTACGTGAGATAAAATAATAGTACGCGTACTGTGGGTTGGGTGATTTTAAGACCCACAATTCCAAGGCTACGGCGATTACAAGACCGTCACATTTATATTTCCAACCCGAGGTTAAGATTGTTTTTGTAACTTTTCAAATTACTTTTGTTAGCGTTACGCTTTTATTCCAAATTTGATTGTTGTTCGTATTCCCCTTGCTCTAGTTAATGTGGTAATTTCGAAAAGTTACTATTACTTGTCTTGTTTTTCAGAATTACGTACCCAAAAGGTATAAACGGGACTCTATTTACTAGGACTTCGCTGTCCGTCCGTCTGTCTGCCTGTCAGGCTGTAGTTTAAGTTAGACAGTTAAAATTTTCACACATGATATATTTATGCTGCTGCTATAACAATAAATACTAAAAAAACTAAATAAAATAAATATTTAAGGAGGCCCCATACAACAGACATCATTTTTTTGGCGTTTTTATAGATAATGGTAATACGGAACCCCGCGAGTCCGACGCGCACTTGGCCTTTTTTTTAAAATTAAATTACTATAATCTAGTGTACCTAATGGGGTTGGCCGGTGAAAACTTTTGCAGAGGGCGCTGTTCCAGATTCCATACAATAAGAGAAAGAGATACAAACAATGATAGAAAGAAACAGACGATGAATGGTCCCTAACTTGTATGCAGGCATACAGCTTTTCTTAGGCAAAAACCTTCCCTATGGCGTTAATCTACATCATTTTAATTTTAGTATATTCCAATAACGGATGGATTTCAATTTCGGAGCATTTTCGCGAAAATAAATAAAAACTACTTCGCGCCATACAAATTTAGCTTTTCTAGGGACCAATTTTGAAGATGTCACTTTGACAGTTGCCAACCCCATTGTGCAATTGTACCACAGAGTAAATAATAGTATAATACAGAGAGATCTCTGTAACGTCACGAATCATGTTGTCCCTTCTTAACGCATGACAAGTTCTCTTTCGCACTTATGCAAACGTATCGGATACGTCGTGTCAAACTCAAATTTTTTGACAGATTTACACTGAGTTGTACCCCCCTGATTGTACTCCATCGAAAATACGTCTGGCTTAAAACTTCGGGTCTGTATAGTCTGTGATCAATACCAAATACCAAGTCAATACTGTCAATCAACTGTCTATAATTGTCAAGAAGATGATGGAAAGACGGGGTAGCAGGGGGAGCAGGGGGAAGACACAAAAAGCGTAAATAACCATTATAATAAAACCTTTTTCATGCTTGTATAAGTAATAGGTAAGTTATTTTTTAGTTTTATCAGCTTAGTCTAAAGAAAACTTTCTCAGGTGCGAAACCAGGCATAATAATGTTGTACTAAGCACAACAAAGTTAAAATTTGGGATAATTCTTCTTTTATGTTTCACTGTTTCAACCTCTTTCTGACATTACGTCACAGATAATTTCCAACCTTTGGCTGAATGCTCCAGGAGCGCGATGCCATTAAAAAAATTACAACCTTTTCACAAGTCACAACATAACACTATGACAACTCTGCGTTGAATACCGCCCAAAAGCATGAAGTTAGATCCCAAAAGTCAATCAGAAGAAAAAAAACTCTAAGTCGTCTACGTCATGTCTCCTGTCAAACATACGTACATAAAATCAAAATACAATCACTACAAAACATATTTTATGGTATTATATTAATCCTTAACGAACGTTACTTTGATTTCATTTTGTACACGTACCGACGTAATTTAGTAAGCATCATTAAATATAATCTCCCTGCGGTATCTCCTAAACAAATACACAGAAGTGTCTCGATTTGGAGTGTTCTTAACTTTGATTCAAGAAAGTTTGTTTTGAGCAAGTGCGTATGTGTGAATCCGTTTATATTGAGGGACATTGTATTTCCCAAATGAATAGTGATTCGATTTTAAGTGTGTTTTGAGTTCTCAGAAAAGTGTGTTAAGATTTTGTGCAGTTTTGTTTTACACATTGTTTTGCACAATAGTTCAAAATTTACACAAGTTCGAACCCTAGGGAGTAATGGTGGGTAAAAGCCATCAATTCTCAAATGTTTTCAAAGTTACAGACAAACAAGTATTTTTAAGTAATAAAATATAACGATATAAACATTTAAAAGAATATATATAACGTGTTTTTTTATTTGCTTTAATTTCAGCATATATATATTATATAGGTTAGGTACGACTAGGGAAAAAAAAACCATAATTAGTTAAAAAAGATTATCAAGTGTTATATTATGTATTACTTACAAGTCTGTGCTTCAACTATTTTCCTCCTGAACTTTTAAACGTATTTTTCTGTTTTGAACACAATGCAAAGATTTGCTGCATAGGTACATCAGTATAGTCTATCAACATTGTGTATATCAGCTTTCTTGTCAATCAGACCCATTTTAATTATGTATTTTAACCCTTTTCTAGGCCTCACGAATCCGGAAAATCTTGAAAAAAATTCTAAATACCTTAAAAATAGTTACGTTTTGGTAATTAATTCAAAGGCGAGCTAAATTTTAGTCCAATTTAATTTGAACCTTAACTTCAAAGCTTAAGGTTTCAATTCAATTATCACGTGGTCAATATACGTACTATGCCTGGAAAAGGGTTAATAAGAAGGTAAAAGATCAAGCTAATGCATTATGTAAGATTAAAGCCTCTTAGAATTGAATAAAAATAATTAGGGTCTAAAATAACTCCAACAGAGCGCGTATTTTTGACGTGTTTTTAATTACGCTTTTCCCAATGTTACAAGAAATTGTGTGAAGTTGCCAAAAATATTTGCATTCAATTATATCGTAAATTGATCACTATTAAATAGGCTTTTTAATCATATATTGAAATAGTAAGCAACCGCTTACAGTTCCTATTTTACCAGGCAAAACCCTAGGGACATAACTTATGAATCGACCAAGTATAATCACTGCTCCAATATTTGCACAAAAAAAAACAGAAAAAACAAAACTGAATGCTGAAACATTAAGTTAATAGGTACAACTCTCAGTAAATAGTTTTATATGTTAACACATTAAAGTGGCTGAATCATTTTCTCGTAAGTGCTACCCCATAAATTTCAAACGGCGCGAAATGAACGAGTATTTTATACGTAGTCATAAAAATCCGCCTCTAGCCGAAGGTCTTATACCTAGTACAGAGTTCGTTAACATTGAACTATTAAGATTGAGATTCTTGTTTGTTTATTATAGAGCTTTTGTGCTAAAAGAGTAACAAGCTTGGCAGCTGCACTGTCCCATCTGGACCTCGCAGCACTCACTGGATTTTCTTCACCATGTAATTTCCCACTACTATTACCACCTGACCCATATCCAGTGACGTGTAGCCAAACGATAAATCAGAATAGAGCTTGGTCTGCTTGTACCTATGAAATAATTAGCGTTTCTAACTTTTCAAACTTTCGCGTTTTGTACACATATTAAACAAAACAACGGGTCTAACGCGAAATAAATTTATTTTACCTCGAGTTCCGACGTTTCGACACAGGTTACACTGGGCATTTATTTCGCGTTAGACGCGTTTTATTTTGTTTAATAGAGTTTTTAATTCACATTTCACACCAAATCACAAAAGGGAACGGTTGAACCAGGGCACACTGGCTTTTATTGGCGAAAGACACTCTCAGCGAGACCAGTTTAACTAGGTTTAGCTATCTCCGAGTTGTGCACGTGCACCTATATAAATCGATGACCTTACTAAGAGACCCACTACCGTTACTTTTTGGTATGAAGTCTATGACCTCCAGAGTACATGGTTCTGTTTAGCTGCATATTCTGAAATCCGAAAGGTTGGTTGGAACTTACCTATTTCTGATATTTTGGTGATGCCATGTCAGGCGTATTTACATTTGAAAATTGATTTGTTGGCAATATTGCATTCACAACGTATTTAGCTTGAAATCAAATTAAGCAGTAAAATTTTTAAATTTCATGCAGCTGTATAGGAGAAAACCAAAAAGGGTATTTTTGTCGGTTTTTTTTAAATCTACACATATGAACAAACCTATTAAGTACATATAAAGTTTGACCATACAATTCTGCCTTCACCAAGCATAAAAGGTTTATTAAAAAGTACCTGGTTTACAACTTCTAACTAGTATTTTTAAATAAACAGATGATATTGTACATTCTATACTAGCGCTCTATCATGACATGACTACCTTGCATACATTTTATAAAAAAATATTCTCAATTCAGTGTTTTAATTATTTTTCGGTTGCCGACGATCAGCGTGGAACATTTTTCGCCAGATAGTGCAAATTATTTGAAATAGTTCTCCAAAGCAGTGTAAACAATGAGCGGTCACTGCGGTCTGCAATTAATATGCGTTACTATATGCATATCTTTTACACACACGGTATTTAGTTCTTGACAAGAAAGTTTGATATTTAGTGCTTTCTCACCGCCGTTCGGACAGTGGTCAAAACCGTTGTTAGTAGCGCTTACTAGCCTATTACTTCTCCTGTAAATAACCGTAAGCTAGCGCCCAACAATAAGGGCCAAGTGCCAATTATCCCTACTCGTTTACGCGCGCGCAAAGCCTTGAGCGGCGAGTATCATTAACCTCGTCTTCAGTGACTGTGTAGGTATGTGAGACGTGGTTTTAATTTCCGTAGGAAATGCTGTGGAGTGGAGTAAACATTAATTGTACTTGTTTAGGGATATACAGGCTTAGGACGGTCTTTGATTTCACATTTTAAGGGCCTTCAAATAAATAAGTGCTAATTACAAACCGGGCAGTTTCATGCTTGTTCCGTGTGTCTAGATCTCAGAATGAATACTCCCTCTTTATTTTGCCTAAGTGTTCGAAAAAACTCATCTTGAACAGCAACGTATGTACACATAATTTAAGATCAACTTAAAATTGATCGTGAAGTCCACTTTTTTCATTAATTAAGTAATTAGGTAAATGAAATAAATAGGTATGTACTTATATTAAAGCAGCTCCCGGTGATGCATGACCGCGAGCCCTAGTATAGTATAGTTAAAAAATAACACCAAACCTCGGTAGTAGGTCCATCCCGCTAAAGTAAGGCGAACAATTTACTCATATTTATGTACTAAGTGTCTATTGTGGTCGTTCGCATAGTTTCCAAACTAAGTTCGCGATAGATTATCTCGGGCTGATGAGAAAAACTTCCGGGCACGTGTCATCCGAGTCCGGGCTCATGGGGTCCTGTTTGCGAGATTTATCGTTGATCGATTTTGATTGGTTGTTTGTTGTAACGAGCTTGTTTGCAAGCGTAGGATGCACGTGTAACTCGTGTAGCTCAAAGTAAATATGACACCTACGCTGCTAATTGAAGTATTTACCCGTTACAAAAAGTCTGCGTTGAAAAAGTTGAGATAAATATTTAAATTTATTTTCTAAATCCATAGGTATTACTACTATTACATATGCAAATGACTAATTTTTGTCAATGCGTTTTAAACAATCCCTGAAAGTGACCTGAATTTAATGTAAGTTTATATCTGTTCTTTTTTCCTACTTTTTGTTGAATCAACTTTATATTATCTTGAAGTAATTTAACCGGAGGTCTCCGCTGGCAATCCTATAATTTAATAAATTCGCTCGCGACATTCGTCAGGCGGAGAATAACTTTGAACTTTTATAGCACAAATTTAATTAAAATGTTGAATACATGACGTTTCCTACAAAAACTTTTGATATTCCTTATACTACTCGACTGTAGAATAAACAACAACGTCATTAAATGCTGCACGAAAAAAGTTTTGGATTTGATGAAATCCTGAATTTCGTCATATACCCACAACAAAAAATAATTAATTTCCAATTTATATCTGAGTCTTTGTAGGTATCTATGAATTCTACGAGAGCTATCATTTAACGTTTCTAGTTATGTTAGGGATATGACTCATATGACTGACAAAATACCTTAATAATGTTTGGCCACAGTTTGTTTTACTTGAAGCATAGACAGAGAAAATCATACTGTCTCTTTCTTATGCTAGTACCCTCGCTCCTAAAAAAATACAGGTACTTATAGCTTATTTATGACTTCCACTGTTACTGCACTTATTGGCCAGCCAGACTATAACAAACTTGAGAGCTTAGCGCATCTAAACAAAACAATAAACTCTTAACTACTTCGTTTCCACCATCTACCTAGTTCTGTAGTTCGAATCAGGGTAATAAGAAGTTAGCACATTACTCCCGAGGCTGTAAGTTCTAATTTTGTTGTATTATTGCTGTAGCTAAGATTGAAAATGGCTTGAAGACTTCAAACAGTGAGTCACTCATGTTTCTGTTAGAGCTCGACAACTTCAAAGATAAGCTCGTTTGGTGAACATAGAGACAGTAGGCGAGTTTCTGTAAAAATCATAGGAAAATCAGAATAATCATGATCGTATTTTTTGCTTTGTATATGACATCTAAATAAGTTTACGATAGGATCTTTTTTAGGGTTCCGTAGTCAAATAGGAACCCATAGTTTCGTCATGTCCGTCCGTCCGTCTGCGGTCTAGTTTTCATCTAGGTTTCCTTAGTTGGAAAGACAAAATGAATGCCCTAGATCTTATACTTCTTATTCGGTTAGAAATTGGAAAAACAATTTTAATTATGAATAAAGCATTTGCCCTCCAATTAGTAAGTATTTACTCGCCTAACTACAATGTTATAGCAAAAATTCAGTTAGAATATAAAATTCCTCTCGCCTTTTCACCCCCATAACCCATAAGAGATGATTGGTTGATGATAAAAACTATCCTCATTCTCTGGGACTTCCCATCCCGTTACTCGACCCTCCTATTTGTCGACATCATTCTAAATCAGTTCAGTGGTTTAAACGTGAACATGTCACAGACAGGCAGTCACTTTCGCGTTTATAATATTAGTACCTAGAGAAAAAGATTTCCGACAGAAGCTTTGTGAAGCTTATGATATAACCGCAAATGGGGAAGGCAAAGAAGAACGGGGATTAATAGTAGTTACTGAATATTTCAACAGCATCTCCTCTAAAAAATAAGGGAAATGTTTTTCATTTAAACTAAACATACATTTTACGCTAACTGTACACACTGTGGGACTGGATCAGTTTGTGTAAAAATTGTACCATAATTCAAGTTTAAATAAATGCTGTAGAATTTATAAAGACTACAAAAGCAAGAATTCGAAAACTATAGGTACATTTTTGTCAATGAGTTATGCACTTCAAATATTCAATAATAGAATGGCAAAATGTCCTACTGTAATATTAAACGAAACAGAGAGATCCGTCGAAGCCCGAGGGAGTAATAACACTGAAATAAAATAAAACAAGCCCGTATTTTCAGATAATTGAGGGTCGGCCCGCGGGCCGACATGTCTTCGTCGGCTAGCTTCTAACGTCGCTAACGGCATATTTCCTTCGAACAGAAACCTCGCTAAATTATATTCATACAATATATATTGTTATTTGATTTGGCTTCTTGATTTTAAAATTAAAGGATAGAAACCGCAAGTCTGACCATTGATTCATCAACCATTGTTCTGAGTTACCTATGTACCTACCTATTAGTATTTTCAACTCATCCTATAATTTGTTATACTAAATGCAGTGAGGAGAACTTCCTTTCCATTTTAGTTAATGTTGATTGACATTCACTGATTTTTGAAGATTTTTTATCCAAAGTTACATTACAGTCAGTAGTTAGTATGTAAGTGGTAAAGAAATGCAAACTAGTTTGCAATGTTTTGGTGAAGAAAACCATGTTTTTCAAGCCAGGCAAAGTTGTGCATCGTAGGATAAGTTATAGCACTTGACGGTATATATTGTAAAAGCAAATGTTTTTGAAAATAATGAGTGGTAATGATAATTGCAAGCGTGGCGCGTATGGCGAACCCCCCTTTAAAGGGGAGGCCTAAGTTCAGCAGTGGACGTCTTATGGCTGCGATGATGATGATGATGATGAATGATAATTCAAGCAGTTCCTTCAAGACATTGTTTCACAAATGAATACATATAGCGCGCACGCGGGCTCCACAGAGAACTGAAAAAAAAGATTGAGGGAGGTCACAGACAGGTGAATTTGAGTAGTTTTGTTTTATAAATAGTTATATTAGTATTATGATGGGTAATTCCACGAGACTGTAACGTCAATTACCAATTATTTCGTGTGTTCTTTGATTAATTCAGCAAATGTAAGTTTTTATATATCTTCCCTATGCCTACAGGTAGATAAATTGACATTTAAATTTGCTTAATCAATCAAAGAATACACGAAAGAATTGGTAACTGACGTTACAGTCTCGTGGAATTACCCTGATGTCAAATTGGTGATTCAGTAAAATATCTTATTAAAAAAAAATACAGCTATCAAAACTCAGGACTCTGAAAAGCGTTCGATGTTTAATAATCAGCACAGCCGTGTGAGGAGAAGTGACACGGCCATACACAATAGCCCCTGGGTGTTGCTTGGTGGGTCTTAAGTATTTGAGTAGCAATTGAGTAAAAAAATTGTTGCTATTATAATGGACATTGTTTGATAAAACACGGTGACGCGGTGATGAAACGCGGATTAGGATGCCATTGTCTCTTTTGTTGTGTTAACAATAAGGAGTTTCGACGTACTTTATTTGCTAATGAAATACCTATATTTCTTCTCTTACTTTTTTACATAGAACCAATTCGTTCCAAGTTTTATAGTAAAATTAATGAGACTAGTTTATTATTTATTGTAAAGCTCATCATCATTAGCCAATGCTCTTTATATTACTTTTTTTTAACGGCCTCCTAGCCCTAGCCCATTTGTTAGTGATCCTGCCTATGAAGTATCGACGTATATAGTACCCACAACACAAGCTTACAATTTGTGTAAGATTGTTCCATAATATTTATTTATTATTTATTGCTAGGTATGTACGAGTATAAGCCTCCTCTAAAGTACTGGATAGAAACATTGAACTAGCCGTCCCCCACTCGGACATCTCGGAGGCATCATAGCTCTTCGAATTTATTTGCAGATAACTATATTTCGTTTTTTTTGAGATTAGAAATTCAGTAAACATAGAAACTGAAGTTGCCAACCTGTTCTAACCTGTTCTGTTTGAATGTTCAATTTAAACACACTGCAAGCACACCAACAAACGATTAGTTAACATGATGAAGAGTTCACATTTGTAAATAAATAATGACAATTTGCAGATTATAATCCATAACAGCAATAAAAACAAAATTTCGTTTTGATTATCACGTTAGAGACACATGAAAATTGAAAAACTGACAGTGACACACGCATACCTACGTTATAAATCGAAAACCATATGTTTCGAAGTTACGAACCTCTTTTTCTCCAGGTTTTTTATTGTGCAACGTTCACTAATAACACATTAACAATTATAAGAATAAATTATTTCGTATTAATGACTTAGTAGACAATAATGTAAAATAATTTTTTTTTTTTTTTTTTTTTTAATTAATGGCTTTCTCCCTTTGTCTTAAGCAATGGGAATTTTGCCAATGTCTAGTATATACGTTAATCTCACTTTTATTACTTTTAATAAAATATAGGCAACGTTGTTCGGTGAAGGCCTTGGTGATTGTAAAGTGATAGCCTCCTTACAAACACGTGGGCGGCCGAGACCCCGGATAACCGTTCGTTCGACTAAAGGGTGGTTACGCGCGTTTTGAGACTAATTCTTCATTAACTGCCACTTGTTCGTCAGATCACCGCACAATAAGCTATCAATATTACACACTGAACTACGTAAATGAGCAAAAAACAAAGAACTACTCTAAAGGCGTCATCGCCATCTTGAGCTCAAACGATTATCCATGTAAAATAATTAATATTATTCAATTTAACATTTACAAATACCCACGCATGGCTTTATTATAAATACAAATATATTAAAATATTTTTTATTGGCCGCATTGACACTTTGACACTTGTGAGATGTATCATGCCGTATCGTGCCTGATAAAGAACCCTGTACACTTGGACTAATAAAGGATAAGGACTAGGCATCTCCGTACAGCCAACTGTGATCCAATAATGGCGCCCGAGTTGAATGTGTGCGTAGAGACCAGTGTTGCCAGTAATACAAATTTTCCCGATTAAGTGTAACATATTTTTGAAAGGAAAAATAAAACAGATTATAATTTATGTTCTTAAATATAATTAATATGCACCTGCCTTATAATCTGATGAAATATATTTCTGAAGAGGCGGATAAATGATTTTTTTTTAATCTAAAGTTACAACTTATTAAAAGTATACGACTACCGTTGAGTGCATGTGGCCCATAGACATAGGATGGTATAGACGGGGCATGGTCATAGTAATACCAAGATAAAACGGGATGGTGTTATTACACTTTCAGTAGGTACGGCAAAGAGGTGCTATTATCGTTGGTCCTTGTCATAGTTCCTATTACCTCCCCGCGTTACTTCTAGCAGAGGAGGGTAACAAACAGATATAAGTTGTGCGCAAAAATGGTCTTACGTAACATGGACGACTTCTATACTAAAACCTTCTCCAGAGTATAACAAATACTTTTCTGAAAACCGCATCAAAATCGGTTCAGCCAAACGCGAGATTATCGCGAACAAAGATATATACAAATATAATTTTTAATGCTTATTTATAAATTTTATTGGAAAAAAAATAGGTACTAAAGAATATAATTTGATTACAAAGACATAAAAGTTATTAGCTCTTAGCAAAGAGAATTAAGTACCTAGAGTGTTCTTTCCATACATGGCTAAATGCGTATATGTAATAAGTTTTAAGCGAGCTTTGCTAAAAGTTATTATTCAAAAGATTACAGCTTAATACGTATTACGATTTAAGTGTGCTTAAAACTTAGTATAAATGAGTTAAACCATACCTCCCATACGACTTATTATTTAGTTAGTAGTTTTGCTATGTATGGAGTTAGCAATCTATCTACTCATTTATCTATGCTCTTAGGCAATGTGTTAATATTAGTTGAAAACGTGCGTGAAATAAAACATCAAGTTGGGAGCGGGACGTCAACATCGTGTTGACAACATATCGTGGCTATTGTAGACCCCTTTACGTTCGGGAAGTTTCCCTGCTCTACCACCTGGCAACACTGCTGTCGTGAAGTTAATAGTTTACGAATTTACAGATTTTTAATATGATTACGCATTAAAATGTTTACTTATCGATGAAAGGTGACTCCATCCGGTTTTCTCTTACGACCGGTGGCATTTGTACAGCATTTGAGGACGTACGCCGGCATATTTTAATTATTATTTGTCCGCTCTTTACTGCAGTGACGTTTGGATACGACTGGCGGTGGATGGGCCCAAAATTGCTGTGCGTATGTGTGTGTAGTGTGTAACTACGTGGGCACGGGCACAAATGGAATCACAGTTTGTTGTTAGCAGTGCGTAATCTGATTAATTATTTAAATCTATGCCTGTACATGCGCCTTTCAACTTTTTTCTAATCTAAAAAAAAACGAACTAGTTTCTTGGCGATATTTTTTCTTAGCAAACTCATAAAGCAACCGATAAACATCCACTGACATTCCCCGGATCATAGGTACCTACATAAGTTCTGAAAAACGTGTTGGTACAATGGTGGAATCCACCATTGCTCGCCTGGACCACTCAGCTACCGCAGACGTATAAAACACATGTAGGTTTTTCCATTTTAAGAATTTAATATCGACTCTCGAGTTGAACCCGAATTGGGAATCACGTCACATGTCGGGCCGCTTGTGATCTTGATCCCCGTGTCTGTTCGGATAGACAAATCGATTTTAATCCAATCTTTCAAGTTATTGATCTCAATGCGAGGCCGAAATTTTGATGCTTTCACAGAAATCAGCTTCACCACTTCGCATTTTAAAAGCGATATTGAGAATGTAACTTTTGCATGCTGTACATCGCTGAGAATGATTTGTGAATTGCTGATTGCTGATTTTAGAATGTAAATTTTAAATGCATTAGTGATTATGTGCAGTTTATGTGAGATTTACAAAAAATATTTTTTCGTAGATAATGCCTTAGGTATGGTATTACTTATGTCCTAATTCATAACTCATTTAAAACAATAAACTTGGTTATGTTAAAATTCAATAAAATCAAGATACTCGTACACAACCGGCACTGTCAAACTAAACTTGATTTAAACTGTAGGAAATTGCCTTTCCGCAAAATAAAACAACACTTGGAATTTATCACTATCTTTAGTTGCAAAATTAAAACTAGAGTATGTACAAATTTGTTCAATTTTAAGGTGCTTCGTCTGCTCTTAAGGGTAGGTACTGGTGACGTCTGCTGTACAGTGGTCGGCGTTGAGGAGCTGCGGCCTGGGCTGGCGCTGGCTCAACAGAAGACCGCGATTGAGCCTGCTGGGCTAGAGAACCAACAGGAATTGGGGTAACGGCATACCCTGCAGCTACTAAGGCTTGAAACTCCTCAGGGGTATATGCCTTGTTATTTCGTGGCGGAGGCAAATGCGCTCGCTGGTCTTCCAGACTTTGGCCGTGCTGTTCAATGTTTACTTGCTCGATCCTACCGGGCTGCTCTGATCTGTACTGTTGTACTTCTTGTCTGTACTGTTGCGTTTCGAGTTTGACAGGTTGGTCTACCCTCAGGATCGGTTGTTGCCTGACAGGTTTTTTTGGTGCCAAGTTTTTACTAACGTATATCGCAGAATGGGGTGGTTTTGTGGGATCAACCCTGGCTTGTTCTAAGCCCAAAGATTGCAGGTCATAACGCGGACGCTGCTCAGTTCCTCTGTACAATGGCCGTAAGTAATATTGTTCACCAATAACTGGTTGAGGCGAGGCACGCACTTCCTCTGTAGCAGGTTGTTCATAATACTTGACGTTGCGTAATTTCTCGGGCTCAGGGAACCGTTTTAAATATGTGACAGGCCTTTCAATGCTAGAAGCGGAAATTCTTTGAGGTTCTTGTCTTGCAGCCTGGAGTCTAGGAGCTTCAACGATCCTGTACTGCTTAGGAGTAGCTTCAGCCTGTTGGTATTGTGGCACGAACCGGTAATTAAGTTGAGCGCGTGGCTGTTGTAATTTGGGCGCTGGTACAATCTTAAGACCTTGAGGTTCTGGGTTTTGGTAATAGACTTGTTGAGTGGCAGCCGGAGTTGGCTGAATCGGTGTGTAACGAAGAGCTTGTACAGGTCGCTGAGCTTGAGGCTGGGGAGCCGGTCGGTACTGTAGTGGTTGCTGCTGTGGCTGTTGCTGCTGCACATTTGTTGTCTCGATCAAATACTGCTGCGGGGCGGTTGAAGCTTGTGGCGGATTAATTTGAACCTTGGAGCGGAGCTTAGTCGGCTTTTTGCTTGGTTTAGTGATGTACCTGTCCACCTGAAATAGAACGATAAATATTTTGTTATCTATAGGCTTTTTTTTCTATTATATTATGTAAGTGCTAGGCGCCGTTGACTGTATAGAACTGGCGTCGACCAGAGAATAATAAATATAAATGGCACTTATAATAGGTTTTATTAGGCATTTTGCCTAATAAAAAATAGCCATGCTGTGTCCATCTATACCTGTTGATATTGAGGTGCAACGCTCTGCGTAGCAACCTGTTGTTGCGTATAGGTCGGTTGGTCTTGTCCTACAGGCTGCCCCAGTAAAGCCAAGAGCTCCCGGTCGAAAGAGCTGGGATTGGAAGCGGAGTCGCTGACCGACAAGGCAGCGCCAACTGACGCCTCACCGCCGTAAGCGGAGTTGTGGGGACGGGCGATCACGGCATGGGACGGGTGAAGTGACACCTGAAAGCAAACCAAGAACCTGTTAATATTCTAATGTGATATTGTCAACGGCACATCATTGTCGGTTATTAATAAGGCGTTGCTACCATTAAATTCATTTCGAAAGAAACTTTATTAACAACCGACAATGATGTACTTGAAAACGCTACATATATAGGTAATCATAAACATTAACCCGCTTATTCATAAACGTATTGCAAACCTCATTTAACTAAATCATCTTTTGTCCTTATCTGTCACATTGACAGCTGTGTTTGTTAGAAACAGACAAAATACATTTTAACTAAATGAGGTTTGAAACACATTTATGAATAAGCGGGTAAATGTGTCAGAAATGTCTCAATAACAGTAGCCTAATGTTTGTTGCATCGACTAAATGATTGGTAATCAACCACGTTGTCAGGAAATTTCAAATGATCCATTAAATACTTGTATAATAATAAAATAATGTTTATTTAGCATACAATATTTACAATTTCACTTTTATAATGTCTGAGGACTATTTGAGGCAAATATGAATTTGCTAGCTATTAGATATTTATATTTGCACATGTAAGATAAGTATTAGATTCGGTCCCCAAAGGGTTCAGAATTAAAAACAACCCATTATTGCTTTCTGCATTAATAATTTTTAGATTCAATAAGTTTACGTGACTCGGGCAACGTCATTAAATGATCGCTTATATAAAATGTCGATAAATCCCTAACGTATTCTCCGCAAAAACTATACCATTGCGGCAAAAATTACCCGAATCATGCTCACAAACGGATTTAGGCTCACTTAGGCTCAAGCAATCTTAGTGGTGAGTAGGTTTTTTCCTGGCATGATAAATGTTATTCTGTGGGATTGAAATAAAAGATAAATCTTCTCACGCGCCGCACTTATCGAAATTGAAACCCCATTTCATACCCGGAATGCCCTTAATGGCTTTCTCATAGATTTACAATAAGAAGAGGTTATGTATCTGAAGAAAAATAAAATTTTCTGCTTGAGGTAATGATTGAGATATAAAAAGATAATTATTAACTTATTATTGTGGTATAGTGAGAAAAAAAATTAATATGTAAACTTAATATAAAACGGCGTACATTACGAAAAAAAAGTGACTTATCCTCACAACAGTCGTTATATAATTATATTTTGAATACCTAAGTATATATTATTATGTTATCCAGAAAAGTACACGGGGAAAGAAAGCACTTATATAATACACAGCAAAAATTTCGGGTCAGTAACATAAACTTTAATATCTTTAAAATTAATATCTTTTGAGATATTCAAGAAAATGCTAGTGACCCGAAACTTTTGCTCTCGAGTGTAATATAATTTTATTGTAGGTATATTATTTAAGACTTAATGTAATCTTTTTTGTACCAAGATCTTTTATTTGAAGTTAATTTATATAAAAAAAATATAACCTGTCGCGCAGTCTGCGGTTCTAGATAGTAGAACTGCTGCAGATTCTCTTTGTGCTGCGGCTGCGGCTCGCTGAACAGCTGCTGCAGCTGCTGGCCGCTGTTCAGCGGTGCTTTTCTCTCGGGCTGCAGTTCCAACAGCTCCTGGGTGTTGAGAGAGTACACCTGGCCTGGCCGGTATTCCTCGGTAGCGGAGCGGCTGAAATATAAGGATACATTTGTACTCAAAAGTATTCGTGTTCAGATTCCAGTCAGTTCCCTGTTATTAATTTAAACTTTTGTTCGTCCTATTTTATTGATGTTGTTTTATGATCGTGATCGTTGTGAGATAATTTAATTTATTCATTTTAATTTGATTTGCACAAAACAAAAGAAATGTACAAATGGCGAACCTAATGCCAAATGGCATTATCCACCAGTTAACCGTTGGATTAAACAGAGACATGATGGTTGGTGCAGGAGAAATGGATTTGTTTAAATAAAAAAGCCATAACACATAATTAAAAAATTAATTTACCTTTGATAAACTTCGGCTTATTTGAAGACACCACCAATTCAGTTCAATTAAGTACTTGCTTGCTTTGGTTTGATTGATTTCGAGATGTTTCTATGAAGCTTGTGAATATTGGAGAACATTTGTAAGGTAAGGAGAATATTACCCACATATTTCAGTATGATTGAACAATTTGAGGAGTAGTCCAAAGTAAATTTCTAATCAATTAACTTGGAGAACGGATACAACAAACGTGCCAGTCGAGTGAGTATTGAAACCCTTGACTAAGATATGTTGAGTTCATTGGCCTCTAACTTCTAAGGCAATCAGTAAAAGGAAGGATTTCAGTCAAATTAAAGCAGTGCCTGCTTGGCGTGTAGCCAGATCTTAATACATTGTTATATTTATAGCTTTGACAGAAGCTGTTATGCAATTTTCAGGGCTCCGTACCAAAATGGTAAAAAAATTAACCCTCACAGTGCGACATTTTTAACTGTGTGTCCGTCCGTTCGTTCGTCTGTCTGTAAGTCTATCACAATGTCAATTGGTTCCGAAACTACTTGATCGAGCTAACATTTTTCAGACGTATGAAAGTCGGCGACCCAAAGGTGGAAATTCTACTGTCAACTTTGAGTCAGACTTTAAAAAACCCATTGTTAAAATTTTGTGATGTTAATGAGGGGTGGGGTGCGAGTCTGACTTACACTTGGCTGGCTTTTTAAATTATGTTATCATTGATTGTGTAGATCTTAATTTTTATGTTACTTCGAACCTTTCTAGAAACGTTTGTACTGTTTATATATATGGGATACACATAGGCACGTACTTTAGTACAATTAGTACCTATGCCTAAACTTGAATTTAGTGTAATGTGCGTGGGTGTGCTGGTATTCAATGTACTCATGTATGATTTTCAATACACTAACATGGCCAAATGCCTATACTTTAGATAGTGGCGGTGGGTAAAAAAAATCTTAGGCAAGCCGGTGCTTAAAAGTGGCTTAAAATTTCTTCATGAGCTGTAGGAAAACTGCTCAGCTGCGTGAAAACTAGGCAAGCCAACGGGAATTGTGCTCTATGGACGCGCTGCCACTGGTACCTGCCAAAATATTTTTTGTCTAGAGAGTGATTGATTACCTGACACCTCTGTCATCTTCTTGTGGTTCTTCTACCGGTGCTACTTGTTCCTGAAAAAAAAAGAATGCGTAAATATTAATAAACTTTTTTAATATCTAAGTACCTAATATTCTTGATTAAATAGTCCATATAAAATAGGTCATGATTAGAAAACAAGCCTACAAAAATAGATCGAGAAAATAAATGTTTAAAATGTTTTACGAAAAAATGGTTCAGAAATAAAAACGACATGTAGAGGAAAGTAGCCGGACATACAGACATACGAGTACAGTAGGTACCGGCCAATAATATATTATAACACCTACATGTTTTTATAGTATTTTTTTTTATTTGTAAGTAATTTCCACCTTACTACTTTAGGTAGTCTAGTTAAGTAGTAATCTTTTGTGAGAGCGGTGAAAACAATTGGTTTCATATAAGGGTTTTTTCATAGAGGTTATTTTTATAATAGTTAACTATACATTTTTAGGGTTTTCAATTAGAAGTTTTTTAGTTGATTCTCCTATTGTAATTCACATTATTTTATTGCAGTACCTATTCATCATGTAGTATTTGTAAAAAGGACTAGTATAATATTCAAGCTAGAAACGAACCTATATTATTTAGTCTCTATACATGCTCATACAAAAAACACAAAGGTGATATATTATTGGCCGGCACTGAGTACAGCTTTTATAGCTAAGCTGAAAAGACTACCCTTTGCTCGCGCTCGCTTAGTCAACTGCAAATTATTAACTGCGTAGGTATAAAAAAAAATGTCCTTTTACAATTTGTGAGTCTCGTGCGGAAGTAATGAAGCAACTAAGTATATGCCTATTAACCCTAATCGACACGTAGCCATTGCAGTAATGTGATCATCGTTTCATGATTGATGTTCCCCGAGATCGAAAGTTAATCGGCAATTAACATTTTCAGATTGAGTTCCCGATGATAATGTTATAGTTAAAACTGTAGGCAAATATAATATACATGAGACATTGATTAACGTATAGGTCAGTTTTCCGACCATATTTATCGACTAAAAATAAACTATAAATAGAAAATATGTTTCCCTTAAAAAGTTTTTCCCAAATATCATATATTTGTAGCAGTTTAATCAGGTGGATGGTAAACTGGCACTGGAAACACGGGAAACGAGCACGCACAGCCTTCTTACCTATTCAGAAACTGTTTTGCTGAAGACACTCACTTCTAAATTTTACGCATTTTTCTAAGCGCGTAGGTACCTACTACTGGCCGAATATAATTATATATTATTATTATTAGTAGTTATAGCTATTTCAAGTATATATTTTTTTCAAATAATACCAATCATCTTTTACTTAGTATATATGTATGTGTTAGCATTGGTACAAAATATGTCTACACAACCACATAAACTATACGGAGGTACCTATGTCAGCATAGAGGCCGTCTACAGAGCCCAGTCTAATATTACACCACACGCATCTCAACAAAGACGAAGAAGTTTTCCACAATTAAATAGGTCCATCGCGACAAATTAGCCAATGTGACAACAGCACATGTCATAACACTTGCGTCCAATTACATAGTGAAAGCAGAGGAAAAATGAGACAATGCTGCGATTATCGGGTATTTTCGAAACTGTGCGTACGATCGTTTGCACAACGTGTTGATCAACAATACAAACTGTTATTTCTTATTTCTTAAACCTTTAATGATAACTTATTGACCATGTCATCTACGAATGCTAGGATATTGTTTTTTTTATATAAATCAAGTTTAGAAACATGTTTAAATACACGATTCAAGCGTTTTACATAAATGTGGCTTAAATTAAAACGATAAAAAATAATCTTTTAACATTTTTTATTGGAAAACACTTAACAGTTCTAAAATGATTGTATACACAGATAGACAAACTCCCAAAAATTTAGTTGCTTTGCGTTACTATTAATTATGTGTTATTTAATTAGCAGATTTAAGTGCAGGAGTAGGTATAAAAAACCGGTCAAGTGCGACTCAGACTCGCGTGCGAAGGAATCCGTACCATTATCAATAAAACGGCAAGAAAATAATGTCTGTTGTACGGGAGCCCCCTTAATGTTTTTTTATTTTATTCAGTTTTTTAGTATTTGTTGTTATTAATTAGCGGCAATAGAAATTTATAATCTGTGAAAATTTCAACTGTCTCACTATCACGGTTCATGAGATACAGACAGCCTGGTGAGAGACAAAAATGGCAAAAAATAAAAATGGCAAAAAATCATGTTGTTGTATGGGACCAGCCCCCCCCCCCTGAAATATTTATTTTATTATGTTTTTTGGTATTTGACGTTTGTTGTTATAGCGGCAATAGATATACATCATCTGTAAAAATTTCAGTTGTCTAACTATCACGGTTCATCAAATACAGCCTGGTGACAGGCGGACAAACAGACAGACAGACAGAGGGGCAGCGGAGTCTTAGTAATAGGGTCCCGTTATTACCCTTTGGGTACGGAACCCTAGAAAAAATATTTTGTAACTGAGAACGACGCAGTTCTTTATATACGTAACCTTAGTACACTATTAAATGAAAATTACGATGAACATTAAAACACTTTGGCACTTTAATATCCGTTGAGAAAATCGAATCTTTTCAGCGGCCGTAATGGCGGCTGGCAAAAATGCGACCTTCATAAAATACTTGCAGTAAACTCGTGTCACAGAATACTCGTAAAGAGCAAAAGGAAATGGACTTCTTGCCACTTCTAACGATTTTTATAGTTTAAATGAACTCATGTGGTAAAAAGACATTAAAAGTAAGAAACTACGCAACTTTGCTTTTTTATCTAGAATATTCATCTTCGTGGACGTCTGCGTTGATTGATATTAAAATACGAGTGTGGGTTCTATCGAATTTTTGTTGTTCGATTTTGCTATAATGTTTAATAGCGGATATTAAGTATTTATGAATAGGTATTATCATTTCAGACTTTATTAAGTCGTTTATCTACAATGAATACAACGCCAATAATATAATTATAAGTTTCTCCCATTCTCACAAACAAATATTATGACTGCCTGTTTTTATAACTGAGTTTCTCGCCAATTTAATAACATAGTAAGTACACTAAGTACTTACTATGTTATTAAATTGGCGAGAAATAATACATAGTAAGTACGAGTACAAAGTTTTATAAGATCTAGAGCAGTAAAAGTTGTAAAAGGAACCTTCATTTGTTCTTAGTCTATTACCCATATACCAAATTATATACTAAGAAATGATTAACTAAATTTTGTATCGGGTAAATAATAAAATGGATACTTTCCATACAGTTAGCCAAAAATGTGGTCTACCACCCTACGGTTGAGGTTCGTTTGAACGTCATGAAACAACAAGGTCGTGCATGTTTTAAACTCCGTTAGAAAAGTCAACCTTAGAGATCGTTAGATCTCGCAGAAACTTTTGTCAAAACTGTATAATATCGAATAAAATCAAATCTCCGGCCCACGTCCTCAGCGCTTGGCAACCCGCCGGTAACAGATGTTGAGTGCAGCCGCTTCGATAGTTCAAACTTCGCTGCCAGTTGTACTCGTAAACTATTATGGCTAACTCCTTCAACTTTTTCCGATAAAGTCAAGCAAACTTCCGTTTTAAACTTTACGACGTTTCTATGGAACTGATAAATGATTAATGAAAATAGCTCATGTGATTTATAAACTGTCTTTGACTTATCCTCTTATTCTTTTGTATTTTCAATTAACATCGGGTTTCATTGTACATATTAACTGATAGTAAAATGCTGCAGCAAGTTGGGTGTGCCCTACATTTTGTAGGTACCACTAGTAGCAAAGTCCTTTTTCTCCTACCACGTACCTCGGGCTTTACCCGTTTCTCACCAGTCTTTGCCAAAGACTTCGCGAGTGTTGTGTGCCGCAAGTGCCACAACTACCTATAATGTATATTCATGTCGAACTACAACTTCCTAGCATTAAGTATATGTAATGATTTTTTGCTAACAAACGAAAAGTAAAGTTCTGATCTGTTGGTATTTAAAAGGAAGCTCTCTATATTTCGCTTGTACCTGCTGATATTGCTGTCGAAGAAGACGCACAAAGATTAATACCGTATCAAATTATTATAGTACTGCATAAAATATGACGATGATGACATGTCCAATAAGTCGTAAGACCCTTAACTTTCTAGAGTGTCCTTCTTCCTGTTTTTATGACGCCAGTCGCTTTATAAGTAGATACCAGTTGAATTACTGGAAATAAAATTAAATACTTAATTCAGTTAGATAGTTGTTATTATTTATGTATCACAGAAGTAGCTACTAATTGAGTTGCATATTTAACAATTTATGTATACTATACTATATTGCTTAAATTTTATGATACCGTCAAGTCTTACAACTTTATACGTATTCAACATGGTTTTATACGTATTCACCAAACAGCTATTTATATCTCATTCTTGAGATAGCCGCCTCTCTCCCATATCAGTAATAAGTTATCAATATCATTTTGGTGAAGAAAACCATGTTTTTCAAACCAGACAAAGTTGTGCATTCTAGGCAAAGTTGTAGCAGTTGATGGTAAAATTTAATTTTCAATTAATTAGATGACCGTATTCCGCTAATTATTTTCGCAACACCTTATCGTAGACAATAGTGAGAAGACTTCGCAGGGAACAATGCCAGATAGAAGATAACCTAAAATAGCAAAATGAGGCTGATTGGTTTATTAAGAGATGATCTACTACTTATATGATGGCTTGCATAACACCTGCTAATTGTGTTGCGGTAAATGAGGTCGAGGAAAAGATGATTAGAATTAGTTTATTTGTAATTGAATTTCTTAATCTATTAACACGAACACAAATGACAAAGTACAGGGTGCTTTTCAACTAGTAGCCGTACTCAGTGAAATTAACCTTTTCGACGCCATGTCAAACGCAAAACCTACCACTCGGACGCCACGACATCTAAATGTCAAAAATGAAGTTAGAACGTCGTTTGAACTTTATGCGTGTGCATGTAGGTCTATTCTGCTCTGTGGTCGGTGACCGATATATCGGTCTTTGGCGTTGGACCTGTGGTGCCGATATATACGTCTTTGGCGTGGAAAAGGTAAATGTGTAAGTCAGCCTGGAACCATTGATTTATTATGTAGGTAGAACCTTCTAGATGTGACATTTAGAATAAATTTTGTGCGCCATGTTAGGCGGTTGACAGCTATGACTGAATCAAAGAGTAGTATAGACTTGTAGTGATTTTCACTACAACTTATGGGACAAAACATTTTTTAGTACCGTATTCTAATTTTAAATTTATAAACAATACATTAAAAGCACACAACATAGTCCAACACACAACGATCAACCAATATAAGTTGTAATGGAGTTGCATCGGTATAACTTTCAAAAAACCGGCCAAGTGCGAGTCGGGGTCGCGCACCGAGGGTTCTGGTTCACAATTTTTCCTTTATCTGTGCGTTGGTTCGTACCAAACTTCAAGTTTCTGAGTTCACGGGAAGTACCCCGTAGGTTTTGCGAGGGCCGAAAAACTCTAAAATTTGCAACATAAACTACTGTATCTTTTGTTTGCGTGGGCTTTTGTTTGATTTTTTCACAGCTCCAAGAGACAGCAGACCTGAGTATTTGATACCTATATTTTCAGCTTGATACCTCCACGCGTTCCTGAAAAAAATGCATGGTCTTGACAGACAGACAGACGGACAACAAAGTGATCCTATAAGGATTCCGTTTTTTCCTTTCGAGGTACGGAACCCTAAAAAGTTCAATTCAGACGTTTAAGTGCTAGCTGTAGATATATTGGAGTTGTATTAAAGTTGGATCGTGTCTAAACGTATTTTAAATTATAATACGGCCCTTTGAGTAGTTATAAGCAAGAAAACAGCATAATAATGTATATCTGAAGAAATTGGTCAAAGTAGTCACGATTTCGTTTCCACGAGAAATAAATCTTAGCCGTCTTATATAACGAAACGACTCGACTTTTATAATTATGATATAATTAAAAATGTAATGTACATAACATTACTGACTGAGGAGTATAACCTGCCCCTCTGTTTAGCGTTTGTGGACTACGAGAAAGCCTTCGATTCGATCGAGACTTGGGCTGTACTACAGGCTCTCCAGAGGTGCCAAGTGGACTACCGTTATATCGAGGTAATGAAGTGTTTGTACGAGAACGCCTCTATGTCAGTCCGACTCCAGGACCAGAACTCGAGATCCATACCGCTGCAGCGGGGAGTCAGGCAAGGAGATGTAATTTCTCCAAAACTGTTCACCGCTGCCCTGGAGGACATTTTCAAGGGTTTGGACTGGGGAAGGCTTGGCATCAACATCAACGGCGAGTACATCACTCATCTTCGATTTGCCGACGATATCGTAGTCCTGGCTGAGACCATGGAGGACTTAAGTACGATGCTCGACGACCTCAGTAAAGGCTCTGAGAGGGTTGGTCTAAGGATGAACATGGATAAGACGAAAGTCATGTCTAACGCCCATGTAGTACCAACCCCTATTACAGTCGGAGACTTTACGCTCGAAGTTGTAGACGATTATGTATACCTCGGACAGACAGTCCAGCTAGGTAGGTCCAATTTCGAGAAAGAGGTCAATCGTCGAATCCGTCTCGGTTGGGCAGCGTTTGGGAAGCTGAAACATATCTTTTCGTCCAATATTCCGCAGTGTCTCAAGACGAAAGTCTTTGACCAGTGTGTGTTGCCAGTGATGACCTATGGCTCTGAAACGTGGTCGCTCACAATGGGCCTCATTAAAAAGCTTAAAGTCACCCAAAGAGCAATGGAGAGGGCTATGTTAGGAGTTTCTTTGCGTGACCGTATCAGAAACGATACTATCCGTAGCAGAACCAAAGTAACCGACATAGCCCGTCGGATCGCTAAACTTAAGTGGCAATGGGCAGGGCACATTGCACGGAGAACCGATGGCCGTTGGGGCACTAAGGTTCTCGAATGGCGACCATACACCGGAAGGCGAAGAGTTGGTAGGCCCCCTACAAGGTGGACTGATGACCTGGTGAAGGTCGCTGGAGTCCGCTGGATGCGGGTGGCACAGGACCGGTCATTGTGGCGTTCAGTGGGGGAGGCCTATGTCCAGCAGTGGACGTCTTTCGGCTGAAATGATGATGATGATGATGACATAACATTAAACAGGTAGGTACAGCAAATGCATGATCTATTTATTGCATCAAATCAGCTTTAATCTAAAGCAAAATAAGAAAAAATATTGTATTAAGTAACTGTTGGCTTTTAAATAAGTATTTCAGCAACAATTTAAACTTATGGCTAATTGCAATTAAGAACCGTTACCAAAACATTCTTTAAAAATAAATTCATTTATATATCAAAGACTAAAGACGCTTTAGCTTGTCTCTGGCCCTAATAGACTGGGAATAAGCGTCATTATATTTCACAATATATTTGGTGTCAGTGTATATATGACAAATAATTGTGTTAGCTGTCAAATCTATACAATGGATATTTTAATGAGAGGATCTGAATAATCATTGCAGGTAACCAATCAGCAGTAATATTACACGGGAACTAACCGTAACAAAGGTTTGTATAATAATGAAATTAATGAATGAGTTTCATAGAATTCGCCTCTGGGTCGTACATCTCATATCGACATGCCGCCAATCAAGGTGTCACATCTGACATCACTATTGGCCCCTTGGTACTGCGTTTGTGAATAATTCTTACTATTATTCTAGTTAGTTATTTTTTTCTATATCGTATCCTCTCTGTTCCGTATTTTCTTTAATAATTGCACCAATTTCCGCAAATCTCAAATTGACACTGGCGCTAACATCATGTCTGGTCCTACCGCTCGCACATGCGTATTCTTGGTCTGTGGTATACAGGGTGGATTTTCTTTTTGGGTCAGTGAGGGCAGCTACTAGGTCCCGTGCTGCTACGTGAAAATGGTCTTACAGATTTTGGAAAAAACATACAGGGTGCGAGAAAAAGGTCATTTTTGGCGAACACTTTTTATGATGCCATTTGATCCCATTCCTATCCAGGATCAAAAGCTTGTATGGGACCAAAAAAAAATTTCCAGCTAGAAAAGCCACAAATCGAGGATAAATTTTCCCATACATTTTGTATGAAAATGAAAACTTTTATTTTTCACAAGCAAATTTTTTTATACCAGTCGATTCTAATCCTATTCAGTATCAATAGTTTGTATGGGGTCAATTTACGGTAATGTACCAAACAGCTACAAATTAAATACACTTTTTACATTATTAGGTGTGCCTATAATAGTTAAAGAGTTACCTCGATTTCTCCAGGATCCCATCATCAGACCCCGACTTGGTGACAATGGGACCATCTAGGGGTTATACCCGTTCGATTAAAAAAAAATGAAAATCGGTTCACGATTCACGGAGATATCGAGTAACATACATACAAAAAAAAATAATGATAAAAAAAATCAGTCGAATTGAGAATCTCCTCCTTTTTTGAAGTCGGTTAAAAATAATTTCTATTTGTATTAAATGAACATCATTGTGTCATCATTGTGTTTTCATTTGTGTTAAATGAACGAAACACTGTTGATTTTATTCTGCTACATAACAAAATGATCTCGCTAATAGTTCTTAACGATTGTGGTTTATGAACACGTCTCACTAACCGCGGAATAGAAAGAACAATCTTTGTAGGCACATCAACTTGCAATTCGTGTCAAACCCGGGCTTTCTCGGCGAAACCGGTGATTAGGGACACCAATAATCGCAAAAGATTTTACGATGAGCCATAAAAAGTTTCAATTCATACGCTGAACGAAATCGTCAGCTCATAATTTAAATAGAATAATTAATAAGAGGAAAAGTTAAGTTTATAATGGTACAGTTTATGTTTCGCATTCTTAACTTGCCAACGTGTAGCTTTCCGATATTTCTTTATCGGGATTATTTTAAATTTAAGATCAGTCATTATTTAATTCAGCATTTTTTGGATACGTACGTTTGCTATATCGTAGACTATATCATAAAAAATACTATTAAGAGGCTCTCATTTTAAAACGACATGCTTTAGAACCACGAAATTTGGCATGGGCATTCTAGCAGTACAGATCTATGTCAGTAATTCGTTTTCGTTGCTAAAAATTGGAATACAAAGAAAATATAGCAAAAATAAGTTTTGTATGTAAATCTGTATCTGGCTGTATTTTCTTTGTATTACAATTTTTTTGCAACGAAAACAAATTACCGACATAGATCTGTACTACTAAAATGCCCATGCCAAATTTCGTGGTTCTAAAGCATGTCGTTTTAAAATGAGAGCTAAACTACGTTTGTATGGGAACGCGAGCGTCCTGGCGACTCTTAACTACCAATGACTACCAAAACTTTGTGTGTGCTTGTACGACAAACAAAAACAATAATACCTGACCTGAAGGGTAAAAACGGGACACTATTAGTAAGATGTCGCTGTCCGTCCGTCTGTCTTTCTGTCTGTCCGTCTGTCATCAGGCTGTATCTCATGGACCGTGGCAGTAAGACAGTTGACATTTTCACAGATGTATTTACGTTGTCGCTATAACAACAAATACTAAATCACAATCAGCGGTCGTATAACAAGTCATTTACGGTATACTCTGTCAAGTTATGGAATTCTTTGCCGTCTCCTCTTCGACAGTGTCAATCGGTCGCATCGTTAAAGGCGAATTTGACAAAGGTATGGCATTCTGACGACTTCAGAAATGTATGATATATGCGGTTTAGATTATGTATGTAGGTATCTATGTATGAATGCATGTATATATTTATTTATTTATGGATATCGTAGAATATGTATGTATTTAGTTAGATATTTATTTTAGTCTATGGGTTTCTATATGTATTTAATAGTTAGGTTAGAATTTAGAATTTTCAATCTTGTATTACTATTTTATTTATTGCCGTTTTGTACAGCCAGGTATGTCTACCAGTTCCAATTCTCCCTCAACTGCTCAAAGGTTGGCTGGAAGAGATCCCTTAAGGGATAAGTCCGCCTTTGTACAAATATTATGTATTCTTACTATTGTATTTTTATTTGTTGTACAATAAAGTGTTATACTACTACTACTACTAAAAACCAGAATAAAATAAATATTTAATGGAGGTCCCATGACACAGACATGATTTTTTTTGCCGTTTTTATAGATAATGGTACGGAACCCTTGGTGCGCGAGTCCGATTCGCACTTGGACAGTTTTTATTAGTTTTAGTAATGATAAGAATGCTGAATGAACTTTTTTTAATAGGCTCTAGGTTCGACTCAACACTATGCTTTCAATTAAATTAATAGCATGGTGTTAACTTATCAGAAAATAGATATTTCCAAACTATAGCTTATTTCATTTGGATTGGCAACCGAATTTGGCCCAGTGCCTAATGTCGCACGGCTTCCATATTCGCTTCAAATTGCCGTTGATTCTATTTCCTTCGTGTACCTATTTATACCTACCTACATAGAGACAGGGCAGATGTTGTGTCAAGACAAAATTTACCATATCCGCTGGCATAAAGTACTGGCTAGTTGTGTCGAAATCTAGGGCACAAAAGTGAAAGGGCGAACTGAGGACATTAGTTGCAAGTAAAGTCGGGTCTAAGTCATAATGTGCAGTTAGGTAACTTGATATCGTTTGTTGATAGTAACAATATTCAAATTTTAACAAGGTGTTGCGACGATTATGAACGAGGATTTTATATTTAACATGAAAATTTTACCTCGGCTGCGTTGACGGCAGACAAGGGGTTCCTTAGGGCAGGGGGGACTCAACAAAATGATAGATCCAGCCTTGGCAGGTATCCGATACTTTTTTATAGTTGTCAAAATGCCACTCGACTCGTTTATTTGCCACTTTAGAATTAAAATGTAAAAAAAATCTGGATTGGGCGCAATACAACACGATTGAGGCAGATTGAGGTAGGTCTACACGGAAAAAAAAGCTCCCGGGATATTCTCAATCTAAGACATTATTTTATTACGTTGAAAATATTTCCTCGTGACAAGCATTTATTTCCTTAAACGAAAATAAAATAAAGTTTTAAATATAACGAAGCGAATATATTCTTACAGATTTTCTAGTTTTCTTTTACCTAAGATAATACTTGTTTGATTAAAGTACAATCTCTCTTATTTACTCAATATACTCTTGAAACAATACATTTTTGTATTTCTATTTTAAGAAAACGTGGTTTTATTAAGCGAAGAATCATATTTATCATAAAGGAAATAAATACTTGTCACGAGGAAATATTTCCAAGATAATAATAATGTCTTGGAGTGAGAATATCCCGGAAGCTTTTTTTTCCATGTAGCAATCAAACTAATCGCATACTTGATAACCCTAGAAAGTCGATAGATAAAAAGCTAAACCAAAGATAAATTTCTGGACGTAGAAGGTACAATAATTTTTTGTATCCAAGACGCTCAAGACACTTAACCAATCTTGAAAAAATTCAAATTCTCATTCGGAATTCAAACTTCAGACGCAGGACTGTACCAAGCAAGTTTCGCGCAACGGTAGCACCGCAGTGGGTCGCCCCTTATTTCTTCATGTCTAATCATGTCTAATTCGGTCGCGTCACTGGCGTCGGCAGTTGTTTTTGCCCGCGGCCCGCTCAGATTTTTTGTTCGAAGTTGAACTACTCGTTGTAAATGGGTGTAATCTGCTCAAGATGAGGCTGTTAATATTACAAAGAGCAGGTACGAAAACTGCGCAAGTTCTTCCAATTACTTTGTGATAATTTATGATTCTAGTCAATTTTACACCAAAAAATCAACACAAAGTAAGAAGAGAGTTATAGGAAAACTTTTAGTAAAGTTAAATAATTAATATTGAAATAAAGCGGTCCTTTCCACAAAAGGTGGTGACTAATAATTAAAGATGAATTAAAGGGGCTGTTCAAACGGTGGCAACAGAACTGTTAATTTCCGTAAAATAAGCTATGAAATGGGTACTAGCCTCCGCCCGAAAGAACGTCAGCGTGGAGGTTAAAAAAAACTTGTTTATTAAAGTTTCATATAACATCATGAAATTTTATATGTATGCAGTAGCTGTGTTTTTTCACCTCCGATATTTTAAACTGTGCGTTGTCTGCTAGTCCAGAGAATACATGCGTTACATCTAGGTACCGAAACGAAGTAAACGCGACTATTTCAAATAAGTATTTAGATAAGTTATTTTAATTGATAATGTGCCTATCTAAGATTTGTATATATATTCGCAGTTGTCCATAATACTTGTATAGACTTTCAAGCACCTTTTACGGGGTTAAGGTGCTAAACAGTATTTAATAGTTAGTAGCGACACTTTAAGCACCAAGTGTAATTTTATTGTAATTACTACGGTTGAATGGGAATTGATGAAAAGACTAATAACTGATAATTTCTTTTATTTTATATATCTCACTACAGTATCTCTCTCTCTATTTTTTTATTTTTCTACTTAACCCTCCTAGAAGGCCCTCATTTGAAAATTCCTTTATTTACGTTACACCTACGACGCTTTGTCATTCATTCAATAGGATATGCGGGTTATAGCATATCTTACGTTGTCGCCTGGCCTGTCACTTCATACTTCGAGTCGCGCAACAACGTAAGATAAGATGTGCTAGCCGTGCAGAGGTTTAGAGCAAATTGGTTTTAACATAGGGACAGAATGATGCTTTATGAACTCAAGGACTCGTGTTGCTTTTGAAGTACGGAACCCTATAAACCGTAAATATTTCGCAAAACTACATTATCCTTTAATTAAAACTTGATGCATAAGTAATTTTAGCTTAAACTTTAGCCTTTAAACCAACTTATTTAATTAGTGCAGATAATAGCTTTCAAAACTACTTTTTAAACTTAAATAAATATTATGTATTTTAAGCTTAGTATTTTTAGCAAGATGAGATGGAGGAAAAATGTTAATAAAATGCACAAACACCTGACCAGAAAGAATGTTTGATACTCATAGAAGTGATGCTCGGGCCCTGATTTAAGTAGGTACATACATATACAAGGTGTAACAGAAATGCTGGTTATGCTTTTAAGGGCATAGTTGGTATCGTATTCTATTTATGAAAAAGTTTGAAAAAAAATTCTCGCGAAAAATATAATTGGTTTTGTATGGAGGGTTGGCCGGCCGAGACGACTTGTCTCATACGGAAAAAAATTGGTCGCGTCATATTTTTTTCTCCTCTTTCTTTTTCTCGCATACGATACCAACTTACCTACCCTTAAACGGATCACCAGTATTTTGTTACATCAGCCTGTATATTTCATCTTCTTCTACCTAGCTTACCTTCCGTTAAATAATATTCAATGTAGGTATTATAATTTTCATGTATTTTGCTAATATTTCTCCTGTAACATTACAACTATGTATGTAACAACTCATGAAAAAGTATGGAGCTGTATCTATAACCACTAAACGATGCGATAAGTACCTACACACGTTTGCCTTTGATATTAAATTATTCCCAAAAAAAACTAAGAATTCTTTTTTGACACATTAAACAGCAAAAAGAAGATTTTGATATAATCTTCAACAATCCGATTTTTTACTAATATTTTTAGTATTAGTTTTATTATCCAAAAAAATCATCCAAGAATACATATAAAAAAAACACAACTAAGTTTATTATTAAATAAACTATTATAATAAACAATACACACATATCCTATCGTATCCACAATGTCGCTTTTATTTTAAGATTTCGCTGGTTGAATATTACAGGATTCTAAGTCAAAATTTAACTAGTAACTAGTTAAATTTTGAGTATGGAGGTACCCCGAAAATGCAACATAGAATTGTACTATTGAGCTAGCGATTTCTCATGTGGATTTTCCTAAGATTCTAACTGCACATGCAAAACTTGACAAAATGACATGAATATTAAATTCTGGTTCTATATATTTATCACAGCCAGTTCGCCTCGGAAGTCTTGGCCTCCAAGAACTAGTCAATTTATTAATCCCTCATAGAGAGTCCTCGGCTACAAAAAAGCTTATAATTTACCTGTTTTCTAGCCGTCCTGTACACGAGGTGAGCCGGTAGTGCCTCTTCTGCTGTTTGCCGTTTGTCCTTGTTCTGGACAGGCTCCTTCGCGTCTTCCTTCTCTTTCACATCAGCTGCGTGAGCGAAGAGGATTATTGCTGGAACAACCAGATAAGAGAAATTAATTTCGCAAATTCAATGATTTTTGTTTGTATTATTAAGGCATAACCCCCCAATCCACTGTATTGTGGGTGCGATACCTATTATACTGGTTATCACTACTGAATTTTAGAAATATATTTAACTGACAAGTATCTCAGGTTTTGTGTTCCATTTTTCGTAATTTATTGCTGGCCTATTACAATACATCCTTTCAAAAGGTCGTTAATCCAGGGATATTCGGCGGCACTTACGTCATTTTACTGTCCGGCACTTACATCCTTTCACTTTGTGTTTTTGAGTGATTAACCAAAAACGGCTCAGCCAATTAAATATAATAGTTTTCATTGATAGTTTTTATAAAGCCTCATTTCATGATTTGTTTCAATTTTTATGGACCCACACTTCAAAAGTCAATGGGGGACGCCCTTATTAAACTTTCAGAGTTTTTATTTACGAAACTATTATATTTATTCAAAAAATGTTTTAGAAGATCTTTATTCTTTTCGAAAGACCTATCCGACGATACCCAACACGACAGGGTTGGAGCGAAATTAAAATCCAACACCCATTCATGTGTACGGGGGTGTTCCTAATAAAAATATTTTTGCAGGTTTTATTCTACCATTTTGTCGGCGTGATTATTGCACATAATCATACAAATTTCAGCTTTCAGGTGCTAACTATCAATGAGCTAGACCGCGGACCAGACGGACGGACGGATATGGCGGAACTATAAGTTGACTACGGAACCCTAAAAAACACGTAGATACAGTGCATTCGATGCTCTGCAAAAAAAATCTATCACATGTTCTTCAAAAATTATGGTCACTTTAAAAATTTACTAGAATATTCACGCCCTGGTCTCTTAACTTCTAGTAAATTTTTAAAGTGACCATAATTTTTGAAGAACATGTGATAGATTTTTTTTTGCATTTTTCTGATAACTTGGTCTATCATCCATTCACGGCTTGGCGTCGATTTCTGGGACACCCTGTATAAAATAACGTTTAGTTTTCCTTTATTTCAATTTATTTGAAACTTACCTACTGATAGTTCTTCGTATATACCTAAATTATCCACTTTTTACGCAAGGTCTGTGACTGTAAGACAGATATGAAATTCACGAGCGAAGAAAAACCTTCGGATACATTTGTAATTATCTACTTCAATAAACACGGCTTCAGAAGCTGGATTACGATCCCCTTTTTTCTCGGATTTTCTTGGATTTGCTCTAATATTAGGGATTAACCTTCTTTTTGGTTGCTTTATATTAATATTTTATTCCGCTTGGGTAAAAAAATGTATTTCAAGGTTTGTTATTTGATTTGTTAAGTACTTTAAAGATTTTACGTATTTATTAAAGATAATCGGACAGAGGCACATTTTGAACGTGAAATTAAAGTTATAACTAAATAAATCCAAACAGAAAAGGTAATATACTAATAGTTATAGGTATCTTCTTTAACTTCAATTTATGAAAAAAAGTCGAGGATTTCTACTATAACGATGAAAAAGATACTGGTTCATTGCGTAGCTTTTGAAGTGGTTTTATATATTTTAGAAAGAATGAATATCAAGTTCTTGTTCTTTTCAGGCTTTGTTAAAGGAACACAAGTAACACAACACATAGCTCCCACGCTGGCTGTCGCAATTAACTACAAGGGGAACGATTTAACGACCTCTCTCAAAGGTCAAGAGTATTTATTTCATTTTTTCTAATTGGAGTTTATATTTAGAGACATGCTAGCTGAATATGTAACAATATACTTGTTAAATTCTAATATTATAATTGTGTCAATGCTGCCAAAAAGGCCCCACTTAGTCGATATGAAGTTATTAATACTTCCTAAAACTAAACAATTGTATTAGTGAATAAAGTGTACCGAAAATGTGGGACCTCTCACTTAAGACATATTATGGTTAGTTCTTAGCACAGACTACACAGACACCTCATTATTACGCTTTTACATGGAGCACGAGGTCACCACGCATCAGTGCAATTTTATTCGAAAACTTCTACGATTCGAACAGCACATCTCAATAGTTATTATACACCAATTTGTAGTGTAACAATCCAGGTTCACCCCTGTAACTTGATTTCTGTAGATATTTTCAATTCACATGAATAATGATCAAAAACATTAACTCAATTGAAATAAGCGGTCGCGCTCTCATACAAAATTAGTACGGGAGCACTGATGCGTGGTGACCCCGAGTTGTACTTATGATGTATCTAGTGGTTGAGGTTATCTGTGGTTCTTAGGTACAACAAAAACAATTCTTTTTTCAAGAGTATGTCCCCTCTTTTATATCTTTCTAAAAAAACAATTAATCATTTACTTATTATTTTAGATAACGTTGATACGGTTAAAGTAAATAGATGATTAGTGATTAAATACCCAACAAGATTTTTAGCAGAATGTCACTTATATGACGCTGTACTTTTCTAGTTCTATGATGTTTGATGTTTCATGACTTATATTATTGGCTTTAAAGTTCAACAATGTCTGACTAAATAAATAAACTGCAGAAATTATTCTAGATATACCCTTATTACCGCACAACACACTAAAAGTTTATACACTCGAAGATAATTTGTCAACGAAAATAGCTTAAATTCCTAAGACCAAATATCTTCAGAAATCCTTTGAAATATTTAGTTCAGTAAGTTGTACCGATTAAAGCGAAACATCCAAAGCATGCCGATAGTTATCACGAGTTAGGACCACGCTAAACATAGCGCTAACAACATTTGAGCTTAACGGTAAAGCTGGGTTCGCATGATCTTTAAGCCGATACGGTGATCGAATTCGTAATGGATGATAAGAATCACAGAAATTTGCAGTCAATCTGTTTTGTTGTTTCAATAGAAACATGAAGTATCGCAAATATGTACAGAACTGATAAATATCTATATTCTAGAGTAAAAATTGGTTATGATGTTGGTACTATTATTAAAAAAAAATTTAGGATAAACATTTTATCCGCGCTAAATAGGAGAAACATTTTATTCTAAACGCACTGTGTAGATCTAGCTTAACACGTAGGCAGAATAAGTGGAGTCCAGTGTCCTCTTAGGTGAAGGACATAGAATGTCACTAGCCAACCTAGGTATACTCAACTAGGCTATTCACAGGCTAAGGGAACCCGAATGAATAGATGGCTGTCATTGTATATAAGCGATGATAAACAGACCACGTTTCTAGCACATCAAGATTCACACCTTTATGCAAAGCTTTTGAAGAATCAGTTACTTAGTTACAAAGTATGTAGTTTGTAGAGGCAATCAAACTATTGATAGAATGGCAAACACTAAATCGAGGTTTACGGACAGCATAATCGCATCATAAACAAATTCATTTGGTTACTGTACAGTCAGCAGCAATAGTAGCTAATCGGGTAGGGTGTTCTAATGAGCTGGACACGACTTTATTGTTAAGAGAATACGAACGTGTATAGGTCATTATGAATATCCTACCCGCTTCCCTACTTCTACTGCTGATTGTACCGTGTATGCTATCGTGAAATCCTTGGATTGTTGCGGCGTTATGACTTTAACAATTATTTATGTGCGTGAAGTTGTGCATCATTAATAGATAACTGCAAAAACGTCAGCTCGTTTAAAGAAGACGCCTTAAATATAGTCTAACGAATTAGTATGAATTACAATTAATGTCAAGATAGTCACGACTACTAATAATGGACTCGTCTATAAGTATATTACAACATATTTGACTCGAATAAGTAATTGATAGCCTTAATACTCGTATTGTTAATATAGAGATATTTGATGGAAAATGCAAGCAAAGTTTAAAAGTTTTGCGAATAGCAACTGGGCTTACTCGTAGTTGCCCTAGTTCTCATGCTTATGCCAACGATCAACTAAGTATCACTTAACCAATTTATTTAGGAACGTACTTATATTTAACCTAACATTTGTCCACAATTCATGTTTCGTGAGAAGATTCTGTTGTTACCTACTTGTTTAAGTTACGTATAAGTATTATGTATGTTCAGAAATACTTTATATTAGATTAAAGATTAAAATGTTTTCGTAATTATAACTTGATGATGATGATGAATTAAATGTACCGCAATTTCTACGTGGTACGAGTATATGTTCATTATAAATCACAACATTATTTATAAAGGAATTCACTGCGAGTATTTTTTCTCCGCGCAGAAAACTCGTTAAAGAAAAGTTGTTTTCCGGTATGAGAATAATCCAATCGTGAAGGCTCAGTAAGTTTTCAGTTCAGTAAGTCAAATAAGTAAACCAATAAATATGATATTATATTACTCGGAAAATATATACATATTTACCTTGACTTTTCGCCAGGGACCGGAAAACCCCTCTTTAGGCTTAACCCTATCATTTCGGTAACCCAATCAATTTGGTAACCTCATGATACGGTTACCGTATCATGAGGTTACCGAATCATAGTGGTAACAGGTATTGAAGCGGTAACCGTAACCTCTAACACGGTTAACCTCAAAACCCCATCGCGATAGGGTTTTTGTTAAGGGTTTTCATTGGGTTATTGTAACCTGGGTTGTTTTTTCTTTCCTACATTTGAATACTATTGAAAGCTAATGTCGAGATTTAACATTTAATGAAACTAGCTAACTACCCGTATAGAGCTATTATCGTAGTAGTCGCGTTGCTCAAGCATGAAACAAAAGTAAAGTAAAAATAAAATAAAATAAAAATAAATGAAAATAAAATAAAAATAAAAATAAAATAAAAATAAAAATATAATAAAAATATAATAAAATAAAAATAAAATAAAAATGAAATAAAAATAAAATAAAAATAAAATAAAAATAAAATAAAAATAAAATGAAAATAAAATAAAAATAAAATAAAAATAAAATAAAAATAAAATAAAAATAAAATAAAAATAAAATAAAAATAAAATAAAAATAAAATAAAAATAAAATAAAAATAAAATAAAAATAAAATAAAAATAAAATAAAAATAAAATAAAAATAAAATAAAAATAAAATAAAAATAAAATAAAAATAAAATAAAAATAAAATAAAAATAAAATAAAAATAAAATAAAAATAAAATAAAAATAAAATAAAAATAAAATAAAAATAAAATAAAATAAAATAAAAATAAAATAAAAATAAAATACAAATAAAATAAAATTAAAATAAAATTAAAATTAAAATAACATAAAAATAAAATAAAAATAAAATAAAAATAAAATAAAAATAAAATAAAAATAAAATAAAAATAAAATAAAAATAAAATAAAAATAAAATAAAAATAAAATAAAAATAAAATAAAAATAAAATAAAAATAAAATAAAAATAAAATAAAAATAAAATAAAAATAAAATAAAAATTTTGTTTCTATTGCATGTCATTGAATATATTTTAATAAAATTATATTATACAATATTTTATTTTTTACTTATTCTATTTTATTCTTTTTTATATTATATTTTATTTTTATTTTTAATTTATTTTTATTCTATTTTTATTCTATTTTCATTTTATTTTTATTCTATTTTTATTCTTTTTTTATTTTATTTTTATTCTATTTTTATTCTATTTTTACTCTATTTTTATTTTATTTTTATTTTAATAAAAAAATAGTACCTACATTATTGCAGAGGACGGGGAAGGGAAATTCGTGGATGAGCGATTTTTTCGGACGAAGCGCAGCGCAGCTGAGTCCGAAAAAATAAGACGAGTCCACGAATTTCTATTCCCGCCGAGGCATATATAGTGCTTTTCTCTAAATGTGCGAGGAAATAAAGTAAAGTAAATGAAATAAATTACAGATTTTGGTTACGTTATTAGCGTGCAATGTCATGAATTAGCTTCCCTATATAATTTTTTTTTTAAGTATTAAGAACTATGTATACTGCCAATTTTCATTCAAATAATATTTAAAAAGAAATTTTCGTCAAAAGCTATTTCAGACAGTATTAAATATGCTCCTTTTATGCAACAGATACAAGATTAAACCTTAAAAATAGTTGTTTTGTCTATGATTGTATTAAGCCTCATTCGCACGATCAGACGCGGTGCTATGACAAAGAACGAGACAACCAAGGTTTTTGATCTAACTATCTCGCTCTATCCTACAGTTTGAAGGGATTGCCGTTCAGACGGTGTATAGACGTCGCTTAAGTATTGGCTGTTTGAAATGATATTTCTTAGTCGGATGAAAAGTTTAAAAGGTAAAAAACAATACAGTAATGGATTTTACTAGTCAACGCCTAAAATATGTATACACTTTGAACCTTATTACAATGGAGTAAGGTGCAAAAGTGTATACATATTTATGGCGTTGACAAATTACTTCACGGCCGCTAAAACAGGTAAATAATGATTTTTATTTTTTTTAATTCGTTTTGGTAAAAAATGAAGATCTTCACGTACTCATTTTGCTACAGTAAGCTGAAAATTTCCGAGCACATTGGAGAAAATATATATACATTCATATTTTATTGTACACATACATGTACATACTTGATAAATACAACAATACATTTTAATTCATATGCACATTATGCACGAATCCGTATCCGTAATTTCTCCAAAGTTAGTATAGTAATAATTTAAAAACAAAATAACCAAACGAAATGCAGCCGCGCTCCAATTTCAATTCAACCTAAAAGTACAAATATTGTTAAAGATGAACACAATAAACGACGCGCGACGTTTCCGGCAAAACCTGTTTGTTTGTACTGGGAGCTTAGTTGACCAGCCCCGTGCTCAAAGCCACTACAGCAATTTAATAATGAGCCTAATCTGAGTGTTCGTAAAGATCACATTCGTTTGAGCTGCCTCAATACCCTATGATTCGGTAACCGAATTGATTGGGTTTTTAATGCGGTTAGTGTTACCTTAGGTTAACCTGATCGATACGGTAACCGTATCAATACGGTTACCTCATCATAAGGTTACCGTTATATCAGGGTTTTTAAAACAACCTCAAAAATAACCTTATGAAATACCCAGGTTATGGTAACCGGTTCCGGTCCCTGCTTTTCGCTCGTAAAAGGAGGAACTACCTAGTATCAACGCGAAATGTAAACTCGGCTCGTGCCTTATGGTAATAATGCTAACGCCCATCTAGGAAGCGACGCATAATGGATCCACGAAATCGCGGATATTCGTACTTTTGGCGATAAAACATATAAAAAAAACTATTCGATAGGAAATATGCAGGAAATGAGGGAAAATAAAATGTGATATATATTTATTCAAAATAAGGTATATTTAATGTTGCAAAAATTAAGTTTGTTTTATGGGACTGGGAGAATTATTGTAGATCTTATAAAGTGCAAAATTTCATGCTGATTGAGGTCATTTCAATCATATGAATCTTAATAACATAAAAAATATATACACAGACTGGCCAAAAAAGAACTAAATTCCCGTTGGCTGGTAGCGTCCAAAAACTTTACAGGTAACGGGAATTTAATTCTTTTTTGGTCGCGCTATATAAATAAACATTTTAAACGTATATTTATTTATTCTCACCTCAGCCAAGCAAGAATTCAAAACAAATAACGTATCAATTCTAATATTTTATCTCAAATTTATATATCAAGATATAAAATTTGCGACGATATTGATCTATGGACCATTTCCTACACTTGTAGCGTCAAATAAAATTTATCGCAGTTTGATATTGTTCTACAGCATACAATGCCAAGTCGGGTCGGATACGACTGCGATATTATCCCTGTTATGATGCCTTTGTTTCTGAGGTTTGTTACTGCCATACATATATGAAGTCGTAAATGAGCCGTTACTATAATATACGAGGAAATAAAGCGTCAATTTATTGATACCTACTATTTGTTGCTTCTTAGGTGTTTTAGGGCATATTATGAGATTATGTTTACATTTTCTATGAAGGAAGCGTACAGTCGCTATCAGATATATATCTAAGCGGCCAATGTGGTCACAAATATCTGAACAACTCCTCTATTTGTCAAGTCGATAAAGTGCATGTTCAGATATTTTTGAGTAACCTGGCCGCTCCCATGTATTTGATGGTGACTGTACCTACGCAGAACGTAGAACTGAAACGAATAACTCAAGCCCCTTGACCGTGAATGTTTTTTTGTAACTTAGGTCACAAGATACACACTGGAAAACGCAAACTAGGAATTCAATAAAAACAATTTAATTTAAAGTGACTTTTGGGTATACTTAGTTTTTTTTTCCTGTAGCTGAACGTTATTAACTTGGGATCAATAGAACCAAAAAACAATGCGGGACCAGTTTTGCTGCTATAAATAATTTTAAAACTATGTAGTAGAAATACGAGTAGGTACTAGGTAGGCCAGGTATAGGGCAATCCAATTTTGTAGAAAAAATCAACCGTTCATACCACCGTCGTGAACGATTTTATTTTTTTGATAAGATTGAAGCTTCAGTCGTCTAGGGAACAATTGAGAACTTGTTCAAAAGCAAACCAAAGTCGCTTGGTCAAGTTCCTCACGGGTTGTAGCCAAGCGCGACTAAATCGATCTCATACGGTTATTAAAAATTATAATTCCCCGATGAAATGCCCCAGTATCACAAATATCGTCAATTTTCCTGTCATATCACTTTTACTTTCTACTCCTATTTGTCAGTTCGTTCCGATAAATTCCTGCGATGGTCATATTAGTTGGAGAACGATAAAAAATCGTTTGTCGTGCGCGATGGGTAGCGTCGCGCGCGCAGAAAGTCGAAAGTGATTGCGTGCGCGGTTGCGTTCCGAGCCAGTAAAAGTAAACTCTTGCTTCCTAATCGCTAACAATGGTACATATTTGGGACACTGTGTCAGTATTTCGGAGGTCATGTTATTCCCACGCGAAATTGTATTACGCATCACTCTTAAGTATTAGAGAAAGAATCCAATTCATATAAACGCGCGGTAATTGTATCTCTCTATTTATCATCCCATGGGCACTTTTACCTAAAGCGTAACATCTAACAGAATATTGAAGGTGAATTGCGTAAAAGATAAAAAAGATAAAAGATATTTATTCTTCTATTTAGGCACATTACAATGCACTTATGAACGTCAGAGAGAAAAAGAAACTACCACCGGTTCTAACCCTACACCTCTGAGCCGAGAAGTATTACTTATTACCGGCAAGAAACTCGGCGGGACTTATTTTTTCAAAACAGTAATACATATTGAATCATATACATATATCAATTTTCAAAAGCATTAACAAGCTTTTTAGTTGTTAAATTCGGGTTTATAACCTCCTCACCCAGTAACAATAGGGGGGGGGGGGGGGCAAGGGGTCATGTCATAAGACAGCTAGATCACTTGCTGAAGCTGAACTTTAACAATCCTGTCGGATATAATTTAGGAATCACTTATAAACGAATCTATCTGTATCTGTGTGTGAATTTATCTGTATCTGTAGGGGCAGGGGCTGGGTGTGGGTATTTCAGGGATAAATATTTATCACGTCAACCGATTTTCAATTTCAGCTCAATCGGACCAGTAGTTTCGGAGAAAATTGGCTTTGTGACAGACACATAGACAGACAGAGACACACCATAAGGGTTCTTTTTTTACCATTTTAGTACGGAACCCTAAAAATGAGAAGACCTACATCATTAGGATAAAAAAGAGGTAAAAAAAGAGCAGCCGACACAGAATTAGGTGTAAATGAGCTTTTAATCGATTTTGGCAAACTTTAAGTGACTTAACTTTTTTGTTATCGGTGCAAAAAAATCCTAATAATATCTGTTCTGTGATCTGAACAGTAATCGATTATAGAATGATTTATTAGTCACTCGAGAACACCAGCTATCCATTGCCGATCAATTGAGATGAGTATTTGCGTAAGTAGAGTAAGAGATCTCACAATGTAAGTATAATGAGTCATCGGACTCATCGGTAAGCAAGTACATTGTTTCGTTACTGATACAGATATGACAATTTATTAACTCGATCGTGACTTCAAATAACATTTAGATTTCAAGCAAAAATATGATAAGGTTTGGTTGGTCGATTTTCATTCATTAGTGTTATAATATCCCAAAAAAAGGTCTAAGCATAAAAAATTACTATTATTGTACAACATTTGTTTGCAGATTAAAGTTAAGCAGTTATTAAGTATTATGGATTTCAAAATAATAACGAAAACATTTTCAGAGTCAAGTAGCATCTTGGTTTTAATTTATATAAGTAAATAGGGTAAATAGGTTACATGGAACGACGCAGAAGAAATGATAGTTTTAATATAGTTAGTTACTCGTAGATTATGAACATTTGTTAATTCAACAAATAGGTATTATAAACTTCTTATACATGTTTTAGTAATACTTTAATATACACCATCAACTGCAAAAAATAAATAAGGGTCTAAAATATATTCAAGCAAATGAGAAGATAATAAAATACGGCCCAAAACATTTATTCGAACAGGTAGGATTAGGGATCGAACGGGTCAGGACATTAAATTATTGAGGTCCATACCAAACCTTCCTATATCAGAAGGAGGTTTCTTCTAAACATATGGTAGCAATAAAGATATACTGAGACAAGTATTGCTTTTGAGCTTTCATGTTAAAATTTAATATCCAGGCAACACTTAGCGTATCCGATTTAATATAAAACAAATAGTTTATTTATTTGTTTTAAGCTTCACACTCGTTAGTCAATAAACTGACGGATTGGAGTAAAATTATCGCATTTGATTGATTCCGGGCCAGAAGCTCTGACTTAAAAATTTCTAAGTTAGCGATAGATCAATAGCGCCCAGTTAAATGAAATCATCCTAAATGATAGTATATTGGTATAATAAAAAAAAACACATTTTGTAAAATAGACACGATTAAGAAACTTGTAGCATCCCAGTCAGTTACTTGCATTGATCTATCTTGTATTGTAACACTCCTCTTTATGTAGGTAGTTTATCTACGAGTACTTACAACACAAAAGCCTATGTCACCTAAGTGCGTATTTTATCTAAGGTTTTATGAAATACGAGTTAATGATCTTTTTAGGTGAAGGTGTAAGCTTCAAGTTTATAGTTTTTGCTTTAAGTGGGGAATTTATTTATCAATAACAAAAGCGACTGATTGTTTTTAAAGAAAACAACGATATAATTATGATTACACTTAAAATAAAGTCGAAAGAACTAAACGCTTTAATTTGTCTATATTAAGCTTTTTGAATGACCTGATTTGAAGAGCTTTATAACTGAAGGAATTCAATAAAATTACTTAGTTTACATTAACTCAATTTAACCTGATTCTTACTATACCTATTTTTAGGCTACCGCAGTTAACTAGGGATGTATGTGTTTTGATTTTGCCGACAAATTGGTAAAACAAAGTCTGAAAAAATATTATTTTTTAGGGTTTCTCCCCTACACGTGAAGCCGGGGGTGATTTTTTTTCTGCAACCCTATTGAGATTGGGTGAGATGTCGTTGTATAGGTATTTAAAAAAAAAGTGTCAAACCATTTTGGTAAAACTAATACTTTAGTTTAAAAAAAGGGTGACCCAGCCCCCCTTTTAAGTTATGAACCGTGAGTCCAAAAAATTGGGAATATTCATGAAAGTGAGTGCTGATAAGTACTTTCAATTAAAACTATACTGAATAAAATCGGTTGAGCCGTTTTTGATTTACAACTCAAAAGACGCATAGTAAAAGGGCGTAAGTGCCACACAGTAAAATGACGTAAGTGCCGCAAAATATCCCTTCATGAACGGATGTATTGTAAGGTCGGCAACTACAGAACCCTTACACTGAGCATGGCCCGACATGCTCTTGGCCGGGTTTTCTCGTAAAATTCGGCATTCCACTTTGAATACCATAGTTCCCGCTAAAGTAGGTTTGTGATTTATAAGGCGACGTATGTTCGCTCAGATTCAAAAACGCTGTCGTTCTTAGGCTCCATTTATCACTGTCAAAGCTCATTGGGACACATCCCTCGTACTACAAAGTAGCTGCTTGACCTACTGACGTGACATTGTACCTATACTGTACCTTAATGCCCCATCTACTAAGCCATATATGCAAACATATAGATTTGAATCTGTTTTCACCATTAAGGGAGTTGATAAATATTGCGTAGGTATATGTTTATACGAATTGTATTTTTTACAGTTTTTTTACATCTATTGACTTTTGATATTTCTATCACTCGTAAGTCGTAAGTAAAGTAAATTTTACGCATATATATAAATAGTTCAATCATACTAGTATTTACACTTTGTAAAATATTGTCAATTTGTCATGTTCCTGCATGGTAAACTGTGCATTGTCATGGACTATAACGAATTCATATGATGTATTTACGCTTACCTACAATCAATATATACAACTTTTCATCGATCGATAAATTATGTGGCAACACTAATCCAGAAATTCATGGTTTTTAACTTTTATCGGGTAGTTAAGCTGAACTGTAAGTGGTATAATGGTATAAGTGAATGAATCGCTATTAATGGAATGCACTACGTAAGAAAATGAGATACAAAATACAGTCTTAAGCACCGTTCAGTTACGACACATTTCCTTGAAGAAAACGTGCGGTTATACCGTATTTATAACATCACCGGGTTTCCGTAAATTATGCGGCTAAATGAAGTGTCATTAGATGTTGGGTCAATAACTTACCAAGGATTAATGCAGTTACTCTTAAACACATCCGGCAAAGATCACTCAGAGATAAACCTCAACATAAATATTTCCTTTAGTTTGATTAAGTCCACACATTTAATCAAAGTTAAATAAATACTGCTTATAATCAAATATCATGTACAATCTCACAAGAAATAACATGACTAATACGAACTCAAATATTAAAAACTTCTTTTCTTTTCAAATATTAAGTATCTTCAATTTATTTTTCATATATATATAGTAAGGTTTTTGAAATAATAGCGCATAACTTTTCAAATCAACTTGCTTAGCTATTTACTATTCCCCCCGTGACAACCAGCGACAGGTAGTCCCACTTTTCTATTTCCTCTTGCATTTTGCACTTGTCTTTTTAGTTATTTCTGCGGTCACTTGTCTAGAGGTTTATGACTGGACCACGTCCGTAATTATGTTTTATTTTCTATGAAGTAACAATTACGTAGGTGAAATAGTTTGGTTTATAGTTATGGTGTACCAGTGTTGCCGCAATATACAAGGTGACAAAATTCAATTTTATAAAAACATACCAAATTTATAAGTAATACAAACACACTGTAATTTCCTTGATATTTTCATACATTTAGTGTGGTATATGCTGAATTAATAATAGTATTTGAAAACCAGTTTGAAGAAGAACTTACAAAAAAAATGTTCAAGCAATATAACTTGAATAAGCACATATAAGCGCATATGTGCTCATACTGGAAGATTACTTTATAATTACGAATATAACTACAATATTTGCATAAGATATGCAATAACCTTTATTAATTATCTTACTCTAACTTAAGAACGAGTGTCGCAAAGTTAACTAGAAAAGTATCTAAGTTTCTCATCACAAGTTAATTATGGATTAAGATTACTGGCATTTCGCAAATTAGTCGTGAGTGCGTTTAAATTATTACATATCGGATTAGATTAATAGCCTAATTTGCATATCACTTAACACTTGACCAATTTGCTTAGTTCGATAATGATATTAATGATGCTGAACTACACGAGCACCTATGTTGATATAAATTTTACAATATAGTAAAATGTGATAGTCTAGATCAAAAGGTACTATTTGGCGACCAGCGTTTAACCTTTTATTGTTCGAAATCAATAGGAAATCTTTCAAATTATTTATTAGATTTTTTCAAGTGAGAGCTAGGTCTAGCTATAATAATTAATAATCCACCAATCATGTTAAATACTTATTATATTTTATGAGTGAATTTTGACAGCTGCTGCCAAAAAGACCCTTCGTCACAGTGCTGCCACCTGAGATTTCAGAAACCCTCATTGTGTAAATAATGAATGAGTACATGAGGACACAATTCACAAAGAAAACGATTAATTTCTGTTACTCGCATGGTTTAGTTTATCGATATAGGAACTCCCTATCCGTCATAAAATTTAGCCCCGTGGATGTCTGGTCATTACTCTTATCGAACAAATCCTTGTGCGCAATTTATTCTTGCTTGATTCGGAAGCCATATTTCGGATCTCACGCGCTGTCCATGGAACTACATAGCGCTCCAAATCCATTCGGCTTCATAAATCAACCAATCACTATCGTTACGTATCGAATGCACTAATGCCAAGGAATTCTAGCGCCTCGCTAAAGGTCTCTGGTCGTTCTGGTTTCTAAAGCGATAATAAACCCTTTTCTGTCGTGACGGACACATTCAAGGTATGTTGTTAACTTTTTGCGGACAGAGTTCAAATTGTTTGAACTACTTCGGTCTTTGAGATCACGACTGTTCATTGTAATGATTTTATGATGTGTTTTCTCTTATATCACGTATACAGTCGCCATCAAATATATCGGAGCGGCCAAGGTGGTCACAAATATCTGAACAACGCTTCTATTATTAAGGCGTTAAAGTGCATGTTCAGATATTTTTGAATAGCTACAGCGTGTCTTAAGGCTTTATAAACAGCGTGCATGACCTGTTTATCTAGGTACCCTTAATCCATGCTATAGGTACTTAAAGTAACATTTTGCCTTGTATACAATTATACATTTGTATAAGCAGTTTGGCTTAATCTAATGAGAATTTCCAGATTTGAAAAATTCAAAATAAAGTCAATACTACAGGTTAATGGGATACTTGTAGTAAAATCTCAAAATTGTTTCAAAAGCGATTCCACACATTTTGTACAATCGCCAGCAAATATATCGGAGTGGCCAAGGTGGTCACAAATATCTGAAGTCAGGAAGGGCGTTTTTTCTACATATAATGAAGTTATTGTTAGTAATATGAAATATGTTCTAGTTTCTCGTAAAAAAAAACTTTATTTTAAAATTTTCTAATATGGAAATTGTCACATCAAGCGCAAACGAACCCTTACATATATTAACCTACGTGTTGATTTTGTTCATCGAGAAACATATAGTAAGATTGTTTGAGGAAGTTAACCACACTTGACAACTAAAACATAAGAAGTAACAAATCGTGTTGACCTTGCTCTTTATATTTTTTTATTATTCAATTGGTTTTAATCCTAACTTGTATAAAAGTCACGATTTTTTTTTTATAAAAGCTAGTATATACATATACTAACACTGTGGACATAGTCTGAAAATACAATTATTTGAATTTGAATTAATTAAACACGTTGCCATCTTATTATCTTCCTTGCTTCGTCTTCTAGATAAGAAAAATGTTCGCATAATATAAGTTCGTTCTTGGACAGCCGCCATCAGATACATCGAGCCGGCCAAGGCGGTCACAAATATCTTTACAACGCCTCTATTGTCAATACGATAAAGTGCATGCTCATTTATTTTTGAGTACCTTGGCCGGTCTAATATATTTGATGGCGACTGGACTGCACATGAATTGATTCTATCCTTGCGCGACATCTCGCTTGGCGCCGGTCACCGGATGTCATATGAAGTAGTCCCCGGTCTACGAAGGCCTTAGAGCGGCGCGGATCCCAACATAGATCGCAGATAAGTAATTTATTGCCACAATATTGTTTTCGCCATCTTTCAAATAAATTACTGTAATTCCATACATCTCATTTGCCGGTTTTATTTGGTGCAAGGCCGCGATAATAATTTACACTCATACTTATTATGTCATTGGGAAATAGACAAATTATATACACTGACAGGATATTGATTAGATGGCACCGCAATTTGTCTAAAACATTTAAGTGCCGTCTCGTAGGTAAACCAGTTTCGCACCCAATTTAGTCCAAGCGACGATTAAGACCTTAATTATGAAAATTATTGCAATTTAAATGTAGGAATCTTGTTACTTGAAACCTTCCTTATTAGTAAAGGAGCAATTAATCTTGTCGGATCATTCATGAAATAGTTTGCAACATACAATTGACTTTTAAATAAATTTATTAGACATTGTAATTCGACGTCTCCATATTGCGAGAACTTAAAATCTCCTCGCGGCTATCATCCGAGTGTCTACGCAGAGTCCTTGAATACTTCGGTCACGTTGCTAGGAAAGATGGTGACAACCTGGAGAGACTCATCGTGACCGGCAAAGTAGATGGGAAAAGACCTCGTGGACGCAGCCCTATACGTTGGTCTGACCAGATCCGCACCGTTCTTGACTCTACTTTTCACAACGCTTTACACACCGCCAGAGACAGGAACAGATGGAGAAAGATCGCAAGAGAGAGAGTGATGCAGAAGGGAGGTCACGACCCTCAGTACTGAGGAACACGAATCAAGGAGGAGGTAATTTATTGTATTTGGATGTAATTTATATACCTGTCTATTTACTTTAATATGTATTTAATTATAAAGTAGGTATATGTCTATATGTAAGGGGAACGAAATTTAATAATACCCAATTTTTGTGTTTATTTCAGTAACGGTGCAATGAAAAAAACTTTCTTACAAAATATGTAAACAAACGAATAAAAGTTTTGTTAGTTAGTGCGAAAAAATATCGAAATGTTGAGCGAAATCGAAAAAAAGTTACCGGCCTCCTACTTAATATTGGATTGAAATGAAATTTCTTTTCAGTTTTTGCGGCATCAGAAACGTGACAATTCTAGAAATGTCGCTTCCGACTGCAAACCTACTAACATTCTGAACATAAGCACGAAAAGTGTGTCAAGAGCGTCATAATTCACTCACACTGCGAAATTCCTCCTTAATTGAAAATTATCCACTCACTTATGAAACCTCATATATCAGGCTGAAATCTGAAGTGTAATGTGAAGAAAACAACCTTATGATACGTAAGATATAAAATAGAGATTTAATAACTGCAGTGGATAGAGTTATGAGTTGCGAAATCAGTGAAATAGTACCCCGCTCCACTGTCTGAGGCGTCCTACACGGAAAGTCCGTCATGCGAGTAACTACCGCCTCTAGCAAATTAGGTTTTTCTAACACATTTTTCTATTATACGGCTCACTGTGATCGGGGTTCTTTGATTGATGTTATTTCATTCATTTTTAGATTTCTGAAGATTCCAATGACTCAGATTTTTTTTGCTGAGGAAAATCACGAATCATCAAGTTTTATACACATTAAATATACTACTTCTATTACTGGAAATGTTTGCGGCTTACATCGACTTTGTTACGGCACGTCGGGGAAGCATTTATGGTTTATGTTCGTGGAGGTACGTGTCGGAATTCTTTATTTGATGTTTAACAACCCGTAAAAAATTGAACAGCATCATAAACAGCAGATTTTTGCTTGATAAGTGTGCTTTTTATCATGTAATACAAATAAGGAACCCAAGTATTTGTATACAAATAGTTACTATAATAATATGTTTTTTCATATGTTATAGGTAAATTATTATTTATATGATTATACATTTCCATGTTCACAAAAGGGGAACCCTTCATTACTTTAGTGTCATGTTTGCTTTACGTTTTTTCACTAACATACACATTTTTTCAAGTAGCGGAACAACACATCTCTTTCTTGCTTGATTTACCCGGTAATTGGTGTTTAGAGTCAGTTTTTTGTCGTCTTATGAACAAAAAGTCTTCGATCCGCATAGTTAATAGTATAGTAATTCATACTTTAATAACATACACCAAAGTATGAATTCCCATGACAAGATCAAGAGGATTAGACGTTTTTAGTGCTAATAGCACGTTCATTTTACGAGTTAGTCTCACGTCTCTCACGATAGGCGATGGTAAAAATATAATCTCATAGATAGCTTACTTTTACAACTTTATAAGGTATGGGAAAAATGTCTGGCGTGGCGATAGATAATAGGTTAAGCTAATTATCGTTCGAATATCGAGTCGATATCCGCAATTGAACTTGATATGTGTTAAGAAGGAGTTAAATATTTAAAGTTCGATAATATGTAATTATAACTTTTTGCAATTTGATTTTTTTATCTAAAAGGACTTATATCTGCACGTTATATTTACATTCTCAAATACTACAAGCATTGTTTATGTGTAAATAATTAGGTTTTTTTAACATATTTACATGAATGTACTCTGTACACAAAAAAAATGTTACCAGCAACCAAACTTCGTCGACTAGTAACTTAATTTAATTGATTTCATTTAAAAGGCAACAATAAGCTAAGTTTGGGGGTTCCAAACTAAGGCTTATTACTTTCTAAAATGTTGTGTTCTTCATAAGTAAACTTTAAGTTATAAGCAAATAAACTATATCAAATTCCTTATCGAATTTTGGTTATTATATAATGATAGCCGAAGTAGTTCGCTTGTCCTTTTTTTTCATTGTATGTATACAAACTTACAAACATACAATCAATTAAACTGACAAGTATGTTAACCAGTAGATAAGCTTACGCTGAAAAAAAAAATGAACAACTCCTTTTTCTCAACCCTCTATATTATTTTAAGAGTGTCATCGTCACTTTATGACTAAATTCCCTTTTTTTACTCAATCAAGATAAACCTTGTATGGCGTTCAAGCATGTTTTCTGAAAAGCGTTCACGATTAGCTCCGATTACTTACGTGCCTCGGAAAAGGAAGGCGTGCGATAATATAAGGCCCCTGGGCTAGGTATTGAGATTTGAATTAATTTTTGGGCTGGATTTTTTTAAATATTTTATTAGGACAGGCTGCTGTTGGATTGAAGCTTCATGTCGTGTGATAGACAAATTGGGATGTAGTCGTTACGTGTGCCTCCACAAGCTGGGTTTCACTCACACTTTGAATTGTGTAGGTATATTACATAATATACATGCGGTAGGGGAGCCCATGATCCTAAATTTGCAGTCACTCGTCAGGACCTAGACCATTTCGAAGACTACTTCGTATAAAGAAAAAAGTATATGTAATGTATGTACTTTCATCGGTAGGGGTAGCTTCTAAAGGCTTTCAAAGATATATAAACAAATAAAAGGCCACTTGTACTTGCTCGAGGGCGTCAGATTTTGAAACTGGAGGCTTCTGACTTATAATGCAGTATGAAAATCTGACAAAATGGATGATGGGATTGAGATTTATGATCGTCTTAAAATTAAAATAGAATCCGTCAGATTAAGAAAATGCCTAAAGATAAATGTCAGATTAAGTATTAGCACAATCAAAGCATCAACTTGGAACAAAATGGCCGAATCCACAATCCAACAATCAATATTTTAACTGCCCACCAACCTCCCACCAACCAACCCACCATAGGAGCTGGCTAAAAGCGATTGAGGGAGATTTTCACGGGTTATAAGATATCACTATATGTTAATCTGACGCGCTCGAGTAACTGCAAAAATCCCCTCTTGGGCTCCCCTATTGTATGTAAGTAGTGATAATATAGTATCCCAATCCTAATACTCGTAATTTTTACATACAAATTATTTTGCATCGTCCTAAGATCCTTTCTAACAGACTTTGCTAGAGCTAGGTTTAACATGTACATTCGTACTTGTTGCCAAATTTTAAAAGCTATCGAAATATTTGATGTAGAGTTTTTTGAGTACAGACGCCTAATTTCATAATATCACATCATTCCTAACCACATGATTAGATACAACCACATTCAAAATTGTATGCACAATTTATGAATAAATTAATTCAGTTTTCATCATGTATAAAAGCATGCGTCATTGAAGTTTTGGATACTAGTTTAATTGCATGACTCGTTGTGCACGCTTGTTCACTCGCCGGGTTTTATTAACCACAAAACACACTGACTTTTTGCAGCACTACTTCCTATCTACACTTGATATCATGGCATAATACGTTCGCTACAATGTGGTATAATTACGCACGCTCAAGACAATCGTGCGACTGGCCGCGACAATCCCTAGCCCCACAAAATAGTGAAAGCCTACTATTACAGCTAACAAGGAAACATTTTTGTTGGAAAAATATGAAAAGTAAAATTGACGTTTGAGAGACGATAATTTGAGCTGTAAATACACATTGCGGGAGTCGGTTTACATTAGGAGAAATGGCTGGAAAGCACGCTGTCAAGTGTAACGTCTCAACTGACGCTTGTTATTTTGATTTTGTAGATGATGATGATGATGTTAATAATACTAATGCATGTTCTATTCTTCTATCTATTTAATAACATACAAGTTGAAAAACTAGGCCAACTTTTTTTCCTCTCGTACAAAATATCGAGCTATTTGAAAAATACACATACTCTACACACAATCACACAGAGAACTTGTAATTCCATGGATTCCCTGTATATTTTAAAATAAAAGTATCCCAAAAAAGTGACGAGATATGTTCTTTCCGTGTACCTACTTACATTTTCTTTTATGATATTCTTGATCAGGATTAAAAAGTTATAAGATTAGCTTAACAATGCCAAAACCTTTATAAAATTATGACAATGGATCATTTATAGGACTTAATAATATAGCGAGTCATTTAATACCTACTTTTCAGCGCTTTTGTAGGCATTTTGTAATCTGCAGCCTTTGTCCCGGGTTAGATTGAACGTTGAATAGAAAGGTCCTTGCCAGCGCTTTCTGTTACCTTGCCTCATTTATTGAAGTAAACAAAGAAAGCTTTTGTATGGAAATATAGATTTGTATGTAGGCTTTGTCTTAGTTTTGCCTACAACTTTTTTTTGTAATATGACTGTGTAACGTGGCCTATAACAGCGAACCACTTCGTTCATAGAATCGTCTATTTGCATGCATGACTCTCTTTTGTCGATTTCCGAACTTCGCGGTGGGCCCTGTGAACTAAATACGAAATATTTAGGATGTTGAAACTATACTTAAAACTTCTGTCAGACTCAACCCTAGTTACTTATGAAAATACTTAACAAGTGTCACTAACGCCGTTATGACAATTTACGAGTAGGTATATTAATTTAACAATCATCATCCTCCCAGCGATTATCTCGGTCTTGCCACGGCTCAATTGAGCCTGGGGTCCGCTCGGCAACCTAATCCCTGGTATTGACGTAGGCACTAGTTTTTACGAAAGCGACTGCCATCTGACCTTCCAACACAGAGGGGAAACTAGGCCTTATTGGTAACTACACAAAAGATCCCTCTGGGTCGAAGTGTATCCATATGGGCCCCCGAATACAATAAAAGATAAGATAAGATAAGAAAAAGAAGACCTTATTGGGATTAGGTTCGGTTTCCTTACGATGTTTTCCTTCACCTTCAATTTAACAATAACATAAATAACTAAAAACAAAGTATCGAAGACACAAGTTCAATTTTATTCACAGTAACAGGTATAAGACGCAGTTATACCTACCTAATTATGTGCAATAAGGGAGCGCCATTGATTTATCTCTATTGGCGGTACCCAAATTAATGGTTTGTTTGAGCAGTGACAAATTAGAAGTCAGAATTATTTGTTCCGGGAGCTAGGAGTAGCCAATTGGTACCTAACGAATTGGCAACATTTATTGTTTAGAAATGATTGTTATTTAAAATAGATGATGAGAAATTTCGAATAAAAAGTAATATATAGTCTATTACTTACATTAACGCAAACTTTACGTTAACACCAAGGTATACCGAGGTCATGTCCATTATGCGCACGAGCCTTTGTAAACAAGATCGGCTATGTGAGTCACACAAGGGCGCATGAGCGCCAGCAATCCCGGAGTTGAAGCAGTCGCCGTGGCCGAAACCGGCCGGGAGTATATATATATATATATATACCGAGGTGATAAATAAAATTAAGCAGTAGGTATATATAGGTATACTAAGTATACTATACTTAAACAATTTTTTTTACTGTTTATTTTAAAGCAGTATTTTTTTTTACACTTACATGTGGCAGCATTAGGCAGCTCCACAATTTTCCGTCGTGTATGGTTCGTTCCTATCCCAAAACAATTGCTTTAGATTGATGGAAATTTTATTTATTCCGGTAATAAGTGGATCCGAAGTAGGTGACCCACTTAGTTTTATTGAAGGTTCCGATCACTCAGAAGAAAAACAAAAGTATTGTATGATCGGCCTTGTTTTTATTACGTAAAAATACTTGCGGATTTTACCTGACTTCTTTTTAGGGTTCCGTAGCCAAAATGGCAAAAACGGAACCCTTATAGTTTCGCCATGTCCGTCCGTCCGTCCGTCCGTCCGTCCGCGGCCTAGCTCAGTGACCGTTAGCACTAGAAAGCTGAAATTTGGTTTGAATATGTGCATTAACCAAGCCGACAAAACGGTAGAATAAAAACGAGAAAAATATATTTTGTTAGGGTACCTCCCGTACACGTGAAGTGGGGGGCGAACTTTTTTTTCGTTCCAACCAAATTGTGTGGGGTATCGTTGGATAGGTCTTTTAAAAAGAATTAGGGTCTTCTAAAATCAGTTTTTGGATAAAACTAATACTTTCGAAAATAATAGCTCCGAAAGTTTAAAACAGGGCATCCCCCCCCATCTAGCTTTTGAATCGTGGGTCCTAAAATTTTGAAAAAATTCATGAAACTGAGGCTTAATGAGTACCTTCAATGAAAACTATATTGAAATAAATCGGTTGAGCCGTTTTTGAGTTATCATTCAAAAACCTATAGTGAAAGGACGTAAGTAAAAATGACTTAAGCGCCGCCAAATTTCTCGTCAGAAACGACCTTTTGAATGAATGGTCTCAGTTTACGGAACCCTACACTGAGCATGGCCCGACATGCTCTTGGCCGGTTTTTTGAACAATGTTTGTTTTTGCCAGAACTGAGACCTGGCTGGATCGTTATTCGACATGGCAAACTGTGACACATGGATATCACAGTTGGATAGAGTATAGAGTGATATCCATCTGTCCACACGTATCCAGCAAGATTTACTGTTTTTACTGTAAATCTTGCTAGAGTGTTTTATTGATTTTCACGTAAGGGATATTACTCTTTTATGAATCCATAGCGATTTCGGCTGTCAGAAAAGTGTCATATCATAGTTGTCTCACTAGTGACTTTCAGTGTTTCCATGACGAATACTCCTTATGGCTCACACGTATAGTCTAAGGCATTGTCCTATCGAAACGCGAACTGGCGATGATCGCGCATTCGCGTTTCGATAGGGCAATGCTTAAGTCTACTACATCTGCAGCTGGCAGATAGACTTTAGCGTTTCCTCCATACATTGTTGTCTTTACTGCTACTAAGTAAACAGCATTTATCTCGCTTATCACCTTTTACCGTAGTTCTTTAATGACCGCCCAAGAATCCAGCGCCATCAATCTCAACGAGCACCCGGCGGTTGCGGCGCGGACTCGGAACATTAAACAAATGACGCGCGACAAAGTCGCATGCCACGAATGTTGGACGTAACCGCTAAGCGAGCGATAAGTGTATGATACGAGGCGCAATTTGAATATCTACCAAATCTACTAAATTGTAACAGTTTTAATATGAGTATCGATTATTTCGGTTAGGTTGGTTTTGGTATGTTTTCTTTATGATTCAGGTCTGGATCTTTTATCCGTCTGTTACAAATTCGATGGTGTACATAGTGGTTTGCCGTTCTTCTTGGTGTATATTTGCAAGCCTAGATTTAGATAATTCGGATCTCTAAAGTATTTAACTTAACACGTATAAATGAATAATAATCATAGGTTCGTTTTTACATAACCTTACCCAAACTTATGTGCCTTATTGCTCCGTCATTTAAAACAAAGCTTCAGTTTCGCAAAGCGGGTCAAATATAGTTTCATGTTATGAGAAAGGCTTGTATTTCAAATAAAGCACCTACTAAGCTCTATAGCTAAGATTTCATGAATTCATGAAACGTAGAAGAGGTAGAAAACGATACTTAAACCGAAAGAATAAATGAAATGGGACCGTTTCAAATAATAATATGTATGTAACGAGCATTACTGACTTACTAAAGCTACTGCTAATTCTACTATAAGATATATATTATAATAAAAACTGTTGAAAATAGTAGATATAAAAACTCTATCTATGACCTGCATAAACGTCAGATAGCAAATCACCTATGTAGACCTTCAAGTAATCCTTGAATTTCCGAGAATCAATCTAAATTCTCAATTATACAACGCGTAGGAATGTCAAAACAAAAGATAATTCATTACACAAAAGACTTATTACTATAAACAGTGAGAACCCAATCTGAGGCCACTCGGCGGCTGCGTCCGTATCCCACAATCATTAATTGACGGAAGGTCGCAAAATTTACATTCATCTTATTGAATCTAGCTATTTTAGCTGTACAACTACCCATTGTACAAGTACCAACACTGTTAACTGACGATTTGTAATCCCTATTTCAACGGCATATGGTGTATCGATGGTCAGTTAAGCGTGTTGCTATTTGTACATGATTCATGAACATGTAGTTATTAACACCAACCAGCCAACAAACAATTTAATAGAACTTATCTACTTTAGGAGTCAGTGTAAATTTAGATGCTAAAACATAAACAATAAGATAAGTTTGCAAAACTAATAGGGGTGATGACACATGTTGAATTATGCAATGAAATTTAGTTGATAGGATGCAAAATGATCAAAATATCCAAATAAAGTAAACATTAAAAAAATCTATTGAAATGGTTCAAAGATATCGGGCTTCAAAGTTTCAAATTTTTTCTATTTTTGAAAGTACGAAATTTAAAAAAACCAATGATACCATTCGATTTCTAACATTATATTGTGAAATAAATTGTATAGCAACCATAAACGCAACATTTCACTGTAAAAATAGCAATTTCATAATTTTTCCATACTTTAAACAGGGCAAATATGATGCCGTGACGTCAAGGCTTTATATCATTTTGTTAGGAGCGTTTTGAGAAACAAATGCAAATCTCAGACTTTAAGTCTTTTTCCTGTCTTTTATGTTGATTTAAGGTAATTGGCCCCATATAGACATTTGATCCTCATAACAAAACGAATAATATTGATACCATGCATGAAAAACATTCATCTAGCCTATTATCCCAGAATCAAGGTCGGACTAGTCACGCTTGACATTTTTGATTTCTTTATTACACAGACATCCGGGGCAAGATATTAATATTGATAAACATATCATTATTCATAATGTACCTAATCGTTATGACGTAGAAGCCCGGGCGATGGAAAGTTATGTGCAAATAAAATAGGTAGGTATATATATCTTACATTTCATAAAAGAACAAGTTATTTATGTAGGCTTCAATTTATACATTCAGGAAGTATTTAAAATGACTGAACAAAAACGTTAGCATCCATGTAAAACCTGACCAGAAATATATGACCATTGCCTTTATTGTCTTTTAGGTGACAGTTCAGTTTAGTATGAAAAATGTAGTTTCGATTAAATTCCGCAACATAGCGCATGGTCATATATTTCTGGTCAGGTTTAAGTTATCAAATTTAATAATCGTCAAGATAATACACGGAAGTAGTTTCATTCAAATTTAATTTCAATATCAGCCAATTCAGAACTCAGATCCAATTTGCAAGCTGTCACTAGAACGGTAGAAAAGCTGACATAACCACGGCGACTCTCGTCGAAGATGATTAGATTTTCAGAACCACGGCTTCGTCCTGGATTCAACCAATCGCAGCGAGCTAATGACGTATCGGAGGCTGATTTTAGTCCATTCGATGAGAATATATTATTTTCGCTTGGTCTAAAAGCCTTGGGCTAAAGTTTTGTCTAACCTTTGTTACCTTTGCATTGTATTAATTTGTGGTAGTGTTCCAGTTCTTGCAAAACATTGAAATGTGGTTGTAACGATGGGTAGCAGAATAAATTAAATATGAAATGCACGTACATCCTAATGCTAGGGCCAGATACGTGTGTAAAGATAAAATAGCGAACTGTATAGAGCGCAAGAAAAAATAATTTTAATTATTTAAAAGTAATTGTAGACAATTTATACTCTAATACATATGACATTTAGCTAAGTTTAACTACAAAAGAGATCGGGTACAACAATCTTCCATAGGCTGCGATGGTTCCTTAAAATTAGGCGGACCACAAACTTGTATGTCGCCCTACGACAAGTAATAATTACGAAAAGATGTAATCCAAAAGTACATGTTTCGGATATTAGGCACGCTGATACTGTGCATGTTGTGGCCCCAGATCGTATTCTGATAAAATTTAATCTTTGTTGAGTAGAGTAACACCTACGTATTTGTCAAAAGAATTTCGAATGCTGTTTGTTTTGCTAACTACGTCCGTATAAAAGTCTAAGAGCTGGCCACGTCTGATATGACACAATAATGATAATGACAGCAACAAAACCCATCTGGTTAGATTGCTGTACTATTCTTATTGCTAGATCCGGCCATCTGGCAGCTTTTAAGGGGCGGAGGTCAGAGTTACAGAGCAGCAAATTTTTTGAATCGGAAAATAGTGCTATCAAAATAGGTAAAATCTGCCGAAGTTCTAGTCTAGTAATCTACTTATTTATATTATTTCTCATAATATTGCATCAAAACCAGGAGTTCGATTTTTGAATCTCACCGGGTGACTTATTTCGTACTAAATAGTCATCGGCTGCATACAAAAAAAGGTACCGGTGAGATTCAAAAATCGAACTCCAGAACTCTATGATTTTTTCATGAAGTGGTTTGCTTTCTTTTACCTCCACCACTTTACAGCTGCCAAATGTCCAGATCTATAAATAAGCATAGAGCTAGACTCTTGCTCTCATTATTGTGTCATATCTGACGTGGCTAGCTCTCCGTCTATAACATTTGATTGAAGGCTCGAACGGTTCTGTCCTAACGTTGTAGTGCGACAATCTGATAGCGTGTCAACTGCATTGCTACACAAGTGCTTAATGGATTTAGAATGTAGATATTAGGTATTTTTCACAATACGAAGTTGCAAACGTTTCATGCAATTCAGTCATTAGGAAAAGCAATTTACTTCCTTCTAGTATACGGGACCTTACATACTCGTATACTGATTGATCGCGGAAAAAATTTAAGGAAAAGTTGTGTGCGGGTTGATCAGAATGTTCCAGAATAATGATAAAGTACAGAAGGTTCTCCGTTCTCCTTCCTGAATTTGACATTTAGCTACAGAGATGAAAATGTTATCTGTGCCAAAACTAAAATAGGGTTGTCAACGTGCTTCATACCGTGCACGTGGTATCTACAGATAAAAAGTGTCTAGTCAATCTGCTTCAATCTACTTAATCTATCAGTAAATTTAATACAAAACTAGATAAATATCAGATTTATCACCTTATTTGCCCAATCTAATTATTATTTTAGTAAAAAACTACTACTATAAACTATTATTCTCGAACGCACCCATAAGATAATAAGCGATGTGCCAACCCTGCACTCGTTAAGCCTCGGGCACGGGGCGCGCAATTTAAAAAACAGGTACAATGGAGAGAAGAGACATAGTGAAATCCTCCTGTTACTGGCGAGGTTTGATAAAGGTTGGGAAAAGGGAATGGCATGTCTGTTACTTTTCTGATTGTCATTGTTTTACCAAGTCTTACCTTCAAGCTGTAATTATTTTTTGTAAATTCGTATAAAATGGACTAAACAAGAGAGTATCAAAGGAGTACCTATTAAAATAGTTTAATTTTTAGGGTTCCGTAGCCAAAATGGCAAAAACGGAACCCTTATAGTTTCGCCATGTCCGTCCGTCCGTCCGCGGTCTAGCTCAGTGACCGTTAGCACTAGACAGCTGAAATTTGGTTTTAATATGTGCATTAACTAAGCCGACAAAACGGTAGAATAAAAATGCGAAAAATATATTTTTCACCTCCCTAGCTCGGAAAGGCTTTTTTTATTCTTTAAAAACAGATAGCAAAACTGCATTTTATTCACAAGGGAGCAAAGAATATTTGAAATTCGAACGTGTTGTGGCGGCCTGCTCGCCCGCCACTACCTAAGTCCCCGCGCCTGCGTGTTGCAACGCGCGGTTGCCTAGCAACGAGACACACAACACTACGCTGCCTAACCGTTATATATGAATTACTCTGCTGATTTTCCCAATTTAATTGTTAGTGTTGTATATAACCATCTTGTGTAAATATACTGTAAATACTCCGCCTGCGCATATATTACTTCAATTACCAACCTGCTGTGCAACTGCTGGTAGGTAACCTTTACTCTATCTATCTACTACAGTGTGATTAGTTAGGTTTTTTGGAACGAAGTTCCTTATCGGACGGTTGGCGGAGAAGTAAAAAAAGCCAAAAAAACAAACAAGTCAAACATAAAAAAGTCAAAAAGTCAAAAAAAGTCAAAAAAGTTTTTCAAAAACTCAAAAAAAGACAAACATGTAGTATTTTCCTCGCTTTAGTGAGGTGAAAAGATTTGTGTTACACACGGCTGCAAAGTTATTTTTACGTCTCGTGTGTTGCAACACTCACTACGCTCAGGATTCTATTTTTGAACTACTCGCTTCGCTTAGGATTCTATTTTTTTATATAGAATCCATTCGCTAGCTCGTAGTTCAACCCTAGAATCCATTCGCTAGCTCGTGCTTCAAGTCCACACTCGCGGTTAAAATACAACTTTGCACCCTTGTATAACAAATAACTATTGTTAGGGTACCTCCCGTACACGTGAAGTGGGGGGCGAAATTTTTTTTCGTTCCAACCAAGTTGTGTGGGGTATCGTTGGATAGGTCTTTTAATAAGAATTAGGGTCTTTTAAAACAGTTTTTGGATAAAACTAATACTTTCGGAAATAATAGCTCCGAAAGTTTTAAACAGGGCGTCCCCCCCCCCCATCTAACTTTTGAATCGTGGGTACTAAAATTTTGAAAAAAATCATGAAACTGAGGCCTAATGAGTACTTTCAATGAAAACTATATTGAAGTAAATCGGTTGAGCCGTTTTTGAGTTATCATTCAAAAACCCATAGTGAAAGGACGTAAGTAAAAACGACGTAAGCGCCGCCAAATTTCCCGTAAGAAACGACCTTTTGAATTAATGGTGTCAGTTTACGGAACCCTACACTGAGCATGGCCCGACATGCTCTTGGCCGGTTTTTTATTTTACCCAATCTAACAGTAGATTTTTTTTCTTCATTTGATGCGAAACTGTAGCTTAGTCGCTAAAAGCTAGAAATCGTTTTTTATTATTATTACCCCGCGTGTTATTTGTTCCGTGGCCCCGGCTTTAGAATAGTGCCACCCCGTCTCTTCCCGCGGGTGTCGTAAGAGGCGACTAAGGGATAAGGGATAAGGAAACATCTGATCCCTAATTCCCTACTGCTCGTGAGAACGCTGTGGTGATTTATTTAATTAATAGTCACCCGCATGGCGGCGATGCGGTTCGCCACCCATCACGTCTCGTTCTTCACGGGGGCGAGAAGTGGCTCACGGAGAGCCGTTTTTTGGAAATCCGTGATCTCTGCCTACCCCTTTTAGGATATAGGCGTGATTGTATGTATGTATGTAATTATTATTACCTAATATTTGCATAATATGGCCGAATTTCATTGCTTTTGAGTGTAAACTATTATTGCTACTATGTATATTTGAGGTAAGTATGTAGAACAACATTTATTAAAATTTAGGCCCAACGAGCAATTTTACGTCAATTTGGTAATTTTAGCTTGACCCCACAAACTTCTATTTACAGCATGGATACTTTAGACATGTAAATCCTAAACAGGTGTAAACGCAAGGCATGTTACGTTACGGCAAAAGAACAGAATAATTTGTAGGTGGTCGCTTCTGACCTCATAGGAGGCATTAATACTAACCGCATTGAGTAACTGCACTTATTTTGGCATCACACGGAAGTTTCGCCATACAGGCTGACCGTATGCGAGTTGCATCGTTGCAAAAAGGCAAATTACACGCCGCACTGATTGTCACAGCAATTTATACTCCTCTCCTTTTCCGAGACGATTTAACGAGTAGTAACGCAGGAGGTACACGCCATAGTCACTATTTTCAAAGCTAAAAAAAAAAACTAAACACATTTTGTTTGATTAGTCTGTGGTAACTCATTACGTTCTTAGTGCACGCGCCTGTCACTTTGTTTTTCGTAAATATCAGTGTAAAATTAGATTTATATCATGTATTTACGTACATTCATTCGTATACTTAATGAATATGATAAATGTTATAATAGTAGTGCTATTTACTTCTACTTTCTGTGGTTTTTGCAACACAAAACAAGATTGGAAATATTTTTGTTATTGTTAACAAGCCTTGTTGTTAAACAAGGTTTGTGTTTCGGTATTTAATGATAATGAAGACTTCGTGGTACAAGGTATGTAAGTAAAAATAAAGTAAATTTCATATACGTCCTGCAACCAAGGATTGTATCGTATAAAAATCTTTGTGTTTATTGGTTTTATCTTTGACTATTTTTGCGAAGCAACAAGTTGACGTTTGTGTTGTGTTTTCGCGGGCACAGATAAGACAAGTAAAATTCCTGAATAGACACCGATCTCTAGTGACGTTTTCTCCATTTTAAGTATTACTGTTATGTTGGTACCAGTTTTTTCCTTTGACGTACAAATAAATTCTTCATTTAGTATTTTTATTACGTTGGTATTGGTTTTTTTATATAGACTTGCAAACCTGTCAGTGGTTCAGGGCTTGCGTATTTAATCTGCCTAAACTTTAAATAAAAAACGTACATTTTCTCGCGAAAATTTTCATCATCTTGTGCTGTGTTCTTGTTCGATTATTTAAAATGACGAAACGAAAGGCCGAAGAAAGTGAAGAAGATTATTTAAAACGGAAAATGAAGCGCTATAAGAAGAAACTTGATGAACTCTCAAAAAAGCAACCAGAAACAGTCAAGGAATCGCCAAATATATCTGAAATAGTTGTGGATACAGGTATGCCAATAGACCTCATATCTTCTATCTAATAGTCATGTCACTTTAAACGTTTGGGTCATGATGTGGCCTACACACTGTACTGAACTGTTGTTTTGTACAAATTACACTACATGTTAGCGCTACCACATGGCGGGTAGACTTTGCTTTAAATATGTCTCAATATTTCTTAATATTTAAATACTTATATGTAGTGCTATCACTTAGCGGATAGACGGACATATACGAACATATCATGAATGATACTAAACATTAAGCGCTATCATTAAACGGATAGACTCAGACCTCAAAAGGATTTAAGTATAAACATCTTAACGAGCTATCACTTAGCGGATAGACTGTTTCTTAGACTTGTCAAAGAATCTTTTTTAACAGACGAATACAAATTTCAGAGGAGGAGGATGCTTTACCTGAGAACAATGAGCTTCCAGAGGATGAGTTACCAGAAGAATTTCTCATCGCCCTTGGGAGTGAAGGAGAAGAAAAAGAAAATAAAGGCCCTGAAATTCGACCAGAGCTAGCCAATAGATGGACAAAATTGATGAGCAGTGGTCTAGAAAAGGAGGCGCTGGATACAATTGTTAAAAAATATCCGATTCCATCCAATTTTAGCGCCGAAGCTCCCAAGATGAACCCGGAGATTTTTGCATCTCTCTCAGATATTACAGTTAAAAGAGATAAAAGGATAATACATCGCCAGAATTTGACTGGAAAAGTTTTGTGTGCCTTAGGCAAAACCCTCACCAGTGTGTTAAAGGGCGACATCAATTCGAAGCTTATTATCGAACAAGTGAACGATGCTGCCAAATTATGCGCCGAGATTTATTTCCAAGACTCCTCTTCAAGAAAATTTTTTGCTCTTGCTGGAGCAAATCAAACCATAAAGGAAGCAGTACGCGAATCCAAGTCGGACACATTCCTTTTTGGAACAAACTGTGCTGAAAACATAAAGGCCGCACAAGCCATTAAAAAGACAGGATCTCAAATTAAAACAGCCGATCCCACACCACAGAATACCAATGCAAAACCTGTTAAACAGCAACCTGTTACGAAGAAACAGGGAAACTGGCGGGGCCCGCCACAACGATATCATCAGCGGGCACGTGGCGGGCATCGTGCACTTCCAACACGGAAGTATCATCATCAGCAGCGGGATCCGAAGAGGACTTACCGGTCTCGCCACAACCACCACCGTTAGACCAGGTACTTGCGGGTAGGCTAAAATTATTTTTTATCAATTGGTATGAGCTCACCGAAGATCAGGTAATATTAGATTGGATTCAAGGATATGAGATCTCCTTTAACAATACACCACAACCTCAGTCTGTCCATCAAGATTGGTCTAAAAAGGAGATAATGTTAATTAGCAAGGAAATAAATAAACTGAAAGGTCTTGGCGCAATCTCCGAATGCTCTTTTAGTGATGATCAATTTACATCTCCAATATTTTTGGCTCCAAAAAGCAATGGCACATACAGGTTTATATTAAATTTGAAACATTTAAATCAATTTATCACTACAGAACATTTTAAACTTGAAGATATAAGAACAGCTTGTAAATTGATGGCTAAAGATTGCTATATGGCAACCATAGATCTCCGTGAAGCTTACTTCTCAATACCTATCTCGGAAAATTCAAAGAAATATTTAAGATTTCTATTTAACGGTCGATTGTACCAATTCAATGCTTTGCCATATGGACTATGTACGGCTCCACTTGTATTTACCAAGATAATGAGACCAGTAATTACTTACCTACGTCAAAATAATGTTATATTAACCTGTTATCTCGATGATATTCTCATTTTCGGGGAATCCGAGTCAATATGTAGAAACAATGTTACATTAGCTTGTAAACTATTACAAGATTTGGGTTTTGTGATTAATTTTGAAAAAAGTGTACTTTCACCATGTAAGACATGTAAATTCTTAGGCTTTACCTTAAATTCAACAAATATGTCTATGTCAGTTCCTGAACAAAAACAGCTTTCAATATTAGAAAAAATTAATGTCTTTAAAATGAGAAAAAATTGCAGTATCAGAGACTTCTCTCAACTATTGGGGTCACTCAGCTCCATCGCCCCAGCCGTTCCTTATGGTTGGGTCTATACAAAACTCTTGGAAAGGGAAAAATATTTAGCATTATTGAAAAATAATGAAGATTATGATGCAATAATGACTATCCCTCGGACCATAATCCCGGAACTTAATTGGTGGTGTAGAAACATTGATAATCCTAATGTAATTAAACAACATGTTTTTATGCTAGAAATACACACAGACTCCTCTCTTACAGGCTGGGGTGCGGTATGTCAGGGAAAAAAGGCGTCGGGCTCTTGGTCACATTTAGAAAAAGAAAATCATATAAATTATTTGGAATTAAAGGCAGCTCTCTTAGGTCTAAAATGTTTTACAAAAAATTTAAGTAACTGTGAGATATTGTTAAGAGTTGATACGGCGGTAGCTTATATTAATAAATTTGGCGGTATTCAATTTCCACATCTTAACAATATAACAAGAGAGATTTGGCAATACTGTGAGGAGAAAAAAATTTGGGTCTTTACATCATATATAAATACCAAAGATAATTTTGAAGCAGATAGAGAGTCTAGGAAAATTAATATAGAATGGGAATTGTGTGAAAAAGCGTATAACAAAATAGTAAAGAAGTTTGGTAAACCAGAAATAGATTTATTTGCTTCTAGAATCAACTCTAAATGCGAAAAGTTTATATCATGGAAATGTGACCCAGAAGCACTAGCAGTAGACGCTCTTACCCTTAACTGGAGTAAATATTTTTTCTATGCCTTTCCGCCATTTTCGCTTGTACTAAAATGTGTTCATAAAATTCAGACTGATAGAGCTACCGGTATTCTTGTATTCCCGTATTGGCCATCCCAACCATGGTTTCCACTTATAAAAACCCTTGTGGTAGGAAATCTCATAATGTTCGATCCTAACATAAATTTACTATCGTCTCCTTACAGACAAACTCACCCACTGCACAGTCAACTTACCCTGGCTGCCGGTTTGCTGTCAGGGAGGCGTATGCGCGACGCGGAGCCCCAGCATCAGCCCTCAATATAATGCTAAACTCCCTGTCAGCCAATACTATGAGGCAATACGACTCTCCATTAAAACTGTGGTGGAGTTACTGTAATAAACATAACCTAGACACTTATGAAGCATCCGTCCCTTATATTCTAACCTTCCTGACTGAATGTTTTAATACAGGAGCATCTTATGGAACTTTGAATTCAACTAGATCTGCTTTATCTTTAATAATGGGACCAAAAATCGGATTAGATGATAGGATAAAAAGATTTATGAAAGGTGTATTTCGTTCAAAACCCACTAAACCTAAATATGAGTTAACTTGGAACCCTCAAATAGTGCTGAGTTACCTAACTAGCTTACCTGCAGCAGATATTTGTCTAGAAAAATTGACCAAGAAACTAGTAACACTTTTAGCGTTAACTACAGGTCATAGGGTACAAACCCTATCGTTAATTTTGCTAGAAAATATAGTATTCACTGATAACACGGTTAACATTTTCATACCAGACATCATAAAGACCACTAGAAGAGGTGGCTCACAGCCATTACTTCAATTGAAGACATATGAGAATAATATGGAAATCTGTCCCGTTAGAACCCTAAGGTTGTATATTAAGAAAACTGGAGCTATACGGAATGGCCATAAAAAAATAATACTTACTTTTAAAAGACCTCACCATCCAGCGTCTACACAAAGTATAAGTCGCTGGATTAAAAACACTTTACAGGATGCTGGTATTGATGTTAACATATTTACAGCACACTCCACACGACATGCTTCGACCTCTGCCGCTCTCAGATCGGGTATAACCCTAGATCAAATTCAAAAGACTGCAGGATGGTCTGAAAGTTCAGCAACTTTCGCAAAACATTATAATAGACCAATCACAAGCTCAGTTACTTCTTTTAGTCATGCGGTTTTGAACACTACTTTAGGGTAAGAATTACTTAACGATTATTCCAATAATATTGATTAGGAATAATGCTAATTGTTTCTATAGTTAAGTTAATGAGAAGTTTTTCAGACTGATTAATATGATAATGTTATTTTTATTTTTTCCTCTAGAAGTCTATTGTTGTTGAATTAACATTTCAACAGGAAAATAAACGTTTATGTTGTCTAATTTTAAATTGTTTATTCATTCACAACCCGAACTTTAAACATCTACTCGTTAAATCGTCTCGGAAAAGGAGAGGAGTATAATTATATGATTAAACGAACTTACCTTAAGTGAAGTTCTATCATAATTATACGATGCTCCTTTTCCGAGACGACAGTCCCTTATCCCCCCCAAGAGTCTTGCGACTCTATTCCCAGTAGAAAGGGTTGTTCATGTAATAGCTTTGAACTAAATGAGTTACCACAGACTAATCAAACAGAATGTGTTTAGTTTTTTTTTTTTAGCTTTGAAAATAGTGACTATGGCGTGTACCTCCTGCGTTACTACTCGTTAAATCGTCTCGGAAAAGGAGCATCGTATAATTATGATAGAACTTCACTTAAGGTAAGTTCGTTTAATCATATAATAAATTGCTCGTGAACCAGTTGCTCAATACAGACTTAATTCATTTGAATTTTCAATATGTGTCAGGTTGTCTTATTGGTACAGCACGTCCGGTAACCCCTGAGGCCTGAATTAAGGTTTCCTGTAATCCAGGTGGCGGCACTGTGACGACAGGTATTTTTGACAGCAGCTGTCATAATCCACCAATCTGGTGCTGTCATCTGGTGAAACAATCGATTTAGGAAACCTCATTAAAATAAATAACATTTTTAATACAGTTGCTCAAAAAAGTGCTTTTCTTGTAGTGGTTTAGCGTGCGGAAAGTTTGATATCGCGCACTAGTGCTTTTTACTTTTCCAGCCAATCACAACTAATGACAGTGACAGACAGCCAATCACAGCGCCGCACCGCACCGCGCGGAGCGTTCGGATACATGTACTAAAGTAACCTCAAAGTGAATAATTGACAATTTTAAAATTTTTTCGCAACTGTATTAAAAAACGTCGTTCGATACTCGTGCGTAAATGTCATTCTTCACTCGTCCCGAGTCTTGCCACGAGCCGTAGGCGAGTAAATCTCGGTACTCGTGAAGTAATGACATACTTTCCGCACTAATATCGAAATGTACTATTACGTGATCTTTACCTCCTTGTACCTAAATGGCAATGCAGGCATACTAACATGATAGTAGAATAATTGTTGTACAGTCACTAATGTGTTGTAGGCCGGAAAAATATGTGACACGCTCTTATTTGTAGGGCCATAAGAGTGTGTCACATATTTTTGCGGCCTTCATGTAGGAAGATACTATTGCCGGTGACTGTACGCGATTTAGATTTTTAGCTCTTTACAGTCTTGCCATGCCTTTGGTCTACTTCAACTACAAAGCTAAACTCATATTAAATAACTTATCTTTCTGGACTATTATTACAGTATAAGTTGAGAGTATATATTTAATAGAGCGGCGCAACAGTCTAAGAACTTTTTGAGGTTCCAAGTCTGAAGCGCCACGTGACCGAGAGCAACCCACAGTTATCGTAAATGTAGAGCAGAGAGTACAGCGCTATCTAGTAATTGATAGCGTTATCATTATTACAGTATTTCTACGGTAACTTTGGGTTGCTCTCGTTCAGATGGCGCTTCAGACTTGGAGTTTCATAAAGGAGTTATAATTGTATAATGTGTGATGTCAAGTGATGTGTGTAGATAAAGTAATGTATGTAACTGTACATAATTAGACAATGCCATTTATACTTTAGCAGTCACAAAAACTACTACAACAATAATATTATTATAACCTTAACCTACAATAAGTAATCTTGACACAGAGATGCATTATCTGCCAGTCATCTTGACGGCAACGCGGAAAGATTTAGTTCCATAACAAAACATGACTGCAACCGATGTGCTTTAAATCAATAAAATAACATACAGGTTTATAAGACCCGACTAATAGCTAGTAATTACCGCCGGGTCAGGCTCATTAGCATGGCGGGCGCATCTCTGGAGAAACTCGGAGAAATACCGCCAAGGCCTGATCACGGCTCAAAAGCCCTACGAATGCACGCGTTTCGAGATCGCCATCTCGGTTTTCACTAGAAAATTATACGTGTGAGTGGAATAATTTAAATATGACACGTATTTAGTACACATAACATTGTGTATATTTTGTTTAATGTCTTTCACTTTTTGTGTCATTGAACTTATTTTCTCCAGTCCAATTTGGACTAAGCCCTTTATAAAATGTATTTAATGTAACGCATGCCAAAAATATACTTCATCAAATAATAGGCTTTATGTTTTTAGGCCGATAGAGTAAATTTTTAGGTATAGGTATTAATATGCACACCTAAATATTGTCACAGATCATTACCTAATAAAGATTTAGTATTTAAAAAAAGATAAAAGATATTTATTCTTCAATTTAGGCACATTACAATGCACTTATGAACGCCAGAGAGAAAAAAAAGAAACTACCACACCGGTTCTAACAACCCTACACCTCTGACCCGAGAAGTGTTACTTATTATAGTTAGGGATAGTGGGGTGGCCAAGTTGAAGCGGAGAATTCTTCGTAGGACTGAAAAGTTTTATACCAACAAGTGGTATCGTTGGAATCAGCATGAGCTACTGATTATGAAAATATCTCTTGTCACTTCATAAAGTGGTGGAATGAGTTTTTATGACGTCACAAAGATGGCGCGCGACTTAGGGTTAGATTTTGTCGATTATTTCAAAAACTATTTAGTCAATTTAAGCAAACAAGATGTCATATGATTGTTATTTTCATGCTTAATAAAATGTGTAAATCTATCTTCAACCAAAAAGTTAAATAAAAGCCAAATTTATTTTTATTTAAATTACTAACACGCATTAATTTACATTATTAATTATGTTAAATTTTATTGCACAATAATAAAATAATAAGTCAAAAAGACGCACTTAATGCTTTAAGGCATTCTGTTCCAGTCAACCATAGGGCAAAACAGAATTTTGCTATGGTGTGTGCAGTGAGATAAAAGGATTGTGTAATTATTAGTCTCATATTTAAGTCCTAATTTCTAACTCTACACATTGTAAAGAAATATTTGTAGCTAATATATATGTATATGTAGTATATGTGTACCTATATGTAATAATCTTTACCTTTATTTAGCCTTATCATTATACATTTTATCATTAAGTAGTGTATTTTACAGTGTGTTTTTAACATACTGTTTACGCTGTTGGGGCAGCTCTTGTAAAACAGTTATCATCGAGGCCGAAAGAGCACAGCGTGCTGTCCTTAAAGCAATGTTAAAGAAACCCTTCCGGTATTCCACACTTTTACTATATAAAAAGTCCGAAGTGTTGACGGTTCGTCAATTTACCTACTCAAAATTGTTGTTGATAAGCACAAGCAAATACTTGAAACGAAGAGTGTATCGAACACAGGTTCCGTCCGTGAATACTGCCCTTGCAAAACGATTTGAACCTTATACTTATATTTAGTTTTGTTTATAATTCCGTGACTATAAGACACTTAGATTTAAGATAAACCCGTTAAAGACATTAAAGATAAACCCGTTTTTAAAGCCAAACAAGTCATTACAAAAGCAAAAGCAATAGCTAGCCACCTTAACCTATGAATATACTGAAGATATTATCCAAATCAGAAAAAGTTAGACCTTCGTGATAGTCAAAATAAGCTTAGAGTTAATTTGATGCACTTTTACTTAAGTATAGTTATAAAAAATTAGCTTATGTAATATGTATACTTATGTTGGTTGTAGAGAACATCATACTTTAAAAAATAAATCTTTAATTTGTTAACCGGTTATAGCATATATTGTCATAACATGTGATATTGGTCTTCGCGATATAGGCATGCCTAGTGCGAGTATCAAGGTTAACTTATTTATTTATTTAAATTTAAGGAGTTCCAACAACTAATATACAAACAGAGAAGTTCGTAGTGAACGAATTATTCTTTTGCATTATGTCGAGCACCCAAAGGTTGTATGGAATAGAATGTTCTGGCGTTCGCACAACTAAAAATATGCTTTCCGGTGGCAAATGCACTAGTCCCAAAACGCACTATTAGTCAATACACTCTAATTTCTAAAGCCTCTCTTGTATATCGTCGGGTAAATTAGGTACATAATCCGATATCGTTAGATAGACTTTATTGCGTTTCTATTTAATTGTCGTGCAACTGCGAAATAATTTTATTTATTATAAAAATATAGACTTCTAATATTGGAACGGCCACAATGAACTGTTGTTAGTAAACTCCAGTGGGGATTGAGTTCTAAGGACACCGGCTTGGTTTTCTTTAGATATCGATACTTTTTGCGGTCTAAGAACAGTATTGCCAGTCTTGTGTTTTTTTCACATGCAATGTTTTTATGGGATCTCATTCCTTTTTGTAAGTAAGAAGGAGAAAAGGGAGCCCCCTTTTCTCCTTCCACGATCTTGCCGTGCACATTCCCATACCTATTCTCACCCATGAACCCGTACGCATGCCCACATCCGAAGGTATTAATGGGCACCTAAAACTGCCTTTATTTTACTATCAACTAGTATGGTCAAAAAAAGATAAAAATGTTATCAACTGAAAATGTAACTTTGCAGTTCTTTATATGGGATTGCAATGTAATTGTAAGGTTTGTAAAACTAGGCAACCCGGCTGACATTGCAGTATGTTAAGATTTTCAGAGGCTTTATAGCTCTAATACTAGATGTATTCAAAATTTGGAGCTTGTGGATTAGCTAGAGTTAGAATTCGTATGATCTGTCATATAATAGTCAGTCAGTAACAAAACTAAGGAACTTTGACTTGCAATAATTCTTAAATTATAAGTTAAAATTAAATGATTTTGAGAATATGTCTTCCTTGTGTTATGAGTTCTTTTTCACTGAAAATTAAGACTTCTAGCTACCACCAAACACCAGAATACTAGAATTAGAGGGCGTCGAAAATAGTTTGAATGGCTACGGGAAAAGGATAGTACGGCCGTGAGAGAGACTAATAATTTTACAATCCTTTTATCTCACTGCACACACAATAGCAAATTTCTGTTTTGCCCTATGGTTGACTGGAACAGAATGCCTTAAAGCATTAAGTGCGTCTTTGCATTATTGTGCAATATGGTTTAACATAATTAATAATATAAAACAATGCGTGTTAAGATAGATTTACATATTTTATTAAGCATGAAAATATCAATCATATGACACCTTGTTTGCTTAAATCGACTAAATAGTTTTTGAAATAATCGACAAAATCTAACCCTAAGTCGCGCGCCATCTTTGTGACGTCATAAAAACTCATTCCACCACTTTATGAAGTGACAAGAGATATTTTCATAATCAGTAGCTCATGCTGATTCCAACGATACCACTTGTTGGTATAAACCTTTTGGGTCCTACGAACATCGAAAATAAGATAGCTCCTACGAATTGGCCTTTCCTCTAGGAGGCGAGGTAGCTAAATGGCGTAATTCAACGGCGCCGTCGAGACCTATCAAAATCGAAAGATAAAATAATTTCGAAAAGAAAAGCTCGTATGGCAAAAACCATTTTAGCGGTGGGTTTGGCGTGTACGGTTTTTCAAAAATGTTAAAAAAAACAGTTACTTGGGCATTCTCGAGCGCGTCAGATATTCATACTACGTATGCCCCGAGTGCCTCTGATAACAACGGTATACTAATCTGCCGGTTTGCGTGGTGGGGGTAGGCATATAAAGTAGTCAAAAATGCAAAAAAAAAAATTTACTCGAGCGCGTCAGATTTTCGGAAGGGGTGTTAAGTAGGCCCCAAGGAAGCTCCCTTTAAAAAAACTGACGATTTCGGCGTGACGATAAGTTACGATGAATTTTTGAAAATGCAAAAAAAAAAAGTTTTTTTGAAATACTCGAGCGCGTCAGATTTTCATAGGGGAGGTTTATCTCGGTATCCTGAAAGCATATTTTTTTAATCTGACAAAAATGTTGGTGGGTTCTCTTAATCTGACCGAAAAAGGTTTAACTTTCAAGTCAAAAAGTTTTAACTTTGGACAAAAATGTAAAGACACCTTTTTTGTGTAAAATAAAATTACCTTTTTTGTTTATTTAAACTTTTTTTTGTAAAATGTATCGTTCGCGACTTATATGCCGTAACGCGTTCTTAGGAAGACGAAATGGCTCCTCCACACTTCCGGTCATGCGGAAACCGGCAGATTTTGTATTTTTAGTAAGTTTTAGATTATATTCTTCAAAACAAAATTAAAAAAAATCGCGCTCGAGAATGCCGGATTAACGTTTTTTTTTTACAAGTTCGCGACCCTATAACTCGGCGGCGTCAAGGACTTATCGTCAGATTAGTTAAATTTAGTCTTTAAACACTAAAATCAACCCCCAATATCTTAAACTGACGCGCTGGAGTATTTCAGACTATCCATTTTTTTTTACTAATCTGATCGTCTATCCTAGGCGCGCGTCACTACATATAGAGCTAAATACTTTACAAGGTTGTTCTATTAGGTCTAAGGTATCTCTCATATCTTAAACTGCCACGCTCGAGTATTGCCGAAAATTCCCCTATTCGCCTCCCTAACTCTTATTACCGACAAGGAACTCGGCGGGACTTATTTTACAAAACAGTAATAGTAATACATTAAATCTTAAAGATAGTATATACAATAATGCGTAGTTCTTTACTAAGGCATATCAAAACAGCTATGCCTTCACAACTGCAGCAGTATGATAACAAATGGCCTACTCAAAACAGGCAGGAAAGAACTCTTCAGTTATTAACGCACAACATTATTACGATACATGTGTTCGTACAATAGGTCAAACAACTTGTGAAAAAGTATGACCTTGCACTGTTCACCATAGATGTACCTACTTGTATGTGAATTGTATTCTGTTTAGTTCACGAATAAAAGGTAGGTTAAGTAGTTTCTTTTGTTGCAAAACAAAACACTAGCCCACAGTACCAACACCCGAGTTGCCCTTGTTCCGCCTTACGTAGGTACTTTATACGAATCTAAGATCTAAATGGCTTTAGGAGGGAACGGAAATTATATTCAATCACGTTTCTTTGATAAAGTCTGCGGCAAATTGCTGGTCCAGGTCCACTCACAAACATACCAGGAAATGATCGAGATATATCAACAAACATAATATATCTCCGAGCCCAGTGGTCTGGTGTATTAGGCAAATGTATTGGACATAGGACTTTAGGTATTGTAGCAGGAACCTAGTCCTAGTCTAGACCCGAAGACTCGTTAACTCGTAATATCCTGCCGCTAAGCGCCGAGTCGAGGGCGCGCCGCCGCGATGATTACCGAACGCCCGGTATCGGAAAAACATTAATTTACCGATATATTTTCCTGAAAGTCGAGGTTTCGTAATTTGACGTTTTCAATATTTATGGGCTGGGAAGTAAATAGTGGAATATATTAACATTGCGTTGTTACCGACACCGTTACCAGCTGTCTGTTACGTGCATGCGTTTGTATTGTTGTTTTATTTACTCGTATAATACACAAATATAATTGGCACCTTATTAAGAAATCGAAATGGCGCAGCATCTAAGTATTGGATATAATACAAATATCGATGGAAACCACCGGGTGCTGGTGTGTTGAAGCGAAGATGTTTTTTTGGGGAAGTGAGAAGGCGTATGCGGGAGAGGGAGAGTTTAGATCCTCGCTCCAAGTCCTTCCTGATGCAGAAGTTATCGTCATAGCGATAAATAAATAAATAAATAAATATTAGGACAATCTTACACAAATCAACCTATTTAGTCCCACAGTAAGCTCAATAAGGCTTGTGTTGTGGGTACTAGGCGACGATATATATAATAGATAGATATAGATAAATACTTAAATATATAGGAAACATCCATAACTCAGGAACAAATATCTGTGATAAACACACAAATAAATGCCCTGACCAGGATTCGAACCCGGGACCTCCAGCTTCATAGGCAGAGTCACTACCAACTAGGCTAGGAGGCCGTTTAAGCGATACAACGAGACAATGCTGCGAGCATGATGGGTACCTTTGTACCTTTGCGTCTTGTACGGTTGCGGGACGGCTTAGTGTGATAGGTTTTTTTTCTGTTTGTGTATCATTTAGGAGACTTTTATTTATTTTTAGGATAGTTCTTTACTTATTTATTGTTTTTCGAATTGATGTGATATTATTGTAATTTTCTGACATTGTATTGTATTGTGGAAATAAATAAACTTATACAAATATCATGAAGGTAAATATGATAAATTAGTTATTTAAAAATGCTTTCAACATTAAAATAACGAGTTTTATACGTAGAATTCATGCATACCAAAAATACTTTTGAAGAATCGGCTATACCTTAACGTTACATACATAGGTTACTAAAATGTTACATAGAATTAAACGACCTGGAGTTTGTAAAAATCTATTTAACTTTCATAATTTCCACAAACAGGTCTAATAAGATCCAAGCAGTTTCCCATTAACCATTAAATTTGAGTACTTTGCTTAACTTACACCTGATAGATACACGAGATGATGTTGTGATATTGATGTTTTATTACTATCTATTTATTAAAGTAAGAATGCTGGAGCGTTGCCAAGCTTTAAGGAAAGCCTTCGATATCGACTCCAATAACGAATCTCTACATTACTTAAAACTTTTTGATTTAGGTAGTACGTTTTAGACTTTTTTTTTGTATTTTGTGAAATAAAATTGCAAAAAAAAACCTATCACACTAAGCCGTCCCGCAACCGTACAAGACGCAAAGGTACAAAGGTACCCATCATGCTCGCAGCATTGTTTCGTTGTATAGCTTAAACGGCCTCCTAGCCTAGTTGGTAGTGAGTATTTATTTATTTATTTATCGCTATGACGATAACTTCTGCATTGTTCTAATGTAAGCAAAGAAGCAAACGCACAATGTAGGAAGGGTACACGGAAAGAACATGTCTAGTCCCTTTTTTCGTAAAATGTGATTTTTGTATCAAAATGTAGAGCTTGCAATGAATTATTAGCAACAACTTCTGTAACAGCTCGTATTTTTAACATAAGTCCACTTAATAATTCATAAAAACCATCTCATTACGAAAATAGTATGGTCAATTGAATCGTTCCAAACTTTAAAACCGCTATAACTCAAAATGTTGTCAAAGTGACTAGACATGTTCTTTCCGTGTACCCTTCATAGATTCAAATTAGGGGGCCGATTTTTGACTTCCGAGTTCGCGAATTCGAGGAAATTAACCTTGAAAATAATCGCACAGGTAAGTTTATCGCCATTATTTTCGCATGGAATTAATAGTTTAAATAACCATGATTTTAATTTTCTACCTTCGTTATTTTTAAAACTCCATTTTATTGTTTTAGACAAAGTTTTAAATGTCAGGTTCGAGCGTTTGAATCTCGAAGATCGCCCTCTAGGTTCTCAACTACTCACTGAGAACCAGCGCCACTATTTCGTGTAGTTTTTGTTTTTTCTACCGATGTTTGTTATCAGCATTAGCAAACCAATAAGGAAGAGCGGTGTCTCTTGAGACAGATATCTTGTATAATTAATTAAAAAGAGACGCCAACCTGAATTTTTGTAAAAGTTTTTAAGTTAATAAATAAATCATTTTGACGTGATAACGTTTTATAAATCGATGGAGAACCGGCCGCATGTTCAAACAAATGTAGCGTTCCGCTGGGACCACGTGGTTAAAAATTTTATATTTCGATTGTACTAGGGCATAATGAATACATAGGAGTAGGTGTAAGACCGTAAATGCGCTTGACATCTAATCTAATTTCGTCGAGTCGATCGTTTCAATAAAACCAGTATAAAATAATCTACGATTACGCATACTTGTTACGAATCTAGGGGTCTCTGCAATAATGGTTTGTAAAAGAGACGCGCTTGGTAAGCGACGGTGATTACTGAGGCCCTGGTACTTTAATTTCCATCGCCTAACAAGCGCGCAACTAAAATACACCAATGTAAAGGTGACCTCTGATTATGCATAGTTATAATGGTATGAAAGATTCGCTTATATTGGACAGCTTGTAAGTGTCGGGAATCAGTTAGCCAAAACCTACGATCGTCATTGCCGACTAGTCGGTCGATTAATCGGCAATTTGAAAACCGATTAGTCAGCCGATTGTGTAGTCGGCAAAAACCCTAGTCGGTCCATCTCTAGTTTTCTTATTACGTTATCACGCAAAATTATAGTCCGCAAACCGCCTTTACAGACAACCACTTTTTTTTATAAGGATCTGCGCAGATACTAGAGTATTGCGAAAGCGACGGCTATTTGAACTTCCAAGTAGAGCATAATAAAAGCCTCATTGGGAACATAATTATTTATATGGGTGTTTCAGAAAAAAAGTAATTCAAGCTTTCACAAAAGTGGAGGATGAAATAAATTAACCTAATATTCAGTCATATCTGAAAATATATCGATATATTTAATGTGACAAAAATATGTAGCCACGACTCTATTACCAAGATGTACAATTTTGGATACATGTATTTGTCACATTAAATGTATCCATATTTTCAGACATGACCATAACTACTGCTAAAGAGTTGTGATGTGTGCGTAAGCGACGCATTATTATGTTAATACAAGTATGGAGCATGTTAAAAACCATACAGTTTTTAACATGCTCCAAGAAATATGAATATGTTTTCATTCAGCTGTCTTCTAGTTCTTCATATAACATAATGCAACATTTTACGTTTAAATATGGTACGGTGCACATACACGCTAGGCTTTATATCGACTTAGACTTTAAAATAACCAGCTGTCATGAAACACAGTACAGTCTTTACTCACAGTACGCAAATATCTATACAAATTATGATACGGTCAACTGCCACATCTTTGCCTACGATGCACAACTTTGACTGGCTTGAAAAACGTGGTTTTCTTCACCGAACAGCCATTATAATATCTTATTCCTGAGATTGGAGAAAGACAATTGATTTTTTCAAGCCAGGCTAAGTGCAGACGATGCTCACACAATGTCGTTGTACTAGTAGCAGTTGACGGTAGGTACGTGTAAGTATAGTAAGATTTAATAATATATGTTAAGTAACTTTCTGACATCTAAAAAAATCTTATTATAGATACTATAAGACTATCGCTTCGAAATTGTTCTAGTCTAATAAATAAAACATACATAATATGTATTATTTTAGCAATTCTAATCCACGTCTCTGACGCACACTTCCTGTTATACGTTTTTTTTTTTATAACTTAAGAGTCCGGTAACGATTTGAAAACGAAAATCGCTAATAATAACATTATACACATGAATTGCATTTGGTACGATAGCTTGAAGTCTTGTTATTGCAAAAAAGTACTTTAGGTCTATTTATATTAATATTTAATACCTTAAAACTCGATTCTTACAGAGCATGTTTAGTGAGGACGTTGATTCATGTAATTTTGTCGTACGATTTTTAATTATTATTTGTTATGGACCCTAATATGTTTTATACTATCTGAATAAAGCATAAAATGAAGTTTATTTTTGTATTTTTATGTTTGCAAAATACTTTAGTATCTTTCCAAAAATATCACCTAAACTTCGGCAATTTTTTAGCAAAATTGCTCTAGCAAAACACACTCTCTCTCAAAAAATATATATGAAAATGAAAAAAACTGTTACACTTATTCCTCAGGCGACTCATTTTCCAATGTATTTATATATTTTACATACTTATATAACTTAATTTAAATCAATAAAAACCTTACTCTTTTCACCTCTCCAAGCAAAAATCGCGAAACAGGTGTTAGATTAGGGTGAATTATTTATAAATAAAGCATAAAATTAAAAAATCGTTGTATTTATTCCATCCAAAAAGAAACGATCTTTCATAATATGTATACAAAATTATAGAAGTTATGTTAGTTACTGCAAAATCGCATCAAAAAGTAGAGCGAAATCGAAAAAAAACATTACCGGACTCTTAACAAAGTCCTGTGTTACTTGGGAAAAAACAAACTATGCATAGTATTCATAATATTTCCAATAGTTTGTTCCTAGAACCACATTAGAATTCATTAATGCCGAGAAAAACTACCTGAATATCGGACTCGGAACTAAACGCCACCGTTTTTCCTCGGATGTAGTATCAATGGGCGTTGACTAACATTCGCAAAAACTATGTGCAGGTTTGCACATAATGCATATATGACCTCCGCTTGGCTTGCATGAGAACCTGAGATATGTCTAGTTATTGTGTGCCTGCATTGTTCCGTTCGCACATGAGATAAGGCAGCATTGGAGTACTGACATGGACATGTGTCCATGTTACGTGGATTGTTGAGGTAACAGTACGTTTCTAACTAATGATAATTTGAGCTTTCATTGTTTATGGTGGGCATAACACAGTTGGAAAATGTTAACACTTTAAGTATAATATGTTTGCATAACCAATGCGAGTACCAGGTATAAGGCACGTGACCTATTTTTTGTACTCGAATTGCAATGTGTAATTCGAGTACAAAAAATATACTTAATAATTAATTCTTACATATAGGTCTAATTTATCAAAATTAGACCAATATTTACGAGGATTAATGGAAAAAAATTACTTAAATAAGTATCATTTTTATTAATTTTTTGGTGTTCAGATGATTCTATTGTTTGTATGGTTGGTAAATTGAAGTTTGGAATATCTGATATCTGATTACTTCCTACAATCGATCACTTTTGAAAAGGAAATGATCTTTGTTCTGGGAAGTTTTCGTTATTCAAATAATTAACCGGAAAAGTTTGTTTTGTTGTTGTGTCATGTAAAGTTTGTTGTGAATAATTATGCCTCAGTAGAGTTTTCAAATTAAACCAGTTAGTAACGTAAGTTCTCTCATATATGATTGCATTTTATTTTATTTTCTTTTCTTTATTGAACAGACAACTACGAGGTAAGTACATAATATAAATAAATAAAATAAAATAAGAAAATAAGATAATAAGATACAGTTAGTATGTAGTGCATTATGTATATACCTACTTTCTTAAACATTCTTACTGAGAGATTTTTATTAACGCATACGACTGATCTACACTCAAAACAATGAAAACAAGCCACTTTGTATAAAACTTCCAAAAAGACCCAATTTAATTGTTCCTTTAATTGGTTATTCACACGTTAGCTGCATATATTTTTATTTTGCCATTGCCCTGTATCAATTACATATATTTTTAAAATAAAAACAAACAATGACTCGAGGTTAAAATAAATTGCAGCTTGTATTAAAACGAAGTGCTGTTATAAATTGTATAATAGTAAAGCTTAGTACACATTTATATACCTAATAGCGATATTGACACACTAACGAATTCCCACGCCATTCATAAACGTACTCTTCAATGCTACGAGAGCAACTTGAAATTCAACCAACACTTAACTTCGCCATAAAAAGGCTGAAGCAATAAGAATGGTATTTAAAATTCTATGCACATACAAAATTAGAGTTCGCGTGATTCCACAGCACGTGCCGTGTGTATAATTTAAGAAAAATACTTAATGGCCAGTTTGGAAGTTTTTAGGGTTACCTAACTCTATTTGACTAGCATAAATCGTGCTATAAAGTTATTTTGTAAACGGCTTTACTACAAAGGTGTAAAGTTCGAATTCCTCCATTTTAGATTGCGCAATAAGACTGTCCGGTTCTGGTCCCGTCTGTATAATTACGTACATTTTCGGTTGGAATATGAATTCATTTGAGAACGCGCGCTAAACCGCAAATATTAACTGAAGGCAGCCTCGCTCTTGGCTGTACTGCGGCTCTAACATTAATATCTAAAAGCCTTATTTACTCTGCCTTTTAGTTACGATGCGTAATAATGTACAGTCACCGGCCATAGTATCTTCCTAAACGAAGGCTGCATCAAAAATATATGATAGGTACGCTCTTATGGTCCTACAAATAAGAGCGTGTCACATATTTTTGCGGCCTTCATGTAGGAAGATACTATTGTCGGTGACTGTACTGGGATTTTTCTAGTTGAAAACAAACTAAACTAAAAGGTATTTAAATTAAATCTAAAAACTACTAAATTAATTTCATTTGCATCCAAATTGTTTGTTAAGGCGCATCACAATTTCATTAGTGTAATAAACAGTAAGTTAAGAGCTGAACATTCTACAATTTCATGTTCTCGCGAAAACGCAGCGTCACGTCATTATAGAAGTTTTAGAACAGTAATGAGAAGTCGTCAATAGGCGTCACATGAGTTCGATTATGCGAGGTATTTTTGCGATTGTACCTAACTAGACACATACTTAATAATATAAATCAGTCTATGATTTTGCCAAGTAATTTTAGTGTAAAAAAAAACGTGCATGTGTCCCAATATATACGGGCAGTGTTCAACATCCGCTCGATGTACAGTTTTCATTAAATTGTCACAGGGTACATTTTATTTGTATGGGAAAGATATATTTCGTTGAACGGGATATGCCAATTCTCCTCTTCTATTGGTTGGATTGTAGTAAACCTCAAGAAATGTGTCGCAAAGGCTGATGTAGAAACATAACCGGCGAGATGGTTACAATACATGTCGCGAATTCGATATAGATTAACATAATGTCGTCATTAAAAAAAAAAGAATGCCTATTTTGAAATTTGGATCATTAAGATAAGTAGGAGATAATCCGTATTCGATACTGAGTCGTATTACGATTGCTCGGTTGACCCCTGCGTTACACAATGTGAATACTCTACATAAAATGATCACTATCTATTGCGAGATTCTCAAGCGGCACTGATATACTATCGTAAAAAAATATGGAAAAAATGTGAGCTTTAAATTTGAAAATAACTTCAAGCAATTATTTACTAATACTCACGGATTGTGATTGCAACCAGATTAATTTAAAAAAAAACGTAATCTTCATAAGTTTAAAAAAAACTTTACATTGAAATTAGAACTAAAATGGTTAAGTATATTTTCTGTTCGTAAAACTCCTTTTACATAGAAGAATCTTGGACGCAGTAAGTCTAAGATAAATTCATTTTTATTAAATTTCATGCGAAAAGCTACGAAAAGGACTTGACAGCGCTACCGTGTTTCGCTAAATTACCCGACAAAGTTGAAATTGGAATGGAAAACAGGGAAATTCTAATTTTAATTATGAATATTCATGTGCATACTGACTGCAATGGTTCTAGGGTTACTTAGTCAATGGTCAGGTTGGTAGTTTAGTCTTCATGACATTTATATTTTCAAATTCTCGAATTAAGTTCCTACACTGCTTAACGCATTCACAGCCAGGGGGCGTGGCCTAGGAACAAACTTGTATGACGGTGGACGCACATGTGCGTTGGGGGCAGTGAATGTGTTAAAAGAGCACTAGTAGCAAGGGTTGGTGGTTGGTGTTGGTTATAGTAGTGGGTAGTCTAGTGTGGTGACGTTCGACTTCGACTCGTGGCCCCATTCGGAACTTATTTATGAAATATCATTTCATACTCAGCAGTCGCATTTCGGTAAAGGAAAATATCGTGAGATAGACGGATTTAATCCCAATAAGGCCTAGTTTCCGTTCAGACCATTCTTGGGATTATTTTGCCAAGCGAACCCCAGGTCCATTGTTGGTGGCAAACAAAAGGTAAGGAGTTTAATTGGTAAAAAGTTCCTGCCTAATTTTTTAACAAAAAAACTGTAGGGAGGTAAATACCTATTTAACCTAAGTTCCTTGTAGTTTATATCAAGGTGTTAAAGTTGTAATTATAACCACACGAGGGTTCCCTTTATCATTTTAACACGATTAAATATTACTGTTTTTATTTTTTTTTCTTGTCTATTGTTACAATTTATTTTCCCCCTTGACTAATAAAAAAGAAAAAAGAAAATCGAACCATTCAAAAAGCAACTTTTTCAATAAATTCTGCATATCGCACAAACTAAACCTCTAGGGCAAAGTTTTTCCCCATCCGACCAAAGTTCCGATGTCATAACCTACATTCGATAAACAAATGGGAAAACGTTCTATTTTTAAACGCTCTCAATCGTTTCCTTATCTATAGACAATAGAAAGATTCGCATACATTACGCGTTCACACCGGCCATCGGCGCGAGGAGCCGCCGTGATTTACGTTCAGAACACACACGTTTCTATGCTACGGTTTCTTCAACTCTAGAAATAATTTCACAAAAACGTGTGAGGTTTCTTGTGGAACACGTTTAGCATTGAATCAATGAAATAAATATATTTTTAAATTTAAACAATGCGAATAATTAGCAATTTACTTGGCAAAATTAATATAAAACATTTTTTTTAATATATATTCTATATAGGTACCTAATATATTTAGGTATGATATGACACCTATGCCTATAAATATCTTTATTATTCTTGTATTTTAGTGCAATAAAGAATATTTACTTACTTGTGATGATATATTATTAAGAATTTACATGATTGTATCCTAAAATAAAACATCGATTAATAAACGTGACCAAGTTTTTCATTCCTAAATTCGTAGTTTGAATTTGGTATACAAAACTTCAAATATCTTTCTTAATTTCGTTTATAAATGCGCCAAATGCGGACATGAAATAATTTCATTCAATAGAACATCAATAACGAAACAATAAAATTCATGTATAAAGACGTATGAATGAAAATGAGCCGTTTCTACACCCCCGGGCGTTTTCCTCGGCGCACGCGCGCTTAATTTCGCGCGGGTGGCGATGACGCCGCGCCGGCAAATCGTTGACGAGAGAAGACAGATTACGCTTAATAGCGCGCTGTCTAAGTATTCCACATATGCATAAAATTATGGATGAGAATTTAAATATGAAATTAATTATTAATATAGAAATTGAATACTAATAGGTATTAATACGCTCTGAATTAAATTAAATAAGATTACGTATTATATATATGTGTCGTCGGTTAAGTACTAGATTACTTATAGCCGAGAAAAGCTATAAGCTGAATTAAACAAATAAAATTAAGGAAATGCATAGAAGTATTTCCTAGTTTTTGAATTTTTAATATACATAATATAAACCAACTTACCGAGCACTATAAAAATCTTCGACTTCATCTTTCAGCCAGCACTATCACAGCTACAAAAAAATAAAATTCGTTAGAATTAGTTCGAAATTCGAACGCGGCGGCGTGATTCGCGCGTCACAGCCGGTCCGCGTGTGCGGCGCTCGCGCCGGCGCCGCCGCACGTTCACTTTCTACGTAGTGGGGTCGCCCTACGGGAAGACAAGGGTTTGTTGACATGCGCACAACCAAACAATTGACATGCGCATAACTCGATTATCAGCACGAAAACAAACGTGATATCAAATAACACTATGTTTTACACGGAAATTGTTAGAACATAGATATTTGCGCCGGTTCTATTTCCACGTAATTATTGACAGCATAATGTGCAACGTTGGAAATCATTAGTGTTTCATAATAATTATTTATACGTTTTCGCGTGATATAATACGTCTAGGTTGATTTGTGCTATAATTTTATTTATATGCAAAAACTAAATAGTAACGGCTAAAAGAGGACGCCCTCATTTATTCTATTTACTTACATTAAGTTTACCAATAAAACCTGCGAGTAAACTTACTCATCACGGACACTGGCCCAGTAACAGCGTCGAACGAATTCGCTCAGATCATTTTTGAGGCGGACTTTAAAACACTTTAGAAACGATCCAACTTCAATACAAGTTACCATGCATTAACAACGCAATACAACTAGCGCCTAAGCGCCAGAATCAGAAATATCAGAATTTGCTTGAAAATTATTCCAATGCAATTCCAATACTACTTCAATTGGTCGATTGTGTTTGTTGTGTATTGGAGTTATTTTTATTATAGATTGTGTTTTTAATGTATTGTTTACGAGTATGTATTTTAAAACTAGAATACCTACGGCACATTGCTGCTTGAATAGATAAGAGTAAAGCAAAACGCTAAAGTAAAGGTACAGCAATACTAAAACCGACTTAGACGTGCTTCAATGAGAGGATTTTAAGCCGTATCGTCTAGCGTCCACCGATAAAACCCTAAATCTTAAAAAGGTATAAACACTTCGCAGTTTACGACTACTTAAGTCTTTTTAAGGAACAGAAGAAATTTGTTATCGGGTAATTTATTGAGCTGACGCTATAACAAATTCTAAGGAAGGTGTTAATTTTGTATAAACTGAGGTAAATTTAATTTAATTAGATTAATTAGTAATTACCTATACGCTAGCAGAAGCACTTCAACGAATAAGTACATTTCCTCGAAACAATATGGAATAAAAATGTTATGTTATACTAGTATTCACAGAAGTGAACCGTAGACTTCGGAGAACATAAATAACGCGACAGCAAACTTCCCCCCTTTTTCCCCCATTTTCCCCCCAATCAAAAAAATGGCTCGACAATTTTTGGCAAATAAATCAAGGAACGTACATGCCAAGTTTCATCGAAATCGGATGAAAAATGCGACCTCTAGACCGACACTGACCAACCAACCAACCAACCAATACACACACATCAATCTGCCTAATCGTCGTACCAGTGAAAACGGAGACGTTCGTCGCCTCGCTACGCTCGGCTCCTCAGTCAATTATAAAACAAAAGGTGTCGGTTACACCATTTATAGCTCAAGAATGGTCAATAATGGTTGTTAAATATTGGTGGACGTTGTTGTTGACTACTTATTAATAGAGATGGGCCGACTAGTCGCCGACTAGTCGGGAAAGCCGACTATTCGGCATCATTTGTAGTCGGCGATTAGTCGGCGACTAGTCGGCAAAAAATGCCGAATATTCGGCACTTTAATACCTACAGGAAAATAAGAACTTAGCAGAAGTTTAACCCTTTTTTAATTATGAAATTTAAAACTTATTAGTAGTGTTTGTTTTCTTTTTGCCATCAAATACGCCAGTGCCGGTTCGTAAACAAAACTGGCCAAATAGTGGGGTACAAATACAGAATTAACTTTTATAACTCACAAGTGCGCTATTTTTTGTAGTCTGTTAGAATACTCTGAGAACTACTCCTTATAAAAAAATATATCGGATCTTGACGTAGATTTAGGTATAAAGTAGGTATTTGTTAGCAGGCCTTATTAATTCAAGGTAAGATTATACAAGCGGTAAGTTTCTTCATGATATAATCCTATTTAACTGTTTGAACATCAACTGTCATTTACTAACGCATTTGTCAAGAGTTTGTTTCAGGATAATTTAAAAGGCTGAAAAAAAATTTTTTTTCACAAAAAGATTACTAAAGTGTTTTATGATTACTGAAATGTATTGAAAGCTATCAAAGATAACTATCAGTTTAATTTATAATAGATTCATCAATAGATCGATTTTATTTAAGCATTTGAATTTTAAAAAGCGTTGTCTTGACCATAAAAGAAATTTAGAAAATTTCCAAGTCAGCGTGTTTAGTTTATTATCGTTATAGTAATGTATATACACAAAAACTAACGAATTCATCAATAGCTGAACAGTGCACGAGCTTATCAGTTCAATTCGTCATTTGAACGCAAGGAGATTTGCGCGGCAGTCTAAAGCGCGGTCAGCAGGAGTGGGTCCACCAATCACGACGCGCCGTAGCTTGTCATTCACCTTTCATACAACATTATGATAAACCCTTAACCGGGCCAGGCAATGTTTTTACTTTTGAATACGAATTGCGGTAGCCCACAGTATTGAAATAAAAGTATTTTTTTTCTTGGTTTACTTTTAATATTTTATCAGAAAATACTTTATTTAAAGTTAGGTTTGATCGAATGAAACAAGGTTATAAAGAGTGTCCCAAAAAGGACGCAAGATTTGAAATTGATGAAAAACACATTTTTTTCGTTATCGTTATAATATATTTGTATATAAAATCTTGAAATACATAAAATTGGGTTATTTGTGGAATAAATACGTCAGGCAAATGTCCTCCTAGGCTTTGCTGGCACATACGCACTCTTTTGTCAAAATTGTCTATGACCATTTTGCATAGATACGGCTGAATTTCTCCAATGCAGCGTCGAATTTCCTCTTTAAAAGCATGAGTGGGCTTATTGGCATAGACTTTTCGGTTCACTGACTAACCGTCCCGCCGGCGGGTCGTGGCAGGCTTCGGCGCATAGGTATTTAACCGAGGCCGCGCGGGAGTTTCATAAGCCTGCCATAATAGTCTAGAGGCAAATTAAACAAAAGTCGTCTCCTTCACGATTTTCGTAGACATCTCTTCTAAATGCCTAAAACTGGTATGGATGTGTTCCTCGTAGTCTCCTGACTACGAATTGACGGGTTTTAGTTTATGGAGGGGGGGGGGGGGAGGGCAGATGTAGGGAATGCAATACCCGGCCATTTTTGGTACCCGGGTACCGACTTTGATTTTCAAAAACCCGGGTAATACCCGGTTTTGAACAATTTTTTTATTAATTATTGGTTTTCATCGTTTTTACGGGTATTTAGTAATAAAATGCAATTTTGAATGCTGAGTTCGCATTTATTAATTGACAAACAATGATTTCGTACATGAAATATATAAATTTATCAACTTATACTATTAAAACAGCTGTAAATCACAATATTAATTTAGAGAGCATAAGACGTTAGGTTAGGTATACTTAATCTTTCTGTTTATTAATCAGAAATATCAAAGTTAACGGGAAATATGGAATATCCAAATGTAACAATAGATTTTCTTCTTCTTCTTAGTCGTATACTCTTGTCAGAGTAGTCGTGGTCATTGAGGTCGTTGTACAGCATTTTGTGTAGTTCTCCGCCATCCTTCTCTACTTAGTGCATTTCGCACGCACAGATTTAAACGTGATCCGGTGAGGGCCTTCACTTGATCACTCCATCGCATTGAGGGGCGTAATCTGGGTCTTGTACCATCCACCCTACCCTGAACAACAAGTCTCTCCATGGCGTCGTCTTCCTTGCGCGTCACGTGGCCGAAGTAACTAAGAATGCGAGAGTGCACGATTGCTGAAAGCCTTTGCTTAACCTTGAGCTCTTGGAGTATAGATATATTAGTGCGGCGCTGAGTCCACGATATCCGCAGCAATCTCCTCCAGCACCACATTTCCAAAGCATCAATGCGTTTTCGTTCACTTTCTCTTACTGTCCACGTTTCTGCACCGTAAAATAACACTAGGAAAACGAGAGATCTTACGAGGCGAGTCTTAGTTGCCCTTTTGATATTGCGGTCTCTCCAGATCTTCTAGAGTTTCTCCATTGCAGACCTAGTTGTTGCTATGCGTCGCTTGATTTCATCTTCGGAGCCTCCACCGTTGGAGACCAGTGACCCCAATACATATAGTATGATGATACAACTCCACAGTTTCCAATAGGTTTTGCCTTATTGCTGTTGTTACGGTCCACGACCATCATCTTGGTTTTTAGTCGGTTGATCTTCAAACCGAATTCGAGACTAACTGTTTCAACGCGACGCAATAGCGCTGCTATACAATCTTCGCTTGTTGCTGTGAGTGTGGTGTCGATGTCGTCAGCGTAACACAGATTGGAGATATTCTTCCCACCTATTGGAATACCATCCGTCCAGCCTTCAAGCGTTATCCTCATTATGTGCTCAGTATAGATTACAGAAAAGAGCAAGGCAAGGGCGATAGTATGCACCCTTGACGTACCCCAGCCGAAGGATGGAGTGGCTCTGACATTGTATTGTCCACTTTTACTGACGCGGAGTTGTTCTCATACAGCCCTCTTAATATATGGACGAGATTGTTGGGAGCGCCCATTCGTAAGAGAACATCCCACAGCAGCGGCCATTTAACTGAGTCAAATGCCTTCTGAAAGTCAACAAAACATATGTACGTTGGTCTGTCGAACTCTCTGGCTTTCTCTTCTATCTGGCGCAATATGAGAATCTGTTCTCTAGTTTATTTTTCTCTAACAAATCCGGCTTGTTCTGGTGCGATTTATTTGCTGATATACGCTTTTTGTCTCTCATTTAGGCTGTGCAGTAAAATTTTACTGGAATGATTGATTAAAGCTATCAAGCGATAGTTAGAATTGAAGTGTAAAATATGTTCGGACCATTTATGCTATGCCTTTTAATTTTAATTTAATAGTTATAACACACACAGTAAGGTAGGGATACAGTTACAGAAGTAATAGAACATTTTGTTTTAAGTTTATTCACGTTTTACCCTATTTTTCTACCGATTTCTAAATTACGGGTAAAACCCGGGTTATGAGTTAAAAACCCGGGTTTTACCCGACTCCAAATATAGATAGGTACCCGGGTACCCGGGTTTTCGGGTACCCGGGTTGCATTCCCTAGGCAGATGGCGGCCGAACGTCATCGATTATTTTTACTTCTGGAGTCCTATGAGACCAAACGATTCGTATGAGATGTCATTCGAAAGATTGTTAAATGTACTACAATTGTTTATAAATAACCGTAGTCATCACTTTAGTCTTTTACAAAATACTTATTTAACAAAAATATGTTTTTTTTTATCGTGCATGTTTGCGTAAATACTGACAAAACATGCTTATAACTCAATAAATTATAACTTTACCACAATTAATGTTATGACAAAATATACGGGAAATTTTATGAGCTTTCGTTTTGATAATGATTAGATAAGATAAGATAGATAAGATAAAGATTTATTTCCACATCAATTACAAATTTTGCCTTAAAACTAGAGACTGCTTCCTAAATAGGTGAGACCTGTGCTTTAGGATAAGCTGTGCTCCTCTTCTTACATTTCCTTTGATGTGTTTTGTTAGTGTATACCTAGCTGTATGATACTTACTAATAAAGGAGATGCCCTCATGCATGGGCTTACAACTTAGCTAATTAGTAATTATGGACCTAACCTAAAGTTAGTTTAAGCGCTATGTTAGTAACTAAAAAGTAAGAACATTATATTAAATAGGTAGATATACGTGTAATACTGTCTGTGTGTGTGTGTGTGTGTGTATGTGTGTGTGTGTGTGTGTGTGTGTGTGTGTGTGTGTGTGTGTGTGTGTGTGTGTGTGTGTGTGTGTGTGTGTGTGTGTGTGTGAGAGAGAGTGCGTGTGTGTGTGAGTGAGTGTGGAAGGTAAGTGCATGTGAAAATACTCGCGCAGAGACGAAAGCTATTCAGACGTAAGACATCGATTATAATCACAAAAATAAAGATGTTACAAGATGAAAAAGGATGCATGTCACACAAATTGCGAATTAAAAACTAAGAGACAATAGTGAGAAGATTTTCCGTATCAGTGTAATTTTTTGTTAAAAGCCATTTTGTGACAGCTTTTTTACATTCTCTTTTGGTCATAGGGTAAATATTTAACATTTTATTAATTTTGTTGTAGAGAAAGGGACCGTTAAAAGTTATAAATTTTTTTACAAAGCTAGTGTTCGTTTTTTGCCAACGTTTTCCAACATTATATGCTCTTCGAGACTTATTCACCTTTGCTGCGATATCATAGTTTAGTGAAGAGTGGAAACTATTAACCGTAGACAAAATAAACAGTTGTCTGACCGTTAGTACTTTAGCTATGCCATAAAGGCTTTGGGTGGGAAAGGTAAAAGGAAGAGAAAACATGACCTTCAGAACAGCACGCTGAGCCAACTCTAGGGTCAATATAGAGGTTTTTGGAGCGCCTCCCCATGCCGATATACAATAATTAAGAAGTGATTGACCTAAAGCTAGATAAATTCGGAGTAGCAACTGTGTGTCAGCAATGTGTCTTAAATTTTTAAAAATGTATAAGTTTACGAACCCTGCCACTTAGCGACTCAATGTGAGACCTAAAACTAAGACTTGAGTCGATAGTTATACCAAGATACTTTATTTCTTTTGTATGTACTATAGTATTGCATGTACACAGCTGGCCCTCCGGATCAGCGCAGTTGTGAGCTTTAATGAAGACAGGATTTGAAGGTTGACCAGGAACTCTGATGGAGTGGGTTATAAATTTAGTTTTGTCTACATTTTGAGTAAGTAAGTTCTGGTTTAACCATCTCATAACTAGGTTAAAACCTTTTTGAGCATTTTTAACAGCCTCCTCCCAAGTATTTTCAGCAAAAAGAAGAACAGTATCATCTGCGTAAGTTAGAATTTTACCAGTTCCAATATCGAGTTGACACATGTCATTAATATAGACGAGAAAAAGAGTAGGGCCCAGAATGCTACCCTGGGGTACACCATAGTTGACAGCTAGATCACAACTCCGCAAATTACCCATGGATACACATTGCTTTCTATACTTTAAATAATCACAAAAAATTTCAAGAGCATTGCCTCTTATGCCTAGAATTTCTAATTTTTTGGTGAGCAGGGACACAGAAACAGTGTCAAAGGCTTTCGCGAGATCTAAATAGATAGATATACACTTTTTGCCATTATCAAGATGATTAGAAATAAATGTTGTCAGTTCCAGCACAGCGCCGTTTGTCGATTTTCCTGTTCGGAATCCATATTGGTTTTGTGAAAGAATGTTATACTTTTCAAGGTAAGATATTAATCTTTTGTTTAAAATACGTTCTAGTAGTTTGGATATAGAAGGTAAAATTGAAATGGGGCGGTAGCTATGTGCTTGAGTTTTATCACCACTCTTGAAAATGGGTAAAACTAGTGATTTTTTAAGAGCTTCTGGGAAAACCCCATTTGCTAGACAGTTATTGAAGATGTAAGTTAATATTGGTGTCAAAGAGGCAACGTGTCTTTTAAGCACAGAGTTTGGTATGGCATCCCATCCCACAGAGCATGAGTTTTTCAAACCTAATATGAGTTCTCTAACTTCCTCTTCATTTGTTGGTATCATCCCCATCGAATTAGGCTGCCGTTTCATTCTACAGTTTATTGTATTATCAGCCAGACCACTTTGGTTATACGTTTCTCTTGTAATAATGGTTTCAGCCAGCGATTTTCCTACATTTACGAAATATTGATTTGCATGATCTATGGAAGCTTGTTTAGAAGGATGACTAGATAAGAGCTCATCACCGGGGGGCTTCTTTTTGTTAGTGTTTGTAATATTTTTGATTGTTGACCATATACGTTTATTGTTGCTACCTGCTCTAACAATTTCAGCCCTTTCATATTCAAGTTTTACTTTTCGAAGAATGTTACAGCAATAATTTCTATAACGGCGATAGGTAGTTTTAAGAACTACATTAGTAGGATTATTTTTGTGTTTTGTATGTAGCCTATCTCTGTTCCGGATGCATCTCAGAAGTCCTGGAGTAATCCACGGCTTAATGATAAATTTGCTTCTTGGCAAGTAGAAATAGATTGTATTTTTTAGGATTAATGATTGTAAGGTATGTATTAAGCGGTTTAATGCTAGGTTTGGATCAGGTATATTCATAATTTCTTCAAAATTAGCGTTACATATGTCTAAATCTAACTGTTTGTGAAGTAATTTTGAGCGCATCTCAGTTTTGTTGTAATTCTGCTTATTTTGTTGCCAGCATAAAATAACTGCTTTATGATCTGTCAAGGTAGTTTGAAGTACTATGATTAGAGCGTTACTTTTGGTTTTTAGCATAACGTGATCTAAAGACGAATTGCTGGCTTCACGAGTGACGAGGTTGTGACCAGGAAGTAAGCCGTGTGATGCCAAAAAATTAAGGTATAGATGGGAATTATATTCATTCATTTGATAAATAACATTTCGCAAATAATCACTGAACAAACAACAATTCGTTTCAACAAGTCATTGCTAAATATGTTCATATTTTTATAAATCATTATTAGACATTTAGTAACTTGGACGCTTTATAAACATATTGTAAGACAAATTATTATTTAACCAACGTTCATTTCGTGAATAAATCGTTTTTAAAATCCGTTATTTTGCAAAATGGCAATAGATAAATATTTTTTTTTACTGAATATAATGAGTACAATAAATAAATGCAAACTAATTGAGAACTCCCCCCCTTAATTGAAGTCGGTTAATAAGTCGGTTCCGGATAAATTTAGGGACAATAGTAAAATAAGATAAACAAGAATGGCTGACTGACAACTGTATTTCTAAGCAAAAATAGCATTTGACACAAGACAAAATATTATAAAAGAATTTCGTTTTCACTGAAATATAAGTAATTCATGGATATTTTTACTAAAACTAAATTAAAATGGTAATTTTATGTGTAAAAATTGACAATAAAGCCGTGACTGTTTTTTAAAAATAAGTGATTGCGAAGCAATTAAGATAAATGGGTATGTTGACATTACGGGTATTTTACATTTCTATTAACCCCGACATATGTAAGTTACTAGAACTGTAAGGTCGCAGTTAATCTACCACGCTCCTCCTCGCTTTGCTCGTCGTCGTATCTATCTGGGCTCTCTCAAATCATAGTTGTCCGTGATAATATTCAACAAAAACAAACTTAACTTTTAAAGTACAAAATATATTTTTAAAATGTTGTACTCGTAGATAATACACGGATAAATGGCATACACACCATGAGATTATTAAACGAAGAATTTAGGTACCAAATAATGCATTTTACTAACGTTTTACCATGCGTTATTTTGTTAATTGCCCTGAATAGCAAATGAATAATTTGCCAAATAATGTTTTGTAATATTGTGTTTTTGCAAGCAAATAATTTGTCTTTTGAACTATTTGTGAAACAATAATATATAAAATTATTTATGGGAATCATTGTGATATGAATATTTTATGAAATGTTGTTTGCCAAATGATTGGCTACCCTATGTAATACTATATAACGGAGTATTGATGAATTTTGTTCAGAATGGGTCACTACGTTTCGTCTTACAATGGCAGCCGACCGTCGTCGTATTTTCATTATTTATCAGAATCTATTTAACGGATCAATTCATGATTTCTGTCATTTGAAATTATTTTTAATTTACTGAAATAATCAGTTCTTTGAAGTCGAGTCTTTGAAGAAGTTGCAAAATTAACCATTTTTTTAGGATTGTAACATATGTATTTACTCTAATAGACTGGAAGAAACGGGCATATTTGAAGAAAAGTCATCATCGACATTTCTTCCAAATACCTAAAACTGGTATGGATATATTCCTCATTGTGATGGATGGACATGAATTAGCCAGTTTTATTTTATAGAGGGGGGAGGGGGGAGTCAATAACCGGACGCGGTAAAGATGGTGTCCGATCGTCATTGAAATATGTTCACATTTCGGTCTATGGGACCGATATATTCGTTTGAGATGCAATTTTAAAGATCATTAAAAGTACTATAATTGTTTTTGAATAATTGTAGTCATCACTTTAGCCCTATACAAAATATTTGAAAAAGTATGATTTTTTACCGTGCATGTTGGCGTAAGTACTAATAATACATGTTTATAGCTCAATAAATTGTAACTTTACCGCAATTAATGTTATTTTCAAATGTTTTGTTTTGTAAACGACTACATTGATAACTACGGTTATTTACAATCAATTAAAGTACATTAAATAATATTTACACACGAATCTTTCGGTTCCATAGGACTCGAGATGTAAATAAATTTCGATGACGGTCGGCCACCATCTTTCCCCCCTCCTTCTTTCGACTCGCCCCCTCCTCTTAGAATAAAATTGATCAATTCTTATCCTGGAGACAAGGAGGACCATATCCATACCCGTTTTAGGTATTTGGGAGAGATATCGACGACTTTTCTGCAAACAAGCCTGTTTCCACCAGTCTATTAGGTAAAAATGTTACGTTTTCAAAAAAAATCTAAAAACTGTTAATTTTACATCTCAGACCTCAATTAACCTATTATAGTAAATTTAAAATGCATTCAAATGATATTCATCAGGATTTGATCCATCAATAATAAAAATACGACGTCGATCGACCGCCACACGCTAGTTTTTTGAAAGCTCATACATTTTCCCGTCTACTTTATAATAATACATACTTTATTTATTGCGTTATAAGCATGTTTTATCACTACTTTATCTAAACAGGCACAGTAAAAAATTCATATTTTTTCAAATATTTCGTAAACGACTAATGTGATGACTGCCTCTATTTAGAAACAACTATAGTACTTTAATGGTCTTTCAGATGACATCTCACACAAATCGATCGGTCCGATATGATTCGAGTTGTGAACAAATTTCGATGATGGTCGTCCGCCATCTTTCCCTCACTTTTTTCGTATCCCCCCCTCCCCCCCTCCATAAACTAAAACCAGTCAATTCGTATTCTGAAGACCACGGGGAACACATGTATACCAGTTTTAGGTATTTAGAAGAGATGTCGACGACTTTTCTCCAAACAGGCCGATTGCCTCCAGGGTATACTATTTCCTACCGAATATGGAACAATACAACAATAATTTTGTATGCCAATAGGCAAAACACAGAGCACCTTTGTAAATTAAGACCCTATTTGTACCACCTGTGTTATACAAATAAACATTTCATTTCATTAAAAAAATACATTTTTCGGAAAATAGTAGATTGTTTGACAAGGGTCTAAAGTAAGCCATATTACCACTAGGTGGTTATTTTCCCGAATCAAGTGAGGAAAAATTGTTCTTGTGGTAATATGGGTTTTAGACCATAGTCATACATACTATACAGACTTTACGAAATTAGACTTAAAGGACATAACAATAAGAACTATGAGAAGTGAAATTATGTATACATATTAGCACTAGAGCTTAAATGTACGACAGACTTTTAGAGCATGAGAAGTGAAAAAGTAGGAATGTCCGCTTTTTCATTCATTCGCACCATAGAGGGGCATGCTCTCAACAAAAAAAAACATCGCACTTTATAGTAATCATTATCAAACCAAGCTTCGCATTAGGCAGTCATATTATTCACTCTGTGGACCAAACGTAAAGATACAATATTCGCGTGCTTACTGGGTTACCATGGAAACAGCAGACAGGCAACGGCGCGCAGCGGTCAGGCAACAGCGCGCGGCGCGTCGTGATTGGCCCCGCCGCTAGCGCCATGCCATGACGCGATAGACTCCCGCTTTAATCTCCGCGCGTTTGGATTATGTTTAGAACTGATAAGTTCATAAAACTTCGAGCGATTGATAAAATCGTTAGAATTTTGATGCAAGTTTTAGTATAAAGATAATTAACAGAATGCGCCCACTTGAAGATTTCGGAGATTTCTTATATAGCTATTAGAACGCTTTAAAAATTCAATTGTTCATTAAAAAATAATCTATTGAATAATGTGTTATAAATCAAATCTATTACTCGCCTTTGATAGTTTTTAATATATTTCAGTTAACATATACCACTTAAATTATCTTTTGGAGGAAGTATATTTTTTTTATTTGTTTTAAATTTAAATAAATACGGCCATTGGTAAATCTGTTAGCAAATGTCAGGGAACATTCATATAGTTAAATCCGATAGTCGAATGAAAAGAAATACCACTCGAATTATCTTATCTTGAATTTACGAGTGTCGCAAACAAATACCTATATTATACCTACAACACCCTCGAAAACAGTTAGAAAAAAATTTTCGCCGTTAGTGCTCATTGTACTCTTACTGATAATAAAATAAAATCGGACTTGTGAGTTATAATTTTTTAAGGCCAAATTTAACGTTCCAGTATCGGCCTAACAGAGATATTACTCAATCCTAGAAGATAATTGGCTGTGACAATCTCTTAGCCAGATAAATGGGTGTGCCCTGCAAACGAATATTAAGAAGGGCAGATGCGAAATATTATTCATCCTAATATTCCTTGATTGTTTATGAAACCTGATATAAAGGTACTATAGAAATGGCTATATTAGATAGTTGTAGATAGCTATATATGGCCTGAAGAATAAGTTAGTTATATGTAGGAAGACATAAGAAAATGTATATGTGGTAAATACATGCCCACTATAGTTCACTGCCAAATTTCCAAGGTTATGAAGCTTATGTTTTCTTATACATATATACCTTTACATAGTCGTAGCAGAGACTAGAGATATAGACGACCACAGCCTAAGAACTTTTTGAAGCTCATGTCGATTGCGCCATCTATGTCAAAGCCCCCTAAAGATACCGAATATGTAAGAGAAATGTCACCTGCACAACTACTCCACCTAGTAACAAATAGCGTACTAGTAGTACACTAGTAGTCTCTGGTAGTAGACAGAATATATTATGTGGTTTTACCGAAACCACCCCAACCTTTACTGAAGATCACCTGTACAAAATAACACTCACTTTTCAATTCGATTCGATTGATGATGTATTCTACTAAGGTAGAATTCATAAATCCGCGGACTGATTTGACAGCTCTTTTCATACATTTGACAATCGCTTTGTATGCCAGGAGCTGTCAAATCAGTCCGTGGAATTGTGGATTTTACCTTAGATGTGACATCTACATTCTAGAACAAATGTTTGGCGGTTGACAGCTGTGACTGGATCAAAGAGTAGTATGAACTTGTAGTGATTTTCACTACAACTTTAGGGACAAAAATTCTGAGGGGTGTCATCTCTTGTTACCACATCACCACTAATTTTCTTAACTAATCCCATGAAATATAGTGGAGTGCAACTACGCCTTTTTAACCTATAAAAATGACAAAACTCACAAGCCCAATTTCATATTGTGCCCCGTTAGAGTACGTTAAGTACTAATAATGACAAATATTTTCTAACTATAAGGAAAATTAATTATAAGGAAAATGATGATGATTTCTTTTTGCATAGGCAGTTGATCCTTTTCCCTATTTGATCCCATGGTACCTCCTAACCATTAACTACAGGAAGTACGTAAGTGCTATCCTCAACAAAGAAAAGTAGTAATGTCATATATCTATAATGTTGAAAACAATGGTTGGAGAAAGCGAAGCAGAGAGACGATGGATAAAATTGGAGGAGGCCTGCACCCCAAAGAGGGATCCATATAGAAGATAGATTGAATTAAACTAGAAATACAAAAAACCATGTAAAAATTCTTATGGAATAAAGGGCTTTGATATTAATATTGACATTATGTCATGTCTGTCTATATATACCATATATGTAAAATATGCACGAAAGCAGGTATCATCTAACATTTTAACCCAGAGGGGAAAACTAACTTGCTGGCCCTGCCCGTGTCATGGGACGCACGCAGAGACAGCACCCGCCATGGTGTAAGGACTATTGAGGGTTAATGTAGTCTAAAATGTACTAGGCTATTGGGCGAAGAGTATGGACTAATTACTGGGCTATTGGATGAAGAACCGGACGCCTGCCTAATAAAACGGTATCCAATTTTATTTCCGGCAGACGGTGACTCGCCCTCCGCAAGATGGGCCCCCATTAAAAAGTGACATCAAGGATAGCTCAACTCAAGGGCAACACCGGTGCGGGGGCTGGGGTAGAGAGGTGTCACTGGACTTTAAACATTAATTTATTACTGCACTACCGCTCTCTCGGTCAGGATTTAAATAATTTATAATCTAAATGAAAAATTAAAGTTAAAGTGGACGGAGAAATGTAACGTCGACATCGTTGTTTTTAAATAAGACATGAAAATGTTGAACTGCTGACCATAGACCTACAGAATATAGGGACATAAATTACTACTCCTGTGGAAACAAAACTGTAATGGAATTTCCATCATAAGCTGATTTCCTCGTGTTTGTATGATACACCGACTGTGGATTTGTGGACAAGTATGTGTGCACAAGACGCCGTGAGGGTTCTCATCTAAAACCGCAATAAAATTCTGTCTTCATGGGTTTACGTCCGGTAATTTTTCTAGGTCTATGAAACTGACATCAGAAATCATTTAATGGCAAAATTATGTTCATTAGGTAATTAATCGCAGCGGTAATGATTTACCTCCGCCAGGCGAGGCGGCGCGCGTGAGTAATTGTTCAATCCAGTCGTGGACAGCCATTTATGTTGTTTCCTGTTTTCAAATATCACGAATTTCCACTACCCGCTCTGAGTAGATTGGGTTTTCTAGACCTAGTGACATTATTTGTTATTAACGTTATTGCCTAGTCAACTAAGAACACTAACAATAGTTTCGCCATGTAGGTCTGTTTAGTTCAGAGATCGTTAGTACTAAAAAGCGTTTCAAATACACCAGTTGGACAAGTCATTTACGGTATTACTAAATCTTATTATTGAATACTACTTCGATGTAAATGTACAGCATGTATAAATGTCTGTGATAAAGGCTATATTTTTTTATTTTCATTTTCATTTTTGTATTAGAAATAATACACAGTTTAACTTTTTATACTTGTATTTCTATTAAAAATGAATTATTTGCAACCGGTACAACACGCCATAGCACGAAATTGTCCAAGAAGGAAGATGAGAAAAAAATGTTGCCAGTCTACAAATTGACCATAAAGAAACTTACATAAAATAAACTTTTGTTCTTGAACATAGTTGGGCGGCCAATATAATATGCCTACAAGAAATGAAGAAACATAAACATTGCATAACCTATGCTTAAAAAAAACCTTAACTAATTATCATTGATAGGCAATGGACATAATTTTTTGTAAGAGCGGAGGAATATTTTTCCAGAGCCGGCCATCTTTATCTCTGCAACTCTTACTCTACCATCAGGTCCTGGTATGACCTTTACAATTCTGGCCATAGGCCATTCTAGAGGAGCAGTATTGTCTGTCCTTACAATCACTAAATCGCCTTCTTTTAAGTTGGGCTGAACATGTTGCCATTTAGGGCGATTTTGAAGTTGGGTAAGGTAGTCTTTTGACCATAGCTTCCAAAAGTCTTGCTTTAACTTTTCAACAACTTTCCAAAATTTCAATCTATTAACATTTACATTAGTCTGGTCGACTTCTGGAAGACTAGTCAATGGAGCACCAATCAAAAAGTGTCCAGGTGATAAATACCTGTAATCAGAGGTCTCCGCGCTTGTTGGCAACAAAGGCCTGGAGTTTAAGACTGCTTCAATTTGAGTAATTACTGTATATAATTCTTCAAAGGTAAGTACTAAACTTCCAATTACCCTCTTTAAATGATACTTAAGGCTTTTAACACTTGCCTCCCAAAGACCTCCAAACTCCGGAGAGTAACTCGGAATGAATTTAAATTTTATGTAGTTATTACAGCAAAAACTATCAACTTTCTGCTTGTGAGCCTCTGATGAAGTTAAATCGTACAATTCTTTTAATTTATTTGAAGCTCCTTGGAAGGTCTTGGCATTGTCAGAAAATATTTGCTTAGGAACTCCTCGTCTAGCTATAAACCGTTTGAGGCATGCCAAGAAAGCTTCTGTAGTTAAGTCACTTACTAATTCTGCATGTACTGCTTTAGTAGCAAAACAGACAAAGATTGCTATATAAGATTTGGTTATTAACGGTTTTCTGATTCTGCCTACTTTCAGGTTAAATGGTCCACAGAAATCCACACCTGTTACTTCAAAAGGACGTGCAGCTGTTACTCTTTGAGCAGGTAAGGAACCCATTAATTGCTTTGCAGCTGCAGCTTTTAGTTGGAAACACTTAACACATTTTAATAGGACATTCTTAACTTCTCTGATACCATTTACTATAGAAAATTTCTGACTTAGTGAACTTAGCACTAATTTGGCACCGGCATGCAACAGTCTTAAGTGTTCCCTATGTATAAGTAGCCGAGTAATATGACAAGCTTTTGGCATTATAATGGGATGCATTTTATCATATGAAATATTTGTGGCATTTTGTAACCTACCACCTGTCCTGAGAATTAAATTCTGATCCAGAAAGGGGTGTAACCCACTTAAGCCTGTCTTAATAGGCATGTCTTTCAATAAGCAATCTATTTCTTTTGAAAAGAAGTGTCTTTGAGTTTGTCTTATTATAATAATCATAGAGTCGTTTAAGTCTTGTGGTGTCAGGGTGCCAGTTATCTTGTTTTCAGGTTTTTTACAATTATTGCAAAAGCGGAGCATATAGGCTACCACCCGTTGAAGTTTATTAATGTCAGAGTATTTATTGAGCAAATCCAGGCAGTTATTTACTTCACTATCATCTGTGGTTTGAACTAACACAGTCTTTACTGGGAAATCATATTTAATAGGATACACTTTGGTATCAAACTCTGGATCTGATAAGTATGATGGCCCATGAAACCACAAGGCCTGAGATGTTAGCTTCTCCGGAGACAGTCCTCGTGACAAAAAGTCCGCCGGGTTCTCTGAAGTTTTGACATAACCCCACATAGAGGACCCTGTTAAGGTATGTATCTGTTTCATCCTGTTATATATGTATGCATTACATTTAGGTGGATTATTGATCCACGCGAGCACTATTTGAGAATCACAATATAAAATTGTATTATGTTCAAATCGAGAAGTCAATGTTTTGCTGACCTTATTTACCAGCTTAGCTAAGAGTAAGGCAGCATTTGCCTCAAGCTGAGGAATAGTGAGGGCTTTACCTAATAGTGCAACTCTAGATTTGGAGCAAAGAAGATCTACATTGACTTTATTATTTTTATCGGTTGTTCTTAGGTATAAGCAGCATCCATAGGCTTTAAAGGAGGCATCTGAGTATCCTATCAGTTCAACTTTTGCAACATCTTTTACATTTAAACATCTTTTAATTTCTATTTTATCCATATCATTTAATTTTTTCAGGTACTTTTTCCAAGTGTCAAGCTGCTGATCAGGTAAAGTAGAGTCCCAAGAAACCTTTGAAGCCCATAGTTTCTGCATGAAAATTTTGGCAGTTACAATAATTGGATTAATTAAACCCAGCGGATCAAAAATGCTCCCAATGAAGCTTAGAATAGTCCTTTTAGTTTTTAATTTACTTTCATCCCCTTGGGGGCTTTCAAATGTGAATGAATCAGTGTCTATATCATATTTAACCCCTAAGGTTTTTACTACATTATCTTTGTTCAAATCCAGTTGATCAAAATATTTTTGTTCTGCAGGTATATCTGAAAGCACTTCGTTTACATTTGAGCACCATTTGTGCAACTTAAAGCCACCTAATTCTAATAGACTTATAAGCTCTTTTTTCAGGTTTTTTAGTGAGTCAACGTGATCAGCGCCTCCAATCACGTCGTCCACGTAGGTATTTTGCCGTAAAGCTTTTGCAGCTAAGGGATATTCATTTTCGTACCTAGATGCCAACTCTATTAAACAGCGGGTGCTTAAGAATGTAGAGGATTTCAAGCCATAGGTAACCGTCTGCAACTGCAAGCACTGAATGGGCTCTGATGGATTGTCACGCCAGAGTATATTTTGTAAGCTTTTTTGATCGTCATTCACAAGCACATTCCGAAACATTTTTGCTATATCACATATTAATGTATATAGATAGGTGCGAGACAGAACTAATATATCAAAAAGTTCATTTTGTACTACTGGCCCATTTAACATGACTTGATTTAATGATTTGTTATTTTTTGTGGTCATACTACCATTATAGACAACGCGTAATTTTGTCGTTTTACTAGATTCATTCAACACAGCATGATGCGAAAGAAAGTACACAGCACCATTATATATATCATAGTCACTGATATCTACAATCTTGGCATGCCCCAGTTCTAGGTACTCTTTTATAAAATCTTTATATTGCTTGAAGTAATGTGGATTGTTTTTAAACTTTTTCTCTAAACATAGAAACCTTTGCAGAGCAGCAGAGAAGGAGTCTCCGAGTTGAAGTTCGCTCATAGGAGCATTCAACGGCAAGTCAACTTGAAATGTATTATTTTCTAATTTTACTGTTGCTTGAAATATTTCCTCTGCTTTTTTAAACTCATTACATTGCTTATTATTATCAATATTTATTTTGGTTTCTCCAGGAAGTTTCTCTGAGAGCCAAAACTGTTCCATAATATTTTCTAATTCATCATGTCTTTTTTCACAGGTGATAAAATTGGCCACCAAGGTGGTTTGTGACGAACGGCATGATGATTTTAAACACTCCACTTTACCTCCAACAACATACCCAAACACCGTGTTTTGAAATACTGGTCCATTTTCCAGTTGTATTTTACCATCTAGAAGCCCCTCAAAATATATGTCAGAAGATAACAGTATCGAGATTTCTGATGGCTTATCAAAATTGACATCTGACAATTTTATATTTTCAGGAATATTTATTTTCGAAACATCCACAGGATGTTGTGGCAAGCATTCATTTATCGAGTCAACTACATAGCAGCAAACGTCGACATTTACATTGTGTATGCATGAATAAACTTTTAAGTCAATACACTGCCTTATTTTATTGTTTTGCTTTCCAATACCAGTTAGGTCTGTATTCTCAGGTTTAGTTTTTAAATTTAATTTATTAGCTAACTCCTGTGTAATAAGAGAAGCCTGGGAGCAGTTATCTATAAGCCCCTTTACAATATGCTCACGACCCTTGCTATCATAAACCTTGACCTTTATAGAAGGTAACAAGACATTTACACATTTGTTTATTTTTGCATGGCAATTGACCATTGGTTTCGAAGGTGTGCTTTCAGAACTATCCTCATGCAACAAGGTGTTGTGCCCTTCTTTACATACTTTGCACTTAAACATCAATTTACAGTCATTATTATGTTGTTTCAAGCATACCTTGCACAAGTTATTTGTTTTTACAAACGCTAACCTATCCTTTACAGGTGCCATTTGAAATTTAGCGCATAAATACAGAGGATGCTGTGTTTTCGTACAAAATGCACAAGGACTGGTGTTGCTGTTTGTGACTACATTTGTTACTTTGTTATTATTATTCGATTTGAATTGAAATTTGGCTTCATTAACAGGATTTCTCTCAGATGGACTGTCTTCGAGTGCTATAGCACGCTTTTCTAAGAAAGCTATAAATTCGGCCATAGTAGGCATTTTGTCAGGGTCCACACGGTCTAGATGATAAGCACGGTTAGTATAAGAATCTAACTTCCTAGTCAAGACAGAAATCAACAGCATATCCCAGTCCTTGACGGGCTGCTGCAAGTTTTTGAGTGCATGCAATTGTTGTTGAATTTGGGAAATGAAAGCCCTTATATTTGCAGCAGTCCCTTTTTGCATAGAGGGCAGGTCTAAAAGCACTGCAATGTGATTATTAATGAGGCGAGGTTTGTTGTCAAATCGTTTTTTCAATAGCTCCATCGCCTCTTGATACGATTCATTAACAATGGGTAAGTTTACTATTATACCTAAGGCATCATCAGTTACATATTTTCTCAGATAGAACAATTTTTGCACATCAGAGAGTGTTGGGTTTTTGTCAAACACTGCACAAAAAAGGTCCATAAAAGGCTTGAACTTTGTGAAATCTTTTCCACTAAAGTAAGGGATTTCTATATTTGGTATCTTAGAGTTCGAGGGTTGACCACTCTGTGTTTGCTCACTTTGTGGAGTTTGTTTCAAAGCTTTTATGGCCTCATCCAACTGACCCACTATTTTAAAGTATTTATTTTCTATCACTGAAATGTCTAGAGATTCACTGTCACTTTCGTCAATAGTTAAGATTTCAATGTTCACTGATTCGTAACTTTTAAAAGTACTTACAATGCTTTCTCTTCTATGTATGAGTTCACCTTGCGTGGCGGCTTTGCAGTCACTGGCAAAGGTCTCCGCTCTCGTGACTGCTCCCTTTAACGAAGTCCGCTTCGCCTTTAGCCGCTTTAACTCCGCCACTGCCGCCATCGCTGCTTTTTCTTCTGGAGACATTTTATCTAAACAAACAATCTCCAACTTCAAGTTCTATAAAAATAATCACTTGTTCGACGATGTCATTCGCACGTCACTGTCATTCTGACATCTGTCTATAGTTTGGCATCTTCGCACTGCTACCAACATGTCCAACATGCAGGCGGAGTAGCTGTCATTAAACGTCACCGGTCTCGTCGCCGAATTGAACACAGGCGGGAACTGCGGGAAGTCAATGAAAAAAATATGGCTGCCGAATTCTCAGAAATCGACTCAAACTTTTTCTTTGTACGAAGTATGGATATAGCCGCACTTCTTCACACTAATCACAATTAGTAGCTTTTATCACTATTGTTCGCTGCACGAATGCTTCACGGGCCCAAATGTACGAAAATTATAGATTTTCTTGACGGGAACTTTCACGACCGGCACTCGTACTTTATCACGCGAACTGTTTATATAGTCGAAAAATATCACTTTTTATATGTTTTCTCGAAGGACCACAAACTATGTATTAGAAATAATACACAGTTTAACTTTTTATACTTGTATTTCTATTAAAAATGAATTATTTGCAACCGGTACAACACGCCATAGCACGAAATTGTCCAAGAAGGAAGATGAGAAAAAAATGTTGCCAGTCTACAAATTGACCATAAAGAAACTTACATAAAATAAACTTTTGTTCTTGAACAATTTTATTTTATTACTTCTACTGAATTATACAGGTGATCAGTTTATACAGTTTACACTACTCCAAATTTCATCGCATGTTGGTTGAACCGTTACCAGACTCGCCAGACACTATAAAAATGAAGATGTGGCCGATTGCAAGATCCGCGTTGCAATTTGTATGAAAGTAAAATACAGTGTCCAGCAGAGCTGTAATGCTCCTGGCTTCACGATAACAACTCTTATTACATTGACATACATTATACACGCCTTTCTCTTGATGTTATCCTTGGACATAGATTAGGTAAGTATGTTACTTTTTTAAACATACTTACATGATAAAATAAATGTTTAAGTAAAGAAAGAAACTAGCTGTAGGTATTATGCGTGGCTACAGGATATATAGATATTCGTCACTTTTACGGAGTGACCAATATTTATCACTAATTAGTGCTCACCACTCCATATTTATCCTGTCCTTTTGTTATAATGTATTAATAATTATCACCTATCTAATGACAAGAAAATAGTTTCTCCACAAAATAACGAATACAAACGTTAGTCACATTTTCCAGGACATCAAACCTAATAAGTACAAGTAGATATTATACAAATGGCTTATAAGCTAAATCATATTTACATATAGGTTGTTATGTGAATTGTGGTGGAAAACACGTCATGTCAGCTTAGATACGTTTACACTATCGGGAACAGACAAGTGGCCTCATTCTGCTCTCTTTAATTCCATCTTATTCTGATTAAAATAAATTCACGTGAACATCGCTCTCGCACTTATTTATTACTGCCTAGTGGAACCCGATACGCACTAATCATTACGTTATGGTTCCATTACACGTTATCACATTATGATTTGTGAATTAGTCTCAGGGTTGCTGATCTGACTTCAACTTCACCCATAACTTCCGTATTCGCGGCAATTGTGCTCCCCGGTTCGTGTCATTTGAACTTTCTCTAAGGGGCCTATATCTTGTTTTGCTGTGGCCCAATATACCGCTGTTATCATGTGATTAATAAGTTTATAAGTAACTATTACAGTACATCGGTAACTAATGGCAATATCGTGGCATTCGCGGCTGGGCGTTCTATAAATCTACTTTTTGTTTTATTGTAGGTTCAATTTGCGGTAAATTCAACGATGAGTTAAATCCTTATTATTAATTTTTGTTGTTAACTTAATATTTTTTTACAATATGTATAAACATCATTATACTCGCTTATGCACTATTTATAGAGGTAATCAGTGTTGCCTGGAGCGGTGATTAGATATTTTAGTTAAAATCTTAATATGATAGAGTTTGATCTAGTTTTGAAACGATCGCTTATTGTTCCATGCGGATGGCCCCGTCCGTTGAGACATTTGGAACATAGCTCGCTCTTCTTAGATTAAAGTCGTATTATGACAATAATTATAAATATCCTCCCGAATTAAAATTGGCTTAGCGGCCTTAGCGGTTTCGACACTACGGTTGAACAAAGCATGAAATAAAAATACAAATCATACCAACTAGAGAACAACTTAAATTATTTCATTCAATATTTGATGCTGAAATATACAAATTACTTTATTAGACTAATGGTTTCGTGGATGGTTGCGCCGGAGGCCTAGGTCACTTTTTCTTTCTTCTTTCTTTTACCTTCATAAGCAGCTGAAGTACTCACATACTATCGCAGCCGTTAAACAACAACAGCATATAAATATCTAACCTAATAATTGTCAAGACCTGTCATGCTAACCCAACTAAAGATTATACTTAACTTATACCTACTGGGAACATTGTCAAAAAAATACCTTCGTGTTTTCAATTAAGGTTTATTTTACCATGACGGTAGCTACATCGTAAACGTCTTGAATTATTTAATAAGGGTTAATACTTACTGTGCAGGTTGTAACCACATGTTTGACGGATGGGAAAACTTTGGGATCAGGGCAAACTAATGATATTTACAGTAGGAATGTATTATTATAATACCTACATCATACAGGCCTTATATTGTGTAATAAAATTACACATTGTCGTTCGTCAAAAATAATTGCACTTACCTACTGTAAGCATGTCTTGCCCAATTACAGATAGTTTCGCAAATAGATCCGAAACCAATCAGTCGATCAATTTGATTAGGGAACCTAATTCTGCGGCGCAGAGCTTTTCACAACTCTAATAATTGTGTTACTTCCTGGCAAACCAGTTTAACATGATCACTGGTAACGTTATTAACGTAACGCATCTCGAGGTCAATATACTTTCAAAGCGAAAAGCTCATGGTTTAGTGAATAGCTCAGCTAGAGTACTCTAATGAAGTCCACGCGTTTTCGTCTGCGTGATCGGGCGAGGGTGCTAACGTGTTCACGGTCGTCGCTAAGTACTTTGTAATGAGGGTTCGCGATCGAATTTGTCACTAGATGGCAGCACCGTGGCGAAAGGTCTTTTTGACAGCAGCTGTCAAAATCCACCAATCATATTAAATCTTTTTTTTTTGATCTCGTATACTCGATCTCGGAAATACTCATTGTATCAAACCTCGGTACATGTACTCCACCACCAGCTACCACCAGTAATTAGTACCAGATGATGATTTAAGTTGATTTGACTAAAACACAGACAAACTAAGATTACATTATGAAATGATTTTTGAAAAACCTGGGAACAAAGTTACCTGCAGTGAGAAATGTTTTTCAATGACAAAATGTTTAACGCCATTGATTTAAGATTGATTTTGTCTGGCCACAATCCAAACATTTTTCACTATAAACCTATACCTATTTATTCAAATGGATAGACGGCCTATGTAGTAGCAGAGACTATAGAGATATAGACGACCACCACCACATAGATACCGAAATTGTAAGAGAACATGTCACCTGCACTGCTACTCCACCTAGTAGCTACTAGTGTACTACTAATACGCTATTTGTTACTAGGTGGAGTAGCAGTGCAGGTGACATTTTCTCTTACAATTTCGGTATCTTTAGGCGGCTTTCGGACAGAGGGCGCAATTGACTTGAGCTTCAAAAAGTTCTTAGGCTGTGGTCGTCTATATCTCTATAGTCTCTGGTAGTAGGTACTAAAATAATTGAAGGCTTTGAAGCCTATCCTACGAAATACATTTGCGGTAAGAAACACTTCTGTTTCAAGAAAAAATATGTTTTGTATTGATGCATGTAAAACATATGCATCAAAAGTTCTCAAAGGAAGCTAAAGTGATTTGGCATTCACACGCCTCAATTTAGGTGGAAGCTATTTATTGCTCGAATGAAAGGCTAAGTGCATAAAGAATACCTGCAGGCTCACAGACCTAATTGAAATTCCAGCTAGAGACCAGTTGACTCTTAGAGATCCTTGCGCACCTACAGAGATATCGAAAGTAAACGTCACTTACGCGAGCAAGGTCGAGAGATTGTCCATTACCATCCTAAGATTCTTGCAATCCCAGACTGCGTTATTTAAATTAGGTACTAAGTAGCCATCCAGCCGTTTACTATACTCACCTACACTCGTATGCATTCCCCAGCTTAGAGTGCAAGTGGGTTGGAAATGTTGGAATCCCGAAGTCGCGAGTTCTTCTCGGCCGAGCCAGACGATTTTTCCATTTGTCCTTTATATTTAATTATTGTGACTTCGTTAGGCAGAAGTTCCTGCTTAATACAAAATTGTAAATAAGTTTTTATTTTATTTAAATTTTTAAGATGTACCTATTGATAATGTATTTAATGACCCACGTTTTTTTATGAATTTTTCCGTAACTGAATTTGGCCAGTTTCTGCTGGCACATCATAGGACTTATCTGTTGTGTGGTAGTAAAACATTTCGAAAATCACATATTGCATTGTATCAAATATGATGTTTTGCAAAACATCTATTAAGGCCCTGAGACATAATTAAACATTTATTAATTCAATTAAGGTTGCCTAACAAAACCGCCCACGAGCATTTACTTTGAAGTATTTCATTAATCTTCCTAATAGCTAGTAATGAACGTATTTAAAAGATTAAACCAACTTTGATGAGTAGGCCGATTCAAAACGAATAATATAAGGTCCGCGAAAAGTGATGTAGGACAGAGATACACTGGACCTGGTACAGCTTTGTTATGACTACTTATAAAACTACGCGACTACAAAATAAGAAAGAATTCGTTTACCGGCCAGTCCGGCCACAGAGGAACTAAGCAGCCAATCCATCTATAGGTACTTATGACTAATATTGAGTGTGTAGGTACTTACAAGCAATAAAAAATAACCTTTAAATTGTTGTCTTTATTAGGTATTTAAAAACACTAAGGTCCTGTTGGATGGGGTGGATCGATTTTGTTAAATCAAATGATAAAAAATGATGATGGGTAATGTTAAAAAGTTGCGTTTTGGAAAGATACATAATTATGATAAAAATATTAAAAAAAAATACTATGTAGTATATGTTTTAGCCCTCTACCAAATGTTGATTATTTTAAGTTCGGTAAATTAAGATTTTTTTTAAATTCCAAATGATATTAAGTTAGTACCCACAACACAAGCCTTATTGAGCTTACTGTGAGACTGGGTTAATTTGAGTAAGATTGTCCTAATACATTTTTTTATAAGATTCTGTTAGTAGTAAAGTGGTAGGTACACATAGGCTAGTATTTTGAAGACCTGCAACAAAATCCAGTGTACCCTCGTCTTTATCTCAGCCACCTACTGCTCACCAACTCTGAATTTATGAAGAGCTCTAAATTATCAATTATTTTCCGTAAGAAGATTAATATATTATTTTTCATTAATTTCGGTGAGTGAATTGAGATAAATATTTTCCGCTTGGGATGATAAGATGGATATTGGATTTTATTGTATTTCGTCTATTAATGTAGGTACCTAACTATAATAAAAAAACCTTTGCGTGAAACAAAACGTTCACTGTACTTACTAGTAAAGGTGTAAAGTACGTGCTTACTAGTTAGTATAACGAGTCATCCCAAGTACAGTATGTTTTTTTTCCGAGTTTTTTGAAGAAAAGTACTAAGCTATATACAATTATTTCTATAGTATGAGGATTACACACTGGTTAGCAAATAATTATACAATTAATTAGGTATTACTGAACCGATGAGCTCCATCTTATTTAGGCTCTGTTTTCACTTTTCATCAGGTGAGACTAGGGTCGTCGCCGGTCAGTTTTAAAATGCCTAATAATGAATATATACACAATATTATTATACTGGAAACAGATTCCCGGCGTATTGTCCTTGTATCGTATAATTTTTCGACCTGCAATATACTATTGGTACTTTACATTGCTGGTTTATTTGGTTCTCGAAAAAACCTGTCTCCAACTTCCAATATAAAATCCCTTTAACTTTTTAATTAAATATAATGTTTGGTGCAAATTTAGAACATTCTTTAAATTAAATAAGGTTGCGCTATTGGGTAAGACAGATAATAAAAGTAATCTAAGTCACGCCGACTAATTAGCTGGGCTGGTGTTTTTCATAATCTTAGTAACCAGCGCAGCGCCTCTGGCGAAACAATATAAATCTAGTCTCAGGAATGCTTAGTTGTAAATAGCGGGACCCTTTTCTCGGCAAAAAAACATTTCAATTGAATTCTCTTTTACAGTGAACGACTTAATTGGCTCCGATAACCCATTTAGATGTTTGACGTTTGACTAACCCCTACCAGAATAGAAACTTGACTTTGAAGCACGTAACATTGACGATGGCGATTGATTATTTAAGGTGCGACCTTGAAATAAGCGATTGTAGCTTATGTTAAAAGTTATAGACTTTATTCAAGACAATTGACCGAAATTTAGATAATACTATCAGTTAATATTTTTTCTATGTGACTGATAATAGCAAGGTCATATTTTACTATGCATGAGCTTATAATCAGGACAAAATGTTTTGTGAACTAGGTAACAGCAACCGTCGCTGCATTCTTTCCTTTAGTTTCTTCACTAGCGAAACATCGGTTACAAAATAGATTGTAAGCTACCTGACTACTTACTTGCAGTAATTCAGATATTTTCAGATCATAACATGGCTGATATAAAAAAGAAAGACCTGAGTAGAAGCGCCATTGAGATATTTTTATGTATTTATTCCGCTCTCACTATTTGAGACAGATTTTTAACTAACAAATAAATATAATATTCTCCCATAAAAATATTTTAATGAAGCGTACCAATTATGTTGCTCTTTGCTTTGTTTGTCATTAGAAACTTTGTTTATCGTTATTGAAAGAAATTTAAAACTTCTGCCATTTGCGTCTTTGTTCAGGTTTTTATCAAAATAATATAATAAATAATATGTTAGCCTCTATACGTCCCACTGCTGGGCACAGGCCTCCTCTCATGCACGAGAGGGATCAGGCTATAGTCCCCACGCTGGCCCAAAGCGGGTTGGGAACTTCACATACACCTTTGAATTTCTCCGCAGATGTATGCAGGTTTCCTCACGATGTTTTCCTTCACCGTATAGCGATTGGTAAATATCAAATTATATTTCGTACATAAGTTCCGAAAAACTCATTGGTACGAGCCGGGGTTTATCAAATGGAGCTATATTTTCATTATTGATCGAGAATGTTTCATTAGTTATGCAACTTTTAGTTAGATAGATTTATATTTTCAAGAGTACGATTCCAAATTGTGCAATAAATATAACAATGAGTTGCTTGACTTAAGGCTAGTTTACACTTTGCGAAGTAGCAAGTGCAGGTGATAAGTGCAGGTGTCAAGTGATTAGTAAAACTTACGTGTAAACGGTCACACTGTTAAGTGACAAGTGCGAGTGCGAAGTGCGAGTGTGAAGTAAAGTGATTCTCCGTCTATTTTTGCCTGTTAAGTAGTTCCCCCACACACCCGCGCACCCCCATTCGCCATCCATTTTTTTGCCGACTCTGCACTTCTTTTATACCACGACTTGTTTACCAAGCCTGCCTGATGGTAAGCAGCTACCGCAGCCTATGGACGCTAGCAACTCCAGAGGTGCCACATGGGCGTTGCCGACCCTTTATAATAAGGAGGATTCACTATGTTGGCGGCTAAAGATACAAGGGGGTCCTTCGTCGTCAACACACTGGGTCCTCTTTGAGCTCTTTAGCAATCTTACTCACCAGCAGGAACACAACACCATGAGTAGAGTCTAGTGGTAGTGGTACCTGCACAAAGCCCAACTAAACAATGTGTAAACGATTGCTTAACACTTGACACTTATCATCGTAAAAATATGTCAACTAATCACTTCTCACTTGCACTTGCTACTTCGCAAAGTGTAAACAAGCCTTTAGGACTTGTTAACTTAACGTATCATTTATATTTTAGAAGACGGAGCTACAAATTAAGATATAAAATTCGTATTCACCTATCATACTCGGCCTTCACATTTATAAATGTTAACTACTAGGTAGGTACTTATATAAAATAAACATGTTATTTCTGTTCCCGTCAGACTCGCAATCTTAATCGGACTAAGAAGCAGGATTAATAGGTAGATACTATTTAATTCACCGGCATTCTTTAATTTCGGCACATTTTAGCAACGAAGCTCTTGTTTAAAGGACATTGTAAATAAATATGTATTATACTAGGAATAATAGATAGGTACCTACATATTATTTTATTTTTTTACTTTATTCTAATATGGCCATATAGTAAAAAAAATATAAACAGAAATGTATATTTACATATACGTTTACGATATCTACATATATTTACGTATATTTAAATATACAATACCTTACTTTACTTAGGCGGTACTCGACTGACAAGCTTTTCATTATGTCACTATTGTACAAAATACTATTATATGCACCTCCAATAATATTACTGTATAGTATGTGTTAATCAACATTCATTTAATTACATCAATTGAATAGCTTAACCGTTACATAACATCTTCATAACATTTTTATCTTTCTCATTAAACTAATAACGGCTGCGCTCTTACGCGATTTCAGTTAGGGCCGGTTGTACCAAACTGTCTGTAAACGTAAACGTAATTGTAAAAAAAATCTTGTATGAAAAGTTTGACAGTTTTCTATGGGATGACAGCTCCGTCGCCATATTTAACGTCGATGAGTCTGTTAATTGTGCGTGGTGCAACCCACCCTTAGTTATACGAAATATTACTGATACTTAATACAAAATAGTTATACGAACAGAATATAAGGAAGTTACGTCAATCTCAAGATTCTTTATCGTAAATTATGTTCCGCGGTTTAGTGGGTATAGGGAACTATTTAAGTTTCACTTACTGCTATTATTTATAATTTATTGGATTAAAAGCATGAATAAATGCAAATAATTCATCATAGGTAGGTATATTTCATGTCGTGTATGTTTTATGTCAAAACTCCACACACTATACTTAGGTAACTACTTAAGTATAATTATTAATTATGTTTCGACAGACTAGATCGTAGGTAGGTACAGTCGCCATCAGATATATCGGAGCGGCCACGGTGGTCACAAATACCTGAACAACGCCTCTATTGTCAAGGCGATAAAGCGCTTGTTCAGATATTTTTGAGTACCTTGGCCGCTAAGATATATTTGATGGCAGTCGCCACACACAATGATTATTTGATGGCAGTCGTACAGTCGTACCTACCTATAGTTTCTCATGCATTTATATGAGTATTAGGTAGTCAGTTTAAGGATTAGAAGCAGCCCACTGCGTTTCCACCAGAGACGAGCGAGGATACTTTGCGAAGAATGTGTTTCTTAGGAACCAATCCTACAACTTTACTGCGTTGTGCAAGGATAAACTCCTCACTCATCTCTTGTGGAAACGCAGCCTAACAGGTGGAATTAACGAAAGACGTTTACAACTTTTGTTTTAAAAAGTCTTTAAGTACTTTAAGTACGTTAAGTACTTTCATGTCCGTACAGCGAACTTAACCGTCACGCCATCTATCGGGGCATCTCGTAACAACGTAACAACACTAGTGAAAGTTGCGCGCGAACGGGAAAGTCGCCTAACTTTACAGCTTAAGTTAAAACCTTACTTACTGGCTCGTACGGTAATTTATCGCTAGATGGCTCTACTAAATGGAAATCGGGATGGTTGCAGTTTAGTGCATCTGTGTTTATATTATAATACAGGTAAAAGACAGGTAAAGTTAGACTACATATGCCATTTTGGCGGCAAAATATGTACATCAATGAAACTTTGCTTTATAACTTTATCTCGGTACTAGGTTTTGGCACAATTACACGAGTTGGTATGTAGGTAGTAATAATATAAACACAAATAATAATAATAAATAGTGTAATTTGCGATAGAAGTCAAATATAAACAAACTCAGATCATTATTTTTTTCTTTTGGTCAACTGGAGTCTGACTACGCTAAATTACATTAAGTATGGCGCTCCCATGTACAGGCTGTTTTTTTCATTAACTAGCTATGTTGTGAGAGACGATTAAGGTAAGTCATTAAGTCATTATGAACAACTTTTTCTATGTAACCAACACCGAAATTCCAAAAAAATAATTTGGCCTCCCCATAGAAAACTTATCAACGTCTGATCAGACACGGCCAGAGATCTGTATCACTTACCATCGGGTGGGCGTTAAATAAAGAATTTATCCTAGGTACTTTTTCTGTTAACTTGAATGGAAACGCTACATAAAATTAAACATATAGCTCCAGCCTCCGAACGAGCATGTAAATTGCCATTCACACCAGCTTGTCGATTATCAATCCGTCAGAGAGAAAAAATCGAGTTACACAGGTTGGTTCCACATCACGAAGGGAGCTTAAATACCGCGAGCCATCCGGTTGCCTCGCAGACCCTGGAACTACGCGTCATTGCTCTGAATATATCTGAACAACGCATATTTTCATGTTGAGATATTTTTAGTACCTTGGCTGCTGTGATATATTTGATGGGGACTGTACCTAAACAATCCTCATATCAAAGTTTACCAAAAACCATTTCACATTTACTTTGTTTGTCACGTACTAGGGAAATGGGCCAGAAAAGTGTGCGAAGCACTGCATGAAACACTGAATTTATTGTGGGCGGCAATATATAAGGATGTACAGGTGTACAGTAACAACACGGTCGGCCTTCTGCATGTATGTATGTTGGTAGATATACTCTCAAGCTTCGGAATAAATACAAAATACTATTCATCATTATTGTTTTGTATCTTGAAACTGAGAAAATTAGGGACAGATTTGTCCTTAATTTTCTCAGTTTCATTACGAGCCATACATTTATATGGCTTTCTTCATTTTCATAATATAGGTATATGGCTTATTATAAACTACTTAAGCCATTTTTTGCCCTTGGTGGTTCTAACTAATCTAATTATTGCTGCAGCTAATTTGGCTTTACTTTGACCTGATCTATTGGGAAATTTCTCAACAACATGCTCAATTTTCTGGAAAGTAGGCAAGTTGGTGCGATGCGATAGGTATAGTTTCATGGACGTCCTCCACATGCTTATAATAATGTTAGCGTTTAGTATGCACGAACTTTCTGCTTACAGCCCTAAGCCGCTTAACGGTTTTAACCTTTGAATATTTCATATAATTGCTGTTTTTCAGTTGTTTACCAGGCGGTCCCAAAACCCTCTTATAGCTGTAAACAGCTTAATATGGCAAGCCCTAAATTAAACCATAACAGGATGGGAGCCGGAAACCGAGCCCTCCTTCCGGCTAGAGCTCTTGTAAATTCACATAAAACACAAAACAGATGGACTCGTTTTCTATTTTATTGGGGTATTCCAGGGAAATGTTGCGTCTGCTGGGCATTAGATTTATTTTCTGAGCAGACGAGCAATTTGGAATGAATAATAGTAGCTTAGTTTTGATTAAAATACAGTGTTGTATTGTTTTTTTTTTTTTTCAAAAAACTTATATCTAAATATATAAAAGAAGAAACTGACTGACTGACTGACTGACTGACATATCAACGCACAGCCTAAACCGCTGGGTCTAGAGTTTCCAAATTTGGCATGTAGGTCCCTTATAAGGTCTAGGGGTGCACTAAGAAAGGATTTTTCAAAATTCACCCCGTAAGGGGGTGAAATGGGGGTCCAAAGTTTGTATGGGGAAACAAGATTTGTTAGACTATTTTATTTGAAACTTCACCGGAGTATTCCTAACAATAAATGAGTAAACACGTGTTTCAGCTTTTTTGAAAATTTAACTCCTTAAAGGGGGAAATGGGGGTGAAAAAGTCTGAAAATCAATATGGGTATCGTTCCTATGGTTTATCGGGTCGCTGATTACGAAAACAACAACCATATTATCATACAACGTGGCAGGTGTAAAATATCATCCCCCAGGGGGTGAAATGGGGGTCCACAGTTTGTATAGGGAAACAAGATTAGTTAGACTATTTTATTTGAAACTTCACCGGAGTATTTCTAACAATAAATGAGTAAACACGTGTTTCAGCTTTTTTAAAAATTCAACTCCTTAAAGGGGAAAATGGGGGTGAAAAGTCTGAAAATCAATATGGGTATCGTTTTTATGGTTTATCGGGCCGCTGATTACGAAAACAACAACCATTTTATTATACAACGTGGCAGGTGTAAAATATCATCCCCCAGGGGGTGAAATGGGGGTCCAAAGTTTGTATAGGAAAACAGGATTAGTTAGACTATTTTATTTGAAACTTCACCGGAGTATTTCTAACAAAAAATGAGTAAACACGTGTTTCAGCTTTTTTGAAAATTCAACTCCTTAAAGGGGGAAATGGGGGTGAAAAAGTCTGAAACTCAATATGGGTATCGTTTCTATGGTTTATCGGGTCGCTGATTACGAAAACAACAACCATTTTATTATACAACGTGGCAGGTGTAAAATATCATCCCCCAGGGGGTGAAATGGGGGTTCAAAGTTTGTATAGGGAAACAAGATTAGTTAGACTGTTTTATTTGAAACTTCACAGGAGTATTCCTAACAATAAATATGTAAACACGTGTTTCAGGTTTTTTGAAAATTCAACCCCATAAAGGGGGAAATGGGGGTGACAAAGTCTGAAAATCAACATGGGTATCTTTTCTATGGTTTATCGGGTCGCTGATTACGAAAACACTAATGATTTTATGATACAACGTGGCGGGCGTGAAATATCATCCCCCTGTTGGGGTGCGAGTGCGATAGGGTTGAAATTACTAAATATGAATATGGGAGTCGTTTTATGGTATTTTGGGACGTTAATTAAGTACGAAAATGGCATCAATTTCGAAATTTTTGTTAAATAAATAATTTTACCTCCGGGAAAGGACATAGGGTAGTTTCTATACCGAAAATCAGCCCTTAAGGGGGTGAAAAAGGGATTGGAAGGTTGTATAGAGAATTTTTAACCGTTGAACCGATTTAAATGAAACTTGATATAATAGATAGTTTGAATCCCGGGAAACGACTAAGGGTTATTTTCATTGAAAAAATTAACCCGTAAAGGGGTGAAAAGAGGGTTGGTAGTTTATATGGGATTTTTTCACAGCTGAACCGATTTAGATGAAACTTGGTATACAGATAGTTTGAGGCCCGGGGAGGAAAAAAAATAGTTCTTTTCGCGAAAACTACCCTTAAAGGTAAAAAAGTTAAGGGTGAAACGGGGGTTGCAGGTTTTTATAGGGAATTTTAAACCGTTGAACCGATTTAGACGAAACTTGGTATATAGTAAGTGTGAATCCCTGCAAATGACTAAGGGTTGTTTTCGTTCCGAAAATCATCCCTTGAAGGAAAAAGGGATTGGAATTTTGATCAGGAAATTTTTAACACCTAGACCGATTTAGATGAAACTTAATGCTAATTAGCATACAGATAGTTTGAGTCACGAAAAGGAACATAAAATTGTTTTTACCTCGAAAATCAGTCCTAAAGGTTAAGGGTGAAACGGGGGTTGCAAGTTTGCATGGGGAATTTTTAAACGTGAACGATTTAGATGAAACTTTAGAAGAAGAAGAAGATTTAGAGATAATTTAAGTCCCGAGAACGGACATATAAATATTTGTGGGTAGGTAAATGAGAAATCAAAAAACAAATAACTTTATTGTGTGGCGTATCAAATAAAAGGGCTTAATGTGAGGATCTCTAATTAGTATAATTTTAACATACATAACTTTGAAGTTATTAAAAAAAAGGTGTAAATTAATCAATATCGGAAACTGTTCGACAGAAAAAATTGCAAAAATTACAGATATAATAGTTATTTACGTATAAATTACAGGAAAACTAATAAGAGTGCAGTCAAGCACCAGTCCGACTTAAGACAAAAAAAATCGGGGTACGTGTCCGATTCACACTCAGCCGCCCTATTAATTCTCATGAAATCATTCTGAAAGCGTCTTTTTTCAAAAATGTAATAAAAAAGTTGTTCGTACGAAACCTTTGAGGCGCAAGTAAGATCCGTATTTGCGTGTTTTTTTTTAATTTCCTAAAATCGTTACTTAAAGTGGTGAAATGGGGGTTAAAAGTTTGTATGGGGCATTTTTAAATGTTGAACCGATTTAGATGAAACTTGGTATGGAGATAGTTTGGGTCCTGGGAAGGGGCAAAATTGTATTTATCCCGAAAAACAAAGCTTACGGGGGTGCATAGCAAAGGGGTTGGAAGTTTTATAGAGAATTATTTTCAGTTGAACCGATTTAGATGAAACTTGGTATAGAGATAGTTTGAGTCTCGGAAAACGACATAGGATAGTTTTATCCCGAAAATCAACCCTTTAAGAGGTGAAAAGGGGGTTGAAAGTTTATATGGGGAATTGATAACCGCTGAACCTATTTAGATGATTTGGTATAGAGATAGTTTGAGTTCTGGGGATGGATACATAATAGTTATCCCAGAAGTCATTCCCTAAGAGGGTAAAAAGGGGGGTCAATTACTAATTCTACGCAAAGGAAGTCGCGGGAAAAACTTTTATTCAAGAGTAGAAATCTGCATTAATCATAATGTACGCGGGCGAAGCCGCGGGCAACTGCTAGTTATATTATAAAAAAATATATTAAACGTTGTACTTTCCTTGAAGGTCCAGTCACTTTTGAAAATATGAATAAATTTAATATGACAATAATATGTAGCCAGTTGTTACCACGATGTAAAGTCTTGGATTCATGTTTTTGTCACATTAAATATATCCATATTTTCAGACGTGATAGTACATTGTATTTTGGGTATAGCATTAATGAAAATGAAACAAGCAAAATATGTTTTTATTTTTTTTATTATTTCAATGACTAGCCTCTACTATAATGTGTGTTATTTTGTTCAATAGGATACTATAACCTAAATGATCGTCTTGTAAGTATTGCTACCTCGAATGCCTTTCGTACTACTATTGTGATCCCTTTACTCGTGCTGGTGGCATCTCAATGGAAGAATTCACGGTTCTATTAATTAGGACAGACGAAGTTGTTTCGTATTTACAGCCTTGGCCAGAAGTGTTGAGCATAGGTGTTTTTTGTTTACAATTTTGATGTTAAGCATTATTTCCCTATCCTAACAATGTACGGTAACGGTAAATGTTATATTTTATTTATAAATATAGAAAACTTCACTTAATAACACTTTCAAGGTACTTAAAAAATATGAAAACAGAAGGTACCAAAAATGTAAATTTAAGTCGGTGCGACATATTGCAAATATTCTATGCAGTTACTACTAACTTCAACAAAACATGCCTATTAGTTTAAATTAATTGACAAAATAACTTAAACAAAGATGGAAACGATGGACTAAACTTTCCAGTTTTGTATGAAAATCGCATTGGTGCTCAACACTTCTGGCCGAGGCTGTATATGAATTAATCTTACAAAATAAAACTATTTAAATACTACAGAAACAACCCTCTGCAATATGAAATCCGGTATAATTATGCGGTTTAATATAAAATAGTAAACTTAATGGTTCACTAAGGTAATTGAGGTCCAATTTTACTAGATTTTTTTGCAGGTGCACCATATTATAAAACTTAGGCAGTATAAAAAAGCAGTAACGTTTTGGTAACATTATCATTAGGAACAATCAGTGCGATTTGTTCAATAATGGTAACTATCGGACAATAAAAAAAACTTTCGCAAATGATGTGGTAACTCGTAAAAATACAAAAAAATATGCTCACTAAGTTATTATGCCTTTAACTCTAAATACGAGTACATAGATTCAAAGTAGTGCCGTGATGATGACAACAAGTGTAAAATTTTAATTGTAAAAAACCTTATACTAATAACAACTTTATAAAATATAGTCAACAAAAACTTATCAAATTTACTTCAAGTGAGGAAATTATCGCTTAGCCCTACTTAATGGTAGGCACTTGTATAATAGGATACCTAGTACCTATAAGTATATAAATTTTTTACCATATATTTTATTTTATTTAAGCCTTTTATTCCATATTATAATGTTCCATTTTCAGTACCATTTTAAATTAAATTAGTAATATGGATCCCTTATTGGGTGTAGGCTTCCGCCATTTCCTTCCAGCGCTTTCTGTCCGTTCCTAGCGACATCCAATTCTCTCCTGCTATTTTCCGTATGTCATCTGCCCATCTGCCCACGGCTTGCCATTATATCATAATTATAACAGTTAGAAAAATAATGATACTGTAAACAATGATTCCTTAATCCATAAAATTAATTAGAATACCTATAAAATTTTTCTTTCGTGTAAAGCCAGTCTCTATTTTTTGTATTTTTTACACAGTCGATACATAATAATGTATACAGTTGATACATAATTTTGTATTTTTTACACATTTGATACATAAACTAGATGTATAAGTACTTAAACAATAACCAGCAATTCTTAAGCTATCATCACCATGTGTTGATGTGGCTGTGATTTTAATTCACATTTCTAACTTAATTAATACTATCTTATGAATAAAAAGTAACCATAAGGATCTATGTACTTAATTATTATTATTTTTGGTTTCCAAAGTAACCAAGAAACAATGATGTTATTTTGCTACAGGTAGGTATAATAAATGAAATGACCGACTTGTCAAGAATCTTTTCCATACTTATAGAGCTCAGTAATTTTAATTAGGTTGGTTCCAAACACTTATTTTTGTGAATTAAGAGCTAATGTAATATGATATGTTAACTTCCCTTTCGAGCTAATCTTTTGTATGCCAATGTAAATAAAGAATACAATTTAAATATTATTCAATATTAAATACATCCAATTGTTTTTGCAAATATAGTAAATACCTAGATTGATTTATTTTATAAAACATTATAAATTATAATATTTAATACGTCGCCCATCAGGAACACGCTCAGCAGGTAGAAGCTACCCTTCCAACAGGCCTTCGTCACAGCTCCTCCGCTTGCCGAGCTGGTGGCACAGCTGCGGAGAACCCACGATGTCGCCCAGGAACACGCTCAGCAGGTAGAAGTCCTTTGCTTGGTCTGACGATCGCTTGTAGTGGCTGTGGAATAGATAAAGATAAGGTTTAATCTGCGTGTCTCTTAAAATCACTAAGGGTAATTTCTAGCTCATAAAAGCTAACTTAATAGGAATAAACAGAATCATAGTTCAAAGACCATTTGCTAGAATTGCTAGATGATCATTATTTATTAGTAACATATTTTCTAAAATTTTAAGAAGTAGAAATTCGAATTCGATAACCTGTTTGAAAAAGATAATAAAGACTGTATACGTTAAAATCCGGCCACGCATGGTATGGTACATCTTTTTATTGAATGTGCATATTCAACCAACACTTCTAATTAATAATTTGGGGTTATCAAGCTACATAATAAAATTGTCGTTACGTTGTCTATGAGTTTGATCACTATATATTCCACAGTGCCTATATTTTGTTGTCCACAGTGTTCTGACAGTGTTTACCAAATTTTCCTGTTAAAAATAGTTTTTTTATTATAAATAAGATAAATCAAATTATACCTTATTAAATTCTCTTTTCACCATAGCTAACATTTTTCTAAGTGTATATAGATTGAAATAGTTCGGAGGTGTTCTAACTTTAGTGAGTTTGACTTTTTGACAAAAAAAATGGCTGCCATGTAAAAATTACTTTCAGTGCTTGGAGTAGAAAGTTTTCCTGACTAACTCAAGTAGAATAGAGTTTCAAAACATTTTTTTTTTTGTAAAATGACATTCTATTGACCATAAAACCGGTTGTGAAAATATAAATACAATTGTGGTATTGTAGCAGGAAGCGAGTGAACATTATCAAAAAACGCTGGACAAAACATTAAAGATATGATGGAATACCTTCAGTAAAAACTGAGACAAGCCCATACAATTGTAATATGATTCTATTTTTATTATATATTACTATGATTACAGATTATTTATAAAAAAGAACTGCTTGAAAATGTGTATCCGAAAGGGAGATGTACCAGATCATGCATGGCCGGATTTTAACGTATACAGTCTTTAGTGCCGCCTCATATATAATTCTAAACTACAGGGTAGGAGTACGTATTGTCTTATGAATGTTATGAAAATAGATCTTCAATAGGTTTGGAAATATCTGGCAAACATTTTAGAAAAGTGCATGTTATAATAAACTTATTAAGTTACGAAATAAAATAAACAAATATGAATATTTTAAAATTATAAACAAATTAAGTATTACTAGTACATCCCTATTTTGGTAATAACATAAAATATACAAATAAACAAAAGCTTACAATAAAAGAGCGTTTCTTTTTATTTTTGCCACTTTTCTCGACTTTCTATTTTATGGTAAGTTTTATGTTTTTTCTAGTCAGAATCGCGAGCTGATTCGATTTATTAAAACCGAATCAGCTAGTCAGAATCGCCGAAAAAAAACTCGGGACACATTTTTTGTCCGTATAAAATCGAAAGAGCTCGTGATTCTGAGTCGAAATCACCTAAAATTTTCCAAATTGATAAAAATTGAAATAAACTAAATAAAATGACCCACCCACAAAGCGGCAGGATCATTTACAATAATATAATATGACCAGCGATATACCTAACCCTTCTTTTAAACCTTTCGACCCGATACCTTCCTACGTAAGCGCCAAAATACTTATTTAATATTTTCAGGGTTTCATTTAGAAGGCACACAGTCATAAGCACGTATGCTTGAGATTGCTCACATTCCCACCTAATAGTCGTATCCTCTCGTCGGCTCGAAATGGTCTAATATGAGAAAATGGGGCGAAATAATCGTTTAGGGGAGACACGTCACGCCAAATCCTTTTACTTAAATGGAATCTGGGAAGGAAAGCCTAAATACATAAACGAGAACGAGAAACACATCATGTTTAAATCATGTTTCATTTTATATTTGGTGACGTTTATCCGTTATATTAAGATTAAAAATAGATACTTCAGTTGGGTGTACCTCGGAATTCCTAATAACGTTTGTCCTAAAATCACTTGCCCTAACCGTTTTGTCCTAATTGTCATTTGCCCTAATGATCAATTACCCTAACAGTCACTTGTCATAATGTAATGAATGTCCTAATGCTCATTTGTCCTAAAATTGTTTACCATAATGTTCAAAAATCCTAATTTTATTTGCCATAACATTTGAAACCCCTAATGACATTTGTCCTAAAATTACTTACCCTAACCGTTTTGTCCTAATTGTCATTTGCCCTAATGATCAATTATCCTAACAATTACTTGTCATAATGTAATGTTTGCCCTATAGCTCATTTGCCCTAAAAATTCTTACCATAATGTTCGAATATCCTAATTTTATTTGCCATAACGGCGTAGGTTAGGGTTATTTTTTTATGACCCTAAAAACGAAACTGCTCCCAGAGATAGGTAGGTTAGGATTATTTTTTTATGACCCTAAAAACGAAACTGCTCCCAGAGATAGGTAGGTTAGGGTTATTTTTTTTTTGATGACCCTTAAAACGAAACTGCTCCCAGGGATAGGTAGGTTAGGGTTATTTTTTTTTGATGACCCTAAAAACGAAACTGCTCCCAGAGATAGGTAGGTTAGGGTTATTTTTTTTGATGACCCTAAAAACGATACTGCTCCCAGAGATAGGTAGGTTAGGGTTATTTTTTTTTTGATGACCCTAAAAACGAAACTGCTCCCAGAGATAGGTAGGTTAGGGTTATTTTTTTTATGACCCTAAAAACGAAACTGCTCCCAGAGATAGGTAGGTTAGGGTTATTTTTATGACCCTAAAAACATATGAGCATTAGGGCAAGTGACAATTAGGAAAAATTACCAGTAGGACATTTAATATTAGGGTATGAAATAATAGGAAAAATAATATTAGTTCATTTGAAATTAGGTGTTTTGATCATTAGGACAAATAACTTTTAGGTCAAATAATAATTATGACAAATTAATATTATGGAAAAAAAAGTTAGGGCAACTGATGAATAGGTCAAATGATATTAGGTAATAACATATTAGGGGAAATAAAATTCATCGATACGATGATAGGGCAACAACAATTAGGACAAATGAGCATTAGGGCAAATGATCATTAGGACAAATAGCATTAGGGAATACAAAAATAGGACAAAAAACTTTAGGGATTCAGATATAGATCCACTTCAGTTAAAAGATAATAAAAGTCACAACTGACTTCCTAGAATTTAGTATTATTTTGAACCAAATGTGCCAAAAACTTGTCCTTAGGTACCGAAGTATTTTTTTTTTTTTCCGCACAATAAATAAGTAATTAAAGATTTAAGAGTATAATTTATAATTTAAAACTCCATAGGTGCAAACATTTATAAACCCTTGACCCTTGTTTATGTTGGCCAGTTAACTGTGTCGCATTCGTAGCTAACCGCCTAAATAAGTAGCTTTTGTGACCATCACCACTAATTTGATTTGTTCTTCAGTTATCACCACTGTCACTATCATTATCATTACCCAGTGTTCTTAAAAACAGGAACTTAACACAAATGTGCAGACAGCGTCTGGTATTGTACAGACTAGAGATAAACAAAATAGTTTAACAGACGAGCTATCCAAAAGTGAACCAAGTTGGTTTTTTGTTAGAGTCCATTGTACGCAGCTCTGAGCAGTGAAAGTGGTTGGCGGATTATTGCATAAGACTCGCCGCAAATGCAGTTTAACTTAACTAGCCGTGCAGTACTAGGATAGTTTGCTCATCTCATGTACGAGTAAGAATGCAACGCTGAACTGTATTGTATGTGGGTACAAAAGTAGGTCGCACAGATGGACTGTGTTAGTCGTTTTTATATGTTTATTGTTTCCTCCTTTATATTTTAATTGAGTTTGGTTAATGAAAGGTGGATTTAATGACATGATGCACCAACGCAATATCCTATGCAATCGATATTTATTACAGTTGTTGTGTAATTTTTTGATAAGTACACTTCTGACATGTTTATTCTAGGAATGAGACAAAATTTCAATGAGTGAGATTATTTCATGTGTCATTTCAAAATAATCAATGGTGTCAAATAAATATGTTTACATTTTGTTACTTTTTTTTCTAATTTAGTGTAACAAATTGATTGCTGGTTGAAAACTAATTCTATAATTATTTAGTATTCCACGCTCATTTTAGTTTGATCTTCTTTTGTCGATTTCTTAGTGCCTACGTACCTAAATTGAAGGTTAGCTTATTAACGAGTCGTAGCATTGTGCAATGCATAGAATGTGCAATTGGAATTTGCAATCAAATAGGCGAAACCATGCCAGACTGATCAATCAGGTTAGTGCGGTTAACCTAATGGATGGCAACCACGCTAACGAATCCGGCCTGGTACCGGAAACATTCCTCCTATCATCTGATTAATTCGTATGTCAATTTTGAAAACCAATTTTTGAATTTCGATATTTGCAGTAGCGCGCTTGGTGGAAGGTTCAAATACCTGACAATATATACAGGGTGTAACAAATATACTGGTGATCCGTTTAAGGGCATAATTGGTATCGTATTGCGAGTAGGAAAGAGTAGGAGAAAAACATTTTGGACGCGAAAAAAAATTTTTTTGTTAAGGGCGAGTTGTCCCAGCTGGCCAACCCTCCATACAAAACCAACAATTTTTTTGGCGAGTAAATTATTTTTTCTTACTTTTTCACAATAAGAATACGATACCAATTATGCCCTTAAAAGGATCACCAGTATTTTTGTTACACCTTGTAGACAAATATTTATTTAAACGATGAATGAGGGTTTCCGGAAACGATTTTTTCACCAGGAGCATTTTGCAGGATTTTGCAGCACTGTGGCAAGAGGTCCAACTGTCATAACATAATCCACCAACCATGTTTAACAACATTTTTTTGATTGGTGGATTTTAACAGCTGTTGTCAAAAAGACCTCTTCGTCGTCACAGTGCCGCCACCTGGATTCCAGAAACCCTCATTAGTGTAACAGAAATAACTGTGGTATTAAATAAATACGAGACAGTTGTGTAAAATTTTTGTGGATGGCCTCATTCTTAGAACTTAATTCTTACAGGCATATTTTGGATAATCATAGGTAACGTATGATTTACAATAGTGATACTATATCAACCGAGAGCGCCGGTGGCCTGGCGGTAAGACGTGCGACTTTCAATCCGGAGGTCTCGGATTCAGACCCCGGTACGTAGGTACCACTGAGTTTTTCTGAACTTATATACCTACGGAATATCATTTGATATTTACCAGTCGCTGTTCGGTGAAGAAAAACATCATAAGGAAACCATACCTAATCCCGATTATGCCTAATTTCCCCTCTGGTTTGGAAGGTCACACGGCAGTCGCTTTTGTAAAACGAGTGTCTACACCAATTCGTGGGATAAGGTTGTCAAGCGGACCTCAAGCTAGGAGGAAGAAGAAGAGTGATCATATAAACCTTTTTTCGTATCTTACTTAAGCCGCTCAGTAAACTTTGTTTTCTAAACAAGGTACGGTAGTGACAGTATTTTTTTTTATTTAAAAGTGTTTATATTTATTTATTTATTGATTTAAACTTTATTGCACAAAAAAAACTTGATGTACAAAAGGCGGACTTAATGCCATGAGGCATTCTCTACCAGTCAACCATAAGGCAAAGCAGAGGAGTAGGGAGGAGGTTATATATCACGATTTTAGAAAATACAAAATATAGCTTAGCTTTTTGTAAAAAAAACCTTTATTAACTCATGGGCAAAATCATAAAAATACTTTACAAGTCCATAATTAGCAATATAACTCGGTATTTCTGTACAAACATTAATAACCGGTAAATCTGCGAATCAGGAAGTTTCCTAATTAGGAGTTTCTTTTCGTGAGTCAGGCGAGACGAGACTCAACGAACCTTGGGGAGATTTCACAACGTAACTACAGCCCTGCCATTATCAGTGTTTAGTATAACTACTCGTAATTCACATGTCATGGCCATATAATTGTGTAGAGGTGACCATAGTCAACAAGGACATTTAAAGTATTATTATCCGTATATTTATTTTCTTTCTTAAGTTAGGCTTTTTACAATATGAATATAAAATTAAAATAAAATATACCATACAAAACAAGAACAATATAAAACATAAACACATTATAAAAAACCTAACCTAGAGTGCCGCCGGCAGCAGGGCAAGGCCCAGGCTGCCGGTGGTCAGGGCCGCAGAGAGAGGAACCTTCGGACTATACGCGCCGTGTCCAGGATTACCGCCTTCTGAATCTGACCCTTGATCCAACCACAACCCCGTAGCGAAAGTCTCTCAAGATGTTGGTCGAGACTCTTCGCTATGAGACCGTTCGCAGAAACAACTATCGGCACAAAGTATTATTTATTGTTAACTTCATGTTTCGCTTCGTTTTACAATAACTTATAAGTACTTACCAAATAATACGATTAGAGAGCTATTTAGCAAGTATGAAGAATTTATAATTGTCTAAAGCAAAAAAGAACGAGTAATTTGTGCTGTTAAAACATCTGTCGCCTTCCTCGATCAGCCAAGCAAACTACATAGTACGGGCGGCGGCCGTAGGATCTGCTACGTAACGTGATACAAAGATTAACCCTGTGGCACATGTTCATAAAAGTAATGCTGAGTTCCGGAAAAATAGTAAAAAAAAATTGAATTGCCCGAAAGCACCAAAACGTACCACTTCCGGTTTAAAAAATGGATGGTATTTACCCTACGTCATTGCATACAAAGATGACACTTGTGGAAACAAAAAGTACCTAATTTATTTTTAGGTATAGAAAAACCCAGTCTGCCAGTTCCGGCATGGCTGGAAGTGCCCGGCAGACTAGTTTAAAAGTAACGAATTTGACTCCAAATGTACGTCACTTTTTAACCAGTCTGCCGGGCACTTCCGGCCATGCAGAAACTGACAGACTGGGTTTTTCTGTACCTAAATACAAATTACTATTTGTTGCCACAATAATCATCTAAGTATCAAATACCGTAGGTAAATACCATCCATTTTTTAAACCGGAAGTGGTACTTTTTTGTGCTTTCGGCCAATTCTATTTTTTTTTACTATTTTTCCGGAACTCAGCACCACTTTTATGAACATGTGCCATGGGGCTTATCTTTGTATCACGTTACGTAGCAGATCCAACGGCCGCCGCCCGTGCTAGTCATGGTTTGGGTAGTGTGACAAAGCTTGTGTAAAATGACAGTTGCATTTTTATCTTTCATATGATATGATAATTTCAACGTTGTCACTTAATTTACTTGACAATATGTCATTCGTGTACCTAATAAAACAGGTATGGACAGTGCGATTTCTAAGGCCCAATCTGTTAGATTGAGAGATATAATAAAAGTTACAGGGCACTTACGGAGCTGAGGGAGGGGCAGTAAGAGGCAGGGTACACGACAGATGGGACCAGAGAACTCGCAAAGTCCAATACCGGTTTAACTAATGACAAATCCATCATTGGCCGATTGGATGCACCGATATAATAAGCCGTGCGAGTGACGTAGGTGGAAGCTCGTGACGATAATCGTACCTGATCGTCAGGGGAAATTCTTCCGATAGGTGTTACATGAGTGACGTTGAATACGAGGTGACTAATTTATGAAAAAGAAGAAAAAGGGAAAAATAACGAACTAGAGTTGGAAACTAATCAAACCGGATGCTTGAAATTCTTCAAGCATCCGGTTTGATTAGTATTCACTCAAGAGCTTTTTATTCCTAAAACGACTACCAAAAAACATAACTATATTTGTATCTCCACTTTTCCTTGGCACCGTCATGATATAAAAAAAATATTAGGTTAAAATAAACTACATAAGATAACCTATAAATAAGAGACAATGTACCTACCTATAATAATTAATTAATTTAAAAAAATATGAGAATTATGGGAAAATTTTATACAAATCGACCAAGTCCACACATACCTGGTATTAACCTATATTTATTCCCATCTGTTCCCCATAACATATGGGCATACACCTATCTGTACCTACATCGTTAAGCCCGCTGTACACATTGGGCCAACGTTGGCCCAACTAAAGGACGCAGCCATATGATAGAGGGAGCAAGAGCTTTCGCGATCTCGTTCTGCCGTATAGCTGCGTCCCTTAGATTGGCCGACGTTGGCCCAACTAATGGACGCAGCTATGCGTTAGAGGGAGCAAGAGATATCGCGATCTCGTTCTGCCGTATAGCTGCGTCCCTTAGATTGGCCGACTTTGGCCCAATGTGTACAGCAGGCTTTACATAACGAAGGTCACTAATTACATTTTCCGAGTGCGATGCGATGTCGACCGCCCCACTCGCCTCATAGTTAGGGAGGCGAATAGGGGAATTTTCGGCAATACTCGAGCGTGGCAGTTTAAGATATGAGAGATACCTTAGACCTAATAGAACAACCTTGTAAAGTATTTAGCTCTATATGTAGTGACGCGCGCCTAGGATAGACGATCAGATTAGTAAAAAAAAATGGATAGTCTGAAATACTCCAGCGCGTCAGTTTAAGATATTGGGGGTTGATTTTAGTGTTTAAAGACTAAATTTAACTAATCTGACGATAAGTCCTTGACGCCGTCGAGTTATAGGGTCGCGAACTTGTAAAAAAAAAACGTTAATCCGGCATTCTCGAGCGCGATTTTTTTTTATTTTGTTTTGAAGAATATAATCTAAAACTTACTAAAAATACAAAATCTGCCGGTTTCCGCATGACCGGAAGTGTGGAGGAGCCATTTCGTCTTCCTAAGAACGCGTTACGGCATATAAGTCGCGAACGATACATTTTACAAAAAAAAGTTTAAATAAACAAAAAAGGTAATTTTATTTTACACAAAAAAGTTGTCTTTACATTTTTGTCCAAAGTTAAAACTTTTTGACTTGAAAGTTAAACCTTTTTCGGTCAGATTAAGAGAACCCACCAACATTTTTGTCAGATTAAAAAAATATGCTTTCAGGATACCGAGATAAACCTCCCCTATGAAAATCTGACGCGCTCGAGTATTTCAAAAAAACTTTTTTTTTTTGCATTTTCAAAAATTCATCGTAACTTATCGTCACGCCGAAATCGTCAGTTTTTTTAAAGGGAGCTTCCTTGGGGCCTACTTAACACCCCTTCCGAAAATCTGACGCGCTCGAGTAAATTTTTTTTTTTGCATTTTTGACTACTTTATATGCCTACCCCCACCACGCAAACCGGCAGATTAGTATACCGTTGTTATCAGAGGCACTCGGGGCATACGTAGTATGAATATCTGACGCGCTCGAGGATGCCCAAGTAACTGTTTTTTTTAACATTTTTGAAAAACCGTACACGCCAAACCCACCGCTAAAATGGTTTTTGCCATATGAGCTTTTCTTTTCGAAATTATTTTATCTTTCGATTTTGATAGGTCTCGACGGCGCCGTTGAATTACGCCATTTAGCTACCTCGCCTCCCTAACGTGAGTGCGTGTCTTGCGATGACCCGTGTTGCGTAGCATTACGTCGGCGTCCTACTTACGGCAGGGCTGTCACTAATGATTTCTGACTCAGCTAGTCTGTCTAGAATTTTCCATTGCAAATTAGGCTTAAGTAAGAATGTAAATTATAAAGTTTTAATGTATTTTTTCGTCATTTGGCATTATCGTGTTTTAAATAACTAATTAATTTTACGATTATAACTAGTTTAAAATTTCATCCGACAATGACAAAAAGTAGCAGTGGAGTGGGTTTTTCAATAATTTTACTTTTATTAGGGGTAACACTACTGTGTGCCTCAGCAAGCAGGTACTTCAATCTAGAAATGTGTGCGATTATGTTTCGGTAATTGATTGTATGATTGTACATGTAAGTGACGAAACGTCGAGACTGAATGTAACGCTGTTGCAATTGGTTTTGTTTTTCTTCTACTTATACAATGTTTCTTATAGATACATTATTTTACAACAGAAGTAGGTTTATAAAACTAACTGTTATCTAAAAAAAATTGAAAGAAAAATAATTTTTTAATAGGAAATGTTCAATAAATTAGACAACAGACCGTGCTCATTCGTAAATATGTAACTTTAACTCGTTCCAACTCGCACTAACAGAATTACGGTGATTGACAACCCTACGGCACTCGAGTTCATTGGACACACTTTGCTGCATTCTTTAACGAACGGCAATTTAGCCAGCCGCTGGCCTGGATACAGTTCGGATATGGCATTGAAATGCCAATTTGCATGCAGTTTGGTCATTCTCGTAGCATGGTGAATGAAACAGCTGGGTCAAGGACGGTTGGGGAAATTGCACGGGGATTTACTTAAGGTATTAGTTTTTTTTTAAAGAATAGTTCTCATTGATTAAGTTAAGCTATATTTTGCTTAAGTTACTCTTCAGCTGATATTGCAATTCAAAGGTCGAGTCGAAAGGTGAGGAGCTTACCTACTTTTGAACTGTTTATACTCATAACAGCATACTAATGTTACTAGTTGTATGTCAAGGACTGGTGTGACTTATTATTATGTTGCAACGGTAGCTTCGTTATAATAGTTTAGCATTGACGACTTTTAGAGATTTGTCACCACGTTGTGTTGTAATGCAATTAATTCCAGCGAGAATGTAGTGAAACTAAAATACTTAGGTTAAAAATAATTTAAATTTTACGTGAATTTTATAAAATACACTCTCTGTTATCAAACTTAAACACGACAACGTTAACTTTACAGGAATAACAAAAAGCATACATTAATATCATAATATGTTGTACGTGACCACTACTGTGAAAACTGTATATACATACATAGATAGACATGCGGTTCTGGTTATTGTAGCAATTGCTTTCTGGGTTAAGGTAGCAACAACTTTAACGAATTAACGTTGAGCAAATTTTTACGCCCTAAATAACCCTAACAGTAAGACTAACATTTAGCAATACAGTAGGCTGAGACTGCTGAAAACGTCCGACCAAGTCGTCCATGCGCTGGCAATTCGCTTACAATGTATGTATTTGATCAAGTAAGCAAAAATCACCTGAAGACGTCCGTCCAGTCCATCTGCGGCTTGGGGTCCCGCTGCGCGCGCGCCGCGTAATGCGCGCACACGCGCTCGAACACGCACGCTCGCGCGCCGAATTCGCCCACGATGTACTTCTCCACCTCCACGGCGTCGAACGGGTCGGCGTCGGCGTAGGCCAGCTGCCGGCGGTTACGCGAGCGGTATGTGGCTGGAATGATAGAGACAGACTGAGTAAATGGTTGTTGATCTTGCAAACTTACCTTAAGAACTACTTGAAGTAAATGTGACCCAAAGATCCGTAACAAAGAAATGGAATAGGTACAGTCGACCAAAAATGTGGTTTACCACCCTACGGTTAAGTTTCGTTTGAACGTCATGAGACAACAAGGTCGTGCACGACCTTGTGGTCGTGCATGTTATAAACACCGTTAGAAATGTCAACCTTAGCGATCGTTAGATCTCGCAGAAACTTTTGTCAAAACTGGTAGACCACTTTCTTGGTCGACTGTACCTATTAAGATAAAATTATTCTCAACATACCGTTTTTTTAGAAATTTTACTATTATAATAATATTGTATTAACATTGAAGTTTCATGAACATGACCATACCAAATTTCAAGTCAATACGACTACTAAAAGCAGACTTAGATTTTGATTCAGATTGATTCAGACTACTGACCGAATCTAACTTGCAAGGTTTGACCCAGACAGGGCAAGTTGAATAAGTAACAGCGTTTTAGTTCATATTATCAAGAAATAAATCGTGCCGTAATCTTAGGCTCCTTTCCCCTATTTCGAGCCCACATTGGCTAACACACATTTCGAACGATTACCTAGTTCTTCTTGGCTTAGATACCAAATGTACGAGTAAAACGAGGTTTACACTAGCAAGTTTACTTGCGGCAAGTAGGGACGCAACTATATGCTAGAATGAAATAATGATATTCAAGTCTCATTCTGAACTATAGCTGCGTCCCTACTCGCCGCAAGTAAACTTGCTAGTCTAAACCTCGCTTAAACCAAGAACTAGAGGCACTACCATGAGTCATGACGTTGACGTTTTCGAGAGCGAGTATCAAGTGTTCGATCTGTGCATCTTGCTTGTAACATATTAGTGTAAACGAGATGCACAGATAGATAATTCGTTACTCGTTAGCGTAAAATGTCAATGTTAAACTCATGGTAGTGCTATAGGTAGGCGTTCGAAATGTGTGTTAGTCAATGCTTATTAAACGTCAACGTATTAGGAAAGCGCATTAGCGATCGCGGTAGAACTTGGCTAAATTCGCATCAATTATACACATTACGTTGTGTACCTACCTATATGATATGAAGCATAAATTATAAATTCAGCTTAATAGGTATTTATTGGTATGCTTTTTTTGTTAGATAAATATTGTGATTCAAACAAGAGACTGGATTGTTAAAACTTCTATAAAAAACATAATAAATGTACAGTCGCCATCAAATATATCGGAGCAGCCATCAGGGTACTCAAAAATATCTGAACATGCACTTTATTGTCTTGACAATAAAGTGCATGTTCAGATATTTGTGACCACCTTGGCCGCTCCGATATATTTGATGGCGACTGTACCAAATAATGCTGAGAAATAAAACTTGACATTTTAAAAGCAACTTAACCAAAAGTGAAGTTAATCGAGCTCAGCTTATCAAAATGGTTTTCTACCTTGTTGAGCCCGACCGGGTGGCTAATTAAAACTTCACCATCCCGGTTTGAGACCGCTAAGTCCACTTAAGCTCTATCGAAAATTATAACTTTTGTGAAACATTAATTATTATAAATGCCTATCTAATTTAAAGTTGAAGGAAATATCACATTGCAACATGGCTTTTTTAATTTGATTTGGTCTAGCTGTAAGTTTAGTGCCTAATAATAACAAACCACGCGCCTAGTTATAACCAGTGGCTTATTCGGAAACGTATCTACAATTTTTATTGAATAGGTATAACAATTTGTTTGTTTGTTTTTAACCTACTTCAATGGCTCTGAACTAGATGGCGCTAAATACTCGGAGCCTCAAAAAGTTCTTAGGCTATGGCCGTCTACCATATATTTAAGTCTATGATATTACGATTATATATGCTATTTAAGCATGTTTAATGTTACCGCAAGCTAAAAGGAGTGGATCTACGATTCCAATTCCTTTTTTTATTAATATTATATTATTTTGATACTTCCATCTCTAGTGACCAAACACCTCCTTCCTGGTTACCTTTAATTTCTTGCCCTCATTCATGCATTTACAAAATGTATCTAATCGACAGCTCCGTCTCGCTATGCACTCGTATGTTTGAATGCAGTACCTGGTTTATGTCGATTTCAAATTCCGCTGTTCCGTAACATTGTAAATGCAAAATCTACTCCAGTCTGTACTTGTAATGTAATAGGTAAAACCGCTGTTACACAATTGATCTGCCGTCTATCATTTCTTGAGATTATCTGACAAACTTGCATTTCCGTTAATACGAGTACAGTACAAGTGTTAGATTCCCTGAGCCTCCTATCTCCTATCATTTAAATATTAGCTTGCAATACTGAACTAACTGGCACTAGTTATGTTTCCTAGGTATTAGATACAATTAAAGTTGTTATTGAAAACACGAATTTGTGTATTTACATCGATGCTTGATTTATCGTATGTAAGCTCTAGTTACTCGAATAACTACATGAAATAAGAACTTTGCGTTTATTATCATTATATTTAATTTAATTATAATAGCTCGTGTAAAATGAGTAAAAAAAATTGAAAAAATGCCTAGATTGACATAGACAATCCTTTTTTTATGCGTCTTGCTGTCATTCATTATAGGTTGCCGGGTACATGCGCACGCAGATTAATCTATCGGCCGCAACATCGTATGTATGTAATAGGTACATAGACCAGTGTTAAAACCTAGGTACCAACTTTTAAAACTTTGTGAGAAAATAGTGACTAATTTTTATCCATTATAAAAGCACTTAAACTTTTACTACAGGCCAAAACTACTTCAAGAGCAATATGTATAAATACATATGGGTACATCAACGACACCTGACCTTTCGTATACCTTATTACTCGTGACAAGGTCTTTAAAAGTTTAAATAGGCTCTTCAACTTGTCTTCGTATGTACCCTTTACTTTGAGAGCCAAAAGTTTGGTTTGGGCTCAGGTGTCCTTACATTTTAGGATGTTCCTTTTCGCCTTCAGTCAAATTAAGTCGCTTAAGAATGTATTATAAAATTTATAAATTTTAAATGGACTTGAATTTGCTACTTATGGTTTCAACGCGAAAAATGTAAGCCTGTTGCATAAATTAGTTTAATAGTTTTAAGCCTTTTAACTTTTAATCGCTATCAGCGCAGTTTGTAACTAGGGTCGGAGGCAACTTCAGTATTAATTACGGCTCTTGCATTTTATACTCAAATTATCATCTTTTATAAACGAGAAGGAAGTACGTTCAATGAACTTACTTTATTAAATATTATTTCGTCATTAAAACTTCGTCAGACATCAACAGAACTTACTCGTATCGTTCACCACGAAAATCCAAGTTTTTAAGTTGGTTGCGATAATTTTAATTAGGCATTATAGAATTTAATAGTTACCTACATCCTTCGTCATTTTACAATAGAATTTATTCATATTTTTCACCACCAAAATCAAAGTTGGGGTGGATATCATGATTTAAATGAGGTGAAATAATTGTACCCACATCACGTTACGGTGCACGGGCAAAAAGTACCATTACTTAACTAATCGCGAAATATTTTTCTACGAGCTGCACTGCAAGACTTGAGACTAGTGCAGAATGACATTTCCGCACAAGCATCGAACGACGTTTTTATGTACAAATATTCGTCAAAATAGTTTATCTCATATTCACGTTTCTAATTTAAAAACTAAATAGATTTTAAATACGAGTACGTATCTAGAACTGCATAAAATGAAGCATACTTTCCTTATCTGTAAGTAACCGAAAGAAAGATGTTCTCTGCCAACATAATTCATAAGTTCTACTCTACAGCATAAAATATGTACATAATAACAAACTGCTATTGTTCACGGGTACTTAAGTACATGCGCACTAAATTCACAGTCAAGTTATTATGCTTTGCATAATAATAATAATGATAAGGTTGGTATGTTATGCTATCTCGATTGGTCTACATTCCTAGTATTCATAATTTTTCAATTGCATAAACGTATAAACCAGAGACGTGTAAATAATAAGCACTGCCTATTGCCATATAGGTACGAACACATAGATGGGCATTTTTGTAGCATTCGTAAATAGCGTCCCTTTAGTCCGTCCGAATCCGACTCTTGCCTCGGTAAGCTATTTATATTCTCCCGAATTTGACGAGATTAATAGATAACGTTCTGATATCACCAAATATGGCTCACGTAATGCCACCAATAGCATATTTAATACTCATGCGAACAATTTTTAGACGAACGCAACATTGTATGGAAATGAAATGAAATAGTATTTTATAGAATCGTGACATAATAAAGAGCTTTTCAATCGAGTACGGTGTTTAGGCCACGAAGCTTGCTGAGTGGCCTAAGTAAGGTACGAGATTGAATAGCTTAATTATGTCACTATTGTATAACAATAATGTGTCTACGAGTACTCAAAGTAGGCAAGTAAGTAAGGTTTGAGTTCGACGAATGCGTTACAATCTGCTGCCTCTATACAATTGAGTAACTTCAATCTCCCGGCGATTGTTCCGGCGCCCGGCCGACGGTGGTGGCGTGGCGTGGCCGGGCGGGCTCCGACCCGAGTGCTAAATAAAATATTGTATAAAAATCCATTTAGGATTTCTTGACGAAGCTAAAAATGTGGGCTCCATCGAAAAGTATACGCTAGTAGTTCCATTTACTAAGTCTCAATTCAAGCATTGTAGTCGACGATAAGAAAAAGCCTTTTTATTCACTCGTCGCTGGTACAAACATAATTAATGCACACCTACCGAAGTCGTTTAAATGCATTGTGAATGCGATATGAGTGCAATTAGAAATGGGTTACACAAGAAGTCCTTGGGTGTGATGAAACCGGCCTGTCTAGTTGTGGTTTGTTTGAATATTGAGGCGCTTGACACGTGATAGATAGCCAACTCATACATAATGTTATTAAGTTGCGTCCAGACTGCCTGAATGCAACGCTCGGGCGCAAGTCGACTTAGATTGCGAGCTTTGTATACAACCCTGCATTTGTTATACTCACCAGGAGTGGAATCTAAAGGGTACAAATACAAGCGCGTAGACTGCGCTCGTTTGTACCTGCAGCGCGCGAGTGGCGCATTCTGGCAGTCTTCTGGACGTGTCTTAAGGAGTTTATAACTCACTACTGAGCCGTTAAGTTTATTACCTGAATTGTTTAGTTATGTAATACATTTCAGATTTCATATAAGTACTGTATAAAAGTATCCTACTTTGCATTTTAATTTTTTTATTATTTATACACTTATTTCATAAACTTTCGTCGGGTAGTGTAACAAAAACGACCCGCATCTCTTTTGACATTTGCTGAGACGTCAGTTGTCCGCGACCATGACCAGTGCAATCCGTGCCGAAACGTCGGAACTCAAGGTAAAATTTTTTTTTTTCGCGTTAGACCTGTTTTGTTTCGTTTCATGTGTACAAAACGCGAAATGTTTAGGAGTTACATTTAAAAAAAGTCATCCATAACGGAACAGAGACGATAAATGAAGGTTGCAGTTGAGATGAGAGGGTAGGTTATACAGGATGGATTTTCTTTTTGAGCCAGTGAGGGCAGCTAACAAATCCCATGCTGCTATGCGAAAATGGTCTTAGAAGACCTTCCATCGGTTTCAGATTAATGAAGATTGGCGTTTACAAATTTTGGAAAAAACATACAGAATGCGAGAAAAAGGTAATTTTCGCCAAAAAACTATGATGCCAATCCATCTCATTCTTATCCAGGATCAAAAGCTTGTATGGGACCAAAAAAATCCGGATAGAAAAGCCACAAATCGAGGAAAACTTTTCCCATACAATTTGTATGAAAATGAAAAACATGCCTACATTTACTATGGAGAAAAAAAGAAATTTTATTGAAGTGTTATTTATCTCTGAGTCCTGTTACGTTTAAGGACAATAATTAAGTATTACAGGTACTCGTAAAACATCAGTAAGTAAGTACCTACTATTCTTAAACATAGTACCTACGAGAAATCCCTAATTAGCACCTAATAATAATAATGGTAAATAATGTAGTTATTTCTATGACATATTTACGTCCTCAATACATTCAGTGTTCGCTCCTAGCGAAACTAGACCGAATAGTTTATGATAATGCTTACACTTCATCAGAAATGTAATCCTTAGAGACATTTCTGATTCAGTAGCTTGGATATAGATGCGATATATTTCGTAGTTTGCCTCATGTTAGTTCTAAATTGAGTATGCCTTTGTAATATAATTATATAAAATAAAGTAGGTAATTAAAATTACAATAATATCCACATTACTGCCACGCTCAAAATATGATATCCCGAGTTTTGGTGGTCTTCATCTACTTCGGCTTAAGGTTGTTATTATGTAAACCTTTCGTAATGCCAAGATGTTCAATTTTACTGTGATAAATATCGAGTAGTGGCGAAATATTCCGTGTGTAGATTTGTTCCAAGCAATATGTTTCTACCTAACTATGCAATGCACCATGCACCTAATACATACATTTTAATAACTTGAGGTTTTAGTTTTATATACCCTTATTAAATGTACCAACCTGGACTTAGGGAGTATGAGAGTTTCTTCAAAAAGTTGGTAAGCCGCACACTCAAAATGATGACAGGAAAACCCACTAACTGCACTGGCAGTTCAAACGCCGCGTCTTGGCTGTTTACATCATCGCAACAACTTAGCAATAACACCAACAGACTAGTAGTGTATAATATTTTATTCCACTTCATTGCAGTGAATTAAATCTAGAAGTAAAGAACTAATTCAGCCAGACGTTAACTGCTAGTTTGTAGTCAACAGTTTCACAACACTACTAGCGTCTTTTGATGAATTAACACATGCATTAACAAAACGCATTAATATTTGAATTTGTTAAAAACAACGTTCCGATTTTGAATTTCGACGTTGCCGCGAACTTGTTAAGGTACGCTCCCGTTGTAACCCTTTTCTATTTTCGCGCGTGAAAGGCGATGCAGTGTGCCAAACTAACTCGTAGTACGGCTCGGATTGTACTGGAATACGTGACAGCGTAATACCTTTCCCGCCGGTCTTTATGTTGGTCAATCGAACTCTTATGTCATAATGCCGGTTGATCCCCATTACAGCTGCGTTTCGTAAAAAATATTGTAAATAAACTGCCTGCTCTACTCTACTAAGTTAAGCAAGTGTTTTGTGCGCAATGTGTCTATGACTTCCTAGCGAAATACTTTTGATCTATTAAATGGAGGTGTCTTACCTGGATTTAAAGCGTAAGATAATTTCTTTACGAAATTAGTTAATCTCACAGCCAAGATAATAAATGGGAATCCCACTAGTTGCACCGGCAACTCAAATGCTGCTTCTTGCCCTGTACTTTCAAGAACGAATTGGAAAACCAAAAACGAAATCACTGTCCAAACATAACACAACTTAAGCAATTCCATATTTTAAAATTCTAAATACGACTTTGAGATTGGAAATGGCATAAAAAATTTAATCCTTAATTTAAAATTCGAACGTCAACACATGCAGGTCACGATCGTCTCTTGTTTCCATCTGAAAAATTTAGCACACACGATTTAGCAACACATCGACCTTAGCTCGGAATCCACGTAGAACTGACCGTGCCCAATCACCCGAGACCAACAAGGCGTTCAAATTTCGAAACTCAGTGATTATCATTAAGAGTGCGATTATTTAATCACCTGTCATGACACAAGGTCAAATGTTTTATTTTTATTATTTACAATGTTTGGGTACGTGTCCGCGCGCAAGCTGTCATAGAGATCACTGCGCTTTACTGAGAGGCGTCATAAAGTTGAAGTATCTCCCCGCTTGCGTCTCTAATTAGTTGCGTGAGTAACATGTAATTATTCGGCTTTTGAAACCATCTTTAATTGTTTTTTTATCCGTCAACAATACAAGAAACTGACCTGCCTAACGCAGTTGGTTAATAACCCGTACCATCCCATAGTATGTATGTACCTGCCTTTTTGATGTGTGCGGTGTGTGCCTTTGTGCAATGTCTAAGAAACGAGAGATTAAATTCTCAGTAAAAAATATAAATGGTATCCGGTAGTACCAAGGCAAGGTACTTATCACAATACTATATAAGGTCAAGGTTACACTGTTTCTATACGTCCGACCGCTGTCTTAATTGGAAAGAAAAAGTAAATCGAATTTTCCAGAACCTTGGCATCGTATAAAATTGTTTCAAAAAGGTTCATAATTGGAACATTAGGGACCTCTGGCGGCCTTTAGGGTCATGTACAAAGTTAAGGAGCTCGCCTGCGATGTAAATGTTCTATTAAAAAGATCTTTCTTGGGGCTCTACTGAATCTAATTACACGTTCTAAATTCTCGAATTCGTTATAAAGAAAAAATTTGAGAGGTAAGATAATATTTGTATAGCTTTTGATTAGGTTTGTTAGATGAAAATAAACTAATAAATTGCAACTGTGTTAAATAATATAATTTTAAACAAAAATAACCAACAGTTCCCTTAGTCTACTCCAACTTTCCAAAAGCAAATTCCCGAACTACGTAAAAAATACTTAAATCACCACAGCAGGTGTGCCTGTAATAATTGAAGAGTTCCCTCAATTACTCCGGGATCCCATCGCCAGGTCCTGGTCTAATGACAATGGGCCCAATTGTCAATTAGTATACTCTTTCAAACTAAAAAGAATTTTCCCTAATCGGTCCATCCGTCTTCGAAGGCAAATATCCTATAAATGATAAATACTTATCTAATTTATTTTACTTATTTCATTTGGTCCAAATCAGTACTATCTACAATGGATTTCATAACGTACCTAAGTGTTTAAAATGCTGTATCCTGGGGAGAACCATTACTCAATTATTTACAAAGCTTATCATCATTCGCTTGCCCTTGTCCCATTTAGGCACTGGTCCCACCGCGAGCTAGTAAGCTATGAGCTATCGGCTATAAACACGAACAAAAGATAAGCACTCCCGTGTAAATAAAAGAGACACGGCGATATTTATAGCTCACCGCTGGGCGAGTAACTATAAATATCGCCGTGTCTCTTTTATTTACACGGGAGTGCTCATCTTTTGTTCGTGTTTATAGCCGATAGCTCACAGCTTACTAGCTCGCGGTGGGACCAGTGCCTTACTTGGGGTCGGCGCAGCATGTCTTTTTTTCCACACATCTCTGTCACCCGTCATCTCGTCACTCACCTCCTTTCTTTCATATCATCTCTCACACAATCCAGCCATCTTTTCCTAGATTTTCCTCTTTTCCTACATCCCTCCACATTCATTCCTAATACCTTTCTCGTAACATGATTTTCATCTCTCCGCATAACATGCCACTTACAAAGCTTATAATGTTATAATATAAACACGGAAAGAAAACTACACATTACTTTGACAAGCTTCGATCGATCACGTAATGGATTAAATCGGTGGAAATAAGCCAGCCATTGTGTCACGTCACGTAGCTTTTGATTTATACGGGTCGGAGGGTGGCGTGACGTCATCACAAGCTGTGACAAGAATAGCTGACACTACACCACATACGGTTGTTGTTCGTTGTCTTGACTTTACTGAAGTTATACGAAATACGCAATTTCTTCAACATAAATTAACCAAGAGTTTCAAGTGGCATTATACAAAGACAATAACTTTTTGCAGATGTCTTGAAGGTTATGTTTATGCATTATGCATATAATACTTATGGCCAATAAGTTTAACCATTTCATCTTGCATTTAGGAATACAAAGACACGATTGCGCGACATTGCCATAATCGGGAATAACAGCGTGTTATGAATGTAAAAGTATCAGAGGAAACGACTCCCTCCCGATTGAATCCGTGGTTGTTATTCCGAAGTATCGCTTAGCCACATTGAGCCAGTGTAACTATGAACCATGATCACTTATGGTAGTAATTTTTTAAGATGTCCGAATCTTACTAGAGATTTCTTCCTATAATTCGGACCTAGGTACTTGATTAGGCAAAAATGACATGGTGGAAGGATGTGACACACACATATACCTAACGAATTTTCAAAGGAAATCATGGAACGGAGTGGCCATTTCAATAACCTGCATGATTTGATTAAAAAGGATTTGCTGAAATCCCTGATTTTGTTATTGCCCTGCGACATTACATGTAAATTGTGCAGCACCAATTTTAAATTCGAATTCATGTTTCCATACTATATTTCAAGATATATTCAAAATATTCAAATGCCAAAAAGCTCAAAGTGTTCACGATGGAGGACCCAGTGTGTTGATGACGAGGGAGTGAATCCTCCTTTTTGTATAGGTTCGGCAACGCAGATGTGACACCTCTGGAGTTGCAGGCGTCCATAGACTACGGTAGCTGCTTACGATCAGGCGGGCCGTATGCTTATTTGCCACCGTCGTAGTATTTAAAAATAGTAATTAATAGAAAGACAAGCTTTTATATTATAATTATTAGTTAAGAGCATTTAGCTCGATCAGCGATGGACTTAACAATCCGTATTGTGTTGAAAATAAAAGGAGGCAAGATAAACAGCGCGGAGGGCGCTACAAAAGGTTTGGTCGTGAACAGGCCATTACTGGGGCGCGTTATGGGCTTGTTACAACCAGATTACGCCTCTTTAGCCAGGGCTCACACTTGCCGCACTCAACTTATAACGCCTTAGTACCTCATTACCTTACCCTTACAAAACACGGCATTCATTTGTATAACAACAATACATACAATATAAAAGTAGGTACAATATACAATGTGGGTACACCCAGTTCCAAAGTTGCATGGAATTTTGAACCTCACTATAAATATGCCCATTGATGAAACTTTATATGGCTATGAATGCTTATGTTTCGAATATTTCAAAAATATCAACAATTTAATTAGCATTTTTGAATTCAATTATTTCATGTTTTTAAGAAGTATTACGTAACTAATCATTATGAAACTCTGTGTAAAAGCTAGCCGTGAAGATGAAAACATTGGAATTTTGAAACTAATACATCGAAGTATTTTTATCCTAAGATAGATCTAGAAACAAGAGAGACACTTTATTTTAGTAAGTATCATAACGAAATAATATGATATACTACTATTTTTATAAAATAGAACGTTCGGGTTCGTCGTTCTATTTATTCAGTTAAACAGCGTTTCGCTCTCGACGATAGTTAAAAAGTTTACCGCCGTCTGCAGCCGAAAGATAATTTCCCAGTGAGGACTACTGTAAACCTCTCGGTGCCTAGACTAGAAATATATCTGCGTGTTCTAGCACTTCAGCCTTGGGAATAAGATTCCGAATGGTGCAACTACTTTTAATGGAATCTGTGAGACTTAAAGCCAAGTTAGATTTGGACCGTGATTAGTTCCCGTTTAAGAATTGCTCCACAAACGTGGAGCTGGTGGATTTAAATTGATGATTAAACGAAACAGTTTGGTTGAGAAAGTTTTAAAAGATCCAACAACTTCAGAACTAGGTACTTATTTTAGCTATCTACTTTGTACTGTGTAAATACATTGTAAGCACATGTAACGATTTTTGTTTTGTTAGTGATATTCAACCGCGAATTAAGCAAATTACTTTATTTTTATTACATAGGTGCTTACTAATACCAAATGTAGGCACCTACAATTCACGCAGAAAATTAAATATATCCTTTTTTAATTGTTGATATATTTAATAGATATTTTATGATTCAAATGGCATTTAATTCCTATTCACATAAATGTATAAACTCACCTGCATATCCTGACAAGATCACCGCACAGAGCAAAAACAAAATGCAAAACTTGAAACACATCTTGAAAACAAATCGTTTTAAACGGACTTATTTCGCTTTTTAATATTCTGACCGAAAAGTATATTTTAAATATTTTTTGAGGCCGGTGAGCACGATGGCAGCCTGTTTGTGAATGCCAAATCGTGGTGAAACGAGTCGAACTACCAAATATCGTCAACATGAAACTGTGTAATTGAATGTTATGGTTGTAGAGCTTTCGGAAGTAAATGGGCAGTTTATGCACGAATTGACTTCAAAACATTGTTAGTTCACTTGATTAAAGTGGGTTTTCTATGCAAAGGATGGTTTAATTTTAATTGTTAGAACACGACTGATCTAAACGTTACTTACAATTACATGTTTAATATTATCATTTGAATAGCTAATTACTTATTTAAATTAACCAATAACAAAAGATGATAGGTTAGGTGATATAGATAATCTAGAAAACTTAAGCCCTAACAGGCATCATCCCTGCGTTTTAGTAAAATGTTTGCTTTCAAACATTTATGTTTAAAATAAAAAATACCACTAACTAGATCATGTACTATTAGGTTACATAAAAATATAAATAAATAGAATAATTATTACTCTGAAAATTAAATCATCACTGCCAGTTTGTATTCAATAACAACTTTTTTACTAAACATTAGTACTTACAATTCTACAGAACCCATCTCAATTATTTACCTATATATACATACATATAGTATACATGTCGTTACATAATCTCATAATTTTATATCAACTTTCTCAGTTACTTTGTGCCCGACATTCTGAGCCGTTGTCGCTTAATTTCACTTTCGAATAAGATAACGAGAGAGTAACATCTATACAATATTATAAATTAAGAAAAAATCATAATTATTCTATGATAGTAGACTATCATAGAATAATTATGATTTTTTCTTACCTAATTATGTCCTTTTCCGTAATATTGATTACGTAGACGTAATCAATATTACGGAAAAGGACCGGAACCGGTTACGAATGAAGGGGTATTAGATATAGGGTATTTGATACGGTTGTTTTTACAAACCCTATCAACTCGGTAAGCACACCATTGGCTTACGCAAAGGGTAAGCGCTTACCGAATCGAAAAACCCCAATGAGATAACCCTATCAAGTGTATTTAGAATGCGATCAAGCTATTGTAAACTCTAACGTTAAGTCATTTCGACACGGAAACCAAATTGAATATGGTTAACCCTATTAAAACGGTTACCGTAACGACAGGGTAACCCAATGATAGGGTTACCTTATCGATAGGGTAACCCTATCATTGTGTTACCCTATCGAAAAGATTAATCAAATGAAGGAGTTTTCCGGTCCCTGATTACGGGCGAGCTCCGGAATGTGTGAGAGATTGTCTAGCTAGTCGTAAGAATAACTTAGGTATTATTTCGTTTATAGGCCTATTGCATCAGATCAACCATTGCCCACTTTAATCACACTGCGTTTAACGGTACCTATTGACACTCTTACATACATCTGAATGTAGTAAAACAACTCAAAATTATTTAAGTTTCTGAATTATTGTAACCTCGGAAGAAATTTAGTCGCCGGTGCAGACGACAACAAAGGGCATTATACGGATTTTAGTGATGATGGGATGCCCTTTTGCATAGTGAGACCTTAGGACCCATAGAACATTTTAGGAAGCAGAGCCATCTAAATTTATGGTGCTGTGGGGGTAAAAGGGGGGGAGATTTCTTTTATCAACACATAGATTGAAAACTATAAGTCTTAGCAACATACTTCAAAGGCATAAATTGTAGAGAATTTTATGAACAATATATCTTTTATTGAAAGTTTTGTAGTCACTTTAACCGTTTTTATTAAAAATATGAAAGACTGAAATTGGGACACAAAAGTATGGGGGAGGGACGGAAACACCTACTGGACGACTTGTTTTCACTTCTATTTTAAATTCTTCGTGTTCTAAAGGCAAAAGGTTGACTTTGAATGCGTAGCTGCAATATCCTCCCAAGGTGACTTCTGCCTTTGAAACTATATCGAAGCCACTGAAAGAATTAACTGCCCGAAAATATTGTGAATGTTCCCAGATATGAGGCTGTGTAGTGTATAATTGAATAGAGGATATAGAAAAAGAGAATGAATATTAGGTACCAGTCGGCGCGTCCATAGAACATGATTCCCGTCGGCTTGCCTAAGTTTCAGGCGCCTGAGCAGTTTTCCTACAGTTCATGAAGAAATTTTAAGCCAAATTCGGCACTGGCTTGCCTAAGAAAAAATTTAACCTACCGCCACTGTTAGGTACCTACTTGTTTTTTAAATGCTATAGTCTTTTTTCCTAGCGGTTGTCCCGGTTGGGGTCCGTTTGACAACCAAATCCCATGAATTGGCGTAGGTTTATTAAATTCGGTTTCCTTACGATGTTTTCCTTCACCGAAAAAGCGACTGGTATTTCCTGCTGGTATTCCGTGCGGTACTAACTCAGCGGTACTATCGCCAACACTGGCTATTTTTACTATTTTGACTATTTTTTTAACCCCTATTGCAACGGCATAAGGTCTATCGACGGTGTGTTGCTGTTTGTACGAGCCATGGTTTGAACCCGATACCTTATACCCGGATTGAAAATCGGACGTCTTAGCGCCAGGTTCAATTTTTATTATTATTAAATATTATAGTAATTTATTTTTAATTTGTAGAGATGCGCCGAATATTCGGTAATTATTCGGTATTCGGCATATTCGGCGTGTTTTTCAATGTTCGGTATTCGGCCGAATTATTCGGTAAAACTGCCGAATATTTACCGAATAAACATATGACATTTATCTGATAATAAATTAATCATTCATACAATTTTTAACTCTTAAAAGTTAAGTTATTAAAAGATATATAGAAAACTTGATTTTTGTAAGCTTTATTATTCAGTTTAAGCACCATATCAGCGTCTGTCACCAATTCACCATCAATATTATCAATAACAATTGCAAATGTTGACATTGTCATTTGATGCCAAGGTCGCATACACATATTATTTTACTAGAAATAAAAAAAATCGCGTTCAGCGAGCCGCGCGGACCTGCATAAACCTGTTTAGATTTACCGAATAATTCGGCCGAATATTGGGTTCGGTAAGATCTGAACCGAACGTTCGGCCGAATATTCGTATTCGGTAAAGTCTATATTCGGCGCATCTCTATTAATTTGTATGTCTTTCTTATATGATACCATTTTGTAAAACATATTATTAGGTAAGCATTAGAGCTCCAATTAAGTCGTTTTTCATACATAATGAGATTGTTGTTGAATGTAGGTTTATTTATATATATTTTTTTCGTCAAAAATATTGAAATAAACTTATAATTGGTATAATTTTTATAAAGGGGAATGACAGGACTATATCATAAAATATTTTCGTCGCGTTACGACCATAAATAAAAAAGATATAGACATTTATTCAAAAAAACTTCAAACGTCGATTTCATATTTCTTATATTTTCTTAGTTTTTCTTTCTTTTTTTAATGAATTTTGGGGGGCACCCCCCACATTCCAAAAAACTTGCATCAAAAATTTAAATGGCTCCTCTTCTTAAAGCATTGCTTGTATCGTAAGTACTAACTCTGCACAAGGAAATTCCATCATCATCATTTTCCGTATAATTAAGTGAACACCACCGACTAATTGCCTCGTTACTTATTTACTTAATCTAGCAAGCTCAAATAACTCCATAAATCCCTCTTGAAAAAACTACAAACCTACTGAACAATTATCAAACTTTTTGGTATCCGATCCAACACGTGTAGGTTTACTGTCTATAGTTATATAAAATGCAATAAAATTATGCTGTTTCCTTAAACGCATTCTTAGTGATGTAAATAATGTACCTTTTACGTAAAAAATAATAATTTTAGCAATTTACCAAGATATTTTCATATTATTTATTACATTATTTATTGCAAAATAGCGTTATTTATTGCTACTATATTTATAAGCCCTGCGTAATAGTGGAATTATAACATATTTCAGCTTGCGCTGCTTATAAAAAAAACCTGCAATGTATTTTTTAATAATTTTAAATATCATTGTAGCAATCTGTGCATTAGAGTCAGGAATATATAACGGTAATGACTCGGAACCCCAGTAAACATCGGCATTTGGTAATTCTCCAAACATTTCATTATAATAGCATACGGCTAAAATAGTCCCCTCCGTTATGGGAGAGGGCCTAAGTGATAGTTCAGATCTGGATACGGATACCAACTTTTAGTATGTTGTTGGGTATGACACTAGGACCCCAAAACTGCCGAGAGACGGGGACGTCGATGAATGTCTCCCGTGTAATGACGTCATCAAAATGGCTGCCGCTTTGTTGCGAAAAGTATAAATTTCATCCAAACTGTGCATTGCACCTATACCTGTGTAGTATCGAACGAAAGAAGATTAAATGTGCTATATTGTTGTAATACAATATATACTACTGTATATTACAGTTTGATAGCTATAAACGAAAACCCAAAATCAGGCAAAAAAATAATTCGAATATTTGCATTTTACAACAAAATTATAAGTTAAACTTTAAAGCAGTGTACTACAATAACAAAACAGTCTAGTTAAGCTATACATTGCTATAAAAATTATTAAAATCTGGTAATAATTGTGGCAGCTATGTTAAAAAACATGTCGGCACTGCCGAACTATTTCCTTAGAGTGAAAAAATAACAATTTTCACAATTTACAGAATATCCGCAGAAGCTTCGAGTATATTGTTGGTCAAATAATTTGGAGCCCCTAAATGTCGGAAAAATATCTCTATAGTGACTGAGGTCCAAATAATGACGTCATGAACGTGACCGATACCGAAATTTGTAAAACGTAAATTAAAGCTATACCATGACACATACACACATGTGAGTAGCATCGATCGAAAGCTTATTGAATTTACTACAATACATACATACATTATTTGTGAAAATAATGTATAGTTTAGGAGTTGTTGACAAAATAAAATATTTTTTTAGGAAAATAAAATGTATATATTAATTCTGTGGCCAAAGAAAATACAATACACTAATGTTTTGTATAGCATTAAAAACACCAACTATTCAGCTTTAAAACACAGTTTGAATTTAAAAAAATTGATAAGAACTATAAAAGTTGTGCTTACAAATCTAAAGCACACTAACTATTTTACCTACAATGCACTCATACTATGAGAAGCTTGGGCCTAATTATTGACTAGTTTTTTATAAATTTTGTAAGGATTTAGGGTTCCTTGTCATTAAAGTAAATAAAAAAATCGGCCAAGTGCGAGTTGACTCGCGCTCCGAGGGTACATCACACGATTTTAACAATTTGTATTTTTAAGACCAACTTACGCTTGACCGCAGACTTATTAGTGTTTTTTTCTGTAATGTACAGGTAAAGAACTATATTACGTATTTTTTTCTAAAATGTAGGTTCGTCGGTTTCCGGGGGACGAAGAGCAATGGAAAATTTTCGCCTTATTTCTTAAATTACTTACAAACTATACCTTGTTATATATCAAATGAAAGGTTTTGATGTGAAAACTACAAATATATAACTTTTATAATTTTAATTTTAATAGTTTTGAAGTTATTCAAGAATAAAGGCGAAAATTGACCATTCCCCTCCGTCTCTCAGAAACTGAAGAAACTACATTTTAGAAAAAAAAACCTAATATAGTTTTTTTATCTGTACATTAAAGAAAAAAACAGTAAAAAGTCTGCGGTCAAGCGTAAGTTGGTCTTAAAAATACAAATTGTTAAAATTGTGTGATGTATATGGAACCCTCGGAGCGCGAGTCCAACTCGCACTTGGCCGGTTTTTTTATTTACTTTAATGGCAAGGAGCCCTAAATCCTTACAAAATTTAGAAAAAACTAGTTAATAATTAGGCCCAAGCTTCTCATAGTATGAGTGCATTGTAGGTAAAATAGTTAGTGTGCTTTAGAGTTGTAAGCACAACTTTTATAGTTCATATCAATTTTTTTAAATTCAAACTGTGTTTTAAAGCTGAATAGTTGGTGTTTTTAATGCTATACAAAACATTAGTGTATTGTATTTTCTTTGGCCACAGAATTAACATATACATTTTATTTTCCTAAAAAAATTTTTTATTTTGTCAACAACTCCTAAACTATACATTATTTTCACAAATAATGCATGTTTGTATTGTAGTAAATTCAATAAGCTTTCGATCGATGCTACACACATGTGTGTATGTGTCATGGTATAGCTTTAATTTATGTTTTACAAATTTCGGTAGCGGTCACGTTCATGACGTCATTATTTGGACCTCAATCACTATAGAGATATTTTACCGACATCAAAGGGCTCCAAATTATTTGACCTAAAATATACTCGAAGCTTCTGCGGATATTCTGTAAATTGTGAAAATTGTTATTTTTTCACTCTAAGGAAATAGCTCGGCAGTGCCGACATGTTTTTTAACATAGCTGCCACAATTATTACCAGATTTTAATAATTTTTATAGCAATGTATAGCTTAAATAGCCTGTTTTGTTATTGTAGTACTCGGCTTTAAAGTTGGACCTATAATTTTGTTGTAAAATGCAAATATCCGAATTATTTTTTAGCCTGATTTTGGGTTTTCGTTTATAGCTGTCAAACTGTAATATACAGTAGTATATAATGTATTAAAACAATATAGCACATTTAATCTTCTTTCGTTTGATACTACACACGTATAGGTGCAATGCACAGTTTGGATGAAATTTACACTTTTCGCAACGAAGCGGCAGCCATTTTTATGACGTCATTACTCGGGAGACATTCATCGACGTCCCCGTCTCTCGGCAGTTTTGGGGTCCTGGTGTCGTACCCAACAACATACTAAAAGAAGGTAACCGTATCCAGCTCTGAACTATATTCCCATAAGGGAGAACACTAAAATGCAGCGGCTCCATAATCAGTAAAAAAACCTGCCAAGTGCGTGTCAGACCACGCATAATGGAGGGTTCCGTAGCTACTTGTGAAAATACTTATTACTAAGCGAACTCATAGAAAGAGAGAGAATACGCCTCAACCGATAAAGTTCAAAATAATTTCGTGGAAAGAATATTCAAAGATGTATCTTTTTGAAATTTTTCATAATTTTTGGACTTACGGTTCAAAAGTTGCAGGGAGGGAGGGACACCATTTTCACTTGTTCACAAATATCCACTTAATTGATATTCATCACGTTGATATATGGCAAAAAAAAATTAATAATTAGTTACATACATACATGTATCGAGTGCCCCCCTAAAAATATTTTTTTAGCTATTTCACTATAAAACTAAGTGTGACATACGGACGGACTAACGGACGGACGGACGGACGGACGGACAGACGGATGGACGGATCGATGGACGGACGGACGGACAGACAGACATGACGAAACTATAAGTGTTCTGTTTAGTAAAACGTTCAGATTAAAACCTCAATTGATACCATTACAACGTAGATATGACCCCCAAAGATGGTTTCAATAACATAAACGAGTTTACGAATGAAACTATAAGTTTCCGTTGAAAAAAAATAAACGAGTCCTAAACCTGGATTTTCAAGTCAAAGGCACATCATTGGTGGTTGTTAATAGAGTTTATTTCTAAATGAATTTTCAAGACAGTAACGCCTCATTGACAATTGACAATGATGTACCTTTGACTTGAAAACGTCTCATATGATGACCCCCGACGTAAAGATCATTAATTATAACCCGTAGAGGTACCTTAAATACTTACTTATTTAAGTTATAAGTATATTTAAGTTAAGATATAATTTATTCGTGCATGGAATGGAGTAATCCTATTAAATGTTTATTTATTCGTTAGTCAAATATGTACATGTCAATACAATACAAATACAAATCAACTTTAAAGTCTTTAAACTAGGTACAATAAGATGGTGACCTATTGATTGTCCGAAATATGATTCGCCGATTATCGATTCGCAGACAACCATTCCCAGATGGGTTTTTTGGTAGAAACACGATTGGCAGAATTTCATTACGCAGAGTAATCTTTTCGAAGACCAGTCAATGCGCAGATTATTGATTCGCAGAATTTCTTTTCGTAGAATGATCGTTTTGTAAGTGACACGATAAGCCGACCAACCATTAGTCGAACAACGGTTCGAAGAATGATCATGGGGTATTTTGTATTGTTTCCTAGACCTATTATAAAACGCCGCTATTTTATAATATACCTAGCTAAAATCCTTCATATCGTTCAAAGCTCATCCGTTGTTGGCATTAAGCATGTCGTCTATTCATAAGTGTAGGGTATTTAATGTATTTACTTCCATGCGGTATAGAGCTAGAATATTGTACTAGCTTTTACCCGCAACTCGTCTGCTTGAAATTAGTAATCCATCCCCCTTTTTATGTCCTTACACAGGTTCTCTATGTGTCTTTAAGAAATTATTTCGTAAATATTCTATATTATCTAACCCTAGAACTTAAACTATCTCCAAAATACTCAGACTAATATTTTTTTAGAACGTCACATTCGCAATAAATATAATATATTTAGTTAAAATAAAAAAATATCCTAAGGAAGTAAATTTAATGCAGTTTTTAAATATACGCAATTTTTATAAACTTATGAATATGATACATACAAGAACGTTCGCGTTCGCGTCGTGGTGTATCTGTGTGTGTGTGTAACACCACCACAGTAAGTATCGAAAATGACTGCAACGTGAACTTCCCTAGCGTATTTGATTTCTTTAAATTTATTAATACAAGGTGTAACAAAAATGCTGGTGATCCTTTTAAGGGCGTAATTGGTATCGTATTCTAATTATGAAAAAGTAAGAAAAAAATAGTTTTCGCGCGAAAAAAATGTTTGGTTTAGTATGGAGGGTCGGCCGGCTGGGAGCCCCAGTCCTGTCCTGTCCCATAGAAAAAAAAAATTTTCCCGTCCAAAAATAATTCTCCTACTTTTTCTTAGTCACAACCAGTCACGATACCAATTATGCCCTTAAACGGATCACCAGTATTTTTATTACACCCTGTATAAATTGATATAAATAAATAAAATAAAAATATATATACTATGTAAATCATTTTGATACAATAGGGAACGAAATCTAAAACACCAAAATTGTATGATTTTTTTCTTAGTGAAAAAGTGGTTTAAAAAATAAATACTTAAATTTATACCTACTTATTACATATTTATTTATACAATAAGTAGGTAATTTAAACTTAACAACACGATATAAAATTTAGTTTTAGGGATTTGCTTTTAATGCAGAGTTCACTTGCACGCATGGTGCGAACCATATTTGAATCGTGAACGTGTTTGGCCTTTTACAGTCCCTAAAAAACGAATTGTGTAAAATTCTAAACATTACTCTACTAAAGGTTACGGAATCAAAATGATTATTCTGCCAAATGAATTTCTTCCAATAATAGTTCTGTGAATTGAAACAGATGCGAACTGAATCGGTTGCGAACCATAGAGCTGCGAAACGTTAGTCGATCAAACGATACACCTACGAATAAACCATTCTGCGAATCGTAGTTCGGCGAGTCGTTGTCTGCGAATCGAAAATCTGCGAGTAATATTTCGGGGAATCATTAGGTAGCCCAATAAGATGTAACTTAAACTAACTAATTAATTAATTACAAAATCAAACAGATCAACAGATTCTTTAAATAATATTATATGTTTATTTCTATAACATAATTTTAAACAAAAAAAGAACCGACTTCACTTAGGATCCGCTATTCCAAGAGGAAGCGGCCGAGTTGCTGTAAAAAATAGTGAAATCACTATAGGTGTGCCTATAATAGTTGAAGAGTTCCCTCGATTTCTCCAGGATCCCATCATCAGATCCCGACTTGGTGACAATGGGACCATCTAGGGGTTATACCAGTTCGATTCAAAAAAAAATTTTGAAAATCGGTTCACGATTCACGGAGATATGGAGTAACATACATACAAAAAAAAAAAAAATTATGATAAAAAAAATAAAAAAATTCAGTCGAATTGAGAACCTCCTCCTTTTTTGAAGTCGGTTAAAAAACGTAAATATAATAAAACATAAAACGGATTAAACAACACTACCTACTCAAAAACATTATGTATCAAAAAAAAAATTCAGTCGAATTGAGAACCTCCTCCTTTTTTGAAGTCGGTTAAAAAAGGCTCGTTTCTGCCCTTTCTGCTCCCATCCGAGGGTCGCATTTAAGTTAAGTAAGTTATAATATTCCTAAATATTTTTATTGAAAAATATGAATCTAATGACGCAAAATTTTAGGTATTTTACCGTAACACGTGTAGGCTTACTGTGTATTTAAAAATGTAATTAAATAAACTATTTATTTGCGTGCGCGCTTAGTTATGTAAATAATGTACAGTCAACGCCATAAATATGTATACACTTTAGCACGTTACTCCATTGTAATAAGGTTCAAAAGTGTATACATATTGAAGGCGTTGACTGTACTAATTAATACGTCATATGTGTAGAAAATTATATTTTAGCAATTTAATAAGCTATTTCCTTATCGTAATTATTGCAAAAATGATAAGGGACTACTATATTTATAAGCCACTTGCGTAGTTGTATTATAGCATATTCAATAATTGCTGCGTAGAAAAAGTTACCAGCAATGAATATTTTATTAATTTTAAATAGCATTGTAGCAATCAGTGCATTAGAGTCACGAATATATAACGGCGATGATTTGGATCCCAGAAAACACCGACATTTGGTACTTCTACATATAAATTATTATAATAACCCATTCGGCCCTGCTAAATGCAGCGGCTCCATTATCAGTAAAAAATGGATAATCACAGCCGCGCACTGCTTCGCAAATAAGAATAATATTGAATCAATTATCGTGTGGCACTTCAATAAAAATGACGATAGGATTCTAGTACATGTACGTCCAGACAATATCTTTAAACATTTAGATTATATTGATTCAAGCAATTCGTTCTGGAATGCCCAAAATGATATCGCTTTATTAAAGGCTACGCCTAGAATCGCCTTTGATTATTACGTTGACAAAATTGAACTAGCAAAAGTTAGGCCACAGATTGGCGAACCGGTAGTAATAGCTGGATATGGATTTAATGAGTTTAAACAAGAATTACCGCGACAAGGAATGACCAACATTGTTAGATGTCCTGAAGCACATTATGGAAACATGTGGTGCACATATGACAAAGTGAAGACTTCACATGGAGATTCCGGTGGGCCGCTAACTGCATCTGGCAAGTTGGTGGGAATTACGTCTGGTGGCTTAGCAATTGACTGCCCTCGTTTCGAATGCTCTTTGCTGGAAGCACAGTTGAGAGCTTATAACCATTATGTAAATGTCTTTACTCACTATAATTGGATAAAGAATATAACAAGTTCATTTTAAGACTAGTATTTGCCCGAAGCTTCATCTGCGTAGAATTAGTAAATAATCCAACTCCATTTTTACCCTCCTTCGCCAATTTCATCATCTATATTCGAATTTATTCGCCATACAAATTTCCAACCCCTTATTTCATACCCCTCAAGGATGTCTCCTCCTGTCCTTTCCCGGGACTCAAATTATCTCTATACCAAATTTCATCTTAATCGGTTCATAGGTTTAAGCTTGAAGAGGTAACAAACAGACAGACACACTTTCAGATTTATAATTAAAATTATATGGATTTCACGTGTATTCTGTTCTCAGTAACGCTCCGCTTCAGTAAATAAATAAATACTTAGTTCATATTTGTTTTGTTTCTCTTTTTCTCTTATTTTTCCCTTTTTAGGCTAACCCCAAACTAGCGATGTCATGTCGCGTCGACGTCGCCCGAGCGCCCGCGCAGCGTCGACGCGACATCGTCGGCGTCTCACTAGCGTCTCACGCTCGAAAGACGCTAATGTGGGATTAGCCTAAGACTAACTAGGAAACATTATTAATACCAAATGGTCATTCTTCGAACCGTTTTTCGACTAATGATTGGTCGGCCTATCGTGTCACTTACAAAACGATCATTATATAAAAAGAAAATCTGCGAATCAATTATCTGCGCATTGACTGATCTTCGAAAAGATTACTCTGCGCACGTAATGAAATTCTGCCAATCGTGTTTCTACCAAAGAACCCACCCGCGAGTGGTTGTCTGCGAATTGATAATAGGCAAATAATATTTCGGAAAATCAATAGGTCACCAAATGGACGTGAGTGCCGCCGAAGAAACGTTCTTTTGAGTGGGTATATAATGTAAATTAGTATGTCAGACATTTAGAGAATATCTGACAGTAAATATAAGTTATATTTACATACTTAGCTCAGCCTTACCTTTGCTTTCCAGCCCACCGACTAACAGCTGTCACAGGCGCCCAGATAAAGTCGTAAATATTGTAAATTGGGGGGCGTGGATCGTTATATGTTTTCTTGCAGCTCTATTTATTAAGAAACAGAAGATTGGTGTGAACTGTTTCAAAATAATAATTTAACCTAGTTACCTACTAAGAAATTCGCTTTTGTGTAGATGAGTTTATAATAATGTTTACAATTATATGGGATACCCTCATCTGGTAGAATAATATTGGTCAGAAATACACTTGGCATAACATGTTTCGCAGAAAAACTTTTGGTCGAATGGTAATTTTGCATAAAGGTATAGTTGGCATTAGTACCTTGTTTTGTAGAACATTACTTTGGCCGACTTTGGTTTAGCATAATTTTATGTACCATAATAATCCTATAGCATACTATTTACAATAGTATAATTATTTTCTGCTAACAGAGAAGTGGGTGGCTTTTATCAAAAAGGAAATAAAGTCCCAGAGTCACCGTCAGGTACGACGACGAGCGAAGCGAGGAGGAGTGTTTGGTATCTTGCGTTCCCAATACACCGGACTCGCTATCAAAAAGGACAGTCCCAGAGTCACCGCTGGTACGTCGACGAGCGAAGCGAGGAGGAGTGTTAGGTATCTTGCGTTCCCAACACACCCGACTCGCTATCAGAAAGGAAATACAGTCCCAGAGTCAGCGTAAGGTACGACGACGAGCGAAGCGAGGAGGAGTGTTAGGTATCTTGCGTTCCCAACACACCCGACTCGCTATCAGAAAGGAAATACAGTCCCAGAGTCAACGATAGGTACGACGACGAGCGAAGCGAGGAGGAGTGTTAGGTAACTTGCGTTCCTAACACACCCGCTATCAGAAAGGAAATACAGTCCCAGAGTCACCGTTAGGTACGACGACGAGCGAAGCGAGGAGGTGTGTTAGGTATCTTACGTTCCCAACACACCCGACTCGCTATCAAAAAGAAGTAGGAAGAATTATACAATGAAGTCTATCTTGTAAATATATGTCTGTAATTAAGGACAAAATTCTACCACACTAATACTAAAAACTTCGTTGCCTTATACTTCTCAATTAACGCATAGTTTTTTTTAATTCATCATTTTGCAAAATTTGCAATAAGCTCCTATACTAATCGTAACGCAGTGTTTCTCTTTCACTCGCGCTGAAAAAGATAGGGAGGGAATTTAGCTCTTATCATCCTCTTAAGCTTCATCGCATCCGTACTCGTGGGTTCAACCAAACCCGTCATCTTTAACAAGTACATAATCAGTTATGTATAGCAAGCATTTTATTTCAGTACATTCAATTGCTGTAAATTACATATAAATAAGTTTAAGCACCAGTGACACAAGGAAACGTTAATTAATTAACTTGCATAATAGATACTACACTGATAACAATGTGCACGCGCCGCCTGAATCATTAGTTATAATTGTAGATAGCACTAATTATTTATAAAAAAACGATTACTGTGGCACAGGGTGCATAAATGTTTGAAATTAAACTATAAATACACTGCAACATATTAAATACACCTAAGGCCAGACCATAATACTGCTGCCACACATTCAGTGCCAAGTAGTGAAGTTAATATTGCTTTTCTCCAAATGTGCGAGGAAATAAAGTAAAATAAACTAAATAAATTACAGATTTTGGTTAGGTTATTGGCATTCCACGTTATGAATTAGCTTCTATCGATATCATATCTCTTAAGTACAAAGCACTAATATTTACTCGTGCCGGTTTTCATTCAAATAATATTTAAAAAGAAATACCTCGGCGGTCGGCGGGAATTGAAATTCATGGACTTGTCTTATATTTTCGATCTCAGCTGCGCTTCGTCCAAAAAAATTGCTTGTCCACGAATTTATCATTCCCGTCCTCTGTAATAATGTACTATTACTTATATCGCTTTATTTACTTCAAAGTGTAATAGTACTAGGAATACTATCCGCAAAATCAACCAGTGGGGATAAAAATGAACATTTACATAAACCTCGTATAGCGTTTGATACTGAGTACCATAACTGTTACTAAACCCGCTGTATAAGAATATTAAGAATACAATAAAAGGATCCATTGCACACATTAATTCAACACAACCAATATCACCAGCACACTAGCATGTACATCGATATAATAAGCAGGGAGCAATGTATTTTTTAATATTTTTATCCACCTTGATAGCTAGAAGTGCATTAGAAGATGTAGAAGAATCCCGGGTTTACAACGGCAACGACTTGGATCCAATTGATCAAGGTTATTTAGTACTACTGCACATATTAAGCGAAGATGACGCCAAAACGAGATGCAGCGGCTCTATCATTAGTTCACGCTGGATACTCACCGCCGCCCACTGCCTTACAGTTGAGAAACCAATTGCGATGATTTTTGTGGAACAAAACACGAATGAACTCAATAGAACATTAGCGAAAGTGACACCTAATGATACTTTTGCTCATCCAAAATATATCCATGGTAATTATACATATGCAAATACCCAATATGACATTGCTTTACTGAAAACTACTAAGGAAATAAAATTGGATGACTACGCTAGATCGATAGAACCGGCCAAAAAATTTTCTCCAAGAAACAATCAATCAGCAGTCCTCTCTGGTTATGGCTTAAACGAGCTCGGCAAGTTATTACCACGACAAGGTGTGGTTAGAGTTACTAAATGTCCTTTTGCCCACTCTAGGCGTTTGTTGTGCTCAAACAGCAAAGTAAAAAGTGGAGGTGGGGATTCTGGAGGAGCATTGACGTCAAACGGCAAACTGGTGGGAGTTATATTGGGAATTTCAAAAACTAACTGCGAAGAAACTAATCCGGAATCACCGTGTACATCAGTTTATGCAAATGTAGCCACTCACTATAAGTGGATAAGGGAAGTACGGTGTTAAACGTATGAGCTCTGGATAGCTAAGTAGTATGTATAATCATATTAATCGTCTTCTAATGCGGTTAACGATAGGGTCTGTGAGTAGTGTTTATTTACATGACCTTGCACATTATTTTAAACACATACATTCATACAATCACGCCTATATCCCAAAAGGGGTAGGCAGAGATCACGGATTTCCATTTGCTACGATCAATGCAGCAAAACGGCTCTCCTTGAGCCACTTCTCGCCCCCGTGAAGAACGAGACGTGATGGGTGGCGAACCGCATCGCCGCCATGCGGATGACTATTAATTAAATAAATCACCACAGCATTCTCACGAGCAGTAGAGACACCCGCGGGAAGAGACGGGGTGGCACTATTCTAAAGCCGAGGCCACGCAGCAAATTAATTATTATAAACTTGCACAGATTTTTTTATGAAATGCTTGATGAAGCCTTTGCTAACTAAAGTCTTTGTTTTTTTTTAAAATAAATGTATTTCTGTCCATTGGGACAATTCAGCCAGTATCAAGGTGTTGAGACGAGTTTACGGTTGATTGTAAGTTAATTTGTTAGCTTGTACAGCTTGACTTTGTACGGTGAAACTGCTTTTTGTAAAGTGATAGCTGTATTTTACAAAGAGCACGTGGCGATCAACCACGGAGTTAACACTCGATGATCAAAACATGGTAAGACACGTTTTGAGAGTAGTTTTTCATTAGCCGCACCACTTATTCGTTAGATCACTGCACAATAAGCTATCGATATTACACACTGAGCAACTTTAGTGAGCTAAAATCAAAAAACTACCTATCCTCTAAATCGACCCGCTATGTCGGAATTCAAATGCAAACTCTAACTAAAGTCGGTGTTTCAGTGGTGGTAAATTTTGAGTTGAGATACATTGAAGTTGCAATTGTCAAAAACTTGTTATACCTATCTATATAAGTAGTAGGGATATGTGCGTTCTGGCTCAAAGCTGGGAGGTCAAACACCCTTGGTTTTGGTTGCTGACCTTTTTTTTAGCAGCCACACCGTCGACCTCAGATATTACTTGGTGTCAGCAGGTGGGCGGGGTGTTGGTTCAAGATGGCGCTCTCCTATTGGTCGTTGAGTTCATTAATGACTCTCATTAGCTAATTACATCCATTAATTAGGCCACACCCCCCAGTTGAAGTTATAAAGTGGGCGGGATGTTGGTTCTAGATAGCGCTCTCCTATTGGTCATTGCTGCCATTAATGACGCTTATCCCTAATTACATTGGTTCTCAAGGATGCTCTCCTATTGGTCGTTGCTAAATGCTGCTTAACGATACTCATTCCTAATTATAAATCCATTAATTTTCTCACATCGTATCACAAAGTGAGTAGGGTGTTGGTTCTAGATGCCGTTCTCCTATTGGATATAGATAAACCGTAATGAGACTTTCATATATTCCAAACAGGAGGTACGGTTTAAACCTAACCTAATGACATCGCAGTTCGAATCAAACCCAACCTATTTTTTTTTATTATGTATAGAATTCTTCAAATAACTAGTTTTATTAAATGTTTACGTTCAAGGGGATGCGGTTTAAACCTAACCTAACCTAATGTCACCGCAGTTCGATTCAAACCTAACCTAGTTTTTATTATGTTTAGAATTATTGAAATACCTAGTTTTATTAAATGTTTACGTTCAAGGGGGATACGGTTTAAACCTAACCTAACCTAATGTCACCGCAGTTCGAATCAAACCTAACCTAGTTTTTATTATGTTTAGAATTCTTGAAATACCTAGTTTTATTAAATGTTTACGTTCAAGGGGGATACGGTTTAAACCTAACCTAACCTAATGTCATCGGAGTTAAAATAAAAAACCTAATTTATTGTTTTTACACTTTTCGAATTCTTTGAACGTTTAGTTTTAATCAATGTTCAGTTCTTTACAAAGGTCAATGTTGAAATCTCGAATTCATACAATGGAATTTTAATGTGACTTTAATGTATGTACAATCTACTTAGTAATTGGGTTTATCATAATTGCTCGCTTAATTTCCAATAACACGTATTTTGAAGCAAAACAAGTTATCAATTATCAAACAAGACTCTTTATTGAAACAAGATTTTTAATGATCAAGAGCTGTATATAAAGACCCGACGCGAATTATTTTTCATACTACTATCGAATAACTGTCCGCGCTGCTGTACTCCTACATCAAAAGGCATCAATATGTCGGTAAGTCCTCAATTATTTACACTTATTATCAACAACAATTATTGCATGTTTTTTTAATGCTAAGAATGAAAAAACTGTGGTAATCATGAAATTATGTAAATGTATAACTGTGTAAAATTGTGTCAATTAGTAGGTAACACATGTTTGTTTTTTTTATGCAGAACTCCCCATCAAATGTCTTCGATGGTCAAGACTATACATTTAAGCAGTACTATTATCCAGTGTCAGATGCGGAGGACAGCCTAACTTGTGTACCAAACGAGCCGGTGAAGCGAAAATTAAACTCACACTCAAACATTGATGCATTCTTTGACCAGCCAAAGATAAAGAGGAAGAAAAACGTGTCTTCCACTGTAGGAAAAGGCTGTAAAGGGGGCGGTATATCATATATATCCACAAACAAAGACGATGGTGCGGATTCTACACATCTAATAAAAATAGAAATATTTGATATGAAAAAACTATCCAAAGTTTCCGATACAAGTAAACACTGGATGTTTGCCGATGTGCGTGCAAAATATTACGTCATGGAAAATGATACAAATAAGCACTTACAGCAAGCTAAAGATCTCATTTACGGAATCACGAAGGAGATTTCCGAATCCGACGAGTGTAAAAAGTACCATTTTAATTCAAAAGTCTAATCACTGTTGTCATCATATCTTTGTAAATAAAAATGTATACTTTATTCAGCTTCATGTTTTATTTCTTTTGTTTATTGTCCTTATTTGTAATGTATATTTAAAACAAAACACATTTTTTACTATCTTTATTTTATTCAAATAATATCCTAAACATATGGTATACATTAATATCATTACTTAATCTGTTTACAGTGGAGAAAACATTGACAAAATCATACATTTTAACATTTTTCATTTTTAAATAAAGATAAACTAAACAATATTTTCCACAAACCGATGTCAAATAACTTTGCAGTTGTTGATGATTATAAAACCACTTCTTAGTATTTCTATTTAAGAACATTCTATGATAGCCTTCCGGTTTTCGACCAAACGAATCAAAATATTCACCAACACCATTAACATCAATGTAAATGGCTATCCAATGTGAGCCAGGTTTGAAATCTGGATCTAAATTGCTTATCATGAAAACAGGTAGTTGAACACACATTGGTATTTTGTTAGCTGCAAATACATTCGATTCCAAGGCTATATTAATTTTACTCATGTAGTGTTTAATTTCTTGTGTATCCATCTTGAGTTATGTTACATATATGATGAAAGGAATCATTGTCTGTTTTATATATTATATGAGTCACTAACTGTTGTAATCGACACTTACGTCCCGGTTTTTATTTATTTCTATAACATTATCAAACTCAGCATAAATGATGCAATTAATTGTGGTTGTTAATGCTGTATCAAAACGAACTTCTAGCCTCACACTACCATGTCTGACTAAATTCCAGTGTGAACTTGAACTGGCTGATAGGTCTGGAGTTAAGTCAAAAGCTAGTAAACAATAGCCTCCTCCATAGTCCTGTCTACCTATTGAATTACCTTCATTGAAAAAGTGAATACCCGTTCCCGAAAACAATGTGTGATAAGTTGATGTAAATAAACCTTCTTTGAATGATGGTTGCAATGTCTTTGATGGTACCTGTTGGCCGTCAACATATAAACTAAATAGGTTTATTCCATTATTATCGAAATTAAATGGATTTTGTGTGAAACTACCATTAAATGCTGAATTTTTAACAAACCCTATAATACATCTTTTAGGTACTTGTCCTAGAAATATGTTATCTAACGTTTTACCTTGGATACCAGTAGGGATCGTTAAAACTTTAACTTCTGCTCTAGTGATAGGATATTTAGCAGTAGTTGAGGCTAAAACTTTTTGATGTGCTAGTAAAACAGATGGATTGATACGTGCCTTTCGAATAATTAGACTCGCGTCTAAAATTGATACTTTAAATTTTTCATCTTCACTGTTACACATGAGATTAAACACTTCCTTACTTCGCACTAACTTTATACGTGTTTCTACACCATTAATTAAAAATTTGTCTTGATTAAATATATCACCATGTAAATGACCAATCATGTCAATCGCTTCATTTACTTTAACTAACTCTTGTCTTTTAGAAAACCCTTTATTTGTACTATCTGTAGCATCCATTTTGTGAGGAGTGTCTTGATACCATAGTCCACATGTAAGATGAGAGTTTTTAGCTGCAGGCCCATAGTTAAGTAATGTTTCTATATATGCACGATATGCATAAGTGTTATTTGGCGGAGACACAAGTTTTTGATTTAAATACACATCTAACTGATTGAAGAGTGAGTGTAACCAATTATTAACAGGTGCCATTTGAGTTGTTGTTTTGATTGAATTTGAATCGGAGCTTACTATTTTAGCCTTTATATAGAGCATAGTATGGGATAAGTCGATATAATCATCTCCCGTACCAGGTACTTGGAACTCTATAGGTCCATCATCACTCAATGACGAAATCGGTTTATAATGAATCCATTGGCCACTTTCAATGCTTGTTTGTGTTGATGGTAGAGCAAACAAGTCCAATTCGGACTTAGCACATTCACATGAATGATTATGTATAAATGCCATTTTTAAGACGAAAAAATATCCTCTAATCTATGTTTTGATGATTTAAGAGATCGTCTTCCTTGTAGTGCTTTACGTGCAATGACCGATTGCCTTGCTTTCCTTATTCTTTTATACCCTGAACCTCTCATTAGAGAATCAATCTTTTCATCGGCCTTCCTTTTCAAATTGGAACTGGCATCTTTAAAACGTGATTTTAATGAGTCTTCCAAAGGATGAGAGTTCATCATATCAGAGAGCAATCCAACACCAGCATTCAATGCTTCTTTACCTACAGTTCGAAATCCACTTGACAATAGAGGCAAGACGGATCGAAATAAGCCCCCTAAATAACTTCCTATTCCATGTCCACGCTGATGAGAGACGCCTTTATACACAATCCCAACACCAGACCCTGCCTGATGTGAGTAATAATGTTGATATGGACAAATACCATTTACGTTCCTTTGATTCATTTTATACGCTTAAAGTGTAGTTTCACACAGGATGTTCCAAACTGGAATGGTACTCGATTGCCAATGCTTGTTCTTATATCTATTTCTATAGTATCAAACTCTCTACGCATTACGGATAAGTAGTGAGCTGGTGAAAATGCATGCATTTTGTAAGCTCCATAAGTGTACTTAGTTGGATCAAGTGGTATGATGCGTAATAAAGATGACATAACATCCCCCACCATCTGTGGTTGAATAATATCCGAATAAATGAAAATCTGTGATGGTAATCCTAAGTATAAGTTGATAGGATATTTACCAACGAGCTTTAATACTATATTTGTTCCTGGTTCAAACCCTAATTGAAGGCTTAATTGCGGTGAGATAATTAAAGATAATAAATCTTTATTAGTACGAGTAGCTGTTACAAGTTTCGATATTTCATCATATCTAAATTTTATTTGATTTTTCAGCAAGGGATTCTCATTAAAAGCTTTTAAAAAGTTGTCGACATTATCATATGTTGTAGCTGGTATGTGAGATTTATATTCAACAATAATATCACTTCCTGCGTTTTGATTCGCATCATTACTTTTTTGTAAGCGCGCTTTCTTTTTTATGTAAAGAACATTTTCATGTTCTTGAACGTTAAACATTGTACATGGATAATGAAACTCTACTAATCCAACAGTCCATTCACCCTCCAACTTGATAGTTTTTGGTAATTTAGTTAAAAAATTTGCAGTCGTGTTGTCTGGATAGTAGGAAATTGAACTATTGCTCAACAGTGTTAAATAAAAACTATCATCAGTCATATTCGTTCAATATCTGATGCAGGGATCCAACTATTAAATTTGTTAGGATAACCTTTCCACTTGACTAACACTTCCTTTCTGCCGCCAATGCGACGGTATTGTATTATTTTATCTATTTTATGCAAGGTGGTAGGGTCATAAAATACTTTTTGCAGCTCCTTTGAATAGAATGTACCAGTAACTGGTTCATTCTCTAAGTCTTTTAAAGTATAAACAACCCAGGGAGATCTTCTTATAATAGTATCAATCACGAATATTTCATCACTCCAGTTAGTTTCATAGCCTTTTTGAAATATATGTTTATACCTAGTTATTCTTACATGATCCCCAATTTGGAGCAAAGGATATTCAGTAACATGCACTTTGTTTTCTTTTTTTCCATATAAATTCTGCCAAACTGTCATAATATTATCATTATTGACTTCAGTTGGACACATTTTAATACTTGAATGAAAACTATGATTGTACGATATCAACAAATCTTGTAAGATGTCAATATAACTGTAAGTATTTTTAAAAGTAAAATAACGCCACATTTTCATCTTTAAAGTTCTTTGAAATCTCTCTACAATGCTAGCCTTAATATCAGGATTATTTGTTGTGTAATAATTAATATTTTTAGTCTTAAAATATTCCTTCGTAACTTTTGAAACAAACTCAGTACCTTTGTCCGACTGAATATGCCTTGGAGTAGCTTTAGCTTCTGCAAATATGCTATCAAAACAGGTTTTTACTGTCTCAGGTTTTTTATCTTTCATCGCTCTCGCAAAGGCATATTTACTAAACACATCAATAACACACAGAATATACTTGTATCCATCATTATATTTACTATAACTACGCATGTCACTTAAATCAACTTGCCAAAGTTCATTAAAATTAGACAGGATATATTTATTTCTTTGAAACCGTTTTTGTAGTGGCTTGTGAAGTGTATAAGTTTCTTGAGACTGCAGCCAATTTTTTACTTCATTTCGCTTCATCTTTCCACGCATAGCTTCTGCTAACTTGTTAACGCTACTAAAACCAGCAGGATTCGAAACATCATAGTATATTCTAGTTATGTCTTGTATGGGTTCCATCTTTCCCAATTCAATTGTTTTTTGGATATATCTTTAGATTTATTTGCTATTGGTGTTGAAGCATTGAGTTCTTCCTTTTTATGACTTTCTGGTGAGTTAAGCATGGACAGTTTATTGATGTAATCTAAAGAGGTTGGATTACCAACATAGATTAAGGGAACATTTAAATCTCTTAAAGTAGAAGCAAATCTTTCCCACCCGAATGGTTTGACGCGTTTCAGTGGTTTTACCGTATCACTTATAAGATCAAGTATGTTGCTACCTAATATAACTTCATTATCTATGACCACTTCTCCTCCCTCCTTCCACCAAATTTTAGGCTTACTGTTTATAATAAAATCAATTAAGGCTTCACCTCTTTTTCTATAAGTCTTAGGAATCGATTTAAGCATGTAAGATGGCGTGTACTGCGTAGCAAATGTATTTAACTTCTGAGGAGTTTCATCTACATCTGATGGAGGGGGTTTTAAAACTGTGATAGGATCTTCATTTTTTTCTTCTTTATATGGTACTTCGATTTTATTTGACTTTAATGATTCATCATCAGTATCAGTTAATATAGATAATTTGAGCGGTCTCCTATTTTCCTCAGTAGCATGCAGATATCTTTGTAAAGCTTGAGAATATAATGCCCATTTTTCACGATCATTCAAATTACCGTTTATAATGTTTTGCATTTCACCATCTAATCTTGACGCAGCATTTTCTGAGTTATACGAGTACCCATTGTTTGATTTAAGTCTATCAATTAACTCTGGTTCAATGAGTATCATTTTTTTTGCATGCTGCATATTTATTTAATTAGTGAACTTAGCAGACCATTAATAACTGCTCCTAAAATGATGGGTAGGAATGCTCCGCCTTTTTGTACAATTATATTTTTACGTATTTTATTTTTACCCTTTGATATTAGTTTACGTAAAATGTTTTTGTATTTACTCAAGTGCTTCCTCTCTTTTTCAGGAAGGGATATTTTACCTTTTAAAATGTTATAAATACATTCACAAATAACATTTATTTCTTCATCACTACAGGCTTTTAATATAATTTTTCGATATTTTGGTTTTAAAGTATGTAATGCTTTGAGTAAATGTTGGTGTGTTATAACTCTCCTATGCATAGTTATAGAATGACTAAAACTATTGATGTTAGTCCTATTTAAAGCCTCTTTTTGGAACATAGACAGTACAGTATGATGTAATAGGTAATATATTCGTTTTAAATCGATATTTATCATCAGTTGTTTGTTTAAGATCAATCATTAAGTAACCGTGAGCATCTTTAGTTGCATCTTTATAAGATTCTTCAACAAAATGCGAGTTTTCTGGATAAACTTGTCTTGCTAAATATCTTATTTGAGTTTTGTCTCTCGGATTCTTAAAGTAAATGATGTAGTTAGCGTTTAGTGATATATCACGTTGACCTTTTCCTTGATGAAATAGGTTCTGTGTTATGTAAAACACACTCAGATTTCGATGATGACTCCCTTTAGTAAAAATATCAACTATCCGTCCATCGGATTCTCTCATTAAATCATCTATAATTAGCAGTTGTGCTTGTTTACCGTTGAACATACTCAAGTCCGGGATACCTTGATTATAATCCACATTCTTTAAATTGTATAATGGCTGCATTTCATCATAACACCACACAATTTTTTGGAATGATTGATTACAAACGGCATTGACATTGTTTAGAAAACTTGTTACAAAATGTGATTTCCCACAACTACTGGGACCAGCAACAATTGCTGTGAATGGATGAACAAAATGAATCATTATTTTTTATTAACTAACACGTCTTATAATCAAGAAGGCATGGAAAGAAATAAATATTTCAATTAATTTCTTAATAAAAACTACAAAGTTGCATATTCAGATTGCATTTGTTTATTATATCATAAATTGTTATTCTTATTGCTAAAATACAATTAAAACGATTACAACTTTTATAAGAGAGCACTTACACAATTATTATTACTATTACACGTATTTTATATAAAATCAAAGTGGCATATTTAAACATTTGCATCAAATTAATTACTAAAATTAAACTATAAGTAAACATTTTATATTATTTACAGTCGCTTAATTATAATCATAAATATTAATAACTACTTAATTTACAATATATTGTATAATTATAATTTAACACTAATTTCTTAAGCTATAATGACCCCACGCTAAAGTGTCAGTAGAATTCGGTATAATGTAACGTTTACTATCATCATAAGAGAGACTAATTTTATTGATATTTTGGGTAAAAATTACATGTTTTATGGATCTAAATCTATACATTTCTGAATATTTTTTAATTTTGTCAAAAAGACAAGTTTTGTAGTCATCCATTTTCATCTTTTTTGTTACAGCCTTGTTGACACCCTTTGCTTTTGCTTTAAATTTATCGGTATCTTTTACAGCATCAACACTTATGGCATACATTTTCGATCTCAAGCCTACAAACTCCTTTAGTATTTTTCCTTTAATTTCATCTTTGAAAAATCCTAGTTTCTTTTTGTTAAGTTGTGGGAAACCAAAAATATTGTCTCTCTCATACTCTGAGGTATCAAAAAACTGAGATATGTCTGGTTTTATGTCTAAATAGAAATCATCTGTATAATATTGATATATCAAACTATCTGTATCTGTATACAGCAATTTAACATTGTTTTCAAATTTTCTTTTCATGTAATTATAGTGAAAGTCATACATCAATGTTTTCGATATGTCTAAAATACAAAAACCTAAATAAATCGGTTTATTATAAAACAACTTAGTCTTATTCAATTGAACAGCAATTAAATTTTCTGAAAATATACACAAGCTGTGTAATTCAGGTCTGGCTACTAACGATTGAGCACCTTGCACTTTACCTTTATTCTCCCAATGTGTAATTAATTTAACATTCACCCTTTTTTCTATATTTTCCATTGTTTTTCCGAACACGGCATTATTCATAAGTTTATAAAAGTCTTTTTCGAAATCCGATTTTGCTCGTGTACGTTGCTGAGTATTTAAATCAATATATTTTTTTAACCACGGACTTTGTTTGAATTTGAGCACTCTGTGAATCTTTGTCAGTTTTAGTCCTAAATTTATACACTGTTTAAGATTTCTGTAATGAATAATGTATTTTGTTTTTTTGTTTAAATTCGGAACTAATTTCCTTTCTTTACAATTACCAATAACAACATTTTCTGGACAAAGTGGAAAATCAGAGTGTAAGTCATGCAAGCAATCAGGATAATCAAGGTCAACTTCAAGGATGTAGCCGTAATCACATGAATCTGATATGTTAAAATCAACATTTTCACTAACCCACTCAAACTCTCCAATAGGCAAATATTGAGACATAGCCCACCCGTATAAATTATTAGCATCAAAATAAGCGAGGTAAGATTTTGGTTCATTAGGTTTAAATTCATCTTTTAAGTACTCGTTGTTGGCTTTAGCATATCGATTACTACATTGAGATATCCCCCCTCTAATACCCGATTTGACAAAAGAGACCTTTTCAAAATCAGTAAGTAATTCCAGTTCAACATTAGTATACTTAAGCATTGCATCCCAACTCAGACCAGGTGCTGTATAGTAATGTGAGGGATCCAAGTCATATGTTTCTAGACAAAGTTTTCGAAAATTTTCAAATACGTCAGCTAGTAACATTACATCGGTTTTCAAATATAAGTTAGAATAATCTAACATTGATGTACATTTAAAATGATCCCAAACATCCTGAGCATGAGCGTAGTCTATATCGGAAATTGGACTATCACTTAAACAATTGTAAAACTCAGCTTGGGTTGGGAGCGATGTGGCATTTAATGAATCGTAGGATTTAATCATTTCATAGGGGAAAACACCCTTCCTAATTAGCCTTTTAAAGTCATCTTGCTGCGGGAATTGCTTTCGTAACTCAATAAATTGGTTTGTTTCAAGATTATGAGAGAGTTTGTCCAAGCTTTCAGACATAAACTTGAAGGAATCTAAAAAGCGTAACTCCATTTCTTGCCCACATATACGTATTTTTTTTGAAAAGGAAATGTATTTTTCTTTGGTTTGAGGAATAATTGCTATCTCACCTTCATCAAAATTTAATGCATGCACTATAAAATGAGCATCATAATTACTTAAATTGTGTAAAAATATTGGTACAAAGCGGGGTGTTTTGTACTTGGAACTGCAAAATGAATGTGCTAGTCCTTCGAAGTGACCCGTACCCCATTCATAATGTTCAACACAGTCTAACAGTAACTCATTATTACAAATAAAACAATGTTTTGTCCTACTAATAGTTTCTTCATCTGTTGAATTTAGGGGAATTGGAACTTTTTGAAAACAAATCTTACGTTGGATTTGAGAAACATCTTTGCTTACGCTTTGCATGAAATGCTTAGCACAGTCAGGTCCAGTATAAGTACAATATTTCGAAAGGTTATCATCATATGAACATTTAATGTAATAGCCGTAGCTGTAAACTTCGTGCTCTTGAACATTATTTGTAAATGGTTTTAATGGATCCGGATTCGCATTAGAGTTTGATATAGGTTTCAGAAACGATTCAAAGTCTGCATAAATTACAAAAGGTAACTTGTGTTTTCGAACAAATGCATCAAACAAGATTTTATTACTAGGCTTCATTTCCTCAAACCAATTTTTTTTATTTGCCTTTTCAATATCAGGAAGTTCTGTTACAACGTGGGTACAATCATTTTTCTGGTGGTTTAATAGCTTTGTTTCTGTATAAAAATATAAGAGACAACCATCACAAATATGAATCGCATCATGACGCCCCGTTATTTGCTTATTAACTAATCGTGATAAATTCTTAATAAAGCAGTAATGACCTGTATTACCATTACTTAAATACAAAAGATTAATGTGTCTTTCTTTTCTGGATTTGGTAAAATGCAAGGGCCCAATTATGTTATTTTTTTTTGAAACGCTATCATATTCTAGACCGAATACATTAATGCTTATGTCATTTAACTTTTCAACTTTTTTAATATCACTTAATTTAACGGGAAAACGAATATCACCAAACTTTAACTTATTTTGATGCTGTATGTATGAGGTAGTTCTGTTTGCATTTTTTGCAACAGGAAAGATACCAGACAATAAAGCCCATTTAAGGCATTGATGATCATTATTTTGTACATTTATAACGGCTTTTTTACTTTTGATATCATTTGGTAAATCCAAATAAGATGATCCTCTTAAAGGATTAAATTTGTTAACATTCATGTCTACATACAAAATCTTCTTCAAGGACCATCCACTATCTTTTTTCTCAAATTCACTCATGTGGGTACATAAAGTGTCCTTTACCTTTTTAATGAGTGGCTCATAATCGTCTCCGATACAAAAGTTATAGTTAAAACTTTGAAAATCGAAAAGGTTTTTTAAATCTTTGGTCTCCTGTACAAACTCCGCATGAACGATAAAATTAATGTTTATTATCGTAAGCTCATCTAAGCACTCTTTTATTAAGGACTGAATTTTATTTTTTATGGAATCAAAAAACATTTCAGGAGTTTCAAATTCTGTTTGTTGATTATCTGACCCTATTCTATATGTGCGGATTCGACACCCAAACGCAGAATTGATTAAACTAACATTACTTAATTGATGACTGTTGTGTTCTATAACTTTGTTTTTGTGAATATTACTTTTTAAATGATTTGAAAAATATCGCTGTCTCACCCATACATTACAGGCCTCACATAATTTCTTTTCTTCAGCATTTTCCGAAATTTCAGCTGCACTAGATGGTCCTGCTTCTGCAATATCCTCAGCTTTCCTTTTGATCCCCCTTCCAGATTGGTGAATGACGCTGAAAAAATAAAAAGATAATTAAATAAACATGCCAAAAAAATACTAATAAATATGTAATATTAACTTTATCAAGAGAAGCACAAAATTAGCTAAGCTTACCTATTTTCAATATTGCCGTCGTTTCCTCCAAAGCTACACAATTGCCAGAATCCTTGTGAAGTATTTGTTATAAAATCAATGTCTTCTATTTCGAGACACGCGTTAATCATATGGCGATCCGTACTGTCTTCACACTCAAAAAATATACTTCTTACGTTTTCTTCAGATATTCGATCCATGGCGAAAAATTAATTATATAACCAATGCGCTGCGAAGTCTCAAGGGTTAGTGATGTACGTTAAGTTGAAGTAAGGGCTATTTATGCGGACAGTTTGGATGTGAACATATTTAACTAATAAGATTGCAGTCATTAACTAACTAGTTTTAACAAAGTTTCTGAAGTAATTTGCTAATAGTTTTCTAATATCATTAAATAATTAGACTTAAATTATAATGACAGCAGTGATTAGACTTTGTTTAGGATATTATTTGAATAAAATAAAGATAGTAAAAAATGTGTTTTGTTTTAAATATACATTACAAATAAGGACAATAAACAAAAGAAATAAAACATGAAGCTGAATAAAGTATACATTTTTATTTACAAAGATATGATGACAACAGTGATTAGACTTTTGAATTAAAATGGTACTTTTTACACTCGTCGGATTCGGAAATCTCCTTCGTGATTCCGTAAATGAGATCTTTAGCTTGCTGTAAGTGCTTATTTGTATCATTTTCCATGACGTAATATTTTGCACGCACATCGGCAAACATCCAGTGTTTACTTGTATCGGAAACTTTGGATAGTTTTTTCATATCAAATATTTCTATTTTTATTAGATGTGTAGAATCCGCACCATCGTCTTTGTTTGTGGATATATATGATATACCGCCCCCTTTACAGCCTTTTCCTACAGTGGAAGACACGTTTTTCTTCCTCTTTATCTTTGGCTGGTCAAAGAATGCATCAATGTTTGAGTGTGAGTTTAATTTTCGCTTCACCGGCTCGTTTGGTACACAAGTTAGGCTGTCCTCCGCATCTGACACTGGATAATAGTACTGCTTAAATGTATAGTCTTGACCATCGAAGACATTTGATGGGGAGTTCTGCATAAAAAAAACAAACATGTGTTACCTACTAATTGACACAATTTTACACAGTTATACATTTACATAATTTCATGATTACCACAGTTTTTTCATTCTTAGCATTAAAAAAACATGCAATAATTGTTGTTGATAATAAGTGTAAATAATTGAGGACTTACCGACATATTGATGCCTTTTGATGTAGGAGTACAGCAGCGCGGACAGTTATTCGATAGTAGTATGAAAAATAATTCGCGTCGGGTCTTTATATACAGCTCTTGATCATTAAAAATCTTGTTTCAATAAAGAGTCTTGTTTGATAATTGATAACTTGTTTTGCTTCAAAATACGTGTTATTGGAAATTAAGCGAGCAATTATGATAAACCCAATTACTAAGTAGATTGTACATACATTAAAGTCACATTAAAATTCCATTGTATGAATTCGAGATTTCAACATTGACCTTTGTAAAGAACTGAACATTGATTAAAACTAAACGTTCAAAGAATTCGAAAAGTGTAAAAACAATAAATTAGGTTTTTTATTTTAACTCCGATGACATTAGGTTAGGTTAGGTTTAAACCGTATCCCCCTTGAACGTAAACATTTAATAAAACTAGGTATTTCAAGAATTCTAAACATAATAAAAACTAGGTTAGGTTTGATTCGAACTGCGGTGACATTAGGTTAGGTTAGGTTTAAACCGTATCCCCCTTGAACGTAAACATTTAATAAAACTAGGTATTTCAATAATTCTAAACATAATAAAAACTAGGTTAGGTTTGAATCGAACTGCGGTGACATTAGGTTAGGTTAGGTTTAAACCGCATCCCCTTGAACGTAAACATTTAATAAAACTAGTTATTTGAAGAATTCTATACATAATAAAAAAAAAAAAAATAGGTTGGGTTTGATTCGAACTGCGATGTCATTAGGTTAGGTTTAAACCGTACCTCCTGTTTGGAATATATGAAAGTCTCATTACGGTTTATCTATATCCAATAGGAGAACGGCATCTAGAACCAACACCCTACTCACTTTGTGATACGATGTGAGAAAATTAATGGATTTATAATTAGGAATGAGTATCGTTAAGCAGCATTTAGCAACGACCAATAGGAGAGCATCCTTGAGAACCAATGTAATTAGGGATAAGCGTCATTAATGGCAGCAATGACCAATAGGAGAGCGCTATCTAGAACCAACATCCCGCCCACTTTATAACTTCAACTGGGGGGTGTGGCCTAATTAATGGATGTAATTAGCTAATGAGAGTCATTAATGAACTCAACGACCAATAGGAGAGCGCCATCTTGAACCAACACCCCGCCCACCTGCTGACACCAAGTAATATCTGAGGTCGACGGTGTGGCTGCTAAAAAAAAGGTCAGCAACCAAAACCAAGGGTGTTTGACCTCCCAGCTTTGAGCCAGAACGCACATATCCCTACTACTTATATATTACAAGACGGGCCCGCGGCTTCGCTCGCGTATGTAAAATAAAGAGTTTATCTTATGTTTACTCAATTACCGTCACCTTATTATGTTATCTATCATTAGGTACCCTTCAGCATTCAACCCTGCTAGGGATCATGACTGTCATACTTCTTATTTGTAACAGTTGTATAATGTAACTTAGTTCGCTTATTTCTCAATAAAAAAAGGAAATAACTACCTTTTACATTAGATCCATTGATTTTAAATAAAACTTGTGTACCCAAAAGTTTGTTTACCAAGTACTCAACCTTTCGATTTGCTCACGTTTGTATTTTTTGCATAAATTTATATAATTTATTCCTATTTCAAATACAATAAGGTATTAAATTTTAATGATCTAACACCAACCTCGGAGCATCACGGAGGATTTCTCTCCGCGGTATTGACCTTAGAGGATACCGCGGCATGCCAGGGCATTCACCAATATGCAACGGAGTCTTCCGAGTCTAAAACGTCGGTCCGCCTGCGGTATGGTCCCCATTACGCTGGCAGCGTTAACTCTCTGTACAGCTAATAATATATGCGGGAGAGGTACGCTCCAGATCTACGATCCCCTGTAGTTTCGACCAACCGTGCCGACAGGGGGGCCCGTGATCCTGATGAAATACTTCATGTCGGCCGACTTGGGGCCCAGTGTCTCTAATGGTAAGTTAATACAAATAATTTTTGGTATTTCCACTATAATCATTTATAATTATTTCAGGAATTATTTCAGGCGGCCGGGAATGTAGATATTTTAAACAATCAAAACAAACAATAATTATGATATGACACAAACATCAATTTATGTTCATTTGACATTTCTCACAGAGTAGGTACCTTACCTATGCTTTACCTTCATAAGTCACTTGTGTAGACTAAGGTTGACAATGGGTTGACAGCACTTTTTTAATTTCATTTCGAGTAAAAAAACACCGAGATATCTAGATACCAACATGACAAACATAATTTAGGCTACTTGAACTTACGTCAACTTCAAGTTTAGCGAAACGAACCGAGAGTTTCCGACAATAGCCGATAGTCGTAAAATGAAGAATGTTATGAAAATTTCTTTTGCTTATTGTAAATTAAATACGCATCGAAAGCGATAGTTATTATGCTCTAGTTCTATTCTCATGTGTAGATAATAGATTTAAACAGTTTTTTCTTATCATACGTGCGCCGTATTCGAGATACGTGTCAAAAACTTTTTTAGAAATTTGTAAGGCGCCATCTCACTTCTTCGCTCGTTTTTTATCCCGTTCTGGTTTAACGATTTTATATATATAATAATGCTATAATGATGGTATCCTCAACGTGTCAGCGCTGTATTTATTGGTGACTTTGAAGCAAATGATATTAAATAACTACGATACATCGATAGAACCAACAAAAGTCTCGCCCAGAAACAATGAATCGGCGATTTTTGAAGGATATGGATTAACCCATGACAACCACATTGTGCTGCGACAAGTCGTGGTTCGAGTTGCTAAATGTCCTTTAGACGATTCTGGCCAATTTATTGATCGACTGTTGGACTCAAACAGCAGGGTATAGCATTATGTTTCACGAATTACGTACTTATATACTGTCTTGTCTGTTGCAGCGATCATAAAATCAGTGACTAAACTGCTGGCAACTAGTCGCAATTAGATACAGACCTTTTGTAACAATATGCCCTCAGTTAATAATAAGCAGTAGCGACACCCATACTTTACTAGCATGGCCCAGTGGTCAGTCGCTTGCGCATACGGTGTCAGTTACGAGAGTTGCGTGCATCGTTACGTGGCGCACGTAACTATGCGTACAAATGGGGTCACACACTTGTTTGTTTTTATAATTTCCATTATGCAAGCTTAGGACATAGGAGCTGCATTTGAAGTTCAATAATTGTAACATGCGGTCAAATTATTACTCGATTACTGTTGTTGTTTGGGTCACTGCATCATCATTCAAAATCGTGTGATGGAACCACCGTAAATTGATAAATATGTACTACCTATACACAGTCCGAATTTTGCTCCCGATATCATTACTTTAATAAAATATTTTCCTGTATTCTGTATTATTAAAACGCCTTTGTTGCTTTCTAACTGCGGCATAGCCAGTTATACAGGATGTGGCCTGTAATACGAGCAAAAAATGAAACGTAGATTGTACTCCTTAAACAATAAATCTATTGTTTAACGACTTTAAAAAAATAAGTAGTCCTAAGATTGTCGCTTTTTCATACAAACTAAATACTATTTTCAATGTTCGTTCAAATCCGTCTAATTTACATTGCTTGTCAGTCTTGCCACCCTACATACATAATAAATTTTGCAATACATTGCGTGTTCAGGTAAACATTAAAATTTACTAAAAATCAAACCGTAAGTTTTTTCTAAGTCGCTGAACAAAGTTGTTTAGTTTGAGGAGTAAAATCTACGTTTAAATTTTTTGCTCGTGTTACAGGCCGCACACTGTATATTTGTTGAATTATTTTTGATTTCAGTTTTGAACGGGCTGTGTCAAGTATAGGTGGATACAATCTCAGTCATACATTTTATTGACACATATTATGCTATAGCTCAGGACTAGGGTAATTAAAATATATAAATAGTACCTACTTAAGCATATCAGTATCACTATGTATCATGTAATTTTTAGCATAAATAAAAAACAGTAAAACTAGTTTAAGGCGAAAGCAGTAGTTTCTTTTTCTTTTGCATTGTCTATTATATATTGGTGAACAATTAATAGTATAGTATTGTATTTGAAGGGTACACGGAAAGAACATGTCTATTGTCTAGTCATTTTGACAACATTTTGAGTTATAGCGGTCTTAAAGTTTGGAACGATTCAATTAACTATACTATTTTCGTAACTAGATCATCATCATCATCATCATCTCAGCCATATGACGTCCTCTGCTGAACATAGGCCTCCCCTTTAAGGGGGGGTTTGCCATACGCGCCACGCTTGTTAGGCGGGTTTTTATGTAACTAGATGTTTTTTATAAATTAAAAAGTGGATTTATGTTAAAAATTCCAGCTGTTACAGAAGTTGTTGCTAATAGTTCATTGCAAGCTCTACATTTTGATACAAAAATCTCATTTTACGAAAAAAGGGACTAGACATGTTCTTTCCGTGTACCCTTCATTTGCCGTACTTCGAAGTGCAGATTTTTTGTAGATGTCGATATACTGTTCCATACATTAAGCGGAAGGTAATTCTAATTGGCGTTTAACAAACCAACTCAAAGAAGACTTAGAGGAGCCATGCAGTGTGTTGATGACGAGGGACTCTCTTGTTCCTTTAGCCGTCAACACAGTGAATCCTCCGTTTTGTAAAGAGTCGGCAACGCGCATCTGACCCCTTTGGAACTGCAGGTGTCCATAGGCTACGGTAGCCGCTTACCATCAGGCGGACCGTATGCGTTATAAAAAATGTCGTGGTTTGAAAATAACTGCCTCAAAAGGGCGCAGTACAGCTGTGGTCAATACGATATACCTACTTGCTGGTATTATATATGCCTAACGTCTTTAAAATTTTTCACCCGCTGATATGTAAGTACTAGTAGAGCAGTGTTTACTTAGGTAGGTACGTGTCTTATCTTCGCTTTTTTTCTATTTACAAATTACAAGATCCCAGCTATCCAATATTGTCATCGGGTATTTATTTTGCTAGTAAGGCAAACGGCAAGCAACAGCTAAGTAGCTCTCAACTTGCAAACCGAGAGCCACTGTTAATTGCCCGAACAGTTTTATAGACTCACAAGCTAATCCTGCTCGGACACAGTACAATTATCACGAACAGTAGGTACCTGGAAGAAATACAAAAGCCTAAAATTACAGCTCTATCAATCGGACATGGTAATGTTATAAAACCTTTCTAAAACTGAATAACTTAAATAATCATTCTCGGGTGCTAAAAAATATGGATAAAATTCAGTAAGTATATCATCATCATCATCATCTCAGCCATCCATAAGACGCCCACTGCTGAACATAGGCCTCCCCTTTGGACCTCCATAAGTATCGGTCGGAAGCAACTTGCATCCAGCGTCTTTCGGCGACCTTTATAACGTCGGCTGTCCATCTTGTGAGTGGACGTCCTACGCTGCGCTTGCTAGTCCGTGGTCTCCACTCGACCACTTTTCGACCCAAGTATATACTACCTTAAATCCTCTAAATATGGTTACCAACCGTAATTCACAATAGTTGTCTACTCGCATAAGACAAGATACTTATAATGCGGTTACTGTTGTTTTATCCAACAAAAGCACCTAACTGGGTCAGTCCAAGTTGTAATTGAGTTTATTTTAAGTCAATGGTTTGTTCGTTGTTTAGGTTATAAGATTTGTTCATGCTTAATTTACCGTAGCGTAGACTATATTTCATTTTTAAAATATATCCCTTCTTACCTATTTGCGAATGACATAATTATCTGTAGGAGAGCTTATGATCGTATTTACTTGAGTGCTTATTTTACTAAGCGACGGATTTTATAACTGATATAGGTTGCTATACTATAGTCCTCACGTTACAAATTACATTGTGAAGTTAAAGTTCATAAGTGGCTACGCTTGTTGGAGGTAGGTAAGAATATGTTTTTACCTTCTATATTTTCTAACTTTTAGGTACCTTCTGTATTTATATTTTGTAAGTTATACCACAATATTTGGACTATTTAAGCGTGAATAATTCATAAAGCCCCGGTAAATATTTCCTATATTAATATTAAAAACTTTATCTTTCTATTTTCTTCCACAACTTTACACCATCATCATTGGCTTGCACTGAAAAAAATAATTTGTTACAAGCAACCAAATTTCGTCTACCAGTAACTTAAAAATAGTGACTACAAAACTAAGGCTTATTCTTACCAAAATGTTTTGTTATTTATACATAAACCATGTGTTATTAACAAATGAACTTGATTAACTCTTTACCAAACTTTGGTTATTGATGAAATAGCCAAAGTAGTTTTGTTATCCTTTTTTTTCAGTGTGCCCTTGTCCCATTTACTCGGGGTCGGCGCAGCATGTGTTTTTTTCCATACATCTCTGTCACCCGTCATCTCATCACTCACCTCACCTCCTTTCTTTTCATATCATCTCTCACACAATCCAACCACCTTTTCCTAGGTTTGCCTCTTTTCCTACATCCCTTCACATTCATTCTTAATACCTTTCTCGTAACATTCAACAACTTTACACCATCTTATTAAAATTGTTTTACCTATTTATCCCTCTGCACCTATGAATATAGTTAATTTACTTTGGTGAACAATCAGTAGAAAGTTCCTAACTGCTTAGAAACATCAACACAGAACAAGTTGTGTCTTCAACTACGAGTCAAACAAACGTCGCGCCGGCGCAACGCTTGGGACCTAGTTTGTCTTTGAATCCTGAACTTTTTAGTAGGTATATACTCTTAATTCAACTTAATTATAGAATTCAAGTTATCACAATATTAAACAAATGTGATTGCTAAAATTTTAATTAGGTTTATACTATTATCTATAACAGTTTTCCTTTTATCAAAGGTGCATGTGTAATGTTATAAAAGCGGTTGATAACATAGCCGTTTCTTAAACTTAATTATTTAAGTTTAGTCGCATAAAATGTCTGTATTCTGCCAGATTATAAAATCACGCGTAACATTAGAAGTTTATTGGAATTCAGAGTGATTAATTCAGAATGAATAAAGAATATGTACTCAATGTGGAATCAGCTTTATTGTTTATCTGGTATACTCATCCAATAATTAATCCAATCATAATGAGCGGCAACATTTGCGTATACGGTCGTGCAATTTTCAACGTCCATTTGGTGAGCATCAGAACAGCTAGCAGAAATGACTCCCACAAGCCTGCCTTCCACCGTCAACGCTCCTCCAGAATCTGCGTCTCCTGCCCTTACTTTGTCAACCGTGCAGAGTAAATGCTGAACAATATAAGGGCACTGAGAGATGTGAACAAAACCTTCTCTAGGCAGTAGTTTATTAGCTTCACCGACTCCGTAGCCAGCTATAACAGCCGATTGACCTATACTTGGCGAACTTTTTGCTAGTTTAATCGGCCAAATGTTTTTATTCAGACATATTGTCCTTGTAGTTTTGAGCAGAGCTATGTCATTTTCTCTATTTGTAATCATTTGGTTATGATGAGCATATTCTGGATGGAGAATTATATTAGCTGAGCTTACTGTTGTTAAAGGTATATTCCGTCCACTGCTAGTTTTCTGGTAGATATTTATCATATTCGCACCATAAGAAAAGCAGTGTGCAGAAGTGAGAATCCATCTTGCACCGATAATTGAACCACTGCACTTGTATTTTGAATCGATGTAGAGCTTTACAAGGTACCCGTACTCTCCTGGGCGCAATACGTTGCCATTGAAAATTCGAGATTGTAATGCACTTATTGTTATTAAACTATTGAAAAATATTAAGAAATACATATTGCTACATGCGGCTGTTACCTACAGAATGACTAATGGAACAAAAACTCGTTGATGGTATGAGCTGTACTAGTATAATATTTTTTCAAAGAATGTTGACATTCATATACTTAAGTTGTAAAAAATAGATATGTTTTTTATTCAGTCCACGTGTACCGTTGATGGTGATACCAATAGGTAAAACCAATTTATTTTATTTTCAATTCACACAATATTAAACGCACAATAATGCTACGAGTAAATAGTTATGTGTTGTTAGGCTCAATACAATACAAAACATGTATGTACCAATATATCTGTACAGGGAAAAGTGGCAATAAATGTCGCAAATCATGGTTATAAAATCACAAATGAATATTTAAAGTTTCAAGTTTAATGTTTTGCATGGTGAAGTTGTTCGATACAGCAAAAAAGGAAGTCAAATATGCTGCCGACCGGTTTCGGTAAAGAAGAGGGTCCCTTATCTTGACGCATACATACAGTTAACTTAAACCCAAGAGATTAACATTAACAAACGATACACGGAAGCAGAGGCCTCTCTACTGTGAATATGAGAATACAGCGAGGATATAGTCCGGCCCCTCGCCACGGCCGGTCTTCTCAGCAGCATCGGACTCCCCGACACTATACCACGGTAAAACTCTTATATACTAACAACTTTAAAAACTTTGATAGCGCGATGTAGACCCGCGTTTCGGATTGGTTGATTCACAAAGTAATTTGGTTTCGTGCTGTTCCAGTCAGTAAACTCGTGCAGCAAAAAATGGTGATGGTTTAAGTACCTCGGCACTCGAGGCGCGTGTAGCGGTATTCGTACACCTATTAAACACAATAGCGCTTGAAATGTTTAACTTGCCGGTTTAACTCAATTTGAAATCACATATATAGTAAAATAAATACATAATTGGATCGATGAATACTTATTTACGATCTAAATATCAGGGAGTAACATTATTCCCACGGAACATTTATTAATTCATTCTATAGTTAATGCTACAATGATTTTATTCGACTTAATTTGCGAATGCCCGCCTATAGGCTGGACATAGAATAGTATTAGGTAATTATTCCTACCTAAAACAATCATCAATCCATAACAATTATGTACATTTTACTTATGTCTGCCAACTTAACAATTTATCTACCCGTGGTGAATATACGATTTCACTCCACAGTGCACGGATTCAATTACCCGACAATATCTTTAACCTGCATATATTATAGAAGAAACAAATGCTTCAATGCTCGCTAATCGAGAATTTTCACTTACCTCAGCTGGGCTAGAACGTTGTCGGCTTAACTGCTGCGGCATAAATAAAAATGACCTAGGGACTTTTCAACAATATTAATTTATCGATAAAGCCGTTCATATCATATTCATCAGATTCATAAACAACTGCATTGTAGGTAATCTAAACAAAATCTAAACATACTTACACATATAACTTTGGCACGTGCCGTAATAAGACATCCCATGTTTAGAAAATTAGATTTTTCCTAAAATAGGTACCAACATCAACTCGAACATGTTTGGAAAATTCAATGTTGTCTAAAAGACCAACATCGAACCACTCAATGGGTAATTTATTTATCAGAGAAGATGTCGCCATTAACAGGCTTGGCAAGTCTTACGCGCGTATTCATGGCGGAGGATTCACGACAGCGCTCTGAATTTCGGGCACGTCTTTGAGGCATAGGGACCGCTAACTTTCGCAACGTCATATTTCTCGGCTATTTTCAAAATGTGTCTGTGACTCGTAAATATTAAGGTTACGTTTACAACGAAAAATCATGTTATACAGGGTGTCCCAGAAATCGACGTCAAGCCGTGAATGGATGATAGACCAAGTTATAACAGTTATCAGAAAAATACAAAAAAAAATCTATCACATGTTCTTCAAAAATTATGGTCACTTTAAAAATTTACTAGAAGTTAAGAGACCAGGGCGTGAATATTCTAGTAAATTTTTAAAGTGACCATAATTTTTGAAGAACATGTGATAGATTTTTTTTTGTATTTTTCTGATAACGTTTATAACTTGGTCTATCATCCATTCACGGCTTGACGTCGATTTCTGGGACACCCTGTATAGATAAATAGTTAATATATGAAGGTCTAAAAACCATCTATAGTAGTGATCGGAAATTTGAGGACCTATGTAGGTGTATGTACAGTCGAAATCAAAGATATGTTTACACTTTTGTAGCTTATTTATTAAAAAGGCGAAAGATGAAAAAGTGCAAACATATCTTTGACGTCGACTGTACATAATTATGTTGTTAACCATGTAGCGTCTCCGTTTTGTACTAGCAAAGCCATTCCTATTGAACATGTTCCGACGAAATAGTTTTAAGATAATTACATTAATTACATTTCAATAATTCACAATAGTTTGAACGAATCAGAAACAGCTAGGTAAGATAAAATACAAACTGCTTCAGCCGTAGTCAAGGCAACGGTAATGAAATTGTGGAGATGAGCCGCTGACGACGCTGCTTTAAACTTTATGCTGAAAATGTTAGATGAGAAGCCTATTGATCTAAGCAAGAATCTTACGGCAGGACTCAGAAAACGTATTAAAGAACGACGCACTATCATTTCAGGCGTTTTGCATTATCTCCACGACAATAACAGTTTTTATTTTGTAATGAATATCGTGATAGTGACGCTTTCCAAAAACCATCAAGTAATGAAATTCATGAAGTAACCCTGCTCGAACATCTAAAATTTAAAAACATTGTTGACCAAGAAATGTCCCAATCACCATCGCCCTTGACAGATGACAAACGTTAGATACCGTACACAATAATATATGAAGAGATAATACCGACATTGAAATTATTGAGAGAGAACTAGCAAAGGAAATAAATAAGAGTCGTTTGTCAAAACAATGTAAACACCGCTGAAAGAGTTAAAGAGAGAGAGCTCTATTAAATCTACTTAAGAGTTGATATGTGTATGATCGGATGTGGAATCGTATAATCCTATTCAATAATCCATAGGTTAGACGCTGCGCTGTCCATGTTGTAGCAGTTGACGGTACCTACCTATATTGTCCTGCACAATAACTACAGAGTCCTAGTATTTAATTCATAAGTATGCATACCTACCTAATATTCCTATGTACTGTACATAATACCTACTAAACATTCGTTTTGATTAGATATTGATTTAGCACCTAGTAATGCGTTTTCTGTCAAAAAGATAAGAGAATACGTTTCAACAAGGACAGAAAAAGCCATTTTTTACGAGGTCAGGAAGTTGGAAATGGCGGCCGGTCGGGTCACAGTCGTACGTTTGATTAATGATTAAGTCAAGAAAACCCTTTGGGGCTAATATTTTGTCCGTCTGTTTTGATAACTCGGAAGATACAGAACTTTAAAAAGAAAAAAAATACATTTTTTTCTGATATGTAATGGGAAAGTTTTTTTTTATGGGAAAACAATCGTTTATGGGAATAATAAACATTTTTTGCAAACAAATCCTTACGATAAGAGTATGTGCAAACTGACAGAGATTGTCCATATAGCCAAGTAAGTGAAGATGTAAAAAATTGTGTATTTTATTTGATTGTGTAACTTAGTTATTAAGTTTAACTGTAACTTGTTCACCGCGATACAGGCGAACACTACTGCGGTGAACCTTGAAACATCCTGTAATTTATTATTTTTACAAAAAAGTCATTGTAATGTAACTATTAAAAAACACAAATGTTGTGTTGAAAAATATCGGCAGATATTATTAATTTTAACACTTTAATACATATGATTATGATGTCCTTTTGCAGCTTTACTTATGACGTCATCTGCGTTTCATATCACCTCTACTACGCTGGAATGAAAACGTTGTTGCTTATGGAAATATTCATAATGTAACCCATTTTTGTTGCTAATGTAATTTCATAAGCACAGCGAAATGTTTAAGTAAAATGAAGACATTACTTTGAGCTGGGATCTGACAGTTAAGATTATTGAGGACTGTTGTGACAACTAGTCTGGTTACCACCCCTACCTAAAGGTTTAAAACAAAGTAATTTTCTATTCTTCGTATTTATATAAATCGTTTACAATATTTCTCACCCTATACTGCTATTATCATATTTCAGACATTTTCCAACTATTAACAAGTGCTTGTATAGGTCAGTTTGTATCACGGACTTTATTTTATTACATATATCCGGATGGCCCTTTTTCGATTGAAAGGTGAAGGAAGGAAGTCAAAGTAGGGGACTGCACATTTTGATCAAGCCAGTAATGACAAAATTAGACAATGATGCCATCGATGCCAACATGACAATTTGTGTCTAAGTATTTGTATATATTATCAATATTGTAAAAGGTGCGAGTGAGACATCGTTCTCTACGTTATGTTCTCTATCGGACCGTATTTTTAGTCTCCTAATGATTCTAATGAATAACAGAACTGGTAATAAGGTTCAATTGTAGTTTAGGAGAAATTGTAACAGTGATACCCGGATATAGATGGAAATCGTCGGCTGAGAATACGTTTGTTTTTTAATGATTCCTAAAATAACAAGAAATACAACTGACACTAATCGGTTTAGAAAAAGAAATGTTGTGCGATATCCGCATTTTACTATAGGGTAATTACTCGGATAACGGAAAATTATCACAAAAGTGTGATATCCAACACTTTTGTGTCATGTCATACATTGTATGTTTAACAGTCACCTACTCATCAGGTACGGATACTACGGATATGGTAATAATAAAAATGCCTTTATTTCATCATGACCACTACATTAAGAATATTAATACTACAAAAACTACAAATAAGTCCAATATTTCCTAAATGTGAAACTATTCGATTTTTTTTTGCTTCTTACCGCTCTTCTGTAAAATAATGTAAGTGGCGAATGGCACAAACGTATTCTCACCCGACGATATAGGACCCACAGAGTATATATAGGGCCGTGGTTTATGTACATATATGGCCTATCAACCTAAAAGCAAGTATATCTCTAGACTTGAAACACGCGACCTACCAAAAAGGACAGAATACACGCAACGCGACTGATTTTAAAACACGTTTGATGATGGCTGATAGCATACTGTAACTAACTTACTACATGATTTAGTCGGTTTCATTGTTACCCTTCAAAGAGCGGTGGAGGGTAATAAACGTTTCTATTTATTGTACTTAGGGCCTTTTGGGAGTAAGCAATAATCACAAGGGTAAGTCTATGATAAGGACCAATGATAACAGCGCCTTCTCTGTCATATCTATGGAAAGTGTAGTAAGACCATCCGGTTTAATCTTGGTATTGTTATTACCATTGCAGGTCTAGGGATAGTATGTATGGCTTCGACGTATAACACTTCGACGATTCTTTGCTCACTGGATCGTGAAAGGCGTTTGTCTGCATTGCGTATCGTTCGCGTACTTTTGGTAATATCTAGAACACGTTGTTAGTTCAGTACTATATAAGTACAAATCCTAATGCGTATAAGCATATTTTCATATTGCCATACAAATGACATCAGTTTATGAGGATTATTTGAACCTTACTAACTGTACTTAATGGTTTCTGCTGGGTACAGACAGCTGCAATGGTATCGAGTCAGAGTATGTAAAAAAAACCACCCATTTGCGAGGACTCGTGCCCCGAGGGTTCCGTACACACAATTTAAAAAAAACACGTAACAATAAACAAATATCTTACGTCTATCTCACAATTGATCATAGACTTTATTTCCCTGTTCTATATGCAAAAAACTATTTTCAGTATTTATTTATTTTTCAAAATTTTTGGCTCTGTTTTGTGTTTGTTATTGGTAATTTTTCGCATTATTTCTTGAATAATTTCAAAACTATTATTTTAATATCATAAAGAATATTTGTGATAATACATTTACTCGGAATAATATAATATGGGCTTGATGGTCTTTGTAGGATAATGCACATTTTATTACGGAATAATTCATTAAAATTTTCTTCTCCGTGGGGAAATAATTTAATTTAGCCTGAAAGTGCTGGGTCGCCCGTGAGCCCCAATTGAAACCCGGATTTTGCTTGTTATCAATCGTGACGTGAGTTAACTTTTGTTATTATGTATACATATGCTTGTAATAATTTACCGTTTTTCTTCCTTTATTTTGCTAATCCCTAACACTAATCATATTTAAGTGCCAAATCATATATGAAGGGATTTTCGTGATATATCATTGCATGTTTACTTCAATGTCAGTGTCTCCAGCCCAAACAGCTAGAATTTTTTTTAAATATTTAATGGCTTTCTTCCTTTGTCATAGCAATGGGAATTCTGCCAATGACTACGTTAACACACTTTTTTTTATTAGATACAATAAAATATAGGCAACGTTGTTCGGTAGAGGCCTTGCTGATTGTAAGGTGATAGCCTCCCTACAAACACGTGGGCGGCCGAGACCCCGGATAACCGTTCGTTCGACTAAAGGGTGGTTACGCGCGTTTTGAGACTAATTCTTCATTAGCTGAACACTTGTTCGTTAGATCACCGCACAATAAGCTATCAATATTACACACTGAACTACGTAAATGAGCAAAAAACAAAGAACTACTCTAAAGACGCCGCCGTTATCTTGAGCTCAAACGATTATCCCCTAGAAAAATTTAAACTCCTCGGTGTACAGTGACAACATATGTATTGACGAATGCGTGAACCATGATTTAAAAAAAACGCCTATTACGATGAAAATCCGAGGCAGAACGTACGATTTGTTAAAAAGTAAACATTTTAGCAAGAATATTGTTTTTTAAAACACTGCACTAAATAATAACAGCCCAGACAGTTCTGCCTTACGTACCGCTTTATTAATTGATTCTTTTTATGTGCAACGTAAAATTTTAGTGTCTCTGCAAAAGAAAATTGAATACCGCATGAGAGCCCAATTCCATTTAAGTTAAAAGCCAGATATTGACTTTTTAATTCATGACCCTCGTATTTTTCCAAAGTACGTAATCCAATTGCAACCTTATTTTATCTGATATAACGTTCGCATTTTAAACAGTTTCGACAAATTATGAATTCCAGAAAATATGCAGTGTCAGATCTATAGCAGATAGTTAATTTACATTTTAATTGACCATAGCAAGGAGCTGGAAAGTGCGTTTTTTCAGTAAAATGAGTCCTTTTGGTGTTGCTCAAATGTAAAAAAAACACTGACCTATTCTTTCAGAAGTCGCCTGTGCCAGTTGTTCATTATAATCATTATGCTACAAACTGTACTTATTTGGCAAACAAGTATACAGCGCGCCTGATACTATAAGCGATCGCGGTAGCCTTTGAACGCCACCAGGGGGGCGAATTTCGAGATTCGAGATCTCGAATCTGACATTTAAAAATCAGTCTAAAACGATGAAATAGTGTTTTAAAAATAGCACAATAATTTAAAATCGTGAGTATTTGAAAATTTGAAAATAATAGCGACAAACTTTTTTGAGCGATTTTTTTCGAGCTCAATTTTTTTGAATTTGAACAGTCGAATATAAAAATTCGCCTCCCAGAGATGCTACATATAGTCAACCAATTTGATTTCTAGACTTCTGTAGAACCTTGTCATAATTAGCTAGTTAACTAGCGCATAGTTGCGCTTATGCGTATCTACGGGCAACTGCCATGTGCCATTATGGGATCTATATCTGAATCCCTAAAGTTTTTTGTTCTATTTTTGTATTCCCTAATGCTATTTGTCCTTATGATCATTTGACCTAATGCTCATTTGTCCTAATTGTTGTTGCCCTATCATCATCGTATCGATGAATTTTATTTTCCCTAATATGTTATTACCTAATATCATTTGACCTATTCATCAGTTGCCCTAACTTTTTTTCCATAATATTAATTTGTCATAATTATTATTTGACCTAAAAGTTATTTGTCCTAATGATCAAAACACCTAATTTCAAATGAACTAATATTATTTTTCCTATTATTTGATACACTAATATTAAATGTCCTACTGGTAATTTTTAATAATAGTCACTTGCCCTAATGCTCATATGTTTTTAGGGTCATAAAAATAACCCTAACCAACCTATCTCTGGGAGCAGTTTTGTTTTTAGGGTCATCAAAAAAAAAATAACCCTAACCTACCTATCTCTGGGAGCAGTTTCGTTTTTAGGGTCATCAAAAAAAAAACCCTAACCTACCTATCTCTGGGAGCAGTTTCGTTTTTAGGGTCATAAAAAAATAACCCTAACCTACCTATCTCTGGGAGCAGTTTCGTTTTTAGGGTCATCAAAAAAAAATAAGCCTAACCTACCTATCTCTGGGAGCAGTTTCGTTTTTAGGGTCATCAAAAAAAATAACCCTAACCTACCTATCCCTGGGAGCAGTTTCGTTTTTAGGGTCATCAAAAAAAAACCCTAACCTACCTATCTCTGGGAGCAGTTTCGTTTTTAGGGTCATCAAAAAAAATAACCCTAACCTACCTGTCTCTGGGAGCAGTTTCGTTTTTAGGGTCATAAAAAAATAACCCTAACCTACCTATCTCTGGGAGCAGTTTCGTTTTTAGGGTCATAAAAAAATAACCCTAACCTACGCCGTTATGGCAAATAAAATTAGGATATTCGAATTCGAAGAATTTTTAGGGCAAATGAGCTTTAGGGCAAACATTACATTATGACAAGTAATTGTTAGGATAATTGATCATTAGGGCAACTGACAATTAGGACAAAACGGTTAGGGTAAGTAATTTTAGGACAAATGTCATTAGGGGTTTCAAATGTTATGGCAAATAAAATTAGGATTTTTGAACATTATGGTAAACAATTTTAGGACAAATGAGCATTAGGACATTCATTACATTATGACAAGTGACTGTTAGGGTAATTGATCATTAGGGTAAATGACAATTAGGACAAAACGGTTAGGGCAAGTGATTTTAGGACAAACTTTATTAGGAATTCCGAGGTACACCCGCCATTATGACATGGTTTTATAGTGGCATGAATGTGACCTAGGATAGGAATCAAATTATGGCAGCTAACATCTCGCACTCCACCATGTCGAAGCTTTTATGCAGACAATTACAATGCCGATAGTACCCAGGATCGCTATTAGCATACATAATAGGGGATAAACGTTAATGTTTAATGAGCAGACCAATTACACTAGACTACGTAGGGTTTAGACATTCAAGCAAGCTAAGCTTGAGTAATACTGGCCATATAACAAACCTGTGATGATCATAATTGCAAATTAATACTCACAGACTTACGGACAACCCACACTTGGGCAGAATTCAGCCATACAGAGCAGGTAGATAAAACATTCCGCAATTTTCCGCAGTGCTGAATAGTGTAAATGGTTTCTGATTATTTATCTGTATGGCTGAATTCCGAAGACAGTCAGTTCAAGTGTATGATATCCCCTAATATTGTCGCCAGATATGTACTTCAGGCGAAGTTTCGCGAAGTCGCACAACTTAGCCTGACGTCGCTACCGGCATAAGGCGTCTTCACACTGCTCGTGTGAAGTCGCGCCATGTCGCCAGATATGTCAAGCGAATTCGCTCGACACGTGTCGCAGGACATTTGTCGGCTAATCTATCGATGGCTTGATTAATTATCGACACGAGACACGAAGCGTGTACCGTATTATTTATTTATAAACGACAAGTGTACATCTTAGGAACTAAACATACACTACAAAACTCTAGATTTCATAAATTAGTTTGCCTGCCTTGTCATGCCGCACCACACCGAAAGTGTAATAAATATGAAAAATTATGTAGACGAAAGAAACATTTTTGAACCGGAAGTCTTTCTACAGAAATTATTTTGGACTATTGGTTTAACCGTATTTTAGTTAGGTATCTCAAAAAATATTTTTATTCCAAAATGAATACGTAAGGACCTGACAGATATGTATTTTTGCGATTACTTTCTTCTTACTGCATTGAAGGTAAGGAACATCTTTATGCGTGGCGTGGTTCGACACGCCCTTAGCAGGTTTAATTTCCCATGTAGCGCCCACGCGCTCAGTCTACCACTGTATCGCTCGGTCGGTCAAATAATGAATTTTGTATCCTTATTTATACATTTATATATTTAATTAATAAGCATATCATTATGAATAAAGCACCAATCTGTGATGTAAGTTTCTCGCCTTCATCATGAAGCTTCTAATTTCATCCCTACACGCTTAATAAAAAATCCATCAGCACTATCCATCAAGAACAAGCAATGAAGGGATGACACACTTTACACCTAACTGTAGTGTCGCCAGTGGCCGGCCAATTATAGCTAGACTAATGCTAACGTCACGATTTTTCAAGGAAAAGTGTGGGAAACCAGTAATAACATCAAATTTATATGAAAATATGGCATTTATGGTTACAATTCTACATCTTGCCGCCCCAAAGTTAGTGAGGTTGAACTCTCCTCGTTCATATATCTATGCTGTGTCTAAGCCTGGTTATTTATCGGATATCTATCTGTCACATACACCTACTTTAGTAATATTTTAAATTGCGATATACCACTTGATAAAACGTAAAGCAATAACATTCTCATCCTCAGTCACGATAATGGGCCCTGATTAGCGTTGAATGGAATAATATACACACTAATGGAGGAATGACATGATAGCTACACTGATACACACATGAAGGGTAATGACATGAGAGCTAAATCTTTCAGGGCTTAAAAATTGCCCAAAGTCCTTTGTACATTACTTATCTAAGACAAGCAGGAACAAAAGCGGCCTTATCGCTGGATTTTGAGCCTTGGATTTACATAGAAACATTTATCCCGTTGCGGGGTTGAGACGCAGTAAACACAACAAAACCAGTTAATTGCTTTCATTTTCCATGCGATATAATTATTGAGCATTGATTTAATGCCTAGTTCTCGTACACAACAAAAGCAGACTTATTTTAGTGTTATAAAACGTTGATTTTGAAGCGTAAATTTTTGCCCTAGAAAATACATACTAAATTATATATCTGAGCACTATAATAATATAAACGTAGAATGTGTAATTATAATTATTTTGTATAAAAATTTATTATGTTACATATATGTTCATTGTAGACGGAGAGCTGGCCACGTCAGATATGACACAATAATGAGAGCAACGAAACCCCTCTAGTTAGTTTGCTATACTATGCTTATTTCTACATCCGGACATCTGGCAGCTGTAAAGTGGTGGAGATCAAAGAATGCAAATAACTTTAAGAAAACAAATTCTAGAGTTCTGGATTTGATCCAATATTATGAAAAATTATGTCATTAATTAGATTATATAATATCTAAAAGTTTCGGTTGATGGAAGTAGTGCCAAATGATGTATAATGTAATTTTTGGTTACTCGCCTACTGTTTTTATTTCCGCAATGTTGTTTTTTGTTCTAATGATAAAATATAGGCCCTCTATAAATGACACAACTTCAGCAGTTTTTACCTATTTCGGTATTACTTTTTTCCAACTTAAAAACTTTGTTGATTATTCACTCTGATCTCCACCCATTAAAAGCTGCCAGATGCCCGGATCTAGTAATAGGGATGGTTATGCAATCTAACTGTACTGGTTACAAACCTCTCATTATTGTGTCACATCTGACGTGGCCAGCTCTTAGACCATTGGTTTTAATTGACTATGTAAAATAAATTAGACAAAAAATAACAAAAGTTTTATAGGTAACCAATCATCAGCCTTATTACATTACCTACAAATCCATACTGTTTCAAAATATCAATGTTTCAGTATTATTATTTTCGTTATTTTAGTCTGCAGATTATCTATTAGTAGTAACACTGTAAATTACATATCTTTAATCGTGTTATTCTCAAATGTTTACTTTGTTTGACCATTATCTGCGTGAAATTAACTCGTACAACGGTTTAGCTAGCGTGTTTGTAGTTACTATTAAGTAACGTGACATGTTTCTGGCCTATCCAATGGAACGTATTTAGCATGTTCAGCATAACACAGGTCAAGATACTGGTCATTATGTTTCTACTGTAGCTCATACGTGCGGTCGTTTACTAGATAAGCTGAATCTAAGTAATACCTAACCTGCAACGTGTACATAACTAGCAGACTAGCACGTAAGTTGAGGAAATCTTTTTCATGCATTATTTATATCATAATCAAGAGCATTGCGAACGTTCTTTCTGATATCAAATTTGTTGTTTAGTAAGTTTACTTAATAGACGGAGAGCTGGCCACGTCAGATATGACACAATAATGAGAGCAAAAAAACCCCTCTAGTTAGTTTGCTATACAATACTTATTTCTAGATCCGGACATCTGGCAGCTGTAAAGTGGTGGAGGTAAAAGAAAGCAAATAACTTGAAGAAAATAAATTCTAGAGTTCTGGTTTTGATCCAATATTATGAAAACTTATGTAATTAATTAGATTATATAATATCCAAAAGTTTCGGTTGGGGGAAGTAGTGCCAAATGATGTATAATGTAATTTTTGGTTACTCGCCTACTGTTTTTGTTTGCGCAATAATACACAATGTTTTTTGTTCTAATGTTAAAATATAGGCCCTGTTCTCTATAAATGACACAACTTCAGCAGTTTTTACCTATTTCGGTATTACTCTTTTTCAACTTAAAAACTTTGTTGGTCTGTCATTCTGATCTCCACCCATTAAAAGCTGCCAGATGCCCGGATCTAGCAATAAGGATGGTTATGCAATCTAACTGGACTGATTACATACCTCTCATTATTGTGTCACATCTGACGTGGCCAGCTCTTAGACCATAAAGTAAACTGTAGCCTTATATTTTTGTTGCAACGGAATGCCACAAATGTAAACAGTGGACAAAAGATCCGTGATATTGCAAAAAATATGATACCCAAACCATTTGTTCCCGTCCAGTCCGCCATAAATTTTCATGATTTTTCGTCTCGTTAGCTATTGCTTAATGTCCCTAGAGTTTTGGATCGTTACCCGTTGCTAATTTAGCATATTAAAGCTGATGACCTCAAGTCCCGTTGGAAAAGAAAGTTGATTACTTAAATAAATATAAACATACATAAGCGATCAATAAATCATAATGCAGTTTCAATTTCATTTTTCTCAGTCACAATTTCTCATTGATCCATCCAACTTAAGTAAAAGCCTATTAGCTGAAAAACTTTGATGAATACCTGAAAATACGCGGCTCCCTGAATACAAACGCTAACAATAGCATTGTTGATCCGCGGGGAGTTTACACGCTCCTTAAGCCAAACCCTTTCAGTAATAACCGCAAAGCTCGCCGTCAAGCCTGCGGAAGCCTCTGCTCTACGAACTTGCGGCAGTGCCCGAGGGTCCGCCGCGCCGGCCGCCCGCGCTCACGCCGCCCCGCCCTGCGCCAAAACTTCGCAACTTCGCCAACTCAATATAACTAAGTCAATACGATAAATGTGTTCATAAAACAATTATTTAAACATGAAACAGCAAACTATAAATGTTTGTTTCAACTCATTTAAGATGATGGTGTATAAATAAGTGACGAATTTACGTTGTGTGAATTTATATTAAGTGACAGGTGCAACTAATTTTCTGGCCCCAACTTAGGTAAGTGACGCTCTTAACTCCAGCTAACTTAGTTTTGACAAAATAAATGTTCAATTGTCAAGGTTGTTTCAAAGTTTCATAATTTTAGGCCTAATTTTTAGACAAAGTAAATTGAAGTTTTCGTAAGTAGTATTAATTTAATTTAATTTATTTATTTATTTAACAGACAACATAAGGCCCACAAATTGTTAGTATTGTACTTAATTGTTATGTTAGTTAGGTATCTAATCATTTATATACAAGAGTGATTTGGTGCTCTGACCCATATGCCGTAATGTTAAATCCGAAACTGCTTCTAAAAGTCAAATTAACAATACAAAACTAAGCTTTTACTTGCTGCACGCCGACGTAGCGTGTCGATGACAAACATTCCCGGTACTTAATAGCAAAACTTCACGCTACCTACTTTTCAGAAACACTTAGCAATGTAATTTTGTAAAAGTTCTATTATAGTCGAGCCCCGGACTGAAAGCCCGAGCACGGCAATGAAAAGGAATTCTCAAAGGCGGAATAACGGAAGAACGAAACCTGATATGAAATAAAAAGAATTGAAACATGTTCTAATAAGAAATACTATGCTGTGATAAAAGGACAAAGAAAACCGTAGCAAACGACGGAAGAAAGTCGATTGAATCTTATCCTATGGTAATAAAGTGGAGAGTAGATTTATAACAGTTTGTCAGGCGTTCGGGTTTTAGCAGAATACCTCACATTTTATTAACAATGCGGAATAAAAGCTTCCCTTGATGTAAGTATAGGGTGGGATGGAGGGAAAACTTTGTTGGAGGAAACCACTTTTTAGTTTGCCCTATAACGTAACGTAATACAGCTGTTATGTTGGTCTTTACCTTTTACATAATTATGGATACAATTTTATAAACAGTACCGTTTTCCTATAAAATCGATGCCTTTGTAAACATGCTTATAGTTACAATCTTTAATTTCCAGGTGATTATGTGCAGTCAGCAGTAGAAGAAGCAGCGTGCGAAATATTGAAAAATATGCTTAAAATGCTCTTAAACGGGCAATTTTTCGGGCAATTATGGCCCGGCGATACGATGCCGAAATTAAGGGGAGCAATTAATTGAGCAATACGTGGCAATTTATAGAAATTGCGGCATTTATTTCGGCAATTATTTCTCGAATTGCTCCACTCAGGTGCTCTTACACGGGCGATTTTTGGGTTGGGTTGCCTAGTTTCCCGAGTTACTGCATATGAAGCAATTGAAGCAATGATTGCACCATGTTGAGCAATATTCATTCTGCTTGATATTGCTTGATATGGCCGTGACGTCAAAATTCCAGCAATTCGGCAATTTTTATCGCCCGTGTAAGAACACTTTTAGACAAACATACGCTCTGATTCTATTAATCCAAAATTGTGTGTTATCCGTTTATCAAATTGTACTGCTGACTGTACTACTAGACCATTAATGAACGACTTTTACTTTTAAAAGCTTTCATCTAGTTTTCAGTAAGTATCACTTTTAAGGAATACAGATATTATTTGTTTCTATGTTACAGGGATCTTATCCCGATAATATTTTTTTCTTGATGTCGGTATTGTTCCAATACTAAAAATCGTTTTGTACTTTACTTATTCACCTTCACTTATGCGACTAAAGTTTAAAATTAAGATATTTTTATCATTAATAATAACTAAGTATTTATTCGTAATTTTAAAATTCACGCCACGGGTTTCGTCAAGTAGATACAAAAACAGGTCAACCACAGGGTCAACTTTAAAACTAACCACTATTATAGCTTGCCAATTTAGTGTTGACATAAAATTTCTACATAATAACGACTTGGAAATATGGCTAATGTGGTTCAGGTTCAGTAAGTATTCAAATATTTGCTTGCATCTTCAGCCGGCTGGCGCAGGCGCCTTTCCAACGAATTAGCAAAATACGATTACTTTGCACTTTCTAGCTACGCAAATATTTTTAGAATGGAAAGTAGAGCTGGTTGATATGTTCGCATCAAATACCCATTGCATATTTCATGATTACAACTATCAAATATTGTTATTGATTTGAAACACACCGTAGCTAACCTAGCTAAATAAATAAAACTTGATAAATATATGTATAGTGTTAAAGTATACTTGGTTGTAAATTGAATGCCCGATTCTTTGAAATAGTATATTTTGAAGAGTCTTTTAAATATACCCTCAGAATACCCTCGTCATTCGTCTCCCTTATGGCATGTGTGTGTGTGTTTATGTGTGTGTGTTTGTGATCAAGAGTGAGATCCCTTCAAGTATCACAATTACGTTTTATCTTATCTGGTTAAGTGGTTTTTGTATGAACCAACACGTCATTAAACTTTCCTCATTTATCGTATCAGAAGACAAGTTTGTGGGTGCCCTTTGTGGCAAAACAAAGGATTAGAGGCTCAGTAATAATTAGCTTACCCGGAAAATAATAATAAATAACAAAATAAAATCCTTCAATAACACATGAGATATAAAAATAATAAAAAGTGCTTAGAAATAGGAACCCATTAGAATCAATATTAAGATTTTTGAAGTAATGAGAAATTATCAGTTTCCTTACATTTTTTTATGAACGTAACGATTTTTTTTGTATTTAAATTTTGGGACAGTTGGGACATTTTTCTTATTCTATCAGACTCGATAGAGCTCATGATTCTGCATGCGATAGACTCAAAATATATATCAAATTAAAAAAAAGTAAAGGTACATTTTTTCTGCAAATTACCCAGCCATCAAATACAAATACATTCCCTGAACGATGAAAATTCGAATTTAAATATACTCCATCATGAGTGCCTATTTATGTATTGTATGGCTAAATCAGCTAGGTGCTCCGATATTAGCTATTTTTAACCGACTTCAAAAAAAGGAGGAGGTTCTCAATTCGACTGTTTTTTTGTATGTATGTTACTCGATATCTCCGTGAATCGTGAACCGATTTTCAATTTTTTTTTAATCGAACGGATATAACCCCTAGATGGTCCCATTGTCACCAAGTCGGGGACTGATGATGGGATCATGGATAAATCGAGGGAACTCTTCAACTATTATATATAGGCACACCTATAGTGATTTCACTATTTTTTAAAGCAACTCGGCCACTTCCTCTTGAAATAGAGGATCCTAAGTGAAGTCGGTTCTTTTTTTGTTTAATATTATTATGATGGTGACTGTTCGAAAACATTTGTGTGTATACTCCTTAAATCTTTATAAGGACTATAATAGCGGTCCAGACACTGTCAATAATAACGTCGTTATTTCTGTAGGTACCCGTCCTTTTCTATGTACAGTGTCTGGTCAGCTTATAGGTACGGTACCTAATATTAATTTGTTGAATCGCATCTCATCATACTCTGTTGTATATGTATACTTAAACAGCAGTATCCCGTCATACTACATCGTAGCAGAAACTTACGAACTACTCGCTTCCATCACATTCACTCGCATCCGCGTTTGGAATATAATGATTGATTAGGCTTTTTCCCGAACTTGTGTTCAATTATGAACATACGATTTAGGCTCGATATGGCCTAGATCGGATAGTCCCTACTCCAAAATAACTTAGGGTGTGTGGAGCCCTATTGTTCTAAGAGATAGGTACTGCTCTTGGCATATGTTTCTGAATATACATCACGTATATCTGCTTACATAATAGGTTTTAATTGTGCTCGGATCTAACTAAGTGTGCTAGTAAAAAATATAACAGAAAAGGGCCTAACTTATGTATATGATAATTATTAGTTTTATCAATTTAGACGTTTTCAACGGTCGTATATTATTGTACGATAAATAGACTTACGCCAAAGATTTCCGAGATTAAAACTTTCCTTAAGTACATGGCTATAGTCCTTATGAAATAATATAAATGTACATATTATACCTGCTTCTGTTTTTACTACAAGTTTTCATTTTAATAGGTACAAGTTAGCTAATGATAACAGAGTAAATACCTTATGATAATATTGCCAGTCAGCTTGCCCTCTAGAGATTAACATTTTTATCCTGATCACAATGGGACTTGTAAATTACCTAGATATACCTAACCTACTGTTAGTAAAATTTTTCACCTTCGTACAGTCGAGTTCACCAATCTATACACCGGGCGTCCAAAACTGTGTGTACCTACAGGACCTTAAACCCATACAAGGCTGCGTCAAACACTTACAGATATTGGAGAACTCAAACTGTTCGTTAAGTTTTTAATCTCTAATGGCATCAGGTTTTATGGTGTCGCCTGAATCGTGATCGCGGGTATTAAACCAGTGGTAGTGGTATCGACCCGTGCCACTCGGTCACTAGCCTCAACTATTGATTATACACGACATTTAGTTGGGCCATTGATACAGTGATCAAAGCAAAAACTATTTATTTAATCAAAAATACTACTGAGTTTGTATGAAAAAGAGACAATATAAAAAATACAAGTCATAAATTTATATACCTGCGGTAGCCTTAGGTTATATCGCCTGTGGTCTCTGCTAAAAAAATGGCAGTAAAATCATATTTGTTTATAAAAACTATTTCAAAAATCAATTACCTCGACAGAGACATTTGTAAAATAATCTACTTTCCTTGAAAACCGAAGACATTCAATCGCATAATTTATAAGTCGATAAATTCGGGTTTAGGGTTGAGGAAGTCGTAAATTTTCGGTTTACATACTGAGGACGAGAAGCAACAGTCACAGAATTTTAAGCAAACAAGGACCGAAATATACACTTGCATTGACAAATAAGTACCTATTTAGTAGTAGTAGTAGTAGTAAAACACTTTATTGCACAAAACAAGTACATGACCAACAAAAATATAGTAATTGTGTACAAAGGCGAACTTATCCCTTTAAGGGATCTCTTCCAGCTAACCTTTAAGCAACTGAGAGATACTGGTCAGACATGGTAGACAAAGATTTGTACATTACTTGTACATGACGGCAAAACTACGGAGAAATTTAGTTACTATAATAATTGTGAATAAATATACATCGCACCTATAGGTATAGAGATTATACTATATATATTTACTTACATACTATAAATATAATAATACATACTTATAAAAACATAAAGCCTACATAATACATACATATTTATAATACATACTATTTAAACGTCGTAACGTAATGTGTAGTCGTACACAATAGGTACTATATGAACCATTGTTATTGATAATTGCGAAGGTGGTACACGAGTCAGAAACTGTAATAATTTTAAACAAAAAAGAACCGACTAGACTTAGCTTCCATCTTTCTTAAAGGAAATGCCCGAGCTACTGTAAAAAATACTTACTATAGGTATACCAGTGGCGGCGCGTCCATAGAACACGATTCCTATCGGCTTGCCGAATTTTTTACGCACCTGAGCAGTTTTCCTACAACTCATGAAGAAATTTTAAGCCAAATTAAGCTTCGGCTTGCCTAAGAATTTTTTTGACCCACCGCCACTGAGGTATACCTATAATATTTGAAGAGTTCCCACGATTTCTCCGGGATCCCATCATCATATCCTAACCTGATGAGAATGGGACTACGAAGTAACTAATGGGACTGTGAAGTATAGGTACTCATTCAAACAAAAAAAGATTTTTCCAAATCGGTCCAGCCATCTTCGAATAATCGGTGAACCTACATAAAAGAAGTTCTAACATTTGAACTCTTGAAGTTGGTTGAAATGACCTTTTGTTTGTGGTGTCATCCGCTGCTCCTCTTCTGGGAATGGGGACAGGGGCTAAAGCATCCGCATTACTGCTATGTGTCGGGTGGCTGTCCCACTGCGGTGGGATGGTCTCTTCGTCGTCTTTTTATGGACGACCTTTTTGAGGACGGGTAAAGACCTTCCCTTCATTAGTCATATAGCCATCTCACTGTCACCACCGGAGACTTCCGGGGAATTCTAGTGTCCGTAGCGCGCCCTTAACATGTACGATGTCGACCAGTTCCTAGCATTATTATTCCTTAGTGCTTAAAAGTGGAAACGTATACTCTCCGAAACATAACGCACGTAGTGTACAAAATACTTACGAACGTTGAGCGTTTGTTCTCAAACAATACCGGTTCCAGTATTTTTATTGTGTTTGTTATTTTGCGGTATAGATAGACACATCTCTTATAACGTAAGCTGTGTCTGCAACATTTACTCAGGATCCCGTACAACGCCGCAACCATGTAGTCGGTTTTCCAAACGAATTCTAGCTTTGCAATATTTACGCTTTCATAGTATCTCTACTTAATTGGACTTAAAATACTAAAATCATGCCAATTCATGCAAAATACGATTATAAATGAGAATATTCTCAGTGATTCTTAAAACGTTGTTTTAAATTAAGCAACATAGCTAATTAGCTTCTAGATAAATACTTGCATGTATTTTCAACATGTTAGGTATTTGTCCTATTCTAACTAAATAAGAGATTTAAGTAGAGTTATTAGCAATGTTATTGAACGAGCGGAGCGTAAGCGAAGCGAAGAAGCTTGATTTTGGGAGTTTGTTTGACGATACGTTTAGTAACGTTTTTCTGATCTTTATGTAATTTTTTGGGGCTGTAGCAGAGATACATAAAATTTGAGATTTCGTTTTTGAGCTGGATCGATCAAGGGGTTATTGACTTAGAAGGCGAAAAAAAAATCCTCATATGGGTCTTGATATAATGGTCAACTCGTTTGGGAGTAAATCGCAAGTTCTGAGTTCGAGGCGGACTACTAGTAATTTAAATCCTTGAAGTCAAGCTTTTTACGCCCTACGGCCAGTTTTTTTTAATTACATTTACGATGCAGCCATCCCGCAGGTTTAGAAGACTGTCATAAATTAAATTTATCGTTGCGCGAAGTCTGTCTGAACACTTTGGCTAGCAAAACAATTAGGGCTGGCATTCTCGAATCGATCATAATAAATTGGTTTGCGTTACATTTGGAGAAAGCCACTAATTGAAGGCGTATTGATTACACTCGCTTCATTAGGATGAAGGTTCATTAATTGTTTTATTTCAAAATGTAAATTAATACCATGAGTTTAATAAAGGAACTCTTAATGGCTGATAGTGAACTATAAACACATTCATAGTGAAATTTTATTGTCAATAGGAATAAAAATATTATTACAATACAATAAAAATATTCTTGATTGCAAATTTCAATAACATAGAACCGTACAATACACAAATTAAAAGTACAGGCAGTCAACAAGCGATTTTATCGCTACAGAGCGATCTCTTCTAGACAACGTATGAGTAGGTGCAAAGCAAAAAGAAACGATGAAAATCTAGTAGAATACAAATAAAATAATCGATATATAAATAATATTAAATAACTACATGCACAGAGTAAATTAAATATAGTAGCAAACATTGTGTCAAGGAAGGGATAATTGTGTAATCAGGAATAAGTGATAAACTCGAAAAAATAAACCCCGTAAAATATATTTTTAGTTTTACAATTCCGCAACCTTTTCGTTATTCTCAGCTTTGAACATAAGCAATAGCAACAACCTAATAAGTACCTAGCAGTAGCGGCGCGTTCATAGAACACGATTCCCGTCGGCTGTCCTATGTTTCAGGCGCCTGAGCAATTATCCTACAGCTCATGAAGAAATACTACCCACTACTACTATTATTTTAAATACTAATACTACTAAACAAACAAAGTAACAAGTACAGGCCACTGGTACCTAGGCCTATAAAAGTTATACCTATCTAGTTATAAATTCAACCACGTTTCAAAATCTGATGTCCGAGTGTGGTTCCTAAATACTTATGTAATGCATATTTAGACTTATTAAAGTTTTTTATTTATAAACATAACAATGCCACCTGTAATTTCTCATGAGCATGAATTTCCTGATATTTGTAGAGATACTTGATAAGATAACAAATGAAAGCGATAAAAACTGTTGGAAACAAAATATCTCATTGGGTAGCCATAATAGTTAACCGCCTGCCGCAATTCAATAGCATTTCCATTTTATCTGTTTTCACATTTCCAATCAACGTTTGTCAACAGGACTGTATTGAAATACAAGTTTATATTGGATATTAAACGTAATGTTTTCCATAAACAGTTAATTAGGTATGGAAACATAAAATTTAGGTAGTGGTCTCTAATTCGGTCAATCATATTAACCAACTTTACAGCACTTCCCACTAACTATGCATAATTTTTAACGTATAACTAGTATTTTTAACCCCCGATGCAAAAGTTATTGTTTCATAACTTTGAACGCTATGTATGTCTGCCTGTGTATCTATCCATTCGTTGGCACCGTAGCGCCAAATCTGTTGAACCGATTTAAAAGCGTTTTTTACATATATTTGAAAGCTGGTGTTTAACGAGTGATCTTAGATGTGTTTTATCAAAATTTGTTCATCCGTTTCAAGGTTTAATTCATAAAATTTGTTTCCATAAACAGTTTGTATAAGTAAAATGATACATATCAAGGAGTCGAAATTTACCCATGTTTATTATTTTTTCTGTTGCGTCACCTCCTTAATTAATACATTACCTGTTGCCATGTAGGTCATCTATATCTTTGTTCAGGCAACTAACGTAAAAATATACCTATTTACAGATAAGCTCAAGTCACTCCTAATAAATATAACATACTATGCCATCGAAGAATTCATCCAGGATAAGCAATTATGATTGTTTCTTACCTATTATTTAACTAACTATAGAGTTAGAATTAACTGAGTATGTATAAAGTCATAAATAAGTACGATTAGGTTTATATTTAGGTACATAATATGTCCTAATATTAAACTCAGTTAATATTTAGTCATAAGAACAATTGCCATACCGTAACAGGTTGCCATGTGATCTCACTGACTACCGTAAGAACTGTTTTTACCATGGTTTGCAATATTTGCATGGTTTGATATTCTATTATATTCTAAATCCTTGGGGCCTCATGACTGTAGAACTCCGACGTTGCTCTTCTTATTGATGAGAAGTAACTGTACATTTGGGAGCTCAGCGGGTTTAGTCCGTGATGTAAATTTTATGTTCATGTTGCGATAAAAATATCGGGATGTGTCATTTTATTGTGCAACTCGTAATCGCGCCCCGCTCTCAGAAGTGATTATTTCCACAGCCTAACGACTACATACCGTGATGTTACACGCCTAGTCGATCGGATCCCTTATAATATTAAAGTCGTGAATATTTATCCGAGCTTCGCTTGTCCAGGAAGCATTGCGGGACCTTATTACAAATTTGACGGGACATGAAAGTGTAACGTGTCAGTAGTTTCGCTTAATAAATATTTCAATGTATTATTCTGTATGATGTTGGTGTGCTTATACAATCTTCTTCAGATGAAGTACCTTAATAGTTACAACTTTATTTATGTTCATCACAAAATAAACACTTATCGGTGGAAGGTTTAGTGTTCATTTTGTGTTACATAACCTCAGTAAGTATGTTGCCGGCATTTAATCTCGTTCGTTTCTTGAATATTGTAAATATTATGTACTTAAATATATTACTCTAGGTGTAGTGTCTCACAGTTTCGAGGATTATTTTTTTGGAAACATTCTATAAGCTTATCGCAAGAATTTCCTGGCACCGAGGTTACACGGGTAACACGATGGTACTCATAGGAGCCAGTAGCTGAAGCTCCACCCGATACCTTATTCATACGAGATTGCATAAATTATCCAGCATTTTCCAAACTTCACGCCTACAGAGCTCGACTTGTTGACTCGCAGGGCAAACTTTAAATCATGAATAAACATGCACACGCCAGGATTGACTACGTTCATTTATTTTGTAAAAGTTTCATTATATTGCGATCAAAGCGCTTTTGGTAACACTAAGTAACGTCGTTTATTGAAGATGTTTTTAAAATATTATAGACAACATTTTATTATTTGTATTGGTTCAAAACGTATATAAAATTACTATTTATCATGCTTTTTATTCATCGTCATTGCAAAAGTTTACTATAAGTAGTAAACATAATGCAGAGCGATGCTACTATTCTCGAAAGCACCGGCTGGTTGGCGTGAATGGTCTTCAAGATGAAATTTCCTTTCGAGTCAGCCAACCTGAAATGTTCAATGTAAATGTACATTCAACTCCACTCTACGCCGTACTGTGTCCGTTGAAATTGAGTGTTTGCGAAATTTAATTTAAACTTAAGTACCTAGTAAGAAAAGTGTTATGCTTATGAAGATAGATATTGCAAAATGATAGTTGAACATTTGTACAATGTAGCACAAATAATTAGATAGATCTTACGGGGTATACTATATTTATTACAGATCCAATCAACAATAAGTGCCGCTGTAAATTAGTAAAATATATATCATGTTGTTAATCCTTGTGTAAGTACCTAACCTTCCACGGGAAAGTGTTAAGTTTGTGTTGTGTTGCCGTAAATAATGTTGCAATAATTTGAGTGCTTTATCTAAAGAAAATAGTATAATCACATCAATATCATACAGAATAATACATTGAAATAATTACTAAGCGAAACTACTGACTGACTCATAGAATCAGAAGTGTCATTAAACTTTCATGTCCCGTCAAAGTTGTAATAAGGTCCCCAATGCTTCGTGGGCAAGCGATAGCGCAGATAAATATTCACGACCTTAATAAAGGACCCGATCAATTTAGGTGTGTAACATCGCGGTATGTAAACTCGTTAGTCGGTGGATATAATGCCCGATCACGGAACTGCAATATAGCTAGAGCGGCGGCTAAGTTTAAGGCACGCTATTGTGTACGTCCTCCGCAAGTAATTAGTAATAGTGGAGTACAACTACGCCTTTTTAACCTATAAAAATGACAAAACTCACAAGTCCGATTTTATATTGTGCCCCGTTAGAGTACGTTAAGTAATGACAAATATTTTCTAACAATTGTGAGCATTGCGCTAGGTATACACGTATTTGTTTGCTACATAAAGAAAAGATTATGCAAGTTTTATTTTTCTCTACCAGGCTATCGCTTTATATTATTACTACATACTTAACTTCACATTTTATAACGGTTTTGTCAATAGCATTCGTCGTCTTAGCCATTTTTCGTTCGTTTAGAATTCAAGGTCACGCATATTTTTACAAATTGATTACGAATATGCTCACATAATCTATTGACCAAACTGTTATAAAATGAAAGATGATATTGAAATAGTTGAATGCAATAGTGTGGTAAAGAACAATGTAATTTGGATAATCTTTTCTTGGTGTTATTAACAAATATCTATATAATAGCTAGCGCATCGTCAATAACTGTTAGAAAATATTTTTTACTATGACTAATCATATTATATTATCTAACTAAAAATCAAAATCGCACTTGTGAATTATAAAAGTTCCTGTAGGTACTGTAGTATAACACTCGTTGTGAGTTTAACTTTTAGGCATCTGTTACGGTACGATACAGGGTTGGCCCGGCCGAATAATCCTCGAAGCAATATGTATTAAATAGCGAACATGGCAATGTTTCAAACTAATTACTTAATTCAAAGTTTCCGAATGTAGATATGAAAGTAACCTGGCTGAAAAGATAAGTAACTACTCAAATAGAAAAACAAACGAATTAACACACTTAATACAAAAAACTAGGTGTTATGAATGCATCTTTGTGTGCCAGTTTCCAAGCACCACAAGTATTTAGTAGCAAAATACAATAATGTTGGACACAGAACACAATCGCCTCTTCGCCCCTGTTAACAAGTAACAAATGGGCGCAGTGGGCAGAACACGCGATCCATCATGGCGCCGACACTGAAAGAAACCTTGATTTATTTAGCGAAATGCACTGGAAAATCAACTAGCTGTGGCCTATTTAATAAAGCTACAAGTGACAATTTACAAGCGGAAATCTCTTTCTAACGCACGGGATTAGTAACATAAAATCCAAGTAATACCTAGGATTCAATATCTATTCCATTGCAGACATTGCAGTTTTACATTACCCTATCTATACTAATTATAAATCACACTAGATACGTGACACGTGGCTAGTGAACATATTCCACACCTAAATTACTACACTGAGAGAAAAAACAACCAGGATTCACGTTCGTTCAACCAAACTCTCATTTTAAAATAGCGCCTACAAGCTCTTTGGTTAAAACTACAAGTTCGATTTTGTTACGTTTAATTAGTTCATTCTACAAGTTACTTGTCATTTTAGTTGAAGTGTTATTTAAATTAACAACTCGATTATATAAAACCAACATGGCACATATTGTTTTAAACATATATTTGGCTGATTCAATCCTAATCTTTTAACAAGTTTAACCTTGTTGTTCGTACAAATTCGACTTGTATTATCAATATTGGTGATCGATTCCGTTTACTAAAATACTTTAGTTTCAAACTGATAGACACGCAACAAGTCGAATTTGTTAGACTCACAAAGCAAATTTCTCTCAGTGTACTGGGTTAAACTTCTACGACTATTCAACTTACCGGACCGGCCATGTCTGTTATTCTCTATACAAAAAAAGTCTGCCGATTTTTTCAGGAGAGGATTTTTTCAACGTCAAATGTATGCGTAACGTCAAAATAGCAAGGTTAAATAAACGTCAGTGCATACAATGAGTATGACGACTGGTCATATATTTTTGGCAGAGGGGAACGCCTATCAATGGCCGCTCCGGTTGGTTAAATGCTCCAAGGGTTTAACAATAAAATGACAAATCACAATTTTTGATCTACACCCTAACATAAAATTTACGAGTACGTACTGAATCCGCGTAGGTCCCAAAAGGACAGTTACTTCTCATCAGTAATAATAAGAGCAACATCGAAGTTCAACAGTCATGTTATGAGACTCTAAGGATATTTTTGTATACACACATATTGATAAGAGCAATTTTATTTAGTAAAGCAGAAGTACCTGATCTTGAACCGAGATGATGAAGATTGCCTGCATCGTAAGAAGTAATGTATGGTTCCCAACAACGTTTTAAGCATTACGTTGAAGTGAAAAATACCTCAGAAAAGCGGGAATTAAGTTTTAAGTTTGAGCTTAGCGCGGGCTTTCATATTACGTCAGACCTTGGAACGGAGTCAAAATAATAAACAATTTCAGCTTACAGGCACTTTGCTAAAGTCTGTTTTCTGATTTCTCAACTAAATTGACATTTAATGTGTTGCCCGTACATGTTTTTTTTAACTTAGGTAGATAAATATATCGATATTTTTATATCGAGAAATGTTATATTTATTATCACTTTATTTTGCATTAGCTAGCTCCAGCTCCAATGAAGCTAAAATCATTTACATACCTAACTAGCAAAGTATAAGAGAGAAATGAAAGTTATTAAACAGCGGAATCTCGGAATTTTTCTTCTTTATTTTCTCTTGCTTTATTTTTCTCGTGTTTTTTATTTATATAATATGTAATAAGATATTTTATTTATGAATAAATCATGTGTATTTTGAATTCTATTTTTTTTCTCTGTGAGTACCTATTTGCGATTTTAGTACTCGTTGAAAAATAATCAGGTTAAAAACCAACAAATTTTAAATTGTCCTACACAAGTTCACAGATTTTTTTTGCTTACGGTGTTAGAATTTAAAATTACAACTGTTTAAAAAAAACGATGCTTTGCCTGTTTATCTTCATTTTTATACCTTACCTAACTACTGCTATACTTGTGCTAACTCGGTATAAGCTCTGAGGATTTGATATCGATATATATTAATACATGTGCTCAGTTCTATACCTTACCTAACTACTGCTACTGCTAAATATAGTTGTGCTAACTCGGGATAAGTTTTAAGGATTTGATATAGATACATATTAATACATGTGCTCATTGAAAATCCTATAACCCTAACTATAAAAATGTTCGATATCATCGATATTATATCTGATATCGAGCCTCTTAAGATAATAAAATGATGCGGATTTTATTTCACTCAAAATAAGACAATTTTCTGCCATTCATACGCTAAATAGACTAGTAATAATATATGAGGTAATATTCCGCGTAACGATTGTATACCTATTTAATTATGTCGACTAATATCTAGATGTTGACAGTAACATCGGTATATTATTTTGTAGATAAATTATTTTGCTACATCACTTTAGTATTGGTGCCCCGAGTTAGCACACGTATGCTAACTACGTATCTACGTAGTTAAATAATTAAAATATGTGAGTTTATTTTTACTATAGTACCCTCTTGCGTTTTCCTTTAAAAAAGACGCAAACACCTGAATCTTGACTTTTCATTCACCATTATTGTATCGTAAGCAAGGAAGGAGTCCTGACAGCCCAGCAGGGATCGCGTTAATAATGAAAGTGATCTTTAGGAAACTCTTGGCCTACTTCTCAAGTTAGCCGAATTCTTGCCCGTGGGTTAGATTGGAACAAATTAATGAAGAATTTTCTGAGTGACTCTTACCGTTTCTTGACAAGGTAACGTCTATTTAAATACGTTAGTAGTCAAAACATTGTAACCGAGTAGCTTGGATTAAGTTCCTACTTAATTTAATAGCTTTTTCCACTCCTAATATGAATTAATGTAAGAAGCAAGTATTTCAGAACTAGATAATCCAAATAGGTGCCAAGGTTCTTTAAAAAATTGTTATTTTTTCGTAAATATTACAATAAGTCACTTTTTCTAGAACATAACACATCGAGAATAAACAAATCTTCCAGTATAAACTTGCCAAAGTCGAAGCACTCAAATTAGTAGGTGACCTGGTTCTGGAACCAAAATAAAGTTAGATATCAAAGGCGGGTTGGGTTCACGACCTTTGAGGTTTGAGCCTAGAATTTGCAATGTGCATAGTGATATTAAATTAGGGGAACTAATCTTGGTAAGAGGCTGCCGTGTAACTCTAACATACCTACCTACACTGAGAGAAATTCGCTTTGTGAGTCTAACAAATTCGACTTGTTGCGTGTTTATCATTTTGAAACTAAATAAAGTATTTTAGTAAACGGAATCGATCACCAATATTGATAATACAAGTCGAATTTGTACGAACAACAAGGTTAAACTTGAAGCAGCCAAATATACATATGTTCAAAACAATATGTGCCATGTTGGTTTTATATAATCGAGTTGTTGATTTAAATAACACATAAACTAAAATGACAAGTAACTTGCAGAATGAACTAATTAAACTTAACAAAATCCAACTTGTAGTTTTAACCAAAGAGCTTGTAGGCGCTATTTTAAAATGAGTTTGGTTGAACGAACGTGAATTCTGGTTGATTTTTCTCTCAGTGTACTCTTGAGAATTTCAAAGAAAATGTGTTATTAGGTGTTTGTTACCAAATTTTTATCAAGTCAACTTCACAATGGAACTAATTTTTACTGATGATGATTTTTTTGCTCCTGCTTACTCTTTGATCCTTGGGTGAACAAAGTTTACTAAAACATCTTTCAAATTTAACGTTGACGTAAAGATGAATAAAGAGTACTTTTAGTATAAGTACTTAGTTCACCTGGGTAATCTGCTCTGAGTGCACAGAGTTAACTTATGGCATATTTAGAGTTCTATATCATAATGCTGGTAAAAATAACCCTTATAGTGCGACTCTGTCTGTATGTCTATCACGCAGCCAATTACTTAGCTCTCAAACCACATGACCAATTGGACTATAATTTTAGTACACATATGTGGCTTTTTAAGTCATCCATTCGTTAGATTGCCGAGCGGACCCCAGGCTCAATTGAGCCCTAGCAAAAAGCCCAACGTTAGGAGAATGATAATTTTAATCTACTAACATATTTTGGTCATAAATATAGGGTATTATGTTCAATTAATACTCAAGCAAAATACGATAGTAATTTATTTTCTTCCTGTTGATAACAAATGGATTGAGGTATTTGAGGTTTATATGATATTTATTTTGTGTGATTAACGTAAATCTTTGTTTGAAATTCTTTAGGATATTTCTTCAGATTGTTTGTAAACGTCACCTAAAATATTAATTGAATTCTACATATTTTACTATTCAGTATTCACGACAAGTTTCTGCCCGAGCTAAAAAGACATTCTAGACGAGTCATCGAATGAACATTTGTCGTCGCATATGAATGCCATGGCATTTCACCAGCCAAATTGGTCCGAGATGACAATGGAGCTCTCTAGGTATGCTCCCTAATTCACAAAATATACTCTCTTCTTACCAGCATACCCTGACCTCGTGATCTACAACAACTGTGCTTTATCGAAGTCTACATTTATACCAGTTCATGTGAGGCAATGCTTTAGTATGTAACGAGATAAAGCAACGGGGAACTTACAGAATATGCTCTTGTGTTCCGGCGAATGGTCCGATGTTCGTTTGTTCAACTTGATTCACGTCAGAAACAATTTCTTGCGAAGAGAACTTACAATGCAAAGACGGAAATTTGATATTATCGTCAAATAGGTTCCTATTTCCTTAATAGTGCTTCGTCACCTGAAGACGTTTTGAAGGAACTACCTTTGCTGTAACTAACCTCGTTATGCTCGGCATTTATTGTACAGTTTGCTATGGATTCGATGCACCACCTTGTTAAAACATAATTTTACTATTATAATACTGCACACTGATTCTATAAAAACTTTGGTCTTAAAATGATATGTGTCGCAAATGTTTTCCTTTCATTCGCCGGGAAATGGATCCGCGATTTAGACGCGTAGACATGTACTATAAAGCGGATATGTTTTTAGGGTATCCTAAAATTCAGTTTTAATCGGAATGTGATAACTCACACTTTTTGTCCTTACCATGTTTAGACCTAGCATATTTTTTTTGCGATTTAGATGTACATAATTAAGAGGTTCGAATACATAGTAGTTCATTACGTTAAAGAGTTATATATAAGCATAGAAAACTAATTGTGACACTATAGATGAAAAAAAAAATATTTTGGCAAAAATTCCGACTTTTTTGTCAGCATTGTTAAGGTCTTGATAATATAACCTCTTAATTGCTGATAAATTGATAATGTTTTCGATGTTAATAAGTTACTAACATCAGTTATCAGCAGATTAAGCCGAAAAGTTATATCTGCAGATTGGTTTGGACTCGACGATGACGATGATACGCAGTTTTTGACTTCAAAATTTGGTTGGTAACTTTTTAGTACTTAGTTACTCGTATGTATACTCTTATTTATATAGAATGCAATTTATTATGAAAATAACATACCTCAAGCAACGTTTCATTAATATTCCGTATTGTGTTATAAAATAAAAACGCAATAACAGAGCAAGATAATATTTCATACAACGTTCAGTAGGTACGCAGTTTGCGTAAGCTTGTAGGGAAATGAAAATACGTTGTTTCCTCTGGCCATATAAAACGTAAGAAACTCGTGGAAATTTATTACGTTTAATAAAAAAATCTCGAATAAAATTACGGTGTACGTAAAAGTTTTATAAGCAGAGGAGGTCCTCGCACAAAGGATGCGGGTGACCTACTACAACGAGCCATCAAATAAATCGTATAAAATTTATCCGAAATCAGAGGTATAGTGAAAGAGTGTGCCTCGAAAAAAAATGCCAGATTTGTGTTATTTTCTGTAAAACTCTTAATCATTTCACTTCTGTCACGAGTCCTTTCGATTGTAATACGATAAAACATGTCCTAAAGTTTTTTTCTCCTATTGTGTTACAATTTCCGATATACTTTGTATGGCGGTAACTATGTCAGATTATTTTTTATTCTTTCCATATAGAAAGAGTTTGTGATTCTGAGTAGAACTATTAGAAAATTATACAGCTTCCAAAAGTTTTTTTAAAATGCTCGAATACGAGACCCTGCTAGTTTAGATCTTCTATCTGCACTGAGTTTTTGTGATTACTCTGGCATTTAAAAAATAATGTTTAGATTTTATTACAAATTCTTGCGTATTTAGGTACTTCAAGCTTCAGATCCCTCTCAAATAGTACCTACTGAGATCCCTCTCAAATGTGACTGCTACATAATGAAGGGCATTCAAATACAAGTGTCTTAAATTTATTGTTTCTTCAATTTTTACCATTTATATAAATTTGAGTAGGTATGTAGTCGTAGAAAAAGTATTGTATTTTTTGCACGGTTAACGGATTCAAACAAATCACCTGACATTTTCCGTAAAAACTGGTGAATAAGCTTGAGAGCCCCCTTGAAGACAACCCTTAATTAATGATGAAACATCCACTTACCAGACTCCGCAGCTCTGCGAAACCGTGCCGTTATAAGCCGATCAAACCTGAAATTGTTTTTCACTGGAGCGCACACAAGGAAATAAGTATTATTATATTATGGTGCTACAAGGCTTACAGAGACACTTAAAACAATGTGCAAATGCTGGGTAAGGGTATAAAAACTTATTTTTGAATGTAAGTGCAGCACGAGTACGAAATTATTATTTCAAGTATATTTCAAATGCACGCCAATTAAGCGATGTAAAACCTATGATGTTTCTATTACTGAAGTTGCAGAATCCATTCTGCAATTCCTGCACTTTCCAGCGTGATACTAAAAATGTCAGGCTATTTTAGAGAGCTATTGAAATACTATCCCCATATTTCAAATAAAAAAGCTTTTGTATTCGAGTAGTTCGCTGAAAACTAAAACTTCATACTTCGCTATTTGAAAACGGCTGCTAGTAACTCCGATTCGAAGGGTATTCATGTGCGGGCAACATCCATCCAGAAATCATTATATTTCCGACTCAGCACCTCAATAGATTAAAACTAGTTCCGAATAGGCGGTAAATAACCTAGCCGGACGCTGCCGTGCTGTGGATGAAGAATGTTTGCAAACTAGCTTTCGACCTTTGCAAACTACCTGGAAAATGTCGGGAAATGGAAGAGAGAATTTAAATGAACTTCGAAAAGATGAGCGAACAAAGTTTTGTTGAATAGAGTGCTTATTTATATTTTGCAACGTTTTATTTTCCAAGAAAAATTGATTGGAACTATACATTAAAGAGAACATTTGGTTCAACGGTGTATTTACGCTTAGTATCTATTCGTAATTTACGAGTCGTAAATTTTTAACTGCTTTATTTCTAATGTGGGAATCAGAATGTTCAATTAAGTCCGTCCTGTTAATTTTGAAAGCGTATCCATTACCTTATTAACTCAAATTCATTTTGACATTTTACAAGCAAAATAGCAGAACTTTACTTAACTTCTCTTGATTTTAATGGCAAAAGTTTGGCAAACCTTTGTTCCAGCTGAGCATTGGGCAAAAATGTTTGAGGATTTAGATTGAGCGTGTACTTTAACTTCGTTAGAATCGGTACAAGGAAAACGACGTATTTCGACTCAGAAATACCTGCTCCAATCTACTTATAATTACGAGAATAAACACCCTTTTTTTCAAGTATCCAGTTGTTAAGGGTTTTACTTCGATATAATTTTTAGAGGACTGTATTCGACAAGTTTTAGTTTTACGACAAATACGATACACGACAAGCTGTGGAACTTGGGATGGGCTAGAACAGTTAGCTGATGTACTCACCTTGTTTAACTGCTTGTGACGATGCAGTGATCGGTTACGGAGGCCGGTGCAAGCTTCTAGTTTTCTCGGATTGTCCCAACTCACCTCGCATTCCAGTTACCTGTTACCAGCGCCTTACCGATATGAAGAAGGATCAGCACTTCCACGAACTGGCCAGCCTTTCTTGAGCTCCATACACAGATTTACACAACGCGGTGTATTTCGATAAAAGCGACACGAGATTTCTTAATTTTACAATATAATTTACGCGGCAAATCCAGCGCTCGACTTGGTTTTATTAATTAGTCACGAATGAATCTAGCCACGCTTAAGATTTCGAAACGATCGAAACAATACAATTTTGTTTAACAATGTATAATATTAACTAGTGTTTGTAAGAAGTCATAATATAACTTTTACCAGATACAAAACTCGATTTAGTCGACTGATAAAGTTTGCGCTCCGCTAAACGGAATACACAATCAAGATCTTATTCGCGAGAAACCATTTATCTTGCAAAAAGGTTAGAGAACAAACACCAGTAACCGAATAAGAGATTTTCCCGTCAAATCGGATTTAACCCCAGAAAGCTGCTGGTGAGGATCATTTATCTCGCCCGATCTTCTAGTTCAGGAAGTTACAACGACGTAATTTCCGCAGACGGCTCCAAACGACCTGCTTCAACTGAATAGCGTTTCGATAATGCCTCATATCGGGCACAAATGTCCTGTCAACGTGTGGAGTCTATAAAGATAAGATATTTTTTGCCCTAAGTTAAAATTACTTGTTGTTTTATAACACAATCGTGTCAAAAACATCCTCACGAGCTGGAAGCTCTGGTTTAAGAGGAATTTCCTTCCAAGAACGCTCTGGCTGTTGAATGAACTTAATGCCAGACGTTTTCCCGTTTTCCCAAGGAACTACAGTAAAAAAAAAATCAAAAAAAGAGCCAAAAAGAAGTGTAAAGGATTCTTAATGCTCGGCAACGCGTGTGTGTCACATCTGGAGTTGTAGACGTCCATAAGCTGTCGTAGCTGCTTGCCATCAGTTGGGAAGCATACTTGTTTGCCACTGCAGAAGTTTAGAAAAAAAACTTACAAGTATCGTTCTCGTCATTCTCTGGGCACCATAATGAAAACCGAGCAACTAAAAGATTCTGCGCCTCCTCGTGTTTCAAATCGTGTTTCGATTTTGTGTGTTTAATTAATACATTTAGCAATCTAAATTCTTCTATGCTGAACATTCGAACACTCTGAATCCTCACAGCCAACGCAAGACTTTATTGACAGTACAGTTAATTGCTTTAACTATGCCTTTTCGCTTTACATAAGCTGCCAACGACTTCTCCAATTCCATGGACACTTCCCCTTCTACTGCAGTATTATCCAACAGCACAACTTCTGTCTGATTACTATAAGACCAGTTTTCGCCAAGTTGCATCGCAAGCATTTATGACATTCATGCATTAAATTGAAACTTCACAACGTGTGTCAGTGTAACGAGCTCAGTTTCAACGAGTTTAGTTTCCTGGTTCTAGTTTTAATATCGTTAACAGATATTTGTCATATACGTTGAGAGAGGATGTTGTTTAACTTATTTATAAAAGTATTTTATAATAGTTATCTGAAAAAAAAACTACAATAACATTGCTTTGCTATTCCGCGGTATATTAACGTGCTAGTTAATTAGTGACAACCCGTTATACTTATTTGCGTATTTTTGCATGCATTAATGTTATGTTACGGTATAGCAAAGCAATATTATTGTACTTGGTAATATGGACTTCCGCAAAGTAACGCCTGATTCCATAAGTTAATAGTTATCTGTACCTACAGTTTTAATACTGAATTGTTCAGTGTCCAAGTTTTTTCTACATAATGAATGTTTTTAACATGAAGGCTAGGTATGACATGATACCCTGCAAGTTAGTAATATAAATAAGGGCTAATGCAGCCATAACAATATTCTTAGTTATTTTGACCTTCCGCCAATTAGTGGAAGGCCCGACTTTAATTACGGAAAGGCTAGCGAAATTTGTTGAAGCTAAGGGGCACCTAATATAAAGCACATTGTTATAACAATAAATTACGGCCTGTGAAAACGTTTAAGACTGCTATATATAAACTTGAAGAACCTTAATGTCTTCAATCTCATTATAGTATATCTCAGATAATGGCAATAAAATGAGCCATTACTCGCATGTCTATACTCTATAGGCCGCGACCGATAACTTTGACGTGACCCTTGGGGGAAATAATGTATGTGTGGATAGATTAAGCACCCTATTCATAAACGTCTTACAAGTCTCATTTACTTAATTTAATAGTTGTGTTTAATCATGATCAAAAAACACAACTGTCAAAGTGTCAAATGATATAAGGGCAACCGATTAAGTAGCTGTAGAATGAGGCAAAGAAAATTGTTTCAATCAAAAAGTGTGTTAAGAGTCCGGTAAACTTTTTTTTCGATTTCGCTCAACTTTTTGATACTATTTTGCAGTAACGAACATAACATCTATAATTTTGTATACATATTATGAAAGATCGTTTCTATTTGGATGGAAAAAATACAACGGATTTTTTAATTTCATACTTCATTTATAAATAATTCACCCTAATCTAACACCTGTTTCGCGATTTTTGCTTGGAGAGGTGAAAAGAGTAAGGTTTTTATGGATTAAAATAAAGTTATACAATTACATAAAATACATAAACACATTTCAAAATGAGTCGCCTGAGGAATAAATGTAACAGGTTTTTTTCATTTTCATATATATTTTTTAAGGGAGAGTAGGTATGTTTTGCTAGAGCAATTTTGCTAAAAATTGCCGAAGTTTAGATGATATTTGTGGGAAGATATTGAAGTATTTTACAAATAAAAAAATATAAAAATAAACTTCACTTCATGTTTTATTCAGATAGTATAAAACATATTAGGGTCCGTAACAAATAATAATTAAAAATCATACGACAAAATTGCATGAATCAACGTCCTCACTAAACAAGCTCTGTAAGAATTGAGTTTTGAGGTATTAAATATTAATATATATCGATTTAAAGTACTTTTTTGCAATACCAAGACTTCAAGCTATCTTACCAAATGCAATTCATATGCATAATGTCATTATTAGCGATTTTCGTTTTCAAATCGTTACCGGACTCTTAAAGGGAAGAGAACCGCTAAATTCCATCTTTTTCGGCGCGAGTGAAGGAGAACCACTGTGTTACGATTAGTATGGGAGCTTATTGCAAATACATACTGCAAAAAGATTAGTTTAAAAAAACCACCTATTTAAATGTAACTTTGAAATAAATAAACATATACTTTGAAATTATTTTCTATCCGGCCGATTTCGTCCAATCGTGTATCGGAATTAACAAAGTTCTTTCAAATAGGTATACTCGTAACAAATATGAAAAAATTATTTTACTTGCCCAAAACAAGTAGTTATAGCTAAAAAAACTGTTTAATTAAAGTCAATTTGAAGGTCATCAGGTGTTGTCAGCCTCTTAAGTACAATTTTATAGTGTTGTCTACAAATAATATAATCTTAAAAATCATACCTATATTATATCCTTATTACGTTGTGTTGTGCGACGTAATTCGTTTTGGTCAACAAAAACGACTTAATGATTAATAATAGATTTGGCAGCAAAACAAAAAATGTTCAGTGACAAACTCCAAGTGTAAATAGTAGGCAGCCTTATCATTGGAGAATTCTACGCAACTACTTAACATATCTTCGACTAGATTATAACTTTCAATTCTATTTAGTGTGTCAGAGTTCAACATAAACTTTTTTATTCTAGATTAAGGAGGAGTGAAAAGTAGGTACTAATTGAATTATGTATTTCAGACTTGAATATAATAGTACCTAAATAAAATAGAATGCGTAGGTATACTTAGGCCATGTTCAGATGACAAGCGCTCAACGCGCGTTTTGATAACGCGCGTTTACAGCTACATAACAACTTATTCAGGCCGTACCCATGCTAACGCGCGTTTAACGCGCGTTTGACGCGCGTTAGCATGTGAACGGCCTGAATAAGTTGTTATGTAGTTGTAAACGCGTGTTATCAAAACGCACGTTGAGCACTTGTCATCTGAACATGGCCTTATACTTGCTCGCTTATCCAAACTGCCAATTGTTATAATCTATCGAGGTGTAAAGGCAGCTTCTCTAGCCAGATTAATTCAGCCCAGGAGAATATGTTGGCAATACTACCCAGCTCTTTGATGCATGTACTATGTTATTCGTGTTATTGAATTAATTGCAAGCTCAAGAATTTAATTGGATAGCTCCTTTGTTTGGCTGGCAACACAATATTGTATGAGAATGACAGATATTACAGTCAGTAAACTGATAAAGTACGGGCGGGAACCATAAGATCTGCTAGTACGAGTACGTTACGTGATACAAAGATAAGCCCCATGGCACAATGTTCATAAAAGTAATGCTGAGTTCCGAAAAAAAGTTAAAATGAAAAGATTATATGTGATTAAGTAAGCTATCTAAAATACTTAATTATGCTTCGTAACGGAATAGTTTGATATTGCATTACATACATTGTTCACGTTCTAATGGCTCTATATAAATATAAGTTAGCATAATACTTCACATGACAATAAAACTTCTTCAATAACGATGAGCATCGTAAGTTTCCCGGCACCCAGAAAGGTTTGGCATTCGACACTCTTTTCAATTTCAAAGGGAACTCGGGTAACATAAGAATGAGTTCGCCTATATTCAGAGCAGGCAACAAAATAGGCTTGAATAATGTTTATTCTACCTCGGAATCAATAAGACTTGCTTTACCTATGCCCTATATAGCACTTCTCGCGAAGAAGGTGCCCTCAAAGGTTCCCCTCCATTTATTTTTATTGCCCCTATTAGGGGTATAAGTAGCCACGTGCAGGAACGCGGGGTTTTCCCACGGGTGGTGTTGCTGGCGGGTCAGGTGTGTTGACCCCATTTAGTTCCCATAGACTATAATACATTTCGGATTAATATTGATAAACTTGCCATTTTTAATTAGTAGAAACCTTAGAGGATTACCTAACCGGAGCGGCCATTAACAGGCGTTCCCCTCTGCCGAAAATATGTACCATTGGTCATACTTATTGTATGGACTGACGATCATCTGACGTGGCTATTTTGACGTCACGTATACATTTGACGTTCCCCTCCCCCGCAAAAATCGCCAGACTTTTTTATATACAAAGTGACAGACATGGCCATTCCGATTAGTTTAATCCTCTAGGGTAGAAACAGTTAAACAAACAAAACTAACTAAATTTATCAATGCGCCACTAGGTAACAAAGCACCTACCTATACATATGTGTATATTTTGCACCTTAACGGAAAGCGTAGTTACTGCATCACGTAAACAAACTCTGATACCTAAAAATGTGTCGTCATGGATCATAAAAGAGTAGTCAGCAAAAGTTGCTTGGCGGGTGAGGTGTTCAAAAATACCTCCACACGCTCTTATTCTCTAAACAATACAGTTGTGCCAATATCATTCCGGACACCTCAGCATAGCAACTTCTGCTGACTGTACATTAGCCTCGCTTATCAATCAAAATATTTATGCAGTTTAATTTTCGTACAGTTTACTGAAAGCAGACTTACCTAGGAAATGCATGTTTATCAAATTATTAACATAATCTGAAACCTATATGATTACCGACATTATTAATTTATTACACAAGTTAACATAACCATCAGTCTCAGCCTTTTTTGTGCAGTAATACAATTCGATAAAGTTCTTCTGGCGATAGGCTAAGTTATACAAGATGAAATCATGCAATGGGACATACGTCGTGGCTCACCTAATATTTTAGCTTATTCATTTTACTGCCTAGTTACTTGGCTGCCCCAGAAACAAAATAACAGGGATGCCTCCGCACCCGTGTAATAATGTGCCTACATTACGTGCATGAGTGGCAAAAGCTGCATGTACTGCTTACAAACCCAACTTGCTCCATTCCAACTTACATGCGGGTACGGCGTTTTCACGGAGACATTTTTATCGTACTTACCTAAGTAGTAAATAACCCAAAATAATCCTAACTCCAGCATATAAAGTTAGACTTAAATAAATTACCTACGTGCCAAATATCCTATGTACTAGCATATCGGTGATAATGCTAATAAAGAATTTCGAATGGTGCAACACAAAAAATAAATAAAGACAGGTACTATAGGGGAGTCAGATATGTTGTTGTACCCGTTATAAGTAATACATATTCAAAACTAGTAAGACAATTCTGTCCCTTAAATCGCAGAGGTTAGACTGGTTAGGCATAACTATTCTTTTTGGTAATCTGTGTAAGCACCGTTACTCACACCTAGCCGACCTAGGTCATCTAGCTACCTAGATGAAGTATAGATATTTGGATTTGAGCCCCATTTTGTTTTGTATCAGTTGGTCTAACTTGTTTTAAAACATAAGTGATATCTAACATTTTCAACCATTCTAAACTCTTCAATGTTATTATTACTCCTAGGAAAACACATTCGTCTGCGGGCGGTGCAATCAACTAGGCTCCATTGTTGAATGCAAACGAGTCAATACGCCCGCCGCGAATTCCAAATTCAAACAAAAACAACTGAATGTAGCCATGTTGAATGGTGTTCATTTAAATCATTGGAAAATGCTGTTTTTTATAAAGGCGCCCTCAATTAAACAAACCCAATATACAGACTTAACCAAATCAGCTACCGAGCATCATCGAATTTCATGGATTGAATCTCATATCTGACAAAAATGGAATAAACTTCAGAATAAAATTAGAAATAAAGTACAGACACAATAGTATAAAACATAATCAAATATTAACAAAAGGGCGTTACGATTACGAGTGTTCGCGTTGTAATTATATTCCATCATCAAACCTATATTATTTAACAGCGCTTCTAAGCAAATGAATAATAAGTTACCTACATATTTTACTTAAATATAACTTTTTTTTTAAGTTGATGACGTAAACTATACCTTAATAAGGTATCTTATTAAGTTATTTTTTTATTTGACGTCAATTTGGGCTAATAACTTACATGGAATTTCTACTTTAAGTGTATTTGCCTTAAATTGACAGTAGAATGTTTTCAATCGCGTCTTTACCAATAAGGCTAGGCGGCCTTGGTTTAAGACTAATCTCGAGCGTCGCCCTTCCGGCGTTCCTGTCCTCGGTACACAGCACGCTGCCTCTCACTGGCAATATCCTAAAACCCTCACTCCGTGATTGTGAGGTAGCGTGCTTGTCCCAGGCCAGGGACGCATGGAGGGCGGCCTGTCCCGGTAAAGATCTGCCTCCTGGTCCACACCTACAAAAACTCTGGGATGAACCCATTTGCAGATCGGTGCATGACCAAATTTTAGAAACCAGCCCATCAGCATTAGAAAGAGCCCGCCTACTAGCAATATCCGCAAAAGAATCAGGTTTTTGGCTACACGCTTTCCCGTCAGCTAATTTTGGTAACCTGCTTGACTCAAACAGCTTCCGCCTCGCAGTAGGTTTGCGTCTCATTGCCTCACCAATGCCCCTGCGGGGCACAAGTCGATCGTTTGGGTCACCACGGCCTTGCTTGCCCAAGAAGCGCCGGTCGCCTCTCCCGCCATGCCAGCCTCAACGACATCATCCGTCGGGCTCTGGTCAGCGTCAACGTGCCAGCCACACTGGAACCCGTCGGCTTGGCCCGAGACGATGGTAAGAGGCCCGACGGATTGACGCTCGTACCGTGGCAACAGGGGCGGCCCTTAATATGGGACGCAACATGCGTCGACACGCTAGCTCCGTCCCACCTCGGTACGACGTCGTTGAGGGCGGGCAGTGCGGCCGCTTCTGCTGAAACCGCCAAACGCCGCAAATACGGGTCCTTAGGCAATGGTTATGTATTTTCGGCATTTGCCGTAGAGACTTTGGGACCCTGGGGACCAGAGGCCCTAAAGCTTTTCCAAAAGCTATCTTATATGCTCACCCGCTCCACCGGTGACCGTAGGGCTGGCTCGTTCCTCGCTCAGCGTATTGGAATCGCCATTCAGCGAGGTAACGCAGCCAGCCTTATGGGCACCCTACCAGGTGGCAGCGGGATTGGGGACATTTGCAATTTTATTTTAGGGCCGTTAGTTTAAATTAGGTTTATTTAATTAGTAGTGTAGTATTGTATAAGAAATATTTTATCAAATAAACTACCGTTTATATAAAAAAAAATTGCCTTTCTAACGGAATATTGGTCCGGACCATGTCCGGACAGAAAAAACACTATCTTCGGTTAGATCAAAGAGCGTTCCGGACTGCTCAAAGTAAAATCAAGTTAATTAATATAATTCCTGAAATTATTATCATAATAACCTATGCTTTCACATAAAACGGACTGAGCAAATGGAAATATAGGTACTCGTACAATTATGGAATTATAGCATAGCAGACGACAAGTGAAAACTGTAAAATTATGTTGTTCAAAGAGTTACAATGTATAATGTTTATGTATATTGAAATAGAACTCAACAGTTTTTTTATTGTGTTTTATTTACAAATGACTAAAAAATATATTAGCACTAACAAAAAATATACCAAATAATGAACAGCTATTTCAGAACCTCCTTATATGTTCACTGAATACAAGATAACCGAATTAGAACCTTTCTTCTGCAGTTGTTTTTAGTCTAGTAGAGTGTAAAGAAATACCTATTTATTTTGTGATACAAAATAAATGAACATGTTACCTAATTTACAAATTGCATTTGTTTCTTTCTTAACACTACGTGACTACTGAGGTCATAAAACTTCTCTTTCTCTTGTGCACGGCGGCTGTAAGAGTGAAGTACGCAGCGTTATGATCCTAGTCACCAGTTAGTTTTGCTGCTAGTAGGCATAGAGCATCTGAAATTCTCTCTCGAATACCTAATGTATCCGTACATTAACCAATCCAATCTATTAGGTATACTCTATAGGCTGTCGCGTGTTGCGGGCGCGTTGTCAACGAGGAGCGTCAGGTAAACAGCCTCTGCACCGTAAATGGATTAAGCCATCAACTGCGCTTGCACGCGGCCGCCTGGCTTAAATAAAACGGTGGCCATTAGTGCGGCATTTGCTGGTTCATAACATATTCTGGGTATTTAATGTACGCTTTTATTGCATTAGTAAACACGCAGGGCGGCTTATTCCCATATCACTATGGAGACGACCTCAGCGAACTCTACTGGTTTATTTATCATGTACCTACTGTCATGTACCGTACAGAAATGGTATGACCGCTTATTTGTGGTCGTGACTCAATTTTTATTGAAGCCTATCAATATCAAGTATCTTGGCAGTCGCACGAACAAAAATATTGCGTATTTGCATGTCGGATATTGTATTACACTGTATATATTTCTTCAACATTCCATGAGCCTAAAACCAACGTCACCTAAATAAAAAGCGGTTATGAAATAGCGGTAGCAGCAAATAAACATTAATCCTTGTGGACTGCTAAGGAACGATAAGAACAGTCAAATTAATTCACTTTTAATATCGCTAATCGTCGGGATTAAGTAGCTGACCTCAAAAGCTGAAGTCGCATGCCTACATGTCAAATCTATTTCTTGAACTGTTTTTTTAACCAAGATTACAAAATAAATCTTTTCTGGAATAAATTTTCAGCTGACATTTCGGTGTTACCTATTCATAACTAATATTATTTCCCTTGGGAGTTCTAGAAATAAGATAATGTTTTTAAGTATATACTATTATGGAGAGAGCTTAAATAGATTCGACAGCCTTTTGCTATCCAGCTCTCTCTAGGGACGACTGCTTCAATATTATTTGACAATATCTCATTTACGCTTTATTGTTATTATAGACGTCGTACTTGAATTCTCGTGGTAATTTCTGTTTCTGTTTTAGCTTCACCCCGGTATTTCTTAACAAAAATTAAAAGTAAAAAATTTCATAACTCGAAAATTACGAAATATCGGCTAACATATATAGGGTATATTCTGATAGCCAACGACGTGAGGAATCTAAAAAAAATTTTTACGTCAAAGTTTGGACCATCCTGTATGATTAGACTAAAATCTTCTCTACCTTTAATCATTTTTTTTTTTTTAATCTTGCCACAAGTGAGTGGGGGTTTCCTTAACTTATTATGACGATGTGGTCACCATGACCATTTAATCTGTTGGGGTACCAAGGTAAATTGGATCGCAAGACGAAGCAGATCAAGAAGCGTTTTAGTCAAACTCATAAGATCGCGCCACCGCGGCGTACGGGAAGGCTAAACCCAAAACCCAACTGGACGCTGATTGGCTGTCCTTGGCTACCCGCAATCTCCCGTATTTCCAACTTCATTAAAACTTTTACAGCACACATTATGCGTGCTTTAGCTGAACCAGTGAGTGACAATTTTTCAAACAAAACTGCCTTCAAAGTTTTTATGAACAACGAGTATTATACTGACCTAGTGTAAATTCCTCTTCTTCATTAGTAATCTACGTCGCTTGGTCACTTACCTTAATTCGCGGTGCAGTCATATACATGTGACTGTATATGATTGCACGGCGAATTAAGGTAAGTGACCAAGCAAGTACCAAGTCACTTGATTAGTCAGACGCTCCTAATGGATATCCCTGCACTGTAGGAAGCTCTCAATGCGATTGTAGGGGTGGTCGGGAGACAGCGCGCGCAGTCATCAGGCTAAGTGAGCATGATTTAACAGGAAACACCTAATAGTGGGAGCATGAAATTCTGTATATGAAAGCTTTGCTGCTGATTACAGTTATTACATGCCTATTTTGGATTAAAACAATTTCATTCGTACGTATATCCTGAATATCATCGTTTAGTATCATGTGTTAAATTTTTGTTTCATTCAGCGAAAGTAAAAAAAAAACATATTTTTCCTATATCAGTGTTGCTTATTATGATACCTTACTTAAATTCGGGCTCGTAAACTCGACGGTTGCTCGTGCTCAGCTCATTTAAGATTAACCCCGATTGTTTATTTCCGCGAACCTACGGCCCCTATTAGGTTACGCATACTAAATGTGGTACCTGGAGAGCTTTCAACGTCTCGAAAAATTCTATAAACCCGGTATTCTTTACTTAAGCGACAGAGGTCAATAAAAAATAAAAATCAAGTAAAGTGAATGGATAGTGCCTAGTTGTAACGTAGTAATTGCCATGCCCTTCTAAAACCTATATAGGTACCTATATAGAATAGGTAAAACCTTAGAACTTCACCCAAGTCTTCATTCGTCCTAAGATTTGCCTTCACAAAACTAACACGATGATGAGAGTGACTTCTTTCCAGACAACAAACATGTTCGTGTCAATCACAATTAAGTTTTCACCTCAGCAGTTCGAACAAGCCTACTTTCCTCACTCCCTGGAGTGAAATTTTGTTTCTAGAAGCTTTTCGTCATAATGATGATGCCTTTCATTCAGGAATGTAAATAAATGTGTTTTTTTTTTAAACTTTAATATGTTCTCACTACTGAGGTGAAAAGTTGTATGTGTCACACGAGAGGAAAGTTTTTTTACATCTCGTGTTCTTGAGATCCCTCGCTACGCTCAAGATTCAAACTTAGAATCACTCGCTTCGCTCGTAATTCAATTATAGAATCTTTCGCTTACTCGGGACTCAAAATCAACACTCGCAAGAAAAACCAACTTTCCTTGTTGCACAAATAACTATTTTGTAACTGAAATCCCTAGATCTTTATTTTAAGAGACAAACGTATAATTCTTATAAAATTCAAAAATTTTATCTTGAAGCAGCTTTAAAGGCCTCATCAATCTTTGTGCGAAATTATCGAGACAGTTTATGAGCGCTAAGCAACCAGTAACTTCGAGTACCGAATACCTTTTTTAATTTAGAAATATGTATGGTGATTGAACGATACGATTTTTGATAAGTAGAACAGACCAAGTTAATTTATTATACAAGGAGCTCAAAAACTTAAGTGACAGTTATGAGTATTTAAATTCCCTGTCCAATATAAATTTTTCTTTACTTTAATTTAAATAAATTATGATAAAATTAAATACGTAGGTGTATTTCCCTTGAGCGCAGTTAATTTCGACGATCAACATTAAATCTATCGTAACTAACTTAAATTGGACTCTTGTTATATTTTAGGAAATATGTAGCCAAGCAGACATTTAGGAGCCCGCAATAATTTTGGTCAAATAGGTAATCATAACTATAAGGCTTCGATAGCTAAAACAGGGCTTTGATTTTAACGGAGAAAATATAAACCAGCAGTTGTCATTGAGTAAAAGTAATGTACTAAAAAACAAACAACGTATTATCATACATGCCTTCAAATGTAAAAAAAACATAGACAATAAAACATATTAAAAAAACTATATACAAGCTCAACATCAATTATTAATTTATTTTGATTATTTACCAATCAAAATGCAATTGTCTATTGATGTGGAATTGCCTATGGATTGGCCCCGAAAGGGGGTATCTATAAACCCTAGGTATAATTGATAGTCATACTTAGTCATAGCAAAACAAGTGTACTCGACATTAAGAAAAAATAATTGAGAAAATTTCATATGTTGTACTTAGAGTAAAAAATACATAGTTGTGAGTACGAGGGCTGATCCAACACTCGTGATAATAGGGAATATTACGCAAAACTCTGCGTAGGGGGCGGCACTAGCACATCCAGAGGGCCTACCACGAAACACGAAAATAAAAATTTCGTTACCTGGTTCTCTGTCACTCTTTCATATTCGAGCGATAGAAAGGCACATGTCAAAATTTCGATTCTCTCGTTTCACGATAGGCCCTTTGTAAACAAACCGCCTTGGTGCACAAATGACATATGTATTCGTTATAAATTGTCTATGAAAACTTGTAAAAAACTGTTTAAGGCCTAGTATGTATTAAGAACTCTATGGTTTACCGGAGTGCTAGCGCTGCACTCTGGTGGCAGAATATTGCAGTAATATCCCCTATTGATACGATCTAGCCATATTCAGATGTCACTTAAGTTTTGATTATTGGGCACGTTACGTCAGTTGTTAAAAAATGTAAGAGTAAAAACAAGAATTGATTAAGTTTATTATATAATTGATAAACAAAGACCCGACGGTAGAACTGTAGAAATTTCAGTTAAATTCGCTCGTATTTTTGTGACAGTTAGAAACGATGTTCTTAAAAATTTTACTGGTGTAGTGGAGAAAATTTTACTTGAATTTGAAATTTACATTTATTACGATGGTGTAGGTAAAAAAAATACATTCATGAAATCGAATTTTAAGGCACAAGTGCCCTGGTTAAGTTCAAGTTGCTAGTTTTGGTATTTAAAGACCAAAACTAGCAACTTGAACCATAAATATGTAAATAAAAAAATTAAAAGTAGATCTATATGACATTATACTATACCAAATATAAGAGGTTGTCATTTGCGTCTTATTTAAAACGCAAATTAAAAAGAAACTCGCAAATTACCAAGTATACTGCTCAGTACCTGACGCTTGAACTTGTAAGTTGCCTATTGCGTAATAAAGGCTAAATCTTTGGCCATAACGTATGATACTTTGATTCGTATTACTCTTCTCTGAATTCGTTATACTAGCGATGAAGTATAAAACTAAGTAGGTAAATTGTGACTAACTAAAGCCTTTTTTTATTGGAGCTAGATGACAGTATTGTATTGAATAATATATGCACATAATCTAATAAAGAGTTTATCTAATAGAAAAAAATATACATATATGATACTAACAACTTCACGAGATTATGGCAGTTATCATTAGTTTTGGATCACCCCTCGTATATATAATATCAACGTCAGCGTTCAGGAATTTTCCAAAATAACGAATTTTATAGCATTAGAAATTCTATTAGTATCTAGTTGACGCTATATGGATCCTCCTAGAAAATTAAGACGTGTTAGGCATGGTCAATACTACGGCTATCAACCTAGTATTTACCTGATTAAAACTATCAGATTTACTTTCACTGAAACTGAAAACAAGCTCAAATTTGTGGGGTCTTTACACATGTCGTGACAAAACATGCCGTGACTTTAGTGAGGCACAATGAGAATAAATGCTGAATGAGCCGGCAGGTCAAGCGTCTGACCTACATTTGCTTTATTAAGGCGTTTTACCAGCTATTATTTCTCTTAGGCCCGCGACGTGCACAAATGCTTTTCCTTGTTGCATACTCGCTTTCACTTATTAACCTTTTGCAGTACGGAGCAACCTCAAAAGAACTTCCTAAGCAAATCTGCTATGAAAAGTATATATCGAAATTTAATTAGACGAAATTACCATCATATTCATTGGATTTATTGGTCGGAGGGCTCGTTGGTTTGAGCTTTTAGGAAACCATAAACTCCTATCGTCCAATCACTCAACTATGCTTCAAAAGGAAATTCATTAATTTATATGTATCTTTAAACGTATTTTATTGGTGATTTTATGCACTTCTGTTTAAATTTTTTTAGTTATTTTGTCCATCTTAAAGTTATAATTAGTAATAAAGCCTATTTAAATGCTTAAAATGCTTACCAATCGTTGAAATGTTGAAGAAAAGAAAATGTCTGGTGACACTATGTAGGAGCTTATGACAGCTTAGCCAATAAGCGCATGATACTTATAAGCCGAAGATCCTAGTTGAATGAAAGGAAGGTAAGAGCCGATATTTCCAATCTTCGACGAATAAATAAACGGAATTCCAGAACTCAGAAATCTGGTTTGAACTTTTGTAATTCTTCAGGGCGAAATGCAGTATTAAACGATTTTTAAACTGAAACTTTGCCCTGCCTTGGCGCTACAAAGTTACAGGTAATAACTATGATTTAATTAGTAAATACGATGTAGTTATAGGAAATAGTATATCCGTCAGTGTATAATTATATAACTTCCGGTATTGAAATATTTGTCAGTTAAGGAAATCTTTAAATATTTCAGTAAGGTCCCGTTTCTGTTGGCATTCTATTGTAAGCTTTAAGTTATTTTTTTTATAGTGTTCCCGTAAACAATTAAATAATATTGCGAAATTTATATGCCAAAAACAAATAAATGACTTTCGTTATTGAACTTGACAACGGCACAAAGACGGCACATGACGGCTGTTAATTATGAATGGGTACGAGCAGTATTTGCTTTCATCCGAGTTGGATAATGGAAGTTTAATTTTTAATACAGCGTTATAAATTTCACGAGCAGTTTCTACACTAGCGCAGCTGAATAAGTTGTGAGCTGGTCTGTGATCGTTCCTCCAAGTGTCACTTTTAACAATATAATGGCTCCTCTACATGATGGGCCATCATAGGGACGCAGCTATGCGTTAGAGGGAGCTAACGATATAGCCATCTCGTTCCGTTGTATAGCTGCGTCCCTATGATGGCCCATCATGTAGAGCCAGCCTAAGATACCTGACGTCGTTTTACTTTTTTATTAAGAAACGCAGCGTCGGTAACTGGAAAGATTTCATTTCTAGGTGAATAGGATTTATTTATTTTATTCCTAATTCCGATTTGATCACAACATTGATTGTAAATTGACATACGCATTATTTTGAAAACCTTAATCGTTAATTTTTTGTTACAGATAACCCGCTACAATGACTGTGGGGAATATAAAATGGAGATGAAGAAACAAGAAAAGCCTGGCAGTTTATCGCCCCTGAAGCCAACATTAAGGTTCCTTCGTACATAAAAAAATCTTAATAATATTTCATCTTTGCCCCTTTTTGTACTTACTGACAGTCTACCATAATTGACACCTAATTTCACTATTCTTCCTCCTAACATTTGTCGCGGCTTGAATAGGCACTAGTTTTTACGAAAGCGACTGCCATTTGACCTTCCAACCCAGAGCGGAAACACCCTTATCGGAGTTATTAGGTCCAGTTTCCTTACGATGTTTTTTTTTTCACCGAAAAGCGGCTGCTAAATCTCAAAATGATATTCCGTACAAAAAATTGTAGTAAATCGTATCGATTATTTTACTACTTAAAGGATTTATTTCATTTATTACTTTTTATACCATAGGGTTGACAGCAGCGAAGAGAGGACCTCTCGCTCTGGCAGTAAGGCGGAGAAAGAGCTCAAGCTACCGCCTGAGAAGTCGCCCGACGAGGGTGGCGGCAAAAAGGAAAGACGACTGTCCAAGGCTAGTGATAGTTCCCGAGAGACATTTGAAAGGTATGGCGGAAATTAAATTACTAATAAATTGATATGATTTTCCTATTCACAATTACCTATTAAAAACTTCAGACCTGAATCAATGGTGAAGGACCACGATGTTTCTTCAAAACTCTTAATTCATTGAAAAACCCTACCATTCACAATTATGTTTAAAATGTAGCCAGATCATCATATAATAGACCGCTGTCGAGGAAAACATTATGTAATAATATAATTCGTTTTTATCAATAATATCCATGATCGAGCTGTATCGACAATATCGAAATGATATCTACATATCTACTGAAGCTATTTCAGACTATGACATAAATAAAACTTTCCCATTCGAGCATCATTCATAATCGGATTTTGGTCTCAAACAAAATCATCAAAGCTTATGAATCTTATGATCATTGACATTCCAAGTAGACAGTAGCCCCATGCGACATCAGCTCTTATTTTCACTGAAACTAAAGCAACCAAACAAGCTCTCAAGCCAACTCGAGTGCGCTGACACTCGACGCTATCCTTTCTTATTAAGCGCCGCAAACAAACAAGAGCGCTTTCAATTGCATCACGTAGAAAACGTTTCGTTGCGACGGCTTTCCACAGCGGCCCGCGGTGGAACCTAGGACGCGTGCATTCCGCGTATAGACGGAGAGTATGGCTAGCCATGTTAGATATGCCACAATAATGAGAGCCACGAAACCCCTCTCGTTAGTTTGCTATACTATGCTTATTTCTTAATCCGAACATCTGGCAGCTGTAAAGTGGTGGAGGCCAAAGACTGCAAATATAATAACTTGAATAAGATGTTTTTTGTTCTAACTTTTTTGGTCTTACATTCTGTCCTCCACCCATTAAAAGCTGCCAGACGTTGCCGGATCTAGCAATAAATTAAATATTTTACTAAATATTTAGATTATGGTTGTTTAAACAAAATTAAGTAATAAAACATAAGCTATAAAATTAAATAGAAGTCATATACTTCAGAAAACCTTACCAAATATTTTTTTTAAAACGATGTCAGCCCGGCCCGACCACCGTTTCAAAGATTGTAGATACTGAAGATATTTCACGGGTGCCGCCGAGGCCAGGTGGTCTAGAGGTCAGGGCGTCAATCGCGAAAGCTGAAGACGCCGCCGGTATAAAACCTGCCTCGGACACAGGAGGATATCATCACCTTTTGTAATAGTTATTTGTGCAACAAGAGAGGAAAGTTGGTTTTTCTTGCGAGTGTTGATTTTGAGTCCCGAGTAAGCGAAAGATTCTATAGTAAATTTGAATCTTGAGCGTAGCGAGGGATCTCAAGAACACGAGATGTAAAAAACTTTCCTCTCGTGTGACACATACAACTTGTCACCTCAGTAGTGAGAACATATTAAAGTTAAAAAAACACATTTATTTACATTCCCGAATGAAAGGCATCATCATTATGACGAAAAGCTTCTAGAAACAAAATTTCACTGTGCGTACAAGTGCGACTTTCGTCACTCCAGGGAGTGAGGAAAGTAGGCTTGTTCGAACTGCTGAGGTGAAAAGAAAATGACATCTAAGTATTGGAGTTTACAATCGCTACCATGTGAAAATATGGTAGGTACACTCAAACTGAATAAGTTATCCAATGTAACATTGAGTTGTTACGCGTAGTCACATACGAGTAAAACTATGTGAAATACGTCCGTTCCGTGTGAAAACTTTGGCTTTTAGTCCCTCTTCAAACTATATTATCACTCTAGGGAGAAAATTAATTTTACGTCAGTAGAACTATGGTCAAAGTTTTAAGTTAAAGTAGGGAATAAATGACTCCCAGAGCTACATATGTATATAATACACCCTAGGAATCAGCGGCCGGCCGCGCTAATTAAGTACTTATAGAAACCGGACTTTATTTTTGGCTACCATTCCCAAATAATTATTATGAGGTACGACAAGCTTGACTATCATATTTCTACATAAGATACGGCCCAAACTGCGGTAACTATCACGAAACGTTTATTTTTATTATGTAACTTGGAGGTCGATAAAGCTAATTTATAAGGCCAAATGAATCGTCCTGGGTAAATAAGAATTGTTCTTATTGCCGAGAACACCACAGATAATGGAGAGCCCGTAAGGGAGTAAGGGAGACACAGAGAACAACAAAGTGGCTGTCGTCGACCGGCGGGAGCAATACCGTCTTTGCAATTGAATGCAGACAACTGGCATTTAAAATGTAACATCCTCTTTCAACAGTCGCAAAGTATTAACGTTGGAATTTTATAGTTGGTTTTACACTTTACACAGACCAGTCTTATTTTTAAATATTTTTACACCAGTCCTTTTTATCCTGATAAGGAAAAAAAGTGTACCAAGTTTTTTTTAAAGTTTTTTTCTCCAATTAGTTACTATTTTTCATAGAATTCTTATAGCGAGTGGCAGCTTAATTATGGTAACAAAAGCAAAGAAATATGTATGTAGATATTGGACACTTTTTATCTCCTATTTGTCGAAAAGCTCACGATTATGAGTAGAAATCACAGTTTTTTTTAATAAACAAGCGGTATACAAATCATATTAAATAAAACACGGGTTACTCACGTATTTTAAGTCGAATATTGCTCGACACGTTTCGAGGAGCTTATTCTGCGTCGGTTAGCCAACGCGAATGACTCATGAATAAGCTCCTCGTTATGGAGCGAAACATGTCGAGCAATATTCGACTTAAAAGACGTGAGTAACCCGTGTTTTATTTTATATGTCTGATTCTCACGGAAGTTTTGTGTTTAAAAAGCGGTATACAACTTTGAAAAACATAATCCTTTCAAGTATAAGTACCTAATAAAGTTTAGCTGTTCCTTTTCTGGGGACCATAGTAAAACATTAATTTAATTTTTTCTACTCGTCGACTTTAATCTGTGTATTAGGATTTTATATTAATTCGTGGATTTTATAGACCAGACCTTACACATTTAAATGTTGGATAGTCTATGGCACTTCCGGGATCATTAAATAGATTTATTAAACAACCCGCCCCTAAACTAAAATAATTTTGAAAAGAGAATGTCATTCACATCTCGGTATAATATGTAGAGTTTGTCCGGAAAGAAAAGTGTCATGGTTTATATGGGAGCTCATACATTGTACGACACTTTTCTTTTCGGACAGACTCAACTTTATAATTTACGAACGTACTTTTTTTATATAGCCTATGTTGTGTCCCACTGCTGGGCAAAGGCCTCCCCTCTTTTCCGCCATTCGTCAGGGCCTGGTGCATGTTCCCGCCAGTCGCTACAAAAGGCATCCAAGTCGTCCTGCCATCTCTTTTTCGGTCTGCCTCTACTCCGGCCCTCCTGCGGGGCCCATTCAGTAGCCTTTTTGGCCCACCGTTCCGGGTGCATTCGGCATACGTGTCCAGCCCAGTCCCACTTGAGCTTGGCGGCCTTAGCACCCACATCCGCAATGCCAGTTCTGGAACGCAGTTCGATGTTCCTTACATGATCGGTTCTGCGGACTCCGAGTATACTGCGCTCCATCGCTCGCTGGCAAATCTTTAGTCGGGACTTCTGGGCTTCCGTCAGTGACCAAGTTTGGGCGCCGTAGGTTAGGATAGGCAGGATACACATGTCGACGAGTTTGCGCTTTAGTGCTAGAGGAAGGTTGCCCTTCATTAGCGCCTTCATGGACCAGAAGCTCTTCCATGCGTTCTCGATGCGTCGATCGATTTCCTTGGACTGCCTGTTGTCGAAGGATGCTATCTGGCCCAAATAGATGTATTCGTCAACATATTGGATATCCTGCCCATCTACCCTGACCCTATGTTTTACGCCATTGGTCATCAACTGGGTTTTTGCCCTATTCATTTGTAGCCCGACTTCAAGACTTGCCGTGCTGAGGTCTTGCAGCATCTGTTCTAGATGGGGTGCTGTGTAGGAGAACAAGACTATGTCGTCGGCGAAGCGCAGGTTAGTCAACCTTTTTCCGCCGACGTCGATGCCCATTGTGTCCCATTTGGTCGCCAGCTTCTGGAAAATTTCCTGTAGACAGGAGGTGAATAATTTCGGAGACAGCGGGTCACCCTGTTTAACTCCCTTTTCTATACGAAATTTTGGGCCAGGAACATGCAACTTAATACTGGCTGTACTTTGTTGATATATAGTTCCAACGAGTTCGATATAGGCGTTTTGAATATTTTGTTGCCGCATGGCGGAGAATACAGCAGAGTGCTTAATACTGTCAAACGCCTTGCTGTAATCCACGAATGCAAGGTAGAGTGGTATATTAAACTCGTTAGACTTCTCTATTATTTGATTAATACAATGAAGGTGATCTGTAGTAGAAAAACTGGGACGGAAGCCAGCTTGTTCTGGGGGTTGGTGTTTATCAAGTAGAGGGGCTATTCTGTTTTCGATAAAACGTACTTAATCTGTCAAATTTTCTTCTACTTAAACTTGCTTCTACGTTGTGATTGGATTATAAAAAGACCAATCACAACTACACCGACATCTTGGAAGTAAGTGTAGACACAGTTTATTCTATCCATCTCTTTCTACTACACACACAATCATATGTATATCTCTTTTCGGTGGTGTCTGTACCACCGAATAGGCCCAGATACAATTACTTCCGGTTTCAAAAATAGTGTTTGACGTTTGATTGGGAAAAATTTAGAAAGAATGAAAGAAAATCAATTCTTACTTAATACCGTCAAGTCTGGCAACTTTGCCACTTTTCACAGGTGTTGAAAAGTCATAGTACATTTTTAACCAGAATTCATATGAAACCACTGAAGTATGAATGACGCGACACATAATATATTTATCAACGAGTGCATACATAAGATGGTCTATAAATTAAATGACGGATAATAAGGTTTTACGAGTAAAAAGAAAACTGGCAAAGTTACCTATACCGTGTGGCAACTTTGCCAACTGCATTTTTACGTTGTATAGTAATTTAGTTGTATTTACAATATTAGTAAAGAATATTCAGTATTTAGGATACAATATTTTGGAATTTGATCCTTAATGATATATTATTCCATAAAGAAATACAGCAAAAGTGGCAAAGTCGATCACCCATTTAAGAAAATTTCATAGAAAGTCAGTGAATGTCAGGTGAAGTGGTCAGGGTTGACACAAATGAAAAAATATTAATTATTTAAGTACTTATTTATTTTGTTACATACGAGTAATCAGGTTACATAAGTACTCAGGAAAAACATAAAAGACACCTTAATTAAAATATTATCAAAAACGAAACATAGAAAACTCTTTAAGAGGCCTATCACAGGTCCACTCGTAAATAATTGTGATTACCTAGGTACCTATTTAAACTTGACGATAGACATTTATAAAAGGGCTTCGTCACGAACTGCCTCGTCGCCTCTTAACAAAAGTATTATCGAAACAAAACACTTAGGTATATGTAGTAATTATTACCAATAAAATAAGTATGTCACAGTTAACTTTGAGTTTTCTTTTTTACTTAAACAAAACATACACTCTGTATATGTTATGGACCAAGTGATAAATAGGTCATTATACATATCTGCCTAAGTTCGTAGTTTTTTGGAGATAACTCAAAAACGCCTATACCGGTAATGCTCAAAATATTTTTGGTTGAAAGAATATTAAAAGGTGTATCTTCTTGGTTTTTTTCATAATATTTGGATTTACGTTCAAAAGTTACAGGGGGGGGGACACAATTTTTATGACTTTCGGAGCGATTATTTCTGAAAATATCCACTTAATCAAAAAATGTTCAAAGAAACCTCGGTTATTTGAACATTGTTATTTCTAGAGACCTATCGATTGATGTGCATCATGTTGATATTTGGCAAAAAAAATTTTTTGACAATTACTTACATATATGGAGTGTCCCCCTAAAATTTTTTTTTTTATTGCAATTTCTCTACAAAACTAAGAAGCTGCACACACAATACACTTTATGTAAAAATTTGATAATGATACGTGTTATAGTTTCCGTGTAAAATAGCTGTGACATACGGACGGACAGACAGACAGACGGACATGACGAATCTATAAGGGTTCCGTTTTTTGCCATTTGGCTACGGAACCCTAAAAAGTATCTATCTTATGAAAAATGTAATTTAAATTTTTTGCTTGTGTACCAACCCTAGGCCGCTACAAAACATGGCAAAGCTGCCCCCCCATATTAGTCGGCGTGGTCTGGTGACTTTGCCAAAACAATTATCGGACTCAATTCAAACACTACGGCATTTATAAGGTAATCAATTCATTCCTTACCATTTAAATAACATAATATCTAAAATGTACGTTGTCGCGTGGGTAGTTTTTAGTGGATAGAAATTAAGAACACAATTAAATTTTAACAATATTTAATAAAAAAAACTAAAACTACACTAAAGTCTTTAATTTCCACTAATCACGAACTAAATAGGTAAATAGTAACTCAGGGGCGAGAGTTCTAGAATACTGAGCAAATTAGAAGGGAGAAGAGAAACCGTGTTCACTTAGCACTGTCTTACTGGACAGCCACTTCCCTGTAGTGCGGCGCGCGTCGGGTAGTTATGAGCGGCCGTGTGACGTCATGGGGTAGTTCCGACTGTTGGTAGGGTCACGGAGGTGCAGGGTGTGGTTCCAGAGGTAGGTCGACTCAGGTGGTACAAAATTCCCTGGAATTTTCCAATTTAGTCATTTAGCAAAAATCCCGATTTCACGTTACTGACTGCAACATCCCTCGGAATGTGGAAGAGGCAAGCACTACTAGCAGGAAGGCCACCAAAAGCATTGAATAGTGATCAAAGGTGTTGTAGCAGCATACAAAATCAGCTCAAGAAGGTGAAAGTGAAGATACATAAAAAAGGCAGAGTGAAGAGTTAAGCATTTACATAGTTCCAGTGATTGGAAATTATATTTAGAAGTATAGGAAGTAAAGTAGCTGGGGATAGATGATTCTTATAACTACTTAATTACAATTACTTAATTAAAAATAGAATTACTATTTCACATTCTTTATTTTTTTTATAAGTAGGTAGAAAAATATTACGAGAACAAAGAACTTTAACTTCGCAGGTTTATGTAAAATAGTAATTGTTTAGCACACATGAAATAGTTTTAACTACGAGATGATTAGGCAAGAAAAGCAACTACTGATTCACATTAGTAAAACTAAATAAGAAATATTTTGCGACACTCACCCAATGGGGAACAAAACAATTCACTGGCACAATATTTAGTACTAATTTATTTATTTTATTTACCTGTGATTATTTAGTGATAATCACAGGCTAATCCTTTAAAATTTAGGCAAGGCGACACATTTTAATTAAATATGGAACGGCCGATGACCGTTTCGTCTCACAGGTTCGCCTGCCACCCAGAAAATGGCCGAGTCGTCATCCCGTCTAAGATGACATGGCGCATCAGTGTATTAGTTACGCCTAGCGCTACTGATGAGCAAAATGCAACGTATGCGTTTAGATTACGATTAGTTATATTTCCTAATAGGAACATAATATTTTTAGTAGTATTGATTTAATAATAAGTGTTATTAGTTTTAAGTAGAGTAAGTTATATTATAAGTTTGTAAATACTATACTTTTTAGGATAAAACTGTTTACTCAGAGAATACTGTAACGATCCCGTTACATACCCTCTCGTTTTGGGTAGAATTTTTCCTAAGTAAAATTCTCTATCGACTCACTAAGGCTCAATAACTATTGGTTTAACTTTCAGTCATCCACAACATACATGCTTCACCTATTCAATCCATCCT